>OX438893.1:23940131-25204060 GCA_949316265.1 Diarsia mendica | reverse complement strand
TAAATCTGTTTACCCAAAGGTCTAGGTAAACTTACATGACAGAAATACCTATGTATAAGAAAAAAAAAAGGGCCAGGCCTTGAAATAACTGGAAATGAGGAGTTTCTCAGGGCAGTGTGATGGGTCACACTTTTTGCCTTCTTCATACAGCTCATCTCACGTGTCAGAAGGAGTACTCTTAGGTACGTTTGCCGATGACACTGATATACAAGCTATTCATGAAAATGCCACCCAGGCACCTAAGTCGTTTATATAGAGTTTGGAACTCATGTATTACCAGACTGTCATTCACACATAAGTCTTGTAATTTACAACGAACGGCTGGGTGTGAAAATTTTCCAGTATGAACTGCACTCACCAATAAGCGGCGTGGCAGTAAGCTTGCCCTTGTCGCTGGAGGACAGGTGGAAGTCGCTCTCGGCAGCCGGCAGCACGAAGCTGAGGGTGGTGGTGCTGAGTGCACACACCGCGTAGATGGCGCCACATGACATCAGCAGCAGCCATTGGAAGCAGCCGTATCCTGGAACGATGACGGTGTTGATGTTATTAATATGACGAGAGTAAAGTACAATATACGACTAGATAATGACTATGTATAATATACGGAAGTAAAATATCTGTATAAAATCTAGTTGTATTCGCTCAAGTTTCGTCTTCATCAAGTAGTAACGGTATCTCCTTGAAGAGGACAAAACTGGTGGCATTTTTGCCGGTTTCAAAAGATATGGCAGAATGAAGTAAAGACTACAAATGAGCATTATGTAGGGTTTAAGGAATACAGTTAGAAGAGCTGTATTATTTAATTTATTTAAAAATAGAGCTTATTAAATAATTGGATTGAATAACGTCGATTGAGTGACGACCATCCTAACATAGCACAATTAAAGCGTGCTACAATGCTAATGTTAGTACAAAGGTCAACTGGTCATACAGTCTTCAAATGTTTCGGGTCTGTCTCCACCGATCCCGGGATCCGATTTGAAGTAACACGGATCCCGGCGCACTAAACTTAATAGATTAATTTGTAATGTAATTTTCTCAAAAATGGTATGTAATGTTGCCATAACATCTCTAAAAAGTATCCAGAAAGTGAACTTTACCGGAGACTTATTCACAACTGTCCAGTAAGAAGCGAGATTTTAAATTTGGAATCTCCTACTGTCCAGTAAGTAAGTATGTAATTTACTTACTGGACACTAGGTCATCCTCTTTAGATCTGCTTAGAAAAAAAAACATAGTACCAGACACAGATTAGAGTTTAGCCATTATAACATGGTTATAGAAGGGAGGTTCCAAATATATATCTATCTCTCTTTTTGGTATGACATTTATAGTGTGGGATTTTATGATTGTATTTAGTAATTTCAGTTTATTAAAAAGTTTATTAAAAAGTTTTTTCTAAAGTTGTTTCCTAAACTGCCTCGTTGGTCTAGTGGTCGCAAGCTCGACTGCAGAGCGTGAGGTCCTGGGTTCGATTCCCGGGTCGGCCAAAAAGTGCTATTGTGTTTTTCACATACGAATGTAACCTTAGGCCTCGTATATAACCAGACCTCACCTGCGGTTCGGTCCGGTTAACTCATACTTGGCCAGGAAGGCTTACTTACTGGATTCTGCAGTAATGTACTATTTTACCAAAACGAACGAAATTGAATACGCTAGTAATCGAAATGGTGTAGAAAGACGAGAAAAAACTTAGCTAGTCATAATAATTCTAGTCTCATTTTAACTTAAATCGCAATTGCAGTCATATTATTAACAGCATAAAGATAAATAAAAAGTCACAAATCAAGGACAAAGCAGCCATACACTGTCACAGTCTTTTTTAAAATCGATTCTAGACATTAGTAGTGAATTGAATCGATATTGAGATCACTTGAACTAATAGGTTTCAATAGACACGGATGCATATACTGATGTATGTTATTTATTGACACGTTTTTATGCGTTTTATATATAGTGGCGATAAATTATTATGAAGAAGAGAAACTCAGAATCTGTTGAATAGGGTGGTCGACAAAAAAAAACTATTTAGACCGTCAGATAGATGTCCAAAAAATATTGTACCCGTATTTTTTCTTTTTTCTCGTAAACAATAAATGAAGACGATACAGTCCTTTTGAAAAGTCATAGTTAGGTACATTTTTTACCAGAAAGTGGCGTCACCAGCCCCCCACTCACGATCTTTGACACGTTTTGTTTTCGTAATTTTTTTATCAATTTGTTAAAACAATAAACCCGTATCCAATATTTTTCGATAATAACCCAGTATAACAGATGGACTAATCAGAATCATATTTTTTTTAGTCAGTCAACTACCCTAGTCAGTAACCGCTGTTGAGAACAGGATAGATTAAAACCACAAGTTCAGCTCAATTTTGGTTTTGTTTTACTATATCAGTGTGAGAAAAATATGTGCTATGGAAGCTGTTACAATATAAAGAAAAGGCTGAACTTTTGGTTTTAATCTATCCTGTTCTCAACAACCGCTAAGTGAAGTTATCTAGCTAGATATTAATCTGTAGCTTTTTCCCAACTGTGAAATAGTCGTGTAGAATAGTGTGTGTAGTAGTATGTGTGTACTTAACTGTCTGTCTGACCTCTACAACCCATAATTATAATAATAATAATAATAATAATTCTTTTCAACACACTTGCTCATAAAGTGGCTATAATTTCACCGCAATTAGGCACGTAATGACACCTATAATCAAACTGTGACTTTTTCATTGCTATTATTCACTAGTGAGTTATAGGTTTTTTTTTTAATTTTATTGGTTGAGTTGCTATATTTTTAAAAAAGTTTCGATACAAAAAAGATCGTGTTCAATGGTAAAAATAAATTAATGTACCTAGTGCTTACCCATTTCATGCAACTTTGAATTTAAATAGATAATTTCAACGTATACGTTTTTAATAAATGAATCTTTCACTCAAATAATATAACTTTTGTTTTCTCTTTAATAAAGAAAAAAAATACCCATTTTGTCCGTGGCTAAAACTCTATTATCCGCGAAAAGTCAAAAATAGTGAAACCACATTCTTTTAGTCTATGGCCGATCGTCATTGTTACAGTAGTGGCGCCACTGGTCAAGAAAAAATGCATCGCTACGTCAAACTTAGTACATTTATTTTAGTTCCGTGTTTTCCCGCCTACATAGATAACTTGGTAGAACTGTAGATGCGCGCGCATTAATTTTTTCCGCTATACTGAAAAAAAAAAAAGATTTTGTTTTATCTGTTGATGTTGGTTGAACTGCGGGAAAAATTAATGCGCGCGCATTAATTTTTCCCGCTATTGTGGAAAAAAAAAACTTGTTTCAACTGTTGAAGATGACTTTTTAGTATTATTTTCTTCACAAGTGTGTTGAAAAACGTCGTATGATACACGTGTGTATTGATGATTACCGTCCTCGGCTTTCTTAAGACCCTCACCTGACGGCTCGGGTCTCAATGGCGCCTCTGCGGTAATCACCAACGTTATACACTTGTACCATAATGTACTATTATTGACATAACAGTTTACAAAAAATTGTTGAAGCCTCTGACTCCTAAACTAGGTGCACCTGTATGTCAGGAGTCAGCGCCCTCTCCCATTTTATTTGGCTTAAATACTAATGTCAACATAGGAAAATACAAGCATTTGTGTTCTACAATACAATTAAAAAGAAAGAGGTAAAAAACTATCACAATCAGAAATACAAAATTAAATTAAATTCTAAAAAATATATGTAAAAACATCAAAATAATAATTTAAGTAATAATTTAAATAATTCCATAATTATTATATTACATCACAATATCGCGCTAAGTGTGTATAGGAGGTGTGTATAATTATGTGTGTGTGTGGGATATGTGTACGTGTGTGTGTGTGTTTGTGTGGGTTCCCGTGTGTATGTATGAGTATGTGTATGAGAGAAAGGTATGTTCAATGGATGTGTGTCTTTGTAGAAAGATATTAGTTACTTACTAATTTCTCTACGTCCTCATAATCAAGAGTAAGTAGCCAATTCTTTAATTTAAGTTTACAGTCGTTTAGTTTTAGTGGGTAAAAATGTAAGATTTTATTAATTTTGTTATATAAATTAACAGAAAGAAAAGCGTTCTGTCGTCTTGCGAAAGCCGTGCGACATTTTACTGATTCGATTACGTTTGGGGTTGTTCGCTTATTCTAAGTTTTCCGTGATCATAGGGGGTAGATACGTGCTTTTTAATAATTATCTGGAAAATGAAAAGTTGTCTTACTGTAAGCACGCGGCACAACTCGTATAATGTCTTCGTGGGAAATCTGTAAGGCTTGAATAGCATCGTTTTAAGCAAAGACCGCTACGCTCTTTCCAGGCGTATGAGATGCGTTTTACATGCACCTCCCCAAACCCCAATACAGTAACCAATAACTGATTGTGCCAATGCATAATAAACCAATCGTAGAAGATCGCTGTCAGCAACGTACCTCAAATTTTTAAAAACCCAAGTAAGCTTCCTGACTCGTGACGAATTAACCATCTCGATATGTGGCTGCCAGGATATTTTCTCATCCAACAGAACCCCAAGGTACTTAACCGTCTTAGATTTTGTCAGACTTTTACACGTACACTGTTGAGTGAAAGGAGACTTGCATGTGTGCACCCGGACAACCAACCAATTAAAACGGTAATAAGACATGCTTGTCGATATACGTTTTTCCTCAAGCAATAAAAGATCATTACAACAACTTGTATCTAAAACACTTCAAAAATCCATTGTGTTACTTTTATTGCATTAACATTTTCCCTATGAGAAAAAGGTGTTGTATCTTGTATCATAAGTCCTCAATAGTCATCAATAATTATAGAATAGATAAATAATTGATTTTGGGCTTCAAATGTTGTAGAAAAAAAATATCGTGGACGAAGGAAATATCGTAGGGAAACCGACATTTACCATCCCGTACTAGACCCACGTGGTGACGACGGAGAACGCCTTTTTCTTAGTGATGGAAACGTTATAGACTGATTATGTATATTGTGGTCACTGTATTAATGTATTTTAAACCCCAGGTAGACAACTAATAATCAAACTAATTCACACTAACGACGAAAATCTGTTACATAAACAGTTAGTTCGCTAAGCCGCTAAGTAAGCTAGCTAAGCACAGCCACAAATTAGATTTGTGTCCGACGAAACCGAATCCAATTAATCGTGCAGGCGACGGAAGGGCGGGACTGGGGACGAAGTAACGCGTTATGGGGATGCTTACGCATTTTATTAATATCGTACTCGTAGAATTTTAAAATGGTAACTTATTCTTTGAACTTCTACTTAACCAGACAGTCCTGTGAATGCCTTGAGTGTAAGGCTTCTAGACAAGGTGAAGAAGGATCGAGACATGTTGTGCCGACCCCAAATAAATTTAGAGGCTTTTACCATACAACTCTACAACTACATACCCTAACTGTAAATACACTTTATTATTGCAGCGACCATTTCAAAGATCAGTTTCGCATATCCGAATTTGGTGTAGTCCCGCATCACTATCTCCGTCTCTCTGTTCTTTTCTAATTCCACCTAATGTGTTGGTAGCACAATTTTCATCGTCTAACCGTAATTTTTGTTCAATTGATTGTGCTAACAATCGTCAAGTTACATGTAGGTATATTTCATGTACTTCGGGGATAACAATCGTGTTTTTTATGTAGTTTGCCTAACGATGAACAAGCAGGTGAAGTGGGACTACATAGACCTAGACCTTGAGAAGGACTAAAAGAGGGTGAGGAAGGTCCTTCTTGAATACCGACGGTGAACGAGTCGAGGGACCATCAGTGACTCTTCCCTTGATGATCTCATCATCATCATCAGAGTATAATGTCCCCACTGCAGGGACTCAGGTCTCCTCTCTAGGATAGGGATGGGCTATAATCCACCACGCGTGCCCAGTGCGGGTTGATAGATGTCACATGTCTTCGATTTTTTTTTGTTCTAAGACATGACGGTTTCCCCACGATGTTTTCCTTCACCGTTTTGAGAGTAGTGGTGATGAAAAAAATTCACACAAAGTAATGCGCCTGCCTTGGTTCGAACCCACGACTTCTTATTCGTAAGTTGGGGCTGCAACCACGAGGCCACCTCCGCTTGATAACATGTTAAAAGGTTTAAAAACCATCTCACATCTTTAGCAGTCTGGCAATTCGTACTGACAGATTCCGACGAAAAAATAATGACTTTCTAATTAATTCAGAATCAAATATCAATGACTCAGAATTTGTTTCTGAATGAAAAGAAAATACTAGCTATCACTATACGCTGAAAAACATAACCATGCAGCCGCGTTATCATTGAAAACAACTGCAGCCTTGAACACTCCGACATTATGTAGGTACGAGTATGTAACATATACAGGTATATCTACTTTCACTTACGAGTACGAAGGGTATACCTATGAAAACATTACGCTACGTAACCGATACGGTTAGGTACCTGCCAAGGTCACAGAGTAAATAACGGAAAAAAAATACATATTTCAAACTCCACGATATTGGCTCCCAGAATCCGCCATTTTTCTTGGTTTTTATAATTTTAATATAGCCAGTGACACTCGCGCCACCAAGAAAAATCCAACGACGTATATTTTATCCAAATCCGTTCATCCGTTTAGAAGTTATGAGAGAACAAAGAAACGGACATACATGCACACAAACAAACATACATAGGTCAAACACTTACCCACCTTTTGGGCACCCGGAAAACTGTTACGTTAACGTAACAGTTTTGTCTGTGTTTTTTTAGTTTTCCGTAAAAATAGTAGCGACAACAATTAGTAGGTTGTAAATTAGTTTGATAAACCGGAGGTCGTGGGTTCGATTCCCACCCAGGACAAATGTTTGTGTGATGAGCACGATCATTTGTTCTGTGTCTGGGTGTAATTTATCTATAATATTATGTATGTATTTAGAAATATATAAGTATGTTTATCAGTTGTCTAGTACCCATAACACAAGCTCTGCTTAGCTTGGGACTAGATGGAGTTGTGTGATAGTTGTGGAATATTATTTTCAATACACTTCCTCGAAAACTAGCTCTTATTGCACTACGATTAGGTTCGACTTGCATCATATTTCGCACGCGTGCGGTAATAAGAATACAGCGTGCTGTAATCTTATTACCGCACGCTGTAATCATATAGCAGCGGTAATTCGATTAAAACATAAGAAATTAAAAAAAAAACACCACTGACTATTATAGAGCAGGCGTGTTTTTTTTTTAATCTCGTCATTTTGATCTGCGTCTTTACAGCGTAAATATTTTTTGAATATTTAAATTGTGTTTTTAAAAAGAATACTACTAATAAACGTAAATATTTTAAACAATTATTTACTTTTATGAACAAGTAAACATTTTTTTGTGTTCTTAATTAAAAAATATTTGAATTTTATATTTTTCGTGTGAGGCTGTTTGGCGGCTTTATACCTTTGCTTGTTTTTCAACCTGGCGAAATCAAACCGCGGAAAAAAAGTAAATTAAATCATAGTCTCATCATTTAAATTTGTTGACAAAAACACATAACGTTTTAAGTTAATTTCTTTGAAAGTGTATTGAAAAACGTCGTTTGATACACGTGGGAATTTGTTATTGCATTTCTCGACCCCATGAACACCCTCGCCATACGGCTCGGGTGTTCAATCTGCCTCGAATGCAATAACAAACTTTCCGCACTTGTATCAAAATGTACTATATTATAATAATAGACATGTAAATATGTAGTTATTTATTTAATCTAAAGGTATTGTTACCCAATTCAATCTCATTCAGTAGAATGGAAAGCTTTTGCCCGCGGCTTCGCCCGCATGTATGTCGGAAATAATAAAATGACGATTTTCCATAAAAAATTTCATCCCCTGTTTCACCCAAGGGAGTGAAAGTTTGTATGGAAAATCGACATTTTCACACGGGAGAAGCTGTGGGTAAAGTATTAGATAAATT
The DNA here is from genome assembly GCA_949316265.1 of Diarsia mendica. Classification (NCBI taxonomy): domain Eukaryota; kingdom Metazoa; phylum Arthropoda; class Insecta; order Lepidoptera; family Noctuidae; genus Diarsia; species Diarsia mendica. The sequence goes on along the minus strand of OX438893.1, from coordinate 25,196,104 downwards.
ATCCCTTCGGTGTAAATCACCCAGTGCGTGATGCTAGATTGTGGAATCCTGTCTTCGATTTTTTTGTTTTATTTTAATACCCCAACCTGTCTTTGAATTTCTGGTATTTTTACTCTGATATTTCGGGAATTTTCGGGGTTACAAACGCCGCGATTGTCATTGGACCGCGGAGTGAAATAGTAAATAAATAGTTGTATCTACGTCAGTGTTCTATTAATGCCATGGCGATGTCACAAGGGACTGTGGACGTTGGACTGCGCCCTTCTCCGCTATTTTGTAGCGTAAACATCAGCTCTAAAAATAATTTTCATTAATGATTATGACTGTGTTTTGTATTGTATTGATGTTTTGATTGTTATGTTTCCTTGTTGTCGTTTGGCTACTATATAATGATATCTATATAGGTTTTATAGAAAGACGCTTGGATACTTGGTTTTGCCTTTCTTTTTTTATTATTTTTGTTATATAAAAAGAAAGAAATAACATTTATTGGTACAGACACAGGGCATACATATAATAATAAACATATACAAAAATTAAAATGTACAAGTGTTTTTTTTTTAAATAACTTAAAACTATTTGGTACAAAAAATTTATTTGCCCCACGGCTGCTCCAAACAGGCCCAGTTCAGCATAAATGTCAGGCAACTAAGTGCTTGACGCTGGTGATATCGGAGGAGTATGTTAGAGATCATAGCAGGTGCATTCTGTGGTTTCTACCTACCCCCATGGGAAAAGGGCATGAGTTTATGTTATATCGGACTCCTATTGACCATACATGAGACGGCTCACGTCAAACAATTTGATCATCCGGTGAATTTCTGCCTTCAAAGATCAGACACCAGTTGTATAGGCTTGCTATTTGGATGTGATGTGACTCTCCAGGTTCGATGGAACTTTGGAGTAGAAACCGACACCTCATCCTCAGTTGAAACTGTAGGAAATATTGAAGTGCAGCTTTAGAGTTACTTTTCAACAGATAACCAAGTTTTAAGGGGCAAAAATTGCTGATTTATATAAACAGAGCAGTGGTGGCCCAGTGGTTGCGGCCCTGACTTACGAACAGTACTTATGTCGTGGGTTCGAACTCAGGCAGGTGCATTATTTTCTGCCATTTATTTCATCACCACTGCTTCCAAAACCGAACCAAAAAAATAAAAGATGTGACATCCGCCAACCCGTACTGGGCCTACGTGGTGGAATATAGCTCATCACTGCTCATCCCTCTCCTAGAGAGGAGGCCTGAGTCCCTGCAGTGGGAACATTATAGTCTGATGATGATATAAAAAAAGATTTATTTAACTTGATTGCTACTTCTTAATCCAACAAGTCCCTTTTGCCGACGATCAGACAATGATTCGATCTGTTCCGTCCTTAATTGAAGCCACGAAAATACTTTCACAAATCTCAACTTCTAAAGTAAATTCTTGGCACTCATACTCATACTCACACCGAGTTCCTACTCATATGGACGTCGTGGCCTCTCACCTTTCTTCGGGTTATATAATGAGTTCGCTGGCACTGTTCAATGCCAAGAGCTGATGGGTTTACTAATATAATTTACAGACTAGTTTGACATGAAGTTGACATGTCTGAAGGAAGGTATCGTTGCTGATTTTGGGCGTACTATTTTCATTGATGCACTATTTTTTTAATTGTTGGCAGCTGCAGTACATTTTTTTTATATACTGCCTCGGTGGTAGTTCTCTAGTAGTCGCAAATGCCTGTCTGAGCATGAGGTCGATTCCCGGGTCGTGCAAAGTGTTATTGGGTTTTTCCACCAGATATTTCTTAGTAGCACGGTGTTTGGATTTGTGCCAGGTTGATAGCAATAGGCTCGCCCCCTATTACATGGAACTTAAACATACCTAACTGCCGAAATGTGGGAGTACTATAAAGGTACAAGTTGGTAGACGACTGCACGCAGCAGCAGCAGACTTGGGCAGAGCGAAGGGGAGTGTCAGACTTCTACTGACTAAAAACCAAACCCATGTTCCTTCTTCGCCCTTGTGTCGGAGCCGCGATATCCTTTTGATAATCCACAGCCCCGACGGGCGTCGGCCCTTGCGGGCCCCTTCCATATTGCTGACATCTCTTTGAGGCGCGCGTGGAACACGTACGCGCCGCCGACACGGTCTGTTGCCGTCATGACGACGGTTGGACGGCGAGCTAGCCCGTTACTCACCGTCCACAGTCTCGCGTCTACGGTGGCCGGAGGTCAAGGTTCGTTTCCCCGGCCCAGCAAGTTTTTTCATCAAGAATGTTTCAATCAAAGCTCGGAGTGTAGACTTGTGGTCAGATCTGATGGCCATAGGCGTGCCCTATTATAATTGTGGGTGTACCTCGGCCTAGCCACGGTAATATTATCATACAGTAGTTCGACTTCATACAAACGGACGAAGCGCGAGCTATGCCTACGCGCCTCGATTAAGGGACGCGCCTGGGATGCAGACAGTCGCGACTGTGCCGCAGTGACGAGCGGACGGTATGTTGTTTTTTAACAATAAATGCGCGATGTTTTCTCTAAAAATAAGACAAGTACATTTAATTTACATTTTTTGGGTTGTTTTTGGTTTTATGAATTCGTTAATAGCGTATCCAGATATAACTTTTTTTTAATTACCTGGAAACTTTGAAAGATAAGACTATAAAATAATTTCACTTACTAGTAGGTAGGCTTATAATGTGTGTCTTTTAAATGGATAAGTATTTCTTTATATGTCCCGAAAAAAAACATGGTTTTTTAATTAAATCTATCAATCAAAAAACAACACGCATGTTTATTGAACACTTTCTATTCAATTCACAAAGTATTTTATTTGTTTTAAAAAGTATATTTACGATCACAAAACTAAATGGAAACACAGAATAAGCACATGTAATTAAAATACTGGAGGCGGGCAGCCCTTACGCATGTTTACGTACCGCGCGGCTGTAGGCATTTATTTCAAGGACACGGCCGAGTCACACTACTGTACATATTTATACTGTGGCCTAGCTATTCGGAAATAATAGGAATGATGTTATTTTTACCCAAAATTTAAACCTTCTTCACTTTAGACTTTCAAGTCTAAAGTCAGCTCACAAAATACGCTCACGAAGAAATAAACCATAGATTTTTTTCTTCTATCATAATTATCAACAATGCTCAAGAAACAGTGTCCAAAACTAGGTAACCTGCCAGACTATTTTTAGGAGACCTTGACAGAATATCTTAGCAACTAGATGTATGTAGTATAAATCCACAGCTATGACTAAGTAAAGCCCATCATGACTAATTCCTAGGATATTGTTTAATTCAAACAATGCTTTAAAACAAAAGGCAGAAAGTCTTATTTATGTAGTCACGTTTTTAGTAGTTACAACTATTGTTAACTGAGCTTAATTCTTTACAAATACTTTGTCAAGACACTACAGATTTTCAACGATTACAAATACTATGGTAATCTTTAAAATCTGAAGCAATTTGTTGCCATGTAAATAGGAAGTTATAGGTTTCTTTTGTTGCTTCTTTATAAACTTAGGTTAAAATGTGGAAATATTAAAAGGTACAAAAGACTGCTTAATAAATCATGAACATATGAAAACACTGTTCACATAGTAACTATACCCATCAAGATGCTTTAAGGAAAAATTAGAAGGACAGAAATTTATTGTAACATTGTATAACGTCAGCCTGTGGTTTTTTTCAGTTTTAATCAAAAATTACCCGACGGACACGTTTTAATGTAGCCTGTGTAATTGGGGACGATGAAGTTTCCTGTAAATGAAAGAATTTTCGAAATTGGATCTGCAGTTCCTAAGAGTATCCCCTTTTTTTTTTTTTTTATTTTTTTTGGTGGGTGGAAAATCATCGAATAACCCCCCCGCTCTTGGGCAGAGCGAAGGGGAGTGTCAGACTTCTACTGACTAAAAACCAACCCATGTTCCCTCTTCCTCGCCCTTGTGTCGGAGCCGCGGTAACTTTTCGATATCCGCAGCCCCGACGGGCTAAGAGTATCCCCTACATCTAAACTTACTTTACTTCCGTAATATATTAAAGCATTGGCAAACCTTTTGGAATTGCAACAAAACAGACTACACATTTGTGAAAAATGTAGATATAGGTATTCTGTTTTCCAAACTATAGAGGTCGCTTGCGTACATTGACCCAATAATAAATAAAAAAATGAAGAACCAAAAATAAAATTGACATCTCACATAAATTCACAGCCATCTGTCTAGACTTTTAAAAACTATCTCCGAAACACTGAAAAATTTAATTTATTCACTCATCCTCAAAACTTTGTGTCTCCCGAAAACGTACGGAAATAGCCAACTGTTAAAATGACCAAGAGTATTCGTTATGATAAATACGGGGTTTTGGCACCTTGTCAACTCAAATGATGGAGAATGAGACCAAAACGTTATATAAAAAATAAATAATGATGATCATTACTAGATAGTTTGTTCTTTTTATTCGCAAGAGAGTTTTCTTGTGTCTGAATTTTTGATATTGGATTTTTAATGATCTATAAGTACCTACTGTAGTAATTTTATGAGTAGCCGTTTCTCAAATTGTTTAATTTATTTGATTGTTTGGTACTTTGATTTGAAGGGTAAATACATAGCAAATAATTGTCTATATAATATAATTCATTCTGCCACTAAATTAACGCATAAAACGCTTTTTTTTTCATTAACTGTATTTTCATCATCTCTAAAACGTACTGCAGCTATTCAACCAGATGGAAGCTGACCCAAAATTGTTGAAATAAGGCTTAAGTAGATGATGAAGAGCTCATATTTATATTTTTAGAAATTTAACATTGATCTTGAAATTTTGATAGTTTTACCGAAGGGTATCATATTATTCCGTGTTAATTGGGTTGTGGAGGTCAGATAGGCAGTCACTCCATGTAAAATACTAGGATTCAGCTGCATCCGGTTAGACTGGAAGCCGACCCCAACATAGTTGGGAAAAGGCTGAGCAGATGATGACGATCTTGAAACATGTCAGATTCAGACAGCAAATATGTATAAAGTCATTATAGGTATCAAGTCATAAAGTAAAGTCCATTAATTCCTGAAGTAAATAGAGCTCTCCATAGGACAGTTAACGGAGTCGTTAAAATCAACGAAGTCATAAACTGACTTTATGATCGTATACAAATGATAACGTTCTCCATCTGGATGTATTTACTTGTTTGTGTTAGCAGCTAGATATTCAAGGAACATTTTTCAATTTAAAACACTTTTCAGTTTCGCAATAAAAACAGCTCATATATATTTTATAAATTAACTCTATAAATGGTGAAGGAAATATCGTGGGGAAACTGGCTTGAAGAACGACTCATATAATTTTAAAAATCAGAAATGTGACATCCATCATTTATTTATTTTCAGGCAACTTCAGCCTATAGATACGGCTGAAGGTCTGTAGACCAGAATAGAACCTTAAAACTGTATTAGTAACACTTCAGTGGACATCAACCCACCCGCACAGGCCCTTGTCATGGATGGACAGAGAAGAGAATTAGGCCTGTACTGTAATAGAAACGGTATCTGTAAGCTAACTATAGAAATAAAATAGGCAGACATAATAGCACCATATATGGGTACATAAGTACACACGGCTACACATCAAGCTATACATTTCCAGTTTACGCTGATCTCGCACTGTACCGAAATCCTATACAATGCGGGACCAGCTTATACTGGAAATGTATAGCTTGATGTGTAGCAGTGCGTACAACAATATCAAAAATTCACAAATTAGTCTTACACAATTTCTTTCTTCAAAAGAGATTAGAAGGACCCTGATTGACCTTGAGTAAAACTAGAGGTTACCGATACTAGCTAAAATAAGAAAACAGAGTCAAAGAAACACTTCAAAGATTTTCTACGACCCGTGCAGTAATTTAGTGTTGATATCAAGACTTCAATCAAACTCATCTCCTGTCGATGAGATCAACAACCTTTCACCCCATTCCACGTTTTATTTACCCAAAACGATAGGTATCTGAAATATTTCAACGTGCCAGATTGTCCATAACATTACAGTATTTATTTATCCGTTTCCCCTTGATTTGCGGACGTACGTATAAAAACTTTGCTAAACAAAATGAATAATCTCTTCTCCGAGGAGTTTGGTATGTTTAATTTGCGTAAATCTGGAGTAATAAAACTGAAAATTGTCTAAACTTTTATTGTAATGCATTTGGCAGAGAATTTCAATGTTTTTCATCAATGTCTCGGAGTAGGTCAGAGATAGTAAACATTTTTGCTTTCATCTTTTAAAGAGGACAATTTATTTTGATGATTTCTAATGACACCTTAACTTTTGCATTTGAGCATTAAAGTTTACAGAAAACTTCAAAACAAAAATATTTTATTTCACACTGGCCTACATAAAACATCGAGAAAAGGTGCAAGGTTCGATTTGGTTTGAAGTTTGGTTTTTTGGTTTCTTATGGAAAAGAACCGGAAAGAAACTCCATAGATACTCTTTAAAATGATCTTTGATGACTTGGCTTTCCTTATAGGTACCTATGTACTCAGTGAACATAATCTCTCTGCAGTGTTTATTTTCGTATCACATTCCTGAGTACTAATAATTACTGTTATTATTTATTTAATTGCATCCGTTCGTCTAGACTCGGGTCGAATCAATCCAAAAATAAAACAAATTAGGGCTGCGCTTCCGTAGGTTAATGATCCTGAAATTCAGTTGCTTTTATCATCTGCATAGCCTTTTCCCAATTACGTTTTAGTCGGCATCCAGTCTAACCGAATGCAGCTGAATATTAGTATATTACAGGGAGCGGCGACCAACCTGACCTTTATAACCCAGTTACTGGGAAATGTACCTTGAATGTCCCTTAAAATAAGAGTTGTCTGTCAGTGCTACATAAGAACGACCTTGTATTTTCTTTACCCCAATTCCAGCCAATTATTTTGTAAGACTCATTAGCATGCAAAACTAACGGAAGTCATTATTGTTAAGACATGACTAAAATCGACCGTAAATTGTCTGAAAATATTAGAATTGATAATTTACATATCTATGAGTGTTCCAATTTGTTAACGTCACTTCAAGGAAACATAAAGGAATATGTCTTGAGGAAATAATTCAAATGGTTTATTTTTATTTCTCCATAGAACGCTAGCAACGAGCAAAAAATTCTTATGCTGTATGTCTGTTAACGATTGCGTCCAAAATATTATGCTTTTGTCTTAAACATAAAGGTTAAATGTGTGAGGTAATTTTTGAGTATAATACGATCAATGACAGTTGGAGTTTTAAGTCTCGAACTTCAGTCTATATTCAAGTATATTCTTTGTGACATTTATATCAACGTCCATCAAAATTAAATCATTGACAGCATCGACGTAGTTGTTGCTAACAATGGAAACCATAATGAAATATGAATCATCGTGTTTAACAGAAGAAATGCCTACCCCCATGGGAAAAGCGGGCGTGAGTTTACGTATGTGTAAATTAACATCATTGAAATAGTATCTTCATTAATTGATCGTTGTTCGTATTCATGATAAACGTCGCACCGTAGTAAGCTTAATATTTTATTTATTGTCCCCACCCACTCTACGTATTCACCTAATGCAACCCCAACTCGTAGTTTAGTTCCTATTTTGTAACTAGATGGCGTTGTACCATTCGACCTGTTTTTTGAATCGCGGTGTTAAGATTCATAGACTATGAAAATATAATAATATGAGACACCTCAATCAATGACCGAAACCAGAACGGGTGATTGAGATATTTTTTGGTAAAGAAGGAACAGTGGACGCGCTGGCGTTCTTGTTATTAGTTTAAAGGGTATACGGTATGTTAGTTTAAACGATAGACATATATATAGACCCGCAACCCCGCTTACATGATACGAATAAAAAAATTGATTGAAAAAAGGATAAAATAACATGAAACACCCACCAAAAAAACCCAAGAATGTCCGTCGGGGGCTGCCATTAAATGAACTGGTTTTGCAATGTTCAGCTCCCGACGGACATTCTTGGGTTTTTTTAAGGTGGGTGTTTCATGTTATTTTATCCTTTTTTCAATCAATTTTTAACAGTCGTGAGTTTTTTCAAAAAAATTAATTTTGCTTTTTATTTTAAACTTTTTACTTTTATTTTTTTATCTAAGAATATGCACCAATCAAACCCGAACCCATAACTGAAAACTGAATCAAAATCGGACTAGTAGTTTTGGAGAAAAATGGCAACATGTATTTGCACAAACACACAAACAAACAACCTCTCACCCCAAACGCATATACCGTCTCCGTTCCGTCGTGGGTAAAAATATGAACAAAAAATACTGAAAAATAACCGAAAGAACCATGCCAAATATTTCGGAAAAGTCTCGCAACCCTTGCGCTTATCACAGAAAATGTGCGCCGGTCATTGACTTTACGGTATAATCCATTTCCCCTTCATATTTTAAAACTGGCGTTGGACAATGAGGAAATAGAACCGTCTAATAAAGTAAGACCTGGAGAGCGTGCCATGGCATAATTACGTCACAAATTAAGGTTATAGTTTTTTTTAATATTTGGGATGAAATTCGAATACTGAATGCTCCCCCTCAATAAGTCCTTTGTTTAACCTAACATACTGTATAAATGGCTATATCTACTGGTCATAGACCTCGTCACACACACGTATAAATTCACACTACAGACTGATACTGAAAAAATCTTAGTATTCATCTACTTCAAAATGTTGAAATGCCTAATAATAATAATAAACAAATCGTCGCATGTAGGCATTTTCTCTTGACTATGCCCGTATGCCCGGGCAATTATGACAGGTATAGCACAATGAACCAAAATATTTACAAAAATGAAAGTATGTTAGATTGATCAAAATATATTATTGTTGTTTTTAATGTTCAAAATGTTTCACTACAAATGTATTTGAGTCTTAACATTTTGATAGACCTATTTATTTATTTGGCTAAAGAAAGGTGAAATCTTTGCAGAGGTTTTTGATCCCAACTCTACTAACCATGTGTGAACTGTGCCTTGGTCCGCGTGTATTTTGTTTTTTCTTCTTGTTTCTAATAAAAAACGGAAAATATTGTGAGCATATTGTTTTGTTTGTGTATAATGTTGTATTGTGTTATGCATGAAAAGTTGGTTTTTACTCGCCTGGTAACTTTCTTGATTCATCAACTGAACAAAGTAACATTATGTGATGTGCCCATTTTTTTTTTTTGGTGGGTGGAGTCATCAAATGACTCTTGCCACTCTGGGCGGAGCAGAAGGGAGTGTCAGACTTCTACTGACTTTAAATCACCCATGTTCCCTCTTAGCCCTTTGTTTCCGAGGTCGGGGTATCTCTTTCGAACAACCCGCAGATGTCATGTACCCAGAACCATAAGTGCCATTTTGTAACTAGTTCATACACTGAGTCTTATTTTGCCAACTATTATTTTTTATTTTTCTACCGCGTGGAAAGTGCATAACCTGGGGGTCTAAAATGGCCACTTTAGCAGATCATTATAGGAATTGCGTTAAAAAGCTTAAAATAGAAGTTTCTTAATAGTAACTGCGTCTGTGAAAATTTTACGAATTTTAACGCAATTCATATTATTTTCCTATTATGATCTATTTTTCTAAATGGTTACAGACCCAGTTTCCATCATGAAACGTCCATTTTACGCTTTCTAACGCAATTCATATTGTGATCTGCTAAAGTGGCCATTTTAGATCCCCTGGTGTCAAAGTGGTTATGCCACTCATGAGAAGTATTCCCAAGGCATGCTGGTTTCATACCTCTTCTAGAGAGGAGGCCTGAGTCCCTGCAGTGGGAACGATGATGATGATAACTCTAAGTTCATGGGCTGTCTATATGTTCATAAAAAAATGGTTCGAATCGGGAGTCTACTAGAAATATAAAACTATCCACTATAGTTATGTCTAAACTGGAGTAAACTACTAGGATAGTCATAATTATAGCTATAACAACGCTCAGTCGTACGTCGCCTCGTAAACGGAGCCATCATCTAACGTAAATTGAACGACCGTCTCTCTGGAACTTTCCATAAGGAGGGAAATGTTTTTGCTTTTGTACTAACGTGCTGCATGGCCCTTGTCTTGCTTCTAAATTTATTTATTTATTTATTTATTTAAGGTTCACCAACAGTTGCTACAGACATTTTAAACATAGGAATATTTACATAATTGTGTCTTAAATCTAACTGCACAACCAATTACAGGCAAACACCACATGCACGATGCTCCTTGTAATCGTAGATTGAATCTAAAGACTTAATATTATTATTATTAACACTTGTAAGGGATACCTACAATTGAAAAAAAACTAAAGACTTAATGTAAATGTAAGTACTTAAATTCTACTTTTATATTATATACTAAATACGTTTGACAAACGTCAATATTGAGTCTGCGTGGACGTCAACCAGGTCGCTGCGTTCGTTTACGAGTTTGCACATGCGAGGTATAGGTGAATTAGCACCAAACACTGTACGGCGAAGAGGTGGAGCTAAGGGTGTTATAGGTCTGCGAGGTGGTCTACGGGGTACTCTGAAATTGAACTTTTTTAGCAATTGTGGGCAGTCAATGTTGTTGTTGAGCAGTTTATATGCAAATCTTAAATCCAAGAGTTCCCTTCGTGCTTGCAGGGAACTCATTTTGTAGCAGCTCAGCTTGTCAAGGTAGGAGAGATATTTGAATTGCCTTCCCTTTGAGTACCCTAGGTATCGGACAAACCTTTTTTGGACTCGTTCTATCCGCATCGAGTGGGTTGCGTAGTGGGGCCTCCATATTACACTGCAGTATTCCAGGATACTTCTTATGAGGCTATTGTAGAGAAGTATTTTGGTATGTGGGCGTTGAAATACCTTTCCATTGCGAATGACAAAACCAAGCGTACGTTGGGATCGACTAATAATGTTTTCAATATGTGGAATAAATGTGAGTTTAGAGTCCAAGATAACTCCCAAATCTCGCACCACATCCACCTCGCCTAAGTTCACTCCGTTTACTTGGTACGTCGAATTCACTGTGTTTACTTTCCTGGTAAACTTTATGTGGCTACATTTCGAACTGTTCAACGAGATTTTGTTGTGATAACACCATGCAGATAGTCGGTCGATATCATCTTGCATCAGGTTTACATCCTGTTGAGACCTAATGGGTCTTGAAATTTTCAAGTCATCTGCAAAAAGGAAGATGCTAGTATTGTGGAAGCACCATGCCACGTCATTTATATAAATGATGAATAATACAGGGCCCAGATGAGAGCCTTGAGGGACACCCGAGGCGATGGCATAACTGCCTGACCGAAACCCATTGACAACCACATAAAACTCCCGACCTGCCAGATAGGAGCCAAACCACTTCAGAAGACTACCGGTGACGCCGTACGTAGCTAGTTTCTTGACAAGCAGTTCATGCGAAACCTTATCAAACGCCTTGCTAAAATCCGTGTAAACAGCGTCAACCTGTAAACCTTTATCCATGGCTTCGCATGAGGCTTCGACAAAAGACACCAGATTTGTACTAGTGGATCTGTTCTTTACAAAGCCGTGCTGATGGTCCAGGAGGCTAAATACCAGTTTAATTAGTTTGTCGAGTGGTCGCATGCATGACTGTTGAGTATGAGGTCCTGGATCAATTCTCGAGCAAAGTGCTATTGGGATTTTTCTATAAGGAATTTCGTAGTAGCTGCCACGGAGTCTGAATTAGTGCCCGGTTGATGGCAATAGGCTTGCCCCCTATTACATGGAACTTAAACATGGTGACATGTGGGTCTCTCTCTGCCTAAATCTTCGGGGATTATAGGCGTGATGTTATGTTATAATGTAGCTTTTTATATAGGACTAGCTTTTGCCCGCGACTTCGTTTGCGTGGAATAGTGACTTCCGGAAGATTTTTCGTTTATCTCGCGAAAAAAAAAAAAAAAAACTATCCTATGTTCTTTCTCAAGTTCCAAACTATGTCTGTACCAAATTTCATCAAAATCCGTTCAGCCGTTTAGGCGTGAAAGAGTAACAGACAGACAGACAGAGTTACTTTCGCATTTATAATATGGATGTGAGTTGACTTTCAATCTACAAAGTAACATTTTCTGTACTTTCGTGATCAAGACAACCCGAGAAGACCATCCGAGACCCAACGGTTTAACTCGTCAAACCCCGACCGACTAAACTGGGTTTCGGTCTTGCACTTGGACTTGATCAGGATCTAGGCTAGAATTCAACACATTCTAGATGCTAGATCGATGCATATAAGTAAGTAACTTCAGAAAAATCGAGTTCACATTGAATTCTCTTTTTCTTCCGTGTACCGTCAACATTGTCAGACCAACTAAGTTATAATTTTCCAATCCAATGAAAACATGTAAGTTTTTCATTGATGCTCTGACCATGTATTGTCATATCATATTATCCGTAATAAATATGTATGGTGTTAACTTTCTCAAATCATCATAATTCTCTTCCTAATTCATTTGTGGTCGGCGCAGCATGTCTTACTCTTCCATACTTCTCTGTTTCTCGTCATCTCATGAGACACCTCCTTTCTTACCATATCATTCTTAACACAGTCCATCCATTGTTTCTTTGATCTTCCTCTACTCTTAATAAAACCACATCCATCCACATTAATAAAACCTTCCTCACGACATTTTCCTCATTCCTCCGTATCACATGCCCACACCACGACAACCGATTTCCACACAACTTTTCAGTCACCAACGCCACTTTTCCTCAAATATTACCCAAAATAAAAATCTTGTCCAAAATGATACAGGAAGCTCCATAAGTACGTAAGCACTAAAGCTCTGGCTATCGTACGACAGTTATCAGCACCGGTATTGTCGATATGACGATTATCTGATATCGGTCAGACAGAAAGCTATCGATGTACTTGGCTAATCTATTTTCGTGTATACAAATTGTTGTATATTTTCGTAATACAATTCATCATTGTTCGGCCCTTGTCTCAATTTAATCTGAAATCGGTGTAGCGCGTCTTCTTCTACCATTCTCTACTTATACTCGTCATCTCATCAGCAGTCACTTCCTTTTCTGCCATAATTATCATCCTTCACACAATCCATCCATAATATCCTCTTACCTACCTTAGAGCCATGTTCATACATACTCCTTTTCCCACTACATTTTCTTCATTCTTCCGCATCACGTATCATTATGTATGTTAGAATTCAAATTCATCAGGATGCAGAATAAGACTCCGTGGCCGTTACTGTGAAAACCCAAAAATAATTTGGATAAACTATTTTTATAACTTATTTTCAGGGCACCATTATAATTACAATTATTTAAATATTTGAGAAACAAGACTCTTATTGCTGGTAATAACAACAACATTATTAAACTACTACTACTTAATATTATGTAACAATATTTTCACTTTATCCAAACAGTTCCTACAATGAATATTGCCTTAAGTTATTACGTTTTCTAGGAAAATAAGGTTGACTAGAAGACATTGCAGACGATAAGGTCGCCATTATACCCATTAAATTTGAATTATTTTTGGAGCGCTGAGAAACAATGTTGTTGTATAATAAAAAAGATAGAATCTATCTTCTAGGAATCAGATAATCTCACTGGTTATCAACATTCTCACTGAATTACTCAACTTTGATTTGTCAATCATTTTCATCATCATCTACCTAACCTTTACCCAACTATGTTGGGGTCGGCTTCCAGTCTATGGCGGCGCCCTAATTGACAGCGATCGAACGATGCGTTTTCGTCGCACGACGAGATTAAACACACAATTTCTTTAGTGTGTCCTAATAGATCTTACAAGTTAGTAATCGCACGAAAAATAACTAAAAAACTAAAACCCGACTACGACAAATAAAACGACGCTGAAAAAGTGCGAAACAAGATTTTCAGGATAGAACAAAAAGAAAAGCCGTAGTCACACGTTATAGGTACCAACCTAAACACTTCAATACCGTGTGACTATAGTCGGGTTTTAGTTTTTTAGTTATTTTTCGTGAACGGGAACAGATGAAGATACTCACATACATACATAGCCAGTCAAAATCATAACCCTCCTTTGGCTTTGCCGTAGTCGGGTAAAAACAGTGGAATGTTTAAAAACTATCGTTTTTAAGCGAAAATAGGTATTTTAAATGGGAAATTAGTGTGTTTAATCTCGTCGTGCGACGAAAACGCATCGTTCGATTGTACGATCGTTGCCGATTATTACGCCGCCTATCAGTATTTTACAAGGAGCGACTGCCTATCTGACCTCCACAACCTATTTAGTACTAGTATTTAATATGATACCGCTTGGTAAGACTGGATGTTTCAGGCCACTGACTACATGTTACGACTGTCAAAGATCTTTAGATGACAGCCGGGACCAAACGGTTTACCGTACTTTACCAGGCACAGAGGAAACTGGGTATGTAATAGGTGGTCACCTATCCACAAACCGGCTAAACCGTAAGATTGATCATCTAACCACGAGTTCCTCTTTGATTTATCAATCGACTAGCTTTTGCCTGCGACTTCGCCCGCGTGTAATTTCCATACAAACTTTGCCCCCCTTTTTCACCTCTTGGGGGAAGAGGAATACGTGTGCGAAATTTTAAGTTTGTAGCCCTACACGGGTTTGGCCTGTCCGCGGATTTTTGTACTAGATGACGTGGCCTCGGCGCAAGGGCAAAGAAGGAACATGGGTTCGGTTTTTAGTCAGTAGAAGTCTGACACTCCCCTTCGCTTTGCCCAAGAGCGGGGGGGCGGGGGGGGGAGTCATTCGATGATTTTTCCACCCACCAAAAAAAAAAAGGGTTTGGCCTGTGAGTTGATCCTCAGTCAGTCAGCCTTTTTTTTTCAAAAACCTTGCCCCACACTAGGAATTAGGCTTGACTTTGCTTTTTATGTATCAGAAGATATACTTAAATGACGATTTAGAGCCCAAATGGCCTTAACATTCAAACATTACCATCTACTATCACGCGATACTCAATCTTTATAGCCAAGGTAACTATCAACTGTAGTATGGGTGTGTCTAATTGCCCTTATACATAATGGTTGCCGTTAGAAATATTGCTATATTCATCATTTTATGAGCTCTCGAGAGGTCGATATTGGCTGTTGGGTAGTGGCGAGGGCACTTCTCAGTAAAGGAAAATTAGAGTTTGGCCTAGGGCTAAAAGCTATGTTTTACTGGTTGGGGACCAAGGTTGTACATTTTATAATTACTTGCCAGATAAATCAAACAAATAATCTTGTTATTACATATTATACTTGATGCTTTTATTTATATTTATGATTCTATAGAAGTAGAGCGCTTTGGTAATAACCTTTTTCAGGGTTGGAATAAATCCCGTCGGGCTGCGGGTTGTTCGAAAGAGATACCGCGGCCTCGACACAAAGGGCTAAGTAGGAACATGGGTGGTTTTTAGTCAGTAGAAGTCTGACACTCCCTACCGCTCTACCCAGAGCAGGTGAAGTCATTTGATGATTTCCAACGCCCCAAAAAAAAAGGTTTGAAACAAATCCATTTCTAATTAATTTGCAGTCGGTACACCATGTAGTCTTCCTTCTTGCAGGGTTTCAAACAACATTACCTACATAGTTAAATTTGAGTAGAAAATGTCATATTTTTATGTAATTGTCAACACATATTTGATAAAAAAAAATAAAAAAATTGTGTAGATAGCAAAAGTGCACTAATATAGCTCGATGCGCCTCTGGGCACAGAGATGCACCGATAGCCTATGAAATTATTTAAAAAATACAATGATCTTTCCAAAAGAGATGTCGATCTGAAATTGCAATGGGTTCCCTCACATATAGGTATTAAGGGTAATGAGGAGGCAGACCATTTAGCAAAATTGGGTATTGTTGGGGGTAGGGAAAACACATTGGAACTAATCACAGAAGAGATAAAAGAGGTTAGAAAGGAAATAGTTCCTGAATTGTATTAGAACGCGTGTCGCCGCTTGTCTCCCACTCTCTTTAGCCACTACATGCATGACGCTAGTAAGTACACGAATTATGCACACAAATAAACCGCACTCACTTAGATCGCGAGCTTGCTACTGGTTGTCACACTAGCGCAAACATTGTGTTTGACGTACACTCACACTTGCGTATATTTCTCATACATGTTACGGTGACCAAAAGGTCGATAATGTATATCGATAAAATTACTTGAGTTTTGTTACTTTAAGTTTTGCAGTTTTTGATTTAATTTCGGGACGGGACAGAAAGAAAGAAAATAAGAAAGCAAAAATATTTATTGGTCTCTCACACATAAAAAATTAAAGATAAAAAGTAAACATAAAAGATTTTTTTCAATTATTGAACATTAAGTACTTGAAATTCAATTTCAATTCAGATTTTATTATTGTCTTGAAATAAAACTTATTTATTAAGTAGCAATAGCATGCGTTTGCTATCTTTCAAATCCGAATTTTTCAGAATAAAATGCAATCTCACACTAATATTTTTCTTTATTAGCTTTAGTCAGGTCTGTAACATATCTGGATCTGTTGGAAACCTAAAAATAAAATTTAAAATGTATGTTTCGATTTATAAATGGCTAACCTCAAAACAAATTTTAGATGAAAAACAATCAATAAACAATAATAAGGTATTGATAGTATGGGATAAACAAAAGTTATTTTAATCATAACATAATAATCATTTGAATGCATTCACACATACTAAATATCGACATTATTTACAACTTGGTACAACACTATCGAAACGCAAAGAGTAGGCAGAATTTAAGCTTTGGCTCGTCGCACGCGACGTTCGCAGTGAACGACATACATTGCGCAATCGCCCACGTAGTACAAGATGGTACCCACGTATTGCAAGCAATGTACATAATTTCGTTTCTGCTTGCGATTGTATCATTTTTGTCTGCGAACTACATAATACTATTGTAATAATTACAAATATCACTTGTATTTTAAGGTTTTTAGACTTACCGATGAAGAGAAATCCCTTCTCGAGCCACACTGCACACCTGGCTTCTTTTCCGACACGTAATAATCGCGCAACACGGCATAATTCTTTTTTTTTCGCGGAGCTCCGTTCGCTGTCACAATATGAGCGCGATTGTTGGTCAGTAAATCAAATTTTGTCGACATATGATCGTCTGATCATATAGGCGGCGCGCGTGCCCCGCCCACATGGCCTTTCTAACCTCTTTTATCTCTTCTGTGGAACTAATCATATAGAAATTTTGCCTAAGTATAAAATTAAATGTCATGATGTTTGGAAAGAACACTTTAATGTAAGATCTAAAGAAAAAGGAATGTGGTATAGGTCTATAGTCTCGGAGCCTCCTCATATACCGTGGTTCGGTAATACTAGATTTAGCAGAAAAAATATAGTTACTGCTCACAGACTGAGATCTGGACACATGCCGCTCAATAATTTTGGATTTTTTATGAAAAAAATTGATTCACAAAATTACGAAGTGTGTGGCACACTGGACGACGTAATGCATTTATTAGCGGAGTGTGTCCGATTTCAGTCTGCAAGAGAGAATTTATTTAGAGAATTGGAGATAAATATGCACGATGTATCCATGTTCCATCATATTCTGTCAACACCTAACTCCGAAGCTGCTTGTAGTTTAAAATTAAGTTTGTGTTCTTACGATTTACGTAAGAAGGTCCGATGGGACTGGCATATGGACAATATTTGTATAAAAGTCCCTAAAAATAAAAAACCGGCCAAGAGCGTGTCGGGCCACGCTCAGTGTAGGGTTCCGTAGTAATAATTCTTTTTTTGTTTGAAATACGGGCCAATGAAACTTGACCTCTGGATTGTATAGGCGCTCATACGATTCAGGGACCAAATTATATTGGTTAACTGCAGTTTCCATCTGTTGTTTCCATCCAAGTTCAAAATAATTTTCCTAGAAAGTCCTTATAAAGTTCTACTTTTCAGATTTTTTTCGTATTTTCTAAACTTATGGTTCAAAAGTTAGAGGGGGGGGGACGCTTTGTTTTTTACTTTTGGAGCGATTATTTCCGAAATTATTGACATTATCAAAAAATGATTTTAGTAAACCCCTATTCATTTTTAAATACCTTTCCAACAATATATCACACGTTAGGGTTAAAATTAAAAAAAAAATCACTTCCCACTTTACATATAGGGGGGCTACCCTAATAAAACATTTTTTTCCAATTTTTATTTTAGCACTTTGTCGGCGTGATTGATACACATATTGGTACCAAATTTCAGCTTTCTAGTGCTAACGGTCACAGAGATTAAGCGAGGACGGACAGACGGACAGACAGACAGACAGACAGACAGACAGACAGACATGGCGAAACTATAAGGGTTCCTAGTTGACTACGGAACCCTAAAAACTGGCCAAGTGCGAGTCGGACTCGCACATGAAGGGTTCCGTACCAAAACGGTATGCTATAATTTATACAATTTCTTCTAAGGCCAATGAAACTTGACCTCTGGATTGTATAGGCGCTCTTAGGATTCAGGGACCAAATTATATTGGTTAATTGCTGTTTCCATCTGTTGTTTCCATCCAAGTTCTAAATGATTTTCCTAGAAAGTCCTTATAAAGTTCTACTTTACAGAATTTTTTCATATTTTCTAACCTTATGGTTCAAAAGTTAGAGGGGGGGGGACACATTGTTTTTTACTTTTGGATCGATTATTTCCGAAATTATTGACATTATCAAAAAATGATTTTAGTGAACCCATATTCATTTTTAAATACCTTTCCAACAATATATCACACGTTAGGGTTGAAATTAAAAAAAAAATCACTTCCCACTTTACATATAGGGGGGCTACCCTAATAAAACATTTTTTTCCTATTTTTTATTTTACCACTTTGTCGGCGTGATTAATACACATATTGGTACCAAATTTCAGCTTTCTAGTGCTAACGGTCACAGAGATTAAGCGAGGACGGACAGACGGACAGACAGACATAGCGAAACTATAAGGGTTCCTAGTTGACTACGGAACCCTAAAAAAGAGACTAAAAAAAAAAAAAGTATTTATTTATTTATTTCCAACTTACATCTATCATTACAGGGTAACCAAAAACGTTGCAAGTTTCAGTGACCCTCAGAAATACTACCCATCTGACTTACATTGGATGGCTGACCATTAGGCTTTATTTCCAACAGACACCACTATCCCATAAAAGTTCACAAACATTTAACTTTCACATAAGTAGGTAGGCAGTTACCTATCTACACACGTCACACGTGTTAGCCTAGTTTTTGACACGCTTTTATTACCTAAATGTTTTCAATGTTCATTCATGTTTCATTTTGTGAAATTAGATCATGGAAAACCTGGTTTTTTTATTGGGGCCATAGTAACACGCAAACAATTAAAACAACCTAATACAGTTACAAATATACAGCCTGTGACATACGAACACAGACAGACAGGACGGACATGCCTAACCTGGTGTGTCAGAGCTTTTAAGGGACCACTTGGCTTTTTATGCCATCGAGAAATATCTATCAGGCATGCTGGTTTCCTCACGATGATTCATCGAAGTATATGATGATTAAACTTTATGCACATGAAACCATAACATCGGAGGTTGGGTTCGAATTTTGAGACCATGACAGATTTCCGACGATCGATCTCACCACGAGGCTATCAATGCTACGGAACCCTAAAAGGGACTATTTTTAAACTCCACATGTAACACCCAACAAAACATAATTACAATCACATAACACTTAACTAACGTCATAGAAATAAACTAAAAACTCGAGACTTACCAGAATATTCTTCAAACGAAACGAAAGTATCACTTTGATCGCAGTGACAGCGTTTGTTTTGGCGGCAAAACGTATTTTCGGTGACGTTTGGAGGCCATTTTGGATTGCGAACATTCAGCCTGACTACCACAGAGTATACATAGGGCTTTGGGATTTGCGTGCTACAGTTATACACGCACGATATATTGGATTTTGAGTTTTGGTTAGTAGGGTATTAGGTATTTACTGATCAGTCTTGAACAAGCGTGGTGACGGTCTATCTCGTGCTCTTTCTGTATGACAACAGCCCTTTGCCCTGAAGAGGGACATTTATAATTCTCTTATATCTACATAGTGTCGTACTTTTCAGGTTTTGCTACATGAAATAAAAAGCTGCTACTAAAGTTCAGTTATGCTAATGGAATCAACAAGTACGTAGAATAAGCGCAACAGGCTATAAATGCTACAAAACATTATCGGCCTTATTAATAAAAAAAAGTTAAGCCTGCTTAAACTTACGCTTGGTTTATCTCGCATGCCGTCCCTTTCTTTTGAATATTTTTGAAGTGAGACGGCATGCGCGATAAACCTATATGGGGTATGAGTTCTTAATAAATAATAGGTACAGGTTAGTGTTTTGTAACTTTGTAGATTGTAGGTGTCTTTAGTATTTACAGAAAGTTCAGTTCTTACAAGACTTTTGTGTCGATTCATCCTCAAAAAACTTGTTTGCCAAAACATCAATATCGTTTATTAAAATTTGTTACAGATGACGTTCTGCAGTTTCTATCAAACGCTTGTGCCTTTATGCACACTTTCAGCCTCCAACCTGACCTTTTAAACCAACCCCCATAAAGACACTCACCATCTATATTTATCAACCGAGGGTACTAAAAGCGGGGCCTTGCCCTGCGACCTTGATGACGTCACAGTGACCCACCCGACCACCCCTAGTTAAGTAAAAGCTTGCCACTAATGTAACGATGCTTGTTATGACCACCAGCTAATGATGGGGATGATTGAAGGTTGGGACCTTGAGGAGAAGGTTCTACCTGGTATCTGAGGGTTGGGGGCCCTTGAATTTGATGAAGTGGTTGTTTAATTACTGTGATAAATATAGGAAAGATAATAATGGAAAGTATATAGGGGAAGACAAGGATGCACTGCTTATAGCATAATCAGCCATGTAATCACTGCTGGGACACAGGCCTCCTCATGAAGGAAGGGGCTATAATCCACCACGCGGGCCCATTGTGGGTTGGTAGACATCGTTTGTCTTAGAATTTTTTATTTGGATATAGTTTCTCCACAATTTTTTGCTTCACCGTTTTGAGAGTAGTGGTAATGAAATAATTTACACAAATTAACTCGCCTACCTGAGTTCGTACCTACTAATTACTGATCGTAAGTTGGGGGCGCCGCTGCTTTCGCCACGTTTACCTTTTTTGTATAGGTATTCCTCTTTTATTAAAACTAGTTTATGCTCGCGGCTTCGCCCACGTGGAGTTCGATAATTGTTTCACGGGATCATACTACAAGGATAAAAAGTATCCTATAGGTATGTTAGCTAGCAGTGCCAAATTTCTTTCAAATCTGGTCAGCAGCTTTTGCGTGAAAGACCAACAAACATCCATCCATCGTCACAAAATAAGAGGATTGATCAGAGTGAATCTCGAGTTCAAAACACAAACTAAAAGTTTAAGTTTCTAGCTTTTACACGCCGCCCCGCCGCGCATTGAAGAAAAACGATTTCGTGGTCATTAAGTTACACGTGTTCTGTGGAGGTCAATTAGGTTCTTCTAAACAAACCAGTTTGCTCCAACGCTTCTTCATAGCTAAAGTACTATGGAAGAGCTGAAGGTTGTGCGTTTCGGGGACTGTCTTATGTATTATTTTTACGTTCTTAAAGTCCTGATTAGCAGCCTAATTTGAATAATTGATTTACGATTTTAATTTCAAAGTATGTCCGATCCAGGATCATTGTGCTTGAAATATATAGAAAAAAATACAATGTGTGCCAAGTCTAAGACTAACCGCCTTATTCATAAAAATAGTTAAGAGTTGTTTAACTTAAGCTTGGTTTATCTCGCATGCCGTCACTTTCATTTGAATATTATTGAAGTGAGACGGCATGCGAGATAAACCAAGCTTAAGTTAAACAACTCTTAACTATTTTTATGAATAAGGCGGTTAGTGTTTTAACGCTAGCTTCTGTTTTTATCTTATTCATGAAAAGATGTAGGTACTGGAGTTAATGCGAATAATTAATAGCGAACAGATCATTGTCTTGACTCTTTTCTTTATTGTTAAACAAAGCTCTACCGTTAGTTATAGGTCTCTATTATCATATAATAATAATATGTTAAATTTGTTTAAAAGGACATATCTAATAGGCACAGACACAAAGCTCTTACCAAACCGATTTGATAATCAACCCTTTTAATCGTCAAATTCCTGCCAAACGACCACTACATAATACCTTCCTACATTTTCTCCATAGCACCAAACCAACACGCAAGGGTTTTCCAACCACCCAACAACCATGGTAGATTGGTGGAAAATCCCACGGGTTGTGGCGATCATTACTTACGGTACGGTGGCGCCCCCTGCTGGATCGAAACTTTGGCGACACTGTGGGTTTATGTTTGTGTCGTCGAGGGAGTTGTTAAATTGTTGTTTTAGTTCATTTTGTTTCAATCTTACTGCTATTATTTAATAACATAACATAACATCACACCTGTTATCCTCCTGGTGGGGTTAGGCAAAGGTGTACCAACCCACATTTCGTCAGTTTTCAGTCCTATGAAATAGGGGGCGACCCTATTGCCATCAAACGGGCTCAAATTCACACTCCGTGGACGCTACTGAGAAATCCTGGGGTAAAACCCAATGACACTTAGCGCAGCCTTTTGTTTATAAGGATTGAATACCCGGCCTGGGAATCAAACAAAGGACCTGATCCTCAACAGGAGCGAATTTTAAATATTTAGTAACATCTAAACAATTACGCCACAAAGTCATTCTCAGTTTAACTCCGAACAAAATGGCGAACAGAACGGTTAAAAAGATTTACAACAATGAGAATAACAAAGAAATATAAACAGTTAGCGAATGATTGGCAGTAGCGGTTGAAAGCTGCTTACTATCAGAGCGGTTAGATATAACTCACGATTAAATGCGGAAAACTGTGGGATTTTAAAATTAGTGGTGTAGTTACAGATGTATGAATGTGAACAGCAGTGGGACGGCCCCGAATTTTGTAGGTACAGTAAGTCTTGGGTTCGCCCCAGGCAGGCGCATTACTTTATGTAACTTTTAACATCAGTTCATCACCAATGCTCTCAAAACGGTGAAGGAAAACATCGTGAGGAAACAGGTATGTCCTAGAACCAAAACATTCGACAAAGACATGTGTCGTCTACCAACCCGCACTAATCGTGGTGGATTGCCCATCCCTCTCCAGAGTGGAGGCGTGAGTCCCTGCAGTGGGAACATTATAGGGTGATGATGAACTGTGGGGTGTTGTTTGGCGAGGATAGATTTTAAAATTAACGGTATAGTTACAGACAGTTTAGATGGCAATGAAAAATCTTTTAGCCTAAAACAGCTTCAAAGAAGGTATTTCAATGTAAGTAACCAAATTAGCATTGGGCCCGCGTTTGGTGGAGTATAATATCCTACTTCCTCTCCCGGAGAGAAGGCTTGTGCCCCAGCAGTGGGAACATTATAGGCTGGTTATGCTATGCTAACCAAACTAGCAAAGTCATTACGAAGCTATAGTGAGCTTTAATCTATACAAATAAAGAGAGAAGTCCTGACTGACTGACTCATCAACGCCCAGCCCAAACCCTTGGACCTAGAAAGCTGAAGTTCTGCACAGAGGTTCCCCTTATAATGTAGACAAGGAATAAGGAAGGATTTTTCGAAATTCAACCCCTAAAGGAGTTAAATAGGGGATGAAAGTTTGTATGAAAAATCGTCATTTTCACGCGGGCGAAGTCGCTGGCAAAAGCTAGTATTTACATAATTTAATGAAAATGATGGTAGCTTGATTGTTATTAAAATAATAACTGGGTTGTGGAAGTCAAACAGCTGTGGCGCTACATGTAAAATACAGTATTATAAATGTAGCGCCACTGCTGTTTTGATATGTAGCTGCATCCGGTCTCCGAGCCACAGAGTCTTCAGCACACAGAATTGCGAATCGGTTTCTCCTGCTAAAGATTCTATCTGTTTCTAAAACCCATCCAAATGCTAAGTTAATAACAAAACTATGAAATAAGAGTACGATCTGATTACGCACGGTTCGGTCTTGACCGTAATCTTTAAATAGCGCACATAACAATCGCACGCACGTAAAACGCGCAAAATGTATGTTTATAACTTTAAATGTTTAGCTTTGTCGAAAACACGGGTGTACAGTAATTATACAATTAAATGGTTTGTTTATTCTCGATTTATAATATAGCTTGGTTGTATCACACTAGTTCTGTGCAACTTCAGGCTGATAATAGGACACACATTTACGTATTCTACTAGATGTCCTATTATTATCTTTATTCGATGGAAAGAATATTAGTCCTGCAATAGCGGTAGAGTAATTCAGAGGTGTATATTGTCAACTCTGGTCAAATATGTTTGTCTCATGACCCCTGACTCCAGGCTACTACTGACTCTAAAAGACCCTGTAATTAATTTAACTGTCCTGGAAATCGACCCCAAAAAAATCAGAAAAAACAAAAAAAAATCACGCTTACGCGCTTAGAAGAAAAATCACGTTTTACGGTAGGACTCCACGTAACTCACTAAAAATAGTGTGCTGATGGATGCATCGAATAATACGGGGGTCAACAATGTTCGAAGTAAAGTTATGACATTAAAAAAAAACATGTGAAGAAGACTTTCAGAATAAAATAAGCATGTGTAAAGTGTCTTTCAGTGTTGTTAAGGGTACTCTTACACCCAATAGGTGACATCAACTATCTAACTGCTCCTAAGCAAAAGCTTCTCATACCAAACAAGAACGAGCTCTCCGAATTAGTACTTTTTAACGATTTCAGAATCCAGACTAATAAGTCCAGATTCCTTCACAATATTTTCATTCAGTCATGCGTCACGACCCCCCAAAATACGTGTGTTTACCTGTAAGTCTGCTCACCCACAAGCCGTGACACTGCCGGCGCAATGAAACAAGGTTAATTGCGAACGAGCGACCGAATTAGACGCAGACAGACTAACAGAATGGCAAACAAAATTCTCTCTCATTGGAGCGTGGAAAGTTGGGAAAATGGATGAAAAGTGTTTTAGGGATATTGTATACTTACTAGCTGTTGCCAGTGGCTTCGCCCACTACAACTCAATAATTATCTCACGGGAAGATAAAATTATACAGACATCTCTAGAGACCACTTCTTCGAGAAAGCCGTCGCGAAGTTATGTAAAGATACGAAAATGCAAGAAAACATGAAATAACGCTACAGCAACTACTCCAAAAGTTTCTCAGGCCAAAAAAAAGCCCAAAAAAGATTTCACTCATTAAGGTAAAAATGCCAAATCATTACTTCCAAAGTTCCCTTTGTATGCTCAGGAGTTCCACGCAGTGTTGTCGCTTGCGTAGGCGCAGGTCAATAACCCCTTGCATCTCCCGATATAAAACGAAGTGTGAGAAATGTGCGGAAAGTATTATTGGGAACTGAAAATAATTTTTTTTGCAGTAAAAACTGTAGAAATTTAATTTATAATTTATGTCAGTGACGTTTTTATTTAGTGGCAGCAGTTTGGCCTATTTTATTTTGTAATGAATTACTGAGTTTTTTACTATTTGACAATTATTGTGAGATTTTTTTAAAATTACTTTTGAACTAGTGTAGATACACTAGATACTTTGTGTAGTGTGTGTGGTGTGTGTACTAGTGTGTGTGTGTGTGTGTTGATAAATTCGGTTCGTGGATTTGCTTCGACGAACTACAACAAACTTTATCTACCCAAATATCATAAACCCTCTATAATGCGTTCAAAAACCATAGGCAATGACCAGCATTACCAACCAGCAGAAATTAACAGAACTGTAATGAGCTCATAACCTACTGAAAACAGTAGGTTATGAGTTTAAATTTGGAACAGGTGTCAAATTCAAGTGAGTGTGCTATTCTAGTATCTACATTAAAACAGATACCTATCGATACGAAACCTCAATTCAGTATGATTTTAATTATAAATCGCACGACATTTTGATCTCGAGTGACACAAGAATAGTGACTGTGATTTAAAAAAAATGACAGATATCCGAAACGCCGCCGAGCTGTCATTTGTTCGTTAGCTTTTTATTCCCTTTCATTGAGTAGACAAATTTTCTGATAAATTCTTTATTTCTGTCGAAAATGAGTGATAGTGACTCAGAAATTAACATGAACACTCCGCCAGATATCGTAAATGCAGCGACGAATGCAACTATAATAACCTGTTTATTTTTTATTGCATTACACTGGTAACAATGCTGATCATTTCCCTATGGTTCCTGAGCCCATCATAGAGCCCTTATGATATTCGGGTAGATAAATTAGTGTATGCAACTATACATAATTAGGCATTACAACACTCGTGTGATGCTATTAAGAAACTCGCCTTCGGCTCGTTTCTTAAACCCACACTTGTGTTGTAATGCCCTTCATTATGCACAGTCGCATAAACTACTATTACATTGAATATTGTTGATTGATGAGTAGGTAGATGCATTCAGTTGCTAGTATAAAGGGATTCCCTATGCATGATCATTCACTTGCTTTGCAGACCCTAGGAAAGTTATCGAACCAGGCAGTTCGAAGACTTATTACAGAGCCATGTTTATCGGGCTCCGTATCCGGGCTGTAACAAGTCCTCTCTTTTTTAATAGAACATGTAAAATGTTTGATCTTGAACCACACACGCACCAGAAAGCCATAATAACCTACACGAGTGAGTAATCAAACTACAACATAAAAAAGACACAAAGTAAAAGCCAAACATAAATATTCTGTTAAATAAATATAAAAGAAGAAGGAAAATACAGGTTTGTGCGCTTCACTGCTGTACCAATTAGATTTTAATCTATGTAAAAAAAACTAATTGGCGAAAGTATGACAGAGGACATTCCAGCAGATATTTTTTGTTGTGTCCATAGTTATATGGACAAGGTATAGATTAATTTAGCGATTCCTTAAAAGGTACTTTTGGAATGAAACCGGGTTTCCAACATTTTATTTCATTTGAACAAAAAACAAGTGCGAGTCGGACTCGCGCACCGAGGGTTCCGTAAAAAAAATATATTATGTGATGTAACTAAAAATTTATGGTTTTCGTAATTATTCCTTTATCTATGCTATAAGACGTTGCTTCGTACCAAATTTCAAGATTCTGAGTTCACGGGAAGTACCCTGTAGGTTTTGATTCCCTTGCGAGTGTCGAAAATTTGCGGCATAAACGGGAGTATCTTGATGTAACTAAAAATTTATGGTTTTCGTAATTATTCCTTTATCTATGCTATAAGACGTTGCTTCGTACCAAATTTCAAGATTCTGAGTTCACGGGAAGTACCCTGTAGGTTTTGATTCCCTTGCGAGTGTCGAAAATTTGCGGCATAAACGGGAGTATCTTTTGATCGCGTTGACTTAGAAGTTTGATTTTTTCACAGCTCCAAGAGACCATAGACTTGAGTATTTGATATGAATTTCAGCTTGATACCTCCACGCGTTCCTGAGAAAAAAGGTCTTGACAGACAGACAGACAGACAGACAGAAGGACAACAAAGTGATCCTATAAGGGTTCCGTTTTTTCCTTTTGAGGTACGGAACCCTAAAAAATGGTATAAGCTTGCACGTCGCGACTTCTACCAGTACGTTACCACTCACCAGTGCTATGGGGGAATAGCAGGCACGCATATAAACTGTATCAATAAATATTTGGCATAAATACATTAAAGTTGTACTAATGGCGCCATCAGGAAATACATTCTAAGTTGGAAAAGTGAAAAAGTAGACAGATCAAACTCCATACCGAAATAATCGAACCCCTATAAAGAGTAGTAACAATTATATGTAAACACATTGAGACTATTGTTGTAAATCTTTGATTCGATGTTCCTTTCTAAAAACATCAAACACAAATCAAATAGTTACTAATGCTCCAGACAGGTCAACCTCAAATACCGCACAAATCCCAGACATAAACAACAGACGAATCCGCGAGACATTGTTGTTTTTATTAGACATTGTTTAGCGATATGACGTTGTACCCACGTCTGCCCCGCCTTGATCGAATGCCTGAATTATTGGCAGGAATTATGAGTAAATCATGGGTATAATATAGGTAGTGTAAACTTTTCTGTATTATAGGATTCGTGATCCCTAGTTTTCAGCGCACCTTGTTAAACTGCGGGGTTACATTTCCAGGATTGGTTATAGAACAGATGGGCAAGAATCGAGACGCAATGGGTGCCTGAAGAAGGTCGTCGCCACCGGGGCAGGCCCAAAAACGCTGGCGAGACGATTTGGACTCGTTCCTGACTGACTGGCCAGAAAAGGCAAAAGGTACTGGGCACTTAAAATTTACACCGATGAGAAATCCTACAAACCATTCCTATAAGTCGCTTACAAAAGCACAATATTGGTTAGGTACATCCATCATCTGCTTAACCTTTTTCCCTACGGTGTTGGGCGATCCCAACACCGTACGCAACGACTCCATTCTAACCGAATCTTTTTCTTTTTTTTTTTTAAAAGGAAAGAAGGAAACTCTACTCTGTTTATATAAATCTACAGATCAAGGTAAGCTCGACTTAACCTAAAGCCACGAACTATACTTATTATTGGCTACATACATGTTATTTATTTCTTCTGTGTTCAGTCGTACATTCTTTAAAACAGTTATAGCCTATAACACTTCACGCCAGGTCCCCCACTGCGTAGGCAGGGAAAACCCGCCGCTAATGGGTTCAATCGATCCCTTCGTCTAGCCATCATCGACGGTGTACGTCTGGACCGGGAAACGAATATCCGACAAATATGAATTTTCCCCCTCTTCGTATTATTTTACATGTCAAATGTTGTTGTACGAAAAATGGAATGGATGGCCTACTTACAGCGAGTAAAAAGTCAGAGGGTAGAATGTGCTTAAATTATCACAAGTATTTTTTTAAGCAGAAGATGATGAAATGTAGAAAACTTCTTGAATTCGGTTAACTTTCGTATAGAGATGGAAATACTGCACAGATGCCTAGGCACTAAAAGTTATTACTGAAATCATGATTTTCAGTTAAAATCATAAAATATAAGTGCTGGCTAAAAGAATTATAAAATTAATCTAGGGTGCTTCCTACGGCTCGAATCTATGCTGACGAAATAACCCTCCCTTTTGGTTTCGTCGCAGTCGGGTAAAAAATATCAAACTGCTCACGTATCGACAATAGTCTTCAGCGGTCATGCAAAAAAACATAGTTATGAACTAACTGCCGAACTCAGAGAAGTCTAGTGGTTACTTAAGCCATCAGGAAATATTTTGATAATGAAATATCTCTGAGTACGGCATTAAAAGTACTTTACCTTTTACTTTTACGTACCGAGAAAATAATTACAGAAAAGTCAGAATCTATTGAATAGCTAGCACAAAAACAAAACGTTACATCTAATATAGAGTAGGTAATTGTTTTGGTCACTCACCGGCGTGATGCAGCGCAGTCTCGAAGGGCGCCCTCTGCATTCGCTCCTTGCTCTCTGCCAACAAAGTATAAATACATGAGACCGAGTGCCAACAGCTGATCCGACACAACACAGCCGTAGCTGAGATACGCGACGAATAAGGAATATTTGGGATTTCATTTGGGAAATATTGTTGTACTTTACTTTGACTTTGAATTTAAAAGTAATGGAAGTCTATACAATAACGTGTGGTGTAAAAGAGGTTAAGGATCTTTAAATTGTATTATCACATTCGTCATCATCAGCCTATAATGTCTCCACTGCAGGGACTCTGGCCTTCTCTCTGGGAGAAGGATGAGCCATAACTATATTAATCCATCACAGTCCACGCGGGCCCAGTGCAGATTGGTAGATGTCACACTCCGAACTCTCAACCTCATAGCGAGCCAGACTGACTTATTCTGTTGTTCTCTGAGTGAATTCACAAGGAATGCTCTATTTGTTATTAGTTATAGGTATTAGTTATAAGTAACAATTAAGGTAGAAATAAGTAATTATGGCGCATATATCGAATTGGTGGTTACCATGTAATGGTAGATGTAAGTTGGTAAATAAATAAATGTCTTCGACATTTTCGATTCTAAGACATGCCAGTTTGTCAATCACGATGTTTTCCTTCACCGGTTTGAGAGCAGTGGTGACGAAATAAATTACACAAAGTGCCTGGGTTCGAACCCGCGACTTACTGTTCGTATGTTGGGGCCGCAACCACCGGGCCACCACTGCTCCTCATTGCATTATCTCATTGCATTGACGACATATTCATAATATCGGTGACAATTTAAATTGAGTCAGCAAAAATTTGGCGACGATTTTGGCACTTTCAGTAGCGTCCAACAGCTCGTGTGATGTGCAATAATATTTGCCATATTGTCAACACATTACCTATATTTGTCTATCGAGCTTAATTCTTCAAAATAGCTTTGCAGGTTATTCTCGCTTCGATAGAATTTACAAACTTTGACTTTACGAGTAAAGTGGGTTTATTATCTTTATGAAATTTAATTGAAACTTAACTTCATACATACAAAAAACTCGTAAAACAGATGTTATACATTTACGATTGATATTAAGTGCTATCTTATTTTGAAGGTGTTAAGCTTGGCAGCCACTCTTCTGAATTGCTGCATCAGTCATAATCATAACCACAAAAACATAATGCAAATATCTAAAAAGGTTATCAAAACGTTTTCAGCTGGCATAGGAAAACAAAATCATAATTATTATAAAGAAAACAAAACAGTTACAGACAGATTTGTAGCTACTTTTTTCTATATTATTTATTAGTTTATCCACAACATCAATTACCAAGTGGCCTATCGTCTCTAAATCTAAAATAACCCACTCCTCTCCCGTAAAATGTACGATTTCACACGATTCATGAGAGTTCAAGAAACTCTCGAAATTTATTTATTTTTATCTTCATTTTTTCTCGATGTTAGAGAATTACTTTTAAAAGTGCATTAATTGTTTTCAAGACCGCGGGTAAACAAAGAGTATTTAATTTAATTCGTCGGACGTTACTTTTCAAGAGTGAATATGGACACTTAGTCACTGAAATAAGAGGTGAAGACATGACGTCATCAGAAACAAGAGAATAAAATAAAAATAAATTAACATCTACGGCACCACAAAAACAAGTGATTCGATTCCAAAGGAAACTTCAAAATCCCAAATGGCTTGTTAGAAACAACCCTATAGTACCTATACAGATACAGACACAATGTACATTTTTTTGTAAGTATTATTTAGATGCAGTCAATGGACACGAAAATAGGAAGAAGAAAAACAACAGTATGGTTTTCACAGATCGCTTGTAACTCTGTAAGTATTACACTATAAGAGTTCTGTGCAATGCCCTAGTAATATCACCCTTGTTTGCCAAAGGTAGAGAGAGTACCTATCTATAAAACCAGCATGCCTTTTTGGGAGTTGGGAAATCATCAAAATTACTCCTCCCGCTCCGGACAGAGCAGTAGGGAGTGTCAGACTTCTACTGACTAAAAACCACCCATGTTTCTTCTTAGCCCTTATAGTGTCGAGGCCGCGGTATCTCTGTCAAACAACAGCAACAGCCCCTACAGGACCAGCAGCCCCGACGGGCAAGCACTTGGGCGGCACAAAAACTCTGACACAAGATGAGGCACTAGCACACGGTAAGAAGAAGTACATAATTGGAGTCAGACAATCTATATAAATAAAAAGAGAAGTCCTGACTGACTGACTGATTGACTGACTCATCAACGCCCAGGCCGAACCCTTGGACCTAGAAAGCTGAAATTTTGCACAGAGGTTCCCTTCATAATGTAGACAAGGAATAAGGAAGGATTTTTCGAAATTCAACCCCTAAGGGAGTTAAATAGGGGATGAAAGTTTGTATGGAAAATCGATTTTTTCACGCGGGCGAAGCCGCTGGCAAAAGCTAGTCTTCAATGTTATTAATTGCTTAATATTGTGAAACTAAAGTAATATTTATTAGTAATTATGTTTACGTATTATTTCATTAATAGCTCTAGTGTTTTTGTTTGACACCTGATAATTTATCGGTTCGAGTCAACGGCCTTGCAAAGAAAGTAGTTACTACTCACTTATTTTAGTATTATGACAATTAACAAGAACAATCGACATAATAATATTATGACAGGCGGTTTTCATTATCTGGACACATCTGAAAATGTTTCAGTGTATATCATTGCGAGCCCAGGTTGCCGCTGTAGATATAATCTAGCTAAATGGGGTATTTTCGATCTATTCCAAACAAATTGCCAGTGTGGAGCCTTTTTTTTTTTTTTTTTGGTGGGTGGAAAATCATCGAATAACCCCCCCCGCTCTTGGGCAGAGCGAAGGGGAGTGTCAGACTTCTACTGACTAAAAACCAACCCATGTTCCTTCTTCTTCGCCCTTGTGTCGGAGCCGCGGTAACCTTTCGATATCCACAGCCCCGACGGGCGTCGGCCCTTGCGGGCCCCTCCTTGCTGACATCTCTTTGAGGCGCGCGTGGAACACGTACGCGCCGCCGACACGGTCTGTTGCCGTCATGACGACGGCCGGACGGCGAGCTAGCAGTGTGGAGCCCCTTAGGCAGGATATTATGTGCCACCTCCTATCCTGTCCATCCTGCACAACCACATGCACCTTCCAGGATTTACTCGAAGCAAATGATAGAGCTGTGCGTATGCAGGTGGCTACATACTGGTCTAACACGATTTGAGATCATCGACACGTAAAGAAGAAGAAAAAGTGCATTACGAAGCGTTTTGCTAAGTCCTTCATTATTCGTGCAGCCAAGGAGTGGAACACCCGCCTTTTTTTTTTTTTGGTGGGTGGAAAATCATCGAATGACCCCCCCCCCCGCTCTTGGGCAGAGCGAAGGGGAGTGTCAGACTTCTACTGACTAAAAACCGAACCCATGTTCCTACTTTGCCCTTGTGCCGAGGCCACGTAATCTAGTACAAAATACCGCGGTCCCGACGGGAGTGGAACACCCGCCTGCGTCGGTCTTCCCGAGTTCATATAGCCCCGATCTATTTAAGTCGCGAGTAAATAGGCTTCTTCTGGGTAAACTCGTTCCATCGTCGACCTCATCTCTGCCCTTAGGGCAAGATTGAGGTCAAGAGGTAAGCCCATAGAAAATAAAATAAATATATATATATTATCATCATCTGTCGAGCCTTTTCCTAATTATGTGTCGCCTTCCAGTCTAACTTAATGCTAACTATATTACGTGGAGTGACTGCTGTGACCTGACATATTTGGAAAAAAAAAGACAGAGCATGATGAAGGCTAAAATCATAAGCCTAAATCTAATATTGGACAAAACCCTGTCCCTTAAACCACAACTGGTCTTTGCCGGAACGTTCTAGAACTTAATTAGTATCGTGAACTCATCTAACTTCGTGATAAAGGCATTTGTAGAAATATAAAAATAAAGTTTTTTTGTTAAATTTGACTGGCCTGTTGGTCTAGTGGTTAGTGACCCTAACTGCTATGCCGGAGGTCGTGGGTTCGATTCCCACCCAGGACAAATGTTTGTGTGATGAGCACGATCATTTGTTCTGTGTCTGGGTGTAATTTATCTATAATATGTATGTATTTAGAAATATATAAGTATGTTTATCAGTTGTCTAGTACCCATAACACAAGCTCTGCTTAGCTTGGGACTAGATGGCGTTGTGTGATAGTTGTGGAATATTATATTATTATTATTATTAAAGTACTAAATCTAAGTATCAAATATCACCGATATAACCTTTAGCCTATAATTAGGCTGTTTGTCACTGCACCTAGTGAGTGACGTCAGACAACAGGTACTATTTATGAAACGCGGTCTTTATCAATGACAAGTCAGTGTAGGTGGAGGTTGCGAGATGCGTCACTGAGTTCAATGAACTTTTAGACTGAAAGTTTTGAGTTTTTTATCATTGTTACATTGTTTACTTAATTTCGTAGCAGCTGGCGTTCCGTGGCTTCTACCTACCCTCAAGGGCGAAATGCGTGATTTCTAATGAAGGAGCAAGAGAACTATTTATTCATGTTTTATTGAATTTATTGTAAGACAACTATATTTTCTAACCTATTAGGTCACACTGCTGGGCAAAGGTCTTCCCCATAATGTAACTACAACAGATTAAACTTGTTAAAACATATTTGATTACCTTACGCAGTTCTAAAAACCGTGTGTTTAAAATTCAGGTAGTTTTTAAATACAACTGACTCGAAAAATTGGCCTCAAGATTTTATAAAATACTAGCTTTTGCCAGCGGCTTCGCCCTCGTGAAAATTACGATTTTCCATACAAACTTTCATCCCCTATTTAATTCCCTTACTCTTAGGGTTTGAAAATCCTTCCTTATTCCTTGTCTACATTATAAAGGGAACCTCTGTGCAAAATTTCAGCTTTCTAGGTCCAAGGGTTTGGGCTGGGCGTTGATGAGTCAGTCAGTCAGGACTTCTCTTTTTATTTAAATAGATCATCACACCGGTAATCCCCGATGGATTAGACAGAGGTAATAGTAATTACACCCAAATTTCAGCAGTTATGTTTAAGCCTCATGTAATAGAGGGCACGCCTAATTGCCGGTCACAAATGCAGACTCCGTGGCTCATCATTATCATCATCAACCTACAATGTTCCCACTTTAAGGGGCTCAGGCAGGCCTCCTCTCTAGGAGAGAGATCTATGAGCTAAAATCCACCACGCGGGCACCGTTGGACTCCGGGGCTGCTACTGGAAAATTCCTGGTGGAAAAACCTATTTAGCTATTTGCCCCCTAAGAAGAATATTATATATTGAAGATTTTATCTGATGTAAATAAATTTAAAGAGTTACAAGAGTATCTTCCTAAAAGCTAATTACCATGCAAGCTGTCATCTTTGGTTCGTATGCCAAACTGTGTGTTAATTGTCTGAAAACTGCTCATTATTTAATGATCTATGAGACGATTTTCACTAGTTTATGGTTTGACAAAATGGTTTGGTCAAGGCCATGTTAGTTGTTATTGTAAAGAGGGGGAGGAGCCATGTGATGATATCCCACAAAACAAAAACAAAATGGCTGCTTGGTAGCGCGGTTGACTACTCAGAGCCTTTATAATAGGGTAGTTGACAAAAAAAACTAATTAGTCCGTCAGATAGATTTCCAAAAAATATTGAAAACGTATTTTTTTTTTCACTTATACATAAACTGAAGACGATACTGCTTCGAAAAGTCGTGAAACGTCACAGGTTGGTCCATTTTTACCAGACTATGACGTAAAAAGCCCCCTCTCCATGGTCTTTGACAAGCATTATTTTCGTAAATTTTTATAAAGATAAAAGAAAAACACGTATCCAATATTTTTCAATAATCTAACTGACGGACTAAACAGAATCATATTTTGTTTAGTCAGTCAACTACCCTATTATCGCTTTATATCACACACAACATCAAGCCTGCCATCCTCGAAGGTTAAGGCAGAGGCGTACCAATTAGTATACCCACATTTCGCTAGTTATGTTTAAGGTAAATGTAGAAGGGTGGTGACCTTTGCCATCAACCAGGTAGGTACAAATTCAGACTCCATGACTGCTACTGGAAAAATCCTGATGGAAAAATGAGAAACATCCAGCAATAATTTCCTGACCGAATCGAACCACGATTACGACCAACAAGGCAATCTGTCGCAAAGGTTATTTTCATCATCATCATCAGCTTATAATGTTCCTACTGCAAGGACTCAGGCCTCCTCTCTAGGAGAGGGTTATTTTATAAAGCCCTAAATGATAACTCATACACTGAATACATTTTTTTATGTGATAGTTTGGTACTTTACGTAATCACGCCCGTTGCTAAGAAAAAAATAAAGATAAGAACACAATAAAACTCAAGAAAGGAAACATTTAATTATAAAACAATATTTTACGATCACTTTCAATTTTATACTTTTCATCTTCTACAGAGAGAATGTTTGAAATAAATCAAGCAACCTTTTCTAGGTTCGTGCGGAGGTAGTGTGTGTCAGAGTTTTTCAAAATTCAAAAGGGATTGGTAATACCTACTCCTAAAATATCCTTATTTTAATATTGTCCTGAACGTCAAAATCCGCAAGAATAAACCACACATCAAACAAATGTGGACTAAGCTAAGTGGATCAAACATATTGATATCACCATCAGCCTGTCCCATTAATTGCAATTGCCATAAACAGACTCCCTAAAGCTTCACGGATTACAGATGTGACGCAAAACCAGCGTTATCAATGTTATCATTAATCCTGACTTTACTAACAACTCGCAGCCTCAAGTACCAAATCATCCCGCCATAAAGCTCTCATAACAAAAACATAAATTAAAAACAAACCAACGAATTAATTAAGAAATATTTGCACCACAGACTAACAAATTTGTCCAGAGCGGCATTCGTTTAATCTTAAATTAATCCTCTGACAAATATATCAACACCAATCAAGTCTAATTGTAATCTATCTACAGCAGTCACTGCACTACTTGCACCATTGAATACCGAAAAAATCCAGACAGAAGCGGTGGAATCCAGTTTCGCCCGGTTCAATGTGGTTGCAACAAGATTGCGTGCGCGAATTGCTTTTATGGATGATTGATAAACAGATGATGATTGGTGATATCTGGTAATGATTAAATGTTGTCAGAGTGAATTGGTGTTGTCTGCCTGTTGTGGGAAGTGATAATAATTATTGCTGATGGCTCAATTAAGTGGCGGGGAAAAGTGCAATGTTGTGGTTCAGTTGCGTAAGAATCTCAGTACGCGAATAAAACTTTACCTATTAGTTTAGTTTAATCGATGATGTCGTCGTCCAAAGTCTTGAGAAACACTAGAATGAGGAACATGTAGGACCGAGAAGCATCGCAGAAGAAAGAGGAGGCTTTTAACCAGCGTTCGGTGATTCTGGGCTGGAATGATGATGACATGGAATTCCGTGAAGGATTTTTAATGTTTAGCCCATTCTTCCTCACAGAGAAGACTGTGCCTGTGTCCCAGTTGTGTGCTGTTGCTGTGTCTTTAAAGGCTAATCGTCCTATTTTTCCAACAAAACTGTAACAGAATTTCTAAATTAGTTAAGCCAGAGAGCCAGACAATCAATATCAATCCGCCGAGCATTGTACTTTATCTTAATGAAATGTCTTTTAAATTAAAATGTCTTTTATCTTAATGAACCATGTCCTAACGCAATATCGTCATCAGAATACAATAGGCAAGTAATTCAGTAGTTCTTATAAATGATGAATTTCATACCAATGAAAAAAACCACGTAACATCATGCCTGGTAACCCCCGGAGGGTTAGACAGAGATGACCACTCATTTTGCTAGTTATGTTTAAGTTTCAGTTAAGCTAGCCTATAATGCCATCAACCGGCCTTAAGGCCTCAGCCTCGAATTTTGCGGGCAGCGGGGCGGCGGCTGCGCGACCTGTATGGAGTGCACCGCTCGTTGCCCGCCTCCCCGAGAACCGGTCCATTTGCAATCAAATGGACCGGTTCAAGCCAATGCTTGAACCTGCCGCGTCCGCGCCGCCGCCGCCGCCGTCCCGCTGCCCGCAAAATTCGAGGCTGAGGCCTAAATCTCGACTTCGTGTCTGCTACTGAGAAACCCAATAACACTTTGCCCGACCTAAGAATCGAACTCAATACGCCTTGCTCAGCAGTCGAACTTGCGACTAGACTAACGAGGTAGTAACTGGATGATTCAGGTAAGTAGTTCTTAAAATAATTAATTTCATATCAATGCAGAAAACAAAGACACAATTAAGAAATCTTTCCACTTAGTCTAACTGGAAACTGTAGCAAAAACTTATGATGCAGGTTCTATTGCGTAATAACTATGCATAGTTCCGTGAATTAAAGATTGACAGTCAATGCTGAATGCATTTACAAACATTATAATTGTAGAAGGATTTTTCAATAATCTAGTCAACGTTAAAAAATCTCTTTGCATATTTCAATTTAAAAATATGGTATCAAATTGAAATCTAGGGCGGTTTTCACACGGCACCGGATCAGACCACAAATTTTGACCTCAGAAACCAGGAAGGAAGTTTGGTCGCACAACCACCCGTCCGTTTTGTTCACGATTCCTCAAATTTTATAAATATGCTACTACATTTTCCAGATTCATGAGCTTGCCACCTATTTGCATGGTAACATTTCAGCCAAAATGTGTGCTAAACACCACGCGTATGGGACGAACTATTGCAATATGATATTATAAATTACCTCCAACATAATGTCATATTATCATCATCATCAGCCTATAATGTTCCCACTGCAGGGACTCAGGCCTCATCCTAGGAGAAGGATGGGCTATAATCCACCACGCGGGCCCAGTGCGTATTATCATGTCCAGTCAATATTATACATAGGCAGATATCGTGAGAACAAAAACTAGAAGCCCTGTTTTGTCTGCCTAATACCAGTATTTAGAAAGATATCATCGTATCGTGAGCCGGCTGAGTGGCTCCGTTATTAACTGATAAGTCTCGGGCCTGTGGCAATCACCTTGATACTGACATCAACGCACTGGTATGGCTTTACTTCCTTTTTTCACATCATAATCAGCCCACTGTTGGGATTTGATAGGCTTCTGATATATTGGAAGATTTTAGTTCAATTACCAAGTAGGGATGTTTGCTGGTACTGGATGATAAGTTTTATTTACACATCGGCATTACAATGTAATGCCTCTTTCGTTGTTTAGACGCTTTTGGTCATATACCAGAATTATACAGCAGTTTGGTTAAGTAAAGAGTAGCGTGGATACCCCTAGCTAAATGTCCCGAGGAGCTTCGAAAGGTGGCTGAGACTGATCGGATGCCGAAGACGGAAGACAAGGGGTCATGGTGCTGGCCGTATCGACGGCGCGTTCGTGCACCACGCGCGCCTCAAAGAGATGTAAGCAACATTGCAGGGGCCTGCAAGGGCCGACGCCTGTCGGGGCTGCGGGTTGTTCGAAAGAGATACTGTGGCCCCGAACACAAAGGGCTAAGAAGGAACATGGGTGGTATTTAGTCAGTGGAAGTCTGAAACTCCCTTCCACTGCGCCCAGAGCTGAGGAGTCATTTGATGATTTGTCACACTCAAAAAAAGAGAGGGGTCAGGGTGCTTGAGAGAGTCCAATGTGTACCTATGTAAAATCTGCAATAGACTAAGTTGAATGAAATATTCAATAGAGTGGTGCTTACCTCTACACAAATCTATCAATGTTGTAACAATCAGCCGACCTTTGCATTATGTCAATCGGTGATTCAACTTTTGTTTATAATAATTAGAGAGGGGTTACATAAATATTATTATTTTGTTTATTTATTAAGAGTCGATGATCGGGAGCTCGGGGCACTTTCAGATATAAGACGAACGGTTGAACGACACTATCATTGGTAGGTATTATGTTATAATTGAGTCATGGGGTCAGTAGACATCTGTGTTTTTGTTTTGTCTTTATCGTGGTTTAATACTCTATGTCTTTATCTGACGATTTGGGAATTCATGGTCATCGTGTCGTGCATTTTTTATTATTGGATTTGCGGTACCGATAAAAGGTTATTAATATAAATGATGAACTCCTGGATTTGATTCCCGGGTCGGACTTAGTTATGTTGGCATTTTCCCTGTAGGCTGTAGTTTGTAAGTTTTTGACATTCAAAAAGTGTTGAATATCAGCCTAATTTTAATAAATGAGTTTTGGTTTTGATAAGGTACACCATCGAAGTACCAATTAGGGATAACAGAAGTCTTTACGTTACGTTAAGTATAATGTCTTGCTCTCTTCTCTCCCTCTCTCTTTCTTCAACTTCTGACCACCCAATACTGATTGGGTCTTTTACTAAGCCCGTCGGGGCTGTGGTGCCCGTCGGGACTGTGGTTTGTCGAAAGGTTAACGCGGCTCCCTCCGACACAAGGGCGAAGAAGGAACATGGGTTTGGTTTTTAGTCAGTAGAAGTCTGACACTCCCCTTCGCTCTGCCCAAGAGCGGGGGGGGGGGAGTATTCTATGATTTTCCACCCACCAAAAAAAAAAGGTATTTTACTAATCTCTCCGATTTTGGTGGTTTTGTATTTTGCCTATCCAGCTAATTTCGGCTACTTTATCGAGATCGTCTGTCCTAACCTAAGAGTAGGCGCTCTCGTAATTTTTTTCCAGTTAAACACCATTTTTCCGTAAAACGTTTTTTATCGATAGGTATCACATCACAACTCATTGAACTTACCCTTTGACGTCACTAGTTAAGTATGAACACTATTCCCTTCACTACCTTATCTACATTTATAACTTACTAGAATAAAAGAGATTATAGATAGAGCTGTATTTATTGTGTGAAAATAGTGCATCTACACTTAAATTATGATCAAGAACGTTATTAAAGTGCTGGCGTGGCGTACCGGGTAAGTTAAATTAATTAATTTTTTTCACTTTTATCATTTGCCACTTAAAGTAAGAATTTTCCAGTAAAAACAAGTCTTCTTCATCCATATTATAGTTTGACAAACACTGGACAATACAACATTCGGAACGAAGCCGCAGTCGACTGCGACAGCACAAACGCGCGCGTATGCACCCGCGCCGCTCCACGCACCGCGCTGCCAGTGTGGCCCAGCACTAAGGCGAACAGAAGAATCCAAACCATCTAGATTACAATAAAACTTTAGGTTATTTCTTAGCTTGGTTCTTTACATCGTGAGGCAACCAGCATGCAAGCCAGATATTTATCGACAGCATGTAAAGCCGAGTCATATCGTGCCATAGACAGCTCATGGGCGGCATAAAAACTCTGATACCAGGATATAAGTCACTAACCACTCGATAAAGAAAGAAGCTGGGTTAATAAAAATAACTGCTGTAAAATAGGGTAGGTACCCATTATGCTTGGATCTACCTAAGTAAAGAATAAGAACAAAAATCTAGAGACAAATAAAAAGTTTTTTTTTTTAATTGGCACCTTATCTGAAAGAAAACTTCCACCTGTAAATCAAGATGTCTCCCGTCTTTTCTTCAAAAACAAGAACATCTAAAGGTCGGGTTCAAAGAACATCACCGGAATCCATCAACAAATAAATCGCGAGCAGAATGCGTGTGAAACTGGGTCGTCTGTCGGCACCCTAACTAGACGATAACCAGCTGAGACGAGCTATTTTTATTCCCATTTCCGTAACAGCATGAAAACAATCAATTATAACCTCCTAGCTCTGTTCTTTATACAATAAAAGAGGTTGATAAACTAAGAGGCAGTCATGGGGTTTTGTTTAAAATTACTACTCTGAAAGTAGTAAAATTTCCTTAGTTGACATTACTATGCCTATACCTATGACAAGCTTATAACAATAAAACAATATTATTTTTATTATGAAATCGATAAACCGATGCAGATGCACCAAAAACTTATAAAACGTGGCTTTTTTTTGCAGAGCATCTCGCAGGTCAACCTATGAGGCTGGCTTCTGCATAACCAGACAATCCTGTGGATGCCTTATTGAGTGTAAGGTCTCCAGCCAGAGCGTAAAAACTTATAGAATAGGTACATAACTGCCCACTACTAAGAGCATCCCTTGTGGGGTATGGACCTCGGTTTAGGGCATCCGTCCCTGGCAGCCATGGAGCGCAGCAAAGGGATCAGTCGGATCTGAGAGACATTACTTAGGGCTGGGCTGGATTAACACTACTGGCTCAGTATTGTGGACTGCCACTAGCAATATCAATACCGAGTGGACAGTAAATACTTAATCCATCACCTGGGCCCAATGCTGGTTGTTGTTGTACTTGTTGTTGAGCGCTTTTTGCCGGAAGGTGTCGTATTTTGTCGTTTCAGAGAACCGCTAGGCGGCACCACGCAGCGAAACACGACGCTGTCATCGTTACGTGTTTAGTTCTAAGTAATTTAAGGGTTGTTAATGTATTCGTATATTAAGACGCAGTTAACGGGGAACCGTAA
Source organism: Diarsia mendica (assembly GCA_949316265.1). Lineage (NCBI taxonomy): Eukaryota > Metazoa > Arthropoda > Insecta > Lepidoptera > Noctuidae > Diarsia > Diarsia mendica. The sequence goes on along the minus strand of OX438893.1, from coordinate 25,154,202 downwards.
AAACGACCCTGTTTTTCGTCGCAGAGTTAGCCGTATTGCTACTTATTACAATTCCAAAAAAAATACAGTGTATAGTCAAATGTATAGGTAAAAGACTTATGCAAAAATATTTTCTAAAAGTAATCAAGAACCTCGAAAAAAAATATCACAAAATCACAAAAAAATCACACGAAAAAACTTTTTCGTCTCGAAATGCTCAATATTTTGAGTGACAACTGTTATTTATTTTTTTACTATCAGAAAGGAAATTTAACCAACTAAAGACATATGTAAAAATATTTTAACATTACAGCGTATTTTTTTTTTAATAAATTAAATCTGCGAGCTATCGTTCATTTTGGCAGTCACGAGCATCAAACGCATCGCCATTTTCAACCTTATTTGTTTAGGCGATGAGTTAAACGCGCGCTCAAGGTCGCGGGCAGCTAATGTCGCCTTAATATATAAGATACCTAGTTGTGTGTATTTTATCTATTGTCCTCAGTACGAGTAGACTGACAATAAAATGATTGATTGATAACTGTCCCTATGAAAACCTTCCCGATACTTTTAAAACTTCAGAAACATTTACGCCCTCAGCTACAACATGTTCTATAACACGAGCAACCTGTTGATATAATTACGTTATATTTTCATCCCAATTCCCTGAGCAGCGTGAAAACAATCAATTAGAAGCTCGGTTCAATAAAGAAAGCGGTGCGGCGGCCATGACAGTGTGCTGTCTATTTATATAACTAACGACCCTCGAGGAGGGCTCACTCCGGTTTATTTACACGGATGATATAATGTGCTTTTGTACCTGTTACTGGGAATTATAGGAATTGGTGTATTGGAGTGATTAAATCCATTTGTTTTTGATTGTCTTTAGTTACCCCTGCAGCCTAGACCACCGGCAATCGCTTGTAGAGCATCTTCCATTCTAGGTTTCATGTGATTTTTGCCTAATCTGGTGTAGTTTTTATACCACCAATGTGCCTCTGACTTGGCTTTACATGGCGCCTAGAAATATCCCCAAGGCATGCTGGTTTACTCACGATATTTTCCTTTCCCAAAGCAAGTGATAAATGCAATGATACGCGCATGAATCCTTAAAATCCGAAGCATGTATCTTGAGTTTGAATTTGAGACCTATGACTTGGCAGTCTGACACTATAATATCACTGCTTCTATTAATTTTAGCTGTCACTCCATCATACACTTCCTTGGGCTTCCATAATCACACTACCCGTTCATCTTTTCATTGGCCTACTATCCCTCTTTATTTATAACCTTTTTAGTGACATATATATGCGTTTTATTCCTCTTCATAAATCACATACCAAACCAAACAATTCCATTTGTTCATCTGTTCTCTCTCCTGATCCTCTTCCAAACTTCCTCTTACTTTCATCTAGTTATATGAATTACTTCATCCATTCTCGTCATTCTACACATCTATCTGACTAAACTGCATATTGGAATACCAGCACCACAAAAGACACATTCCCACGTACGCAGGATCATTTCCTGTCTCAGTCTAAATATTTGTATGATCTTAATCTACTAATATGTATTTCCGATTCACTCCGTTTGTGTATGTTGGCACTTGAGCCAGGTAGCCCTTACTAAGAACTATTTATTTATTTGTCTATTTAGACTTAGAGTATATCAATCTCTCGAAGTGACGTCACTGTGAAACTATTAAGACTTGCGTTTGTGCTGGTTTTCCTCGATTGTGGTGGTTATTGTTGATTAATTGGAGTTGTTTTAATGTTTTCTTCGAAACACAAGTAGAAATCATGGATGTTTGAATTTGCTAAAATGTATGTGTATCAAAATACATGTGTGGTGTGTGTGTGTGTCTAGTTAAAATATACATTATTTATTAAGTAAAAATCTCCCTTACTACTAACATTAGCAGTTATGCCTAATTAGATAGCGCGGCTCTTCCTCTAAGGAGAAGGAAGACCAAAGAAACGATGGATGGACTGTCAGTGAGAAGGATGATATTGCTAGAAAGGAGGTGACTGCTGAGATCACAATAAAGAAGTAAGGAAGAAGAAGGCATGCTGCACTGGCCCTAAATAAATTAGGATAAGGGTAGGAGAATGATGATGATTATTATCATTAAGATCAAAAGCCCCTGAATAATCATCACCATTTCAGCCCAATACATCACCATGACAATACATCAGTTCTGCCTATAAAGACCACAGTAACGGTTACTAATCAGACGTCTTCTTGCACAAATTCACAAACATGCTTTTACCGAATGTGTCCGGACAAAAGGGATCGATCACTGAACTGTTAACTGCGAACGTTCGCCTATTATGAGCTATGCGGTGACGAAAGTCACATGTAAAAGAGATAAGCTGTTTTCGAGGTAAGAAATAGTCGAAGACAAACAAAAACTTTCTTTGTTACTAAATATGGTATTGATTACAATATGTTTATCTAATTAATGACGTGATTCATGCATAACAAGACTGATTGCATTATTAAATAATTATTTCTAATCTCTGTCATAATATGAATTTAATTCTTCATTTTTGTAAATTCTCATTTGAAAGAGATAGGAGTAAACGATGTTGTGGCGTCTGACAGGGGAGAATGGAAAGACACGTGTTGCGCCGATACCAAATAGAACAGGACAAGGGCGAAGATGATTTTTGTAAATACACAGATTTAAAAAACTAGATCTTAAATATAATTGTATAGTTTATGTAGAGCAGCGGTGGCCCAGTGGTGGCGGCCCCGACTTACGAACAGTAGGTCGTGGGTTCGAACCCAGGCAGGCACATTACTTTGTGTAATTTATTTCATCATTGCTGCTCTCAAATCGGTGAAGGAAAACATCGTGAGGAAACCGGCATGTCATAGAACCAAAAATTCGAAGACATGTGACATCTGCCAATCCGCACTGGGCCCGCGTGGTAGATTATAGCCCATTCCCTCTCAAAGAGAGGAGGCCTGTGTCCCAGCAGTGGAAACATTAATAGGCTGTTGATGATGATGATATTTATGTAGTAAATTAATGAACAACAAACACAACAGGAGAATCAGGAGAAATTCCTAGTGTGGGGCAACGTTTTTTTTTAAAACAAACAATGGTTATTTAAACAAAAAAAAAATCTCGATGTTGTTATGCCGAATCTACGCAGGTATCACGCTACGCCAGCGTCAGGTCAAATCTACCAACAACGCGCGATTATACCATGGCTTCAACTTTCAGAGTACAGTCTCTACCATCATTTGTGTCGATGGTAGAGACTGTACTCTGAAAATATCGCTGTAACTTTTATCTCGATCTCAGCAGGCAAAAATTTCAATATCAAGCATAATTTTCAAAGTCAAGTTTAACGTTCGTTAACCATAATCTCGTGTATATTTTATGCAGTTTAACACACTTTGTCCGATACGATTTCATAACAATGTGAAAAATATGTATTTTTTCCTTACCTACATGAAATAATAAAGTGAATTGCAAATTATACTGTAAACTGTTGTCGTTGCTACATTTAAGTATTTTGATTTCCTTAAACTTCGAATACTTAATATAAATGTTTATAGAATACTATACTCAAGGATAAGAATATGACATAAATATTACATCACGCCTACAGTCCCTGAGGGTTTGGGCAGAGATTTACCTTACATAATGCTCCCACAGTTACCAAGTATAAATCCCATCTAATAGGGGGTCCCTATTGCTATCAAAACTTCAGGCTATTACTGAGACATCCCTTACGATCAATCCCATAAACACTTTACTTAACCCGGGAATCGAACCCGGGACCTCAAAGTACAGCGGTAGCACCTACGATCACAAAAGCAACTAGGCAGTAAGAATAATAATATCTACACAATTATTGTACCTTTAAACTAATCTTTGAGAAATACCATAACGGATCGTCACGCCATAACTTTCATTTTCTTGTAGCAAATCAATTAGGAAATTGTAAATAACAAGGAAATATGGATAGGAAAACGATTTTTCATCTGTAATTGACATTCTTTGATTTATTAATAATATAGGAAAGATTATAATGAAAATGCAAGCTTTAAATGACCCTTTTTAACCGACTTCTAAAAAAAGATTGGAGGTTCTCAATTCGGATGTTTATTTATATTTTTTAATTTTTTTATGTTTGTTCGGGCATAACTCCGTCACTTGCAAACCGATTTGAAAAATTCTTTTTTTGGTGGAAAGGGTTCCAACAAAAAAAAATCGGGGTTCTTCCCAAATAGTCCCATAATTTTTATCGAAATCGGAGAAGCGGTTTTTGAAAAATCGACAAAACTCAAAAAATAAACTAAATTGTCCACATTATGACCCATGAACATGATGTGATTGTGAACCACTAAAAAGTGCAAAATATAAACTTTTTAACAAAAAATAAAACCGACTTCAAAAAAAACACAAAAAAGTGAAAAATAAATTAGTTTCTGAAGTCGGAGGCAAAAAAAAGAAATCAAAAAAACAAAAGTCACCGACTTCAGAAACTGATTTATGTTTGACTTTTTTTTTTGAAGTCGGTTTTTGTTTTTTTTTTGTTTGGAGGGTGGAAAATCATCAAATGACTCGTCCCGCGCAGAGCAGTAGGTAGTGTCAGACTTCTACTGACTAAAACCACCCATGTTCCTTCTTAGCCCTTTGTGTGGAGGCCGCGCTATCTCTTTCGAACAACCCGCAACCCTTCACGAAGTCGTCAACCGAGCAAATGAAGTAACTCAATGCAACTAACTATCTGTGGAGGCTTGTATACGGATATAAAGTCCTGTACTTAGGCAGTTTGCTTTTTTTAAATAGACAATAATAAGCCGATCTAACCGAATATGTGGATCCACCGGTTCTGATATGAACTTGTGAGAATAAGAACCGCGTTTGCCACCATGGTAGCGCTGCGTTGTCAGTTGAGACTTCAACGAGCTGTAATGGTTACAGTCAGTAAGTAAAATGTCTGCCAGTTTTTTTTTTGTATTCAGGGTGTTCTAATAATTAATTAGGTCGAGCAACGAGCAAATGATTTAGTAGAGCTTTTTTATCTGATACTAGCTGATGCCCGCGGCTTCACCCGCGTGGATGTCGTTCAAATTATATACTAAAACCTTCCTCTTGAATCACTCTATCTATTAAAAAAAACCGCATCAAAATCCGTTGCGTAGTTTTACAGATTTAAGCATACAAACAGACAAAAAAGCGACTTTGTTTTATACTATGTAAGGATTTTTATATCCCTCCTGTGATAATGCAGAGCCCTGGATGTCTGCCTCATTGATTTTCTTCTTTATCAAGATGGTATTGACCATTAACCCTAGAGGCAGACACGAGCAAATGTTTTTTTTTACAGATTTAAAACCCTGTAGCTAACAAACGCAGCAACATACGAACTTAATTCCTTAAGAAAATTTTGTCGTATTGATCCGAACTTTAATGCCTATCAATACGAAGTACGAGCAAATCATATACTTAAAAGTTCGCCAGCACTCTAGCTATAAGTTCTTTTGAAATCAAAATCAGTGTTAGTTTGAGATTTGAATTCGATTTTTGTCATTCGTGGATTGACGATTTCATGGATGGATGTTTAACAATACTTTATTAACCAGTTCCTTTCTACTTATGTGTGTAAGATATTCCTTTATTATTATGTTAGTACAAGCAGATTGATGTGCAAAGTAAAATGACAATTATAAAACTTGCATCCTTTTTATTTACAATGCATTCATTAAATGAGACCTTATCACTAGCTTTTATAAACGGTTGTAACTTCCTACGGAATATCTTCCTTGTTATTTCTAGCACAAATGGGGCAGGGCGTTTCTTCCTACTACTCTACTTTCTGTATCTTAGTTTTTTAGTTTGATTTGATTTTTTTATGGGTATTGGTAGGTATTATTCTTTTGCCAATAAACAAATGCATTATTGAGTCACCAGTAAAGACTCTTTTAAACAGAAATGTACCACTTATGATAATAGGGGATCGGACAAAAAAAAACTAATTAGTCCGTCAGATAGATTTCCAAAATTTATTGGACACGTATTTTTTCTTTTTTCACGTAAACTTAAAATGAAGACGATACAGTGCTTCGAAAACTCGTGTGACGTCATATGATAGTACATTTTGACGACACAAGTGACGTTTTAAGCCCCACTCCAAGATCTTTGACGCGTTTTATCTTCGTCATTTTTTATTGATTTGATAAAACAAAAAACACGTATGCAATATTTTTCGATAATCTAACTTACGGACTAAACAGAATCATATTATTTTGACCCAGTCCGATCCCCTATTACCACTTATGGGAAAATGGGTGGTGATCACAAACTTTATCTAAAGCAAGGGGATACTCCCGTCCGGGCTGCGGGTTGTTCGAAAGAGATAACGCGGCCTCGATACAAAGGGCTAAGAAGGAACATGGGTGGTTTTAGTCAGTAGAAGTCTGACACTCCACACTCCAAAAAAAAAAAAGATATTGGTATCGCTCTTTTGCACATTATAGCTTATAGTGACAAGCTTTTCACATACATACATAGATGGGTCCTATTACACCATTAGCCAAATATAAACATTTAATCAGACATATTATTACAATGCATGAGAAACAAACAACATTACTACGAACGATCATAGTCTCCTAATGCTAACGTGCCAAAGGTTAATATTACTTGGAGCTCTGCCCACCCCACCAGGAAAAATACAGAGCGCGCGATAAATAAACAACAAACAATTAAATAATAACGAAGAAAGTAAAAATAAACTGTCTGAAAAATAAAATACATTTTGCGATAATAGGTGTCAACATTTTAATTTATTATTTTGTTCTGTTACTTAATAAAACAACAATGTAGCTCTCTAGAACATTTTACACGGTATAGAAATAACTCTATTATGAAAATATCCAAAACTAGACATTATAATAATAGCGCGCAAGCGTCTTCGAGAACAAAACAACATACACTAGAACGTTCTAGAACAATTAAAATGAAAATTACTGAAAATTTTATCAAATTTAGTGCAGTGATTTAGGAGGTCAACCTTAACATACCCAAACGCTACCCAATTTTTTTTTTAATAAATAATTAAAATAAATGTAAAAAGTAGGAACTTAAAGTTATCTAACTACTTAAAACTATAGTCATAGTATAGGTATACCGTAGATCATATTGACCTTTATAGCTATTAAGACAAAAGGCTATTACACTAAAAGATTGGTAAGGGACACTCCCTTGGACTCCTTAATCAATTTACTAATCTATGACGTCAGAGTCCCACAGTCATTTTCAAGACGTATGCCTCGGTCTTTTATTTAGAAAAAGCTTACATAATCCAGGGAGACCAAATAGGAATAAAAAAGTGACGAAAAAAAAATTTTTTGATGCAAAAAAAAATCCCAATGGAAGATTTTCTCTATGGAAAAATTACGCATCGTATTCCGAAAAAAAATCGTACAACTTTACAGGAGACTGCTCTGCTCTTAATATCATGGTCAAGGTTCAAAATAACTGAATTATATAATTTTAAAATTGTTCGTAAAAATGAATAATATCTAAAAAATATCAGAACTTACCTCCGTGCTCCTCCATTATTAAAACTATCCACTAACACTAAGAAAAAGTTCCTAAAACTAATATCACACGAAGAAAAAATCGTTTATCGACAAAATCACCTGCAATCACCACTCAAAGTTTTTTTTAAACACCACTCGATATTAATCACCAGTTAAAGAAATTTATCCCATTTGTGAGGGATGTCAAAGTTTTTTAATACTGGATTTTTAATTTGACTCGCGTGCGGTAGTTTGGCGGCATTTGTTTGATCGCGTGTGTACTCTGTTACGTTCAGGGCGGTACTGACTGAAGACTGAGCGGCGCAACAAACGATTCAGTGCTGAAAGACAGTGGCATTGAATCCAGTTCGGCCTTACGAAGTAGTGGCGCGATGGTTGATGAAAATGATGCGCTTTTGTGGTGGTTTTAATTTTTGTTTATTTATTTATTTAAACTTCATGCACAGTAGTGGTACATTAGGCGGACTTAATGCCACAAGGCATTCTCTAGTCAACCTTTTTTTTTTTTGGTGGGTGGAAAATCATCGAATAACCCCCCTCCGCTCTTGGGCAGAGCGAAGGGGAGTGTCAGACTTCTACTGACTAAAAACCAAACCCATGTTCCTTCTTCACCCTTGTGTCGAAGCCGCGTTATCCTTTCGACAAGCCACAGCCCACCTTAGGTTTAAATATGACAACATTGTGGTAGGGTACAAAATATCTAAAAAACAACATCAACTCTAAAAAACTAAACTATATCTATACTTCTATACTAATATTATAAAGAGGTAAAGTTTGTGTGTTTGTATATTTGTTAAATTGTAAGGGGTAATCTCGGGATCTACTGAACCGATTTTAAAAATTCCTTCACCAATAGAAAGCCACATTATTGCTGAGTGTCATAGGCTACTTTTTATCCCTGTATTCCCACGGGAACGGGAACTACGCGGGTGAAACCGCGGGACGTCCGCTAGTACTATATAATTATACTAATACATAAATATAGAAATATAGAATAAACTTTTTGTTGGTGTGTTTTGCTTTAGAATTTACAAAGTAAACTCAAGTAGTAAAAATGTATGCATACGCGCGTTATTTGCAAGTGTGCGCTTTTTTTAAAAAAAATATTAAATTACACATTAAAAAAAAATGCAATTTATAACGCGCGTTGAATTGAGAAAATCCTTCTTGTTTTATTCGGTTAAAAAGTGATAAAAAATTAAATCGGTTCAAGGCAGATTTGAATCCTGAAAACGAAACCCGGTGAGATTTAGACGAACACGTTTCACTTGTTTTATGCTAATACATATTTTATTATTGGAACTTTTGTAAAAGATTAATTATAGGTACAATTAAACAGTTAACGTGTCTTTATTTTTATGATTTTCTTGTTTACATTTTATATTTTTTGGTTAATTGTTAATTTTTCATCATTTGGTTTTGTTCTGTGTCGGACAAATAAAAACTTTTTCTTTCTTGACATTAATTAAATTAGGAAATGTTGTGCAACTAGCACAAAAAAAAAATTAAATCCCACTGAAACTGAATCTTTTTAAATGGTTAACGTTTCAGAAACCGGAGATTATGACATCATAGCATGTCAACAATTTTCCTTAATTTCCATAATTTGTATAGCTCGTTCCACGTGTCCCAGAGACGACCTCACCTCACTAATTATACGACCTTCACCTATTTATCAGCTGATAAAATAGCGTAGCGAAATATTTTCAGAACCGTCCTTGTGTAAGTTACTAGCTATTGCTCGTACTCCCTTTACAATAACATACATAGCATGTAACCTGTAATACCCAAAGGGTTGGGCATGAGGTGTACCTTATACTACACCCACATTTCGTCAGTTATCATGTAATAGGGGGCGAGCCTATAGCTACGGGGGCAAATAATAAATAATAAAATATGTTTATTTCTCACCACAAGCCAAAAAATACAAATAATATTTATACACAAGCAGTAGCCAACGAATTGGTGCTGGTGCCTGTGGGTAGTAACACCTGTAATACATGTCACCAGGTCCCCACCAGGACCTGTTTAAAGTTACATATTTGATAGCATACATCTGGTATCACAGCAAATTACAAAAAAAATAGACAATTTGTGAGTTTATTAAAAAGAGACAATATTAATAGTAACTAGCTGACCCGGCAAACGTTGTTTTGCCATTTTTTTTTTGTTTTTTTTTTAAATAGAATAGAATAGAATATGTATTTATTCGCTAATGGACAGCAGCAACACAAAAGAGCAGCACATACATAAACAAATAACAACAAACAGCTTAACAATTAATTATACAGCTCAACTGCGCTGAGCATGCCCATAACGAAAGGGTAACCAACTCAGCATATGCTGGGTGTAAAACACTCAGCGCTGGTTTTCAGTAGGCCCCCCGCAGTGACACACGGATGAGGGTAGTAGGTAGTAAATAAATAATTTTATTCTATTAAATGGGCATTTTTTTTTTTTTTTTTTTTTATAGATGTTGGCCGATTCTCATAGATACCGGATAAGCACAAAAAATTTCATCAAAATCGGTCAAACCGTTTCGGAGGAGTATGGCAACGAAAACTGTGACACGAGAATTTTATATATTAGATGTAAGAAAAAAGTAAAAATCCAGACTCCGTGGCTGTCACTGAGAAATTCCTGATTGAAAAACCCACTGTATATAGATTTTTATTATTAGGTACCTGTCCATGCATTTCTGGCGGCTCGCGGCTGTGCAGCAAGCGTTGCCATCATAGCTCAGTCTTCCTTGAAGCATTCAGTCGTTCAAGTGTATTGAAAAACGTCGTTTTGCACTCTCGGCTCCATTAAAGTCTCGTCTTAGGCTCGGGTTGCAATCCCGTCTTGAGAGCAATGACAAACTTTAAACACTTCCATTATTGTTTTTAACCGACTTCTAATAAAAAAAGAAGGAGGTTCTCAATTCGGATGTTTTTTTTTATGTTTGTTCGGGCATAACTCCGTCACTTGCTTTTTTTGTTAGAAAGGGTATACTTTCCAAATGGTCCCATAATTTTTTTATCGAAATCAGACAAGTGGGTTTTGAAAAATCAACAAAACTAAAAAAAAAAAAACAACATTGTCCACATTATGACTCATGAACATGTGAACTTACATGTGAACCACTAAAAAGTGAAAAATAGTATATTTCATTATAAGTGCGGAAAGCCTGTCATTGCAAAGAGTTCCGACAAATGTCTACCCGAGCCTAGGCACAGCCGACGGCGAGGGTTGACAGTCGGAACAAGTTGCAATGACGCTTCCGCACGTGTACTGAACAACTATTTTTAATACAGTTGCGAAAAAATTAAGCAATTTAATAAAATAATAAAACTCGCAAAGAACATTTTTGAAAAATGGCGCCAGAAGTAAAATAATATAAGCAGAGTTTTTTTTTGTTTTCTTCACCCATTCTGGGTAGGCAAAGGGAACTATGCCCATACAGCCAAGTCTTCAGTAGATTTTTTTTATTGATATAAAATGAAAATGAAATTTAATGAGATGAAATGGAATGAAACCTTTAACTCATTGAATCAAATAATTACATTTGATATTGAAACAAATTAGTAGCTTCTTTAGAAATATTTGCATGAATCATAAAAACTTCTATGATTTTTTTAGTAAAAACTTCGTGGTTGGTTTTTTTTTAATGGACATTATTTTGACAGTTGGGAAGGAGAACGCACGAGTTCGGAAATGGTAAAGAAAAAGCACGAGTACGTAATAGCCCACATCCCGAACGCTATACGTCCCTGCAATACGCCACTTTTTGAGCAACTGTATTAAAGAAAACTTTACAAAAAATAAAACCGACTTCAAAAAAAGAAACTTCAGAAACTGTTTTTTTTTCTAAAGTTTTTTTTTTCATTTTTTTGTGTTTCTTTTTTTGAAGTCGGTTTTATTTTTTTTACTATAGCTAGCCCATTATTGCCCCACTGCTTGGCAAAGACCTCCGTCAATTCCTACATTCCATACTTGCATATATTTTAACTCTACATACGACGGCAAGGTTGGCGCAGTGGCTGAGTGATTGGTTGCTGCGCTACATGTCGCGGGTTCGATTCCGGTACAAAATAAATATTTATATGACCTACAGATAGTTGTTCCGGGTCTGATTGTTTGTGTATGCGAGTTTAAATGTTTCTAAACTCACCCACGATACAGGAAAAATTCTAGAGTGGGGCAAAGAATTAAAATTTTGACGTCTTTTCCTTTTCTCACGATGAAAATGAAATAGGTACCTCCATTCAAAAAAACTAAGAAAGATTTTACACAAATAGAGCCTACTTTGCTGCTTATTCTCACCTGTTGCAACAACGACAACCACTAAAGAGTGACCATTGAACTCGTTCAAACACTGGCGGGTTGCCAAACCGTAACGTAGTAAGTAAACACTTAACCTATAACCCTGAGGTGACCTTCTCTACTTGTTGCTGCCTAACTTTGATATCCAAGGGGGTAGGCAGTAACTATAGAAGACCACTTGTTTATCTGGGCATTCACACACTTCAGCGGCAACTATATAGTACTACTACTTTTCAAATAACCCCAATTCATTTAAGTCGCAAGTAAACAGGCTTCTTCCGGGTTAGCTCGTTCCATCGTCGATCTCATCTCTGCCTTTAGGACAACATTGGGGTCAAGAGTAGGCCCGGCCCAGTTAACCAGTGCCCATTTTGTGGCATTATCTCTTTTGGCGAATATCACCAATGCAAGTAGCATGCATCTAACCAGCTTAAAATATCTGTAAGTGTCCACACTGCCCAACTGTTATAAAAATGATTACTTCAAATTTATCGCTCAAATTAGCTCTTATTCATCTAACTTAGAACCGTAAAAAATCGAATCTAATTAATTATCCCTAACTATCAAATCATAACAACTACATATACTGCTATCTATCTTTAATCCTAAACCTCACCACAATGTTCTATATCGGTATACCACGACCAAAGCCAAGGCCACAACGCCAGGGCCTGGCGATGGCGGGGGAAGCGAGGTGCGGGGGGAAGAAGAGTCAACAGTCATAGCTATGTCATATGACCTCACCACCCCCTGGGGTTGCTACATGAAGCTTTTACCCTTAAAACTGGGTAGGCGTTTATACTTTTTGTAAAAATCAACTCGCTTGCATTCCAAGACTTTCAAGTGATGGTCTTGTGGTTATTAACGCCAACTTACCAGTTATAGGTTGTCGATTTGAACCCAAGTAGTACTTTGTGATTAATGAAAACATCGTGAAGAAACCAGCATATCACAGAACCAAAAAGTTTTAAGACATTTGGCATCCAACAACCACACTGGACTCGCGTGATGTATTCTGCCGTCTATTTAGAAGAGTTAAAAGCCATTTGGCAAATAGCTCAAATGGTTTTATTTTTTGAGACAACGTGATTTAGCCAGGAGGTCACGCCCTAGAAAAGCATACACAGATCTTATTGGTGCCGTTCTTCAGAAATGACAGGTGCGTAGTACTCGTAACCGGCGTGCGTGTATGACGAGATGTATGAATGTGGACGAGGCAAAAGGAATACTGTAAGGATCGTAGCAGGTAGCATTCTGTGGTTTCTGCCTACCCCCTTGGGAAAAGGGCGTGAGTTTATGTATAGTTTATGATAGAGTTCAAAATTTGGTATCTTTCTGTTACAGAGACCGTCATCAGAATCCGACTTCTTCGATTAACGTACCTACGATAAAATACCTCAACTACCTTATCTGAAAATTATTTTCTGGTCTTAATGCGAGCATACGACATACGAAATCAGAGGCTATTATCGACAGAGAGCCTTATTTCCCAGCTGTAGGAACTTTGAATACTAGACCTGGCAGCCCCCCTACCGAGCCTTTGTTTGTCCAGCTCGTTTGGGTGACTCCGAAGCCATCAACCACCACTGTGATCTTTACAACCTCCGGTGACCTTCCCGGAATATCTGCTAACTGGGTCTAGGTTTATTAGTCGGTACTTAATAAGGCCAATTGGTCCATTGGTTTCTACTTTTGAAATAGGGCAACAAATTCAAGGGCGATTTATTGTACGTGGCGGTTTTTAATCGGATTTTGAATCGGTGGTGCTTGTAATGGCTTATAATTGAAATAAATGCTTTGAGTTTGAGTTGAGTGGGTTTCTGTAATTATTTTTCGCCTTTCTATTAATTGTGTTTTCCGGCATCGAGATACCAGGGCACGCCACAATAGTGGCGGTTAGTCCCCTCTCTGAGGAGTGGCTTGAGAGGCGCCACGGCACCCTCACCTTCCGTCTGACGCAGGTCCTCACCGGACACGGTTGTTTCGGGAGGTACCTGCGCCGAATCAGGCGGGAGGAAACACCCGGATGTCACCATTGTGAGGATCGGGCGGAGGACACGGTGGAGAACACCGTGGAGGTCTGCCCCGCTTGGGTCGAGCCCCGCCATGTTCTCGTAGATGCGATCGGCGGCGGCGACCTCTCGCGTCCGGCCCTGGTGCAAGCCATGGTTCGGGGCGAGATGCAATGGGATACCGACGCCGCCTTCTGCGTAGCAGTGATGCTGGAGAAGGAAGTGGCGTAACGTAAGAGGGAGAGAACATCTCGTCCCTGTTGCCGCGGGAGACGCTCCGGGCGTCGGGGGCCACGTGACGGCTTCCGGCCACCGTAGATGCGGGCCTGTGGATGGTGAGTAACGGGCTAGCTGGTCGTCCGCCCGTCTTATGACAACGATAGGCCGAATGGTTAGGCAAAGCTGTCGACGGCGCATTGGTGTTCCGCGTGCGCCTAAAAGACATGTCAGCTACATGGAACGGGGGCCGCAAGGGCCAACGCCCGTCCGGGCGCGGGTTGTTCTTAAAAGATACCGCGGCCCTGGACACAAAGGGCTAAGAAGGAACATGGGTGGTTTTTAGTCAGTGCAAGACTGACACTCCCTTTCGCTCCGCACAAAGCAGGAGGAGTTATTTGATGATTACCGACCCTCCAAAAAAAAGGCTTCCACGTACTAGTCGGACAAAATCTCATTGATTCGAGAAAAAGAAAACAAAAACTACAAATGGTTTATGACATATTATTATCACTCGCAAATACTCGCAATGGGATTTTTTCCAATAGAACACTTATCTGAATTATTTGAAATCAATCGTCATATTCTTCCGCTCTAAACATAGTACTTAATCTGTTTATTTGTGGTCCAAACAAATACAAGAAGACGGATGTGCACGCTTACTTTGTTTACTTTTCTGTTTTACACAATACTTAGTGGTGTTATGTTTTGTACAATCATGATTTTTACGTTAAAATTACAGTACAAGGACAGTACAAGGGATACCCAGTACTAACTGGGTTGTGGAGGTCAGATAGGCAGTCATCATCTTCATCATCAGCCTATAATGTTCCCACTGCAGGGACTCAGACCTCCTCTCTAGGAGAGGGATGGGCTATAATCTACCACGCGGGCCCAGTGCGGATTGGTAGATATCGCATATCTTCGAATTTTTGGTTCTAAGACATGAATAAATACTTATCATCTGATTAGCCTTTTCCCAACTATGTTGGGGTCTGCTTCCAGTGTAACCAGAGGCAGCTGAATACTAGTACTACTATTTTGCATGGAGCAACTGCCTATCTGACCTTCACAACCCAATTAGTAATGGGTAATACGATACCCTATGGTAAAGCGGGTTGTCAGACTTTTGGGCCACGGAATAAATGTAACCACTGTCAAATCTACAGACTTTCAGGCCACTGACTACCTGTAACCACTGTCAAATCTACAGACTTTCAGGCCACTGACTACCTGTAATCACTGTCAAATCTACAAATAAAATACGGGACCAACGGTTTAACGTCCTTTCAGAGACACGGAGGAAACTGGATATGTAATGATGGTCACCTATTCACGAACCAACGTAGGCAACGTAGGCAAGCGACTTGAAGATTGACCCGAGCGTCTGTTATTACCTTTTGACCGCCACAGACGACAAGCCAAAAAATACCTTAGTCTACAGACTTAAGGTACTTTTTTGCTTGTTCGGCTTGTCGTCTATACGTGGAGTGTTAGACTTCTACTGACTAAAAACCACCCATATTCCTTCTTAGCCCTTTGTGTCGAGGCCGCGGTATTTCATTCGAACAACCTGCAGCCCTGACGGGCGTCGGCCTTTGCGGGCCCCTTCCATGTTGCTGACATCTATTTAAGGCGCGCGTGGAACATGAACGCGCCGTCAGCACGGCCTGTCGTCGTCATAAGACGGACGGACGGCGAGCTAGCCCATTACTCACCGTCCACAGGCCCGCGCCTACGGTGGCCGGAAGCCATCACGTGGCCAATGCAACATGCCTGAGATATATTTCTCGACGGCATGTCAAGCCAAGTTTGCGCACATGGGGGGTTGCCCGTCGGGGCCGCGGAGCTCGTCGGGGCCGCGGATTTTAGTACTAGGTAGATGACGTGGTCTCGGCGCAAGGGCAAAGAAGGAACATGGGTTCGGTTTTTAGTCAGTAGAAGTCTGACACTCCCCTTCGCTCTGCCCAAGAGCAGGGGGGGTCATTTGATGACTCTAACACCAGGCAAACCACACGATAACGAGAGAAGACATAACATCACCCCTGTAAAACCCGAAGGGTTAGGCAAAGCTGTATCTAATAGTATACTCACATTTAGCCAATTACATTTAACTACTTACCATGTAATAGGCGTCGAGCCTATTGCCATCACCCGGGCCCACCAGGCCGGTAACTCCAGTCTCCGTGACTGCTTCAGAGATTTTTTTAAGAAGAAGAGCAGTTTACAGCTCTCTGTTAGGTTTTTAACTTATTCCAATGTGAATTGATAACTGATTGACGCGCCTACTAACCTTTTCTTAGCAACCTGTTTCTTACGATCTTACAGCACTTATGTTAGCCTTTCATTCAACACCTTATTTTAACAAAATTAACAGTATTTTGGACTCGATCACGGGTCTTAAACTAAAAATAAGAACATTATGTTCCTTTTGCAATAAAGAATTTAAAGTCAAGAAGGTTTCTAGACAAGAAGGTTTCTTTACCACTTCAGAAAACCATTATTATAAGCCTACAGAACAGTGTCCCGCCACTTCTCTCCTTGCAATTTTCGAGTATCTATCTAGCGAAAAGAGGAAGCTGTAGGAAAATATTTAATATCATCATCATCATCAGCCATTAGACGTCCACTGCTGGACAAAGGCCTCTCCCATAGAACGCCATAAAGATCGGCAGCCTGCCGTTTGCATCCACCCATCCACATATCTGGAATGATGGATGGAATATTTAATAAATTGTATTGAAATATACCATTTTTTTTTTTGGGGGGTGGGATATCATCAAATGATTCCTCCCGCTCTAAGTAGAGCGAAAGGGAGTGTCAGACTTCTACTGACTAAAAACCACCCATATTCCTGCTTAGCTCTTTGGGTCGAGGCCGCGGTATCTCGTTCGAACAACCCACAACGGGATTGAAATATACCTCAAGGCAATTCTAGAATCACACACACACATCTTCCAAGAGACAATCAAGACTATCACATCCTAGCAAATGCCAGTATTATAGGAATAACACTTATGAATGTGTCGCAAGTACAATATTATTGTACTTGTAGAACATGTGTGGTAGAGTCAGCACGCGCGCCTCGCGTGGCGCTAACAATCAACTTTGTTCGGCTTCTCTGTCACAAATGTCTATAGTGATTTGTTGTACGGTCTGCAGATTCAACATCAAAGTTAATTAATAAAAAATATTTTCTTTTGCACTTGTGTTCTTTTTCCTGATTTACAATACGATGAAGTTGTAGAAGACTAGGGGATCTAAAATGGCCACTTAAGTAAATTCCTGATGGAAAAAAACTCAATAACACTTTGGTCGACCTGGGAATCGAACCCCGGCCAGAACCACATAGTCAGCAGTCAAGCTTGCGACCACTAAACCAACGAAGCAGTCAGAATACAGGTTTTATAACTAAAATTCCTTGAAAAAAAAAGAAAAACACAGAATTATTGCGATATAAAACTTTTTTGCTATCCATACGAATGGACTTTGCCCGCGAGTCCAAAGGTTGTCACAGCGATGTATTTATTGAAGGGCGAAGTCCAAGGAGACTCCAACCCCTATCGTTATGGTTTCACTATTTGATGGCATTTCCGTTTAGTATCGTTAGCAGTCCGTTTATTAATAGATATTACTCCCTTACGTTGGACAGAATTCATAGAAATTTAAGAAATTTTTGCACTTAAAACTTGTGATTTTGCTAGTATTCATTTGATGTAACAATCACCACATAATTATTAAAGCACGGCGGTCAACATCTCCGCAATAAGGATGTGCTCAAGAGGCATCTTAACGCTTGCGCTATTGATCCTAGTGGTTGGGAGAGGCTCGCTCTGCATAGGTCGTCTTGGCGCTCTACTACAGCTAGTCGAAAAACTGAACGAAAAGCGCCAAATACGTAAAGAGAGACCTAAGCCCTCCTACACCTACACCTACAACTCTGCCGGTCAACTCTACTGCTTTAACTGTGACCGGGTGTTTAAAACCAAATTCGGTCTGACCAGCCACATAAGGGCACACGCTAGGAAATAGCTTGTAAGGGTCGCCGTTACCGAAATCGGTAAGGAGGACTATAAGTATTAATTGATAGGTGACTTTCAGAATCCAGAACTCGTTGTTGATATAATATCGATACCTCTGGGCTCAAAGGGCGTAAAGTACACACTAGGTATTTAATTGTGCTTTGAGCCCAAAGGTAGGTATCGATATTTATATAAAGTCTAAAAGGGGCACCGGTGACTGAAAGTGGTGTGGTAATCCGTCATCGTGGTTTGAACATGTGATGCGGGGGAATGAGGAAAATGTTAATAATTAATGTAAATGGCTTTAGGAGTAGAAAAAAGACCCAAAAAACAATGGATGAACTGTGTGAAGGATGATATGGCTAGAAAGGAGGTGACTGCTAAAATTACAATTATTATCCTTTTTTTTTTTTTTTTTTTTGGTGGGTGGAAAATCATCGAATGACCCCCCCCCGCTCTTGGGCAGAGCGAAGGGGAGTGTCAGACTTCTACTGACTAAAAACCGAACCCATGTTCCTTCTTTGCCCTTGCGCCGAGGCCACGTAATCCAGTACCAAATACCGCGGCCCCGACGGGATACCGCGGCCCCGACGGGATACCGCGGCCCCGACTATCCTGACTTCGTCTTTAGAGATTTATTTGTTTACTTGTAGTAGCCCTCGCTACGCCTCGACTCACTCGCACATAGTTTAGCGCCATAGGAAAGAAAGAGATAGCACTATCTCCACAGGCGCTTGCTCAACCCACTACAACGTTCCTCATTCGTTTCCGTGCGCGCACGGCTACCGCACATAAGAAAAAGTTTTTTCGTTTTTTCGAATTTTATTGGTGTTAAACGGTTTAAAAACATAAAAAATGCCAAAAAGGAAGCATGCTGAAACTACTGAAGATAAATGGCGAAGAAAAATAAAGAAATATGAACAAAAATTGTCTAGGAAAAGAGGTCGTCATAGACGTGTGTCAATAGAAGGTACGTTCCTACTACCTACATAATTCTAGTTCATGAATAGTGCAAAATACACGGATTAAATGAATAATTCGTTGTACAATGATACCTTAGATCTAACACGAGATGTTAGACGGTACTTACATCAAACTATCGAGTCAATACGAGATATTGACCTATTATTTTCTGTTTTTAGAGTCAATACGAGATATTGACCTATTGTATTTTATAACGGCCTTATTAATAAAAAAAAGTTAAGCCTGCTTAAACTTACGCTTAGTTTATCTCGCATGCCGTCTCACTTCAAAAATATTCAAAAGAAAGGGACGGCATGCGAGATAAACCAAGCGTAAGTTTAAGCAGGCTTAACTTTTTTTTATTAATAAGGGGGTAGAGTTAATACGAGATATTAACCAAAAAACACGTTTCAGAATATCTGGAATCGGACAGCGGTGCGTCTAGGCTTTCGTCTCCTGACCGCTCGCCTTCGCCGACGGCTGCGACGGCGGTTGACATACCCGCTGACTCAGTGAGGTCAGTGCATGAGCAAGGTATCTCCGCACGCTCTGCGTCACCCATGCCACCCGAACTTTCTACAACGGGGGAATGTGCATCACAGCCAGCTGACCCCCAAGGTATGACAGCCCCGGCTGATAATGCAAATGACGATAATGCTACTCCTATCGCAGATCCCGAGCTCTAAACGGCTCTAGGAGATTTTGAAGCTGAAACTGCCGATTGGGGTCCAGATATTGTAGTTGATTTACCGAAACGTTGGGATCCTATCCTTAAAGATGGCCTTAGGAAGGATACACGAGAGGAATTAATAAAAAAATATTTAATTCCAAAGAACTGTCCCTTGATTAAAGCTCCAGTACTTAATCCGGAAATATCGGCCATGTTAAATGAGTCCGCAAAAGGTCGTGACGTTAGAATCCAAAGGAAGCAATCGCAATTAGGATGCGTCCTGACGGTCTTAGGGAGGACGATGTCAGGTATATTGACTAAATCCAGTGACAATGCCGAAATTCTTCGTCTTCTTACAGACGCGACAAAACTGTTGTCGGATTCGCATTACTCGGAGACCGAGACAAGAAGATCTCTTGTCACCCCAATGGTTGATAAAGCGTTTTTGGAACCTTTTAAAGATAGAAAGAGAGACAGTCATCTTTTTGGTGAGAAGTTGGGAGATTTTATTAAATCTTCGTGTGGGATACAGAAGACAGGCAAGCTGATCCAGTCTGCGGCTCAAACGAGCAGTTTAAACTACAAGGGCCCGCCGTCACGCCAGCCTTATCACCGTGGGCAACCGAGACGCGGCGGCGGCGGGTCCAAACCACGATCGAACTACCGCCGCCGCGGGACAATGCAGGCGCCGGCGATGACCCGTGCTCCACGAGCGTCGTCCCCTCACCAGCGCCATGCATCACGCTACAAGCCAGCGGGAGCGGCCCCAACAGCGAACGCGAAGCAGTAACTTCACAGGTACACTCTCATGCTGGTCGCTTATGGTATTTTATTGAGGCTTGGAAAAAGGTTACTGATGATAAAAAGATCCTTGAGACCATTTCTGGCTATAGAATCCCCTTTCTAAAACATCCTGTACAACATCCAGGTATAATTCCAAAATCATCTTTTTCGAAAGACGACAAGTTTTACATCAAACAAGAATTGCATCGTTTGTTGCAAGCAAATGTCATACGTAAATGTAATCCTACCGGCGATCATTTCGTATCTAGTATTTTTATCATTCCTAAAAGTAATGGTGAAAGACGTTTAATTCTAAATTTAAAGAAATTAAATAAATTTGTCGATGTTAGCCATTTTAAGATGGAAGATGTTAGGACTGCTGTCAAATTAATGACACATAACTGCTATATGGTTAACTTGGACTTGAAAGAAGCATATTTTTTGATACCTATCCACAATGATCATGTAAAGTTTTTAAGATTTTATTTTGATAATATTTTGTACAAATTTTTGGTTTTACCTTTTGGTCTGAGCTCAGCTCCTCATGCTTTTACAAAACTTATGAAACCAGTTTCTACCTTTTTGCGATCTCGAGGTTTTAAATCAGTATTCTACTTAGATGACAGTTGTTATTTCGGAGATAGTTATGAAGAATGCTTAAATAACATTAATGAAAGCATTAAGTGCCTAGTGAACTTAGGATTTGTAATCAACTATGAGAAGAGTTCACTGGTACCAAGCCAAGGTTGTCAGTTTTTAGGTTTTATTTTAAACTCTAAAAACATGACTCTGGAGCTCCCTTTCAAGAAAAAACGCGACATTTTGTCACGTACGGAAAATATGCTAGTTACTAAGAGAATCACTATTCGTGCTTTCGCTCGCTACCTAGGTACTCTGACAGCTGCTTGTCCGGCCGTTGCGTACGGGTGGTTGTATACAAAATATTTAGAGCGGGCTAAATATCTAGCCTTATTGGATAATGACGATTATGATAAGATGATGACGGTGCCTAATAGTCTACGCGTTGATTTGACTTGGTGGAAGTCAACAATTTTAAACACGAGTAACCCCATCAGACCAATGTCGTTTGTATTAGAGATCTTTAGTGACGCATCTAGTATCGGCTGGGGTGCAGCCTCTAGAGGGGAAAGTATAGGCGGTTCATGGACGGAAGACGAGCGTTCTCGTCATATTAACTATTTGGAACTTCTTGCGGCCTATTTTGGACTTAAATCTTTTGCAAACAAGGTCACTAATTGTCACATACTCTTACGCATTGACAATACTACGGCGATCGCTTACATAAATAGAATGGGTGGGGTGCAATATCCACATCTCAATGAAATTGCTCGTAGAATATGGACGTGGTGTGAAGAACGAAAGATATTCCTTTTTGCTTCCTACATAGCGTCATCCCAGAATATCGAAGCTGACACAGAGTCAAGAAACATTGATATCGAGTGGGAGTTGCACTCTACAGCATTTGATACAATTGTTTTAAAATTTGGTGTACCTGAGATGGACATTTTTGCATCGAGAACGAATGCTAAATGTAAAAAATATATATCGTGGAAGCGCGATCCCTATGCATACAACGTGGACGCTTTTACTATTAAATGGGATATGTTCTTTTATGCGTTTCCACCATTTTCACTAATTTTAAAGGTTCTGCAAAAGATTGTTACTGATGAGGCAACCGGTATAATTGTAGTGCCTAATTGGCCATCTCAAGCATGGTTCCCGGTATTCAGTTCTCTTGCCGTAAGTGAAATATTTATATTTCCTCCGGATAAATTTCTGTTATCATCTAATTTCAGGAAGACTCATCCTCTGCACCGCCACCTTTCCCTGGCGGCGACTATATTATCCGGGAAGCCTTCGCACGGTTGCAGACCCCTCAATCAGCACTGACTATAATGACGTCATCTATTTCTACCAACACTAAAACGCAATATACCTCTAGCTTTAAACAGTGGTGGTTATACTGTCACGATAAGGGATTAGATCCATTCCAGATCAGGGTACATGATTTGCTCGATTTTTTGTCCCAATGTTTCACAAACGGTTCCTCGTATGGAACATTAAACAATCACCGTTCGGCTTTATCACTTATTTCCGGAAATAAGGTAGGACAAGACGAACGTATCAAAAGATTCTTTAAGGGAGTATTTAAGTTGAAGCCTTCCTTTCCTAAATATAATTATACATGGAACCCCAATAACGTACTTAATTATTTTGGTAAGTTATACCCCAACGATCATTTAAGTTTGGAGCAGTTGAGCAAAAAATTGGTTGTGTTATTGGCTTTGTCAACAGGCCAAAGATGTCAGACGCTCTCATTGATAAGGTTGCCCAATATTATGATCAATCAAGACAAAGTTTTAATCACTATTACCGATTTGATTAAAACATCTGGTATAGGTAAATCTCAACCAATCCTTGACCTTCCATCAATCTGTCCTGCACAGACTTTAATAGCTTACATGAATGTTACATCTACCAAAAGAAGTACTGTAGATAATAAATTGATTCTAACTTTCAAAAAACCTCATCACGCTGCCTCTTCGCAAACTATAGGGCGATGGATAAAGCAGGGTTTGGCTGCTAGTGGCATCGACACTGACATATTCAGTGCCCATAGCACTCGACATGCATCTTCATCTGCTGCACATCAAGCAGGAATCAGTGTCGATGTCATTAGGAGAACCGCTGGATGGTCAGATCAATCTGCCACTTTTGCTAATTTTTATAATCGGCCAATTACTCAAACAAATTGTGAATTTGCAAACGCTGTTCTCATTAATCAGTAAGGATTTTTTTGTATTTTTTTTTTTTGTGATCTTTAATTGAAATAAGAATAAATCTATTATTTACACGGAATTTATTTTTCAATTTATTCCTACTTATAACATTGCAAATGGCTTCTCTAAACATCTACAAGTAAACAAATAAATCTCTAAAGACGAAGTCAGGATAATTTAATAATCAAACGAACTTACCTGAAGTGAAGTTCGATTGTAATTATCCTGGCTTCGTCGAAGAGATTTAGGGTCCCTCCCGACCCTGACATTCAGGTGGACCTTTCATTTCCCTAAACAATGTTATAGTTTGTCCAGTAGACCGGTATATACTCTGAAATGAATGAGGAACGTTGTAGTGGGTTGAGCAAGCGCCTGTGGAGATAGTGCTATCTCTTTCTTTCCTATGGCGCTAAACTATGTGCGAGTGAGTCGAGGCGTAGCGAGGGCTACTACAAGTAAACAAATAAATCTCTTCGACGAAGCCAGGATAATTACAATCGAACTTCACTTCAGGTAAGTTCGTTTGATTATTAAAGTATTAGAGAAGTATGCATTGCACTCGTAGTTTCGTTCTTCTTCCGTCCTTCTGACATTCAAAAGTGCCTGTAATGGCTTAATTGAAATAAACGATTTGAGTTTGAGTTTTTGAGTTATGGAAGAAAAAGACATGCTGTACTGACCACAAATAAATTGGGATGAGGACAGGAGAATGATGATTTAGACTCTCCACAGTTTGGTTCTAAGTGAATTTTATAGAATAGAATTACTGTAGAAACATCAATGTAGAGAGGGCAAGTCAGATGGGATAGGGAACCTAGTTTCAACTGAATGAGAAAAACAATTAAATGGATTGACTTATACTGCCTTTCAACTGCAGAGGGGCATCTACTCTAAAAGCGAATTTTAGGATTATAGAAATAGTCAGCTGACGATGACTATTCCAAAATAACTCTTCCAGCATCTTTAACTTCTTACAATGTAATACGGTGACATTGTGAAGAGTTAAAATAGGCGGTCAATGTCCTTATCTGCGTGTAACGTAACTGTTTGTGTGAGCGCCTGCGCAGCACGTGGGTAGGTCTGTAATAGTGTACTTATCTGCATTTCGAACGAACAGGCGATCCCCCTTTTCAGTTATTTTTGTCTAGGTAAGAGAGAGAGAGTGGCCAGAGGCTAAGATAAACTATTAAGCTGCTTAAACATAACAAATGTAATTGTTAACGCCTGCAATTCCCAAAGGGTTATTCAGCGGTGTACCTATCAGTACACCCACATTTCGCCAGTTATGTTTAAGGTTGCACAAGCCAGTCATTCTTCCATACAAACGTAGTATGGTGATTACTCCTCTGGTTGACGGTGTAGGTTCAAAATTAAAAATTGTATCAACTGGTCTTGTCATTATTTAGGCCTCTATGGAAGCAGAATTGGAAAAAAAATATTGGTTTGAAAGTTATGAGCGTCGAAACTTTCATATTTTAACACAAATTTTAACCATCTTTGGGCGTAAATAAGTTACGTATATAGTACGAAAATGAAAAAAGTGAAACAATACAGGCATAGATTAGTTATTAAAGAATTCAAATAATTTTATTTTAAACAGATACATTCAATGGATTTTTGATTGTATCCATACTACCAAAGGTCTGAATAGAAACAATCGCGCACTCGTTTTAGTTGTGTCTCTTTCGCTCTATGCATTTCGCTCGTGATGAAATAGCATGCATTTTAGCCCCGCTCACCAACTAGTTCGTGCCGTTGGCTTGTTTACCCTTAAGACTCATGTATTATGGGGCCAGCCTATTACCATCATCCGGGCGCAAATTCAG
This sequence comes from Diarsia mendica, assembly GCA_949316265.1. Classification (NCBI taxonomy): domain Eukaryota; kingdom Metazoa; phylum Arthropoda; class Insecta; order Lepidoptera; family Noctuidae; genus Diarsia; species Diarsia mendica. Next base: position 25,129,056 of record OX438893.1, on the reverse strand, counting down.
ACTCCACGGCTGTTACTAAGAAATTCCTGAAGGAAAACCCAATAGTACCTACTTTAACCGACCTGGGAATTTAGCAGTTGCGCTTGACCACTAGACCAAAGAGGCCTTCAATAACTAGAAATGCAATAAGTTCATTACTATAACTTTGGCATTTCTTCGTGGTTTTTCTTCCAGAATAATCTCAAATATAAGATGCCCCTCGAATGAAATTGTTTACAGAAACAAATCACATCCAGTTTGGATACAAATATCTGAAGGTACAGGTCTCACATATTTTCGTCGTGACGCGGGAATCGAGCCCACGACCCTGACGACAGTCGCTTCTGCAAAGATAAATGATGAAATTTTCTTGTCATTATGGCAAGATATATTTTTTTGGTACAATGACGGAGAATAACATGTTTATTTTTAGGGTTCCGTGACATTTTAATTTATTTTTAGCAACCCGTAAAATACTGTAACAGCGCGGCAGCGGTTTAAAAGGTCATATAGTTATGTAGTTACTTCCAGGTATCTACTACATTTGTACATACTATAAAGTCACGCCTGTAATCTTTGAAAGAATAGGCTGTTATGATAAAACGCAGGTCATAGATGTATACTTGTACACTTACAGTCCAGTCTAATGCCATCATCGTGGCAAAAAGTCTCGAATAACTTTGGGCTACGTAACTACTGGGAATACTTTGCCCGACCTTTGAATCGAACCCACGACCATTATGGTCAGCAGTATACAGCGGTTTTATACCATTCATTTCCATGTAGTTCTAGTCACTTGATTATCTCGTAAGGCCAAAGTTTGATGTTGATTTAGAAATTAATTATTCGTAAATGATGTAAGTCATAAAGATGTAAGTACAAAACATATATTATTTATGCTAAACATTATGGAAATGGGTACGGAACCCTACTTCATTAACGATTGTTTACATTTCATCAGTTTGACACGATATTAAATAATGCAAATGATTATTTCCTTTAGACAGCAATATTTGCTCGTGACAGGATGATTCAACAACCACTATCAGAGTCATCAAACGTAAGGTTGTGGTGCCAAAGAAGTAGGTAGCTAGGTGCCTACACCAAATAAAATAGAAGAAGTACTCTTCCAAAAACTACTCAAATCACTTCAAGTGTGCCTATAAAATTTGATTCCATCATCAGATCCAGACTTGGTGATCATGGGACCACCTGGGAAGTATACTCTTTCAAACATAACAAACAAATCTAAATCGGTCCGGGTCCAGCCATCTTCGAGTAACCGGGGAACATACATAAGAAAAAGGCCGCTGACGAATTGAGCACCTCCTACTTTTGGAAGTCGGTTAAAAAGAAAACAATTGCTACAAGAAAGCAGCTGTAAGTATAACTGACGATAGCTCCGAAACAAACCAATATCATCATCATCATCATCATCAGCCTATAATGTTTCCACTGCAGGGACTCAGGCCTCATCTCTAGGAGAGGGATGGGCTTTAATCCACCACGCGTGCCCAGTGCCGGTTGATAGATGTCACAATGTCTTCGAATGTTTTGGTTCTAAGACATGCTGGTTTCCTCACGATGGGGATATGCTCGTTTTTATCTACGAACTATTTAGTTAAATCTGTTACGTTTCTGATAGGTATACTTACCCACTTGGTATGATAAGTTAATAGTCTCGTGTATTGGCTGCTTCCACTTTCATTCTGTTTACATTTCCCGACATTGTGACGTCATTAATGTGTCGTGTTTTGTTCAGCAGCACGTGTTTGAGAATTCTAGTTATTACAGTGTTCTAAAAACAGAAAACAAAAGCTGTACCTATACTATGTACCGGTAAACCGACCGATCCGTCCCCATGGTCCACAAGTCGAACCCGGTAAGTATTGATATAATAGTTTTTTGCTTGACCCTAAGTGTCATAATATCGTTGCGGTTATTTGGTGTCTAAACCAAAGCTATTGGTTTTTGGTAATGAAACGTGTTTGGAATTAAAACCGGCTTTAAATTCGCAAAACCAATAATCCCTTCAAAATCCGAGGGCTACCGAACCACAATCTATAAACCAATTATAAACAGCCAAAACCGAAGATAAAATCTAGTTTTATCGCCAAACATACATAATTATTAACTAAGAAACTGTTGGCATAACGAGATATAAACGCTACTATATTTGTAGAACACACAGAGAAAATCCTTTGCAAACGTTTTGATACATAATATATAACATTATCATTTTCATATTACCTCATTCCTCCAAGAATGGTCTTTTGGTATAGTCATAACAATTATAATTACCGACAATTAGATATTCGGTACATTAAAGTACCAGTTATTATTTAATATTGTAAAAAAACCATTAAAATGGTGACGGCGAAGTGTGAAGCGGCTGTGACGAGGACTGCGGAGGAGATCCCTCATGATCATCTCTTTAAGGTTACTGGATTATCTTCCACTAATTTGGAGAAGTTGGCTCAAGGTGAGTTCTTTGATATTTTTTTGGTCATCATTGCAGATCATCATTCTCTTGCCCCAATTCATTTGGGGTCGGCGCAACATGTCTTCTTCTTCCATACTTCTGTTTCTCGTCATCTCATGAGACACCTCCTTTCTTACCATATCATTCTTAACACAGTCCATCCATCGTTACTTTGATCTTCCTCTACTCGTAGGCCCAGATTCAGAGACCACACTTTGACTTTACTACACTTTTCTTTTGTAGGAAATTAGTTTAACACGAAGGACTACATTATTTAAACGCATAATAATGCAAAGTTTACTTTGAGGCCAAAGTCATGATTATCGACTACTTCGCCTTTACTAAGTAAAGAACAGCTTGAAGTAGATCTTTCCATCAAAGTAAAGTCAAAGTGTGGTCTCTGAATCTGGGCCTTATACCCATCCACATTAATATTCAAAACCTTCCTCAACAAATTTTCCTCATTCCTCCGCATCACATAACATACCACGACAACCGATTACCACACTACTTTTCAGTCACCGGCGCCACTTTCAGACTTCCTCTTATGTACTCATTTCTTATTTTATCCATTCGCGTAACACCACACGTCCCCCTAAGTACTCTAACTAATTTTCTTCAGTCTCGCTGTGGTCTCGCCACTTCGACTCATGAAGGTATGTCATGAACATGATGATTCGAGTCGAGTCTTAGTCTAAGTTTTTTTTATCTCTAAATGTCTTACATCCGTATCTATAGCCAAGTTACTTGGACTTAAGTACTTAGGCAAACATTTTTATGCAATAGGCAAGAATTTAAACGTAGTAAGAACCGTCAATGAAAGCAAACCTAGGAATTCTAACCTTTGATAGATCTAACATCAAGGAATTACTAAACTACAGAGAAAAGATCGTATCTTACAATGACATTAATACTCAAGTAATCACTATGACTTGTTATAAATACGGGTGTTAGAATGCCCGCCCGCACGAGTGTTGCTGGACAACTTTTAATAAGATTAGTTAAGAATTAACAGCGTTTTGCTATGCACAAATTATTGCGTAGATTATGGTTTGTTTGTTATAAGATCGACATAGGCATTAGCTCAAGGAAAATGCGAATGCGCACATACCTACATTTAAATGGTTGCTTAACGTCTAGCACAGCGTTTGGTACGGAACATAATTACATACACACATATGGTTGCTGAAAATCCCGTAAATAACAGGATTTTAAATTTCCACGCAATAGGAAATTAGCAATAATTTTATTACGGACTTATCCATCCATCATTTCTTTGGTCTTCCTCTACTCTTGAATACTCAAAACTTTTCTCACGACATTTTCCTCATTGCCCCGCATCACATGTTCATACCAAGACAAAATACTTACCATTTATAAGAAGACTAGTGACCCGCCCCGGCTTTGCACGGGTGCATAAAAGGTATTAAAACCTTCCTCTTGAATCACTCTATCAAAAAAAAACCGCATCAAAATCCGTTGCGTAGTTTTAAATATTTAAGCATACAAAGGGACATTGGGACAGAGAAAGCGACTTTGTTTTATACTAGTAGTAGTGATAGTGATATAAAACCAAACAGAACCGTATCCTTCATCAATTGGTAACTCATTTGCGCAACCTTCAATACCTGAAACGGCCACATAAATAGTGTCATAATATATTAAAATTAGCCAGCAGTAATAAACCCGAAGTGAGTGACATTTATTAGTTAAAGACGTAGAGCCCAGGGGTGCTGGCAGAGTTCCAAGCGTTTGGGTTATAACCAGACGCGTTTCAGACGATTTTGTTTTGATCGTCACGTATATGTATTTGGCATATTTTGCTGAAATATATTTTCTTTTTGTTCTGCAATAGTACTGAATTTTAATTATGAGTTTTAATAGTTTTTGGGTTGACTTTGGCAAAGAAAATTAATATCTACAAAAATGCAAATAAGTAGATAAAAATATACATATTTCTGTTGTAATATAATAAAAAACTAAAGTTTGTGACATTTTGTACGGGGTAATCTCTGGACCTACTGAATCGATTTTAAAAATTCTTTTACCAATAGAACTCCTCATTATTTGTGAGTGTATATTATATAGGCCATAATAGCATTACATCGCGAAAATCGGAAGGAGGGAAGGGAGGCCTTTGCCCTGCAGTGGGACAGTACATGCTCATAATAATAATATATAGGCTATAAAACGTTTTCGTGGGATAATTTCCGACTAAAACGCGCGAGCGAAGCAGCGGGTAAATCTATAATATAAAAATGAAACCCGTTTTCAGTTGTCACGACATAGCATGAAAACGGCTGGACGGATTTAGCTGAAAATTGGTATGTAGGGGGGAGGTAGCTAAGAACCAGGAGAAGGTTCTTTAATACTTTTTTTTTTTTAGGTAGGGTAATAGGTAGGTAGGGTAGTAGGTAGGTAGGGTAGTAGGTAGGTAGGGTAGTAGGCAGGTAGGGTAGTAGGTAGGGTAGTAGATAGGTAGGTAGAAAAAACGCATTGCAACGCATGCGCGGGTTCAGCTAGTGGTGGTATAAAATAAACTAAATGGCGATTGGGCTATGCATGAAATTGAACATCTATCAAAGCAGTACCTACCCATGCCTAGGCAGAACAGTCAACGATGGTATTACCGTAATATTTAAGACCGTAGACGAGGCGAAAGAAGCATGTGAGAAACTTAGCAGAACACATTCAGTAGTTACTGCCTGCCCCAAAGGAAAAAGGCGTAGGTTTATAAATGTATCTATAACTAGCTTTTGGCAGCGGCTTCGCCCGCGTGAAAATGACGATTTTCCATTCAAACTTTCATCCCCTATTTAACTCCCTTAGGGGATGAATATCAAAAAATCCTTCCTTATTCCTTGTCTACATTATAAAGGGAACGTCTGTGCAAAATTTCAGCTTTCTAGGTCCAAGGGTTTGGGCTGGGCGTTGATGAGTCAGTCAGTCAGTCAGGACTTATTTCAATTAGACCATTACAGGCACTTTCAAATGTCAGAAAAAGCTGATATAAAAGTCAGCCTTCGGTAACAAGTGCTACCTGCTCTACTAAAAACCACTCCATCATATATCTTTCCAGAACCTGAGCCCTCAGACTTCGAAGCAGCAATAGCAGCGACAAGCTACGGCCGGTTCAACATAGCCCTGATGCTGTGCACCATCCCAGCGTTCTGGAGTGCGGTCTCCGTCACCAGTTCCATTAGCTACATCTTCACGAGGGCGCAGTGCGATATGGGGCTGAGTTTGCTGGATATGGGGACTATCACCGCCATGACTTATGGAGGTAAGTTTTACTATAAACACAAACACGACGTTAAGTGCTTGCATTAAAACCACTAATCCTTTGAACTGAATCAAGTCATGTAATCAAATTACGGCTGGATTACGGCATATTTTCAATGTGAAAAATTACATAAGAGTGTAACGATAAATTGCTTTTTTTTAATAGTAAACTGATCATGGAGGTAATTTACGTAAAGTTATAACCTGAAAAAATATTATTCAAAAAACAGCAGCAAAATTTGGAACTTTGACGTAACTAGGGGGTTCCCAGGTACCTTGAGGCTTCGTTGAGCGTATATTTTACAATTTACACCCTTAATAACTCTGTTACTTTGAGTGGCGTGCAAAACCGTTTTACGTTCGTCACACTAGTAGAAAACTAGCGTCGGGGACTAGCTGCACGGCAGTCTGCAGCACTGAGCCTATTTAGCGCAGCCGTGATACACACAATATTGCCTCTACTTTCTGTTTAGATTTCTTTTTTTTTTTAATCTATTAAATATGCACTGGTGCGAAATAGTTAAGGTTTTCTTTCTTTCATAATTATCCCAAATAAATTATCTACATGCGGTTCTTACTCAGTCACGGGGGTGTGTCACTGTGCTGCAGCATGGTAATCATGACACACCTTCGTTACGGATAATAAATCTAATCTTATCATACTCATTACAGTTAAGTATGACATTGAATTTTCCATTTGATTACGAGAAAAACATGAACAAGAGAAAGGATCTGCCTAGTGACAAGTCCACTGGGATCCCCAATTCTATAGGTACGTGGTGATTGTAGTAAGCGGGGGCCTATTGTCAATGACCGAGCAGAAAATAATCAGAAAAATCATGCAAAATGCAACAAAAACATTGTATAAATTACATAACGTAGCTTCACGCCTCTAATCTCAAAAGGGTTAGGCAGAAGTGAACCCTATACAGTGCTACTGAGACATGCCTGATTGAGAAACTCAATAACACTTTGTCCGACCTGGCAATCGAACCTAGGACCTCAGGCATTGCAGTTGAGCTTGCGACCACTAGACCGAACGGGGCAACGACCAACGACCTCATACTCATCCTTATTTCAGCCAAAAGACGTCCACTGCTGGACATAGGCCTCCCCCAGGTGTCGCTACATTGACCGGTCTCGTGCGTCTCTCATCCAGCGGGTTCCTGCAACCTTGACCAAGTCATCGGTCCACCTAGTGGGAGGCCTTCCAACGCAGCGTCAACGCAACGACCAATTCCGACCGACCGACCGACCGACCGATCCCCCCGACCCCCCCCCCCCCCCCCCCGACCCGGCCCCGCGCGCGGCGCGGCGGGTTCCGGCCCGGTTCCGACCGATTTCGACCGTTTTTTTTTTTTTTTTTTTGGATTTGACCAATGATACAGTAAATGATGCCCTCAAACCGTTTTGGTAAAATCAACAGACACACACAAGTCTTTAAAACAACCTTTCATGACCAAAAACAATGACACGCAGTCACTTACAGAATAGACATTGCATCACATTCTGTCTATTTACCCAACTTCCACAAAACAGCGTGATTTCCTCGGCAAATATTGTGTTTTCCACTAAAACAAAGAAATATATCAATAACATTCAGTTATAAATCTTTCGTACACAAAATGGTGTGATTTGTAATATTATGTAAACGTGTACAGTAGGATTAGTCTTGTCAATCTGTGATAGTATCATAGCTCGTGCATATGCATCATGATTCTAAAACAAACAATAACAACACAAATAAAAGAAGTCTATTTTTAGGTTGTCTAGAATTCTCAATTATAATAAGAATTAATTGACTGTCTCTTCTCCCTGTGAGACTTTTAGGACCTCTCAATATCAGTAGCAGTGTGCAACTCGAAGAGTCCGTTTGCTTGCCTCAAGGACTAGTTCAAGACTGTTTTACGACGTTACCGTCGAGCCACTTCATCTTCTTTCTTCTTTATGGGGTTTTTACCCACGACGGAACGGAGACGGTATATGCGTTTGGGGTGAGATGTTGTTTGTTTGTGTGTTTGTGCAAATACATGTTGCCATTTTTCTCCAAAACTACTAGTCCGATTTTGATGCAGTTTTCAGTTATGGGTTCGGGTTTGATTGGTGCATGTTTTTAGATAGGTGTTACGGTGACAACTTACCAGGGGGCGCTGCAGCAATTTTTTTTTGTGCAAATCAAAGTTGCCATTTTTATCCAAAACTACAAGTCCGATTTTGATTCAGTTTTCAGTTATGGGTTTAGGTTTGATTGGTGCATGTTCTTAGATAAAAAAATAAAAATAAAAGTAAAAAGTTTAAAATAAAAAGCAAAATTAAAAATTTTGAAAAAACCCACGACTGTTAAAATTTATTGAAAAAAGGATAAAAATAACATAAAACACCCACCGTGTGTGGACCATTGTGCGTGAGCCGTGGCGGCCGATTATTCCAACCAGCCCACCTCCCTCCAGAAGCAGATCAGACTTCCCGGTCTTCTCAGGGTATCCGCAAGGGATCGTGGTGTTCCCAGAGTCTCCTCACGAATCTTGGTAACGCCTGTGCACTCGAGGAGCACATGCGCCACAGTTTCCTCCGCCTCCATGCATGCCCTGCACAGGGGACTGTCAGTGATTCCTAGGGTGTGGAAGTGTTTATTCAGTGAACAATGTCCGGTGATGGTCCCCGCCACCAGGCGCAGGCTATCTCTGTCCAGGCTCAGAAGGCGCCTGGTCAGTTTTATATCCAGGGATGTCGGCCGTCGAGCCACTTTTTTTTTTCTTTTTTTTTTTTAAACGTTGCCCCACACTAGGAATTTCTCCTGTACCGTGGGTGCGTTCACAAACATTTAAACTCACATACACAAATACCCAGACCCGAAACAACTATTTGTAGGCCATACACATATTTGTTCCGTGCGGGGATCGAACCCGCGACACGCAGCACAGCAGTTCAATCGCTTAGCCACTGCGCCAACCGTGCCGTCGAACTCGCCACTTGCTACGTTCATTTGTATAATTGTATTGGCTGTAAACGCGACTGTTGAACTTGAGGCCCTGGATTCGATTCCCAAGCTTTACTGGATTTTAGTAGCACCCTGGATTTGTGCCTGGTTTTTGCATATTGCGATTGTGGTCGGTTTTAGACACGCTTAAAAGGAAAAATCCTTCTTAACGTGTCGATGACAACTCAAATCGAGTGACCCGATTTGGCGACGAGTTTGGCACTTTCAGTAGCGTCCATCAGCTTTAGTGAAAAAAAAAACAAACAACAGGACAGGCAGGTCACGTTATCAAGTGTCCAACAAGTACGACATTGATGTGACTACTAATAGATTTAATTTCATTTCGGAACAAACAAGAAAGCGGAATGCGAAAGTGACTCTGTCTGTCTGTCACGCTTTCACGCCAAAACTACAAAACCGATTCAAATGAAATTTGGAACACAGATTTTCTGGAGTCTGAGAAAGGACATAGGCTACTTTTTAATGCGAAAAAAGGGTTGAGGGGGGGTGAAAAGATTACTTTTGGTCACGATAACCGACATCCAAGCGGACGAAGTCGTCGGCATCAGCTAGTAGTTTCACAAACCATGTTCTTGCTATTACGCCTTCTGAATATTTTCTCCGTTATCTAGCTAGATAAACACCAGTCTATGTTTATTGTTTTTTAAACAAACGCCGCCGTGTGATGTGGAGACGTGGCGTGCGTGGCTAATGTCATAACAGATGGTACATAGATTTTGGACAGATTCTGGTAAACGCAAGAAAAACTGTTTATATAATTATATAAGTTACGTGGCGTTTCCACTTTTCATTTCCTAACGAGATGTTTCCCGGCTGTTTTTTATTGGAAATTTTTGACAGTTCGTTACAAAAAGTCAAAGACGTTTTATAGATAGATAGAATACTCTTTATTATGTACACCAAATCACAAAAAAAACAATAGTAAAACATTTTACAAGGGGTGATACAATGGACGGTCTTATCGCTTAAAGCTTATATGTGCCCATTCAGGCCCATAAGAAATAAAATATTTTGATTTAGGTTTTGCTCCATGTAAAATACAAGTATTAAGCTGCAAGCAGTTACACTGGAATTTGACTCTAACATAGTTTAGAATAGGCTTGGCAGATGACGATGATGCAATAATATCAAATTAGTAACCTATTTAATTCTACCAGACAGAAGGCATGTGTCTCTTGTTTATGTTCCGTCGAATTTAGTGAGGTTTAGAAACAATTACGAATCATTTACTGCGATTTCAGTTTCAAATAGTTTATTAATTACATAATGAATCATTTTAAATGCCAAAAATTAATTACTTTCGTCTAGCCTTCTTATGCCACAATTATTTATAAACAAATATAGAATTCATAGCATTTTGATGTTCCACACATTCGCACAAAGCGCTTTAATACGTCTTTTACTATGTGCACAGCCAAGTAGTATTCCCTGCTTTTTTTTAAAGGGTGAAAAAACATCAAATGACCCCCTCCCGCTCTGAGCGGAGCGGAAGGGAGTGTCAAACTTCTACTGACTAAAAACCACCCATATTAATAATAATAATATTCCACAACTATCATACAACGCCATCTAGTCCCAAGCTAAGCAGAGCTTGTGTTATGGGTACTAGACAACTGATAAACATACTTATATATTTCTAAATACATACATATTATAGATAAATTACACCCAGACACAGAACAAATGATCGTGCTCATCACACAAACATTTGTCCTGGGTGGGAATCGAACCCACGACTTCTGGCATAGCAGTTAGGGTCACTTACCACTAGACCAACAGGCCAGTCGCATATTCCTTCATAGCCCTTTGTGTCCGGGGCTGCGGTATCTCGGTGGAATTCACTGCATGCGTCTCTGGTCCCAGGTTCACACAACCCTAATTTATTTAAGTCGTACGTTAATGGGTTTTGGGGTTGATTTAAAAAACATTTAAAGAAACAAGGATACAACGCATTTAAGGATAATATTTTAAACCCTCACAGAATAACCTGTTTACTTCCAATATAACGTCATCATCAGCTGACATACTAAACCCAGTTTATTGAGTCAACGAACAAACATATCATCAGCATTTCAATTCCTAGTCATTATGTACCAACTGATAAATACTTTATGTACCAACATCACCTGTTTATATCACTATCACAGAATTAAACAAACATTGTGAAACTGTGCAGTTTCCACTCAAATATTTAATTTATGACGACATACAGTATGTTATGTAAAATTACTATGCCAATAATTTCTTGTGTGTAGGTATTGCTAATTTTGTACTATTTTCGCCATACGAAGAGAAAATATGACGTTTGGTACAAGGAAATAACATTTCTTTGTTATATTCTTCTTCTTAATATGTCCATTGCACTCTAAATTATGTCGGTCTAGAATTGAGTAACTATAGTTTGGCGCTTTCGATAACGTACTCCATCAGTTCCTGTAGTGAACAATTTATTGTAAAACACACAAAATTCATTCTGGATTGGGTAAAAGTGTTGTCTATAGTTTTAGTTATATTCCAGTCCCGTTTAATAGGTATTTAGTATTCCCATAAAGTAGACAAAAATACTGACTCCTTTACAAAAATACTATCAAATCCATAAATAAGCTTAAGACCACCGTTTTTGGCTTAGAATCGGATTTCTGGTCTAAGTAGATCTCTGTGTGAAAATCTGTTACACTTTTAACTAATACTGAAAACTGTAAAATAATTCGACTTTTTTAATTGTATAATTAAATTGACAGCCCAATCTATCATCAAAATGATCATTTCATCAGAGAGACGTCCACTGTTAGACATAGGCCTCCCCCAAGTGTGAACAAATTGACAGGTCCCGTGCGTCTCGGATCCTGTGGATCCCCGCAAACTTCACCAGGTCATCGGTCCATGTTGTGGGAGGCTTTTAGGTGGAAATGGCATATATATATTTTGTTCGCTTTAGTGAACTCCGGGTCTTAAAACACGGGGGAAATAGACACGAATTATCAAAAACAACTTTATCAAATCCAAATTACCCTCTTGTTTACCAATTACACCTGGCCTGTTTAATACATGACTCACACATTCTTGCACAACGATAGCCAAAAGATACACAGAATTGCTTTAAAAACAAAAATGAAGTAAATAACATGTTTTGTTAGCATTCATTACGCACTTTCCTCTATACTGTGGGCAGAGAGCCAGCTTTAGTTAATTCTGTTGTCAATCCAAGAGAAATGGGGCAAGTAAATTGGGTTAAACTCATAAGCATTCTTTGGATTAAATGTACTGAAGTGAATAGCATGGCTGAGCTACGGCGTAGCAATGGGACCAATGACGTAGCTGCTACGTCAGGGGTCGGGTTGCTACGGCGTAGCCCTCGTAGCTCGTAGCAACAGTGTAGCTATTTTTGTGAGGCTGGGCTCACTTGGTTTGGATTATAGGGTCCTCAAAAATGTTGGAGTATTTTTCTGTTTGGGTTAACAGTCTGGTTATAAAGTGTGCCGATAAAATAAAATTATATTTATTTCAATTTTCAGATCGATTCTCATGCCAAGTCACTATTTAACTCAAATTAGTGCATATCCGTGAAGAATAGCTATTTTACTTTAGATCGTACCGCATTCAAATCGACAGCAGGGCCTATGAAAATAAAAAACTTCCTCGTCTTCAGAAACCCATAATAATTTAAAAGAAAACTTTTCCTTAAATAAATCAGAATCACTAGTCAAGAGTTTACAACCTTGCTATACAAATGTTTATGAAATAAATCAGGAACTGTAATCAGTAAATCGTTAATTCAATGTAACATTACATCTTAGGACAGTGGTAAATGACCTTGTGTAAGTATGTGTGATGTCGAACCGCACTTTAGGGCTGCGGGTTGGTCGAAAGAGATTCCGCGACCTCGACACAAATGCTTAAGAAGGAACATGGGTGGTTTTTAGTCAGTAGAAGTCTGACACTCCCTACCGCTCTGCCCAGAGCGGGAGGAGTCGTTTGATGTTTTCCCAATCCTCAAAAAAAAAGCCAGGCACTTTATAATTTCTTGACGACACGGTTGGCGCAGTGGCTGAGCGATTGGACTGCTGCGCTGCATGTCGCGGGTTCGATCCCCGCACGGAACAAATATTTGTATGATCTACAGATAATTGTTTCGGGTCTGGGTGTTAAGTTGTGTATGTGAGTTTAAATGTTTGTAAACGCACCCACGATACAGGAGAAATTCCTAGTGTGAGGCAACGTTTTTAAAAAAAAAAAAAAAAACTATTATTTTATCACTACGGCTTCTGTAATAAGGATAAAGAAAGAAAGATAATGTAAGTCTTTAAACTGACGTGGTGACTAACAAATACTGTAATTATTATTGACACTGAAAACGGGGTGTTTACCAAGGAAAAGTAGACATGGTAATATACCGTTTTTGATGTTAATGAAAAAGAAATAACTATTGCAAAGTAACATAATTATTCTAGAACAAACGATGAAATATATGTGTCTTACTAAGGGCTCGTTTACGGACACGCGGGGCGTCGTCGCGCGGCGCGTGCAGAAGGCTCGTCTCGTGCTTTTTTTATTAATTTACTGAGAGATGGGTCCACCGCAAAAAACGCTGTATTTTAAAGTAACGTGCGAAAATAGCTTCTCGTAAAATCGACGATTGAAATCGTTAACTTTTTCATACATCGCCATGTGTTTGAATTAAAAACGCAGCCAGCGCCGCACGACGCGACGCCCCGCCTGTACTTAAACATGCACTAACCCGCAAAGAACACGCGTGGTGAAATACATACAACCAACTCCCTCGATTGTATCCCAAACGAGGGTATATGTCCCAGCTGTGGGAAAGCACTAATGATGCTAATGCTTGCATACTATCCTGTTCCAGGCATGATCTCGTCAGCGTTGCTGTGGGGTTTCCTGTCTGACACCCTGGGACGGAGGCAGATCATGGTGTGGGGGTTCTTCTGCTCCGGGCTGGTGGAGATGACGGCTGCCATGAGCCAGAACTTCGCCATGCTGCTGGTCATGAGGTTCGCCAGTGGATTCCTGTGAGTATACATTCAAAGAATTATTATTTTACTAGCTTTTGACGGCGACGTCGTCGTCCGCGAAGAACAGTTACTTTGAGAAGCATTTTTAATATTATAATATGCTTCGCTCCTATTGATCGCAGCGTGATGTTACGTGCCTTAAAACCTTTCTCAATAAATGGACTATCCAACACAAAAATGACCATTCGCAGTCTGCATGTGCTGCAAAATTAACTTTCCTCCTCAAAAATGTTCCCTTTCAATAACTGCTGATTTAATCTGCAAAGAACATGAGCAAAGTTTTTCACACTACTTATGGTTGAAATCAGATTTTGACTAGATTTAGAACGATATCCTTCTATTAATCATTAGAACAGCGGTGACCCAGTGGTGGGGTCGTGGCCCCGACTAACGAACAGTAAGTTGTGGGTTCGAACCCAGGCAGGCGCATTACTTTGTGTAATTTATTTCATCACAGATGCTCTCAAAATTCGAAGACATGTGACATTACCAACACGCACTGTGCCCGCGTGATGGATCCCATCTCCCTCGTAGAGAGGAGGCTTGGATCCCTGCAATGGGAACATTATAGGCTGACGATGATGATGAACCATTAGAAACAGCTCACCAATTGAGAATATAATTTTACTTATTGTTACCCGATGAAAGATATGAACACATAAATCAATTTCCTACCTCTGTTGACGTCAATAGTATAGTGCTTAAACTGATGGCACTGGCTTTTACGAGACACGTTAGTAAAGGTTATTAGTTATAATAAATCTATATTAGAAACAGCTTTTAGTGTCCCATTGTGCCAACTACGTGGCAGAAACTGCTAGACTCTAATGGCGATAAGTACTAAAATAAGTACTTATCTAGAAGTTCCGTTGAGAGTTGTGGTATCCGTGGCTGCGGGTTGTTTGAAAGAGATACCGCGATCCCGGACACAAAGGGCTTAGAAGGAACATGGTTGGTTTCTAGTCAGTAGAAGTCTGACACTCCCTTCCGATCGGGCCAGAGTGGAAGGAAGTAGAGGAGGAGTCATTAATTTGATGATTTCCCAAAAACACCAAAAAAAACAAAAAGTGGTAAACATAATCAGCCTAGTAACTTGAAATTGACGTTAAACATTCATTAGCTTCATCATAATATTTTTGCTGGGAAGTTTGATCGGCCACTTCTCCTGTCCCACCAGTAAGTGTTTTTTAATATTTTTTATTATTATTATTCCCTTTTGGTATTATAATTCCCATTTGAAGTCGCCACGCACCATCGCGCCGACATCGGCTATGTAAATGGGCGTATCCGGGACTTAGTCGCATTTTCGCCAATTCCTATATATTAACAAATTTTATACATTCTTAAATATTTCCTATAAAAACAATAAAAAAAAAACATTGAAAAATATAAAAAACTGTAGCCCACCGGTATCGGGAACAGGGTTATTATTATTGCGGTGTTTTGAACTATCCGATGTAATTTTGACTTTTGAAAAATGGCTGATTGTCAACCGATATGTACTTGTAAAATGACTGGTGTTTCCTAATCGTGTTAACATTCTGTCTATCATCAAAATTCTCTATTCACATTTTCAAACACCCAGGTGTTACAAAGGCACGTTCCTGCCCACGTCACAAGGTCACTCGATCAATAAGTACTGTTTGCTCTCTGATTACCGTACAAGTGTCTCCCATGTGCGCTTGTTTGATTTATAGTACACATAATTACTGATCACTGTCAGCTAATCAGAACGTAAACAGCCTTATCTGTTTATAGGGTTCTGATTATCGTTCGCGGAAATCGAGGCTATATTTATGGGGGTCGTATGTTTCTATTGCTATAAATGTTAGGGAAATAATTTATATCCCGCCTCTGATTTGACGTTTACATGCCGTCAAGATATTCTTAGCTTCCTTCAACGAAGCTAGAGATCATGAATCCGAAAAATCAGAGGCGCATGTTTTGGGTTCGAACTTGAGAGTTTGAGACCTATGACTTGACAGTCTGACGCTAGACTATCACTGCTCTATTATTCATGTTATAAGTATTATAAATGCGAAAATAAGTCCGTCTACCCGTTAGCTTATTACGCCTTAGACGAAGGAATTTAGGTAACATTTGAACCACAGTAGACCATCTCTACAGTAAGGACACATGATTTTGTCCGAGTGGTATCTATACCTTCCCATAGGTCAATTTGCAACTGTCAGGTGAAACCACGGACAAAAGCTAGTCAAAAAAACGTCCCGATAATAAACTTTCGCAGTAACGTACATGCATCGCTGTAGTGAATTTCACAAATGTGATACACTCCACTACACACCCATGAATTGGGTTAGTTATGAGATGGTTCATTATTGTTATTTATTAATTATAAAAAGTAATAGTGAATTATTATTATTTTTTATTGTGGTCCGAGAGACTCTGAGACTGGCTTTTTCTTTGGCCAAAGCCTAAAGTGTTGCCCTACAACGTGGCAACGCTGCCAGTCTCTTGGACACTTTACCTGCTGACAGCGTTGAGGAGGAGTTTTTCGATGCCCTTTCATAGTCTGTTGCTAATTTATATATTTTGTTGTTATCTATAGTATAGTCAGTCTTATTACCACAAATAAATAATCGTCCATAATCATTAATTATTATTTCTCCCATCTTTCCAGTTTCAACGGTCCCTTCGCAGTTCTGATCTCGTACTTAGCCGAGCTGCACCGGACCGAGTTGCGAGCGCGTGTCATCCTACTGACGAGTTTGTTCTATACGTTCGCTAACACCACCCTGCCTCTGTTGGCCTGGGCTATCCTCACCAAAGACTGGGAGTTCCATTTCTTAGGAGATTATATTGGTAAGTAGTACCTAAGATGGTCGTCGATCTTCGGGTTAAGCCGCGCTTACCTACATAGGTTGAGCCGTGGATGGGTGACCAGCCATTACACACTGAGATTCCTCCTTGCCTCGGAAAGTACGTTGTCATTTGTAGATCTTTGGCAGTAAGGTAGTCACTGATTCAAAAGTCTGACAACCAGTCTTACTTGGGTATCGTATTACCTTGTACTAACTGGTTTGTGGAGATCAGATAGGCAGATTAGATTGGAAGCCGACCCCAACATAGTTGGAAAACCCCAACATACTTTGATGAATTTGGTAAGACTAAACTGTAGAAGTGTAGAGTATACCACGCGGCATATAAGTTGAACATACGCAGTAGTCGTTTTTTCGACGTTCCATACAAATCAAGTAGAGAACCTGCGCAGAACGACGCCATTTTGTGTCAAGTTATTTGCCTAGGAGTATAATAAATTGAAAGTTCAAAAACACGTATTTAAAACTTAGGCTTGCAACGAGTGGACTGTCCAATTAACAGTAATTAATTGCCAAAACATATAATATTTTGCCACATTTTTCCAGTAATCCATTCCTGGAACCTGTTCCTCTTCGCCACTGCACTGATGCCACTCATCACCGGAGTATCGTTTCTCTGCCTCCCGGAGAGTCCCAAGTTCCTCATGTCCAGGGGTAGGAATGAGGAAGCCATGGCTGTCTTCAGAACTATTTACAAATTGAACACTGGAAAACCTGCTGAGGATTATCCGGTGAGTGACAAGAATCTTTAGTTACTTCAGTTTACCCGTGATCATGGTGCTACCAACAGCCCCGTAATATAAGTAAGTGTTTTGACGGCACGGTTAGCGCAGTGCCTGAGTAATTGTACTGCTGCGCGGCGTGTCGTGGGTTCGATCTCCGCACGGAACAAATATTTGTATGGCCTACAGATAGTTGTTTCGGGTCTGGGTGTTAAGTTTGTGTATGTCAGTTTAAATGTTTGTAAACCACCCATGATACAGGGGCAAATTCCTAGTGTGGGGCAACGTTTTTTTAAAGAGAAGAGACGAGAAGAGAATATTTTAAGAATAGTTTCACATTTTGGATCTCTTATTTAGGATGATGTAATCTTAATGTTAATTGTTGGTTACTTCTTTGCAAAACACGTCATGGTGTTGTCTATTTCTTTTGGTGACTCCTGACCCAGTCACTTAAACAGTGGAAATAAAACATAGTATAACGAACAAATTAATTTAAAAAAAAACCCTAGAAAAAAAAATTATAAATAAAATCCTTGACACCAAAAAGCAAAATGTAACATTACAATAGTAACTGAGTAAATAAAATATTCCATGAACAAAGGAGAATGCCGAGATGCCCAAGTTACTTTAAAATATGTACTAGTTTTTTAGTGCTTTCTTTTTTAACCCTCGACGCAAAAACTAGGGGTGTTATAAGTTAGACGTGTATGTGCGTGTGTTCGTCTGGCTCGTAGCTCCCGAACGCCTTTAAAAAAACTAAACTTAATCAGAATCGTTTCATCGATTCTGATTAAGTTTTTTTTTATGTTTGAAAGGTGAATTAGTCGGGAGTGTTCTTAGCTATGTTTGAAGGAAATTGTTAATAGGGGATCGGACTGGGTCAAAATAATATGATTCTGTTTAGTCCGTAAGTTAGATTATCGAAAAATATTGAATACGTGTTTTTTGTTTTATCAAATCAATAAAAAATGACGAAGATAAAACGCGTCAAAGATTTTTGAGTGGGGCTTGAAACGTCACTTGAAGGTACAAAATGTACTATCATATGACGTCATACGAGTTTCCGAAGCACTGCATCGTCTTCATTTTTTGTTTACGTGAAAAATGAAAAAATATGTGGTCAATATTTTTTGGAAATCTATCTGACGGACTAATAAATTTTTTTTTTTCGATCCCCTATTAAAGGTATTAACTCTTAATAGTTTTATCTTTCTGGATTTCAGATAAAAGTTCTAGTAGAAGAGAAGCACGAGCAACAGGGCAAGGGGGTCGCAGCCTTGAGAGGGGGCTTCGCACAGTTGTCACCGTTGTTCAGGCCTCCACACGCCAAGTGGCTGTTCCTAATAAGTACCATCCATATGGGATGCATGTTCGGGTAAGTCACCATTATGCAAATGGCAGATATTCTTCGTCTGAGGGTTTAGGTAAGTCCCGTCAGGGCTGCGGGTTGTTAGAAAGAGATACCGCAGCCTCGACACAAAGGGCTAAGAAGGAACATGGGTGGTTTTTAATCAGTAGAAGTCTGACACTCCGAGATCATCCGAGATGGTCAAAATTAGTAATGGCTATATCATTAACAGTAGCTGTCATATTTATTCATCACCGCTCTACGGTATATTGAAAGCAAGAATACTACTTAAGTGTCCAACTATTCGACATACCACATCAGCACATTGAACTAATTTGTCCAGAGCTTTGAGCAGTTATAGGCAGAAAAATGGTATTTGGGTCAATGTTGTTGTCTTTATGGTTTTGCGTGGTTCCAAGTGGTTTGGATGCAGACATTGCTGGGTACAATTGGAGTATTATCCAGATTATAATTTATTGTTATTATCAGTTAATTTTCTAAGCGATAGATAGTTCTAGACTAAGAGCACTATTAATTTTTTGAGGTTTTTTTGGCTTACAGCTTTTGTTGTTTACCCGACTGCGGCGAAACCCAAAAGGAGGGTTATGTTTTCTACACTTGGCTAAAAAAAAAACATTACATAACATCACGCCTACAACCCCTTATGGATTAAGTAAAGAGTGGACGAGGCGAATAGGGGGCGAGTCTATTATCGTCAATCGGGCACAACTACAGGCTCCATGCAATGGTCTGCAACTCATGAGCCATGGATGTTTAGATTAACTTCCAATGAACACCTTAATAAAGCAATTGAGAAGTTTTGTTAAGTATACTATACATACATAAACTCACGCCCTTTTCCCATGGGGGTAGGTAGAAACCACAGAACGCCACCTGCTACGATCCTGATAATTATAATCCTTTTGCCTCCTCCTCATTCATATATTATTCGTCTTTATTAAAACGAGGCTAGATAATAATAGCCCACTTAAAGGGATTCGTCGACATCACCTTCAAGCACATTCATGAACCATAAAACTCGTAATAAACCAAATTCCTCTCAACTTCCAGCTCCAACACCATCCGACTCTGGTACCCTCAACTGGCAGCCATGATCAGCAACGACGCCAAGGGTCTGTGCTCAGCCATCGCCCCGCCCACAACGCCTGTGGCCGTAGATGACGTCTAGCTGCGTGCCAATAGTGGCTGATATGCTGACGTATCTGCAGAGTGCCTTCGTTGGTGCAGGGTCCGTGCTGACCTATGGGATTGGGGGAGCGCTAGTTAATAAGTAAGATATTCATGATATGTATTTTAGAGGGAGCAATGGTGGTCTGGTGGTGGCGGCCCCGAATTACGAACAGTATAATAAGTCCAAGCAGGCGCATTACTTTGTGTAATTTATTTCATCACCACTGCTCTCAAATCGGTGAACGAAAACATCGTGAGGAAACATCCATCATCAACAGGCATGTCTTGGAACCAAAAAATCGACGTCATGAGACATGATCTATCAAACCGCACTGGGCCCGCGTGGTAGATTGTAGCCCATCCCTCTCCTAGAGAGGAGGTCTGAGTCCTTGCAGTGGGAACATTATAGGCTCATAATGATGATGATTTTAGAAAGGTTTTATTGATCACGCCTAATAATAATAATAATCCTTCCAAGCCGGTTTCGGCTACGGCGACCGCATCATCGTCATCCTACTGGCGTCTATCATGGGCTCTCATGTGGCTAGAAAAACCACCTTTGTTAACAAATATTCTCGCACAGAGTGGACACGTGAGAGCACCATTAACATAATGGTAATTGATTGCCGCTGGTGGTCGGGCTTTTAGTTCGTCACGCTTCGAATCCAGTTTTGAGAGCCGACGATCCTTAAAGTCAAAAACTTTCTGTTGTACCAGTGACCTCCACTCTCCGCGGTTAGACGCAAGCTCTTCCCACTGAGATGGATCTACGCCACAACCCTTCATGTGTCGCTTTAGCACATCCTTAAACCTCAGGAAAAGCGATGGATGAGGTCTATGGTGGAGCGAGCGTGCCCAGCAGGGCTATTGTGTATCTTTTAATGACAGTGGATAACTTATAATGTCTATCAAATAACTGTCAAATGGTGAGTTTTTAAGAAAAAAATGTACCAAACCATAACCAATTTACAGTTAATCTATGGACATTTCTGATAGCCACTGACGTTAAAAAGATACGCAATAGGGGGGCAGATAAGGCTTGTTTACTATTGCTTTGAAGGCAGACGACGGGAGGGAACAGAGATAGTGGGGTCAGATCGGGGAGCCTGAAATAAATAAAGTTAAGATCTAGTTAATTCGTCCATGGGTTTGGAAAATTAAAAATTGTAGTATGATGACTAACATCTTAATTATCAGCGAAAAGACGAAATATACAGGACTGGCCGATGTTAAGCCTCAGTCTAAATATGGAAACCTTTCGGTTTAACAATGGTGATAATAATGAATACTTCCAACAAATAAAAAAATAACTTTATTGGTGTCTGTATTCTTCTCCATACTTAGGAACATGTAGGAGAATGTCCACAAGTCACCACAACCACTTTCTTCTTCCAGATGTGGCAAACGCCTTGTATCAGGGTTCTGCGGCATCACCAGCGCCTTCCTGATCGTGCTGCTTCCATTCCTGGGGACCAACGCGGTAGCTGTGGTTGCCATGGTAACCACCGCGCTTGCCTTCACCTCGCTATGTGGTGCGTCACTGTCCAGCATCGCTGTTGACTTGTTCCCAACTTCACTCAGGTAAGAAAATTTATGTTTTTGAATGTTGGTTTCTGCAGTAAGATTTTTCGTGTGACTGATTTTGACTGCTTCGTTGGTCTAGTCGTCGAAAGCTTGAGTGCTGTGCGCTCCTGGGTTCAATTCCCAGTTCGACCAGTAATTCGGTTATTCGATCAGGCATTTCTCATAAGCAGCGACGGAGTCTGGATTTGCGCCTGATGATGGCAATGGCATGTGGGTGTATTAATGGGTAGGGTACACCTCTGCCTAAGCCTTCGGGGATTACAGGCATGGTGTTGTGTTATGTACCATTATGAATCACAACTCTAATTGCATTGGGAAAGGTACTAAATTGGCTATCAGTTAGTGTAATAACTTTTTAGTCCAAAAAGAATCACGTAAATCGGATCATAAATCGCAGCGTAATCGGTGTACATACATAGAAAAATAAAATAAAAAACATACCCATAATATCGAATTGAGAACCTCCTCCTTTTTCGGAAGTCGGTTCAAAATTAAATGTTACACTGCTAGCCGACAAGCTCTCTCCCTGTGAGACGGAAAGGGCGCCAATTCACTAGTCATGCCTACCCCAGTGCGATTTGGCAGCAGGTCTAGCTAAAGCAGACAGTTCTTAGTAAGTATTAAGAAACATGAGTATCAGACCTCTAGTTAGATATTTTAGAGCTGCGGTATCCCAGTGGTGGCGGCCCCGACTTACGAACAGTATCTTGTGTGTTCGAACTTCGAACCCAGGCAGGCGCATTACTTTGTGTAATTTATTTCATCACCGCTGCTCTCAAACCGGTGAAGGAAAACATTGTGAGGAAACTGAAAATGTCTTAGAACCTCTCTAGGAGAGCCTAGAGAGGAGGCCTGGAGTCCCTGCAGTGGGACCATTATAGGCTGATGATGATGATGATAATGATGATCTTTTCAGAGTAATGGCGATGTCTACGTTCCTCATGAGCGGTCGGTTGGGAACCATCACTGGCACCGTCATCTTCCCCGCACTCATCAACTACGGATGCCTGCCGCCTTTTATTACTATAGGCGCTGTTTTGGCAGGTAAACTTTGTTTTTCAATATTTTTTTCCTTCGCTGTGAATCAATGCAGTAGGAGAGAATCACTTAAAAAATCGGGATCTCAAACAGTCGAATCTAGATACTTTTTTTTTTGGTGTGTGGAAAATCATCAAATAACCTCCCCCGTTCTTGGGCAGAGCGGAAGGGAGTGTCAGACTTCTACTGACTAAAAACCAACCCATGTTCGTTCTTCGCCCTTGTGCCGACGCCGAGGCCGCTTTATGCTTTATCGATAATCCGCAGCCCCGATAATCCGCAACCCCGAATATCTAGATACTTCATTGTAAATTGATCAAATGATCAGAATGTACTGTCAGCAAAAAAAATAAGCATTCATTTTGCGATGCTGAAAAGTATCAGTTAACGCCCTCTACCAGAACTTAATAGAACTACCCAGTTCAAATATAACTGACCAATACGCATGCTTGTAAAATGAAGTAGTTATAGTAGTTCAGGTACTTTTCACAAGATGGCGTTGTCCTAAAATTTATTAAACTATTTATTTTGTTGCAGTGTGTGGAATGGCGTGCTTCCTGTTACCAAATACCACTCTCAAGAAATTAGCGTAATTTATTAGTTGTAAGAAAACCTCGAATGATTGTAAATATTTTATGTTGGTCTTGTATTTGTGTTAACTGTCCGTTTGTAAATCGAATTAAAGTTATTGTCCTTATTACGGTAGGCACATATTTTTTTTGTAATCGAAGCAGAAATTATCTAAACTATTATTTCGTATTTTCCTGTGTATTTTGTGTTACTTGTAAATGTTTGTGTAAACAAATTGTTAAGTATATACTTATTTCAAGGATCGAATGAAACGGAGAAAGTTTTAAAAATATTTCTCTTTTATTTATAATTTATCTTAACCTAATCTCATCCATCTTCTCAGTCAAACTCACAACAATTTACCGGCGAATCAGGGAGAACAATTACTATCTACATTATTAAATTGTATATTATTTTAGCTTTTGACATATTTTTAATTATTACATAACAAATGAAAAAAAAATATCATAAAAATTTCACAAAGTTACCTAAGTACCTATATGAATAAAAATACAATAATTTTGATTAAAAAAACAAAAAGAAAAAAACATTGATCCCCATACTGATTAGCGTACAAATATTTAAAAATATGTCAAAATATATTTCGTTTAAGGCGCTACATCAGTCTAATGCAATGACTAAACAGTTTTTACCCAAAACATTAATAAATAAATCATAATTATGCTTTTGTGACTGCATAAAATACATTTTACAGTGAACAAGCTGCCATTCGCATTATGTACATGAATTCTTCGAAATTTTCTATAGCCTTTTGAGTATAGTGTGGCTTTCAGCACTATAATATAACTATGTAAAGCAAATTTGTCGATTGCAGCAAAATAAGTTCTGGTTTCATTTATTAAGTACATTTTCAAAGTTCAAAGGGAAAAATCTATGAAACATCTTAGAGCAATTTTCACCAAAAAAAAACTAAACGACATCAGCACTCTAACAGGTTTTTTAACGCAGTTCATATAAACTGCATTATCTTTGATTTGGAATATTGACAACGACAGCTCTTGAACGCAGTCTATTTAAGTAGGTACTAATTGCGTTCAGTTTTCATGGTGGTAACTGATCTGCTTTTCGTAAATAAATATTAATAATTAGCCACATTGCACTCAAAATTCTAGTAGAGGAAACATTTTGAACGTCCGACATCGTCCGAACCGGCCCGACTCGCGGTGACAACTCAACGACAAAGCACAGTTGCTACGTAGACTAGATTTTACTTCTTATTGTCCAATCACTTTGTCTAAGCGATTATACACTTAAATTCGAGGATTTTTTGCTTGCTGACAACTAGAGCGTAACATAGAATTAGTTGAACAATAATTATGAAATTTAGGACAGTACCTATTGAAAAAAAAAAGTAATTCTATTAAGATGAATTTAATTTTTGCTATTTTTCTTATTTTAAATTATTAAATAAAATTAAAGTAGAATTGTTTTAAACTGTTAGCATAATTATACAATTATGAAAACTGAATTTCTTTTTTGCAAACCCTACGTTACGCTGTAGTAGGCAGCAGGCTTCACAATAAAAATCATATAATATGTATATAAATGTATAGAATTCTTATAGGCCAGTGAAATTGACTGTTACTTACATACGACACAGGATAACCCCCATTAATTATTATATTATTATTTCATTATAACGCAAGGCACATTTTTATCTGTTATTAAAACTATTTAATTCAATAAGATTGCACTTTTACAAAAGTATTATATCGGCAGATCTTTTTTTTTTAACTTAAAATTGTTTAAAATTCTAAGCGATTCCATGTTGCTCCCATAACTCACAAAAACTGAGATAAATTAGTCTTACTTTTGAGAGAATGTTAATCATCTTTGGTCTTTTTTAATTTATTAGTTTTCTGACTATCTTGAGTGAGGTTTTAAACCCCTTGTTTATTTGTTTTAAGATTCAAAACCAAGATCATTACAATTCCCTCAAAGCTGATTATTGTTTTTTTTTTCATTTGAAGTCAATAAAAATGCTTTTCACACAGCCTTCTTCACTTTTAAACGAATTCTCCAATACAAAATATTGTGTCAAATTATATTTCAATAATGTATATTTTTTTGTAAAAAAATTGTTGAAATTATACACTAATTCTTAAATAATTTACTTGCTAAGGTAAGGCATATTTCATAATTATAAATAATTAATTACAAATATTTATATTTAGTACATATATGTAACATTATATATACAGTCTCGCATGTCTTAAAGCCGAGTTTATACAATATGTACAATTTTAGAAAACTTGTATAGTTGACTATACACCACTTGTTAAGGCCTCAAAACCAGTTTTTAAAACAAATGAAACATCTGGGGGTAAGTAGAAGTAGGTACTCCACAACTAAATTGGCTAGCTCCAATCTAAGAGAGTAGCTGAAATGGCACTTTGATAAAGGAGTAATGATTTTAATGATGTTAATGAATAAAACGACCTTATGAGTGGAGAATGATGACACGAAATTAATGGAAGTTATTCTTACGAAGTCCTCAGATTTTTCATTTGTGCCAAAAAATGTTGAATGAAACAACAAACCGGTTATAAACAAGGCCCCATTAAATATAACGCACATTAGCCACCTGCATATTTACATTATTATGGTAATTGTCAAAAATGACTGTTTAAAAAAGTACACATTTTGCCGTCCCGATACTTTTACACTCAATATGGTGTACAAGTATCAAGATTAGTATCAAGTAGACTAGACTAGTGTTAAGTCTCTAAGAAGTAAATAACGGCACAATGAGTAATAGTTTAAGTAACAAATCCATAATGATAACAAAAAAATAATGTACCATTATTACCAACAAGATGTAAAAAATCACCCAGTTCTGGGTTCTACTGACGTGCATAGCACTATGTACACTCAAGGCCACGGAAAACTGGTCAGCTAGAAAAAACTATTATTTATTCTATGTGTTAGCTACTTCATAAGTATGTATATTTTATGCTCTACTTTTTAAAGGGAATGAGCAGATCCCCTATTGCTTTTGTTAATTATATTGCTAGACGAACACTTTTCCATTGCGATGAGTATACAACATATTGTAATATTGTCCAATAAACAAAACTTCACTGAGTTCATTAGAAAATGTTCACTTCACTTTGTGGTCCGTTTTCCACTGTTTTTAGTTCAAAATATGTTTGTGTGACTATTTGTCTTGGGAGACACAGATTTCTTTACTTGGTCCTTTAACTTTGCTGTTGGTATAATAAAATTAGTTTGAAATTAACAGGAATGGCCTGCCATCACACTTCACCCGAGCATTATCAATATTTTACAGTCAACTGCAAAATCTTGACAACACCCGGCCATTTATTAGCCAGAAAAAACCTCCCAAGTACAAATAGGCACACAAAATTCACATCACTCTATTTGCGTCAGCTTGGGGGTGCCAACAGGACCTCCAGCCAACAGGGGCACGCCGTCACATCCCGCCTCGAGTACTTAGGACCCCAGCCTTTCGCGAACGATATCCTCACCGACCTGGGGTCTACAGGGCCGATGTGGGGCAGTGAGACTGCAGGAGGAGGGCAAGAGGGGTCGAAGATGCAGAGACAGTGGCCTGGAGCAACCCTCCATACAAGGAGGGCCTTGGCAGCCGCAGCGTCCAAGGCTGGGGAGCTGACGAAGACAGGCTCCTGGCTTCGGTTGTAAAGCCACACCCCATCCGATTCTAAGGACAGGGTGACTCCAAGGCCGATTTTTGCTCTTGTTTTTCGCACCTGGAATAAAAGAAAGGGAAATTATTACAAATGTCATGGGTGATTGTTATTACACTGCAGTGTATTGTTGTCTTATTTTTCTTTAATCTTATCGTATATAGATTACATGTCAAAAGAAAGGTGAACACTGTATGGTAATCATATTATGAGAAGGTGACATCTATGTTACTATAGTAATTATCCGCTATCAAGCCTCGCCTAGTTCCAGAGCCAAGCAGATTAAATGTTACTCGTCATCTACCTACAAATTCGACCAGATCTTTACGCGATTTCGACCGAATTAACAACAACTAGAACTATTATTTAGTGTCCGAGGTCTACAACAAATTGTTTACTGATCCATAAATCGCATTCTCAACAAGATTGTACTTTAAACTCTTTGCTAAAATCGTTGAAAATCACTTATAATATCGCGTTAAGTCCAACAAAGATCCAGTGTTCGCGGAAAGGTTATCGCGGGTTATCGCTTCGCCTTCCTACTCTCAATCAATGTAGCTATCTACTGTCATTGTAATCGTCAACACTTTCGAGCTTTGGGCTTTAATTACTAATTACAATTTGACTTAAAAATATTTACAAAAGCTATTTAATTTGTGGCGAAGACTTGGTAAAAGCAGTTCTTCCAATACGCAGTAATTGTTCATCTTTAGGAAGAGATAATAATATGAGAGTCGTCTTCAAATTATGTATAATCCATTATTTTAACTAGAACTTAATTTTTAATCTGTTTAATCCAGTCTATTACTGTCCCACTGCAGATCAAATATCTTTTTAGAGAAGGCATAAACATTGATCACCATGCTTGCCCAAGGTGGGTTGATGATTTCAGTCAGTCTTCAACAATCTATAAATATTTTAATCAATCATAACACAAAGTTTTGAAACCAACCTGTTCTACTTGCGGTGCATCCCCCCTCTGGTCTAGAGCATCTAAGCATAGCCCATGTCTCCCTGAGCCACACGCCCCCCCACCCCCTCCGAACACATCCACTGCCCTCACTCGGACACCGAACTGACGACCCACGCGCTGGGTGAGCTCCCAGTACGCGAGTCGACACCACTCTGACTCCCAGCTCTGGCGTTCTGGAAACAAGAGAAGTTTATGGTTATTAGGAGAAATTAACAATATGAGTAATCATCAGTATTTTTTAAGCCGAAATAGTGAGGCCTTCAAACCAACACCATGAAAGTTCTTATGGTGAAAATTCTCAAAATCATCTGCAACAATGCCTGTAAAGCCTGCTACAAGCTTCCGTTGAACGCGTTGCAGAAACACGAAACGCTTTGATTTTGCCACTTTCAAGTAATTCTCTTAAAAATGCTACCCAGAAGAATGATAAAGAAAACCTATGATTTCAAGTCCAAAGATAGTTTCCCAAAGATGCAAATACATAATCAAACTACGAGTAACAATGCTTCTCATTTTGACCAACATAATCTATATCCAACCGAAAATTAACAATCATCATCATCATCTTCAAAAACACGTTTTCTTTTTCTTTTTTTCCTTACCTTTCAAAAATTACCAATACTATCCAGACATTTCCATTCATTTCCGTACCCTGACATCACATCTCCGAATCTTGGCTCAGTTGGCCCCTGTTACTGGTTGCCAGATGAGACCATCGATACTTCCACACAGTTCAGTTAAACCGGTAACATGACGCCAGTGCTGAAGGAAATCTATTGTTTTTCAAACTATTGTTACGACCTATGCCAAAAGTTGACGAAGTAACGTTGAAACTGGAAGTGATGATTTTTGCATCCCATCCTATGTAGTCATTGACGATTTTGAAATAGATTCTGTTGATGTTGTTTTGATTTTTAAATGATGTTTGTTAAATGATAAGTTAAAGGGTACTCCGAACCCAGGTCGGCCGTAGCAAAGACAATCTCTTCAAATGGGGGTTCACAGACGGTTCAGATCTCAAGTGCGTATGCGGCGTATCTCCACAGACAATGGCCCACCTTCCATCTTGCGCTGCATGCCCTGACACCTGCACACTTGACGATCTAATGACTGCATCAGCGAGTGGAGTTCGCGTAGCTGAATATTGGGCCAAATTTATTTAATTTATTTAATGTGTTTTGTGAAGATTTGCCATCGACACGCTAAGAAGAAGAGAGTTAAAGGGTAGATGAATGGAGTAAAAAACTGTCCTCAAAACCCGATTTAAAGGCACGAAGTAGAAGACCAATGAGATATTTACAATGTAATATCGGTTATAGAAAAGGTTTTCATAATTTTAACTGCTGGACAAAGAAGTCTAAGGTCTAGTCTAGCAATCGATGAGTCTGCTAGTATCGCCCTTGATTCATATTCAATAAATTATTTATTATAAGAAATCTATATTTTTATTCTTGGATCCACTGCTGACCACACCCCCCTGTCTGTCAATGGTCTAAGCATATTGAAATTTCATTTAGATGCTCTAGATATTTCAGAAAGTCATTTTAGCTCTTCAATTGTAAGAGCAAATTCGGCGGATATGTTGGCAAATTGAGGAAATCATTAAAAATCCCCCAGCTGTTGTGACGCTACAGACTACTTTGAAATTAAAAACCCACTTTGGTATTTGCAAAAAAAGTAAACCCAAAACCCTTCATTGTAACCAAAAACCGCAACCAATCTACAAAAATCCACCTAGAAATTGAGTCCAAAATCCTTGCGAAAAAGTATATTACAAAACCCATCGAAATCCCATCATATACCTACCCAAGACAATACCATCACGGTTCGATCCCACGACGATGTACTGGCGCCACAGAGGGGTGGCGCCGCCGAGGCGCGCGCGATCGATCGTCAAGGTTACCGCCATCAGACATGGGTTTGGGACACCACTTAGCTAACTGGTGGTGTTTGCGTGGTGGGTGGATGTAAATACGGCAGAATATGGGATTTTGTTTTGTGGTGTTTTGTTATATGGGTCTTGGGGTACCACCGTTTATACCACCATCTAATGTTAGTCATTGTTATTGAGAAGTGCTAGAACTTTTGTTCTATTCCAAAGTATGTACATAATACTTCGGTAATTGCAAATTTCCGAAGTTTTTTTAGAAGAACGATTAATCTACGGGTATGCTCCAGGTTATGGTGCGAAGAATAAGTGTAGGTACCAGCCAGTGTATTACAGACACGAAAAATCTTTTACTAACTTGATGACATTTATAGTGCAGGACAAGCCCTAGACAAGACAAGCAAGACCAGCCTTGCAGTTTTAATAGGCACATGCTTCACGTAACTTCAGGTCAACCTGCTCTGTCACTTTATTATTTAGGCATGAGGAATATCAGCCAATAACCCTCATTGCTGGGGCAGTGACCTCCTCTCTGTGATAAAGAATACGCCATAATCCACCACGAAAACCCAGTGCTGATTAATGGAGGACACTCTTCACACACCTTCGAAGTTTTGACTTCGGGACAGCCGGTTTTCTTGCGATATTTTCCTTAACCATCTTCATACTCATCTTCAGGTGGAACTTTAAACGATTCTGTCTATAAATGATGTAGGATAGTAAGATATTTACCTTCACCGTCAGTAGCCAGGGATCCGGATACAAGCCGCTCGTGGTCCGTCCTCCTGGCATCCTCTGTACTCTCGCCATGCTCTGTGGACAACAGACACCAGGATATCAATATGATGCCACGTTTTGGTACAGCAGAAGGTAGATTTTGGTCAGACAGTGGAAAATGTAAGATTGTTGGATGTCTTTTGGGTAATTTTAAATGATTTGATCTAGATTTATGATCCATAAGTTGAATTGATTTTAACATCATCAGCCTAGCTTTTACAACTCCTTTTTGGTTTATGCCTTTTTGTGGTTTATTTTTATTCAAAAATAAAACATTTTATAAGGTACTTTGTTAGGAGAAATAATATTTTAAATATTTCTAAAATGAAAGATAAAAACAAGATTGTCTTCTCATCGTTATAGAGGTAGATAGGATTAGATCATTAGACGAACTGCAATGTCATAGTGACTACACTTTTGGAAAAATTGACGTTGATGTAGTGTAGAGCAAATACTTTGACAGGAACTGAATCCCAACAGACTGCTGAAAATTGGGAAAATACAATAGCCAGCGCATAAAGTTACTACAGACTGTCATATTTTCTCATTTGATATAGAACTTAACCTTCAACATTTTATGGTGCAAAATCATTTGGAGAAATTTGACAGTTTGTGGTAATTTGATGCACCGGTGACTGTACACGCGGCTACACATCAAGCTATACAAAACCAGTTAATCTTGGCCTCACTTTACTCGATCTTTTCGCACAATGAACGATCAGATTATACTGGTTTTGTATAGCTTGATGTGTAGCCGTGTGTACATGAAGTTTTGACTTGGATTACGTTGCAACACTTTTCAAAGCAAATATAGCTTTTCATAATCACGAAAAATAGACATTAGCTAATTACAATTTTATTTTCCCACAAGAGAACATGTTCGGACAAGCTTCTAAACTATTAAAAAAATAATGGCGATCTTTCTGACAGGTTTGGGAGTGACATCACAGATTGCACTAACACATAGACAGACACACCTATGTATTGTAATTTATTACATATATAAGTAGATATCGTGTTTTAAGAGTGAGTGACAATTCAATTTAGTTTTTGGGATCCTTGGTTATTTGTTGAATTTTCTCTTTTTTGTTTCAAGTTTTGAATAGTCTATTTGACTTAGCATATTGTGATATCAGTGGAATTGTTAAGTACCCTACCAATGCCTCTTTATAGCACGCAAAGGAACCTAAGTAAATCAGTTGGTTGTTATAAGCCATTTAGCCAACTATGTAGTTGGCAGTCTGTACTCTGTAGTTAGTGGTCAATGCAGATCTAGTCACAACATTATTAATTAATCAAATATTCACCACATTAAACCCTACACTTATAAGAAGGCGCGCCATAAATTATTGTGCATACATTTATATTTATAAAGCAGTACTTATTTAAATTTTAATAGTCCGCTATAGAGTGGGCCATGGCGCCTAGCGCTTATCTGCTGTCTCGTACAGAATTATTAATAGTTATTACAATTATACTGCCGTGGTATAACTAAAATGCCGTTATCCAACATCTGGTCGATTTTCAACTTTTGATACCAAATTAATGAGTAAAAAAAAATCTATCGATCTGTGTTTGCGAATTTTCAATATCTTGAATAGTTTTGGAAATAATAATTATAAAAATGCCGCTAAGTGCATATTTCTCACGTGTGAAATAAGCAAAAATAACGTTAAGAAACTTTGTGAGTCTGTAAAGCCACTAAAGTTCATTAACTCATATCTTTATCACAAAAAATGTATATGGTTATTTGTCTAGATTGCCGTTAGCAGTCTTTTGTACACTACAAAGCGGTTAAGGTACTGTAACTGTTTTATAGGTATTCTTTTTTTAATAAAGGAGTTTGCTTTTTTTAAACTATAACGTCGTTAATTGAAAATGTTAGACTTAAACTTGACTAACGATGTTTAACGGCATTATTGCTTCATATTTGAGATACTTATATTTTGACTTAACGTACGTTACAAGCCCGTAGCGGCATTTTCAAACCTAAAAAAAAATGTATTGTCCGTCATTATTAGACTAAAACGACGTTATCTGACACTAATACACTACAAAGCCGTTAACTGATCTCGCGCGGGGCGGGGGACACCGACTACGTAACGATCCTGTACCGAAATCAAGCTGTCGGGGTGAAACTAGTGCATCGCCAGGAGCTTGGGGGTGAGGAAGTGTGTCGCTCCAGGTTTGTTCCCGCCAATTTTGCAACGATTGCGATATGGCGAACCATCAATTTCCATCACTTGTGTCCCAAAGAAGGATTCAAACATCGAATCCAAGAGTTTATTTAAAAAATATAGTTGGGGTATGTTTCCTACGTAAAAGTTATGATCTTATGTACATATTATATAAAAATAATTTCGATGCATCATATTATTATACAACTCTTCGTTTCATGAACGATAGATATTTAAAAAACCCACGTACAATGGTATTTAAAACTGAACCGAAAGGTATCGAACCTAAAAAGGAAAGCAAATTTCCTTAAAAACCTATCGAACATAATTCCCCCTCGCAAATTGTTATTTTGGAAAAACTTACCAACAAGCAAAAATGAGCATTCCGGTACAAGTTCTGATTAGAATAATAATATAGAGTAGTGTCAGTTTATTGAGACTTATTTTGACTAATTAATAATTTCAAATAATAACTTTTAATTTTGTAATGTAAGTGTGATACGATTTTGAATAAATAAATAAATTGCCCTTTATTTTCTGAATTACACCTTGTTTGTTACTGTAAAGTTGTTACAGAATGTCCAAATTCAGTGTGTCTTTTGGCAAAGGCCTCCTCTAGCTCCTTCCATTGCTTTCTGTCCCGAGCCACTCTCCTCCACTTGGGACCCGCTGTTTGTTTCAGCTCATCTTCCCATCTCCTTATCTGTTTACCCTTGCTGCATTTACTTTCCCTTGGATACCAGTCCAGTTATTATTTTACTTCATTTCTCTGTGCTTGCTGTCATCATGTGGCCAGTCCATCTCCATTTTTGTTGGTCAATCCTGGTCAAGATGTCTGGTAGATTAGCTTTTGCTCTCAACTGGTCATTTCTTACATGATCTGCTTTACGTATATTATTTGTCATGCTCCGTTCCATGGCTCTTTGGCGGTACTGCAGTTTATTTCTGTGCTGTTTTGTAAGTGCCCATGTTTCGCATCCGTATGTTATACAGGGTAGTATGCAGATATTAAAAAAAATCTCTTAACAGCCATTCCTAAGTCTCTGGATTTCATGACCTCTTTTAATGAGCAATACTTTCTCCAACCACTTGCTATGCTTGTGTTGACTTCCTTAGTTATTTGGTCTTATGGTGATATAAAGTGGCCAAGATAATTATATGTATTCATCAACAGATTCAATCCCACCCCGGATTGAATCTATCAGTGTCGGCTTTTTTCTGAATTGGTCAAAAGTTTTTTTTTTTTTGTGGTTATGAACAATCCCACCAAAGCACTTTCCTTGCTTAAGCTCCAGATGACTTGGGTTTTCCTCAAATACGACTAAGTCGTCTGCGAATCTAAGGTGATTTAGTTTTTGACCATCGATGTTGAGACCCAGAAAAGACCAATCCAGTTTCCGGAATATATTTTCCAGTTCTGCGGAGAATAATTTGGGTGACATTGGGTCACAATCGTCTGACGCCTCGTCTTACTTCAAATTCGGGCCCCGTCTGTTCTGACTGTATTTTTGCTTTACTGTTTGAATAATATAGTTTTGATCAATTCGATATAAATTCCAGGTATGCCTTGAGTAGCCTGACTTTCCCACGATTTTTAATACTGTGTTTTTAAGAATATATAATAATATATTTTATCAAGAAGGCTTTAATAAATTAATGTAGATAAAAGTTAGAACTAAAATTTAACTAAGGAAAATTATTTTTGTTTTTTCAGTTTATGATTGTTTTTAAATGATACTAGAAATATAAAGTATTGAGTTCAAGGAGAAGATTAGAATTAGTTTTGATTGTTTGTTATCACAGGTTAAATGAAAGACTGAAGTTTGTCTGTAATTTTTGTTTAATGTTATATTATTTTAAAGTACAAGTAGTAAGTACATAATAACTGATGTGATTTTAGTGTTATTCCATAGAACTGAAAGTTCCTAAAAAATCTAGTTATAAGTAAAGTTTTGTGAAAGTTATAAGTTTAAGCATAATTACATATTATTTGAAAAGCAATAAAAAAATATTGTCAATCAAGACTAGTTGATTGATAAATATTTGACTTTTATTTAAAAATTATCTTTAATTTCAACAAATCTATTTCATTTTGTGCAAGAAAATAGTTAACAATTTGATTTATATTATTACGCTATAATGTCGTTAAACTGTAAGGTTTTTAGTTTAACCACGTTTTAGCTAAACAATGATTCAAGTTTATCCTTTTAATTAATACGCTTCTAAAGGTTACCAGACTTAAAAGCAGTAAAGTAACGTTAAACGCACTAAAGTTTAACATGAATCAGTTCTATAATACATAATCGTAAGCTAAATTGTCGTTATGTGCAAATAACGCCGTTTTAGTTAATCAATGAAGTCATGAAATTTTAGCATTTTAATAAACAATAATTTTCTATGAAAAAGATACACTAAAACGCCGTTACGCTATACGTAGCGGCGTTTTAGTCGATGATCCATTATGATTTCGGTTACATCTCTGATAAACTAAAACACAAAAGAAGCTTTTTCATAAAATTAAATTATCTTTACGATATGATAGGGTAAGTAGTTCAAAAGTATGCGATTTCATCTATATTTTGGTACTTCCAAATCTCTGATAGGTGTTGTCATCGAATAATGACATCGGTTTAAAAATTTGCCGCGGTTTTTCTGTGTTATTGAAAAAAATGACTTTAGCAGATAACGGCATTATAGTTATACCACGGCAGTATAGATTTTATTTCAGTCTGTACTGTAACGTCACGGACACTATTTGCTGGGAGGTGAGCAGGTCTCAAGGGTAGGTTGGCGCCATCGGATTATATGCGGAAACTACGTACGTAAATGGTTTGAAATGGTGATAATATTTGCTTCCGACAGGCGTAAAGGGCGATTCTCTTGGCAGTTTTGGTGTTAGGAAGGTTAATTTAGTCTTTTTGTCTTAATTAGGCATTTGGAATGGGCAAGACATAGCTAATATTGAACAAATAGAATAGAATAGAATAGAATATGTATTTATTCGCTAATGGACAGCAGCAACACAAAAGAGCAGCACATACATAAACAAATAACAACAAACAGCTTAACAATTAATTATACAGCTCAACTGCGCTGAGCATGCCCATAACGAAAGGGTAACCAACTCAGCATATGCTGGGTGTAAAACACTCAGCGCACAAATCGTTGAGCTGTGAGTTTCAAGGAGTTCAGTCGAAGTATTATATGATATCCTGGATAAGACTGGTACAGGAGCGTAGAGATTTACACAAGAAACATCCCAACAGCCCATCAGTTGGTGAATTCAGGTTTTTGATAATGATGATGATATTCTCGCATTCAGGTTCCGAAGTCGGACTTAAGAAAACTATTTTTTACCGAATGATAGTACTTGATGTGATGTTTTTCCAAGAATACTATTCTCAGACTATCTCTAGGTAGCAACAAACGTCCACAAGTTCAAACCATGAAACATAATCTTCAATTTGGTCAAGCATACTACCTATAAATAATGTAAAGGCTTGTAAATATACATAGCTATGTATGTAGCGTGGCCGTAGTGCGTAAGATAGCATACATTAGCATATTACCGATCAAATCAAGGTCATATACCAGCCGTGTACACATACATATTTATGTATACCACTCACTAAAGAATTAAGTGTAGAAGGCACATTAAACGTACAAGATATCGTTAGTATTCTAACAGCGCTAGAAGAAGAATGTCTTCAAAACAAATGTGGCAATCTAAGGCTACCCTTGAAGACCCTCTAGAAAGCTCAATTCTCAGTAGCATTAAATGGGTTACGTTTGAGGATACTTGCATTTAAAGTAGATTCAATGATCGCAAAAGACAAGTGTTATTAAATGCTTCATCAGTTTTAAAGAAGCCGTACAGATTCTGCACTTATGACCTTTCGGAGACGTCAAAGATCTTGATCAAGATGTGGATCTTCTGCTCATCATTACACTACGACCAGGCCACACTCGTTGAGAAAGATATCCTATTAAATGAAATTTAATACTTTGCTGTGTTTCTAAAGAGATGAATGTTACTGTTTGTCTGTCTGTAACTTAGACTTGTATAGAGTATCCAAGTGGAATCTTTGGTATTTCAAGAGTTACATGTCTTAATCCTATCGACATTTTTGTCTTTTTCGCTACCGACCACCTTAATATCAGATTGAGAATACGTTTTAATAAATCTGAGCGGAAGTTCAAATCCTTTTTTTTACTAGTTAGTGGAACAACATTGGGTCCAGTGTAGTGCCTTGAGGCACACACACACTAGCGTCCTTCCTGCAGTATTTTATCGAGATCAGTCAAGTCCTTTCTAGCCATATTATCCTTCACACAGTCCATCCATCGTTTCTTTAGTCATCCCTCCTTTTAAAGCCATTCACATTCGACACTTTTCTTACGACATTTTCCTCATTCCTCTGCATCGATACCAAGAAAACCAATTCTCACTAAGTCTTCATTCACTAGACAAAGATTTGTCCTGAAAAGGCTTTTCAAAAACGACCACTAGTTATTATAATGAATTCTCGGTTAGCAACTGCCATTCATATCTTAATATAATAGATGCAGACAAGTCCGCAGCGCTATGTTTGTCTATTGAGACTGCTCCACGTGCAATGGAAGTTTACAACAAATCGCGCGTTCCTCTGCCACAATATTTAATATTAGTACTTATTGTGTTAGGTCCTCGTGTGAGATTGTGTTGCTATGAGGACAAGCAGAGTTATTTGTAATGATAACATGAGGAGGATGAGTCTGTAGCAGAGGTTTAATGAAGAATGAAGTTTCTAGAAAGTAATCTAGTGATCAGTCATAACGTAATGAATATAGGAGAGCTCTACTTACGCGCGTTACAGATACTAGGCAACATCTTAAAGAATACAAAACAAAAACGATTTTCTATGTTAGGTATTATTGAAAATGGCCACTATCGATAGTAGCTATGTGTGTAACTATTTAATTTGGGATAAATACAAAGATGAGGTTATGAAAACCACGAGAGTAACTATAATTTTGCGGAGAGATTTTGAATAAGAGCCAAATAAATGGGTTCAATAGGTACCTAATAGAACATGACTTGTACACGGAAATCTTCGTCAAACTGCAACTTAAAGTAAACTTTAAATAATAACTTTAATGCAGATAAAAACACAATAAAACTCTTCTTACATACTGTTCATAAACGCTAAAGAAATATCTTCTAAACATTGTAAGTAATCTGTTCTTAAGAAAAAGCGAAGGAATTCGTCAGCTATGCGGCTTGATAGGCGAGCTTCCCGCCGAATAGTTGAAAGCTCAATGACACCGCTTTGGGGTACTTTAGTGCTTACGACACTGACACGAGTACACAACCTGGTTTATTTTGAGGACATCATTGGATTTTGAGACTTAACCGTCTGTCTTTGGAGTATTTCTTTCAATGCAGAGTGAAGGTGGTGTTGGGTAAAATGATCTGACACTTTTTACTTTGCTGAAAATAGTAATGCAGAGCAGTTCTTTTAATTGTATAATCTTATTTAACAGAAATTGGCTTGGAACTTGAAAGTTGAAACTAAATGCAGCTTCGTATGCGTTTTGGTCTTTTACAGTGAATATTAACAGCACTGGCAAACCCTTTACGAATCACTTGTCAATTCTAATATTTTTAACTTTTCCTTATTCAGATCCTCAGGTTGTTTCAGCAATTTTTGGTGTTCATCCAATAAAACCTATCTTACTAACACAAATAAACTATACATTACCAGTTTGCTTTCACCAGGCCTTTTTACTCCTCTCAAGTACTCGACTTCAAACTTTTCCCACCTTTCGATATCTTGAGTCGATCCCGTCCCGTCCTCGTATCGTGCCGTCTAAGCAGCGTGTGCGCATGACACAGAAACGCGAGCGTTTTATACGGCTTGTTTACAAGCCGACGCTGCACGGTTCCCGAGCTCGGTGCAGATGATACAAACATACAAGTACTTGTGTGAGATGGTGCAGTGATGCTGCGCTGTATAGTGTGGTTTGTAGGTACTTACGAGTTGTTTGTGAGAAATGTTGGTAAATTAGAATGAAGTTATGGTAATGTGTGTGTTTTTTGGGCTGAGTAATTAAAAGAAAACAATGAATAACATAAGACTAGAATAGATGATGGACTTGACGAATCATTCAGTTTTTTTTTTTTGTAATATGGGCTTACTCTTGACCTCAATCTTGCCCTAAGGTCAGAGATGAGGTCGACGATGGAACGAGCTTACCCAGAAGAAGCCTATTTACTCGCGACTTAAATAGATTGGGGTTATATGAACTCGGGAAAACCGACGCAGGCAGGGTGTTCCACTCCTTGGCTGTAAGAATAATGAAAGTCTTGGCAAAACGATATGGAAAAATATGGAAAAAGAAGCAGATCCAGTAGTCTGTTAAGTCTAGTTGTGAATGATGATGAAAGAGGAAGAAGACATACTGCACAAACCGAAAACATATTGGCAGAAGAGCAGGACCGATAGGTAAAATAATTTAAAGTCGAAATATATTAAGGTAATATACGCATCGTTAAAAGTCAATCTGACTCCATCGACATCATTAACAACAATCAATAAACAGTCTTTTAGAACACTTTATACTCTGCCGTTACCCTAGTGGTACAACCGTTAAAACCCCAAAATCACTTAAAAGTACCACTCTCTGTGAGATAACATTGAACACTGATAGAGCGTCGTATAAAACTAGAAGAGATCTTGTGTGAAGGGCCGAAAGTTTAAAGTTACTTGAATAGAAATCGATCGTAGGTGGAAGAAATACGATCCCTTTAATCAGCCATCGATTTAGAACTAGCTCTTGCACGTAGCTCTGTTTGGTTTCAAGTTTCTTTTTCATTAATTCTATTGAGTGACACTACTTTGCTAATAGGTGAATTTATTGGAGCCCTTGCTAAACCAAGGCTAGTGAGATCAATAAAAGGACTAAAAATAAAAAATAAATAAAAATCTATTTAAGTCGCGACTAAAAAGACTTCTTCTGGGTGAGCTCGTTCCATCGTCGACATCATCTCTGCCCTTAGGGCAAGATTGAAGTCAAGAGCAAGCCCATTTATAATTTTTTTTTTAAACTCCATAACGTCGTAAAAGACTTTCTTTGAACCATTAAACTAAAAATCCAGGGCCCCTACTATGACGTCTTAAAACATTCCTAACTTACTCTTAATCCATTGTGGAAACGTGACAGAACTATACAGGGTGTCTAGCGCCATCTCTTTTCCACACTGGATTAAGAATAAGTTAGGACTGTTTTAAGACGTCATAGTAGAGCCCCAGGACACAAGTATTTAGCTAAAATATCATCCTGTCAACAAAATAGCATACATCCACTCAGAACAAAATGCTGATGATGCTACGTTTGAAGTGGGAAAGCTCAACACAAAACCTCTTCATACCACCAAAAAGATCCCAGTAATGACGTTTCTAATTCTATCCACAATCAGCTGATCATCGAAGATAATAATAGTCAAGGGGGTGTTAACGATAGGCACTTGCGTCTATTACCAGCTGATTGTCATTATCACACTATTTTTATGAACACTAACGTCAGAGATGCACTTAACTTCGAGTACGTATCACACATTGTCATGCTGTCAGCCTATCAGACTATTAATGTACTTTGGGGAGAAGGCTCTTAAGTTGTGAAGGATGAATCACCTGTTGGGAGGCAGATGGTTGACGTAGGCATTATCAGCCTATACCGTGTCCAGTGTCCACTACTGGGGAACCTCCTCTCCATTAGAGGGCTACGAGCCCTGTGTGTGGTGATGGATGTCCCACGGTCAATAGTTGACAAATTGTTGTCTATGTAAAGACTTGAGGTGGATGCAGTTACTCTTCACAAAAGAAAGAAAGTGAAAAAGATAGTGACGATTCTAGTAACCCCAAGTAAAGTAAGAGAACTAGAGATGATGGTGTCAATGAAGCCATAGATGGATTCAAATAATTGAAAGACGATACAGTGAATATAAATTTTCAACTTAATGGATATGATTACATTCAGAAATTATTTCTTATACAGCAGAACACACGCAAAGTTTTAGGTATGCACGGACAATTTATAGATATGACAAATTATGAAATTACATAACACGATAAGATCAGTTCGATATGAAATTCAAAACAATTCAGAGTCAGAGGTTATAATTAAATATGATTTTCCATACATAAAAAAACACGTAATCGAAATTAAAATGTTTAATGAGGCACTTGAACTTTTGCTCTCTCAGAACGGCAAGCAAGAAGGCACTCACACAGAGTAACTGCATATAAGAAAAAGACAAATACTACAGTATATTTGTGTCACCCGAGCGGCGCCGGCGCCTCGATAAACGCAACGATACCGACACGATAACGTTAATGGACACACTCTTTATCACCGCACGCACACAATGACAGAATCACCATTAAACCTACCGAAAATAACTCCCCCGTAAGCCAAGAACGCACTACAGACTCCAAAAACAAAGTCGAAAATTGAGGATCCTCATTTTTGACCACATAAAATTTTCTGCACCACTCAAAAACTTTCTTAAAACCCAATAACTAAGGTTCGAAATCAAGTAAAATGAATTCAGATGATTTTAAGGTATGAATGGATTCGGGGAAGTGCGGTAATGGGTCCAACCGGAATGTCAATGTCAGTCCTATCTGGAAAAAGGATGGGTAGAGGTCCCATTCAAAAACAGGATATCAAGGTCCGAACCGTAAGTGGTCTGATATAGCTAATGTATGCCAGAGCTGTTGTCACATTTGTCTTAAAATGTATCGTGAGGAGGATTCCGCTGCTCGACCAACATCCTCCCTTCATTGAGAACAGATTTGAGTCATCAAATACGTGGGAACTTTAAACATAACACTGTTGTCTTTGTTTAAATTTTAAAATCGGCTTTTTTTATTTTTACTAAACTAACTAACATTACTTCTTAATTTAATAAA
Source organism: Diarsia mendica (assembly GCA_949316265.1). Classification (NCBI taxonomy): domain Eukaryota; kingdom Metazoa; phylum Arthropoda; class Insecta; order Lepidoptera; family Noctuidae; genus Diarsia; species Diarsia mendica. Next base: position 25,087,531 of record OX438893.1, on the reverse strand, counting down.
AGTAACAAATCTCTTGGTTATAATCATTTTGAGCCACTTACTTCACTTATATCTCCTGTACCAAAAACCTAGTGAAGCCATAATGCAAGTCTATTTCTCCATTGCATTGTACTCTCAAGTTATCGCTCTTTATTGTAGATATCGAACATAAATTAGTAAGACTCGTAGATGAGCCTACGCAGTAGATTGGTTATCCATCAATGGATTAAGTACAACATCCACGAACCCACCGTACAGGTATCATAAGGTTAGGTTAAAGATCACAATGCGTAGGTAGTAACAGGTCGCAAACATCGAACCTAAGCAACGAAACTGAAGATATAAATTCGAAAACTTCGGAAAATCCCGCGAAATTCGCTCCCCAAAACATAAATCAAAATCCCGAACATGTCAGTATTAGCAAAAGGAATCTTAACCCTAACAACGCTAGCAAACACAACACAAGGGATTATGGCGCGACAGGCGCCGAAAGCAATGAAAAACGAGGGTTAAGCCGGGAATCATGGGAAATCCTATGATGAACTGGCTGAGGGAATCCCAGCGATAAACAGTGAATTTCGCACCCCTATGCTTGCATGCGTTGATTGCACAGGGATTTCCGGGATGACAGTGTTTAAAGGGTTACGCCTACAATTAACGATATGGAAAATGTGGCTTGGAATGTTTGGGAGTGTAGTTATGGAAATTTCGGTTGACTCTACGGGATTCAGCATGTTGGCTTGAAGGGTAACATGGTTAGGGATGGTATGTAATTTTTTTTAGTTTTAAGCACTGTTCTATAGGACAAGGCTGTAAAACCATATTTAGCAATTTCGTTGTAAATTCTTTTCTTTCTTTCTTTTTAAAAAACGTTGCCCCACACTAGGAATTTCTCATGTATCGTGGGTGCGTTCACAAACATTTAAACTCACATACACAAATACCCAGACCCGGAACAACTATCTGTAGGTCTTACAAATATTTGTTCCGTGCGGGGATCGAACCCGCGACACGCAGCGCGGCAGTCCATTGTTTGAGCCACTGCGCCAACCGTGCAAATTACTTATCCTGCCAAAAAAAAGCTCCACACGAAGATACAAGAACTTGAACCGTATTCTAAAGAAATTACTGAGACATTTGAATACAAACTCTTGCTGAGCTTTAGGCTAAACATTACAAACATATCTTATGGAACAGATCCAAAAACGAATCCAAACTCGTCATCAATTCTTCCTAATCACAATTCAATGACCAATAGCAGTTCTAAAGCACGTGCCTGCCTCATTATTCAAGCCCAAATCCCTATTACTAAAAATAATGCGGTACCATCATCGCTGGGGTCTTTATTATAAACAAATACCCGCACCGCGTGGTGCCTTCAAAGGGACGTGGAAAAAACTCTGAAGACCGTTTGTTGAGCGGCGCAAGCATTAATAATGTAGTTTAAAGATGGCGCTGGAATGCGCGCGCAGGCTGCGACGGTGGGGATGCGCGGGAGGCGATAGTGATGCGCTTTGGAATCGTCGAGTTTTTTCTAAGGAGACTGGAATTTTGAGGAATTTGTGTTTGAGAGGTCCTATTGCAGACAGCCAAAGATCGCGGAGTATTTATGACTAAAATTGACTAGCAAGCAAAAACGGTTCATCAACAAAACAATTACGATAATGAGGAAAGTGATCGCGTCATACCACAATCAATAACAAGTAATTAACAATACACTAGTTCGTAGACAATCACCGAAATCATAGAGCATTATCTTGGGAGCGCAGGCGCACGACCGCTGCAGACCCCGTGCCTATTAATTATTATAGTATTTAATTAGAAGCGATAAGTGTGTTTGCGAACTTCGTAGTTATCGCCGCCATTATCTGTTTGTATGACAGAAATTACGTAAACATGTGATTTTTTGTTACAAAGAGATACAGTTAATTGGTAACAGTGAATGAAGCGGTGATTTTGTCTCTGATATTGGGAATTTGAATGAAGTTTTGCCGAATTATTATCTGGGGCTTGATAAGGCTTGCAGTGTTAAAATATAATTATTTTGGTATTTTTTTTAGGTTTTTTTGCGGTTGTTTAACTTTGATAAGAAGTAAATTTTTGGTCTGAATACATTGATATAATAAAACCCATTATATCAATGTCTGAATAAGAATAAATTTAAGATCGTTGTTTCATTCTTTACATGAGAGATTTTTTTTTTCAGTTTTTGTTCTAGTAATCTAAAAAAATATGCTAAAGATCTTTGCTCTTAATAACCAAGCAATAAAGAATATCGATACAGTCAAAAATTCCTTACAGGTACAACACTATGCATCCCTAATTTCCAGGAAGCTGCGCGGGCGCCGATGCGGCCGGATTCCACGATCTACCGACTTTTGTCAGTGACCATCTATGATCTATGATTTTATAATGCTTCCACTATATTTCTATTAGGAAACTGGATTAAAATATGGACGTCATAAAGCATAATGGGAATTAATATATCATTCAAGTCTTGGTAAGACTGGAAGTCAAGTTCAATAAAGGAAAAGGCTACGTAGATGATGGTGATGAATGTTGGTTAGAAAATAATGTCATAGAGGCGCATCAAATGCATAAGACTCCTATATGTACCATAATTTGGTAATTTGGTTTTCCATTTATTTATTTCTACAAATCAAATAAGATTTTCCGTAAAAAATCATTAGTTTTTAAATTATGATGAATACTACATTCGGGATACTATCAAATCGAGTTAATTCGGATTAACTCGATTTGATAGTATCCCGAATGTACATCCACATTTACTCCTTTCATTCGGTGTTCAGAGTTTAAATCAGTCAGTTGCAAATTTGTACAACAAGGAGTTTGATTATTATGAGAAATAATATTGATGGCGTTATTTTTGCAATAATAATGGAACTTGTAATAATGTGGGAAGAAACTGATTGAATACGTCCATCATAAATTAGTTAAGGTCCGGAATGCCCTGAGGGACTCCTTAAAACGAGATTTAATTCGTAGAGAATTCTGCTTTATTGCTTTTTAAGAGGGAAATGTGTTGACGAAGTATGTTTTGTTTTTTATTTGATCCTAATGTTATTAAGAGGTAATGCTTGTGAGGTTGTAAGGCGTAATAAGTATCTGGATCTACAGAACCAATTTTGAAAATTCTTTCACTAGTGGGAAGCTTTATTATTCCCGAGTATCATGGCCTATATTGAAAAGGTTCCCGTTGCAATTTTCAACCAAATCGCGAGTGAAACCGAGGGGAAAGTTATTTCGTTATCATGAAATAAATTCTTACCTTTTGGTTTGAGGTCTTCCATTGCGTAACGACTGTAAGGTGGAGGAGGGGTTTCTGTAAAGAAAGAGAAAATATCGTTAATAAACATATTCTTTCTGCTTTAGGCTTTAATAATAAAAAGGGTGATTATTGATCTAGATTCTTTATCAAGTAGAATCTTCAAAAGATCTATTTAAACAGTAGATTGAATTTTGATGTAACTTGCAACGTAATTACTTCTTTAAACTCCTCTATTTCTTAAACTTCAATTAAAACCAACTCGAATCGCCATTTAAGTTACGTGATTAAGTTACATATCAGGTTCCCAAGTTGATTCAACGGAAAAATTAAAAGAGGAATGCAAAAAATCGCTCAAAACTTTTTTCAATCGCCACTAATCACCCGCGTTACCCGTCTCGACCGAAAAATAAAAGAAATCCAACTTAAAACAAACAACACGTAACCGGATCAGGTAAAAACGATTCCAGACCGCCCGCAATTATGTCCAACCGTGGAATCGAACCTTGATCACCGGCTAAATAATGACTAACCTATATTTTGACCTCATAACGACAGTTTTATGCGCCCTTTTCGAATGAACGCCGCTGTCATTTGTGACGAATATGTAATTTTGTTCAATCAAAATAATTTTCGACTTAAAATTACGATGCCGCATCAAAGTTTTGTGAGGGTTCATAACGACTGAATAATAATTCACCAATTTCAATAAGTAGGCTTCGAGAAACAATCAGGAAAAGAATACAAACACCAAAGTAACGTCAAATAATGTCGTTTGAATCCGGAGCGCGATCTATTCCATTTACGAGCAGACAGGCACGCGCTATTGGTCATTTAGAATTTCGAACGCCATTAGTATTTTCGAATTCCGAATGTGGATTGTGCAATTGTCATTTGCAATTCGGCGCCAGGCGGCGTCGGACGTGTCAACATTGTTTTTCAACTGAATCGATGCCGCTGGACATATTGAATACAAATTAATCGACCATTATTATTACTGAATTCAATATGATTTTATGATGTAGGTACAGTACGCGCGCCGTTCCCCGAAGTGTTTAATGGCGTTTGCACAAGAAATTTCAAAACAATCGTCAGTGCACGCACCTGCATATCGAATGGATGATAAAACTTGGAATTTTGGAAGATGCCACATAAATCATGTGAGAGTTTTATTAGCGTTTTATTGCTTGGTACAATCGTTAAGTGCGCTTAAATTTATTTTATTATATCAAAACGGTACGATTTTGTTGACAGCTACATAGATTCTAAATGTTTGTAGACAGCATTTCAACTGAGACTAAAGACTAGCTAGCTAGCTTTCAGTGTTATGAATATGATGGTATGAGTCATAAGATTTAGCCGCGTTCCAAACACATTGCGGCTGAAAAAAGAGTACGCGATGCAAGAGTAAATGACCCTAAACGCCTAGCGTAGCATCTAGCAGATATAAATAATATCGTTGTTGAACTTTATGTCCATACGAGTGCGCGAGCGAACAACCTTGCCTACGACGAACAGCCAAAACAAACTGTAATCTGTCGCGATAAAACTTATATTTAAATCACCGACGCCAGTGATATCTCACCTTTTTGCAACAACAAACTATCACATATAAATATATAGAGAGTGGCGTGACTGAAATTACTTTTACAACTGTTACGTCATAAACACCATACATTATTAATGAAAAAAAGACTTTGTCGTGATCGTTTTAGAGTGCAGTTTCCTAACAGCTTTAATTAGAAATCATTAGTTCATTTGCTTCGAAGCTTAAACTTGCAACGAGTGCAAATTGATTTGTATCGAATGTCGAGGGGCGAGGGTTTAGATTTCAGTGTGAAGTGGTGGTATATCGTGTTTCAATTATTGAAGGGATCCGTCAATGAAGAATGGATCCTGTACGAATTTAGATAGAGTTTAATTTTGATGTGCGCATGATGGAATGCCGTCTGATGAGGTAGATAAGTATTACGGTAGGCGCGTATGGAGGCCCGGCATGTGTAATTAATCTAAACATTCAATCTATAGCAATAAATACCGTAGGTTGTCAGTTTGTCCTTCGATTACTATGTAACTGGCGAACCGGTCAGCATGGCCGGCTCCCTCGTCTATCGCTCTATTCATACGCATAGTATATTCTGCAACCAGTATGGCGGCGATAATAAATATCAAAAAATTTATTCAATTGCTTTGATCAGTGCAGGACAGTTAGCCTATTAAATGGTACAGTTATTGATAAGCCTGTTTTCTTGGTTTATTGCAATGGCTTACAATTTTATGTTGGCCGGACAGCAATGTGAAGTGATGTTTATTTCTACACCTTAGTCTAGCCGATCTAAGTAATCTAAAATTGCCGCAACAGTATTTGGTCCTGTTAGTTTAAGGAAATTACCTTTAGCTAAAATCGCAAGTGAAGTAATCGACAATGTTGCAGTGACAATTTTAGTACCCTAACATTTCATATTAATCTAAGCTTCCATAAAAGCAAAAACTGCAAGCAAATAAATCAGAACCGGGTATAGAAATAGAGTGGAACGATTTATAAGTGTTGTACAATCGAGTAGCGTAGATGGGCTGCCAACGCGGCGGCGCCAGAGCAGCGCTCTACCAAATTGTAAATATGCACTGATTCATAGTTATGTTTAGAAAATTATTGACTTTGTTATATTGTGGAATTCAAGATATTTCTCCATTTGTTTTAGGAGAATTACTTTCTGGCGGCAACTTTTTGTAACTGCAAGTGCAAATATATTTTGTGATTTACTTTTATTGTTTAAGTCTCTTGATTGAACAACTTGTATTTTGATTATCGAATCCAGTTCAACTATAAGTATTTCATCAATTTTAACTTTTGAAATTCCGTTATTGCCTCTCCTTATTTTATTATCTCCCAGATCTATCATCATTTCAGCCAAAAGACGTCCACTGCTGGACATAGGCCTCCCAGATCTATTAGATCAGGTATTTATTCACTATCTAGCGTTTCATTACTCTTTCAAACCAAATAATTTAATTTATTAACTTAATCACTGTTTCTGAATTCTTCTTTTCTATTCATCAAACCTTCAGACATACTCATTTTATTAATTTTATTAGCCGTCACATAGTCACACTCATATGCATGGCCTCAATATTCATCTAACGTACCTATTCCATTACACATTTATATGTTGAATGAACATTTCCTGCGTTTAACACATCTTATAATAGTTATCTGAGTCGTAAGAAGCCTCGATGAAGTTCTTAGTAATCACTGGTATCTTTATGAAGAAACTAGCTTCTGTCAGGACAATGTGCTGATAGCAAATTCACAGAAAATTTCGAAGATAAGAACGGGAAAATGAAAGTACAAGAAATCTCTTACAACTCTCTACTTACGAGTGATCTTTCGCAGATTCCCAAAGTAAGGAAACGGTCCTTTCAAAAAAAAAATTCTAATGTGCAAGTATTTAGCAATATCTTTGTTATTTACTAGTGGCAGTAATTTGTCAGAAGTAGGAAGCACGTACACTATTTTAAATCTGAGCTGTAGTTTCAAACAAGAAGCGGTGCTCTTTGCCAACATGCGGTCGGTAGAAAGGTGTGTGACAATGTCCCCTGAGCAGAGAGTACGCCCATATTGTTGACTGAATATTTTCTACATCACATTGCGTATCAAATGACGTCGGTCGTCGTACCACTGACGTGCCGTTTGGCTCACCACCGCATGTCATTGCTAAAAGAATTAAGTACATCTATTTGTTTTTCTCTTTCAAACTTTTAAATTCCGTTTTAAACTTCAAACGTGCCATCACAATTGTTTTGTTTTCAGCTACGCAACGTCACAGCCCGAATTATGTCAGCGATAAGTGCCTATAGCATTGAGATGCAATACGCATTCAGTTCCGCCTCAGTTTTCATCCATCCTTCATAAATATTTTCATGTAACACTATCATAGAAAAACAAACACTGTTTACATTGATAAACAGACTGGACTACAAATCTCAGTCTATTACTTGAGAAATCTAAATCGAAAACAATAAACAATCAATAAATCCACTTTAATACACCATAAATCTGCCAGAAAACTGTGGAAACGCGTTTGCGCACCATCACGTAGCCGTCTCAAGGACGAAGCCACGCGCGTGAACATTCCCGGGACACATCATTGTAAACTCAACTCTACTAAGATTGTTCAAAACACTAAAGATTTAGATAACTATTACCCAAAAAATATCAACGAGGAACTTACAGATATTTTCGGAACAAATCATTGCCAAATGGGACAAGCTTACAACAACAAAAATTGTCAAAGACGTAGTAAACCAATTAGAGAATGAACAACTAAATTTTCGACAGGAAGCTTGATGATTAGGAGCATACTAAAAATAAAACAGGAGTTTTGTGATGAACAAAGGAATAACCGCTATTGATTTTGCGAAGACAGTGCCAAAGAATTTAGGGTCCTAACCTAGCAACAAAAGTCTAAAATTCAAAAAAAAGTCGGTTATACGCACGGAACGTGGCGCGCGCGCGTGTGAATCGACGAAAATAGCCCGCCCGAATTATAACAAGTCGGATGGCGCCTCCGACGGCGCCCGGCGGCCGCACGTCGGCAGCTCCCACGCGGACGCTAGGATAAACCCTAGATACCATTGCTTATTCACGAAGGTTTTTCTGGTTATCTCTATCCATGCATTTAGAACCTTGATTCAAAACTTTGAGGACTAAGACTTCAAGATTAGAAGAGCTAAAGCGCTCAATGAACTTTTGGACTAGTAACCTTGTCCAACTCCAAATGTTATTGTTTTTCTGTTTTTTTATTGTGATGTTTTGTAAATAATTTGATTGAGTCATTGAAATTAACTTGACACTACTTGACAGTGTAAAACATTCACATAAATGTGGAAATAATGCAAGGACAGTGATTTTGAAATTCAAATACTCTAATTGAAAAACAATAGTCCTTATTGCATTTTTAAATTAGTGTTTTCGAAAAGAATTGACTACTACATAGTTAAAAAAAATTAAAACTAGATGGCGTTGTAGTCGATTGACGTAAGATGTCATCGTGGACCTTGGTTGTCGGCACTAGGCAGCACCGGAAGGCAATGACGTACAAACAATACGAGGTGAATTTATATGATGCAAATAGTCGGGCGTTGATTGATCGATAAAATTAAATGCAGGTACAGCCAATTGTAGAATGGACACGTGCAAAGCTTAATAATTAAGCTACCAAGACAGAATAAAGAAATCTACAGTAACTTGGTAACGAAAACGATGTGAAACAGTAATGCTAGCAGCTTTGAATCTAAATACTGTTGACGTCAATGTTGAAAATTAAATTTGACACATTGGAAATGAACCTAAATTTATTTCTATCAATTAAGATTCGATTTGACTAAAAGAAAATGTTAAAATTAACAATGATGATTGCTGTTTTCGTAAATCAAATATAATTTATGCAAAACAAGGTAACGACTAATATATAATTAATAAATATTAAAGTCACGTTTAAAGACAGTGGAGGATCTCATAAACTCTCTCAAAATAATTCACTAGAACTAATTCCAATTAGACATCGATATGACTTGTCAACCAAAACAAACATAATAAACATGACACTTAAAAGAGTATAAAAGTTTGAATAGGAAACTTAAAAGTTCAAAGGGCTCTGATTGGTCCAAAAACAAATTATAGCCAATTATACTGATCGAAGCTATAGCTATCATCTTAGTTAGTTTACATATTAAAGCACCGGCACTCTTGATGATATAATTAACGCTCATTAGTGAAACATAAAACGTAAAGTTAAGCATTCATTGAAATGGTAACGTGAGAGAACTTCCAAGGTTCGTGCTGTTTCATAATCATCGTGTTCATGGGATGCTCATGTTTCTTCAAATTCTTCAGCCACGTTTTGTATGTCTTTGTTAACTAAATGTGACTGAACATCATGCCTTGGGAAAACCCAAAAGTTACAATGATGGCTTGATTCCAAATCACGACACAAAACAGTATCGGGAGATCAAACAGGTGTTTGGACAAAAAATATGGATACTTAATAAGCATTATTTAAGAATAATTTGATTTCAATATATTATACTCAATTGGTAACGGTTCATCTAATCCCCAAAAAGGCCTCTCCTAAGCGATAACCTGCCTCATGCCGTGCCGCCGAAATACTTGTAACATTACGGAAAAATTTATTAGTGTGTCTCAAGTAGCTATCACTAACTGTTTTAGAATTATCGTCTAGATATAGGTAAGTATCTAGTCTTCACCTGCCTAGGAACTGATTCATGGATCAAATTAAGTCTTTGAAGGACCGACGATACATTTTCAAGTAACTGCACGTTGAATACTAACGTGACCGCGACGTCTAGACTAGATGGCAGGAAGAAATGTCTTCCTAAATTGCGCTTGAAAGCTAATAATTTACCTATTCAGAGTATCAATTTGCCGAAATAATTATGACATGTCTTCAAAGCATTCAATTAATTATGTGAGACATTACTAAAGAATGTAAAACATTAAGTAGCCGAGAAGAAACAAAAAAACAAACAAAAAGGTTCTGAAACATGTGATTTGGTCAAGAGTCAAGATACCTCCTAACAAGCAGTGAAATGAGCGATCGGCAACACGTCGCTCGCTGCGGTACGTGTAGGTAAAGACGACAATTTTTCCAGTTTCGCAAGAGCCGCCGCCGGGAGCGACCGGTTCTGTCACAGGTGCCGCCAGTCAATGGGCTATTTTGTGACACAGTCTGCGACCACGTACTTAACTCGATAATATCAAATCTGAAAGTAAACTCGCCGGAGATTAATTACGTTTGTCGATCGTTTATCTGAAAAATGTTAAATGTGAACGCCACAGCGCCACTCACTTTTCCACTAAAAGCTTCGTTGTATTATCGTAATACCGAATAAACAAGCATCGATGAGAACTACAAAAACGTTGCTGTAAACGACTTCTATTCTCGGGCGGGCACAATAGGTAAGAGAACCATTCACAAATTCAACAAAGCAACCCAAAAACATGACCAGACTACAATAAAACGAGAAAAAAACCGATCACGAAAATCGAGTTGAGCTTACGCAGTGCGGCGGGCGTACCTGCGCGGGCGCAGGCGCGCCCCGCCTCCCCCTCCTCCCTCCCCCGCGCACCACCCGCCGGCCCCCGCCTGCGCGGCGCGACACGGCGCCGGCGCCAGTCAGCCGACAAGCAATTATGGCTAAATAAATATCGGCCATGCCGCCGCCTCCGACGCGTCGCTAACATCAACAGATGGATTCTCATACTGCTATCTAGACGACATCATTAAATTTTGGACCCCACTTGTAATGGCCCGGTGAAATGGCGTGTGGGCACCAAATTACTTGTAAATGGTAGTTAGAATTCTCCGTTAATGTTTGTCCGTCGTGGATGTGGGTTTAATTGCCGGATGTGGGTGACTGATTTCCGTAATGGGTATGAGATGACAGACGGGTGGATGGTCGCGAACGTGCCGAAGCGCCGCGAGCTCGTGGCAATCTTTGATCCTGTGAGTCGGCGGCGTCGCGTCGACGCCTGCGCTCGATAAGATAAGACCCCTCTCCTCCCACCGGCAGCGTTCGAAAAGAGCCGGCTCGCATAAAAACATTCACAAATAGAGGCCCGCGCGGCTTGATTGCCGGTGATTGGCGACCACGCGCCCCAAACTCGCTATGCGATTGATCTGCGTGAATAAATTGGATGCTTGCAATCTAGCTAGACTGGACAAGGATTTCCTGTTCATCTTGTTCGTCCAAAAAAAGAACACGTCTCGAGTCTCGACGGACAAAATAAAAAAGTGATGAATCAAACTGAGCAGGTGTACGACAATAAACATATCGATGATTAAATTTACGATGAGCCGTATTACGATCCACAAGATCGTAAAACTGAAATCATTACCCGTATTACTGGAGTTTATAAAAGAGGTTCAGTGCAAAACTACCTAGAAAATGTTAATGAAATGTTTGGTAGGACCAGAACGCGTTCATTAGCAGTAGAATCGAATTAGAACCAGACCAAAACACAAGCTCTGTTGATTGTTGCGTCGGTTGGCAATGTGCACACAAATCAAAATGTACGACGAATAATGGCTACTATATTTAGTAAGCGCGCTGTGGGAACAAGACGGGAAAGTTCACAAAAACAGCGGCGGGCGTCGCGAACTTGTCGCGACAGAAGACGGAAAAAAGTTCACCTGCATTCGTGTCGTCTGCGGGAACGACCTAATGGAGCCAGTCGAGCCAGGTGGCGTTAACAACTTACAGATCATTATCTCTTCATTAGTTCAACAAGAAATGAAAACAAACGAAGCCGAATACAGGAATGTAACCGAAAGACTTTCAAACAAACATGATTTCGCGGATGTTAGTGAAATAGGAGACAATAGCAATAACATTGTTTTTGTTATGATCCCAAATTATACCGTTAACTTTCGAAGACTTTGAAGTTTGAACCATCAGCACACACCCCTTGCTTTGTTTTGAGCTTCTCTTGGTTTGAATTTGTAGTTTTGGACAAATAAGTGATCTAGAAATCAAGGATAAGCCATGGTGCGATGGCAAACTTGTGCAATGTATTAATTTAGCAAATTACGCAACCTGTAATACCTGTGCGAAACTGATTTGACCAATTTGATGTCCATTTATGGCAATTCCGTGGCGAAAGTGAACGGCAAAAGGACTAGACGCTCAGATATCGCGTTAGTCATGTTTTTGATGTAACTTCAGGTACATTTCTTAGTCACTACTTTTGATTTTGATAATGATAAATGATTTACAAGAAAATGACGTAGGCGTTGAAAAACTGTTTCATAAGAAAGAACTACACTCGCAGATTTACAATGAAGTTCAGAGCAAATTGAACATCCGAAGAAAAAGAGCAAATTTAGAAGAATAAAAATTCAAACAAAGAACAGATTGAAATTAGAAAAGTTCAGAACAAGCACCTACCAAACCAACATAGAATCATTGCATAATTTTCTAATAACAGGACATCCAACACTACTAAAGCCATACCACTAGGGTCATACAAGCTCCCAGCCACTAGCCCGTCCTTTCCTCATAAGGAAACATAAATATTCATATTTTTACTTGGCTTTCTTCTTAATTAATATGCTAATAGGCATTGTCAGCACACCCACGGGTAGTGAGAAGTATAAAGTGGGCGTCGATCTCAAGTAGGCGATGCGACTTGCGCGTGAGTCGATGTCATGGTCACTCATTTGTTTAGAAACATGAGTGAATCTCTGTTACTTCACTTGCCCGTTATGGTGTAGTTTTATTTGATCGTTTATGGGGAAATTTGTGGATTGTGAATATGGAAATGTTAGTATGAGATTTTTGATTTGGTGTTAAAAAAGATGGTGTTATTATTGGAAGATGTTTATAGATAGTGACACAAATAGCAATTGCAATACATGAAACGACTATGATATTGATTACAAGACAACAAGAGCAGGTGGTCAAATACCTTTACCTGATAGTAGCAGATTTTGAATCAAATTAAGTAATTTAGCAAACCAAGGTAATGATTCATTTTGAATCACAATTTAGCAGTTTGCTAAATTCTAAAGAGAACAAGACAAATAAGAACCCAATTTATTGATCTCAACTAAAAGGAAGAAAAACCACAAATAATTATAAAAGGTAAGAGAAGCCCCAGAAACAAGTTTTGGTCACATCTAAATTAAGACGCGATTAGGTAAAAGAAAATTTACATAAATTATAACTAAAATGACATCACAGAAGTGATTGTCAGTCTCGGTGTAGAAACAAGCCGAAAACATGATCACGCCCAAGTATCCGCGATGATATCATGTAAGGGTCATTTGTACGACCTCAGGAAGCGCCGGGCGGCGGAATTTAGCTATTTACCTAACAAAGGCTGACGGCGGTAGCGCCATTGCCTGACGAATTAAAAAGTTAACGGGCTGCGCGCGCCGAGCGTCGCGGCACGGCGGCGCCGGCGACTTGACCTTGTCTAGTTATCGCGAACGAGTGACCCTCGCCACGGCAGATTAGGCGAGCCGCTTTTTTCACACCCCGACTACGCAACGCAACTCACGCCCCAGGGAATCTTAATCAGAGCTCAATTTAATTGTAGCACTTTTACTTTTTGACTCAACTCCGAAAGAGCAAACACCTTCCGCCAATTAAACATAATACCAATCCAAGCAGTGTAATCACTACTTATGAACTATTAATGTGGTAGAGCACATCTGCTAAATGCTTTAAAGTCGAAGGAAAGTGTTGACCTTTGAAATTTCATACAACAAATCCAAGAAACTACAGCTGATGTCACAGCTATAAATAGATCGCCGAAGTCTAATGTTTACACTAACAATCTAATGTAGGGATGGTGTTATATTATATCGTACTTGTGTCAAATGCCGGTGGAGTATGTGACCGGAGCAGCCTGACGTCACTGGCAACGTAACTATAGATACAGAAACAAACAGTAGCGATAATACAGTGATAACGAATCGCACTGATAAATAGGTGCAACCCGCGTGAACGAATCTACTTATGTATGAAGCACATGAATAATAAGAAAATCAGAACTTTAGGAACCAGGATATACATCCATGAATGTTGTTCCATCTTCCAGAACACTTGACGAACAAGTAAAGACACTTAAATCAGAATTAATGCAAGACTATCTAGGTTATGTTAGGTTAGAAGAGGTTAGGTCGAATTAGAAACGTTTCGATTGCCGAAAACATCCAACAAACTCGTACCCAGCGACGTTCTTGATTCAAATCACAATCGGCGGTGACCATTCAATCGTTTGATCATCCATTCACATAAACTGTACGAGCGAACACGTTCAAAACACGGCATAGGAACACTGAGCCCGAGATTCGTACGACATCGATGTTTACTTGATGCACTTGTTGCGCGGGTCAACGTCCTGATCACGTCACACATACCGGGCTTGCAGAGGCGACTCCAGTGGTACGGGTTGCAGCACTGCTGGTCAGAGCAGAGAGGCAGGCGGCGGAGTTCGCTGGAGTCTCTTAGGTCGGGGAATCTGAAGGCGCGGGTGACAGCGAGCCTGAGTTGTGAGGCGGCGTGACCGGCCGGCACGCACTCCCCGCCGGCGGCGCCCGCGTCCAACGCCCTGGCGAGCCGCCGCAGCTGGTCGTCCGGCAAGGAAGGCGCGCCGGCCGCCACCAGCCGCCGCCGCAGCGCGCGTCTCCGGAACATCACATGCCGACGACAGGGTCACAAGTCGCGCGGCCGTTCGCGCCACGCGACACACTCACGCAGGCGGCACGACATCGCTCGCCGCGTGCGGGCACTCGACTGACGGACACAACGTTCCGCCGGCTAGTGCAGTGACGCGGCCCGGTGTGCAACACCTGAATACAATTTACCCTGAATCTAGTACACTGTTTATTTATTTTGAAACAATGAAATCGGTTTCATGCTCATTTGGATCGTTGAATAGTTCGGATATTGCTTCCTCATTAGTAACTATATCCAGTCTATAACAGTCATCTGCCAGACATACATTCATTTCAAGATACTTCCTTCCTGCATCATCATTCATCACTCTCGCATCCTGATTTTGACTGTAACTTTACCTTATGGTAAAGTTACAGTCAAAAGCTCTATCTTCAACTTTACCTCAACCATTATCTCTATCTTCAACTTACCTAAACCGTTACCTCTACCTTCAATTACAATATTGGCTCTAACTTCAATTTTACCTCAACCGTTACTTCTGTCTTCAATTAAAATTTTGACTCTATCTTTAACTTTGCCTTTCTTAACTTTATTTTCTCTAGCGTTGATTAGTTTTAAGTGCTACTGTGAAATTTGTACTAGCAAATTGGATACCGTTTCTTATCTAATCGCAGTAGTCACTAAGTTGAAACAAAAAATTATCTTTTTAGATTCGTTACTCAATTAGAAAAATTAAATGTCCATGCAAATTCAGATATCAGAAAAAATATATAGTCACCACCGAAAAGATAAGCAAAGAATAATGTAAAAAAAAATTTAAAAAAATAATCAAGAAGAAAATAAAAATCTTAAACATGTGCAAATATTCACCAAACACCATCATACAAATCTAAAACAATAGAATACTCATTAAAAATCTCCCCAATTTCCTCATCACCAGGCCAAATCTCCCATAAACCGGGCAGTCAGTTGCCAACGTCTATCAGGCGCGGGTGTGCGGCACGAGGGGGCGGCGGCGCGCGGCTGGCGCCACCGGCGGCGTCAGGTGCGCGCGCCTGTGTGCGTGCGGCGCCACCGAACACAGACGAGCGCCTAGCCGACCGTGTAGATACGACAAGGAATTTGAAGAAGGTGGAGAATGAGATTGAGCATCTGTGAGGCTGAGAATGGGGCATTCGAATAGGATTGTATGTAATTCGTACTGCTGATCAAATTATATGCATACAAAACTATTTTGGACCACAAAATTAAAATTCCGTTAACTTTTGGTTTTAGATAGGCGTTTGATACAGTCAACTACTACTAATATTCAATATCTGGTTAACTGTATGAGAGCTTGTCTGCTATTACTAGTTCTGAATGAAATATTTAATCGAATCTAGTAAAAATAAAATTTTTACAGAGCATTGCTGCATCTATTAGTATATTTTTTGTCAGGGATACCACAAGGGTCTCATTTGGGACCCCTGTTAAATATAATTATAACCACATAATTAGCTTGTTAAACTATTTCTAAAGTGAAAATATCATAAAATTAATTATTTAAAATTAATAAGACCTGATTATTTAGCATAGGTGACTGCCAGGAGATTCCGAAGTTATTTTGAATCCACTCAAAAAGTTTGAACACTGTTAGAAATTTTTGACTCAAGACGAAGTTACTTCCCCATCTACACCATTCAACTAATCTATGACCGCTCATGGTTCGGAATGCGCAGAGCTAAAAGACACATCAACAAAATAAACGTACAAGATAACTAGCAGCGTGCCGCGGCGCCGCTCACCTTCACGCTGGGGCAACTGCGAGATAGGCAGAGACAAATCTAAAGAGCATGGCGCCTAGCATTTAACTTCCTAGAATGTCAACCTCACCTGCAGGCGGTGAACTCAGCCACTGATCGAGGCATGTATGTAAATGAGGAGGTACATGCATAGGTACTTTGTTCAGTCTACTACACGTCAGTTTCACCTGCTTGTGCCTGATGAGGCTCGGACGCAGATGGGTTTTACTCTGATAAAGAGACAGCTGTGTGACTGACAAACTTTGAGATTACCTTGCATGCTGAGAAAGATATTCTTGCTGGTTTTGGTGAACTTTATATTTATGAGGTTCAGGCCTTTAGTGAATGTGCAAAATGTTCGATTTAATTAACCTCTAGATTCGATTTTTTACAAACTATCTTGGTGGTCTCTATAACGAGTACCTCATTAATAAAAAATAAAAGCAGTCCACAAAGCATAAGCGGTACAGTGCTAAACTGTTAAGAATTTTAATCTTGCCAGCTTTAATTGCAAAACAATAATCGACTCCAAGAGACCTCCAACAGGTGCAATCTGTTGCCTATTAATTGTAAAACGAATTTCTCACGAGAACTAACATTACCGCCTCTGTCACTTACTAACTTATAGCTGGTACCGTGCTGTCATTTTCATGATGGAGAGTACAAGTTTCTGCTCCATTTAGCACAATTCAGGATAAAACTTGTCTAATATCAATGATGTCCTAACTTCATACTTTCATGTGTTCAAGAGAGTTAAAGAAACTATTGTACACGGAGAACACTTCGAAAGTTAGAACTATGTATTTGTAAGCAATGTCTACGGTTTCTGTTAGATGGCGCTATCTGTCTATATCCGGGGATGGTAGTTTTTACCTGGTGGAAAGAGGGTAGTTGTAAGTTTGTTGAGAAATCTCATAATGGGTCAGGTGAATCAAACTTATTGTATTTTTACAAAGATTTACGTTCTTTTTTATTTAAACTTTATAGAATTCGGGGACTATAGAGCAAATATCAATAATTAAAATAAAAAGATTTAGATTTCAGTCGTCAACTTCAGAATATAATGACTTCACAAAATAAATGATTGATTGATTGATTGATCACACGATGGAATTCTGAAGCGATTAAGTTCCCGTTTTACTTGACAGATACTTCCTTAAAAATTCTGTTTCATTTTTTAATTTATTCGGTAAGTAATGGCAATTGTTGATGTAATGAATATCCTAGCATTATTTGCTGCTTGCCTAAAATCTACCTACCTCAGAATTCAAGAATGTGCATTGAATTCTTCTACGATATAGGTTCCCTTAATAGTTTTGTGATTGGTTGCACCAATGCTGAAAAATTAACCGTCGTCTTGTGCATCTTCCATCTCCTTATATGTAGGTATACATAGAGCATTTAATATCACATTAACTATAAAAATTCTCAATCATAGGACACTGATCCGATCTGATTTTTCGGATTCATGTGCGTTTGTGATTTCACTCACGGAAAGCATCATGAGGAAACATTCATCATGGGGAGAGATATTTCGCGATGGCATGTAAAGTCAAATCAGAGACCAATGTAAGGCATAAAAACCCTAGACACTAACCACCCGATGAAGAAGATAACAATTCTAATAAGTGAAAAGTTTTCTTTGTTTGTATATCTACAAAACTATCTTTACGACACCAAGGAAACTTACCTACATTATAATCTGCCGCTTTGTAAATATTGTGATGATCGCGTGATACACAAAAAAGTTTGTCATGTCTTTTTATTGCCAGACATGGTTGAATGGAGTTTCTATTTGGTTGTTTTTTTCTCTATTATTTGTAATCTTCTCGTTTTTCTCTCTTTTGTTTTATTTTGATAAAACTTAATTGCTCTTGCAATGGAACTCTATCAAACCAAAAAAGAACTAAGGTGAAATTAAAAGAAGCAATATGTTAATGACTTTTTGGTGCAATTAATCCTGCAATCTTTTTATCTTACTGCCATCATCAGCTTTACCTACTGCCATATTAACAATTTATTTTAGTAAGTAAGAGCTGTAAGAGCTCTCCTGTTACCTCAGATTAGCAACCCTATTTGTGGTGGTTCAAACTTCGCTTGAAATACTGTTAGAATAAAGTTCTAATCAGCTTGCACTACAAAGCGGTTGTTACGTCTTTCGCTGCGGCCGAATAGTGCGAAATTAGTGGTATTTTGCGATTTACAAGAAAACTATTGATTGGACTAAAAAAGTAAAACACTATGACTTTAGTATGTTGCTTGTAAAATTATTTGGCAAAAAAATCAAAACGATGACATGTGTTTTAGTATGGTTTTTTTTTACTCGTTAAAAGAAATTTTTAGAGGTATCTTCGCGATTTTTTTCTATCGAGCAAAGTTAGTTGTATTAGGTTTTCACAACACTATGGCACTAGCATCCTGAAGAATATCATATATTTTTCTGATGTTGATTACTGCAGTGAATCTTATACTTTTACGCATTATAAAACTTGCGTTTGAGGTACCATCCGTACCATACGCTCTTAACAGAGGGCATCTAAACAAGACACGATGGCTTTCAAAAACATATTTTTTGCTACTACTTGAAATGTGATTTAATTTCCACTTCATCATCATCATCATCCACAGTCTTAATTCATCCACTGTTGGGTTTAATAGGTCTTTTCTTGAGCCATTCAATTTACTCTTAAGTTAATTTAATCCATTTTTGACTTTGCCATCATGATTACCAATGAAAACCACTTTGTTAAGGGCATTAACGATTCGTGGGAACCTCTTGGGTCATGCAGTATAGCTTCCTTTAGATCAAGAAGTATTAAATCAAACAGTATACTACTGTTTGATACAATAGGTCAGTTATATAGGTATCTTTCGACGAAAGGTGTTCTACCACATCTGTCTTACTATCAACACACCCATAACAGCCCTAATATTTGTTAGTAGACCTAATGAACTCGATCAAGGAGATGTTTTTAAAAACACCTCTAATACGGATACTCATATTAAAAGTTAAATGTCAACGTGTTATTGCGTATCAGTACAAGACACGGAACTGGTAACTGGCGCTTATGCTGTTCTGCTTCTATCCTGCAGACCTGACGTCAGAACTTAGACAGACGGTTGTAGATGACGAAATGTCTTCAGAAGATGAGAGATTATCGCTAATTATGATTCGAAGGGGTAAATATTGAACTAGGTGTTTGATTTATGTTAAAACATGTTTGTTTAATAGAAAATTGTTGAATTTTAAGTTTGGAAAGGAGAAACTTGAGGTCCTTGGGATTTTGAAGTGGCAATCTGGCATGATAGATTTAACTAAGGACTTTTCTTTTCACGGATTTTTCCACGGATGTGTCCGGTTTATGAATAAATAGACGTATTAGGTACACTTCTGCCTAACACTTCGGAGATTACAGCTAAGTATGATGTTATGTAATGTGTGTAGATTTAACAATTATTTTAAAGGTAATTTTCTGGGTGAGAGATGCAATAGGGTTTGAGATGATTGAGCCCTCTAATTCTAGACCGCTTTAATGAAAACAAGTTGATGAAGTACGTATCACTTTTCTGGAAAAATATCTAGACAGTCTAGCTACACTCTGTCAAGTCTTTGAATAAATAAGTGTGCTATTACCTAAATAACCGACATGTTCACAATGCATCGACATTCTAAAACAATGGCAAACAGTAAAATCTACATTGACAAGTTTGCATTGTCTTGTCTTTCTAAACACGGAGAAACTATCAAATAAATAACGTTTAACCATTTTGTTGGCGCCACCCGAGTCGTAATGTAAATGTAAACATCTTCACTTCTGAGCATTACATTAAAATTGAAATAAAACTTGTTTACATCTATTACCAAAAACAAGATTTTCAACAATTACGCCTGAGAATATTTTAATTTGCCAATGGGAAGGCGCCAAAACTAACATAAAGGAAATATTAGCATACGCTAAGAGATTTATGTCAACATTGCATTTTAAATAGCAGTTGGGCGCCATTTTTTATTATTCAAGCTGTAATAAAATTAATACAACGCAACAACAAGGCTGAACATCGGTTCAAAATAAATAAAAATGCACATTTAGGTATATGTATTACGATTACCTATATTATATTCTTTCATATTTTAGTTCCTTTAACTAACTTGTATTTTTTTTCAAATGTAGGTAGGTGTCCAATAGGTGTAGTAAAAATAACATATAAAACAAGCGAAACTCAGGAAAATAAAACGTAAAAATGTTTCAGTAAGTTTTTATTTGTTTTCGTAACTTTTTTTTGTAATTATGTACCTTATAAAATAACTAAGGAATAACTATAATTAACTTACCTTTGCACATAATAAATAACACTTAAGTAAAGCCAACATAATAAAAAAACTTTACGAAAACATGCAATAATTTTCATGAAAAACTTACCTCATAAAATCTCAAATATCCTTAAAATCATCCTTAACGTACACATAAAATTTCCACTAATCCAAATATAACAATTATCTAACATTAATAAATATATTAATTACATTAAAACTTCTATATATTGTCGTGAACAAATTCGTATGGTTTTCAATATGGCTACGCGTGTCATGGCTGCCAGTCGGCGCGGGAATGGCGCGAAAACGAGGAAAATCGCGCTATTTATGCATCCACGAACGGGACCAGTGAATGAAACTGAATGGGATTGTAAACCCCGCGGTTTGAGTGAGTAAGCACGTAGGCAGCGCCGGGAAATAGGGGAATCAATTTCCCGTGCCTGGAAAAATGGAAAAGTTTCACAGTGTTTCTTGTTTTTTTTTTCAGTAATAAGGGTTGAAGTTTGTTTAACTTACTTCAATTCTATTATGTATAGGTAGGTCAATAAATTGAGGGAGGGTATTTGTCACTAAATAAGTGTTATGGCATCGATACACAATAATTATCTGCAGCATGTCTTCACTAAGTAAGTTTTTCAATGATTTGCGACTAATTTTGCAAATCATCGGAAGGGTGCTACTGTTTTTTTGCCCTGTCATTATTCTCATATTTGATTATCATAGCCATTCAGTTGAATTTTTTAATCAATGTCCTCCGCCCTAAGGCGACTGGAGGGATCTGTCAGACTTTAACTGACCAAAAACCACCCCAGTGTTCCCTTCCTAGCTTGTGCCGGGAGTTAGGGGACCTAGTGCGCCTACCACGAAGTGTGCCTTCCACCATAAGCCCCTGAGCCAAGTACACGCAATAAATCTCAATCTTTCTTCTTTTCATACCAAAGCCAAAGTTTAACCTCACATAACTGCTCTAATAGAAAACTGACCTGAATAAATAAAATCCTGTTCTAGTCGAAGAATCATCACATTAAAGTCCTATTTTCATCACCCCAAAGGTTACCAAGGGGAGGAGCGCTATTGAACTAGTAACTGCGCGTAGGCTGGCGTAGTGCCAATGTAGTACAACTTCAGGAACTGTTTACTCCCCTTTCTATATTCAAATAGTGGTATAATCCGCTTGTAATGTGTCCACTGCTGGGAAACCTACATTGTTCCATCTATTAGGAGAATTAGGTTGATATCTGCCACACTGGCCCAGTTAATAGATTTAACTGGTCATTACTGTCCCAATGATCTCCCCAGAATCTGGTGCTTTTTTCAATCCTCACGGTAAGTATCCAGGCCATCTCACCACCTCATTCTGGCTTCTCTCAAAGGCGCCTTTCACCTTTTGGAACCCACAGCCTAGGTGGGGCATAAAAAAAATACTACCTTTTTATCTTCCTACTCCATGTTGAGCTTATAGCCTAAGTCTACTAAAAAGTTACAGTCTGGTAATGACAGGTACAACTGGTACAATTTAGATTTTCATTACGTGCATTTCGGCAAATCAAACTACTTCATCTGAGCACACTAAAAAACTACAAAAGTATTACAGTACTCAGTATAAGTAGAAGGCTATGTCGCAAATAACATTTTCCCAACACTAAGAGACGACTGATATTAATATAAAAAGCCAACAACAGACTAATTTGTCAGTTTCACGGTCGAATGCGCCCTGGAGCAATGGAGCAATGAAGCATCATCTTGGATAACGAATAATAAAGTAACGAACTGTAGATTGGCAGTGATCTTAGTGTTGCTAGCTCTGGCGGAGAATTCGTATTTTGTTTTTCGTACCAAGGCACCAAAAAATTGTCTGAAGGAAGTTTTGTACGGATTTGTTATCAAACTTGGTAAGTAATCGTTTACCAGTATCAGTAGTAAAGCGACTATTCCTTTTCTTATTAAATAAGATTTCTAACTCCTACTCTCCAACTGGTGAAGAAACTGGCATGACTTAGAACCAACCAAAAATTCGAAGACATCCCTTTACCGGGGAAGTGCTTGTGTCCCAGCCATTCTATTTGCAGCCATTCTGAAGCATATTGATGCCAAAAAAAGACCTTATTTGGTGGGCTGTAAAACTTACCGAGTGATTTATTTACAAAAGTAATTTCAGCTTACACTGATTGTTTCCTGATTATCACGAGATTTTAGGGAGGGAATCAAAGAGCCCCCTTGCATTTCATCATCGTCATCGGCCTGTACCTGGATCTGTGCGACATCATCATCATCAGCCTATTAATGTTCCCACTGCAGGGACTCAGGCCTCCTCTCTTTGAGAGGGAATGGGCTTTAATCTACCATGCGGGCCCAGTGCGGATTGGTAGATGTCACATGTCTTCGAATTTTATAGTTCTAAGACATGCCGGTTTCCTCACGATGTTTTCCTTCACCGTTTTGAGAGCAGCGGTGATGAAATAAATTACACAAAGTAATGCGCCTGCCTGGGTTCGAACCCGCGACCTACTGTTCGTAAGTCGGGGCCGCCACCACTGGACCACCGCTGCTCTCTGCGACATAGGTCTCTTCAAATTCACGACACTACGATTTCGCAGTAGAGAAATGTCCAAGATATTTCTGAATGCCGTTATCACTATTGCAACTCATAATAAGAGAGGTCAATCCCACTTCTGATGCCATGAACATAAAACTTATTAACATTACTTACGACAAAGCATCATCTTCCAAAACATCAGACCCTCCAGTCAACAAGTTTATTTTTAATAACCGACCTCCTTAAACTCAGTAGGTGGCTACTGGCTAGAGATGTTATCTGGCAACCCCCGGCATAGGTGACCGTCGCGGCGGCGGCGCACAGTCGGCTCCGCGCGCCATGCCGACGCGTCCCCGCGCCGCCACATGCGACCCATCCTGCCACTGCTATCCGTGGGGGATGCGTAAGCTTTTGGGGTAAGCAGAGCTGTAGGTTGTTGAAGAATTTGGGAGAGTCTTGTGTCTGAACAGATAGGTTGATGTTAGGGCTTAGGTTTAAGTGTTGTAATGTAAGCTTGAAGTATGTTGGGATAGACCTCAATGATTTTCGACAACAATAGTAAGGTACTTAGCGATTTTTCAAGTACCTACCTAGTGTAACAACATATCTTTGTTGTAAACATAATCGTGTAAAAATTGGCTGAAAAGCCACCAACTCCATCATTGTATGACTCTACCTGAGTCGTAAAATATTTAATGTCAGGAAATAATAAATCGAAAATTCAAAGTTTGTATGAATGTTGTACTCGTAACTTTGATACTTTGAATGTTTAATTTTGTGTTAAAATACTGACCAGGAAAAGACAGAGTCTAAACTAACATAATCATACCAACCACTTGAGGGTATACCCACGAGGTAGACAGAAACGAGTAACATATGTTTTGAGATAAAGGATTCGAGATATCCCATCTCTTCATATAGGTACCTATGCCATAAGACTTTCACAATTATAACAAAATCTCAGCATCTCAATGCACTTTGCCCACGAATTCTTATCTCGTGCTGCCCCATAGGTCATCCCATCGGCCAGGCGACGCGTAGTCGACGTCGCGCGTCGTCGGCTTGTCGCGCCGCACCGACGCGTCTCGTCGCCGCCTCGCCGCCGCGCCGCGCCTGCCGGCCTGTTTATCATCACGCTTTATGTCTTGGGGCGAAGGCAGTATTGGCTGGTAATTAGATGCAAAGGGTAGTTGGGGGTTAATAGAAATATGGATGAGGGTTCGTATGCAAGTTTCGCCTGTAACTTTGAGATTACTTTCCTCTTCTTACAATCGGCATCTTTGAAGGCGGGTTTGACACTTACAGTAGAGTACAGAAGCAGGTGTGGTAATGGTGAAACAACAGGACAGGCGGGACATGGTACTTACAGTCCCGAACACAGTCAACTATGAAATTATGAATCTCCAACTGAACAGGTTTCTTCATCATCTGCAAACAAGCTGTTTTCCCTGTGTAGGCAGACATTGTAAAACATTTATCTATATAAATAAAAAGAGAAGTCCTGTCTGACTGACTGACTGACTGACTCATCAACGCCCAGCCCAAACACTTTTTTTTTTTTTTGGTGGGTGGAAAATCATCGAATAACGCCCCCCGCTCTTGGGCAGAGCGAAGGGGAGTGTCAAACTTCTACTGACTAAAAACCAAACCCATGTTCCTTCTTCGCCCTTGTGTCGGAGCCGCGTTAACCTTTCGATAATCCACAGCCCCGACAGGAGCCCAAACCCTTGGACCTAGAAAGCTGAAATTTTGCACAGAGGTTTCCTTTATTAAATAACTAGCTGATGCCCGCGACTTCGTTCACGTGGATATTTTGTTGTGTGACTGTCTCGTTAATCAAGTGGTCTCAGGTGCAACTACTGAGGATGAGGTCTGGGGTTTGATTGCAAAGTGTTTTCTCAGTAGAAGCCACGTGACTGAGCGTGGTTTTCGTGCCCGGTCGATGGCAATATTATACCTATAGACATCAAGCGCCATGTAATAGGGGTATTACATGGCGCTTGAACATTACTAGCGAAATGTGGGTTTACGATTAGCTACACCACTGCCTAACTCTTTCGGGATTAAGGCGTAATATTATTTCATATGTGAGACCTGACGGCTGGATCAAAATGTGATAATGTGGGTAATGATTACAAAAGGCGTCCATATTGGCGCTGTCATTATGAGCGGCAGCGGCTTGAATCGAAATGAAATGGAGTTGAGACGACGATGGCTTAAAAACCGTAACCGTACCTTAACTTATTTCTCAAAATGTACAAACAAATGCCTTGTTCTTTGGTGACAGCCCTCTTACACAACCACTCTTCATTATTTATATTAACCTCTCAAATTAGGAAAACCGTGCATGGTAAGTTCATCTTCTGTTGGCACTGGATGGGAAAACTTTTCGGAAAATGGAATTGTCGCATCTACATCTAATTCCAGGTGGCTCTCTCCTGTTTAAAGCAGCTTATTTGCAAAGACATATTTTGTTCCATGGCCAGTCGCAGATTTTTGGTGATGTTGCGGCAATTTGTAAGCGGAAAGTGCAATCTGGCCATTGTTAAGCAAAGTTGCAGCAATGCCCGAGGAAGCCACAGCGATAAGTAAGACGGCACGGTTGGCGCAGTGCCTGCGGCGTTTGACTGTGGCGCTGCATGTCCTGTATTCGATTCCCGCACTGAACAAATAAATTTACGTCGTGGGTCTTATCTAATTTTAATTAGGTTTTTATTTTAAAGTTTTTACAGCTGTTTTTCTTACTGTGTACCGGTCAATTTGTATTTGTTGACTATTCACGACAAATATTATCACCGCAATTCAGAAAATGGTGTCAAATGAACAATGCCATCTGTCGAAGACGAAGTTAAACTGCCAAAATTTAATGCATGGGAAGCAAACACCCGCTATAGGGCTTAGCCTATGTAGTTTCCTGCATGAATGGCACGCGGAGGCACTATACTGGGGGGTAACTCCGCTGCCGCGGCATATTGCCGCTTGGTGGACAGACCCCCTTTTTTTTTTTTTTTTTTTTTTTTTTGGTGGGTGGAAAATCATCGAATGACCCCCCCCGCTCTTGGGCAGAGCGAAGGGGAGTGTCAGACTTCTACTGACTAAAAACCGAACCCATGTTCCTTCTTTGCCCTTGCGCCGAGGCCACGTAATCTAGTACATAATACCGCGGCCCCGACGGGGTGGACAGACCCCCGCGGTGTGATTTCATGGCAACATGGAGAGAGCGACTGTGGCAACCCCGTACAGGGCACAGTGGTGGTAACTCGGAGGAGTGGCTTGAGAGGCACCACGGCGCCCTCACCTTCCGTCTGGCGCAGGTCCCCACCGGACACAGTTGTTTCGGGAGGTACACCGAATCAGGCGGAAGGAAACGCCCGGATGCTATCTTTCGGATCAGCCGGAGGACACGGTGGAGCACACCGCGGAGGTCTGCCCCGCTTGGGTTGAGCCCCGTCGTGTTCTCTTAGCGACGAACGGTGGCGGCGTCCTCTCGCGTCCGGCCCTGGTTCAAGCCATGGTGCGGGGCGAGAGGGAATGGGACGCCGTCGCCTCCTTCGGCGAAGCAGTGACGCAAGCGAAGGAAGTGGTGTAATGTGAGAGATAGAGAACCTCGCGTCCCAGCCGCAACAGGAAACGCTCCGGGCGTCGGGGGCCACGTGATGGCTTCCGGCCACCATAGGCGCGGGCCTGTGGACGGTAAGTAGTGGGCTAGCTCGCCGTCCGCCCGTCTTATGACGACGACAGGCCGTGTCGACGGCGCGTTCGTGTTCCACGCGCGCCGGGCCAAGGGCCGCCGCTCGTCAGGGCTGCGGGTTATTCGAGAGATATCGCGGCCCCAGCACAAAGGGCAAAGAAGGAACATGGGTGGTTTTTAGTCAGTAGAAGTTGGACATTTCCTACCGCTATGCCCAGAGCGGGAGGAGTCATTTGATGATTTCCCACCCTAAGCTCCAAAAAAAAAACCCTACGTAGATTTTCAAAGCAGCGTCAAACTAATCATGAGTACCTTTTGCTACGAGTATCGTAACTGTTTGAAAAAGACGATTTAAAATTTATCTTGTGAACACATTTATTAATTAGTTCCGTTTTGATGCAATAGATGTCGTTGCATGTATGTTTCCGAATGATGATAAGTTCTTCTTAAACACTTTAAATTCGTATATCTTTTGATAGAGAGCACCAATTACAATGAAACAGAAACTGAAACCCTAATCATATTCGTTTTGCAATTCAATAAACAGAAACTCTACGTGTACTTAATATTATAGCTTTTTAATATTGTATTTACAATTAAAAGTAGATTATATTAATCTACTCTGCATTGATTTGAAAATCATATAGCATCAAAATAAAAACAATACCTTGAACATACAAAAAGTGAAAACCGATTGGGGATCGAACTCGCGAACATGTTTAACATTTTTGGTAATCTTTCAACATTATAAAAAATTTCAAAAAGTGGATACTGACTGTGATTCGAACTTGCGTACCTTTGTTTGCAGATAAGTCTCTGTACCGTTAGGCTACGTACACCAGTGATGAATAGTTTGAAATAGACCTTCTGCTTTAATATATAGTGTGACAGTTGACAGTTCGATTGTGGTTCGATAACGAAAATTTGAAATGACGTAAGGGACTTCAGCTTTCTCTTGGATTTGCAACGCTCGCACCAGGCGACTAAAGTGAAAAATTGAACAGCACGCTCGATGTCCCTTGCGTTATTTCGTATTTCCAGTATCAAACTGTGAAACAGTTGAGGATTATGGATAATGCAATACTGCTCACCCCCATAAGCTATTATGGGGATAATATGTAGCCCATGTGTTATTCCAGACTATAATCTACCTCTGTACCAAATTTCATTCAGATCCGATCAGCCGTTCTGGCGTGAAAGAGTAACAAACATCCATCCATCCTCACAAACTTTATTAGTAGGATGTAGACAAGGAATAAGGAAGGATTTTTAGAAATTCAACCCCTAAGGGAGTTAAATAGGGAATGAAAGTTTGTATGGAAAGTCGTATTTTTCACGCGGGCGAAGCCGCTGGCAAAAGCCTAGTAGGTACTAAATATTTTACCAGTGGGGACGAGACTATTGTAGCTACCAGATACAAATACAATTTCTGCTACTACCTACTACTAATTCTTAATCTATAGACAACCACAATAACACTGTGCTCGACCTAAAAGATGATGAAAAAACCTTAACTAACTACCTACTTAAACGGTAAAACTAAGTTTAAGTTATGAAAATTAAAAATGCTTGTCCTAGATAGTTTTACATCTGAAAATCTTAAGCACTTTGGAAGAGATGACACTTTTATTGAAAGTTAGCATACCCAGTAAGAATCCAAATAAATCTAGTCTATTTAAAGGGTTAGCGTTGTTCCAGGGCTGCGGGTTGTGCGAAAGAGATACCGCAGCCCCGGAACACTAAGGGCTAAGAAGGAACATTGGTGGTTACAGTCAGTGGAAGTCTGACACTCACTTCCGTTCCGCCCAGAGCGGTAGGAGTAATTTGATGATTTTGCACACTCTAAAAAAAATTATTAGCGTTGGCCACTTCCGATGACCTACTACCACTTGTCTAGTGTGCGCTCGCTGCGCTCACTCTTATCACTTTTTTTGAAACTGTAGCACTAAAGCAACCTGTAATAGAGATATACTAGGGCAACACTGGTTCCGGTATTAATCATCTGTGACATAACATGACATTGACCCTTCCGGTTTGGGAACCGAACACTGGATACATGTATCAGTTTAACAGAAGTAATAAACTACACTTAAAATATCAAATCGTCTTTTATCTTGAACATCCAACAT
The DNA here is from genome assembly GCA_949316265.1 of Diarsia mendica. Taxonomy (NCBI): domain Eukaryota; kingdom Metazoa; phylum Arthropoda; class Insecta; order Lepidoptera; family Noctuidae; genus Diarsia; species Diarsia mendica. Next base: position 25,058,609 of record OX438893.1, on the reverse strand, counting down.
TACATGGCGCAGCCGGTAAAGGCCTGACATCAAATAGTAAGAAAACAATTTGTCAGAACATTTAATTCACCATAAGTGCAAAAAGTGGATATGAACAAAGATAACACAAACGTGGACGCCGCGACCGAAACAGAGATTAAAGAAGAAAATAAAATGACAGGAGTGGAGTACAGGATGCCGCAACCCATAAAACTAGATACAACGGAGGATCTTCTCCCTAAATGGAGATTATTCAAACAACAGTTTAAAATTTTTGTGTCAGCGGCCGGATTGGAAAGGCTGAGTGAAACAAGAAAAGCAGCCATCTTGCTCAACTGTGCCGGGAATGAAGTACAAGAATTGTATTTTAATGTTCTTAAAACAGAAGAAACCATCAAGTACGACCAACTATTGAAGAGTTTGGACGAGTACTTCGAACCGAAACAAAACGAACTGATTTCAACGTTCGTATTTCACAAAAGATGCCAGGAAGAGGGGGAGAATTTTGATATATTTTACACGGATCTAAGAAAACTCATTAAAACATGTAACTACAAAGATCAAGAAGAGCGAATGCTGCGAGATCGAATTGTCTTAGGAGTTCACAATAAGAAATTACAACGAAAATTGTTGGAAGACAATGACCTAAATCTACAGAAAGCCGTCGACATGTGCAGAGCCTCGGAGTTATCTCAAAACCATATCAAGATGATGCATCAGCAGCAGCCTCAAGTAGCAGTGGATGCAGTACAGGCTTCAGGTTCACAATTCAAGGATACAGAAGACAAATCAAAAGCTAAGTATAACTCTAGTAATAAAGAGGATGTTTTGTATAATTGTAAAAAATGTGGGACTCGGCACAAGGCCAGAAATTGCCCAGCCTTTGGCAAAATATGTCATAACTGTAACAAGCCGAATCATTATAAAAAGGGATGTAAATTCATTAATGAAATTAATACAAGTAATAATACGGCAACTGTGAACACGGTTTCCGAAGACAATAATGTGCATGACTTATGACTCATAAAAGTATGTCATGGTATTGGGAACACTCAAATAAAATGTAATGAGTGGATTTTAACACTAAGAGTACAGAAAAAAGGGTTGATTTCAAGTGTGATACAGGTGCTCAGGTTAATGTATTGTCAATAAAAGACTTAAAGAAAATAGTCGATGATGAGATACCTAAATGGGCTGAGACTAAAGTAATCTTAGAAGCATTTGGGGGGGAACAAATTCATCCAGTCGGAAAGACATCTTTAAAAATAATAAGAGATAACCAAGTATATGTCACGGATTTCTATATAATTAAAAATAATGTAAAGCCAATTCTGGGACTAAGCACCTTAAGAGAATTAGGAATATTACAAAATATAAGTAGCATACAGAATAAAGATGCAATTATTAATAAAAATTGTGAACTGTTTCAGGGAATAGGACAGTTTGAGGAACCTGTGGAGCTTTGTATCCAGCCTGGGACTAAACCAGTGGTAAAACCTCCTCGCAGAGTTCCACATGCCTTAAAATCTCGGTTAGAAGAAAAACTGAGAAGCCTGGAGACTCACCAAATTATAAGTAAGGTACCACACCCAAAAAGTTTTGTTAGTAATTTAGTAATAATAGAAAAAAAAGATAGATCACTACGCATATGTTTAGATCCTAAAGATCTTAATAAAGCTCTGGTAAAAAGTCACTACTTGATACCTACATATGAAGAAATAGTGTCAAAACTAACTAGTAAGACTGTATTTTCAGTATTAGACTTATCTGATGGATTTTATAATATTAAGCTTACCAATGAGTCATCTGATCTATGCACTTTCAGTACACCTTTTGGAAATTATAAATTTTTAAGATTACCTTTTGGAATATCAGTTGCACCTGAAATTTTCCAAAGGTATGGTGAAGGAGCTTTTGGAGATATTCCTGGTGTAATAATCTATTGCGATGACTTGTTGATAGCTGCATCCTCTGAGGAGGAACATGATGTTATACTGAATAAAGTTTTTGAACGTGCTAGAAAGTGTAATGTAAAATTTAACAAAAATAAGTTTCAGTTTAAGTTAAGGGAGGTCAGGTATTTTGGTCATATATTCTCCAAGGAAGGAATTAAAATTGATCCAGATAGGATAGACTCAATTGTTAAAATGAAAAGTCCAACAAATAAAAAGGAATTGCAAATTTTTTTAGGTATGGTTAATTATCTGCGTAAGTTTATTCCTAATTTAGCTAAAATGATGTCACCACTAACAGAATTGTTAAAAAAGAATGTAGGTTGGTTGTGGACGGAAATTCATGAAAAAATATGCAAGGAAATTAAAGAATTTATAACCAAAGCACCCGTTCTTCAAAATTTTAATAGTAATTTACCAGTAGTGATACAGTGTGATGCATCCAAGGATGGTCTGGGGGGTTGTTTGCTACAGAATGGAAAGCCAGTAAGTTTTATTTCAAGAAATCTAACACCAGCTGAACAAAGATTTTCACAAATTGAAAAAGAGTTGCTAAGTGTAGTCTGGGCAACCAAAAAGTTTCATTACTTTATCTATGGTACTAAATGTATAGTTTTAAATGATCACAAGCCACTGGAGACATTATTGAGAAAAAGTATTCATGAGATTCCATCACCAAGACTCCAACGACTAAAACTCAAACTATTGAAGTATGACCTACAGTATAAGTATTTAAAAGGAAAATTTATGTTTATATCTGATTTACTTTCGAGATCATATTTAACAAACTCAGAGATTGATGAGTCATACATGTATGAGGTTATTCATTGCATAGGGTTATCTCAGTACTTACAGTGTTCAGAAGAGCAAAAAATGCAATTAGTTACAGAGACTGGTAAAGATGAAGAATTGTTACAAGTTATAAAATACACAAAAGAAGGGTGGCCAGAAATCATAAAAAATGTACCAGATTCACTTTGTTATTATTATAAATTTAAAACAGATATCACGGTTGATGAAAATTTAGTATTTATGAATCATAGAATAATAGTACCTAAGAGTCTAAGATTGTTGTACATGAAGATTTTGCATGAAGGTCATATAGGAATGACAAAAATGAAACAAAGTGCCAGAGAATTGTATTATTGGCCAAAGATGGAATCACATCTCGAAAAGTATGTTAAAGAATGTTATATATGTCAAACATATCAGAATAATAATGTAAAAGAACCATTGATAATACATAATGTGCCTGAATTACCATTTTCAAAGTTGGGAATTGCAAAAAATCGGGGTTGACTGATTATAAAGATGATAAATTAATACTTAGTAAGAGTGTTTCAGCTTTGTGATCAACTACTTAAGAGCTTAAACCGAGTGATTTTGATCGAACACCGTTTTGAACAAAGTGGTTTCAAGAATTTTGTTGAAATTGGTTTAAATCTATATGATTGACCTAATTTCGTTGAAAGTTAAGCTCTTGGAAAATAGCGGTTGTTGGTGTAACATTAGTTTTGCAAATATGTTACAGTTTTCCTGACAGCTGACAGGGCAATACGAAGTCAAGTCTTCCATTTTAAGAGGGAAAATGATTCTTCATACGCGACGGTAATATTTTCTTCCGATACCTATTTTAATGCCCAGTTCCTTCCTAAGTAAATTAGTAGATCTTGTAAAGACGGCCCACTAAACCTCGAATAAAATAGATTTAAAGTTTATACAGCGTGTTCCATAAATGTGAGAGGTGTATGGTGTCAGAATAACTGATTATCACGAAAGATATCCCGTAAGAGCCAGTGTAAGTTTAGAAAGGTAGAGTCATATTTCAGTATGTGATTCAGACCAAGCTAAACAGTTTTCTCCTTGACAACACCAACGAAATCAAGAAAAAAATCTGGTTCTGCCTTAGTTTGGCTCGAGTAGGGAGTTGAAGTTTTGTAGTGGACAACTCTATTTTTTTATGAATCACACCCTTATTTTTAGGGGGATGGTAAGTCATCAAATTACTCCTCTCGCTGTGGGCAGAGCGGAAGGGAGTGTCAGACTTCTACTGACTAAAAACCACCCATGTTCCTTCTTAGCCCTTTGTGTCGAGGCCGCAGTATCTCTTTCGAACAACCCGCAGCCCCAACGGGATGAATCATACCCTGAAATATTATTATGACCACAACTTTCTGCTACATGCTGTATAGAGTATACTGCTTCTTACTATATATTACTATGTGTCTAATTATAAAGACAGATTTAGGGTAGAATCAGAGACTGAACTTACGAAACAAACCAGGGCCGGCAGTCTCGACAGAGATAACGACAAAATCGCTAACTTTCGATTGCTAATTACCAACTAATAAATTCGGTTGCAATAATGATGCTTGCAAGTAAAGCAAGTCTCTACATCCAAGAAGCGTTTCTCGCAAGCATCATTATTGCAACCGAATTTATTCGTTGGTAATTAGCAATCGAAAGTTAGCGATTTTGTCGTTATCTCTGTAGAGACTGCCGACCCTGGTCCCTACCTTTTGCATACTCTACATACCTTGACGTGAAAATCTTGTTAGAGTCATATTTACAGATGTTTATGTTACAGTAATACAAGTATTTATGTCTTCGGACTACTTTAATACCTAACTAAAACAGGTAAAGGGTCCCAGGCCTGGGAACGGAGCACCTACACTAAAGGAATCATTGAGGCTTTCATCATACGTTGATACTACGTCATCTATTCCACTTTCAATAGTTAAACCTCGTTGTCCCATCTTAAAAATCTAATACAGAAGGAACCTTCCAAATCAGTGTCTCCGACGACAGTCGCCCGGCGACACACAGTCGCATGTCCCGGTGTCGCCGTGTCGCCGTGTCGCGTCCCGTCGCCGCCACATTACGCATCTGTAGCACGTGGCGCGATGTAAACATCACGGTGTTTACATCATAGGGACAACCAACATGGAGTTGGAAATAGGGAGGTTTTAAAGAGTATTAAAGCGGTTCAGACTCTGGTATTAGAGGGTGTGTTGGGATGGGTTCGTTAGACCTTACTGCCCACTCGATAAGAAGAAAGAGTAGGTACCTATTTTATTTTAGAGGAATTTTAGTGAAGCCAGAAAGTATTGCATTGCTATAGACCTCGTGATTAAGAACGCGACAGGACCAGTTGGACACTATCAACTGGACATTACCCATTTATCATTTTGAGAATAGACGCTTTCTCTGTAATATAAAGTGAAAATGGTCACGGATTGTTATTGTGTAGGGTCGCAATAAGAATAATCTACCTATATAAATAAATAATAAATAAATCTATATATGTACATGAAAAGAGAAGTCCTGACTGACTGACTGACTCATCAACGCCCAGCCCAAACCCTTGGACCTAGAAAGCTGAAATTTTGCACAGAGGTTCCTTTTAAAATGTAGACAAGGAATAAGGAAGGATTTTTCGAAATTCAACCCCTAAGGGAGTTAAATAGGGGATGGAAGTTTGTATGGAAAATCGTCATTTTCATGCGGGCGAAGCCGCTGGCAAAAGCTGGTATAGAATACGTAACCTCACGCCTGTAATCCGAGATGGGTTAAACAGGGGTGTACCTAATAGTACACGGTCTACTTTTCGCCAGTTATGTCTAAGTCCTATATTATGTAATAGGGGACGAGCCTATTGCAACCAACCGCGCACAAATCGGACTCTGTCTCTGTGATTGCAACATTTGCAACTGAGAAATTCCCAATAACACTTTGCCATACCCGGGAATCGAACTTCAAGCTCAGCAGACGCATTTGTATATCCCTAAGTCGTCCATTTTCATGGCTGTTTACATCCAAACAGTTACACTCCATAGATTCGTATAAAGGACACACTGAAGTTTCAGAAATTTGCCTGGAGCCCTGCCCACCGCCGTGGACGCAGCGTGAGGCAAACAGTCCGGTCACCTTTGGCTACAAGCCGCGCCGTGTCGACGCCTGGCTATATTGATGCAGCTCCATCCATTCTTATAATAGATGTAATTGGGAAAAACAATATGAATTTGGTGGATAGAATATTTCTGATGGGTATTTGTTACGAGCGGTTTTTGTAAGCTATGGGGGCTTTGCCCGGCTTTGGTACTTTAACTGGCCCTGGAACTGCAGGAATCAGAAGTCATAGATATACATCGTATATTATTAATCCCAACAATTCTGACTGTTCTACCAATTGTTAAGCACTATTAATTGTTTACAAGTAGGAAGTACTAATGCAAATTTAAAAGAATTTGTTCGAAAAAGTCACCGCAATTTTCGTCGTCGTTATTATAGTGTAGATAGAGACTGCAGGTCCGGCAGTCTCTACAGAGATAACGACAAAATCGCTATCTTTCGATTGCTAATTACCAACGAATAAATTCGGTTGCAATAATGATGCTTGCAAGTAAAGCAAGTCTCTCTAAGTCTCTACATCAAAGATGCGTTTCTCGCAAGCATCATTATTGCAACCGAATTTACAGGGCCGGCAGTCTCTACACTAAATATCGTTAAAAATCTGTCGCAAAGTCGTATCGATGTCAAATTTCTATAGCAGATTTTCAGCTTTATTTCAACAGCATTAGGTTGAAATTCTATTAAAGTTTGACATCGATACGACTTTGCGACAGATTTTCAACGATATTTAGTGTAGAGACTGCCGGCCCAGGCCCTGGTAAGCAAAGGGCATTAGGAGGAACAGGGATGGGTTTCAGCCAGTAAGAGTTTGACCTTCTGCTCCGCCTAGAGCAAGAGGAGTCATTGATGTTTCCCACATTAAAAAAATGCTTGAAAATGCATAGGTACTTCCTCCTGAACATGAACAAAACACCTTCAAAAAATACAAATAAGTACTTTTAATTGTAATATTGCTTCACATTCACAATTATTAATTACCCACATACCACTTACCCTGGAACCCTGACACAGGCAGAAGGCAACGCGGAAGACCTCGTAGGAGTTGGCGGGACGAGCTGGACAATGAGCCAACGACTAGTGGTCATTGGCCGTGGATCACAACATTTGGAAGTCATGGGGGGAGCGCCTTGCCCAGCAGTGGGACGACACAGGCTAACAGAAACAGTAACATGTTGGACTTTGTGAACGAAATCCTGTCTATGATAATTATTGTCTATAACTTGCGTATGTGTCAACGTTTACTTCATTGTAGAATAATCTTCTTGTCATGTTGTCCGTGCAATAAAAATTATATTTAACTTATTTGATTATGTATTCTTTTAATACACCACACCTGGAAACCAAGTCATAACAGGTTATGGGCCCAGGCACCTACTCAGATAAGTGAAAATATTTTGTAAGAAGAAAAACAAAAAAAAAGGATCGAGTCATTTTTTTTTCGTCGTATTCTTTGGTGGAAATATTTCAAGAAAATATGAGCAGCGAAGCCTCAAACTACCCAGGTATTCCAATAGAAAGGCTGAAGGGGGCGGAAAACTATAACAACTGGAAGTTTTCCATGAAGATGCTCCTGATGCACGAGGACCTACTCGAATGTATCGAGTCCACCGACGGAAGCAAAGATGTAAGAAAAAACCAACGCGCGCTAGCTAAAATTTGTCTTTCTGTGCATCCCAATGCTTTCTCGCTTGTGCGTAACGCAAAATCAGGTTACGAGGCGTGGGCTAATTTGCAAAAAGCGTACGAAGACAAAGGTCTGTGCAGGCGCCTTGGATTATTGCGGTTGCTTTTTGGAACTAAGCTCGAAGAGAATGCTTGTAATATGGACGCTTACATTACAAAAATAATGGAAATTACTCAACAATTGCATGACATAGGTGACACTAGACGATGACTTCATAGCAGTCATCATGTTGAGCGGACTGACATCAGATTACGACCCGCTCATCATGGCGTTGGAGAATTCCAGTGACAAGCTTCTCAGTGAAACTGTGAAAACGAAATTATTACAAGAGTTTCACAGACGAGATGACAAGACAGAGAATGCATCGGCTTTGACTATCAAGAAAATTAAATGTTACCGATGTAAGGAACCAGGACACACAATAAAGAATTGCCCTAAGAATGCTGCTTCTACGACTCCAGTGAGTAATGTCAAGGAGAAGAAGAAGGCGTTATTGTCAGCATTGTCGGTTAATCTCAAGAAGGATGTCTGGTATGTAGACTCTGGTGCAACTAACCATATGTGCAACAACAAGAGTGTTATGTCAGAATTAAAACCAACTAAAGAACTCTCTGTGAACATTGCAAATGGTGAGCAGTTATGTACTGAAGGTTTAGGTCAAGTTAGAATTAAGTTAGACAGCGGTTTTAGAACAATAACTAATGTTTATTTGGTTCCTCAACTGTCAACTAACCTTTTGTCAGTCAGTGAATTGACAAGAAAGGGTTATAAAGTCAATTTTAATTATTATTCTAAAACCTGTAAAATAATGGATGGGCATGAAACCATTGCTACTGCTAGTTATGTGAATGGTATTTTTCAATTAGATTCTATAGGGAATAGCAGTAGAGCTGGTGGTGACGTGCAGCATCAATGCATGTTGTCTGACAGCAAATCACTACAAAACTGTGATGTGTCAGAGCGAGAGCAGAGCAGCTTGGTGTCACAGGAACTATGGCATTGCAGGCTGGGGCACCTCAACTCTAGGAGCATGAATGTCATGAGACAAGGTATGGTCACTGGTATGAATTATAATACTACTTGTTTTCAATCTTGTATAGCCTGTATTAAAGGAAAACTTACAAAGTTACCTTTTCCAAAAGTATCTCATAGTAGGTCTAAGGAGATTTTAGGCTTAATACATACAGATTTATGTGGTCCAATGCAAGAGAAGTCATTTGGTGGTGCTTGTTATTTTCTTACTTTCATCGATGACTGTTCAAGAAAAACATTCGTTTATTTTTTTAAATCAAAAGGTGAAGTTTTTGAAAAATTCAAAATATTTAAAAAACTGGTTGAAAATGAGACCGATAAGAAAATAAAAGCTATTCGTAGCGACAATGGTGGTGAATGGGTCATACACAAAAACTGAACATTTCAAAACATAAATAATAAAACTGCACGAATTGGTAGGAAACATTATATTTATTTAAAGTTAGATAATAATAATCTTACAATAATATCACTAGAGATCAGTCTTGGATATTTTAGTCACAAATCACGTTTTTAGTTTTTTTACGTCTACAGAAGAGATCGTGTTGTCTACAGAACAGAACAAAAAGGGCATTATATAATCATATCAATAACATAGAGAATAGAAAAAATTGAAAATAAAACTTTAAATGAAGTTCTCTTTATCCCGTAAAAAAAAACAATCAAAAATGTTTACCAATTCAGTATAAAAAATAATAAAAAATGTCCACAGAACAGACATTATGCTTCTGTGGACATATAAATGAAAAGAATATAATAAAATATTATCCTCGTCAGAATCGTCCCAAATGAAATTCTTCGGCCGTTTTTTTCTGTGGTGAATCTTCAGAAGCTTCAGAGTCGTCTGAATAAATTTTTAAGACACCTAAGTCTACAGTAAAGATGTCTACACGAGAGACATATTTTGGTAAATCAAAGATGGCATCCTGCATTATGAGGTTAGAATTTAAGCAATATGATATTGGCATACCGTGCCCAAACGCATACACTGTCTGGATCTTTTTATTTATTTGAAGAGGCTACTTTCTCAGCTATCCTTGACACAGGAAAGAACCACTAACATGAACCAAAAACTTGTGTAACTGAATAAAATTGGTATTTTTCACAACCGAGCAAATGGCAGAGAATACAGTGCTACTAACACCAAAAACAAAATAATAACGATGCGCTCATGTTTGGAAAATTTTGACCTATTTTATGTGTCTACAGGAGTAGACCTAAAATCTGCGAACATAATGTGTATTCGTTTTATTTCAAAATTTAAGATCATATATTTTTTAAAGCATTGTGTTTTGCTTTTTTGATAATATAACTAATGCAATGAAACTAAAAAAAATTGATCTATAGTATGTAATATATTTTTAACCATCACTTAAACTCTAATACTTGTCCTGCGAACAGTCTACAGAAGGAGATTTTTTCACATTCAAAAGGATAAAATATTATGTAAATGTTAGTAAAGCGCTAGTTTTTAATGAACGACGATAAGTTTTCAAGACAAAATAACTATTAAATGTATTTAATGTTGATAAAATATTAAAATAACGATTTTATGTTGCATGAACATATTTTTTTCGTTTTTTGTGTATGACCCGAATATATTAATAAAAAATTTCAGGAGTTTCTGCAACAGCAAGGAATCCGTCACCAAACAACTGTCCCGCATTGTAGTCAACAGAATGGTGTGGCGGAAAGAGCTAATCGTACCATCATGGACAAAGCTCGCTGTATGCTAGAAGATGCCAATCTTGACAAACGCTTTTGGGCAGAGGCTGTAAACACTTCAGTTTATCTGAAGAACCTCTCACCTACAAAAGCTGTCATGGGCATGACACCACTGGAGAAATGGACTAATACAAAGACAGATGTAAGTCATCTTCGTACATTTGGTTGCTTGGCTTATGCTTTGACTTCAAATCACAAGAAACTAGATTCGAAGGCAAAGAAATATATATTTGTAGGTTACTGCAATACTACAAAGGGTTACAAACTTTTTGATCCCGAGAACCCTGGGCATTGCATAAAGGCACACCATGTTAGATTTTTAGAAAATTGTTTTTGGAAAAAGGATCTGTCAGATAATGACACTAATCGGGTGGTTCATGTTGTTTCACAAATAGAATCAACAGGTAGGGCAGACGAAAACACTGGGGATGAAAATTCACAGGATGTCTCCGAAAATTGTCCTCCTGATGATAGAAATAGGAACAGGGACACAGTATTTAGTGTAAATGACATTAGTTCATCTGAGGCAGATAACTCATCGGATGAAACCTATATTCCAGGGAGTTCAAGTGAAGACTCGACAATTACAGACTTCACTGATGCTGTAGATGAAGATCTATCTGCACAAGTACTGGTAGCTCAACAGTACAGGGATCTTGGAGACCCGGAGACTGTTAAGGAAGCACTTGGTGGCAATGAAGCTAAAGAATGGAAGGAAGCCATGGAAGATGAGTATAAATCCTTTAATACCAATAAAGTTTGGCGCCTTGTGGATCTACTTAAAGATCACAAAGCAGTAAAATGCAAATGGATCTCCAAAAGAAAAAGGAACTTAGATGGAAGTCTCCTTAAATACAAGGCACGCCTGGTTGCCAAAGGATTTACTCAAAGGTATGGCATTGATTACTATGAAACTTTTGCACCTGCGGTCCGTTACTCTACTATCCGTTTGTTGTTAGCACTAGCTGCAGAATATGATCTGGAAATAAATCACCTAGACGTCAAAACAGCTTTTTTGAATGGTGATTTAAAAGAGCATGTGTTAATGGAACAACCAGAAGGATTTGTTAAGAAAGGACAAGAACACAAGGTGTATAAGTTGGATAAAGCCGTTTATGGATTAAAACAGGCAGCAAAGTCATGGTATGAAAAGATTAACCGAGTGTTAATAAATAAACTCCATTTCAATAAGATGCCTTCAGAACCATGTGTCTATTATAAAGGACAAAAGAGGGAAATGGTTATAATTGCCCTTTATGTCGACGACATAATGTTATTTTCTTCATCAGTATCCAAAGAAAGAGATATGGTGAAAGAAAAACTCATGTCAGAATTTGAGATGAAAGACTTGGGACCAGCTCATCAAATATTGGGTATGAGTCTATGCAGGAATAAAGAATCGATTACTTTAAATCAGTCACATTACATTGAAACTGTTCTATGTAAATTTAATATGACTGACTGCAAACCGTCTCCAACTCCTATGGAAACAGGATCAAAATTGAAGAAAAGTGAAGTCAAGGATACTCGTTTCGACTACAGAAATCTTATAGGTTGCTTGATGTATATTTCAGTTTGTTCCAGACCAGATATCTCACATGCAGTAAGTGTTTTGAGCCAATTTAACGAATGTTTCGATGAAACACATTGGAAAGCTGCAAAAAGGGTCCTGCGATATCTCAAAGGTACAAGTCATTACTTTCTTAAGTATGTTAAAGGCGGATTGGTCTTAAATGGCTACACAGATGCTGATTGGGCTTCCAATGAAGTTGATCGTCGTTCATACACAGGGTATGTATTTAAATTAGGCGATTCTGTTGTATCTTGGGAAAGCCGTAAGCAGCGGACTGTGGCTCTCTCAAGTACTGAGGCAGAATACATGGCTATTTCAGATGCTTGCAAAGAAGCGTTGTTTTTACGTACTTTTTTGAAGGAATGCCTTCAAGTTAATTGTAATATAAATTTGTACAATGATAACCAGTCAGCACAAAAATTATGCTCTAATTCAATGTTTCATGCCCGTACCAAACATATTGATATTAGACATCATTTTATAAGGGATATTGTAAATAATAAATTTATTGATATTTGTTATATGCCTACAGGTGAAATGGTTGCTGACTTACTCACTAAACCGTTAGCTAAAGAGAAACATGTTAAGTTCTGTTTGTCTCTTTTATCAGTTTAATATTGTTATTCATTGTATCTTTTATCAGTGTAATATTGTTATTCTTATTTACTACTGTGTGAAGGTAACGTTAGTGTTTTTATAAGACATGTTTAGTTCAAGAGGTAGTGTTGGACTTTGTGAACGAAATCCTGTCTATGATAATTATTGTCTATAACTTGCGTATGTGTCAACGTTTACTTCATTGTAGAATAATCTTCTTGTCATGTTGTCCGTGCAATAAAAATTATATTTAACTTATTTGATTATGTATTCTTTTAATACACCACACCTGGAAACCAAGTCATAACATAACATGCCCATTACTAACCTCACCACACTGTTCTAATGGCTGCCCAAATAAAGACATAACGCCAGAATCAAACCCGCATCCCTTCTCACCTTCGCACTTAGTAACCTTCAGCTGTTTGTCCCAGTTCCATGGTCAGCCACACAATTTACGATCCTCAATGACTAGGAAAGGAACAAATATGCAGTATTTGTTATTATTTTATATCCTTATTAGCATCGGCGACGGCATGGCGGTGCTGATGGACAGAAAAGCGCTTATTATGGTAAATAGGAGCTAATTATACATAAACATATTTTGATAGTTTTATGCGGAAGGAGGATCGCTATTGTTTTAATACTCAATTCTTTATTGCATTCCACAATTCCAATTCCATTTTACAATTAGATTTGGATAATAATGGTTTAAAATATGTACCTAGTACCTAGGGAAATGGTTTGAAAATATGAGTGAAAAGCACTTACGGGAAAATTAATTTTATTTGATGGAATACCTATAATAAAATGATTGCACTTCATTGAGCTCAATATCTCTTTACTTAACATTTTAAAAAGTCCAAAAAGAATGCGATTTGGTTTCTAAGATATATGTACACCACCTTAGAAGTCAATGTTGACAATTTCAAAGAATCAATCCTGAAATCTTCAATATTATTATGAAACTCTACAAAAGTAAATAAAAACCACAGAACACGGAACACCACCTGCTGCGATCCCCTTAACAACTTGTGTGTCAACAACTTTACAGAAGTCCACTAACTTACATGACTGCCGACCCTTTATGAAACAGATACGAGTATGACAGTAGCTTATTCATATCCATAACACTCTGACTTTAAAAAACCTCCTCTCAAAAGGAAGTAAGAATGATTCACGCAAGCAACCGGCGACTTCAGGTCCGAGGTCGGGCGTCTATCTGTCGGGAGCGACGGCCAAACTACACGGTTTTTATGATATCTACTAACTATTCTGTATGTGTCCATTGTGCTTGTATAGCGTTATTGTCTGACAGGTAACTAGAGAAACAAATGAATTGAGCTAAGGAGTGTTTTGGCAAGTAATTGTGAGGTATTTGGGTTGGGGAATTTCCGAAAGGCGATATTTAATGAAAGCCGAGTTGGTTTAGTAGGTGTGGTGGTTGAGACTGTTGACCTAGAGGTCCTGTTTTCGATTCCCCGGTCGAATGAAGTCTTATTGGATTTTTCTTTGGATTAGTCTTATTGGGGAAATGTGGGTGTACTAATGGGTACACCTCTGCCTACCCCTTTGGGGATTACAAGCGTGATGTTATGGGTGTGATAGGTGAGGTTGATTATGTCATAAACTTCTGATTCTGAACAAAAGAAAGCACACACGTTAACTTTCAAAAACATTTACTTAGTTTGCAACTTGTTTACAACTTGTTACATATTATAGACAAATTGCTGAATGCATCCAAACTACGTGTATATCATAAACAACATAGAGAAAAGTGATAAAACTCTATGGGCAACTTTAATGAAAACCTTGCTTACTCATAGTGTTGCAGTATGTGTTGTCAACAACTAACAAGTCTTGTTTACCCAACTGCGGAACAAAGACGGTGTTATGTGTTATTGGAAACTGAACATTTCTACTTAAAAATAATGCATAAGTATGTATAATGGTATTTTTGTAAGATTGGATTCGATAATGCATAGGAATGGTCGATATTTTAGTTTTCGGATTTTTTACCCGTTTCGTTGCTCAATATTTTTATACGAAAGGGCCTGCTCTTGTCCTCAATCTTGTCCTCAATCTTGTCCGGAAGACAGAGATGAGGTCGACGTTAAAAAGAGCGAGTTTAACCCAGAATAAACCTATTATCTCGCGACTTAAGAGCGTATGGTACCTCAAACGCGAGTTTTATAATGCGTAAAAGTATATGATTCACTGCAGTAATCATCATCAAAAAAATATATGATATTCTTAAGGATAAATGCTAGTGCCATAGTGTTGTGAAAACATAATACAGCTAACTTTGCTCGATAGAAAAAAATCGCGAAGATACCTCTAAAAATTTCTTATAACGAGTAAAAACCGTACTAAAATACATGTCATCGTTCTGATTTTTTTGCCAAATAATTCTACAAGCAACAAACTAAAGTCATCGTGTTTTATATTTTTAGTCCAATCAATAGTTTTTTTGTAAATCGCAAAATACCACTAATTTCGCACTATTCGGCCGCAGCGAAAGACGTAACAACCGCTTTGTAGTGCAAGCTGATTAGAACTTTATTCTAACAGTATTACAAGCGAAGTTTGAACCACCACAAATAGGGTTGCTAATCTGAGGTAGCATACGCTCTTAAATAGAAACAAGACACAGAATATGTGCGCTAAACAGGGGATCGGACAAAAAAAACTAAGTCGGTAAGATAGATTTCCATAAATTATTGGACACGTATTTTTTCTTTTTTCACGTAAACTTAAAATGAAGACGATACAGCTTGCTTCGAAAACTCGTGTGACGTCATATGATAGTACATTTTGACGACACAAGTGACGTTTCAAGCCCCACTCCAAGCTTGATCTTTGACGCGTTTTATCTTCGTCATTTTTTATTGATTTGATAAAACAAAAAACACGTATTCAATATTTTTCGATAATCTAACTTACGGACTAAACAGAATCATATTATTTTGACCCAGTCCGATCCCCTGCTGAGTATAAGGTTTTGGGTTCGAATCCCAGGTCAAACAAATTAATTGTCACTGAGCTTTTCCCTCAGGATTTTTTCAGTAACAGATCGGAGCCTTGATATTTACCGATTGATGGCAATAGCGTCCCTCCCCCCCTGTTACCTTTGTTGGTGAAATGTTAATACAGACCTCTGCCTAACCCTGCGGGTATATTATATATCAGCGTGATATTATGTTTCCGTACTCCGGATCATCCAAAAATATATTCGCACATTAATTAAACATGTTTTATGGTAAACGGTGGCGCTGTTCTGATTTATTCCAAACATTTCATCGATATTCAGTTAGTTTGATTTACGACACCGTTTGAAGCAGTCACGGTTTGAGAATCAATCGGTAACTCTACCTATGTAACTGGACACGTTTCAGGAGATTTCAGTCTGTCTAAAAAGAAAACATTTTTATATAACAATAGCGTATTGCCAGACTTAAATGGCAATGGGGAGGGCACATTGCTCGCAGAATGGATGGCCGATGGGGCAGAAAAGTTCTGGAGTGGCGACCGTAAACCGGAAGACGTTGCGTTAGAAGGCTTCCCACTAGGTGGACCGATAACTTGGTGAAGGTTGCGGGGATCCACTGGATGCGAGACGCACGGGACCGGCTAATGTGGCGGCACTTAGGGCAGGCCTATGTCCAGCAGTAGACGTCTTTCGGCTGAAATGATTATTCCAGTAATTAGAGAGATAGATTATGTGAGGAATGATACGAAAGAGCGCGCAAATATGATAAAATAAAGCAAATATGGTAAATATGATGCTGTGACATCTCTACAAGGGAAATGGAAGGAGAAAACGTATTGCACCAAACCCAAGTCGAATGGAACAAGGCCAGGAAGTTGGTGATGATGAACTGCAAATTGCAATGACTACCATTCATCCAACACTGGCAATCACTATTGCTAGCTAGCCCAGGACGGCTATGACTACCATTCATCCAACACTGGCAATCACTATTGCTAGCTAGCCTAGGACGGCTATGACTACCATTCATCCAACACTGGCAATCACTATTGCTAGCTAGCCCAGGACGGCTTGACTACCATTCATCCAACACTGGCAACCACTATTGCTAGCTAGCCCAGGACGGCTAAAGTTACATTGGGGTGTTACTCATCAGGAAATTATCAGTAACGGTGTAGATTGGTGCCTGGTTCATTGCAATAAGCACGTCTCCTATTACATGACACTTTAACTTTACTAGCTAAATGTGGCGTACACTGTAGGCACACCTCCGAGGCTCCGAATAACCCTTTGGTGATAGCAAGGTGTAATTTTAAAGGGTAAAGGCATAGCTACATTAATCTGTCCGTAGAGTTGAGAGAAATATTTAAAATTAAAGGAATTGAAACTTAATCTTTCGATATTAAATTCCTTTGATTTTAAATATTTCTCTCAACTCAACACAATGTCTTGCATTGTGCTGTGCGTGTCGTATTTGTGCTGAAGAAATAGGTAGCTAATATTTTCACGAAATAGGGAACGTCCATCATTGATGGTGGAACTTTGAATCAACAAATATCTGGATATTAAAATCAAAACTTTAACTTTAAAAATATTGAAACGTGCAAGTTTCAGTTCTACACCTCTGTCCCGAATAGGAATCGCGATCCGACTTGCTAATGAGATCGCCGTAACGTAGTGCCCGTGATACGATGCGATCAATCACTAAAGATACACCAATTTATATATCGGTTGTTAATGTGTGTGAAATATTTTCAGACGAAGAAAATAAAGTAAGTACGTCTACCTAGATGTTATGTTCGAAACTTTCCCATGTTGTTGCAGTGGTTCAAAACTGATGCAGGTATGTTTATGGCTTTTGAGATAATGAGTAGTAGCTTGTTTCTGCTATCATTCTTATTACACTAAAGTTACATAAAAGTACTGTTTTTTTTTTTCACAGAACTTGTTTATAGCAATTTGTTGTCCAATGTTATTATTATTGTCCATTGATGAAGGTAGTAAAAACGTCTGGGGCCCTACTATGACGTCTTAAAACATTCCTAACTTATTCTTAATCCAGTGTGGAAAAGAGATGGCGCTAGACACCCTGTATAGTTCTGTCACGTTTCCACAATGGATTAGGAGTAAGTTAGGAATGTTTTAAGACGTCATAGTAGGGGCCCTGAAAAGTTTAAAGAAGAAGAAAGTTTCAGGTGGGTAGGTAGTAGGTAACCTATATTTCAACTTTCAGCCTAGTTTTCCACCTAATTTTCATTACGACTTATCGCTTCACAACATCTTCATTTATCAAAGACTACTTGCTAACATTAAAATAAAAATAAATAAAAAAGCCTTTATTTCTACCATAAATAAAAGAACATTTTATAAACTTGATTCGAGGAACATATAGACTTGGTTTCAACGTGGATGCAACAAATACTATTAACATATTACATTATCGACATTACATTCACAAAACAATACACATCTGGCTTAAAATCATCAACACTAGGTACTTTACAAATACATTATCAAAATTAACAATTTATTATCATTAAATATTATATTTTTAACACACATTAACATTTAACAACATTACGTTACTAACATAAAAATAGCGAATTTACATTATCAACATTCCATTATCACCATACATTATCAACATTTATAACATTACATTGTCAACATTATATTATATTATCAACATGACATTACCGACATACATTACATTACATTATCAACATTTCAATGTCAACATTACATTACCGACATACATTACATTATCAACATAACATTTCAACTTTACACTAACAATATTGCATTAATTCCGTAACATTCCATATTACTACTTCTTTATTAACATTAATATTACCTACATTAGTTCTATAACATTTATTCCTATTATTACATTAATTTTATTACATCCATTCAATAACATTTCATACTTATCCAAATAAAATTTCCATATCATGTCATTCTTCATAGCATTAATTAAATTACATTTATATATTCCATTATTTTTGTTCCTTTATGGAAGTCGCCTCTGCGGCGTAGGCCTCCCCCAGTTTTCTCCATTTTTCCCTATCTCTAGCTTGTCTCCTCCAGTCAGGTCCACATCTATCCTTAAATATATCTTCCCAGCGTTTTCGCGGTCTTCCTTGATTTCTTTTTCCTTCTCTAGGTACCCATTCCACGACTTTCTTTGTCCATCTCTCGTTCCCCATTCTACAAATATGTCCTGCCCATTTCCACTTCAGACTTCTTATTCTTTCTACTATGTCCGTAATTCTAGTTTTTTCCTTATTTCTTCATTACTTATCTTGTCAGACAATCTTATGCCCAACATGCTTCTCTCCATTTTCCTTTGCATGACACCGAGTTTGTGCTCCTCTGATTTCCGCAGTGACCATGTTTGGCATCCATACGTAAGGCATGGAAGGATCGCTATTTCATACAACTTGCATTTTAACTTCATATTTATGTGGGTGTTCTTCATTATTTCTTTAAAACTCCAGTACTTCTTCCATGATAACGCTATTCGCCTATTGATCTCCTTTTCGGTTTGGTCTAGGAATGAAATGGATTGTCCTAAATATATGTATTCGTTAACATATTCTATGCCTTGACCATCCACAATTATTTGTGTTTCCGAACCGTTTGTTAAAATTTTGGTTTTGCCAGCATTCATGGTCAAACCAACTTTCCCGCTTTCCTCCGCCAGCTCTTGCAACATATCCCTTAGTTGTTCGGGATCTTCCGTGAACACAACGATGTCGTCTGCAAAACGTAGGTGACTTAAATATTCGCCGTCAATTTTTACGCCTTTTTCTTCCCAGTCTAGTTTTCTAAATATGGCCTCTAGAACCGACGAAAATATTTTAGGTGAGAGCGGGTCACCCTAACATTACATCCAAATAATTAATCAATAGTAAAGCATAACAGAATTATTAGCAGTGGCAGAATTGTTTACGTCTTGTGCCCGCGACGACGCGCCGCACCGACGCTACTTTTTGGCGCCAAATTCAGGCGCCATCGCCATTTTGACACATTCACATGATTCTTGACAATAAAAATAATTTGGATCGGTAATGTGCTGTCATTGATATCTAATAAGTAGGTAGGTTTATATCGTTTGATTTAAGTATTTAGATTAGTTTGTCTTGCTACTGTTGTTGGGGATAGGTAAAAGCACAGAAGAGATTAAAGAGGTGGTAAAAGCTATTTTGGCAATGTCCTTTATTATATTGTTTTTGCAAGTTGTTTTCAGGCAGAGCATAGTGTTTTCAGGAAGAATAGAGATAGGCAATTCAGTTACTACTAAATTACTTAAGAGTTCCATTTATTTCGAATACAATGTCCGACATTGTACTCTACCTGAATGGACAAAAACTTTTAATGCATTGTTGAAATAATTTACGGCTTTGAAATCACTGGTCACACTTGGATATTTATTATTAGTATGGAAGTCGTAGAATAGTTAACTTATGTACAAGGAAAACGAAAACTTAGTAGAAGAAGGACATCATGAACGCATCACTGGTTCTGATTGATGCGAACGAATGAAACGAATGAACGGAAATGAGACTTATTTCTTGCTTCTTGTTCAGCCATTGTGGACTAGTTATGTGAATGAAATATGGTTATATTGTGGCTTTGTTGGGGTATTATCGAAGTATTGGAATTTTACAGTGTTTCAGGTGTTGCTGTGGTAACTACTTGAACTTTTGCAAACTTATATAAAGCTCAACTATTCGATAAAAATAACCAAAGTAAAGCCAACGTGATACTGAGCCTTTGACCAATCATGCTGGGGTCGGCTTCCAGTCATACCCGATGGGACCACCCAGGTAGCAGGTGACGTCGGCGACTAAAAAATGACGACATTCTTAGGTCAATTCAGGGTCAGTAAAGTAACGTCATTATTGTACGTCATACTTACGTACCATTATAGTACTGTACTGTACGTACTGTATAGGTCATAAATGGTACCTCCTAGCGACGTCATTTTACAGTCTATCCCATAATAGTCTAAATCTGTCCTCCGGTTGACGTCTGTTGCATGACGTATCTGGTCCCAAAGAGCTAAAGAACATTTTATAGAATGCATCTGACCGACATAATTCCATGAGTGAAGTCTACCACCATCATAGCGAATACTAAGGGCAAATACTAATACATTATAACAAGGATTTGTATAGCCGGTACATGGCCGGTACTTATATATGTTTGTAAACTGACGTCTTGAGGCTGTGACAAATTGACGTCATCTGATGGGACTCCCCGACGTCACGACATGACGTCTCTACGTCGAGCAGTACCGTTAACGGACGACATAATGACGTAAAAATGCTACCTGGGCAGTGTTTTACTTGGAGCGACTGCGCGTATCTGACCTCCACAACTCATATACAAATGACAACCGGGAACAGCCGCTTACATGAGGTGCTGCTGGCTACATGAAGTGAGTACTCCTAGACAATCATGACAAATCTATCTGTTAATAGCACATAAGCCTACCAGGTACCAAACTATTAAATTTTTCTGCTAGGAATGAAATATCCTCAAAAAAACTTCTTGACACCTTATCAAGAAACATTCAGTTCCGCTTAAAGCTTTTACCTATAAGACCTATGACTAAGTATTTCATCAGTATTGGCTAGGTTGGAGACAGAAAGCACTTTAATAAAAAGATAAATGTCGTCGGCAGGTCATAAATAAAAGAAAATCTATCTGAGTGACTGCCCAGTCAAACAATGCGGAAACGGGGTAAAACCAAATTCTCCGTCAATGAGTTGAAACCTGTCTGCCACTACTTATAATCTTACAGTCATTGAGAAATCAAAGTTTTTCAATAAAATATCTTAATATTGTGCAATTTAGTTTTATGTGGATTTTGCTCTACGTTATTTCGTGTCTAACTAAAGTGCATATGATGGAGATGCTAGCAAAGGTGAGACAGTATTTCAAACCGAAACAGCTGCTCAACTTATATCAAGCGCAAGTCCGATCGTGTGTGGAGTACTGCTCTCATCTCTGGGATGGATCCGCTAAATACCAGCTTGACGCGCTAGAGTCAATTGAGAAACGAGCCAAGAGGCTCATCGGCAATGACGCGCTTGTCAAGTCAAAGCTCCAGAGCCTTGAACATCGTCGACGAGTAGCTAGCCTTTCGGTTTTCTATCGGTTACATTTCGGAGAGTGTGCGAGGAGGGAATTGCACGATCTAATTCCTACAAATCATCGGACTACAAGACGTACGGCGATGCGCCACCGTTATATGGTGGACATCCCACCCATACGCACAAAACGGTTTGGGAATACTTTCATTGTGCGTACAGCTAAGGAGTGGAATTCCCTGCCAGAGTCTGTATTTCCTGATAGCTATAACCTAGGGGTCTTTAAGTCAAGAGTGAATAGGTTACTTCTAGGTAAGCGTGCTCCATCGTCGACCGCATCATCACTTTCCATCAGGTGAGATAGTGGTCAAACGCGAACCTATCAATAATAAAAAAAAAAAAAAGATGCATGAAAGAAATGTGCAAATTCTGATCTATTCCTCTAAGGAGGTTGGATATTGAATGACAAACCCCGAGAAGCACACAGCTTGTTAGAAATAAATTGGGCTAAAAAAGGGGTGGAAGGATGATCTAAACAACTTCGTTGACCAACGCCTAGGAGCCATCACAAAGGTACATGTACGATCAAATTATCTTGACAGGTCTGAACATAGTACTCTGCGAACTTTTACGCATGTAAACTTGTAAAGAAAACTGTTATTGCCAGATAAACCAATGCCTATACGATAAGAAAATATCGAATATATACAGTGATAAATACAAATAAAATAAATATCAAAACACTTCTATACATTAGTTGTAACAAAATAACCTGCACGAAGTTCGGACCTGCCAAGATAATTTGATTGCACTGTACAAGTGGTTGCAGTGAGGTCCCAGAGGCGATTCCTTTGATGTATTATAATGTAAATGACTTCAGTTTTTTAGTGACTGCCTCGCTGGTCTAGTGATTGCAAGAGCGACTGCTGTGCTTGAGGTCCTGGGGTTGATTCCTCGGTCGGACAAAGTGATATTGCGTTTTTTCCATTAGATTTCTCAGTAGCAGCTGCGAAGTCTGGATTGGTGCCTGGTTGATGGGAATAGACTCATCCCGTTTTTATAGGGGATTTATAACTAGGGTAAGGGTAACTAGCGAAATGTGGGTGTACTAATTACAAGAGAAACAGCGATATGTATAAGTCAATCACAATCTGCCTTTACTCGTTATATTGGGTCACCAAGATACAGGCTGTGCCTAGTTTGGGGCCCACGGCTACTTCTACTCATGTACTGTTTTTTTTCTCTATGCTCTTTGTAATTTTCTTCTTCTATGTATGTTCTCTAACTTGTGTGTGTCAATAAATTGATTTATTTATTTATAAGTAAACCATAATCACGTAAAAATATTTAAAGTGAAACATTGTTTGACAAAACTTTCGCAGATATGGAAACTTTAATAAGATTTCCTTACTTCAAGATAGTTTAACCTAGTTCCAGCCTAAGTCTAAAGCAGTTTGTCAGACACTAACTTCACAAAGTTATTACACGATACCAACGCACAGTTCAAAGGTTCTTGATGACTATTAAACAATAACTTTACTGTCATATTGTACAAATAAACTGATATCAGAATACATTACATCTATCACACATTAAACGATCCGGCAGATCAAGAACAAATTGCCGATAGAACAATAAGCTAGGCAAATGATGTGATTTCTATTTTTAGCAATGACATTCGTTCTAGTCGAGTGTGCTCAGCGGATGTCCTCAGGGGATGACTTCCATCCCCCTGGCGGCACGTCAAAGGATCAATAAATATCCCCTCCTTCCTCCTAATTTATATAATAGTGTCACAATGCAATGCAAACATTCAAAAACTGTTGGACAGCGATGCGGAGGCTATGAAGTAAGCGGGGAGGAAAAGTTGCGTATCTTTTGTGCAGGGTATGACAGATTTCATTATCATTTAGTGGCTCGGACAATAAAGTACAATATATCTACGTCTATAAAAATCACATTGCATTGCTTATTGAACACAGGGTTTCATCATAATACCTATGCCTAGCCATTTCCCAACTGTGCTGGGGTCTGCTACCAGTCTAACCGGATGCAGCTGAATACCAGTATTTCACATGGAGCGGCCTATCTGCCCTCCACAATTCAGTTAGTCCTGG
This sequence comes from Diarsia mendica, assembly GCA_949316265.1. Taxonomy (NCBI): domain Eukaryota; kingdom Metazoa; phylum Arthropoda; class Insecta; order Lepidoptera; family Noctuidae; genus Diarsia; species Diarsia mendica. The sequence continues at coordinate 25,034,951 of OX438893.1, read as the reverse complement.
GTAATACCGTAATACGATACCCTTTGGTAAGACTGAATGTGTCTTTCGGGCCACTGACTGCCTGTTACAACAGTCAAAGACCTACAAAAGACCGACTATTGACCTTATTTCGCGTAAGGTATGACAAATAATATAATAAAATCACACTACATCAAAAGGAACACAGGACAATACTTAGGTACCGTATTAATACAATAAACGTCTACCGGCAATCGTCACCACTCGCCACACACGAACTCTTTAATTAAATTCTACGAAGTATTTACTCATTTTACTCCATGATCCGTACCCAGAAGTGGCGCTACATCCGGTAGTTCAGTCATCAGTTCATCACTACAATCAGTAGCTGGAAAATCGGTGTAAGGCCTCGTCGACAGCCCAAGCTTTAATATTCCACAACTATCACACAACGCCATCTAGTCCCAAGCTAAGCAGAGCTTGTGTTATGGGTACTAGACAACTGATAAACATACTTATATATTTCTAAATACATACATATTATAGATAAAATTACACCCAGACACAGAACAAATGATCGTGCTCATCACACAAACATTTGTCCTGGGTGGGAATCGAACCCACGACCTCCGGCATAGCAGTTAGGGTCACTAACCACTAGACCAACAGGCCAGTCGCTTTGGCGATGCGACTTACGCGTAGACAAACAATTTTCTTGACGCGAGAATTCGATCATCGATTATTTATAAGTCACTTAAAGAGCACACGAAAGTGCAGCACAACAAAGCTTTTGATTGAACTTGAACAAGTCGCTTGACAATCTATAGAAGAAAGTCAGCGAATGCAGTTGCTGTGGCCAAAATACGATGGCATCATCATCATCATCAAACGTCACTGATTTCTCAATCGGCGCACCGTACTACCATACCAAGTACTAACAGTAGAGAGATGTGGAAGTCAGATAGACCAGTTGCTCCATGAAAAATAGTATAAAGGTACAAGTTGGTAGCCGACTGCACGCAGCAGCAGCAGACGACATGTCGTCGCTTCATGTCGTCACACGTCGTCGTGTCATGTCGCTGCAGTCATGATTTCGAACCCGACTGCAGACGACAACTGCAGATGTCATCCAGTTGGTTCCGAGTGCGTATATCAATTGTTTTTACTGCTCTGCGTGTGTAAACTGAAGACACAGGTTCTAAGGAGGGTATTTCATAGAAATACGTAGAAACCAGTCACATCGCCGCGACACGTCGCGCGTCGTCTGCTGCTGCTGCGTGCAGTCGGCTACCAATTGTACATTTAGTACCTATTCATTTATCTTCATCCGGTTAGACTGGTGGCCTCACTCATCAAGTCGCATCCCGAGATCAAGGAATACAGCCGCTATCTATCAAATTGTTCCCATAGGCTTATCCGCTCCCGCCAGTTTCATGGCCGCACCACAAAGCGCCGCCGCGGCAGCACGCGGCCGGCGCCGGCGGCGGCGCCAGTGCGACGCTGCGATCGCGCGCCGTTTATTATAAACAACTTCACTCACCTAATATTGATTATTTTGGTACATTAGCTATTGGGAGAATGGGAGCATGTGTGACAGAAGATGAGGGTGCGACGAATTTTTGAAGGAAGTTAGTTATGATGGCGGATGGGTTGATATTCAGGAAAGGTGCATTTCTAATGTTGCAGGAATGCATTTTTTCGTTATTTTGATTTAAAAAATCTCTACAATCGCTTCACTTATGAATATACACTTGATTTATTTTGACTGGCCTGTTGGTCTAGTGGTTAGTGACCCTAACTGCTATGCCGGAGGTCGTGGGTTCGATTCCCACCCAGGACAAATGTTTGTGTGATGAGCACGATCATTTGTTCTGTGTCTGGGTGTAATTTATCTATAATATGTATGTATTTAGAAATATATAAGTATGTTTATCAGTTGTCTTATAGTACCCATAACAATTAGCTTGGGACTAGATGGCGTTGTGTGATAGTTGTGGAATATTATTATATTATTATTATTATTTATTAAAAACTGATGACTTGAGGAAGTTTGAACTGTAGTTTTCAACAGAGCGAGCCCACTGACCAACACACTTTTAGTTTTCAACAATTTTATTTATGAAAGGCATTTTGCTAACAAAGAAAAAGATAGAAAAAACGTACGTACAGACGGCTACACATTAAGCTATACATTTCCAGTATAAGCTGGTCTCGCATTGTTTAGGATTTCCATACAGAGCGAGATCAACGTAAACTGGAAATGTTATAGCTTGATGTGTAGCCGTCTGTACGTGGACAATTCCACTTCAATTACCTATACAATCTTTCGTCCTTATGACAAAAATATTATACTTGTTGTTTATTATCCAGGTAATCATCATCAGCCTATAATGTTCTCACTGCAGGGACTCAGGCCTCCTCGCTATATTCTACCACACGGCCCAGTGCGGTTTGGTAGATGTCACATGTCTTCGAATTTTTAGTTCTAAGACATGCCGGTTTCCTCACGATGTTTTCCTTCACCGTATTTTTCGAACAGCGGTGATGAAATAAATTACACAAAGTAATGCGCCTGCCTGGGTTCGAACCCACGACTTGCTGTTCGTAAATCGGAGTTCATCTTTATCTTAGAGCTCAAAACGCTCAAAATAGAAGAATCGATCAACTTTCGAGCTAATCAATAAAGATTCACCTGCAATTGCAATGTTTGTGTGATGAGCACGATCATTTGTTCTGTGTCTGGGTGTAATTTATCTATAACTAGTGACCCGCCCCGGCTTCGCACGGGTGCAAAAAAGGTATTAAAACCTTCCTCTTGAATCACTCTATCTATTAAAAAAAACCGCATCAAAATCCGTTGCGTAGTTTTAAAGATTTAAGCATACAGACAAACAAACAAATAAACAAACAAACAAACAAACAAACAGACGCGACTTTGTTTTATACTATGTAAGGATATGTATGTATTTAGAAATATATAAGTATGTTTATCAGTTGTCTAGTACCCATAACACAAGCTCTGCTTAGCTTGGGACTAGATGGCGTTGTGTGATAGTTGTGGAATATTATTATTATTATTATTATAATTAACACAACACAAAACAAAAAGCCGCACAACACTGGCGCGATGGCGCCGTAAGTGGAGTATCATCATTTAGTCGCAATGGCACGTTTGGCACGCCACCACGTCCGCATTCCGGACAGTCTTACACCCCGGACAGACGGACGGACGGACAGACGGCGCATTTACATGTGTAGCTTCCTTCGACATGTTTATTAAGACTGCCTGCGATTGCGCATAGGCAAACACTGTTAATGAGGTCTTAAAGAGCTTTACTTACACTTACTCAGGCTCGTTGGTCTAGTGGACATAAACGCGACTGCCGAGGGTGTGGTTGTGGTTTCGATTCCCGAGTCGGTCAAAATGTTATTGGGTTTTCCCATCAGGAAAATCTCAATAGCAGCCGGCAGTGCGGGCTCAGCGATTAGACTGCTGCGCTGCGATTCGCGGGTTCGATCCCCATACGAATCAAATATTTGTATGGCCTACAGATCTTTGTTCCGGGTCTTTAAGCTGTATATATGTGAGTATAAATATATAGAAACCTAACCACGATACAGGAGTAACTTCTAGAGAGGGGATTTTTTTTTTTTTAAATTGTGCCCCTTTCACGGCAATAGGCTCTCCCGCTATTACACGAAATGTGAGTATACTATTAGGTGCACCTCCTACTCTTCTGAGATTACAGGCCAGATCTTATGCGGGCGCCACAGTATGCTCCTCGCGCTGCTCATCGCCATGCTCCTCGCGCTGCCGCTATTTGCTGCGATGTTCTACTCGCGCAATTAATCGCGACGCTCCTCACTTGTTATTTGCCTTTGGTGGACGATGAAACTGTGGCAGCGTGCGCGCTATGCATTTTTAGTATAGTTAATTATATCAATGTCACAAAAAGAAATACACATCGTCGTCATCGTCCTCGCCAACGGAGATGGTGGATCACATGTATTCATCGCGCGATCATCGCGGAGCGGTGGGCAGGACGAGGAGCATGACGTGCGGCATGACGAGTAACGTTGCCACACTATGTCCCTGCCTCCTTTCCTCGCTACTTCCCATGCCACTCGTCGAGTGTGTGGCGCCCGCATTATGTAGAGTACGTACGAGTATATGGTTGTTAAAATTGTCCTTCACCCCTTTTACATTCGACGCAGAATTCGCTGGTCCCACACAAATACAACTAAATGACGTAATCAATCATGCTCACACCGTCCAGAGTACCCTCTTGGTCCACGTAGGATGTGGGTGCTGCATCCTGGCAAGATGTCGCCTGCTCGCCGCGCCCCCCTGTCAGTCACCGCTCCTTCAAGGTTAAGGGCCTATCACTCATCAGTTAACACCATGAAACAGTACCTTGATTAAGTGTACGGTCTGTTGGTAAAGATAATGAAAGGGGAGTGAATATGGGTCTTCTTTTTTTTGCACGTCAACTCTTTGATACTGCTACTTATTTTATGAAATGAAAAAAAAACTTTTTTGCAAAAAAAAAACAACCGACTTCAAAAACACCAAAAAGTGAAAAATAAACTTCAAAAGAAAAATCAGCTTCTGAAGTCGGTGACATTTGTTTGTTTGATTTACAAAAAAGTTTTTTTTTTTTAATTTTTAGTTGTGTATCTTATAATAATATACTTAATTAATATTTACTATGAAAAAGCACGAAACACGTAGGTAATACGTGCCTATGATTGAGGGTTGCCCTCGATTTCTCTGGGATTCCATCACCAGGATCTGGTTTCCATATCATGGTACCACTCTTGAAATATCTCCGTTCTAATAAAAAAAGAATGATCAAAATTGGTTCATTTTTTCCTTACGACGAAGTTATTCGCGAACACACATAAAAAAACGAACGAAAAATTTTCATAAATTATAAAAAATGGTCATAAAATGAAAAGTACTGGGCCAAACCATGCTAATTTTTTATGGGACCAAATAGCAACTATTCCGCATCGAACTAAAAAAGAATCACGTAAATCCGATCATAAATCGCAGCGTAATCGGTGTAGGCACATACATAGAAAAAAAAACATACCGATCGAATTGAGAACCTCCTCCTTTTTGGGAAGTCGGTTAAAAAGCAACTTCGACATCACTTCTTCGTCGACACTTTTTCTTATGCCACTTCAGCAGTCCAGAGGTTACTTTCGCCTGCATGTTTTGGGACACATAGGAAAGGGGGAGCGTAGTTTGCAAGGCAGCTCTACACCCACACACAATGCAATATGATTCGCCTTTGAGTAGGTGGCTTTGAAATCAGCAAATCAATTTGGTTATGGAGGTCAGGCCAATAATATAAACGATTTAACTCTTCCTTTATGCTCTTAGCTGTAGGTGGAGGCTTTCCTCAATCTCTCTCTCCCTCTCTGGACTTCGTACTGTTACGGCATCGTCTAAAAAAAATCTGAACTTCCTCTAAAAGTCCATTAACTACATAGAAATAGATAAAAAAACTTTTTTGCAAAAAAAAACAACCGACTTCAAAAACACCAAAAAGTGAAAAATAAACTTCAAAAGAAAAATCAGCTTCTGAAGTCGGTGGCATTTGTTTGTTTGATTTGGCTTTTTTTGCCACCGACTTCAGAAGCTGATTTTTCTTTTGAAGTTTATTTTTCACTTTTTGGTGTTTTTGAAGTCGGTTGTTTTTTTTTTTGTAAAAAAGTTTTTTTATTTTTTCATTTTTAGTTGTTTATCTTATAGAATTAATATTTACTATGAAACCTGCTTGTATAGCGTCAGAAAAAGCACGAAACACGTAATACGTGCCTATGTTTGAGGGTTGCCCTCGATTTCTCTGGGATTACATCACCAGTATCTGGTTTCCATATCATGGTACCGCCCTTGAAATATCTCCGTTCTAATAAAAAAAGAATCATCAAAATTGGTTCATAAACGACGAAGTTATTCGCGAACACACATAAAAAAAACCGGCCAAGTACGAGTCGGACTCGCGCACCGAGGGTTCCGTAAAAAAAATATATTATGTGATGTTACTAAAAATTTATGGTTTTCGTAATTATTCCTTTATCTATGCTATACATGAAGCACATAACCAGTGGAGAGCGCGTGCGGGGGCTACCGCGGGCGCCAAACACGCGCTATATCAAGCGTACGCGGCGAAATTTTGCTCAGTCGCAAAAATTGTAGGCTAACGCACGAACGTCACGCGCTCCCGTTTTGAAAGCATTTATTACGAAAAATAATGCCTAGTTGTGCAATTAAATGGTGTGGAAAGTGTACTACAACTTCAAGTTACACAAAAGATGGGATAACATTGCACAGTTATGTGGTTTTCTATTCAATTTGATCAAAACAATGAAAAAAGAATCATATAATTGCTGTCTCTTTCTGGTACACTGATTTGCACTAATGCAGTTGTCTCTTTCTTTCATGATAGTGATGTTCGAGTTCGCAGTATCGCGACGGTTTATGGTATCGATATAATTTAAAATATAAGTTCATAAAATACCTTACATTTTTTAGTTTTATTATTGCTATATTTTCAAGTATGCTTATTCCCTTGGTTTTACTCGCAAATGTGTATAATACTGGCATAAACTTGTACATAACAGTAAAAAAATTAAGTGTATGATATCTCTGCCTGCCTTTTACACAAAATTTAGACGCGTTGCTTGGAATCTATTTGAATCATTGCAATCCTAGAAAAATATGTTTTTTTAAATGTTTTTATATAGGCCAGTGTAGGTATGGAACAGACGTTATCAATTTTAGTTTTGGAGTCTCTCTCTCTCTGGTCGGTCCCTCATGTCTGAGGATCGTGGTCAGCATGTAGGTTGCATCTGGAGCGGATGATCTGCCTCCACCGGTTTCTGTCCAGCGCGTCTCTCACAATATCATGAAATCGAGACGACATCCTTTCCTTTATTTGGTCGGTCCATCTAGTTGGCGAACGACCGCGCGATCTTTTGCCTTCGGTGTTCCCAACCATAATTAATTTTTCTAAATTGTCATCGCCCCTGCGCACTGTGTGGCCGAAGTATGACAAGATGCGCTGCCTGCATATAGTGGACAAGCGAGTTTTTATATGGAGCTGGTTCAGGATCGATACATTAGTGCGTTTCGCAGTCCAAGGTATTCTCAGCATTCGCCTCCAGCACCACATTTCGAATGCGTCAATCCTTTGCCTTTCTCGGGCCAAAATTGTCCATGTCTCAACTCCATATAGGAAGATAGGGAATACCAGGGCTCGTATCAGTCTGATCTTGGTTTTGATACCAACTCCTCTTTTCCTAGTTTTGGAGTAAAGGTGGCCAATACGCGCATCGGCATGTGAACACATTGCTGGCAGTGGCGTGCGTGCAGAAAAACGGAGGCAAAGGCCTATGAAAAAACTGACACGATAGGGATAAAAAATATTTGGTTGGATTGTGTAGCCTAGCTATGGAACGAGGACTTAATTTTTTTTATTACCAATTTTATTGCAGTATCGGGTTAACCTGCGCCATATACACCATTTAGGGTCCGATAAGCATGGTCCTACGATGCACCGTTTTCGAGTTATGGGCGTTTTAAATTATTGTACCAAAATAAGTTAAATACAAATAATATCTTGAAAATGGATCGTCCTAGGCAAAAAATGACCGAAATTTTAACCCCCCCTTTGCTACCCCCGTGATATCATGCTTAACACACAATATTAATTTGAACTAATTTGAGGTCTTTTTACTTTTTTTTTCACGAATTTGACGTAGAATCAACTAACCATTTAATTGATTTATCTTCATGTGTAGCAAAAAAATATATTGATACTCGACTGACATATAATACGAAAAATAATACAAATTCAAAGGATTATATAAGAAAAACATATTCAAAACTAATCCATTTAAAAAACCAGTAAATATATTATATTTTTTTAAATACAGTCTTCTAAGTTTAATAATTACCTGTTTTATTTCAAAATCGAACCCGTAATCTAGATATTGCAAACAAATCGTTATAATACTAATAAGTCAAACAATTATCGATATCGATACTTTTTCAATTACTTTTTTGGAATCCCTAGAGAATGAGTTGTCATTTGGTTGTCAGTTCGTCAACCAATCACAGAGTCCGAAACGTACCTCTCCCCCGCAGTATATTAGTGACTTCGATTTAGAACAAAAACGTGCCCATACTTTCTCCACTGGTTATTTTGCTCCATGATGCTATAAGACGTTGCTTCGTACCAAATTTCAAGATTCTGAGTTCACGGGAAGTACCCTGTAGGTTTTGATTCCCTTGCGAGTGTCGAAAATTTGCGGTATAAACGGGAGTATCTTGATGTAACTAAAAATTTATGGTTTTCGTAATTATTCCTTTATCTATGCTATAAGACGTTGCTTCGTACCAAATTTCAAGATTCTGAGTTCACGGGAAGTACCCTGTAGGTTTTGATTCCCTTGCGAGTGTCGAAAATTTGCGGCATAAACGGGAGTATCTTTTGATCGCGTTGACTTAGAAGTTTGATTTTTTCACAGCTCCAAGAGACCATAGACTTGAGTATTTGATATGAATTTCAGCTTGATACCTCCACGCGTTCCTGAGAAAAAAGGTCTTGACAGACAGACAGACAGACAGACGGACAACAAAGTGATCCTATAAGGGTTCCGTTTTTTCCTTTTGAGGTACGGAACCCTAAAAAGAATCACGTAAATCGGATCATAAATCGCAGCGTAATCGGTGTACGTACATAGAAAAAAAAAAAAACATACCGATCGAATTGAGAACCTCCTCCTTTTTGGGAAGTCGGTTAAAAAGCAACTTCGACATCACTTCTTTTTATGCCACTTCAGCAGTCCAGAGGTTACTTTCGCCTGCATGTTTTGGAGCACATAGGAAAGGGGGAGCATAGTTTGCAAGGCAGCTCTACACCCACACACAATGCAATATGATTCGCCTTTGAGTAGGTGCCTTTGAAATCAGCAAATCAATTTGGTTATGGAGGTTATAGCAGGCCAATAATATAAACGATTTAACTCGTCCTCTAAGCTCTTAGCTGTAGGTGGAGGCTTTCCTCAATCTCTCTCTCTCTCCACTTCGTACTGTTACGTCGTCGTCTGAAAAAAAATCTGAACTTCCTCTAAAAGTCCATTATCTAGGTACTTATAAATAGAAAACGGTATTTAATAAAACCGACAGTTATTTCCATAAACCTAATCGAATCCCCATAATTAGCTGCACTATAACGATGTGGCAGTAGCCTAGGCTATATTATCATCTTTAGCAATAAATATCCACCGTTGAAAAATAACAGTAATTAATGTCATGATCAGTTTATTCATGATCCTCGTGCTTGCAACAGCTCTCGAATATCGGGAAAACAAATAGTAAAACATGGTAATTGGTAAGTACTTATCCCGTTTCCATGCATGTCAGTTCAAACGCTTACACGTAGGTATATATATAACGTAGATGAGATTCTGTAACTTTACCCTTATCTGTTAAAGTTTTTTACCCCCTTTACAGAAAACTTTAAATCAAAAATCAAATCAAATCAAATCAAAACATTTATTTGCATAGAATGTAGGTACAATACAATAATGTTGTTATAAAAATACAGTGAGCCGGGTACATTCTGCCTGAGTTTTGGCATGCAAAATTTAACAGATAGATTAATAATGTCAGTATCAATAATATTGTGACTTAACAAATAATAAAGAGAATGAGTAACCTACAATTCGAAATACATATTTTAACAAGTCATATGAAGCATATTTTAATAATGTCAATAATATTAGATTGCTGAAATGTCACAAACAGCGTATAACAAAAACAATATATTAAGAATCACACAACTAATAAAAAATTTACTGTATCAAAAGTATTATAAGATTGTGAATAAATCTATGAAATAATAAAAATGCAATTACAAATAAAATACAAATAAATGATTTTATGTCAAGTTCAGAGTAGATAAAAAAAATGTCAATACTTGTAATTCTGTTGAAATGTCAATACTTATGAATCTGTTGAAATGTCACACATAGGGTCATTCAAAAAATCACTTATCGAATAATAACATTTATGTATCAAAAAAGACTTGAGTTTATTTTTAAATTGATGAAGAGTGCAATTTTTAATGCTGTCTGGTAGTTTATTAAATATTATTGGACCCATGCAGAAAACACTCTTACTCAGTAATGCTGTCTTATAACCACCGGTAACCAAGAGATTTTTATATTGACTAATTCTTACGGGACCTTTCTTGGTGTCAGAGACCTTAGCAAACAACGTTTGATTTCCTTTTACAAAAATAGCCATCTCTAAAATATACAACGACGGAAATGTCAGAATTTTCAAAGACTTAAACAGAGGTTCACAGCTATCTCTAGGTTTAAGACTACACATAGCTCTAACACAACGCTTTTGGGCTTTAAATACGTTTTCTCTAAGACTACAATTACCCCAAAAAATTATTCCAAACCTAATAAATAATTATTCCAAAACTTTACAGCCGAACTTCACGAAGCATGCATTCACTAAAACACAGAGAATTGCAGTCACGCGTGCCAAATCTAATTATTTTAAAGTAAAACAGAATAGAAAACGCTTTACTGGACATCAGATTTATGTATGTGAGTCACAAATTCATTTTATGATCGTTTCTATCTCAATGTGCAATCTTTTACAGACAAACATAGGGATAGTAATTTAATAGGTCATGAAATCATGGATGCTTTGAAACGCAAATCTGACGTCATCCTCTTTTTTTGCCCTTTTTATTTGGAGGGTGGGAAATCATCAAATGACTCCTCCCGCTATGGGCAGGGCGGCAGGAATTGTCAGAATACTACTGACTAAAAACCACCCATGTTCCTTCTTAGCCCTTTGTGTCCGTGGCCACGGTATCTCTTTCGAACGGTATCTCGCATAATATCACGGTATCTCTTAGCCGCGCTTGCCTAGGTCGGTCTGTGGATGGGTGACCGCCCATTTCATACCGAGTTTCCTCCGTGCCTCGGAAAGCACGTTAAGCTGTTGGTCCCGGCTGTCATATATATAATAATTATTCTTTGGCAGTCGTTACAGGTAGTCAGTGACCTGAAAGTCTGACAACCAGTCTTACCAAAGGGTATCGTATTACCTAGTATTACTTTGTTTGTGGAGGTCAGATAGGCAGCTCCATGTAATTTACTGGTATTCAGCTGCATCCGGTTAGACTGGAAGCCGACCACAACATAGTTGAGAAAAGACTATGCAGATGTCATGATGATTCATGGAACTAGGTTTTAAAAATTAAAAAAAATACCTTATTTACGGATTTTTTTTCAATAGAACTTGACAGTTATTATTTAATTTATTACTAAATACATATAGAATATACGTGATTAAACATGCGTAAAACTAGGGTTGTTTTTGTATACTAATGAACTAAATTAATTGATATTTTATAGCTATGAATATTATCTCAGAATTAGTGAAATGGATGCGACTAATTAGGTGTTTGTGACTAATAAAAATAAGTCGAGGGGAAGACCGAGTTATAGACATTTTTCTTTTTTTTTTATATGATCTAATTCTACATCAAGATGCCTGTACGAGCTCACTCAACAATTTATGCTGACGCCCGCGATCACGCCATGTACTTACATTTATACATTATTGCATGCGCATTACTGTAATTATAGTTAGTTCAATAAAGCCGCTTGGTGACTACACATGTCGGGCCTTTTCTTCCACATTACACATAAGAAATCCCGGCGCACATTGCACCTCTCCGCGGTAGGACTCCACATATTTTTGGTCCTTCGAACCTATAAGTGAAGTGTGAGTGAAAGTGTCTTCATCAATAGCGAATCGGCTCGACTGGCCTCCCACAAGCGGGTCTCACCAGTCAAGTTGAGAATGCGCACATATTGGTGACGGGCATCTGCTCACGCGGAACTAACAGAACCAGTTGACAGTGACACACAAGTCCACAACGTACTCTTCTATCAGTGACAGTGATTACGACATACAACTAGTTTCTTCAACACATCTACAATGGAAGGGCTACTACAACGTCAACAAATCATTGCTGAAACTGTACAGAAGATATCTACAAACATCAAGAAAGATTCTGCAATTCGGAAAACTGCCGAGTACACAAAAAAACGGCTAGTGACACTTGAAGAATTGTGGGATGAATTCGACAACAATCACATAAAACTAACAGTGCTTTGTGATGACAAACACGAGTACATTCAGTCTGGTGCTTACCTCTCCGTGAAAGAGCTCTACACAGCTACATGTGCTCTGCTGATAGACATGAAACAGACCGAAGCCATGGCTAAACAAGGTACAAGTAGTCAAGGTGACGAACAACACAATCTCAGCACGGAAGAGAGAGGTATGTTATCCAAAACTGATGAGCTAATTAGTCAACAACGAACAAACTTTCGAGCTTTTTCAAGAGTCGTACGAGGTATTGACATTAACACTATCTCAGAAAAATGGGAACTACAAGACAAACTGCAGATGATACAGGCGCGCTGGAAAACTATTGACGATCAACACTGGCAAATAGATAATCTATTAATCGGCACGGAACTGGATTATGAACAAGAGTACGCAGAGCATGAAAATATTTACGAAGCCATCAAGAGACAACTAAACCAAAAACTTAGCCATACATCTCACCAACAACAAACCATGCCGAAATTGGAGATTCCGGCATTTAATGGCAACTATGCTCAATGGCCAACTTTTAAGGACCTCTACTCAGAAGCCATCCACATCAATCCAACGCTGAGCAAAACACAAAAAATGCAGCACCTCAAGGGCAAACTGAAAGGTGAGGCAGAGCGGCTAGTGCAGCATCTCAACGTCTCGGCTGAAAATTACGACGCATGCTGGGATATACTCACCCGAAGGTACAACAACATACAGCTGCTATTTACAAAGCAAATCCAAATATTCTTAAGCCAGCCGACTGCACACAAACATTCTGCTCAAGAACTGAAAAACCTCCACGACACGACATTGGAAACGATTCACGCCATACGCAATCTCGGAGTCGACACCACTACGTGGGACCCGTTTTTGGTGCACATACTTACAGAAAAAATGGATGCAGAAACCTACAGTTCGTACATGGAATGCCGAAGGGCACCACGAAATCTGCCTTCATTCGACGAACTTATGGCATTTCTGGAGAGTAAGTTTACAGCTCTCGAGCCAGTCAACAGGAAAAATAACAAGACAGAATCCACGAAGCATGAGGCCAAGAACATGGACAACAGTGAGGGCAAAGAATTTTCTTCAAAATACTTTCCTAAGAAGTTCGACAACAGGGCAAAGACCTATCATGCTCGATTTGAAAGAAAATGTCCATTATGCAAGTCGGACCACATATTGGTTTCTTGTAAAACATTCCAAGATATGGCGCCAGAAGATAAAATAAATACAATTGCACAATTGAAAGTCTGTGAGAATTGTTTGTACTGCCATAATGAAAAACAATGCAATTCCGCGAAAACATGTAAGGTGTGCAATAACAAGCATCATACGACGTTACATGATGCTATACAACAAAAGGCTCAACATACGATTCCTGCTAATAACATGACACCCAAAAGCGTTCCGACAGAATCGCAACAACATAAATCACATCACGTTAGTGGGAATGTGAACGAAGTTCTACTAGCCACAGTTGAACTGTATGTTATGGCTGAAAATGGAGTGCCTACAAAACTTAGGGCTCTACTTGACCAAGGTTCCCAAATCAACTTGATTACGGAATCAGCTGCTCAGCGATTGGGACTTCACAGGCGCAAACAAGATGCAATCGTCTCAGGAGTTGGCATCTCGAACAACAAAAGCCATGGAACCGTAGTACTTACTTGCAACTCCATATACCAAAACTTCACCTTTACTTTTGAGGCGCTTGTCATGACAAGAATGCTGAACAATTTACCCAATTACACGTTTGAGCGACAACAGTGGACACATTTAGAAAACATCAGTCTCGCGGACCCTAACTACAACATTTCCAGGCCAGTTGACATTTTACTGGACGCAGGAGTTTACGCACAAATAATCATGGATGGGATTCTGCGAGGACCTATACATGCGCCAATAGCTCAACAGACAAAGGTCGGATGGGTTCTATTTGGCAACACCACAACATTTCAATGCCATGCAGTGCTTAACAACCTGGAAGACATTTCGCGGTTCTGGGAAGTAGAAGAAATAACTGAACAGACTGCAACGCTGACGTCAGACGAACAATATTGCGAAAACTTATACGCAACTACAACTATCAGGAAGTCTGACGGCAGATATGAGGTCAGAATACCCATGAAACAGGGATTCGAGAGACAGTTAGGTTTTTCAAAACCGCAGGCATTGGCACAATTTCGACAAATGGAGAAACGGTTAGCCAGAGACCAGTCTATTGCTGACAGTTACAAGGCATTCATGGCCGACTATTTATGTCTCAATCACATGAAACAAAGTTTAATTACACTGGAACCAAGTTGCTATCTACCACACCACGGTGTCATGAAATTGGACTCTTCTACTACAAAACTCCGAGTTGTGTTTAATGCCTCAAACAAAACAACTTCGGGCAACAGTCTAATTGAGCTAATGGAGTGTGGGCCAAACCTTCAACAGGACCTACAGGCATTAATCCTACGGTGGCGGGGGTTCCAATTTGTTTATTCCACCGACATTGAAAAGTTTTACAGACAAGTCGGAATACAGGAACAAGATCAACATCTACAGAAGATACTGTGGAGAGAAAACAAGGAAGACAAGATCAAAGAGTACCAGCTGTGCACCGTAACATACGGCACTAAATCTGCTCCCTTTTTAGCGATGCGCACAATAAAACAACTAATTCACGACGATGGTGATCAATACCCGCTTGCTGCTGAAACATTGGACAGTCAGCTGTACGTCGACGACCTTCTCGGCGGAAGCAATGACATCCAACAAGTCAAAACCACTCAACAACAATTAATAGACCTACTCAAACGAGGTGGCTTCAACTTACGCAAGTGGGCGAGCAACGACGAACGCATATTAGAAGATCTTACACCCGATCAAATTAGTCAAAACATGATAGACTTCAAGCACGCTGAAACAAACAAGACATTGGGAGTTATGTGGAATCCCTCTACAGATCAATTTACATTTCATCATCCAGTGGAAACATCAAACACGTGCGCTAACATTACGAAAAGATCGTTGCTATCTCAACTGTCGAAGCTATACGATCCGCTAGGTTGGCTCTCACCTGCCACAATAAAGGCCAAACTTATTTTCCAACATCTGTGGACTACAAACCTCAACTGGGACGATCCCGTACCACAACATGTACAGAAGCAATGGGAAGAGTTTAGGAACGACCTCAAATACATAGGTCAGATCGCTATTCCTCGATGGATGGGAGCCAAAAACACCCCAGTTGAATTACATGGGTTCTGCGATGCATCGGAAAAGGCATACTCATGTGTGATTTATTGCCGAAGCATCAAAAATGATGGACAATACATGACTCGACTAGTTGCAGCGAAAACAAAGCTCGCACCAATTAAAAAACTGATGACACTGCCCAGACTCGAACTGTGCGGCGCACACTTGTTATCCAGACTAGCGAAAAAGGTCATAGAGTCGTTAAACAAACAGACAGTAACAATACAAGCTTGGACTGACTCAACGGTCGTTCTGGGATGGCTACATGGCGACTTTTCCCGCTGGAAAACATTAGCTAACAGGGTTACGAAAGTTACAAATATATTGCCGCCATCAAGTTGGAGACATATCAAATCCGAGGAAAACCCGCCAGATAGCGCTAGTCGTGGCTTACTTCCGTCACAACTAGTCAAACACAAACTTTGGTGGGAGGGACCTACGTGGCTGATACAGAACAACACCTGCCTAACGCCTGCACATTTCTTAGTGGGAGGGCCAATACTGTCAAGCCCACTCTCACCTGACGAAGACATCAGAAACATTAAAACTAGATGGCTGCTACTGGAAAAAATGCACAAAGATTTCTGGAAGAGGTGGTCATCTGAATACCTTCAAACGCTCCAAACGCGCAGCAAGTGGAATTATGCAACAAAGAATCTTGAGATCAACGACATCGTATTGATAAAAGATGATCACTTGCCGCCCTCTAAATGGCTCTTGGGAAGGGTTATGGAGACACATCCTGGTAAGGATGGACACGTTCGAGTGGTAACCCTAAAAACAAAAAATGGCACTCTAAAACGCCCTATCATCAAATTATCACGACTACCTGTCGAAGAGAGTGAAACAGGGTGCGTGGAGAGTGAAGGTGCCTAACGCCTATCGAACAACAGAAAACAGAGAGACCGAAACGGAAAAAACTTACTAACACATTCCTAAACAATTACGTTTGCATATTTTTCACGTTTGCCTTATGCATAGCACCATCACTGTCACAGACAACAGTGAACGTCACCACGTTATCGTCAGCAAAATTAATCTACTTCGACAAAATTGCTGAGATGCAAATACGGCAAGACGACTGGAAAATGATTGTGTATTACAATATGACAACGTATTGGCGAAGTCTACAAAACGTGGCAGACTACGTCACACATTTGAACAGCCTGACTAAGAAAGAGCCAACCTTGATATCCATGGCACAAATTATAGTAAACAATAAGAACTTATCAGCGTGCCATACGACTGTATCAAGTTGCAGTGATAAGTGGATACAGTTAAACAATGATGGCGCGTGGCTCTACACATGTTGTAAACAATGCTTGACACGCATTTTCTGCCCATCCGGCATATTATCGAAACAATTAAGTGCTACTGGTATTATCTCACTTGCTCCTGGATGCATGTTGAAAGGAGATAACATTATACTACGCTCTCATAACAACTTTCACAGTGAGATAAGCGTGACTGAAGACGAGCTTTACTTGAAAGAATCGACTATAAATCACTTCATAGCAGACAACAACTATACTTTTGAAACTGAGCATCATGAAGTGATGATGAAGACATTGAAAGCCAAAATAGAAAAGGTGAAGATGCACCAAGAAATTCTAAACGAAGTGGCAACGTCCCACGACACACATCGCTATATCATGTATAGCTTTATGCTTATCGTTGTTGTTGGGGCTTGTTTATGGATCAGTCTCAAACTGAGGAAACGCTATGGTGCAGTTCTTCGAGTTACCTACAGACCTGATAACCCGGAGCGGGAGCAAACGATCAGCGAGCCGCAACCACGGATGAGCCAGGACACTAGCCGCGCGCACAAGGTCGACAGGGCAACCTCGCCGGCAAGCTGTTAGATTTAGATATAAGCTTTGGACTTTATATTCTTTATTTTACATTGTTTGATTTACTGTTTACTTTACGTTTAATTTACTGTGTTTACATTATTTTTACATTTTGTTTATTTTTGTGATTTGGGAGCATGTACGAGCTCACTCAACAATTTATGCTGACGCCCGCGATCACGCCATGTACTTACATTTATACATTATTGCATGCGCATTACTGTAATTATAGTTAGTTCAATAAAGCCGCTTGGTGACTACACATGTCGGGCCTTTTCTTCCACATTACACATAAGAAATCCCGGCGCACATTGCACCTCCGCGGTAGGACTCCACAATGCCTCTTCGTAGATTGTCGTTTTCATCTGTAAGTACTTTAAGTACATTTTTTTTAATATTTTTTATAGTAGATAATTATCTTAAAATTAATGCAGCGGATGAATGACGAATGCCCCTGATCATACCTGAACCTACCTAGGTACCTATTATACCTTATATATTATAACGTCTGTTTTATCCCAAAGTTCTCCTGGTTGTCAGAATATGTTCAGGTCACTGACTACCTGTAACGGCTGCCAAAGATCAACCTAGGCAGCCGGGACCAACTCCAACTACAACGGGAAACTCGGAATGTAATGGATGATCTCTGACTGACTGACATCACCCATCCACAGATCAACGAAGGTAAACGCGACTTAACCTAAAGATCGACCGGAGTGGCAGTTATTATTAAGCCACCTAATTAATTTACATTTTACCAAAGATATTTTTTAGCCCGACAAAAAGATAGTGGGCAAATGTGGTCCAAGCGTCGCCAAGGATGAATCATATATCAAATGAAAGAGCACAATGTACTGTTTAAACATGCAAAAGGGCATTAAAATCGGTGCCGGAGGAGAGGAGATATTTCGAGAAATGATCTGTTTATTTTTGCCTTATAAGTTACTACTGATTTTTACTAAGGCTGGAATACACATGCTACGTACTAGCACAAAAGCATTCTAGTGATGAGCAGCTGTCACTTAGTATAGCACACAAGTAGCACGTGTATGATGAAAAGAACATGCTTGTGAATAAGCATTGTACCTAATCGCAAGCCGGTCTATTTTTCGTGAACTATAAGCACGACGCAAGAAAACCTCTTTTTTGATACTCTTTGGTGTTACTATGATATTTTATATGTTTTTTTTTTTATCGTGCTGTCATCTTTTTGTTGGTTTCTGTCACTGTCTCCAATAAAACACTGTAAAGCCGCGTCCCCACTAATGTCACCCGAAAAGTTCCTGTTAGGCGCGCAGCTTTGCCTCATGGAGCCGCGCGACCTAAGTGGGGACGCCGCTAAACGTTCATGTTAGGCCTCGATCTCCTGGCGACATGGAGAGAGCGACTGTCTCAACCCCGTGCAGGGCACGCCACTTTGGTGGCAGTAAGTACTATCATCGAGTGAGAAGTGTCTGGAGAGGCACCACGGCGCGGCAGCGCCCTCACCTTCCGTCTGACGCAGGTCCTCACCGGACACGGTTGTTTCGGAAGGTACCTGCTCCAAATCAGGCAGGAGGAAACGCCCGGATGCCACCACTGCTAGGATGACCTGGAGAACACGGTGGAGCACACCGTGGAGGTCTGCACTGCGATCGGCGGCGGCGACCTCTCGCGTGTTGACGGCGCGTTCGTGTTCCACGCGCGCCTCAAAGAGATGTCAGCAACACGAAAGGCCCCCTTCCATGTTGCTGACATATCTTTCTTGATTTTTGGAGGTTGGGAAATCATCAAAAGACCCTCCTGCTCAGCAGAGCGGTAGGGAGTGTCAGACTTCTACTGAAAAAACCACCCATGTTCCTTCCTAGCCCGTCGTGTCGAGGCCGCGCCGGTATCTCTTTCGAACAACCCGCAGCCCCGACGGGCGTCAGCCCTTGCGGGCCCCTTCCATGTTGCTGACATCTCTTTGAGGCGCTCGTGGAACACGAACGCGCCGTCGACACGGCCTTTCGTCGTCATCAAACGGACGGACGGCGAGCTAGCCCATTACTCACCGTCCACAGGCACGCGCCTACGGTGGCCGGAAGTCGTCACGTGCCCCCTGACGCACAGAGCGTCAGACCGCGGTTACTGGGACGAGACGTTCTCCTCTCACGTTCCGCCACCTCCGTCGCTAGCATCATTGCTTCGCAGAAGGAGGCGACGGCGTCCCATTCCCTCTCGCCCAGCACCATGGCTTGCACTAGGGCCAGACGCGAGAGGTCGCCGCTGCCGATCGCCGCTATGAGAACACAGCGGGGTAAGCAAGGCAGACCTCCACGTAATGCTCCGGCCGATCCTCACAATGGTGACATCCGGGCGTTTCCTCTCGCCTGATTCGGTGCAGGTACCTCCCGAAGCAACCGTGTCCGGTGAGGACCTGCGTCAGACGGAAGGTGAGGGCACCGTGGCGCCTCTCAAGCCACTCCTCAAAGAGAGGACCCAGTGAAACCCTAAGCCGAGGCTCGTACCTCACAGGGGGTGCCTATGTGTACCTATGTGTTACAAATACATATACGGCAATACATCCGTTGCCGCCAAAAGTCAAAATAACCCGAACGCGCGTTCACTGACAAGTGACACTTTCAAACTGTCGTAATGCGCTTTGCTTATTTTTTCTAATCTTCCACTCGGACCAAGGAGGTTGAAAGAAGTAGTTTCTAACACTATATTAACTTCTAAGGCAAAAATAAACTAATCATTTCTCGAAATATCTCCTCTCCTCCGGGACCGATTTTAATGCCCCTCTGTGTGTTTGAACAGTACGTTGTGCTCTTCCATTTGGTATATGATTCATCCTTGGCGACGCTTGGACCAACTCCCATACATTTTTGCCCACTATCATTTATTTTATAGAAGTAGCTTTTATTGTGGCTTAAAAGACTTGGTTTTCGATTAAAAGATAGTTGTGATGTTTGAATACATTAATTGCGGGTAATTAAAATATACTAATAAAACGATTCCCAGATTTTCAACCGACTTCCAAAAAGGAGGTGGTTCTCAATTCGTGTATGTTTGTTTCCGCCAAATACCTATTCGTCATTTTTGAACCGATTTGAAAAAATATTTTTTTATTCGAAAGAGGTTACCTTCTGCATGTGTTTTCATGTTACCATGTCAGGATCTGATGATGGAATCTCATGGGAATGAAGGACAATCCTCAAATTTTATAGGCACGAATTACGTGTTTCGTTTTCTTTCAAAAGTTATTCAAGTATTCACATCTGGCAATCATCACCTCATTTTGATAAGCTGATGATGGAAGGTATAACTCCGTAACGGTTAGGAGTTAGAGGATAATTCCAAAATAAAATATAATGGGGACGTATACTTTCAGGTTATCTAAGTGAGCTGATTATGGAAGGTACTACTCCTCAACGGTTAGGAGTTGAAAGCAATAATATGGGACTAAATATTGATTTCGCAGCGGCGGCGGCGACCTCTCGCGTGCTAGCGAAGGAGGTGGCGGAACATGAGAGGGAGAAAACCTCTCGTCCCAGCCGCCGCTGGAGGCGGTCCGGGCGTCGGGGGCCACGTGATGGCTTCCGGCCACCGTAAACGTGGGCCTGTGGACGGTGAGTTGGGCTAGCTCGCCGTCCGTCCGTCTTATGACGACAACAGATCGTGTCGACGGCGTTCGCGTTCCTCGCGCGCCTCAAAGAGATGTCAGCAACATGGAAAGGGCCCGCAAGGGCCGACGGGGCTGCGGGATGTCGAAAGAGATACCGCGGCCCTGGACACAAAAGGGCTAAGAAGGAACATGGGTGGTGTTTAGTCAGTAGAAGTCTGCCACACCCTTCCGGTCCGCCCAGAGCGGGAGGAGCATTTTGATGATTTCGCACCCTCCAAAACAAAAGGCACGGAGGAAACTGGTCCGAGATCAGCAGTGGACATCAATGGGCCGTCCTACATAACGTATGCAGGAATGTAAATAGCATCAGCTGCTTACTTCGATCAATAATGTGATCGAATGCTTACGATTCTGCTCGAGTTTGGCTCGTAAAGGGAGGGTAGTGACTGGGTGACGCCGATGGATGTAACTATCTGTTATCGCTGTGTTATAGTTACCTTTAAACTAAATTGTTTATGACTGGACGTGGAGAATTAATTATGGACCTTATGTGCAGCGGTGGCCCAGTAGTGGTGGCCCCGACTTGCAAACAGTAAATCGTGAGTTTGAACCCAGGCAGGTGCATCATCTTGCAGTTTATATCATCACAACTGCTCTAAAAATGGTAAACGAACTTTGTGAGGAAATGTCTTTGAACCAAAAAATCAAAGTAATTCCACTCTACCAACCTGCACTGGGCCCGCGTGATGCATTACAGCAGCTGTAAGCTGTCAGCTGCTGACAGCTCACTCCCTCTCATAAAGGGAGGCCTGTGACCCATCAGTGGGAACAGTATAGGCTGTTTACCTACAAGTTATTCTAGTGTATTTAACTTTTATTAAAATGCTCTCTGAGTTCCTGGGGCTCTACCATGGCTTATTTATTGTTTAGTAAATTTGTGGGAAACTTTCAGTGCACCGAACAATAATACCTACCTAGCGTGGAATTCTTAGTTGATAGCTGTGAAATAATACCTAGTAAGTTAAGAGTGTTAGATGCAGCTTCTCTGTGGGTGGCCAGGTCTTATGATTTGAAGGAAGTGGGTTCATACTTTGTGGCTTTTCTTCATTACCACTGTTCCCAAAACGGTCAAGGTTTTGGCGCACGGTGGTTCTACAATTGGTTGCCGTGCATGTCGCGGGTTTGATTCCCGCACGGAACAAAGACTACGGCTGCCAGGTACGAGTAGTTGTTCTGGGTCTGGCTGTTTGTTTATGTTAATTCAAATCTTTGTAAAGGAGAAATGTTTCGATTATTTTATATAAGAAGATGACATGCTGCGCCAACCTCGAATGAATTGGGATAAGGGCAAGAGATTGATGATTGCTCTTTGCGCACAAACAACACATGTAAATGGAACTCACCAGTTATGCCGATTATAGGTATTTTCAGTGTTAGCATTGTCTAATGACTTTGCCAAGAGCATCTCGTGCTACGCACTGATAGTCTGCTATGTAGCAAATAACATAGCGTACCTATATGCTTTAAATTAACATGGAAATGGAACTCACCTGCTGTGCCGAGTATAGGTATTTTCAGTGTAAGCATAGTCCAATGACATTGCCTAGGACATCTCGTGTCTCGCACTGATCTGATAGTTCAAGTTCCAGCTAGTACATAGGAAATATATGTAACTGGGGTGTCGCGCACCCACTGGAAAAAAACTTTAAGAAGCTTACGGCACATAATTATGTGGTATACAGTGTTAATGACCATCGTATCGCTTGAATAAGCACTGTAGATATCACGTATCCGGAGGTCAGTTATAGCCAGGCATAGGGCTACAAGGGTTACATCCAACATCCAAGTTCAATCCTGTGCGGGCGTTGTCTGTAGGTATTTGCTCAGATTTCTGCGTCTCAGGTTTACAATTTTCACTAAGGATGCACTTAATACACTTCCTGTCACTCAGTATTTTGTTATTTCGATATATATAACGTAAACTTATTTTTAAGCGAATAATTGGACGAGGAAGAACTTTTTCCTTGCGATGTCGTTACGCGCGAAAAAGAAAAGTGACGTTTCAAGTGTCAAAGACGGGAAAGTAAGATGCAAATGTTGCAATCTTTAAAAAATATTCATTTTCTTTATCTAAAATTGCGAGGTTAATACGTGTCGTAAGGGATTACTACTATGTCAACAATAATTATTTGAAGATCACCACGAAATAAAATACTTGAGTATTTAGATAGAAAACTAGTTTAGAACGCTGTAACTTTAGAGCAGCTAGGAATGTAAACTCATAACGATAAGTTAGCAATAGAAATGTGTCACTCACAAACAAAAAAACCGAAATCCATTTAGGTATGTACCTAATTTGCGGTTAGTAGCCATTTGTCCTACCATTAGTTGTGTTATTTGTTTTAGCTAAATCCATCTGAATAAACTTATTATTCTTCATCTCAGAGAGTCATTCATGCGGTATTTAAATGCTGCAGTTCTGCGAACAAGGCAGCAGGTTGGGTCCGGTCGTAATTATCTTGATTTGCTTTTGTTTTTAATGCCGCGGTCGCGGGTCAATCAAATCTTTAGCAGCTTGTTTTGTTTTTATAAAAAAAGAGATAATTTGCTAATTAGTAAGTAGGTATGTTTATTTCATAGTGCCTACATGTGTTTTGAAAAGTGACGGTGAACCGAATCTGCTACAGCTCTGAGTTGAGGAATTACTCCTTTGAACTGTCCGATGTAGGTACCTATACTTAGACCTTGGAAGGTCCTTCCAAGATCTGATGCTGCAACTAGCACTAATACTCTTGATTAATTTCGTTGCGGGATCCAAGACAGTTAAATCATTTCTCTGGGACTTCGTCGAGCTTCATTGTCTCGGCGCTTTTCTTGTGGTCGCCACTGTTGATTCTGGCTAACAGGAGTTACAGTGGTTTGGGAATAGTGAGGCGGGCTTGTCCCAAGTAAAAAAAAAAAATACTCTTAATTAAGTTAACCAGCTTCAAAAGTACCTACCTATGTAACAATAGGTAGGAAGGTACTCAACCCGTCATGACATCACACCTGTAGGTAATCCGCGAAAGGTTAGGCAGAGGTGTACCAATGAGGTGTACCTATTACGTATAGGTACACCCACATTTCGCCGGTTAAGTTCTAAGTCTCATCATCTCATGTACCACACCAGGCACAAATTTAGACTCCGGGGCAGCTATTGAGAATTAATGAGTTGAGTATTAATGTAGATGGCTATAAAAGGACAGGAAGACCAAAGAAACGATGGATGGACTGTGTGAAGGATGATATGGCTAGAAAGGAGGTGACTGCTGAGATGACGAGAAATAGGGAAGTATGGAAGAAGAAGACATGTTGCGCCGACCACAAATAAATTGGGTTAGGGGCAGGAGAATGATGAATGAAGATCAAAGATAGACCAGTAACATTTTGACCGACCCAAGAATCAAACCCAGGACCTCATGGTCAGCAATCACGCTTGTGATGTCACTAGACCATCGAGGCAGTCACACAATAATCATGTGCATACATTATGCAAATAAATGTTTCTTAAGTTTTCTTCATTAATAGGTATACAGGTAGGAAGAATAGAATCTTACTGTGCGATGTCCGA
Source organism: Diarsia mendica (assembly GCA_949316265.1). Taxonomy (NCBI): domain Eukaryota; kingdom Metazoa; phylum Arthropoda; class Insecta; order Lepidoptera; family Noctuidae; genus Diarsia; species Diarsia mendica. Next base: position 25,010,481 of record OX438893.1, on the reverse strand, counting down.
AGTGCAGGAACAACACTAGCCAGCTAACAACAGTGCGTGGCGCCTACTTATTTGTGCGCCACCGCCGGTGCCGGCTTGCCGCGCCGGCCCGCCGCCGCCGCCGCCGGCGCCCCGCGGTCCACGCGAATACCAGGATGCTGCGTTAGAGATGAGAGGTAGCGGGGTGAAGGAGATGGAATTTATGTATCCATTTGTGATTTTGGTGTTTTTTATGGAGCGAGAGGGCAGGGTTTAAGTAGCAGATGTATTTAGGTACCTACTATTGTTTATAGACAAGTTCATAAATTTTGCTTTACTTTATTATTTGTGAACTTGGATGAACCGAAGCAGTTGATAGTTTTTTTTTAATTTTAGGTCTCAATGTTTACTGATCAGGACTTGCACCACAGCTTGCATTTACTAATGGAACAGGTTTCTGTTTGGGTTGTCTTGTGGACTAAGGTGAACAAAATTTTGTAAGTAAACATCCCCAGTCAGTACTTAACCATACCATGATTAACTCGAAAGACATATTGTACTTCTGGTTTCTTTATTACAATTTATTTGGACGCCTAATTAGTGTCTTATTTGGCCGTTGTACCTATATATTACCTAACTAGCTGACCCGCGCAACTTCGTCTGCGTCACATAAATATAGCTATAACCTTTCTCGATATATCGACTATCCGACATTAATTTATTAAGCTAAATCGTAACAAACAAAAAATCTTATCTTTCCTCTTTATTACAATAGTTTAGATGGTTTAGATTAGCTTAGCTTATATTAAAGTGTGAATTACTACTTATAAAATCTATCTCTTACTGTTAAATATAGGTACTCTGTACTTGTAAACAATATGATGCAGTAAATATTTTGAATTTGAATTTCCCGGAGGCCAGCCAGAATCCCCCGTATCTACATTGCGACGCAACCCGCGTAATTATTTTTCCGCGCGGGTATTTTTACATTGCGATATCTTCTAATATATTTGTTTAAACTGTATAGAGTAAATAGCACAAATATTCTATATTAAATTTCCGTTCTAATGAACACATTTATTTAGATATAGATTAATACCATATGGGTTAAATAAGCTTCGCAAAAAATAATTCTTTTTAACCTAACATTTTAATAATTAAAAATGGTTACAGTGAGTCAATCTTAAAAGATAGACAGATGCTGTCGTGGACTTTTTATTAGAACTTTTAAAGACGAATAATTACTTCATACATGATATTCTCGTAACTTAAACCGTTTTCGCAGCGCACGCAACGGAAGCTCTCAGAAAGGAATTTTCTTTTCCCGTTTTTGCAACATTTCTCATTTATGCTCCGCTCCTATTGGTAGTAGCGTGATGTTATTTAGCCTATAACCTTCCTCGATAAATGAACTATCCAACACAAAAAGAATTTTTCAAATCCAACCAGTAGCTCCAGAGTTTATCGCGTTCAAACAAACAAACAAACAAACAAACAAACAAACAAACTCTTCAGCTTTATAATATTAGTATAGATATGTAAGTACCTATATTAACTTTCAGTTTTTTTTTTGTATATAATGTAGGTACATAACCAGCTAATATTTTATTAAGGTACATGGCAGGAAGTTATAGGTTACCTTAATAAGTAGGTAATTCTCGAAAATCAGGTTACATAATATAGTATCATAATCTTTGTCCCACTAAGTTCGCTATCTCTCCCGCGCTCGCTGCGCTCGTCCCCCAATCGCACCCTTCTCAGAGCCCCACTAATGATTGCTCATGATTTATTTGCCCAGCTTATTTTTATAGTCGCCTGATTCCACGCGATGATGGAAGGTGAACGTCTCCATTCCTTTTTACTTGTCTTCAAACGATTGTGGTAGCGTTTTGTTGGACAACTTCATTATTTTAAGTTACTAGGTAGTTTTATGCAATTTTGGAACGGAATGTAAGTGTTTTTTTTACTTTGATCCCCCCTATGGTGTATTTGTAAACGTTTAGACATTTTGATTATTTTATTGGATTTGTGGCTCGAGGACACTGCTGCCACATACTTGCTACTTGTAGGTATGTACCTACCTAGTTACTTAGGTCTCTACTAGGTAGAGTGGTAGATGGCAACTATATTTTTCAGATTAAATAGGTACACATAAATAAACTCACGCCCTTTTCCCACGGGGGTAGGCAGAAACCACAGAACGCCACCTCCCAAGTAACATTTTTGGTTTTAGAAAGGTTTTGAAAAGGTTCTAGAACCTTCATAAGGAAATCTGCTCGTAAGTCTTAACAGGCTCAATAACGTTATATTAACCTTATATTAACCTCCTGAGTGCAAAAAGGGCCCACGTTTTAGAACATTTCTGAGAGCTATAGCAAAACCTATAGCTCAAATCCAGAACCTTTCGAACTACTTACACAGTACCCAAATATAACCTTCACAACCTTAATTTAACGTGAATATAACCTTGCAAGGCAGCTTTTAAGTTCTAAATTAGTCTTGTATGTAACCCTATGACAACTTAAAACCTTTTTGATGGGTATGAAAAAATACCTTTCCAGGACTCTCGGGTTTTAAAATGTTTCTGTGTAAGATTTTTTTAGACAGAAAGACCAATATAATGGCGCCACATTCGCTGACATTTTACCAAGTTTCAAAATGGCTAACTGAGTATTTAGTAAGTATTTATAAAATAAATATAAGTATCTTGCTGAAGTCAGGAAAAACAAAAATTGTGCGACTGGCACTTCATCGTGAAACTTTGGGATAATAGTGCTAAATACGAGACGGGCCTTGCGTTAGTTTATAATTTTGAAGATATTTTAATTAAATAAAAATTATTAATATACACGGTTGGTGGTACGTTGCATTAGAAATAAAAGTTCTATTCATTTAAAAACATATATTTTAAATGCTATAGCACAAGTTACTTATTTTAGCCTTATTGAATTAAAATATTGCCTTTTGTTTTGATTTTTTTATTTAAAATTGATTTTTTATGTAAAAAAAAATGGCTGGCGTTAATAAATTACTAGAAAGCATTAAAATTACCAATTTCAGAACTGTTACAGCTAAAACCTCTTAATGTTTGCCAAAATAAGAGCTAAAAGTAATCTCGCGGAGCTACTTAAAACGCATAGGCTGTTTTTGCAGCTTTAAGGTTATCGCTAGGAGTAATTCAAGACTTGCTAGTCGCGAAAACAACCCCTGCGCACAATTAGTTGCTTTTAGGTTTTGGTTGAAACAGGACGTGCGATCGACGGTTTGACAAGAGTGCTGAACAAACAGCTACAGGGTGTTTTAGGTCATGGTAACTTTAAGAGTAAATTATTTTCCTTCAAGCTTGTTGCCTCGCCTTTTTACCCGACTGCGCAAAGCAAAGAAGGGTTATGTGTTTATCAGTCTATGTATGTATGTATGTATGTATGTATGTTTGTTCCTATGTGGCACTGTAGAGGCCAAACGCCTTGGCCGATTTTGATGATCCGTACGTCAATCGATTCGTCTTGACCTCGCGAGTGTCACTAAAAACATTACAATAAACAATACTCACTAAAGTAACAACTAGTCGCCATATTGTCAAAATGAAAAAAAAAAATTTGACGCACCACATCAAGTGGGGTATCGTTGAATAGGTATTTGAAAATGAATATTAGGTTTCCTTTATCATTTTTCATTTTATAAAACCGTTTAGGATATATAACGATTTAAAGTTATTAGAACAAACAATATCGCATTTCTTACTTATAACCGGATTTTTTTACGTGTACGGAATGAATATAAAATCGAATCGAAATCTACCGTCTTATAATAGTAATAACGAAGTTAATGAAAACTGACTAAAAAGTGTTAAATAAAAAAATGTAGTTAAAAAACTAAAAAACCCGACTGAAAAAACGGAAAAGCAAAAAACAAGCACATTTTAAATTAAACAAAACTTGGAACCAGGCGGGGTTCATTTGAATATTAAATTATGAAATGAAAATAGAATGGACCCCGCCTGCTTACAAGTTTTGTTTAATTTAAAATGTGCTTGTTTTTTGCTTTTCCGTTTTTTCAGTCGGGTTTTTTAGTTTTTTTATTTTTTTATTGTCAATGTTCTACATCTGACTGCGAATTTGAACAAACTGCTCATCACATTTTATGGGAGTGTAGTCTTTGGCAGAATGAACGTTATATTATGTTAAATAGTGTACAGGTTACATCCGGAGTTATTTACTATACGGACCTTGTAGAAACTAGAACAAATTTCCGTGCGTTCAAGCATTTTTGTCATACCTATTATTGGAATCAAATATAACAGCTCACAACTTAGGACCCAGTAATATTAATGACAATAATATCCGTGGTGCTAGGCAACTGGGCTTATCCCAGTTGTATACGTCCGTGTGTGCCTATTGGCCTTGTTCTGGTCTGTCTCCTGCTGATATGGAGGGAAGTGGAAATTATGTTTTTTCCTACTCCTCCGCTATTCTTTTCTGATTAATTTCGTTGCGGGATCCAAGACAGTTAAATCGCTTCTCTGGGACATCGTCGAGCTTCATTGTCTCGGCGCTTTTCTTGTGGTCGCCACTGTTGATTCTGGCTAACAGGAGTTACAGTGGTTTGGGAAAAGTGTGGCAGGCTTGTCCCAACAAAAAAAAAAAAGTTTAATTTTGTGTTCTAAAGACCAAAGTAAGAAATTTTTACGCACTTTACGTTTAAAATTTCCACTCCGTTTTTTTGACATCACCCTGGTTTGATTCATCTTCAAGACAACGTAATGCTTTGTAGTAGCGGAGACAACCGATATTTTTTGAGGATGCCTTTATAGCTTTAAAATACTCTTGTAGGACGTTAATCATGCTTTCAGCTCATAAACAATAGCTTATTGGTTTGGGTTGTCACCACGCAGTCCTAATTTATTTGCCTAGACACTCTAAAACAACCTTAAGGTTTGAGGTAGGTTTTAAAAATTACTTATAAGCAATTTCAACATTCCATAACTTTATGGTCATATCAAAGTTAAAACTTAAACCTTTAGATCTCAATTCAGCATAATGCTAGCCTTTTCAGAACTTAATCAGGAGTCTACGACAGCTATAAGATCCTAGGACTGTATGCTCTTGAAACACAAGTCAAAATAACGTTAATTTAAACTCTTGTCAGCGGCTCCAAGGTTGTAATATAAAACAACTAGTATTAGGACCTATTAATCATTCTCAAGTACTTAATGTAACCAGATAGCAAAGCATTAACCTTTTTACGACCCTTAGAAAACCTAAAGGCATTTTTTACAACCTAGGCCCGAATGAAATGTTACTTGGGCTGCTACGATCCTTACATAGGTACTCCTTATATACATCCATCATACTCCTCTCAGATTAAATAGAGGAGAAAATTAATAACAGTGTAGAGAGAATGTTGATTTGAGGAGCTCGTGGTAATAACAGCTGCTCAGGTCGGTCTTTAGGTTAAGCCGTGCTTGCCTAGATTGGGTAATGGACTCCATACCGAGTATCCCCGTGCCTCGGAAAGTAGGTACGGTCGGCTTTCGGTCCTTTGTTTGGAGAGTGGTAAATCATCAAATGACTCCTACCGCTCTGGGTAGAGCGGTAGGAAGTGTCACAGTAAGGCCTCAGCCTCGAATTTTGCGGGCAACGGGGAGGCGGCGGCGGCGCGGGATCGGCGGGATCTTATGCGTACAATCAAATATGGACCAGTTCTCGGAAAACTGCGGCGCGGGAGCGGGCAACGAGCGGTGCACTCCATACAAGCCGCGCCGCCCCGCTGCCCGCAAAATTCGAGGCTGAGGCCTTAAACTGACTAAAAACCACCCATGTTCCTTCTTAGCCCGCTGTGTTGTGTTTCGAACCCGCAGCCCCGACGGAACTTTTGGTCATGGCGGACATTTCTGTAGACTTACAGGTAGTCAGTAACAGTATCGTTCAGGAAGCGTCAAACGTACCTAGAGGCACCAGCTCATCGAACAACTCATCATCATCAGCCTATAATGTGCACCTGCCATCTAATCTCTACACCACCCTTGGTTGACTGGTAGAGAATGCCTAAGGCATTAAGTCCGCCTTTGTACCTTTTTTTTGTGTGCGAGAAGTTTAAATAAATAAATAAATAAATAAATGTTTCCACTGCAGGGACTCAGGCCTCCTCTCTAGGAGAGGGATGGGCTATAATCCACCACGCGGGCCCAGTGCGGATTGGCAGATGTCACATGTCTTCGAATTTTTTGGTTCTAAGACATGCCGGTTTCCTCTCACGATGTTTTCCTTCACCGTTTTGAGAGCAGCGGTGATGAAATAAATTACACAAAGTAATGCGCCTGCCTGGGTTCGAACCCACGACCTAGTACTGTTCGTAAAGTCGGGGCCGACACCACTGGGCCACCGCTGCTCTCCATCGAACAACTACGTAAGTACAATCTGTCAAAATACTCTTCTTTAAAAAGATTTTCAATAGGAATTCGAAAGTTTCGGGTAGCTTTAATAGGTACTCGCCAGTATCTGCAATGTCAATGTTGCTCAAGGCGCCTGGCAGACGTATGTTAGATTCCGGCTATTCGTGTTCCATTGCAGGCGGTTAAAAAAACAACGGCTCGTTATTATGCTGCCACTCGAATTTGCCATTCGAGTACCTTTAAAGGGAGGAACAATAAGTATAGTTATGAATTCAGGAACCAAGATCGATCGCAGCAGTTTTCTGGTTTTGACTCACCGCGAAAGTGACTATAGTGACTACCACTAGCGAAAAATTTGCTGCTACGTTCCTACGCATCTAATGCGGCTGCCACACTATGCTCCTTGTGCTGCTCATCGCTATGCTCCTCGCCCTGCCGCTATTTGCCGCGATGTTGCCCGCTCTGCCCACACTGCTCTACTCGCGCAATTAATCGCGACGCTATCATCACTTGTCATTTGCCTTTGGTGGACGATGAAACTGTGGCAGCGTGCGCGCTATGCATTTTTAATATAGCCAATTATATTAATGTCATAAAAAAAATATACATCGTCGTCGTTATCCTCCCTAACGGAGATGGTGGTGGATCACACCTATTCATCGCGGAGCGGTGGGCAGGACGAGGAGCATGACGTGCGCCGTGCGGCATGATGAGTAAAGTTGCCACACTATCTCTCTGCCTCCTTTCCTCGCTACTTCCCATGCCACACGTCGAGTGTGTGGCGCCCGCAATCCCGCATTATGGTCGTGTAGAAGTTTACTAGTTGTTCTGCACATGGACCAACATAGAAATTATAACTAAATCATCATCTGCCTAGCCGTTTGCCATGATGATGCAGCAGGATACCGCTATATCTCCACAGTTGCTAGCGTAACGCGATGCCCGTCGACATACCTACGGGCTTCTGAGTACCAGCATTGATAACACTAATTTTTCACGTTCTGGTTCAGGGGTTCAGCTGGTCAAATCAGTTATTTTCTTGCTCGCCAAACCTTTCGCTGTATTACGTGAACGCTTTTGATTTATCTTACAGTTGTAACTGAGACCTTTAGCAGCTCGTGACTAAATAAAACAGCCGCACGATTCGATCTTCAGGTAGTCGTCTATTAATTACATGCCAAGTTTCCTCCGTGCCTCGGAAACTACGTAAAGCCGCGTTGGTCCCGGCTGGCAATTATAGATCTTCGACAGTCGTTACTGTCAGTGGCTCGAATTTCTGACAATCAGACTTGCCAAGGGGTATCGGAGTTTAGGTAATACCTATTACTAGTACCTACAACAGGGCTGCTTCCGGTTAGACTGGAAGCCGATCCCAACATAGTTGGAAAAATTCTAGGCAGATGGTGTAACAGAGACACACAGACCACGTGGCACAGACCTTTAAAATTACTTATGTGATAGGTAACAAATAAAAACACCAAAATACATCTGTTTAATTTATTAAAAGTAAAAATTACTTATCTAGTATACCAAAAAACAAATTAATTCTCCTTTCCTTTATATTCCACAAAATAAAAACAAACTCTTTCGGTATGCAGACACTGCGACGAACGCAACGAAATTAGTATTGATGATACACACTTGAGTAACACAGTCTTTTGATAGCAGCCACCCAGCGGCTTTAATTTTATATTTTTATAGTTATTAAATACTACTTTTTAAGCTATTTTGACAAATTTGACAGTAGCCGTAAATGAAAATCTATCTTATTTTAACGTAATTAAAGTTTACTTTGTGATTTGGCAGTGATACAAAGTCACAGTAGTTTGTTTGTTGTCCTCTGCGCGTGTGTGCACACCAGACTTTAGGTTAAAACATTTCAAGAAGTAAAACAAAATAAACAGATAACATTGCACTTCAGAGTATTCAGATCTTTGCAAGAATAAATACTATGTATTCAAAATTAAAGGGACCATTTCATTATAGAACAAAATCATTAAAATTCCGGTTTGTCAAAATTGTTTTACGACGACTAGTCAAGTCAACTTTAAAAAAGTCGAAATTTTATTTTGATAAAAAATAAACTAAAATAGTCATTTTTTAACATCTGTCTAAATGTACTTACTTTATTTACCTTTCAAAACAATAGCCGCAGTGTCAATAAAGTTCTTTTAAAATTATTGCGCGGAAAAACAATACACAATTTTCCGTACGGATAGGATTTACAGACAAACCATAAAACATTCAAAAGGTACAAAAATAAGTTTGGACCCAATCCACTCTATCGCACATTTATGTAAAGGTTTTATATGTAGTTAACTATTTATAATTTAATTATTATGTAGGTACAACATTTATGTACTAAAATGTAACAAAAAAGTGGTGCTTCTTGCATTGCTTTTTATATTGTAGTTTCTACATTTGAAGAGATGAATTATCTTGGTTTAGCAACTAGTACATAGATGTTGTTTTAAGGTTAAAAGGTATCAGCGATTAATCGGAGTTTCTTTCATGGATGCTTTCGACCCCAACATAGTGGGGTCTTCTACTGTTAACAGTAGTTCTAGCTGATGATGAAGGGTTTTTTCCAACTAATCGTCTTTACTTTCAGCCTTAATTTCGAGTCTCTTGTAAGTTCCTCTAACTATTTATTTCGTTGTAGACAATTATAGATTCGTAAGAAAATATATTTAATTAAGTACAAAATAATACGTAGATTATATAATTTATATAATTATATTTATTGCAAAAATCGGTGAAGTCAGTCGGTATTTTGTTACTCAAGTTATATGAGTTTTAAAATACTGTTTTTAGTGTAAGGTAAAAAAACTTATGTAAGAAAAACTCACAAGAGAAACTTTACTAAACTAAAATAACTGTAAAATAATATCGTTTCTGAAAAAAGCGACATATTCAATTGTCTTTCGTAATAATCGTCACCAATATGGCGTAAAGTATTTTCGTCTAAAAATGAAGTAAATCTCTCAAACATGTTATGTAATAAAATTGTGACGAGCGTAATTTATGTACAGGAGTAGCTTACGCAAAATAAATCATGAATAGTCCAACTTCGTTTTCAATAATACGCCTTTTTCTACAAAGTTAAATAAAATTATTTAGGGAAGCTTCGGAGACTTGACGAACTAGAGTAACTAAACCACCTGAGGGCGGGGTCCGAATACATAATTTAACATTGATAGATGTAATTTCACGTCTCAGCGCGATTTGGCACTTGTGGTCGTTACGAAAATGCCGAAAAATAAAGACCCTGTTTGGACTGAATTCGAGAGATCAAGTTATAAATCAGCATGGATAATTATTATCAAAGAAAATAATTATCCTGATAGTTAAGAACCCCGCCCGAAGTTGACATATTTGGATATCGACGTTCGCGGAGCTTTCCTAGTTAATAAAAGTTAACGTTGTGTTTTCTTAATAATTAGTTGAAAAGTGACATTAAAACTAACGTAATATTAACGAGATTGTATGAATATGGGCAATTTTATCAATAAAAAGACCAAGATAATGATTTATTGACGATGATAGATGAGTGATGTTTGTTCTCTTTCGTCTCGCCGAATAAATACTTTTAGATGCCGTAAATAGCTAAGCACATTACTACCATAACGGACCGCAGTGCATTTCACTACGAACTAAAGATGGGTTTTTCGTTTTACTACAGAACCCTAAAAAATAATGGAGATTCATACCAAATGTATGAAAGGTGGTTTGGCAATGCAGTCCGTCCATGTTTTTAAATTTTGTACTCTATAACCCTATTTAAACAGGCACATACAAAATTGCATTCAGGAGCTTATTCCACGATCTTAATGTAAAAACGACAACATACATAAAGGTATCTATGTATAAAAAGGTTTATTTCTAACGGATAATGTACTTGAGAAATGACAGTCATGTGTTATCATAATTCAAAGTCATACAATGGGAGTGTTACTGGCAAAATGCTGATTACATAAATGTAGTTTCTCCTTTACATTTGTGCCTTGGTTTAACAGCCTTTCTATAAACTGCTAATTGGTATTCATAGTAGGAAGTAGATAATAGGGGATCGAACAAAAAACCACTAATTAGTCCGTCAGATAGATTTCCAAAAAATAATGGACACGTATTTTTTCTTTTTTCACGTAAACAAAAAATGAAGACAGTGCTTCGAAAACTCGTGTGACGTCATAATATGATAGTACATTTTGTACCTACAAGTGACGTTTCAAGCCCCACTCCATGATCTTTGTCGCGTTTTATCTTCGTCATTTTTTATTGATTTGTTAAAACAAAAAACACGTATTCAATATTTTTCGATAATCTAACTTACGGACTAAACAGAATCATATTATTTTGACCCAGTCCGATCCCCTATTGTAACTGTAGGTGTGACCCAAAATTGTGTGGCAAGTTCGATGTGCGATATGGTGAGCTAGAAAATGAATACAACTATTTTAGGTGTTCTTAATTCATCCATCCAAATTCACAAACTTTTAATTACTAATATTTTTTTAACCAACTACAGAAAAAGAGCTTCTATAGTTGCTGCCCGTAGTGTCAATAGTGGTCATGCCCTTTTCCTAATATCTCTTTGTACAAAATTAAATCAAAACCGAACCATGTATGTTTTTCATTAGAAATCACAATAGATGACAACAGGCTTATTTTTGGATTTCAAAGTTTGGAGCTTTAACCTTTTGAGCGCCACAGTCGCGTATAGACGACAGGCCGAACAAGCAAAGAAGTGCCTTAAGTTTGGCGACGTACTTTTCGGCTTGTCGTTTTGCTTGGCTGTGGCGGTAAATCTATACTAATATTATAAAGCTGAAGAGTTTGTTTGTTTGTTTGTTTGTTTGAACGCGATAAACTCTGGAACTACTGGTTGGATTTGAAAAATTCTTTTTGTGTTGGATAGTTCATTTATCGAGGAAGGTTATAGGCTATATAACATCACGCTACTACCAATAGGAGCGGAGCATAAATGAGAAATGTTGCAAAAACGGGAAAAGAAAATTCCTTTCTGAGAGCTTCCGTTGCGTGCGCTGCGAAAACGGTTTAAGTTACGAGAATATCATGTATGAAGTAATTATTCGTCTTTAAAAGTTCTAAAAAAAAGTCCGCGACAGCATCTGTCTATCTTTTAAGATTGACTCACTGTAACCATTTTTTACTATTAAAATGTTAGGTCAAAAAGAATTATTTTTTGCGAAGCTTATTTAACCCATATGGTATTAATCTATATCTAAATAAATGTGTTCGTTAGAACGGAAATTTAATGTAGAATATTTGTGCTCTTTACTCTATACAGTTTAAACAAATATCTTAGAAAATATCGCAATGTAAAAATACCCGCGCGGAAAAATAATTACGCGGGTTGCGTCGCAATGTAGGTACGGGGAATTCTGGCTGGCCTCCGGGAAATTCAAATTCAAAATATTTACTGCATCATAATGTTTACAAGTACAGAGTGTTTAAAGTATATTTAACAGTAAGTGATAGATTTTATAGTAATTCACACTTTAATATAATCTAAGCTAATCTAAACCATCTAAACTATTGTAATAAAGAGGAAAGATAAGATTACGATTTAGCTTAATTAATGTCGGATAGTCGATATATCGAGAAAGGTTATAGCTATATTTATGTGACGCAGACGAAGTTGCGCGGGTCAGCTAGTGGGTTAATAAATGTAGGTGGATCAATGACCGCTATTGACATCTTAACTGGCAGCAACAATAGTGTAGGTACAGTCGAACAAGCTAATAAGTATACAGGGTAGAGATCTTTATAATGCTATAACACTGAAAATATTGATTGTAATTTTGTTTTTTTAAAGCGTTTTGCATTAAGCGACTGATGTCAAACACTGTATCGTTTCGCATAAGTCTCTAAATGTATCTGTATAGTCTTAAAAGTAAATAAAAGTTAGCTGGCTGTATACTTATTAGCTTGTTCGACTGTACTAATTCTTGGGTCGTTTATTCTTCATTTTGTAAAGAAACCACCTTCCATCCTATCATCTATCAGCATTTCCCCAGCTACCTTCCCTTCCTTGGCGTCAGTTCAGTAATTATTCCTGAAGTTCCTGTTAAGCTTGAAGCCGCTGCCGCCACCACCGCCACCTCCGGGCGACGAGTTCAGGAACAGCTCGATGTAGCGATGGTCCATGTTGTTCTTGTCGCGTCTCATTGCCTGCGACCAATATAAATGGGTTAGTTGAATGGGGGCTACTAATTGATGCTGATGATTTAAGAAACTATTTTCAGACCGGTTTTTAGGTTCAAAGCGATCTATGAAATAGTTGTGTCTTTGCTTCTATGTTACAGCTATTTGGGAGGAGTCATTTGATTATTACAGATACTCCAAAAAAAAGGGATTAATGATTAGCGCAGTTGAGAGACGATCTTCAAAATCTATTCTTGTTTGGGGGAGGTGAGGAACAGGGTGTAAAGTTCCTCATTCCCCATAGAAAAGAGAGGATCCTCCGACCAAACGTGTTGTGTCCGGTGGGCGAACTGCCCGACATTATGTAAGTCGGGAACTCCTATACTTAAAGGCTTATGTCGCGGATAATGTTGATAGCGCGATGTAGGAATTTCTGTCGATCGTTATTAGTACGCAGGTGTTGCGATAGATGTCGCTAGTCGCCACACTTGTTTTTAGCGTTATTATTTAGGTATATTGTACGGATATGCATCCACTGGAGAAACTTCTTGTGAAGGAACATTTGTTAAAGTTAGAGGGCAATAAGGAATGACTATGTATTATAGCAAAAGTGATAGTTAAGGCTTGTTCCTTTGTCGACCCTATCGGTCAAGAGCAGCCCATTTCGAACAAAAATAAAAGGTTACTTAATGTTCTCATGTTGCTCCAAAAAGAGTAACTTTCGTGTAGATACATCTACATAGGTTCCTTTTCCTTCCTTTTACACTGTTGATTGTTACTATTAGCCAGCTTTAATGTCTAGTTATTAGCACTTAAACTCACCCTCATGGCGTCTTCATGACATTCGAATTCCACGTCAGCTTCACCAGACGGCCTGCCGCTGTTGTCAAACAAGATGTTGATGTTCATGGGACGGATCGGCTTGAAGAACTGCAACCAATACCAAGATTTATTGTATTACCTTTGTATACGAGATCAGCGGTGGCCCAGTGGTGTAGGCCCCGACTTACGAACAGTAGCTCGTGGGTTCGAACCCAGGCAGGCGCATTACTTTGTGTAATTTATTTCATCACCGCTGCTCTCAAAACGGTGAAGGAAAACATCGTGAGGAAACCGGCATGTCTTAGAACCAAAAAATTCGAAGACATGTGACATCTCTACCAATCCGCACTGGGCCCGCGTGGTAGATCTCCCATCCCATCCCATCCCATCCCATCTTTCTCCTAGAGAGGAGGCCTGAGTCCCGGCAGTATGAACATTATAGGCTGATGATGATACGACGACAATACATAGTTCGGAAAAGGCTAGGCAGATGATGAGGAGCGGAATAGGGAATGTTTATATATTATGGGCTTATGTAATACACTCACGTAAGCAATATCTTGCGGAGAAGCCTTGAAGGGCAGTCCACGCATGTGAACGCAATGCATTCCACCGCCACGACCGAACCCACCGCGACCACCGCCGCCTCCGCCGCCGTATCCACCACCTAGACAAAAAAACTCAATGATTAACGACTTCTTCATAAGACGGCTACAATGGATTTTTTTTTTTATAATAATAATAATATTCCACAACTATCACACAACGCCATCTAGTCCCAAGCTAAGCAGAGCTTGTGTTATGGGTACTAGACAACTGATAAACATACTTATATATTTCTAAATACATACATAATATAGATAAATTACACCCAGACACAGAACAAATGATCGTGCTCATCACACAAACATTTGTCCTGGGTGGGAATCGAACCCACGACCTCCGGCATAGCAGTTAGGGTCACTAACCACTAGACCAACAGGCCAGTCAAATTATAATGGTGGACGTACACACGGCTACACATCAAGCTATACAAAACCAGTTAATCTTGGCCTCACTTTACTAGATCTTTTCGCACAATGAACGATCAGATTATACTGGTTTTGTATAGCTTGATGTGTAGCCGTGTGTACATCACGACACCGTGTATTATAATCCAATTTATGATAGCAATATCTAGATGGAAAGCATCATCTCATGCATGCGATTCATTATTTGTATGCGATTCCTTCACCTGAACTAAAAGCAGTGATATATTCCACAAACAAAATAAATAAGGTCCAGGGCGAGTCAACGGGCCTTTAAAAGCAGTTGCAGTAAGCATAAACAAACCTTCATTTTTTTAGGCGGTGCTACAGACATGTAGGTAGGGGCGGCTAGAATCGGCCCAAACCGTCAAAATCGAATGAATATTCTGTCGCTCGGACGAATCAGGCCAGCCGAACATAGCGCACCTTCAGAATGATATGGACTTAACTTACAAGTGACGTTTTTATAGTACCTATGGTGGCTTTATTCTATCATAAAAACGTAGCTTCTTTAACATTCACCTAAAAGTGGATACATTTTAGTGACCCTCTATGACCTTAACTCAATTTCTCAGATTTTTTAGTTAAGTCCATATCATTCTGAAGGTGCGATGTGTGTAGTACCGCCCAAGGCCCAGTTTCCACCAAAGCAGATAACAAACAGAGCGGTAGAGACAGTGTCAATCTACCAATTCCATTTGTTGATATCTTGTCTCATATGATTGGTCGAAACTCGTTCGTCTCCGCTTTGGTTTAAACCAGCCGTTACAGCAATCGAAAGCAAACCACCACCAGCAGACTCACCCCTACCAAAAGAACCCCGACCTCTTCCGCCGAATCTGCCGGAGAAGCGGTCATTCCTGTCATACGGGGTCGGTCTGTACCCCCTTGAGGATCGGAAGCCGCTCTCAATGCGAGCTGTGTACGCTCGTATCTCGTCCGGTGAACTCAGGAACACTTCTATGTACCTGTTGGTGAGGGGAACAGGTTAGAAAGGGGAATTTTATGGGTTTTCTGGAGTTTTTGTCCCCGCAGTGGGAATGTTATTGGTTGATTATGTGTGTTGGTGTGTGATGTGTAGAGTATGCGCCGATATTATGGCATTTTACGCAATATGCAATTTTTTAATGTTAAGGTGTAAACTGGCTGCGTTTAACCGTCCCTCAAAGTATGTCATGATGTCATCTATCGAGTATCGTCTACCACAGTAACGTAGTTTTACAGTCAGGTTTTGAGTAAAAAAAAGTTGTGACATGAAGTGTACCTAAGTAAGATCACATTTTTGTAGTCTGTTTAATTCATCACAGTTCACAACTTTTAAATGTTTATTACAAGTACTAGCTGATGCCCGCGGCTTCACCCGCGTGGATGTCGTTCAAATTATATACTAAAACCTTCCTCTTGAATCACTCTATCTATTAAAAAAAACCGCATCAAAATCCGTTGCGTAGTTTTAAAGATTTAAGCATACAGACAAACAAACAAATAAACAAACAAACAAACAGACGCGACTTTGTTTTATACTATGTAAGGATACGTTATTAAACTTCTTCTTCTTATCGTGTGGGTAGTAAGGTCTAATACGACCCTACACACCCTAGTGTCAGAGTTTCTAAACCGCCGCAAGGGCCTCTGACATGGTTTGACGACCGCCATTTGGCGGCCGGGACCACCGGCTTATACGTGCCTTCCGAAGCACGGAACCATCTTTTTATCAGACAACCAGGTGATTCAAGCCTGCAATGTCCTAACCAAACTGGAAACAACATTACAAAGTATGTTTCCCGTGGGAATCGAACCCACGATGGTCACAAGGCAAACGCCTAAACCACTCGACCACGGAGGCAGTTGTTTTTAAACTGAGATAGTTACTAACGTTATCATTAACAGTCAGTCAGTTCCATCAGTTATACGTGCAACAGCGCTGAAATATCGGGAACTCAAAACAAACAGTAAACATGATAAATATCCTGGTTACAGTGTAATTTACAAGTTTCACAAACTCACTTATTTTTGTCTTTGCACAATAATAACTCACGTTTTGTTGTCTGTTTGTGGCTATGCCCTCTTTTCTCATGAACAACAAAAATATGTTAATTTTAACTTGGATTAATTTCATTATTTAGCTATAGTTAAACAAAGTGGATTCAGTTCATGCTTATCAGAACTGATAATAGTTTTATATTAGGTAAACCGTTTAGGGAACTAAATAGTTAAGCGAAAATTAATCTTATCAAAGTTGGACAAGTTGTATTTTCATAAAAGCTGTTGATATAAATTGTTTGCTTTGTGTGCTGTATTTTGATATCATTTACAAGTGTTAAATGTACAAAGGGGAGTCTAATCTACAGGGATGTTGTAGAAAGTACTAAAATACTTAGACAAAAATGATAAATTACTGCTTTGCACTGTGCACTGCGTAGTGTAGATTTGGCAAAGGCCTTCCCGATCGATTTTTTATGTAACATTTTATTGCTAAGAGTCTTTAATTATAAGAATGCACTAATTTTCTAAAACTCTTACATATTTTTCACCTAAATATTTACAGATTTCTTGAAGATTTTAAATAGCTGAAAATGCTTAAAAATAAAAACACTGGGTAGTTAAAATTTAAGCTATTTTCTTACAAATACATATAACCTGAAAACCCTTATACTAACAAATACCACGTTTATACGTAAGAATATAATAATGTAGTTCCCGAAGTCCATCTTGCCCGCTTCGTATCTTCTCCCCGCGCCCCGCCTCCCCTTCGCGCTCTCCCAACCTTTGACAACTCAACAACCAATCACTAGTACCACTCCTGAATGCCACCTTTTGACAATTAGTCGTAAAGATACGGAATTTTATTCAATGCCGTATCTAACGTCGAACTAATCCAGTAGAACACTTTTATGTTTAAGCTGTTGTGGTAAAAAATAAATAATAATAAAATAAAAATTTAACAAAAAAATTAAAAATTAATTATACCCAAAAGAAAAGCAGTAGTACGTCAGTTATATTTTATGACTTTTACTGCTAGGATGAAACTTAAACAGAAAAGTGCGACACAAAGGTAGCATTAAGAAAGTGTGAAAATTGAAAATCTTTGTTTTATATTTAATTTTGTACATTTTCTTCAATATACAAAATAGTCCCATAAATTCAACTATTACACCCACCATTCTGTTACTGGCCATTATGATTTTTACTATTCTCATATTCCATTAAAATGTCAAATAAATATTTTTATTTTTTTCACCATAAACAAAAAAATAAAACCATAGAAGTAGACCAATAACATAGGAGGTCCCATACTTAACCCACTACACCAAATATAATATTGCCTTCACGGTTTGTTTTGCTGTGGTGGGCAAAAAGGGCCTCGGATCATAATGTCCCTACTGATTGTTTTTACCCTTGAGCTTACCCATCTCCTCATGCATAGTAAAAAATTATAATATTTAAGAAATGTGATAAACTACACTATGGATTTGAATAAATATTGGGATTGCATCAAAGGCTTTCCCCACCAACCAAATCTCAGGAAAATCATAAATACAGGCCAGAATATGTGGTCATTACGAAATGCAATATCATCTAAGCTAAGCAATATATTAAAAGGTATGGAACCATGCGTAACTGACAATGCAGTATCCACACAACACCTTCTTAGCCCTAAGTTCCCACCACAGCAGCATATCAAACCGCGGGCACATTGTAAATAACTTTGCCCCCCACCTGTGTCCTATTTTCTCCCTGTCCCTGTTGAGAGCCTCTTGTGCACTCTCCTTGTCTACGAAGTGTACGAACGCCTCGCCCGAGGCCCGCCCCGTGACGTCGGAGAGCAAGTGGACCCCATCCGTGACGACACTCAGCCCTGCCCCATCCGACGTGCAAATAAAGATCAGGTTATATGCCTTGGGGTAATGGTAGCCGGCTGGGGGTAATTTCTGACATGTGAAGGGTAATACTGATCAGGTACTGTGTAATTTTATTCTGATTTATTGACTTAGCTTGTGTGTTTTAAAGTTAACTTTACCTGCATGCCTGCTTGTATGTTAATGTTGCATTAATAAAAAAATAGACAAATTAAAAATGTTCCTTCTGGTATTCATTAGTTAATTTGCAAAATAGTGAGTTTACCCACAGCACAGCTACCAAAAAAAAAGCCTAATAGCCCCATAAAGATGACTTCTCATAAAAATAACTTGTGTTCATCATTCTTACCGTCGAAGAACTGGATGACTTCTCTCGCGTTGCAGCCAAATGGAAGGCCACGTAGTTTAACAATACCAATGTCATCAGACACATCGGGTATTGGGCCATCAAAACCACCATTGTTGTCAGATTGACGCATTGCACTCATTGCCCACTCCATGTCTGTTCGGTCAGTGGAGAACACTGTAACAAGGATGATTATTTTGGTCAGAAAGATGAGTTTTAAAATTTTCTCTAACTCAAAACTTCCACTTTTAATAATTTTCAGAGACAGAGGAAGTCCAAGGAAACAATGGATGGATTAAGTGAGGAGGAAAGGAGTAGGTAGGATACAGTGATGAATGGTAGCCAGAGGAGAATGGCACGAAAAAACATTGTGCGTAGACCTCAAGCATCATGGGAAGTAAAACTAAGACTGTTGAGGGCCTTGCCATGCAAGATACTTGTAAATGGAATATAATATGCAAGGATTGTTACAGATATTGTTCTGCATTTTCTGCCTTCTTCTTTTTTAAGAATATTAGTTTTGAAATTTAATGTTCTTATCTCTTACTTAGGTTTATTTTTCCTCAATTAAGTAAGACAACAATATTTTGTTTTGGAATTCATTACTGGGAATTTGCATTATTATCTAACTAGTTAATGAGCAAGCAATTAATGAGTTCATGGAAAAAGAATATTTAACTACTGTTAATGGTTATAAAATATTTTGGAGCCTGTTTGAAATGTTTTTATCAATCTACCTATCTACCTTCTACCTATATTATTATAAAGAAATGTTATGTTGGTTTGTGTACGCTTCAAAAACTCAAAAAGTGCTGCACTGATCGAGCTAAAATCCCTCATCCTCTCCCATTTAAATGATATATAATCCGCATCAAGTACTGTTTTTACAGTATCTACGCGGGCATCAGCTAGTTTTACTATAATTTTGTCTGACCAGTATTCAGTATTTAAACTGTTGTGCTGGTAACAAAGGAGGAAGAGCATATACCTACTTTCACACTCTACTTATCCCTCACTAGCACTGTGTGTCTGACTAATCATATTCCTGTCCATCCAACTGCTTACATTAAATTGGACTTACCTTCAATATACCTCTTCCCCATGTTCTCCTTGTCTTTCTTGAGAGCTTCTTCCACATCTTGCTGGCTTTCCACTTCCACAAAACATTCACCAGAGGGTCGGCCTGGACGAACTTCGGTTAAATGCACTCCTGTAACAAGAGGATGTTATTAGAATCTGTTTCGTCGAAAATGATTGAAAATCATGCAAGAACTTTCTCATTTGCTATAATCTTTTTTTTTTTTTTTTTTTTTTATTTATTTGGGAAAATAAACAGTTATACATTGAAGTCTTAGAATAAGTTATAAATATACAAGGTTTATAAATGTATAACCTACGACATTTTCCACAACATATTAATAATTAAAACTAACAGTGCGCTATTCTAAGCTTTTAAACATAAAAATAGTTAAAAATGAACATAAACAGACATGCAAACAACAGAAAAAGAACAATTTGCAAACATTAAACTAACCAAACTAACTATTATATTCTGAAATTATTTTGTTAATAAGGTTCCTAAATTTTTGAGCGGAGACGAAGAAGATGTCGACGTCTTCAAATATCTGATTGTATTGATTGGTGAGGCGGCGTAGGGGTGCTCGCAAGCCCGCGTTTGTGCGACAAGAACTTACTGCAAATAAAGGTCTTGCGCGCACCCCACGGTATATCGTTGTTCTAGGCACTACGTAGGCGATTTTATTGCGAATATCAATACAGTCATAAGTGTAACACAGGTCAAATAAGAACTTAGTTTCCAACACAATTCGTCTGGACTTTAAACTTTGCAGGTTATACCTCTGCAATAGGTCATTGTAGGATGCATAAGTACGATGGCAACGAAAATGCATGGCCTTTAAAAATTTTCGCTGTACTCTTTCAAGCATAACGGAATATTTGCCATAGTGGGGATTCCATACGGAAACAGCATACTCTAGCTGAGAGCGAACTAACGATCGATATAAATACAGATAGGTAGAGGACCGGGTAAACACTGTAGCCGTTCTCATGATGAAACCAAACATACGGAAGGCATTATTAACAATTTTGTTAATATGAGAATCTAAATGGAGTTTGTCGTCCAACAGAATTCCAAGATCACGGACCAGAGTTTCTCTTTTTAGCTTTTCATTTTTTAAGGTGTAAGGATATAATAAGATATTTTTATTTTTCGTAAAACTAATTACATGACACTTGGATACACTAAGTTGGAGTTTATTGCGTGTACAGTATGCCGAAAACGCATCTAAGTCTTCCTGTAAGAGAGAACAGTCACGGCGGCTTTTAATAGACCTAAATATTTTAATGTCGTCAGCGTACAACAGTAATTTTGAATTTTTAAAACATTTATCGACGTCGTTGATGAATAAAATGAATAGGAGAGGCCCCAGAATGGAGCCCTGCGGCACTCCAGAAGTTACATCCACAGTGCTAGAGCAAAAGCCATTTATTACAACTCTCTGTGTTCTGTTGCAAACATACGAATAAAACCATCTCAGCAGGTCCCCACGTATCCCATTGAACGCAATTTTCTGCAAGAGCAGTTCATGGTCAACCTTGTCAAAGGCTTTCTTGAAATCAGTATATATGGTATCAGTTTGAACACGACTATCCAAGTTGTTGAACAAATAATCTGCGAAAGTCACCAGGTTCGTCGTGGTTGATCTCTTTTTGACAAAACCATGTTGCTGTGGTAAAAGAACGTTGTGAAGTAGAGGGTACACTTTATCATGTACCAATCTCTCAAAAACCTTTGACAAGGCTGACAATATAGAAATTGGTCGATAGTTCTCTACGTCATGCTTAGGTCCTGACTTGTAAACAGGAGTTATGTTAGCGAGCTTCCAAGCTTGTGGAATCTTGATTGAAAATCATGCAAGAACTTTCTCATTTGCTATAATCTTGATTGAAAATCATGCAAGAACTTTCTCATTTGCTATAATCTTGATTGAAAATCATGCAAGAACTTTCTCATTTGCTATAATCTTGATTGAAAATCATGCAAGAACTTTCTCATTTGCTATAATCTTGATTGAAAATCATGCAAGAACTTTCTCATTTGCTATAATCTAAGTCTATAATATTATTTGCTAAGTAAATGCTATTTAACAAATAGAGAAAAACATTTGGCAGTAATATTGTATAAGTAGGTAGGTACCTATATAATGTGCAGCATAATCCTAACTAATATTATAAATGCGAAAGTAACTCTGTCTGTCTGTCTTTCTGTCTGTCTGTCTTTGCTTCACGCCTAAACTACTGAACCGATTTGTGTGAAATTTGGTACAGACATAGTTTGGAACTTGAGAAAGGACATAGGATAGTTTTTTTTTTTGCAAGATAAAACCAAAAATCTGCCGGAAGTCACTATTCCACGCGAACGAAGTCGCGGGCAAAAGCTAGTAAACAATAAAGCTTAGCATTATTATATTACTTGTACAGTCGAGCAAGCTAATAAGTATACAGCCACCTAACTTGTATTTACTTTTAAGATAATACCGATACATTTAGAGACTGATGAACGTTACAGCGTTTGACATTAGTCGCTTAATGCAAAACACTTGTTAAAACCAAATTACAATCAATATTTTCAGTGTTATAGAATTTTAGAGATCTCTACCCTGTATAATTATTAGTTTGTTCGACTGTACTTAGTGAAATAGCTTTTAAGGCACAACCACCATCATAACATAATTATGCCACTACAATGAACCATTGTGACATTGTGTACGCTATTAATATTTCAGACATTCAAATGTAGTACTGCATGTACATAACTACATTGCAAAAATAGACGTGGGTAGAAATGACCGCGCGACCCGCCGACATTCAATGAAAATATAAATTATGGAACAGGCAATTTTATAAACCGCTCGTTTCGCGTGCCTGAGTTGGCGAAACCGGCTGGAATACTTTCAAAACAACGTCTTTTATTGTACAGCAGTGAACTTTTATAACTTCAGAAATCCTCGCATTGGAACTTTACATATTATCCAAAACCAGGCCGACAGACGAAATAATTTGCTAAAGCATTTGTATTCAGTACAGGTTTCCGATATTCAGTTAACCGGTATATTTTGGCAAAGGTCACAAAGGCAACGAACCATCAAAATATATCGGACAAAACAAAGCTGCCATCTTGAGTCACGACATGAGATGCCAAAGAACTGCCCAATTTAGTAAATTAATTTATTTAGAAAGTAATTCATAGTTACTGTTCTGCTCACCTTCTTTATCGTTACACACGTTGACGCCCTTGAGAAATTCGAGGACATCGTCCACGGTGGTGGTGAAAGGCAACCCGCGCAACTTTATGATGTAGCTACTATCCCCAGAACCCAACATTATTGCGATTTATGTAACACAACCACCGCACGAAATAATCCTAATGATGCACTTAATTATTTTTGAGGGACTGCTATAAATTATTAAATAGAAAATTACGTTTCTTCGTAAAATTGAAAATCGGTTTAACGAGAAGCGTCGATCTGCTATGTATCACCCGCTTCGCTGTCGGCCATTATTATTATTTTTTTTACTTTGGTATTGTTGCCAGTAAGTTATAGAAAGAATAACGAAAATCACTTCGAAATTATTTTTTTTATATTCTTCGTCATTCTAAAAACTAGGTACACAAAAAAATTATAAATATTGTAACCAAACAAAAAAATGACAAAACACTCAGACACAATCAGTCGCTCAGCAACTGATATTGTGGCCATGCACAAAGTACTCTGTGCCATGCACCATTAGACAGAAAAAATTTCTACTCGGTGTGTTTCTTCTTTAGTCTATCTATTCTACTCGTTCTACTCTTTGGTTGGTTCTGTGTCGCCGATCGTCGATGTTTCGGTTTCGGGAAAATAACGAAATTGCCAGCGATATCGTTTGTGCTCTAACGTGTACTCTTTTCAGGAATAAACGTTGAACTAAATCTTGTGATTATAATTTCGCGTGTGAGTGTTAAAAAGTGTTAAAATGACGGTGGAGGGTGACGAGAAAGCGGTTCGGTCTCGCGTGTTCATGGACATTTCGATAGGAGGCTTGCCTTCTGGCCGATTGGTTTTTGAATTATTCAATGATGTCGCTCCGAAAACTGCGGAGAATTTTCGGGCATTATGTGCCGGCGACATGGGTATCGGGAAAGTTACGGAGAAACCGCTGACTTATAAGGTTAGACGAAGAAGGTTTCATTTACTTTTCAGGGCTCCCTTGGTTTTATCTCTTCAACCACCTCACTGTTGTATGTTATAGTTCTTATCATACTAATGAAGGCAAGTATGAGAGAGATAAGAATTGGACTGTAAGTAATATACTTAGTTGATTGGAACCATATTTTTTTCATTTTTGATTTGCAGAAGAAGAGACTTTCTAGGAATCTGTCTATAATGACAATAGGACTTGCATCCTGTCAAAATGAAGATTGTTAAATAGATCATTAGGAAATTAAAGTATGGATCAAACCAAGATAGATCATTATTGATTCTGCAATGAACTGTCGTTATTTGCATTAATGTGTAGATCTCATAACTTATGATTATAGGTGTCCAAATGACCAGGTCCTTCTTTTTTATACACATAGAAAACACAACCATCAATCTCCCCACATGCTCAAGCATGACTGATTGTTTGTTAAGGAAATTTCCATGTTTTTCATAGCTAATTCCTAAGAAAAAACCTAAAAAGCCAAAAAAAATTAAAACTTAAAGAAGTCATAGTCATACTTACCTCGGCGCCTAAAAAGAGTGTTTCAACAAAATCATAATACGAAGACAATATTGTAAAATGGTAACCAATGCGCTAAATGTTATGAATATTGTATTGTAGTTTATTGTGTATTGATTGATATTACTTATGGTTCAAATCCATAATCTGTTGCCTAGGAGGTGGGCAACTACTATCTTTTCTGGTTTCTTATTTATTTTCAATACAATTTAGAATCAATTTAATTTTTAAATTGGTTTTCTTCTGCAGGGTATGGTGTTCCATAGAGTTGTGAAAGACTTCATGATCCAGGGAGGGGACTTCACTAATGCTAACGGGACGGGAGGCGAGTCTATCTATGGTGGCACCTTTGAAGGTAAGTCCTTGACTAGATATCATTATCCTGCCATCATCCCAATTTATTTGTGATCAGCGCAGCAAGTCTTTTTTTTTTCAGTCTATTACTCGTCATCTCAGCAACCACCGCTTTTTAGTCTTATCATCCATCACGCAGGCGTTCCATCATTCCTTTGGCCTTCTTCTACTCATATACCTAGTCACATAATTTTGTTAAAATTTTCCTCACTACATTTTCCTCATGCCTTCACATACCATGTGGTATGGATATGGACATGTGAATGTGGATACAATTAATGTCTGTTCAAACTCTTATGTTTTTTCATTTTCAGATGAGACCTTTGAGTTGAAACATGAGCGACCTTATTTGTTGTCTATGGCAAACAGGGGCAAAGACACAAATGGGTCACAATTCTTTATGTAAGTTAATGAGGAGATGGGTAAGCAGGAAATAATGACTGTCGGAGTCATGGTTTCAGATAATAAAACATCTTTTCACTCTAATAGTCTTTAGCATCAATTTATTTTAAATTCATGCTAGTATTCTATTAATATGAGCTTCATATAATTTATTTTAACATTTATTAAAACGTTGCCTTTTGTTAACTTTAAATATTGTTAAAACTAAATTGCTGACTTTCATTGTTTGTTGAAGCATAAAATACTTATTCATATACGCAAATTGATATAAAATAACTCAACCAAAACTATTCAGTAAATGCTCAATTACACACAGTAATGATAACATAAACTTCTATTGAGTTATTTCAAAATGTTCAAATGACCTGTTTGTTCACGTGAAACATAAAATAAAGTAATTTTATAACAAAAGTATACAACTGTGTGCTCATTTCTCGCAGTGACTGAGCGATTAACTGTCGCGCTGCGTGTCGCGGGTTCGATTCCCACACTAGCCAAATATTGGTATGGCTGGTTTGGAGAAATTCTTAGGAGAGGCAATGTTTAAAAAAAAAATGAAAATGCTTGAAACAGTCAACAATGCTAAATTACTGTAGTATTAATAATTCAATTGACAACCAAACGAATAATAATGTGTTCCCAAAAATCTTTATACAGCCAATTTACTAAGAAGAAAGTTTCGCATTTGGTATGCTGGCTAATTCTGGTGTAAATCTACCAGTGGATGTGCGAGCCTACTGTATATTCATCTTCTCTTGACCAGACACAGTGCAGCCGACATTTCTAAACCTCTATTATTGCTCATGAAGATTACATACTTTAAGACCCACATGTCTAGAGTTATATGCCCCTTTATTCTGGACTGGCTCATGTAGTCCAGCCAGGTGGTTACCGGGTTCGATTCACATCCCGAGAAAGTGTTACTGGAATTTTCATTTTCCATATGGAATTTCTTAGTAGCAACCCATTTAGAGCTATGCTCGGAGTTTCTTTGAGCGATAAGATCCGAAATGAGAAAATCCGCCGAAGGACCAGGGTCACCGACATAGCTCAGCTCTCAGAATATGCAAGTTTAAGTGGCAATGGGCAGGCCACATCGCTCGAAGAACCGACAACTGATGGGGTAGGAAGGTTCTCGAGTGGCGACCACGAACCGGAAAACGCAGCGTTGGTAGGCCTCCCACCAGGTGGACCGACGACATCGTGAGAGTCGCGGCCAACCGGTGGATGCAAACGGCAGGCTGCCGTTCGTTATGGCGTTCTATGGGGGAGGCCTTTGTCCAGCAGTGGATGTCTTATGGCTGATGATGATGATGAACCCATTTATAGTTGAATTCATACCTGTTTGATTTATTTATCAAGTGGCAAAGACATCAAAATCGACAAGCAACTAATACACAATGTTTTTCTCCTAAAGGAACACCTTTTAGTCATATGGCCATATTGTAGTGCTGCATGGTTCTCTGGTGACAACTTCCACAGATAATTTAACAAATATTCCGTCTAACCTTAGGTCCTGAGGGTTCCATTCCCAAGTTGGGCAAAGTGTTATTGAGTTTTTCCATCAGGAATTTCCCAGTAGCAACCACTGAGTCTGGATTAGCGTTGAAAATTTCGAAAGTTTCAATTTTTTTTTACCCTGTAAAATACAAATTCTCGTTTTTTTCCGTATTTTACGAAAGTTGCAGTGAAAAATTCACAGTACGATTCTTACGGAAAAATACGGGAATCTTTCGAATGTTGCATTGAAATTTTCACTTTTTTCCGTATTTTACGAAAGTTGCAGTGAAAAATTCACAGTACGAATTATTGTAGGTACTACTAACAAATTGTATTGCACAGTTAATTTAATTTTTTAATATATATTTTGAGCCTACTAACATAGTTTAAGTTCTTTGTTACTACTACCACCCACCCACATACCTTCCACCCACCTACCTACCTACCACCCACCTACCTACCACCTACCTACCACCCACCTACCTACCTACTATCGCCTACCTACCTACCACCCACCTACCTACCTACTACCCATCTACCTACCATCCACCTACCTACCACCCACCCACCTACTTTCTCACTGATCAAATCTTCCCTGGACTTATATTTTAAAACAAACATTACCCAAATTGGTCCAGCCGTTCTCGTGTTTTAGCGAGACTAACGAACAGCGATTCTTTTTATGTTGTGTAGATTTAAAACATGAAAGATTCCTGTTTTTTTTCGAATCTTTCCGTAATTTTCCGTTTTTTACCGTATTATTCGAAAAAAAACGTGAAATTTACACTGGCCAATGTTCTTGAAACTTACATTGAAAAAAAATACAACGGCAATTGCAAGAAACGGGAATCTTTCATTGCAATTTTCAACGCTAGTCTGGATTCGTCCTAGCCCCCTGTTACATGGAACTTAACTATTACTGGCGAAATGTGCTTGTACTAATGAGTACACCTCTCTCTACCTAACCCTTTGGAGATATTACAAGCATTATGTTGTGTAATTTCTCTTAAAGAAACCATGCTGCACTAATATCAATACATTTTTATTTTAATTCTGATTTTAAACAATGACCTTTATTGTCGTTGCCATAAGGTCTAACTCAGAGGTAAAATAATAGTGTCGGGGCTGTATATGAAATGTGTTGTGTATGCGTTGTGTAGAGGTCGCTGTCGGCGGCCGGCGCACGCGCAGCTCGCCCGCTATCATTGTTGTTGTGTTCTGTGTGTTGTAGAACCACACAGCCGGCGCCGCATCTCGACAAGTAAGTATTATTTAATTTTTATACAAAAGATTCCCTCTTCTTATTCAAAATCAACTAAGGTTAAAGTCCAATTAAAATCACTTTGTTGTTGAACAATATGTAAGATAAGCAGCATTAGGTATTCAGTTACATCAGGTTACTTCGGAAACCGCCTCTGTCTGACAATAATTAAATAAAAATCCAGTAAATCATACCACCACATTTTGTATTTGTGTCGTCATCACACACTCGAGGTCTATTGTCCTTTCAAATCAATAGAGCTTATGTCGACTCGTGTAGGTGACTACAACGTTCGTGTCGTTGTCCTCAGTGTGCACGTAGTGTTCGGCCACGTAATCGGCGGTGCGACGTTGGTGCGGCAGCTGGAGGCTCTCCCCGTGGACCGCAACGCGCGCCCCCTGCAGGACGTGAGCGTCACCAACTGCGGCCAACTGGTGCGCCTCAACGGTGAGTAGCAGCATTCTTAGAACTCAAAACTACGTTTTCCGAATCGTGCCTTAATCGTTATGACTATCATCATCTTTGTTTGGACCCACCTGTGCCAGCCCCATCCTTACCCGCGATGCCAACAAAGTCATCAGCTCATTTCGTTGCCGGATAATTACCAGTTTTTGTCATTCTTTGGACGCCTTTACTCTACCAGCCTTAATGCGCCGTGACACAGGTTGACTGGTTGCTGACTAGAAACAGGTTTTATACTGCTGATAACGATTTATATCAGCTCTGTAAAACCTGTTTCAAGACACTAACCGCGCTAATCTATCATAGTGCTAGTTGCCTTTGTCGAAAAGTTTTGCATGCAATCATAAAAGCCTCATCTTCCTTATTGTTATAACATCAGCAACATTTTACTGCAATTTTATTTCGTCTCTGAAACATTATTTTAAATTGAGATAGGATTATTATGCCTGAAGAAGTCTGAGGAGTATGTTGCAATGTTGAAGGAAATACGCGACACGGTTGGCGCAGTGGCTAAGCGATTGGACTGCTGCGCTACGTGTCGCGGCTTCGATCCCCGCACGGAACAAGTATTTGTATGGCCTACAGATAGTTGTTTCGGGTCTGGGCGTGTTTGTGTATGTGAGTTTCAATGTTTGTAAACGCACCCACGATACAGGAGAAATTCCTAGTGTGCAACGTTTTAAAAAAAAAAAATGGTTAACCATTTCAGTTACTTTCTTTCAGCTACCAATAGAGTATGTTGCTGAAAACATAGTAAAGGTGTATAGTGAAGGTGCTACATAAATAAGTGTTTTGTCTGGTCTTCGAATGGTGTTTTATTTCAAGATGACATTAATAACTTATGTTCTCACTCAGTGCTTTCTGAAATATCGGTTTCTAGTAAACAATCTCATTTTAAGCCCCTTTAACTTTAACTGCTGATTAGGAAAAAAAAAACTCCCATCATTTGTGGAATTGATACCTTATCTGACTGGCCTGTTGGTCTAGTGGTTAGTGACCCTAACTGCTATGCCGGAGGTCGTGGGTTCGATTCCCACCCAGGACAAATGTTTGTGTGATGAGCACGATCATTTGTTCTGTGTCTGGGTGTAATTTATCTATAATATGTATGTATTTAGAAATATATAAGTATGTTTATCAGTTGTCTAGTACCCATAACACAAGCTCTGCTTAGCTTGGGACTAGATGGCGTTGTGTGATAGTTGTGGAATATTATTATTATTATCTACAAGAACTTAAGGTTATAATTTTTATACATTCACTTATACCGTGATTGTCTCTTATTGCGTGAATTTGAACCTTGTCCCATTGTTTCGCAGCAAAGAAACGTAAGCAAGAGAAGCAGGAGAAAGAAGCAAGTGATGCCGAATCTGAGCACTCCGAGAAGAAGGATAAGAAGAAGAAGAAAGATAAGAAGGAGAAGAAGAAGAAGAGGTATGTAATGTATTCTCTTCTCCTAATTAGAAAAATGGTGACTGCAATATTTCATGAAAATTTTCGTGTCATAATAATGATGACTTCTTAGGGCGCCTTCAAATATGCCGCGCGGTGGCAGCGTGGCTGCAGCGCTGCAGCCGCGCTGTTTTGTTAATGCGCTGCAGCCGCGCTGCAGTGTTGGGCGTAGTTAACTACAATTTTGTAATCTGGTTACTAACTACGATTAAAAGTAGCTAACTACATGTAGTTAAGTTACATGTAATCATAACTACATGTAGTTAACTACTTTCAATCAAATCAGTTGATAGTTTGATTGCTGCAATCGAGTAGTTATAACTACTGATTATTTAAGTTTTACGAATTTATATTTTGCAATGAAATTAACATGTAATGAGTAGTAGGTAATTTAAATATGTTTTAGAATAAGGCTGCATAAAAAAAAACAGTTTATTGCACATACCTATGTTTATTTTTATGAATAATCAAATGCAAGGATTAAAGTCGTAGATATTATGTGATTTTTTCACTGCAACACTCGAAAAATACTGAAAAAAACAAATTGAAACTTTCGGCATTTTCAACGCTACATCATTTTAAATGTAGTTATAAAAAGTAATCAAGTAATCGTGATTGCAACTACAATTTGTAGTTAGTAGTTAAAATTTCTAACTACATTTTTCGATTACTTTATGTAGTTAGTAGTTATGATTGCTAACTACTTTTTGTAGTCGTAGTTAGTAACAGTACCACCACCACCGCGCGGCTCTTTGCGGCTAATTTGAAGGCGCCCTTAGTTTATTTGCAATTTCACATCATCTTAGGCCGATATCTACATAAGAAAAGCCAATGGATTTGTGTGGATGATTATACGAACTAAGTTATGTTTATAAGCATGTGACTTCTTAAATTACCCAAGGCTGATTAAATTTTTGGTTTTCCTAAACCGATTGTAATACTAATATTACTATGTTTTAGGAAAAACGATTTTATTCCATTCGCTTTTTAAATAGGCCTTTCTTTGCTTGTGATAAGCTTTACGTTCCTTGTATTTTGGCTACATAATATTATTTCTGTCTCAGCTACACAACTGTCAAACTAAAAATTACTTAATAAATAATTAATTAATTATTATTATTTAATTAATTTTATTATTATTCGGGAACAAGTTTAAAAGGATGTGCTGAGTACACAAAAACTTTCCTCTCCAATCAACAAATCCTGTCAAGATTCCATTTAAACTGCATTACCTCAATATCTACCGCTACCCCTTAATCCACAGGACTCAATCCGGACCATCAGGTGACGAGGAAGAAGCTGCCGAGGAACCTTCGCATCCCCTCGTGTCTACCACCAAGATAGACCCTCGAGAGATACCCGATGTGCCTACGAATAGGTTCCTAATGAGAGGCGGCAGGGATCAGGATGAAAGGGGCGAACCTAGGAGGGATCGGGATAGGTTTGTTTCAGAAAAGAAGATATTTAACACACATCGTCTTATAAAAGTTTTCAATTTAATATTTCACTGCACGGTTAGGGCCGGGTCGACCCCGCCCGGAACTAATAATTGTACGGCCTGTAGATAGTTGTTCCAGGTCATGATACACAATATTTTGTACACAATAATGAAGTACAAAGTTACTATTATAATCAGAAACTAAAAAAAAAAACATTTTTAATCATGTATCTTTAAGTTTGAGATGTTATTTAAATGTTACATCTATAATATTTATACAAGGTATATTTTAACATTTAAATTTATTCACAGTTTTTGTCGTTTTCTAATGTAAGTCCCCTACCAAGTTTTATTTTAGATATAACTCAAAAAAAAATAATAAAACTATTTATGTTATTTTGTACGCTATGGATCATGGGTATCTTATATTTAAGACGATTATAAGACCCAATTGACTTTTGGTATGTTCTAAGTACCTATTGACAGAAATATAAATAAAGTTTGGCTCTATACCCATTAAATAATAAGTGGTGGGCCTAAGTTGAAGAGAAAACATTTAAAAGCAATGTGTTTTACACATTTTATATATTGTATACATAATATTTATGTATTGTTCATACAGTCTAACCGCCTTATTCATAAAAATAGTTAAGAGTTGTTTAACTTAAGCTTGGTTTATCTCGCATGCCGTCTCACTTCAATAATATTCAAATGAAAGTGACGGCATGCGAGATAAACCAAGCTTAAGTTAAACAACTCTTAACTATTTTTATGAATAAGGCGGTAGATATTAGAGTTGCAATACTAAATTGCTAAGTTCACAAAAATACCTGTTTCCTTTCCTATCATAATGTTCTCTTTTTTTTTTTGCTTTTTTGTGTGATTTCATTGCTAGCAGTTATTATTATGTTGTGAATAATGTGTGTCCCCCTTAGGATGAGGTATCGTGAGAGGGGGGAACATCGTTCTTATACCCGCAGTGGAAGGGTCATCAAAGGAAGGGGTGTGTTTGTAAGTAATTTTATCATTCTCAGTATGTACATCTGTTATTTTAAAAATATTGTTTTATTACTTTATTCGATAGTGTCTAAAAAAGATAATCAAATTCTAGAAAATAATTACATAGGTACTTACATAATGTACAAAAAGACTGTACAAAGGCGGACTTAATGCCTTGGGCATTTCCTACCAGTCAGGGCACTTTGATTGATGTAGAGACAGTAGAGAATTAGATAAGTAAAGTAGGTGCAATGATACAGAAAATCATCAATAATAAAATATAGTTATAATTCTTACTAATATTATAAACTAGCTTTTGCCAGCGGCTTCGCCCGCGTGAAAATTACGATAATCCATACAAACTTTCATCTCCTATTTAACTCCCTTAGGGGTTGAATTTCGAAAAATCCTTCCTTATTCCTTGTCTTCATTATAAAGGGAACCTCTGTGCAAAATTTCAGCTTTCTAGGTCCAAGGGTTTGAGCTGGGCGTTGATAAGTCAGTCAGTCAGGACTTCTCTTTTTATTTATATAGATTATTACTTTATTCTATAGTGTCTAAAAAGATGATCAAATTCTAGAAAATAATTACATAGGTACTTACATAATGTACAAAAAGACTGTACAAAGGCGGACTTAATGCCTTGGGCATTTCCTACCAGTCAGGGCACTTTGATTGATGTAGAGACAGTAGAGAATTAGATAAGTAAAGTAGGTGCAATGATACAGAAAATCATCAATAATAAAATATAAGTAGTTATAATTCTTACTAATTTTATAATAATAATAATAATATTCCACAACTATCACACAACGCCATCTAGTCCCAAGCTAAGCAGAGCTTGTGTTATGGGTACTAGACAACTGATAAACATACTTATATATTTCTAAATACATACATATTATAGATAAATTACACCCAGACACAGAACAAATGATCGTGCTCATCACACAAACATTTGTCCTGGGTGGGAATCGAACCCACGACCTCTAAATAAGAGAGTTTGTGAGTATGCATCAATGGATAGATGATTGTTACTCTTACAAGCGAAGTCTTTCGGCGAAGCCACGGACATAACGTGGCATAGTGGCATAATACAAACAAAATATATAAAGTAAAAATAAATAATATGTGGAGATATACAACAATTTAATTGTTTACCTTGAATGTGAACTGATTGGTAGCCGCCTTACATTTAGTACTTATTCAGGGATTACAGGTGTGATGTTGTTTGTTAACCTATAATTGGCCATAGAAACTGTAACAAGCATATTTTGTATTATATATATGTATCGCTGTTGGTTACCTAAATAAATAAATCTAAATAACTTCCAGCGCTACCGCACACCATCTCGCTCGCGGTCCCGTTCCCGCTCAGTGACGCCGCCGCATTGGAGACAGGCGCAGAGGCGTATCATCAAGCTATCTGAATTTGAGGTAAGTAGTCTTGCTGCATCTTTTCCAATCATATTCCATTGCACTATACGAGAATTTCTAGATAATTCCGAAGCTGCGGAATTGTTCAAAAGAGATACCGCGGCCCCAAAACACAAAGGGCTAAGAGGGAACATGGGTGGGTTTTAGTCCGTACAAGTCTGACACTCCCTTCCGCTCTGCCCAGATCAAAATTTGATGATTTTCCATTCACAAAAAAAAAGGATCCTGTTTTGTTGATATTCAAATTCCAATGCAACCGAAATTATTTCTTACCTATTTTTTTATGAAAAATCAACTTAGACGATATGACGATAAAGTAGATAGTTGCAATAAAAGATTCTGTTTCCAAGCAAGCATTAGTTTTTCAACTTAACAATAAAATTACAGCGCGCTGAACAAGAGAGGTCTGACAAGGAACAACAGGAGTCTACGAAGAAGAAAGAAATAGAGAGACACGAAAGCCGTGAGTTCATGACGATCATCATTCTCTTGCCCTTATCCCAATAGGGGATCGGACTGACTCAACAAAATAGATTTCTGTTTAGTCCGTCAGTTAGATTATCGAAAAATATTGGATACGTGTTTTTTGTTTTATCAAATCAATAAAAATTGACGAAAATAAAGCGCGTCAAAGATCACAGAGTGGGGCTTGAAACGTCACTTGAAGGTACAAAATGAACTATCATATGACGTCACACGAGTTTTCGAAGCACTGTATCGTCTTCATTTTTTGTTTACGTGAGAAAAGAAAAAATATGTGGTCGATATTTTTTGGAAATTTATCTGACGGACTAATTATTATTAGTTTTATTTTGTCCGATCCCCTATTCATTTGGGTTCGGCGCAGCATGTCTTCTTCTTCCGTAGTCATCATGCCAGTTTAAATCTTATATCATTAAATCACTTTTGCCCTCGGCTTCGTTCGCGTAGGTGTCGGAAATATCAAAAATGTCGATTTTCCATAGAAACTTTGCACCCCTGTTTTACCCCTTTATACGTGGTTTTTCTAAAATCCTTTCTTAGTGCTTTCAATTTCAAGTTTCCAATCCTTAGGGTGCTTTTCCACCAGAGATGTGCTATGCTACGTTGCTATGGATGCGTTTGATATCATCATCATCATTCATTGGTGCACATAGCTTAGCACTGGTGGAAACGGACTCAACTAAGCTATGTTTTTTTATATGGAAAGATATGTGCTATGGATGCGCAGCGTGCTATGTGTTGCTATTCTATCTTCACTACTATCGAAACATAGCATAGCTCGAGTGAAAACGGTCACATAGTTTCACAGCTTATGTATTACATCATCTTCGCAGCATAGCTGCATAGCACATCTCTAGTTAAGGCCTTGCGTTGATTAATGAGTTGTTCCAAATAATGTGGGTATGAACGATATTTTTTCAGGCGATGGCAACACTCCTGTTGACCCACCTGAAGAGAAAGAAGAAGGGGAATGTGATTCTACTCTCGGTTAGTATTAGTAGTGTCGGGTTTAACGAATCAGCCCACACCTGTTTAGCACCCTTTTAACTCTTAATATTGAAATAACATAAATTATAAAAAATATGTAATTTTCAGAGCGATCTCGCCACGAGAAGATAGATTACAACGCGTTGGACTTCGAAGAGGATATCGAACATTACGGTAATCTATTACAAATGCTTGATGTATCTTTTGTAGTGTCGATGTGGTGGCAAAGAATGTGGTAGATGGTGGTGGTACATCTAACAAAATGGCCCATTCTGAGGAAGTTATCATGGATATGCTTTTTCGCGTTTATCGACAACTGAATGCTTTAGATAACTATTTAACAGGAATATCGTTGTATGTATATTTTATTAATCTATTTTCTGTTTACCTGCTTATATAATTATGTATGTACTAGCTGACCCGCGCAACTTCGTCTGCGTCACATAAATTTTAATATAGCTGCTATAACCTTTCTCGATATATCGACTATCCGACATTAATTAAGCTAAATCGTAACAAACAAAAAATCTTATCTTTCCTCTTTATTACAATAGTTTAGATGGTTGAGATTAGCTTAGATTATATTAAAGTGTGAATTACTATAAAATCTATCTCTTACTGTTAAATATATTAATATACTATAACACTCTGTACTGTACATTATGATGCAGTAAATATTTTGAATTTGAATTTCCCGGAGGCCAACCAGAATCCCCCCCCCCGTACCTACATTGCGACGCAACCCGCGTAATTATTTTTCCGCGCGGGTATTTTTACATTGCGATATCTTCTAAGATATTTGTTTAAACTGTATAGAGTAAAGAGCACAAATATTCTATATTAAATTTCCGTTCTAACGAACACATTTATTTAGATATAGATTAATACCATATGGGTTAAATAAGCTTCGCAAAAAATAATTCTTTTTAACCTAACATTTTAATAGTAAAAAATGGTTACAGTGAGTCAATCTTAAAAGATAGACAGATGCTGTCGCAGACTTTTTTTTAGAACTTTTAAAGACGAATAATTACTTCATACATG
Organism: Diarsia mendica; assembly: GCA_949316265.1. NCBI lineage: Eukaryota > Metazoa > Arthropoda > Insecta > Lepidoptera > Noctuidae > Diarsia > Diarsia mendica. The sequence goes on along the minus strand of OX438893.1, from coordinate 24,974,302 downwards.
ATATTCTCGTAACTTAACCCATTGACCGCCACGGTCAAGTAAGACGACAAGCCAAAAAGTACCTTAAGTCGACAGACTTAGGGCACTTTTTTGCTTGTTCGGCTTGTCGTCTATACGTGACTGTGGCGCTAAAAAGGTTAAACCGTTTTCGCAGCGCACGCAACGGAAGCTCTCAGAAGGGAATTTCCTTTTCCCGTTTTTGCAACATTTCTCATTTATGCTCCGCTCCTATTGGTAGTAGCGTGATGTTATATAGCCTATAACCTTCCTCGATAAATGAACTATCCAACACAAAAAGAATTTTTCAAATCCAACCAGTAGTTCCAGAGTTTATCGCGTTCAAACAAACAAACTCTTCAGCTTTATAATATTAGTATAGATTTTATTTATCCTTCTAGTGTTGGTTTATTTTAAAACTACTTTAAAATTTGACTTACTATTGTCGGTCTTTTGTTTGTTTCAATTCAATGCATGTTTAATTACTTATTTGGTAGTTATAGTTTTTTGATAGAGTATTCGTCGTCCATGTCGACAAATTTATAAAAACTTAATTATTTTGTATAGACGAAACGTCCCACAAACGCAAGCCTGCCGAGAAGCCCGACAGACGTCGCGACGTCCGCAGGGCTACGCCGGAGAACAGAGCTGATATGTTGGCGCTAGCCTTAGGTGTCAACCCGAAGCATGATCAGCAGAGGTAAATTTTAACGTTGTAAAACCAATAATATGAAAAAAACTCGTACAGCAGAATACAAGATTCACATTCTGATCCAATGATCGAAAATCTTTGTTTTGTATGAAACAGGCTTTCTCAGGCTCAGGCTTTTTCTGTAACTTGCTGTTAAATGGCACATCAAGATTTTCACCTAGAACTCCCATGTGCCATCCGTCATAATATTCACTAATACTTGATTGAAATAAAAGTCTTTGTAAAGCTCAAATGCACAGATAAATAACCCTGTAATGACCCCTCTGTTGTGACATAGACCTCAACTATTCAACATGTCGATATGCCATAAATATTATGTCAGAGTGCTAACAAAAAATATAATAATCTGTCATAATCCCATTTCTTTTTGGACAAGCCCGCCACACTATTCCCAAACAACTGACAGCCAGAATCAACAGTGGTGCCCTCATGAAAATAATCATAATCCCATATCTATCCACCAGGGACGAAAGAGCACCCTTTGCTCGTGAGGGTCGAGAAGTCCGGGATGGCCGGGATGGCCGGGACAATCGCGAGCCCCGGGACAACCGTGACGTCAGAGGTCGTCGCGAAGGCCTCGCCTCCACCGTAGGATACGCCCAGCCCAAGCTTTCCTCTGCTATAGCCAATGTGTCCGATGGCTTGGGTAAAGGAAATCAAGAGGAGAAGTCCAAGGATGGTTATGATCCATTTAGTCTGCTGAGGAGTACGTTTAAGAAGGTTCAGCAAAGGTAAGGTTTACGTTTTGCCTGTAGTTATAATGATTAAGGGCGTATTTCGCCAGAAAAATTAGTGTTCAGCTCACCAAAATGGCATTCAAGAGAGCTGTTCGTGAAACTAACATCTTTTAAACGCAGTGTTGATATTGTGCTGATCACAATCAGTTTCATTCTCTGAATAGAAACAACAAAAGTTAAAACTATACAGATGTTAGTTGATTTTGTGTGTCTTTTAAACTATTTCCTAGCTTCTGTGTGAATAAACCTTTATTTCTTCAGGAAAGACGCAGGTCCAGACCGTCGTGAAGCGATCAAAGCTCGCTTAGGCGAGAAAGAAAAGGTCAAAGAAAAAGATGATAGACGCGACCGATTCAGAAACGAAAAGGAAGACTGGGATCGGAAACAATCGGAGCAGAGGAACGAGAGAGAAGATAGAGGTCGTAGACCTTTAGAAGTAAGGAATGAGAAGGACGACAGGACAAGAAAACCATCGGAAAATGATAAACAAGAAAGAATCCGCAAACTATCCGAAGTGTTAGACCACAGAGGTAACAAAGAGGAAAGAGTTCGTAAGCATTCCGATGAAGGTCGTGAACGGAAAATATCCGCACACAGGTCTGACGATAAAGACCGCAAACAATCTGAACAGAGAAACGAGAAAGATGACAGGGTTCGCAAACACTCGGAACACAGGAATGAACGGGAAGAGAGGGATCGCAAACATTCTGAACATGGAAACGATCGTGATGACAGGGATCGGAAACCTTCGGATCGGGACGACAGGGATCGGAAACCTTCGGATCGTGAAGATAGGGATCGCAAACCTTCAGATCGGGACGACAGGGATCGGAAACTATCGGATCGAGACGACAGAGATCGGAAACCTTTGGACCGAGACGACAGGGTTAGAAAACCTTTGGATCGAGAAGACAGGGATAGGAAACCTTTAGATCGCGATGACAGGGATCGGAAACCTTTAGATCGTGACGACAGGGATAGGAAACCTTTGGATCGAGACGACAGGGATCGGAAGTATTCGGATTATAGAAGGAATGATAGAAGGAGGGAGAGGTCTGAACGTCGGGATAGGAGCAAGGATCGCAGTAGGAGTGAGAAGAGTAGAGATAATGATAGGAGTAAGGCGAGGGACGATGATAGGGACAAGAAGAGGAGACGGTCGCGTACACCGTCGCCGGCTAAGGACAGGTAAGACATTTAGTTTCCTTAAATACTACTCTGTCACATTAACTTGACGCTTGTCGTTGAACAACAATATAACAACAACAGAAAACTAGCCAAATTATCGACGCGCGTATCGGTAACAAAGATGCTAACCGTACTGACACTTGCCGGACGAGCTAAGGGAATAATAATAATAATAATATTCCACAACTATCACACAACGCCATCTAGTCCCAAGCTAAGCAGAGCTTGTGTTATGGGTACTAGACTTCTGTTCCGTGTAGACAACTGATAAACATACTTATATATTTCTAAATACATACATATTATAGATAAATTACACCCAGACACAGAACAAATGATCGTGCTCATCACACAAACATTTGTCCTGGGTGGGAATCGAACCCACGACCTCCGGCATAGCAGTTAGGGTCACTAACCACTAGACCAACAGGCCAGTCAATGCGGGGGGGAAGCGGGTGGGGCTGAGCATTCCAGAGATGCGTCAAGTTAAGGTGGATGTTCACGGTAACTGTCAAGAATAAGTATTTCAAAAGGTCATTCTTGAGAGTTACATGAACTTGGAGGGTTGTAATGATGAGTTTGATGATTATAATTCTGTAACTGCATACGTCTTACAGCCGCGAATCATATTTTCACTAGCATACAACCTAGCACTGGCCTGCAAATTGCTAAAAACGTAAGAAAATTTGAATTTCGCGGGCTACCCTGGAACATCAGCCTTAATGTGACCGTGTAGTACATTTTCATAATGTGACGTAATATTCTAAACGTCACAGTAAACTTATAAAAGCAGAAATAGGAAAAACAATAAATAACAGTTGTCTTCTGAGGTTACAAGAATTTGGGTCTTTTGCCAATGCTCTTAGCTTTGTATCAAATTATCTAATAGCAGGTTTTCTCATAATTTCGCCTTTAAAAACTTATAGATCTAAGTCTCGTGACCGCAAGCATTCTGCGACTGAGACCAGAGAGAAGAGCGGGGAACGTACCCCCCACGAAGATGACAAGAAGAAGGATGGTGTAAGTATTTATTGTAGTTTATTTCATGCTATTCCAAGACCCATTTCATTTATTAACATTTGTTCAGTTATGTCAGAACGTAGAATCACATCTCTCAATAATTCAATTATGTGTCGACCAATAGGGCATCCCCAAGTATTGCTATTGACAAAAAAAAAAACAATGTACATTTAAAAAAATCCTACAATCAATTTCATGTAAAGCAAAGCTGCTTCTAGCGAAGATATTTACTATGACTTCCATAAAAAGTAGGACAATAATTGTGTGGTATGCATTTCTCTGTGATGCAATCTGTATCCGGATTTTTTATTATAATATTATTTGATCCCTCTTTAGACGGAAGAGGAAAGGAACGAGGCCCGCAAGGAACTGATGGAGATAGTCCGTCTTATCAAGTCCAGACAACGGGAAAGGGAGAATAAATCTGGTGAGTCAGTCATCAACATTCTCTTACCCTTATTATCCCAATTCATTTGTGGTCGGCGCAGCATCTCTTGTTTCATACTTCTCTGTTACGCGTCATCTCAGCAGTCACCTCCTTTCTTGTTATATCACCCTTTATACAGTCAATCATCATCATACGAAAAGAAAAACCGGCCAAGAGCGTGTCGGGCCACGCTCAGTGTGGGGTTCCGTAGTTTCCCGTCCGTCACAATAAGTGTTCCCACTTATGAGTACTTACTTAGAATTAACTCTACGTACTTACTTCTCTTACTTACTTCTCTTACTTACTTCTACTCTACGTACTTTAAAAATATGTAAACGAAGTTAAAAAAAATGCTTGCGTATACGATTATACTACAAACAGTCCAGAAATTATTTTGTACTTACAACTTTTGTCATTTTTGTACAAAAACTGTTGTTTCCATCCAAGTTCAAAATGATTTTCCTAAAGTCCTTATAAAGTTCTACTTTTCAGATTTTTTTCATATTTTCTAAACTTATGTTTCAAAAGTTAGAGGCCCCCCCCCCCCCCCCCCCCTCTAACTTTTGTTTTTTACTCTTGGAGCGATTATTTCCGAAATTATAGACATTATCAAAAAATTATTTCAGTAAACCCCTATTCATTTTTAAATACCTTTCCAACAATATATCACACGTTAGGGTGGAAATTAAAAAAAAAAATCACTTCCCACTTTACATACCATAAGGGGGGGGGCTACCCTAATAAAACATTTTTTTCCAATTTTTATTTTACCACTTTGTCGGCGTGATTGATACACATATGGGTTCCTAGTGTAAAAAGGATTTGTCTGGTGTTACAAATATTTTTCTCCCTGTGATTTTTTCTCTGTGAAATACTTACCCCAGGATTTGCATAGTTTATCAGAGTTAATCAAACCTGAAGTCGGGTCAATTGTTAGGTACGCCTCTGCCTGCCCCTTAGGAGATTCGGGGCGTGAAATGATGTTATGTTTTGGTTCAGTTGTTCTATAACCTGCAGGTTGTTTAAAACCGTTATCTGATAAAGGTATTCCATTTTGTCTAGTTCAAGCTAAGAAGAAGCGCGATTCATCTGCTTCAGGCAGTTCTGACTCTGAACACGGCAAGAGACGACGCCGGTCACCAGACAGGGATCGCAGGAGACGGAGTAGCTCCAGGTTTGTACTTCTTACATTAATTATTTGTTCACAGAATATTTCCCGAATCGGGCAAAGAGTTTTAAGTTTTTCCGTCAGGAATTTGTCAGTAACAGCCAGGGAGTCTGGATTTGTGCCTAGTTGATTCCCTCATGCTCTGGTGCTTTATTTTGGCTTTTGACAGAACCAAGCAAGAACTATTAACTGTCCCCTTGACTCGTTCTGTACATTACCTACACTGCAAATGATTGTTATAGAATCCTAGTGGTGCGCTATACCTAAGTTATTAGAGTAAGATCCCAGAGCAATCAGACATAACTTATTTTCACACGGATGAAACCTGAAGTTTTCAGTAGCGTCTCGTGTGCCTTGAATACCTACGCGCTTTGTGGAACTTGCCGAGTGACACCTGGGCAGGTACCAGGTGAGAAAGGTAACTAAAAATAAGAATTATTTAACTTAAATTCACATGGCTGATTTTTATATATGTCATGTAGAATATTATTATAAAGTAATATCATAAGTGTCAGACACATTTGATGGACCAGAGCTTTTGTCAGACGCTTTTAAGCTTGGATTTTGGAGCGCCTGACCAATATAGCATGGCAATATCCCGATCAATTAGCTATAAGTATTAAATCATAAGGAGTTTAGTATTATTTAAAGCGTCTGTTAAGCAATACGGCCGACGGAGTGTCTGGGAGTATTTGCGACTTATTTTTAAGGATAATTCCTAAAATATACGTAAAAAACAGCTTGGAGAAAATACGTTTTTTACGTATATTTTCTACTCCCAGACACTTTCCGTCTCCTAATGATTGTAATAACTTCAGGTTTCATCCGTGTGAAAATAAGTTATGTCTGATTGCTCTAGGATCTTGGACTATAAGTTATGAAATCAGCCACTAATTAACGGAAATCGTTAAACGTTACAGTAAAATGTTAAGCAAAATACTACGTTTTTTTCCAATTATTATATCGTTCTAACTAATCCAACATTTCCCCAACAGAGGTCGCCGCTCCAGCTCAGAGCGTCGCACCCGCCGCCGTCGCTCGCGCACTCCGCGTCGCGACAGACGTGAACGTAGACGTTCCTCATCGTCGCGATAAACTACGTGCGGCTTAGACTAGGTTCTACTTTGACAATTATTCATTTATTTAGCCAGGAAATATGTTTGGAGAAACAAGTTTTTTGCTAAACTAAATAGTGCCCGTGTTTTTAGCTGATAATCTCTCTTATGCCCGTGATACACGAAGCCAAGATAGTAAGCCAGTACTTCTGGCTGCGTGTAGATAAAACTAGCTTCATTTCTAGCATGTTTCAAGCCAGGACAGTAAGACAGGACAGTTTTGTACAGAACTAGTTTGCTGTCCTGGCTTGAAAAACTGGCCTCGTGTATCCCGGACATTACACTGGAAAAATGATGCCTTTAACAGTTCAAAAGTATAGACCCATTTCAAAGTCTTCAATAAATTGAGCTGTCACCTACTGCCGCAATCAGACACGTTTAATGATTACTTAAGCCGTTACTTAGTCTTTTTCTTCTTAGCGTGTCGATGACAATTCAAATTGAGTCGGCCCAAAATTTGGCGACGAGTTTTAGGACGGCATTTTCAGTAGCCTCCATCAGCTCCTGTGATGTGCAAGTAACAGGACAGGCTGGACACGATATCAAGTGCCCCATAGTTTGTGGGGCAAGACCACATTTACACTCCAGGGCAGAGTCATCTATGAGTCTCCACCTGAACAGGTTTTCCTTGCTTCGGCCTACCTGTGTCCGGAGTCTGTTTAGAGACTTCCAGGTCAGCCATGGCAACTCGTGTCCAGGTGGAAGATTTTCGGCAAGTGGCACAAATGGGTTGGGTAAGGAAACGCTATCTTGCCACAACTTAAGTCTTTCCTTAGAGCGTTCACCAGTGAGCGGGGGTACACACTTTAAGAAGCTGTTGCGGCTTTTCAGCCTTTGCGGTACTATGATGTTATTGTGTAGAACTGTAGAGGGTGTCTAGCGACGGAGACCATTTTGGCTCTTTCACTAGAGCTCGCCACCGCTCTGCGAACTACTGGTGGCGCTATGCCTGCCAATGGATACAGCATCTGTACCGGAGTCGGCTTGAGGCAGTCAGTGATTATCCGGCACGTTTCATTCAGTGATGTATCCACTAACTTTGCATGGGCTGAACGACCCCACACGGGGCACGCGAATTCTTAGTAAAGATTTGACATACAAAACCTTCACTAAAGTGTCAAAATCTTAACCAAGTGACGGCTTAATTAATCTTTAAACGTGTCTTATTGCGGCAGTAGGTGACGGCTTAATTAATCATTATACATCTCCGAGTGCGGCAGTTAGACAAACAGAAACTGTTGTTACTATTCTTCTGAGCGTGTCGATGTCAATTCAAATTGAGTCAGCACTTTTAGTAGCCTCCATCAGCTCCTGTGATGTGCTAGCAAAATGACAGACAGGACACGATATCGAGTGTCTTATCGTTTGTAGGGCAACACCACATTTACACTCCAAAGCAGAGTCGTCTATGAATCTTCACCTGAACAGGTTTTCCCTGCTTGAGTCTGTTCAAACTTCAAGGACTTCCAGGTCAATCATGACAACTCGTGTCCAGGTGAAGATTTATTGCAAGGGGCACAAAGGGGTTGGGTAGGGAAACACTTATAGCCACAGCTTTAGTCTTTCTTAAGAGCGTTCGCAGGTGAGCCCAATACACATTGAGACGAAGCTTTATGAAGCTGAAATTTTACTTATTTACTGATATTGTATTGTGCTACAAAGTTGTTTTACCTAAGTTGTATAAGAAAGAGATCACCTTTACACGGAGTGATCAGTATTTTGTTGCCTCATTTGCATTTCTGTCACTATGACTTCATTGCACCTCACTAAAGTGACCTATCACTGTAGTTGGTTTCTATTTGAAGTCATAGGGATGCTTGTTAAAGCGCTCTCGATGCGAATGCTTGTGACCGGAGTTCTCGCTCCGGCAAACGTCGCCTTTGCGTAATTGAATGAGATAGACAAACTAGAAAACGCAGATCCGTGCTTGCAAATTTCACCCTTAACACTTACTGTGTATTTTTTATTTTTAGTAATGCCCGTTTTTAGAAGGGTCACATTACTTCAGACCTAAAAACGGACATTAGGATCGATTTTTCATTCTTCAGACTCATAGTATTTTATTCTTCAGACTAGCGACCCGCCCCGGCCTCGCACGGGTGCAATTCTGATTTATATTATACATATAAACCTTCCTCTTGAATCACTATCTATTTAAAAAAACCGCATCAAAATCCGTTGCGTAGTTTTAAAGATTTAAGCATACAAAGGGACATAGGGTCAGAGAAAGCGACTTTGTTCTATACTATGTAGTGATAAAAGTTATAATAATTTATTGAAATTTGAAAATCGGTCTGTCTTAAGATTATCCCTTTTTAATTTGACGATGAAATGATATAATTATTGAAGACACAAGTAAAGAATTTATTATGCTGTTAATTTGTAAGTAAAAATGTGTGCTTCAGACTTACAAAAATAATAAAATTATAATGAAGTTTTCTGTGTTTTAAATCATTGATGTGTATAAGTTTTTTCTTTACTTTTATCTAAGTTTTAAGTACTTATTACATAAATATTAAGAGGGAACAGGGGCAGCTAGGAATATGAAGAAGCTATTGTCGTTACGCTGCGTCAAGCCTGCCCTCGTAGAATTTGGCAGGCACAAGTAGTTCAGCCCAATTTTTTTTTGAAGGCCCTATTCAGGAAAGAAAAGAGGAAGTACATTTGTATGGAGAACACGGCCCCTGTTCTCTCAGTAAGATTTATTTCAAATTATTTTAAATGACACAAGCGTGCTATTATGAAATTAATTATAAGGCATGTATTTTGCAAGTTATTTTTTCTTTTGTTTTTGGCACTCATTTTGCCTGTAATTGGCACTATAATCGGTTCTCATTCGCAATCAGCGCTCCCGCTCACGTCAGACTTTTTGTCGGGCCGATTTAAATTTGTTCGTTATTTCTGACCAAAACAAAAATTGGTTACCGATTTTTTACGAATTTATTTTAATCGGTCACCTACAAAAAGTCTGACGTGGGTGTTCAGTCTATTATCGAAAATTTTAATAGTTATTGGTAATTATTAATCTACCTACCTTACCTTTTCCTGGACTTGCTGTGTTTCCACAGTGCATTCTTTTATGTCTTAATAAACTTTATAGTTATGTCAATAGAGTCTATTTTATTAAGGTTCCATTTTCATAATATTTATCACAAAAATAGTATTTGTTAGAAAAGTTAACAATAGTCTGAAGATAAGACCTGTATTATTACATCAAGGGATGTAATAATGATAACTGTACCTTGATGTAAGAGTTTATGCCAATAAAATTGTATTTCTCCAGTTTTTAGTGTTTTATTTATTCGTCAAAATACCTGTTCCTATAACAAAACCCAATGGTTATGATGTTAGAAGTCAGGAACTTAAGCATAAGGTCCGGTTTTCACCAAAGCCGAGCGGATTGGAGACGAGAGATGTGCGGAAATCGGCCAATCACATTAGTTAACCTTTACATCTGGTCTTTCGCCCTTTCTGTGATTTATTGAATTTGGGGCACATCTCCGCTTTGGTGAATACGAGGTCTAATCACCCAATAAGGACACCTACTACCTACCGACACATCTGATATCAAGCGCAGGCCACACCGCCAGCTAGCGGGCGGGCGGGCGGGCTAGGCGGGCGAACATCGTTTCACCTCTTTACATACTTCGGTTCACACCGCGAGCTACCGACTAATCTAAGGAGCTAACGCCCGAATACTCGAACGTCACTCAATTTTAAGTTGCACTTAAATCTCGTGCTGTCTTTGTTACTTTAACGCAGAGTGACAGAGATAGCACGAGTTTTGAGGGCTACTTATAATTGAGTGACGTTCGAGTATTCGGGCGTTAGCTAACGAAATATCCGACGATTCCAACGAAGCTACTCGTTCTTCACCTCGTTGGCGCGCCCGCGCTTCGCTAGCTTAGTTCGCCCGCCAGCCCGGTTCGTTCGCCCGTCCTCCCCGTTTCGAGTAGACTAGTCGACGCGCCCCCCGCTTCGCCCGCTCCGCCCGTCGCTTGTCTGTCCGTAGTTTTCGGTGTGAACCCCATAGTTTAGCTCGCCAATATTTCGCGTAGTTTGTATAGTTTCCTTCGTTCGCTTCGCACACCCGCCTAGCCCGCCCGCCCGCTAGCTGGCGGTGTGGCCTGCGCTTTAAGCTACCTACTGAAAACTGACAAATTTTCCCAATAAACCTTGACCTTAAAGCATTGGCAATAAAGTTGAAAATGTATTAAAGAATTTGATAGATTCTGGTAGTTAGATGTGCTGCCAGTCTGTATCTAATGCTGGTGCTCGACCACAGGCTTCTTCATGAGAAGTAGGCTATTGTTTGCTAGATGACATAAAAATAATCAAGTTTTTGGTGCTAGGACCTACCGGGGTTCTATATATCGATGTTCTCATTCATCGTTTTCGAGCCTTAAGAATGTATTATGCATAATCTTTCAGGGAGTACTTCATCATCATCTGTGTGCCTTTTCCCAAATATGTTAGGATCCGGCTTCCAGTTAAACCAAATGCAGGTGAATTCCAGTATTTTACATGGAGCGGATGACTACCTGACCTCTACAAACCAGATAGAACTGGGTAATATATTATGATACCCCCTATTTTTGCGGTTTTGGAAATCATCAAAATGACTGCTCCCGCTCTGGGTAGAGCAGAAGGGAGTGTCAGACTATAAACCACCCATGTTTCTTCTTAGCCCTTTGTGTCGAGGTCGCGGTATCTCTTTCGAACAACCCGCAGCCCCGACGGGAATATGATACCCCTTGGTTAGACAGGTTGTCAGACTTTTGGGGAGTATTTATTGGTGTAAATATCACATGTCATAGATTTTTTTCTAGGACCGCCGCGCGCCGGTTTCCTCCGAGATTAGTGCCGAAATAAATGACGCGAAGTAAGTCATCGGTTCGAAGTTCGAACCCAGGCAGACGCTCTACTTTGTGTAATTTATTTCATCACCACTGCTCTAAAGACGGCGAAGGAAAACTTCGTAAGGAAACCGGCATGTTCAAGAATAAAAACAATCTAAGACATGTGATGGGCCCGGACGGCGGATTATAGCCCATCCCTCTCCTAAAAAGGAGGCCTGAGTCCCTGCAGTGGGAACATTATAGGCTGATGATGATGAAGGCGACTGTCTGTTTCCTGGTTAGGACCCACACCAGGTCAGCCCTAGGAATTAATAATAATAAGCTTTTTTAGTTCTCACAGCATATAACCTAGTTACAAAAAACAGTGATCGTAGCTTTATAGTCACAGTACGGATCGCAACTGGCATCTTAGCTAGATTACAAAGTAACCTGTGGTATAGATACCCAGTCCCATTGCCTTATAAATCTTTAGGACAATTCAAATTTTCTTATTATTTATTTTTATACTATCAGGTTATATGCTGAGCATGAAATACTGGGTTCGATTCCCAGATAGGGCAAATATTATTGAGTTTTTTTTTATCAGGAAATTCTCAGTGGCAGCCACGGACCCTTTTTTTGAAGTTTCAGGAGTCATCAAATGACTCTTCGCGGTCTGGGCGAAGCGGTAGGGAGTGTCAGACTTCTATTGACATAAAATCACCCATGTTTCTTCTTAGCCCTTTCTGCTGAGGCTGCGGTATCTCTTTCGAACAACACGGAGCCTGGATTTGTTGCTGGTTGAAGGCTCGTTCCCTATTACATGGGACTTAAATATAGGTAACTGGCGAAATGTGGGTGTACCTCCTACTATAATAAAGAGATACCAAAATCATCGGACTGGCTGTTGGCTGGACAAAACTTCAAAACTGCTGCTTGCTTCAAAACTACTGAGATTGAGAGACCAGCGAAAAGTGGTTTTTCAAGCTGGCGGACACGCTTTAGATCGATTATCTAAGATTCTGTAGCGTCACCTATTCTGAAATAAGGGTGTTTAGCCGTCACATAAAGTGCCCTATTGACCTAGTTAAATGCGAGTAGTTCTGAAGTTTTGTCCAGCCAACCTGAGCCACATCTAGAAACATAGTGTGCTGATGCTGACGAACGCAGCTTTGATGCTGCCGCTCTAGCAAATAACTGACGATAGTTCTGAGTGACGGAAAAGTATAGTAGCATGGTTAAATGCGATTCCACGCCTCTAGATGTGGTCCTACCCTATCTCAAAAATATGCTAGTTTATCCTGTTTACTATAACGACTAGGAGGTGACGGCATCTATCAAGTCAGAATATACCTACTGTTACTATATTACTATTCAGGTAAGTAATAAATACCACAAACTAACGGAAACAATAAATTAGGTGTTACCCGGATAAATATAATAAAATTGATAAGTAAACAATGGGTCTGTGTTTAGCTTATCTTGACAAATACTTAGTTAACTATTCTACACTTGCAATTTAGTTGTAGGTACAGTCGAACAAGCTAATAAGTATACAGCCAGCTAACTTATATTTACTTTTAAGATTATACAGATATATTTAGAGACTGATGCCAAAGGATACAGTATAATAATAATAAATCTTTATTCAGAATTCTAGAAAGGTAAAATAACAATATGAATCTTAAACTAAAAATATAGGTAAATAATGTAAGACGCCTGTACTAGGAAAATCCTGTATCACAGGCTGTAGCAGCTCAATCAGTATAATATAATCTAGGACAGTAGTTTTTTGTTTATTAGTGTTTGACCTCAGTCGCTTAATGCGAAACGCTTTAGAAAACAAAATTGCAATCAATATTTTCAGTGTACTAGAATCATTGATGTATTAATACATCAATGACTAGAATTATAAAAAACTCTACCGTATACTTATTAGCTTGTTTCACTGTACATGGTACATGTAAACAAATAATGTTTAGGTGAAGTTACTCTACTCTATGTTCGCAGCCAGACCGTATATGTGAAAATGTTTTGTTTCGTGTGGGATGATGTGTGAAACCAGTCATCACGCGGCCAATGTACCTTTAAGTAACCGCACCGTCCTAGTTACTGTGCAAGGTTAGTCAGCTGCCCGTCGGGGCTGCGGGTTGTTCGAAAGAGATACCGCGGCCTCGACACAAAGGGCTAAGAAGGAACATGGGTGGTTTTAGTCAGTAGTTCAGAAGTCTGACACTCCCTACCTAAATCATTAAATGACTTCCTACCCTACTACTCGTAGAACAAAAAAGGCTAGTCAGTAGCATTGCAACATAAGCAAATGTCCGAAGGTTACAACAACCGAAATCCATGAGCACAATGCTGCACTCGCATGAACCAACTGGAAACGGTAAGAGGGATATCTAAAAACTTAGACACCGGTTCTATCCTGACAAAAAAAAATACGATTCTGTTTAGTCCGTCAGTTTGATTATCGGAAAATATTGGATAAGTACGTATATGTGTATTTTTTTTTTTTCAAAACAATAAAAATTGACGAAAATAATCGCGTCAAAGATCATGATTCATTTTTTTCAATAAAAAATTGCTAAAAAGTGACGTCACATGAGTTTTTGAAGCAGCAGTGAAAAAAGAAAACGTGTCCAATATTTTTTTGGAAATCTATCTGACGAACTAGGTAATTTAATTATTTTTTTGTCACCTACCCAATAGGGAATATTCATGTTTTTCTTTTTTGTCTTAAATTAATAGTTTACTATTTTATAACGTAGAAAAAAATATTAATGGGCTTCAAAATACTCTAGATATTTTTTAAAAATCAAATTTAAAACTTTTAAAAAATTTAAGCAGTTCAAACGCCGCCATTTCGCGCGCGCTTTGCGTGACGTCACATGACACGTCCAGTGGGTATTTCACAGAACATTTATATACCATAACGGGATACAATATCGTGTCAGATGACGTCACATTTCGTTCGAACAATGGTGGCGCGTTTTGGAAGTTTGAATTTCGCTCCCTTATTTTGCACTTTTTGAATATTATTTTAGGGGTTTAAATAATAAGTAAATAAAAAAAAATCCTTTTCATTATAATACTACGATAGTAAGTATTCGAGAAAAAAATATTTTAGGCCATTTCAAATTTTATGCATATTCCCTATTGTGGTGGTAGGTACCTGTACGGAAACCTTAAATGATTTTTCAGCGTGTTTCCTGAGTTATCAGGAGTGCCAAAAATGTGTTCGGACTTCCATCAAAGCGAAAACGAGCGGAGAGGAGAGGAGATGCGTAAAAGCTATGGATGTAAGTATCTGTTAGGTACCGGCCAAACCCGATTTTAGGACAAACTAGTTTCGCCTAGGCTCAACTATGTAGGTAGTTCTTACTATGCGAACTTTTAGGACATATTTACAGTGCATGGGAAGATAAGTGCGATGCCCTGGACATTTTTTGCGATTTGTCCAAGGCATTTGATTGTGTTCTTCATGACACGTTAATCAGGAAACTCCGCCACTATACGGAATCCGGAACGGTGCTCTGGATCTTCTTATCTCATACGTCAACGGGGAAAGATCTCCCGGATCTATTGTAACAATGGGAGTCCCACAGGGCTCGATTCTTGGTCCTTTCTTGTTTCTTATTTATATTAATGATTTGCCTTACCCCTGAGCCTTACCCTTTAAAGGATGTCCATGATATAGTGTTATTTGCGGATGAAACTTCGCTTTTGTTTAAACTCAAACGTCAACAGCTAGTTATTGACGAACTTAATAGCGCAATTTCGAAAGTATTTAGTAGGTACATTGGTTTAACGCTAATGATTTACTTCAGTGGGGTCCTCATATAGATAAATTGTCGAAAATCTGAGTTCCGCAGCATACGCAGGTATAAAGATTCGTAACTTAACCGATGTAGAGACAGCCCGATTAGTGTACATCATAGCTTCATGCTTCATTTTCATAGCGTAATGTCGTACGGCATTTTGTTGTGGGGGAATGCCGCCGACATTCAGACTATCTTTGTTTTGCAGAAACGGGCGGTTAGATCAATTTATAAATTGGGCCCGAGACACTTACTCAGAGAAAAGTTTAAGGAAATTAATGTAATGACTGTTCCCCTTCTGTTGTTCTTCTGTTGACCTTCTAAGTATATTTATGAAAATATGTATGCTCACAAAAATATAAAGATGTTTAAGAAATACTTATAGTGATATTCACACTAGAAATAAATACTAGTTTAGGGGGTAGAGGAACAGGGTGTAAAGTTCCTCATCCCCCGTTGAAAAGGGTGGATCCTCCGACCGGACGGGTGTTGTGTCCGGCGGGCTAACTGCCCGACAGTTGTAAGTCGGGAACTCCTATATAGGCTTATGTCGCGGATAATGTTCATAGCGCGATGTAGGATTTTCTGTCGATCGTTGTTAGTACGCAGGTGTTGCGATAGATGTCGCTAGTCGCCACATCACTCCCCTCCGAGACCGGAGGTCGAAAGCAGGTTAAATCTTGGCGCTTGTCAGCCAGTGGATGGTTCCAGTGAGTCGGAACCGGATGCCGCATAGTTCACGGTGAGTCGGAACTGTCTGCGGTGATGCCCCAGTGAGTCGGGGTGATGCTGCATATTAGCTCCAGTGCGTCGGAGTGATGCAGTGCTTGCCGTAGATGCCCCAGTGAGTCGGGGTGATGCTGCGTAAGCTCCAGTGAGTCGGAGTGTGCAGTGCTGCGTAGTGGCTGGCTGCTGCGTCGACCAGGAGAGAAGGGCGTCTCTGCTTGCTGACCGGCCGAAGTGCAGTGTGCTGTGCCAAGGTCGCTGATGAGGCTGGGGGTGATGTCCAGGAATGCGATTCCGCTGCATGCTGGTGGACAGGATACCCCATGAAGCCGTGGCTGCTGGCTATGACTTGCTGCTCGAAGGCGAAGGGGAAGTGGTAACGACGTCTGAAGTAGTTGCACGAAGGCTGCGCTGACGTTCATGCTCGGGGTCACCAGTTTGGGGGGTAGAGGAACAGGGTGTAAAGTTCCTCATCCCCCGTTGAAAAGTCGCCACACTAGAAATAAGCATAAAATTGTACTTACCCTTAAGGCTCAAGAAAATAGGTGGATCATTTAAATGCCAATGTATTCGTTTATATAATAAACTACCAAGCGACGCGACGTTCAAAATTTAAGCCTTAATCAATTCAAATCCTTTATAAAATGAAAACTTTGCCAGAAAGCTTTTTATGTTATTAAAGATTATATAGAGGACAAAAAAGCTTGGGATTGAACTGCTCCAATCTGAATTGACTTAATACCTATTGGTGAGGCGTGTAAATAGCCTGCACCTTTGTGAAGAATGTAAGAAAATTTGAAATAAGAATATACGGCGGATGTGTAACAAAATAAATTAATTTCCCTTCTGATGAATCCTCGACAAACCAATACAAGAGAATTATTAGCAGCAAACATGCCCACGTACCTTGACAATCCAGAGATCCCACTCAGACCCAGGGAGATGGGGGATACCTCGTTCATGCGCACTTGCAAGTATGGGCTGCCGGCCGGCGAGCTAAATCTTCGTGGATCCGCCGGTGGAATGGTGAAAACTCCAAAAATCAACACTGCACTATAAGTTCTCAATGAAGCACAGATGCAGGTCCATTTATTTTACGAGTATCGTCCAGATTTCAACAAAAAGGGATTTTTTGTAGCGGAGCGCGTAGGAGCACACACCGTCCTGTTCAAACGGTCAAGGGGAGCTCCCAGCTCGCTAGTGCCATCTATATGTGTGCCCTTGCGGAAAAAACTCAAGAAAGTCTCGGTATATGGGCGCTGCATTACAGATGGCGTGAGGATTCATCAATTGAGAAGTTAAAATATTTAATTTGAAATACTAACATATTTTATGATATGGAGAAATCCTAAATTATTATTATTTTATTTTTTATATTAAAAAAGGCATTGACGCTTCACCATGCTCGGGGGCTTTGGAAGGACGCAAGTGCTTTCAGAAAGGAAGTGAAAAAATTATAAGTAGGTATTTACTAACCTAGATTATGATCAGAAAAACTTTAAGCTTTACGACTGAATGCGAGAAACAAACGATATAAGTTATTTAAATATAATATTTCCTAAACATTAAGACTATGAATTTCGTATAAGAGTTAAACTTTATTGCGTTGGAATAGGATATAATTTAACGACGGCACGTTTAAAGTTACCGAACTTCGTTTTTACCATTGCAACACGAATGACATTATCCGTGCCTTTATAAACCTCAGTTATAACTCCTAATGGCCAACTTAGAGGAGCTGAATTATCCTGTCCCACGAGTACGACAGTCCCAACTTCTACGGGTTTGTCCGGAGTTGCCCATTTCTGCCTGACTTGCAGCGTATGCAGATACTCTAGGTGCCATTTCTTCCAGAAGGATTGGACCATACTATCTAACAACTGTTTGCGCTGTGATAAATTAATGCGCTGACCAGACAAATCGGCTGCCGGCAAGTACTGCAGTGGAGTCGACATCAAAAAGTGAGCGGGAGTAATAACTTCGGGATGGGGATCGGAAGACAAAACGCTCAGAGGGCGCGAGTTCATAATGCACTCTATTTGAATGAGTACAGTTTGTAACTCCTCATAAGTGAGAAGCTGACTTCCGATCACGCGATAAAGATGCGTTTTTAATGTTTTAATATTCGCTTCCCACATGGAACCAAAATGTGGGGAGCGAGGTGGAATCATTTTCCACATTATGCGGCGGGTTGATAACTCATGTAAAAGAGACGAATTGAAACTTGAATTTAATAAGAATCTATAAAGCTCATCTAGTTGGGCCTTAGCACCAACGAAATTAGTGGCGTTGTCCGAATAAAGACAAGATACTGGCCCTCGACGCGAGATAAAGCGTTTAAACGCGGCTAAAAAGACATCAGAGGTTAAATCAGAGACTAACTCTACATGGACGGCCTTGGTTACTAAGCACACGAATAAACAGATATACGCCTTCTGGGCGTGCTGGCCTCTGCGCCGAGTGAGGGTTATGCGTATGGGACCAGCATAATCCACTCCAGTGTGGACAAACGCCTTCGCTTCCGATACTCGGTACTCAGGCAGGTCTGCCATCACTGGAATGGGATGCGTCGGATTTACCCGAAAACATGTGTTGCATTGTCGCAACTTGGACCTAATGACAGTCCTGGCATCTAGTATCCAAAATCGCTGTCTTAGAATAGACATGAGTAGTCCCGGTCCAGTGTGACAATTCATCACATGGTAATGACGGATTATTAGATCCACGATATGATCATGTTTGGGAAGTAAAAAAGGATGCTTAGCGTCAAATGGAAGGTGCGACTTCGAAAGCCTTCCTCCAATGCGTAGTATTCCCTCTTCATCCAAAAAAACAGCTAAACTTTGGAGTCTCTTTGAAAGCAATTTCCCAGATTTAATGAGCTTAATGTCATTTGCAAAGTACACAGATTGCACAGCACATACTATCGCTCGTTCCGCAGCTGACAAGCCCTGTATAGAACGAGGTTCACAATGAACCTTTGGTCTAGCAAATTTCAATATATAGGAAACAATGCGCAACAATTTATCCCATGATGAGGTACGTTGAGCAAGTTGATATAGAAGGGGTTGTTCTACTTGCGTGGTCACTGTTAAGACATTTACCTTGTGCTCGGGAAGTTCCCCACAATTAATAGGAGAAAACGGTTTAACGGGCCAATCCTCAGGAACACAACGAAGCCAAGAGGGGCCGTCCCACCAAAGTTCATGTGACATTAACTGGGAAGGAAGGATGCCACGAGATAGACAGTCGCTTGGATTCTCAACACCTGCCACATGGTAAAAATGTTGAGAACCCAAGTTCTCCTGACATTGAGCGACTCTATTGCTGACAAAGACTGACCAGCGGTGCGGAGAAGAGTGTATCCAAGATAAGGCTATCATGGAATCCGAAAAGGCGTAAATTCCTGCAATAGGAACACGTAAAGCGTAAGTATCGCGAACAGTTTTTACCAATTTTGACATGAGCACGGCGGCACACAGCTCCAGGCGTGCAAGAGTTGTGACTTTGGTAGGTGAAACCTTTGATTTCGCACAAATTAAGCGGACTATGACACCAGATGGACTAGTAGAGTGTATATAAATCACACACCCGTACCCACCCATACTAGCATCAGCAAACGCGACTATACGAACAGAACAATCATCGGTAACACCCACATGGCGTGGTATGCGTAATGTATCTAGCAATGGAAACTCTTGCATGAGAATCGAGAAACGTTTAAAAATGTCGTCAGGAGCGGGATCATCCCAGCCAATATTGCTCAGCCATAACTCTTTGATGAGCAACTTGGCATAGAAGATCACTGGGGCAACCAAACCGAGAACATCAAATAAGCGTGCGACTATCGAGAGTATATTTCTCTTAGTACATTTCTCAGCCACTCGAGCGGAAGTGAAGAAGAAATTATCCTGAGAAGGTTCCCACGAAAGGCCTAGAACCTTAGAAACATCACTCCCAGCGTGAAAATCGAGTGACTTGCGATGCGAGTCAGGAAGACTGTTTAAAAGAACGGGTGAATTGCTACACCATTTAATAAGGTCAAAATCGCCCGATTTAAACATCTTTATAAGATCATGCGATAGCTGCATGGCGGTATCTTCATTATTCACAGAATACACCAGATCGTCCATATAGAGACTGGTCTCTGCTACTTTAGCAGCTTTGGGATAATGCGGACTGTCAGAGGCCAGCTGTCGCACAGTGCGCATAGCTATGTATGGACTCGACTTAAGTCCGAAAGGTAAGCGATTAAAAGCAAAGGTTAGCACAGGTTCGTTCTCATTGAATCGAAACAAAATGCGTAGGTATTTACGCTGGTCAACGGGTACACCAACGCGTAAATACATTTGTTTAATATCCGCATTTATAGCGATGGGAAATAATCTAAAATTTATTAAAAGAATAAACAAATCTGTTTGTAAATTGGGACCAATATGGAGTACATCATTTAAAGATAATCCTGTATGAGTCCTAGCGCTAGCATCCAATACAATGCGCGGCATCGGTTTGTCTGGCCGAACGACAGCGTGATGAGGGATATAATACCCGTCATCGGAAATGGCAGATTCGTCGACTTGACTTAGGTACCCACTGTCAATATAATCTTTGAGCACTGCATTATAATTTTCCCGCAACATCGGCAATTGGCGTAGTTTTCTTTCAAGCGCAATAAGTCGACGGTACGCGGCGGTGCGGGAGTTACCCAACTCGGCGGGATCCTTACTAAAAGGTAACGCGACGTTATAACGTCCCACATCGTCCCGTGACACGGTCGAGGAAAAAATATTCTCACATTCGGTTTCCTCAGGAGATAAAAAACGTTTATTCTCAACTTCTTCCAATTCCCAGAACTTTTGTAATAAATCATTGAGAGCCAATGCCGTGAAAGGAGAGGAGTTAAGTAAATTTAAATTATCACTATTATGCGGAAAATCACCCATAAAGACATACCCGAATGTGGTCAATAATGCAGGTGGGGCGCGTGAACCAAAATCGACCCTATTCCCCAAGTAAATGTACGGAAACAGTTGAGCGCCCAACACTAGGTCAATATCCCCTGGAATATTCCAGCTTAAATCAGCGAGCGGAAGCGCGTGGAAGTCTACATGGCTATCCCAATTAACATGGTGCGATGGTAGCTGGTCCGTAATGCACTCAACTACTAACGCGTGAATAGTATATTTTTGATCCGGATATACACGAGACTCGATATCTAAATGTACGTATCCTATTATCGGTCGCGATACAGAACCAACTCCTTTAACAAAAGAATTACTCAAAGGAATTATCAGTAAATTAAGTTTTCTACAACAAGCTGTAGTTATTAAATTATTCTGCGAGCCATTATCAATTAAGCACCTCACTATTGTTTTGTGACCCGCACTGTCACTTTTAGCTCGCGCATAAACCTGAGCTGTCGATAACAGAACTATCGCCTTAGCCCTCGCTGCATCAGCTGCCAATAACACGGCCGAGTTGTGAGCCGAAGACGCTGGCGTCACATCACACGAATCAGACGCAATCACCTGTTCGGGAATATCGACCTTATTACTATGAGCATAAGAGCGCGGCACCGCGACGGAAACCGGGGCAGGCAAAGACGCACCGGGGGACGAGAGGGGCGAGGGAGGCGCGACGGACAGCGGCGCAGGAGGCGACGCGACGACTACATTGCAATTCGTAGCTAAAACGTCAGCTGTTTGCGGTTTATTTTCTTTAACAAAATGCAATAGTGTATGATGGCGTTTTTTACATAAATCACAGACTGACGTTGACTTGCAGTTACTCAATCCGTGCAATGTGCTCAGACAATTCGCACACCCACGTTTGGATTTAATAAACTCGAACCTTGCTCTAGGAGTCAACGCGGATTTAAACTTAGCGCAGTTGTACAAATGAACATGAGCGTTATCATTACAATACGCGCAGCACGGAACCGTCATCGCAGGTAAACAAGCGGACGAGTCACCTGACTTGCTCACAACAAACGCTTTTGTCTGTGTGCGTGACTCGCGTGGCGCGGAAGCGGGGTTTCTACTAAAGTTTCTCGCGTTCGATTGAGACAAATTCGAACGTGCCAATATCTTTGCCTGATCTTGAACGAAGCTTATCAATAATTTCGTTGTGGGAATTTCAATATCTCGAATGGAAAGTTCAAACGATTGAATAGTCTGTGAATCGATTTTTCTCATTGCGCAGTGCAAAAGAATAAAATCAGCAAGATCCGTAATCTCAAGTTGTTTCAAGGCAGAAATAGATGCACTAAATGTTTCTATGAAAGAATCGAGACTGTTAGCGTTAAATGAACAACTTTTTAAATCCAATATATTATTTAAATAATGCGTACCTAGTGAGCGCTTCTCTTGATATTTTTTAACTAAACTGTCCCATAAGAACTTGTAAGTATCACCCGTAGGCACAATTCCAGCAGTAATCTTCAATGCGTTGTGCGTAAGTCTACCTACCAAGTACTGCACACGCTGTGAGTCAGTCAGCTGATCATTCTCATGAATATTCGACTTGAACGACTCGTAGAAAACAGGCCAATTCTCGGTTTTCCCGTCGAAAGACGGCAGCGCGATAGGAGGCAACTTTATTTTTAGCGGTTCAAAAAGAGTCTTATAGTTACTACTGGATGTTGATGGTGATTGATTACTGTTTATTTTGTTCCTAACACGTTTAATATGAATGTACAAATCTTCAAAGGACTCTAAACAAGCATAATCGACACTTGTACCAGGTTTTATACTAATGTTTATTTGATTAATTTGATCAACAAAGGATTCAAATTTATCTCGAATGTCATCAATTGTCTCTGACTCAGTCATAAAACTTTCATTTTTTCTCGAATCGAACGACGATATATTTTTTGTTAAATCATACAACCGATTAATGCGTTTAAATAACAATCCTTTCTTTTCATGGAGAATAGTTAGTAAATCTTCCGGCTTCAGTTGTTTATCCGTCATTTCGTTAGATAACAAACGACAACAATAACAGAAAAATACCTTACAGGCGGTTTGCAATATTATCGCACCTACCAACTATGAGTGGGTATCTATCTAATTACAATTATTGTATTAAAACGCTCAAAGCCGAGATGCGTTGGTAACTACCTACTTATTTTCATAATATCAAAGCGAATTTTTAAATACGGATACCTACATAGAATGAACTTTACCAATAAATACGTAATGTCGTTCCATGTAAATTATGTACTAAAATAATTGAACAGATTTACCAACAACTACGTAAATTCTATTGTCAATTATGATGCGTTTTATAGGCAATGATTTACCAAAAGTTTACGTAAACTAAATACCTATTGTGCGTTATTGAACCTATATGATTTTTACCAAACAATTACGCAAAAATCTAGGTAACGGTTTTTAACCCGGTTAGAAGGACCAAATAATATGATGAGGCGTGTAAATAGCCTGCACCTTTGTGAAGAACGTAAGAAAATTTGAAATTAGAATCTATGGTGGATGTTTAATGGCGGACCTCAAAATAAATTAATTTCCCTTCTGATGAATCCTCGACAAACCAATACAAGAGAATTATTCGCAGCAAACATGCCCACGTACCTTGACAATCCAGAGATCTCACTCAGACCCAGGGAGATGGGAAGATACCTCGTTCATGCGCACTTGCAAGTATGGGCTGCCGGCCGGCGAGCTAAATCTTCGTGGATCCGCCGGTGGAATGGCGAAAACTCCAAAAATCAACACTGCACTATAAGTTCTCAATGAAGCACAGATGCAGGTCCATTTATTTTACGAGTATCGTCCAGATTTCAACAAAAAGGGATTTTTTGTAGCGGAGCGCGTAGGAGCACACACCGTCCTGTTCAAACGGTCAAGGGGAGCTCCCAGCTCGCTAGTGCCATCTATATGTGTGCCCTTGCGGAAAAAACTCAAGAAAGTCTCGGTATATGGGCGCTGCATTACAGATGGCGTGAGGATTCATCAATTGAGAAGTTAAAATATTTAATTTGAAATACTAACATATTTTATGATATGGAGAAATCCTAAATTATTATTATTTTATTTTTTATATTAAAAAAGGCATTGACGCTTCACCACCTATTTTATTTTTACTTTTACAATTTGACATTTTATAAATTTTCTATGTAAGTATACACATTGACATTATTTACTTTTCATGTATGATATTATTATTTTTTTTTATGAATATTTACCTTGTTAAATAAAAATATTTAACAAGGTACATATTCAAGAACTAGGTACGTTATAAACCTTTCATTTTGAAAAAAAAAATACTTACAGACTTTTTTTTTTTTTTTTAAACCTTGCCCCACACTAGGAATTTCTACTATATCGTGGCATACACATACTCTTATACAGAAGACCGAAGAGTATAATCTGCCTGTCTGTTTAGCGTTTGTGGACTATGAGAAAGCCTTTTTTTTTTTTTTGGTGGGTGGAAAATCATCGAATGACCCCCCCCCCGCTCTTGGGCAGAGCGAAGGGGAGTGTCAGACTTCTACTGACTAAAAACCGAACCCATGTTCCTTCTTTGCCCTTGCGCCGAGGCCACGTCATCTAGTATTTGGATGATTGCGGCAATGTTATTACTCGGCAATGTTTACACAAAGGTTTGTATTAAGTTAAGCGCAAGCAAAGGTTTACAGAGGTGAAGATGAAGAAGAAATGAAGTTATAGCGAGACTAGAGAAGGTCTAGAGTAAGGAAGAATATAAATCAAAGATCTAGGCGATAGCGAGAGTGAAAATACATTTACGCGAGACTATTAGCGGAGCGCGGTAGCGAGTCAAAGCGACGTGGATTACCCTTTATAAAAATGTACTCTGTGGTGGATTCGCGATGAAGGCGTCTAGTTGACTGGCCGGCGGTCGCTGTCGTCTGCGGCTGGAGCAGGCTGCGGAAGGCGGTGCGGCGCGCGGAGTCCGGGGTGAGGTAAGCCAAACAGGTTTCCGCGGCCGGGCGGGGCTTGCGCATGATGACGAGGTGCGCGCCTTCGTGCCAGCATGAAGAAAAGGGGTAAGTAGAACTTGCGCTGTAATATAAGTATTGAATATTACTAAGTTTGTGGGTCAAGAATGTTGACGCCAAGGACCCCCTTACGAATAAAAGGGTCATATTAAGACACATATCGTTCAGGAAACCTGACTTTACGTCCTGAACGGGTAGTAAGCATCGGTTGCGTCTCCTGCGTATTGTGACTTTGTGCCTCCATATCCTCACGCCAGGTATACGCTGGCTTAACTCTGTCAATTGACACTTTGACGGTTTTATTATTGAGCACAATATCGATTGTCTTTGGACCTCTTGAAATGACCTTATGAGGGCCACTATATGGTGGTTCTAACGATCCTCGCAGCAAATCTTGGCGTAAAAACACGTGCGTAGCGGTACGTAAGTCTTTGTGCTCAAACACTTTATGCTGCGAATGGTCGGATGCTGGTCGTGGTCGCAATTCGGACATTGTCTGCCGTAATTGACTGACAAAATCTGGATAATCTACCTTGTTATTGGTTATGGTGAAAAACTCGCCAGGGACACGTAACTGCTCTCCAAACACCAATTCAGCTGATGAGCACTGCAGATCCTCTTTGTATGCTGTGCGTAGTCCTAGGAGAACTATGGGAAGAGAGCTAACCCAATCCTTCGTAGGTACCATGCGTCATCATAGCAGCTTTGAGCGTGCGGTGTAGGCGTTCAATCATACCATTGCAGGCTGGGTGATACGCTGTCGTCCTCGCCAATTGGATTCCATATGTCTCTGCTAGATGTTGGAATAAGTGCGATTGAAATTGTCTACCTTGGTCCGTGATTACCTTCTTCGGGCAACCATACCGGGCGATCCACTCCGACACGAACGCCCTCGCCACAGTTTCTGCTGTCATGTCAGGAAGCGGGATCACCTCAGGCCATCTGGTGAACCTGTCGATTATAGTTAGACAGTATTTAAAATTGGATGATACTGGAAGTGGGCCAATTAGGTCCATATTGACCTCTGCAAAACGAACATCTGGTATCTCATATTTTCCAAGAGGTGATGTAGTATGCCTTGTCACCTTTGACTTTTGACATGGAATACACTCTCTAACCCATGCGCGAACATCTTTCCTAAGGGAAGGCCAAACATAACGCTCACTGACCATCTTGATGGATGCCCTTGCCCCAGGATGGCTTAGGCTGTGCAACGTTTCGAAAACGCGGCGTCTATGGGTTGCTGTTACAAAAGGTCTGTGTTTGGACAAAGAAACATCACAATAAATTTTTACTTTTGAGTTTGGTACTTGCGCTAACTCCAGTTGCAGCGAGTGGTTACCCTTTAGAAGTTCCAGCAGCTCTGGATCATCACGCTGCGCAAGGGCAAGCTCAATGACGTCCACTGGCGCGGTGACTGCCTCTATTCGAGACAAAGCATCTGCCACCTGGTTGTCCTGCCCCGAAACGTGCTGTACGTCAGTGGTGAACTGTGAAATAAAATACAGTTGGTTAATTTGACGCGGTGAACCTTGTTGGTCTTTCTTTTTGTAAGCACTTATCAGCGGCTTATGATCGGTGTACACAGTAAAATTTCGTGCTTCTATCATATGTCGAAAGTGTTTGATGGCCTCATAAATTGCAAGGAGTTCACGATCATAAGCGCTGTATTTTTGCTGTGTGGGGCTCATCTTCTTCGAGTAGAAAGCCAAGGGCTGCCAAACGTCATTTACTTTCTGCTGTAATACGGCTCCTAGAGAAACATTGGACGCGTCAACTACCAAAGCCAGTTGCGCATTAGTAACTGGGTGAACCAGCAGAGCTGCTTTTGAAAGGCTACGCTTGCAACGCTCAAAAAGTTCAAGTAACTGTGGAGTCCACTTCACTGGTTTCGATCCTTTCATACCTGGTCCTGCCAACAAATCATTAAGTGGGGCTTGTAGTTCAGCCGCGCCCTTCAAGAACCGCCTATAAAAATTGAGCATGCCTAAAAATCTTCTCAAGCATTTGATCGTCTGAGGCGGTGGGTAATTTTAGATGGCCTTTATTTTCTCCTCTAATGGGCGTACTCCTCCAGCTGAAACAGTGTAACCAAGTAAAGTTACCTCGGGCTGACCGAACTTGCACTTAGCCACATTCATGACCACGCCGTATTCTTGAAGGCGGGAAAACAGTTTGCGTAGATGTTCTTCGTGCTCCTGTGTATTTCTAGAAGCTACTAGAAGATCATCGATGTACGGGAAACAAAAATCTAGATCGCGTACCAAACCATCGATGAAACGTTGGAAAGTTTGTGCAGCGTTTCTCAGCCCAAACGACATAAAAGGGAATTCAAACAAACCAAACGGTGTCGTGATGGCTGTCTTCTCAATATCCGCTGGATGTACTGGTATTTGTTGGTAGGCTTTGACTAAGTCTATGACAGAGAAAATGGTGCTTCCATGTAAGTGCTGTGAAAAATCTTCAATATGACGAACCGGGTACCTGTCTGGCACAGTCCTAGCATTCAGCGCCCGGTAATCGCCGCAGGGTCTCCACGTGTCGTCATGCTTTGGCACCAGGTGTAAAGGTGATGCCCAAGGTCCGCTGGAGCAACGAGCTGTTCCTTTACCATTGCTTGAAATTCAGCCTTGGCGATCTTCAAACGATCTGGTGCTAAACGTCGTGGCCTGCAGAACACAGGTGGGCCGGGGGTAGTATTAATAAAATGAACGGTAGAATGACGTACCTCCCTTGGTGCACCAGATGGACGTGAGATGTCTGGAAACTCTCGCAACAGCTCGTGGTACCGAGAAGTACCGGTAACTGCTTTGACGCTGGGTAACTCGGTCATCGCGACAGCTCCGCTTACAAAAAGATTGGTCAAACCATCAATCAGCCGATTGTTGCAGCAATCCACCAATAGATTATAATGGGATAGAAAATCATACCCAATTATTGGTTTGGTGACATCCGCGACGACGAACTTCCAACTAAACTCCCTCCGTAGTCCTAAATTCAGCTGCAAATTAATATATCCGTACGTAGATATAACAGAATTATTAGCTGCGCTCAGGTCATAATTTACACGTGTCCGCTTTTCATTTAAATAATTGCGCGGGTAGACGCAAAGATCGGATCCCGTATCGACAAGAAAATGTTTTCTGGATTGCAGATCGGTGATGAATAAACGGCTGGAAATACTGCAGCAATCGCTCGCCGTCACTAGCGACTGGCGTTGGCGTTTTCCGAACCGAAATCGCAAGGCTTGATGCAGTGGTGCGCTCTATTTCCAAATGTTTCATGGTACCAACATAAACCACGGTTGTCCGCCATTTTGTAAGTGCGGCCTCGTGAATTACTTCTCGAACGGGAAAATCGCCGGTTACGACTACGACTCCTATCTGGCCTACCTGCCCGTGATCGTCGTTCTACCGTAGTGGTCAACTCATCAAATTTCCGCGTGAGACTGGCTATTTCAGTACGCATTACCTCAAGTAAGCTCCCATCAGAGGACGAAGTACTCGCGACCTGGGCCACCGGGTTCACCGGTGCTATCTCCAATACCCGGTCAGCCAGCTCCGCAACAGCTTCCAGTGGCATGGCAGCCTGGGACGCTATGATTGCCTGCAGACTGGTGGGCAGACGGCTGGCCACGATGGTGCGCACGAAGTCCTCCGGCACACCACGGCCTGCCAAGCTCTGCAGGTGGCGTAGAAATGCAGACGGCTTACGGTCCCCAAGCTCCTCGTGGATTGAACCTTCGTCGCAGCTTCTTTTCCTGGGAAACTGACAAACGCTTAATTAGCTCGACTTTAAGCTTCTCATACCTATTGGATGCCGGTGGAATTTCTAAAACATCCTCTAGCTGGGCCGCGATGGCAGGGTCCAAGTTACTCACTACGGTATAATATTTAGTCGCATCGGACGTTATATTGGACAGGGCAAACTGGGCTTCGATTTGAGTGAACCATACATTTGGTTTCTCTTGCCAAAAAGGAGGAACGCGTACTCTAACCTTTGCTATCTCTGCTGATCCTAGTGCAGCAACCAACGCTTCGGTCAATTCGGATTTCCAAAAATCCGCGGCCCCGACGGGCGTCGGCCCTTACGGGCCCCTCCTTGCTGACATCTCTTTGAGGCGCGCGTGGAACACGAACGCGCCGCCGACACGGTCTGTTGCCGTCATGACGACGGCCGGACGGCGAGCTAGCCCATTACTCACTGTCCACAGGCCCGCGTCTACGGTGGCCGGAAGCCATCACGTGGCCCCCGACGCCCGGAGCGCCTTCCGCGGCGGCTGGGACGTTGAGAGGTTCTCTCCCTCTCTCATTCCGCCACCTCCTTCGCTAGCATCACTGCTTCGCAGAAGGAGGCGACGGCGTCCCATTCCTCCTCGCCCCGGACCATGGCTTGCACCAGGGCCGGACGCGAGAGGTCGCCGCCGCCGATCGCCGCTACGAGAACACGGCGGGGCTCCGCCCAAGCAGGGCACACCTCCACAGTGTGCTCCACCGTGTCCTCCGGTCGATCCTCGCAGTGGAAGCATCCGGGCGTTTCCTCCCGCCTGATTCGGTGCAGGTACCATCGCCTACAATAATGCATGGGAAGTTCAGAAAAAATACCGTGTGAAGCAAGAAATGACGCCACCTGGCGTAAATAAGTACTCGATTAGCAACATTGATTATATTGTTGATGCTACACTAACTAGAGGGCGCTCACGCTGTATAAAATGTTCATGTAGTTTCTTTTTCTGTATTTTACATTCAAATAATTTATAATCAATTATTTCTATTATATAAATTTATTCCTAACTACCTACTATGTTTGTTTAAATTGAATATTATTATCATTTTATAACTAGGTATCTGATTTTAATTATCTATGTTTTAGTTTTCAAACTTGAGGGTAGGTCGAATATGAATTCATAAATAAATTTGTAGGTAGTAGAAATAATTAGATTGAAGATTTAGATGAGTTAAGACTAAGCTCAATTGATTGTTCGTTATGTTTGTTTCGATTACCTCATTCGAGTGTGTTTAGCTCAGTTTTATTTTAATTTAGGTGAATTAACTTATTTCATCAAAATGAGTACGCGTTGTAATATTGTTTTCTTTACAAGAGCTCAAATAACTGATTTGCAAAATCAAGGCAAAAACTTATCGACACTCGAAACTTGTCGACTTATCTTATTGTTAACGTAAGTAGTTTAGATTTCAAAAAATTTATAAGAAAAAAAAATGTTTTAGTTACGTCTATACTACTTAATAAATAATCGTTATTGCGTGTTATTATATTTCTGTTATAATTATTGTTGCAGAGAAAAACAGTTGTTCTATTGGTACGACGATTTGAAGACGAGGGATCTTTGCAACACCATCAAAGAACTAGTAGACCACGGCTCATAAACACATTACAGCGTCAAATCGTGTTATGAGAGTATGAAGAAAATGGATTCCTGCCGATGACCGACTATGCTGCTTTATATGACTCAAGTGTTGACAAGCCCGTCGTGCTCATATAAGTGAAGAGCTGCATTATAGGAGGCATGTTGTGAAACCCTGGCCCACAGAAAACCATTAAAGGACAAGATTACAGTTCGCTTTGGATCATGCTAACTTTGATTTGAGTAACTTTTAAGTGCAGTGAACACGGACGCTTATGTTTGTGGTGTAGAAATATTACGTGATAAACAAGTGGTTATGTGTGTCCAATATGCTGGTCATATTGCAGTGAACGTGTGGGGATAGATAAGTGTTGCCGATCCAGGATTTATATTTCATAATACTTAAAAATAATATTACTTAACTTTAGTACTTATTTTTTATATTAACTGGAGATCGGGTTATTATAACCTATTACGACTGACTGTTATTATAACCTATGACTTACGTATTTTTAATAACTAAAAAAAGTCAAACAATTTTTTTTTTTTTACATTACATAAGAACCTTTTCGTATGTTTTTGTGCAATTGTATAGCTGTTATCCTACCTATTTAATTCATTTAATTTAACTTTTAACTTTTGTGATAAAATAATCCGGTCTCCTGTTTGTCTTTGTTGAGGTTACAAAAGCTTCAATCCTCTTTCCGATTTTGGAAACGAATACTTAAGCTATGGCCTCAATAAGAAGTTTTATATAATATAATAATGTTGAACGATAATAAATGTCTGTTTTTGAATAATAAACTGTAAGAAATAAACCTCTAAAATTTGTGTGTTTTTTTGTTTGTCTCCGTTCATCCCTGTTGCTAACTACTACTAACTCGAATATTATATTTTTGAATGCTATGCGCACTTATTAGCTTAATGAAAACATTCCTTATGGTTTCTTTCGTATTTTTTTTTATCATTTAACTTCTCACATCCAACCTAATACGTGTTTCCTAACTTGTTACTTACCTAACCTATTCCCAAGTCAAAGTTCATTTTTTTCTATATCTCAACAGAATAGTTTACATTTAGTTAAGACTAAGTTATAAAAATCTACCTCCATTTTATTTCACCTACAGGTGACACCGGGTAATCCGGATATTGTCATTGCGGAAAGTAAAAACTTTAACCGCCTTATTACAAAACGTAGATAAACCTGGTTTAACTTAGACCTGGTTTATCTCGCATGCTGTCACTTTCTTTTGAATATTATTGAAGTGAGACGTCATGCGAGATAAACCAAGTCTAAGTTAAACCAGGTTTAACTACGTTTTGTAATAAGGCGGTTAAGGTTTAATTTCTTATTATTATTTAAGTAGGAATTACAAATAAAATTTCTGTGAGGTAGAAACAGAAATAAAACTTATGCCACCTACAAGTGACACTGGGGATTGAAGAGTTTAATATCACAGTTGTGCAGAAACCAAACGCCATCTAT
This sequence comes from Diarsia mendica, assembly GCA_949316265.1. Taxonomy (NCBI): domain Eukaryota; kingdom Metazoa; phylum Arthropoda; class Insecta; order Lepidoptera; family Noctuidae; genus Diarsia; species Diarsia mendica. The sequence continues at coordinate 24,942,725 of OX438893.1, read as the reverse complement.
TAATTATTTTCGAAAATTTGATTTCTACCTTCACAGAAAAATAGGCCCTAAGGTATCCATGCACTTTTGTGGGCGACTGTACCTCCCGAAACATCCGTGTCCGGTGAGGACCTGCGTCAGACGGAAGGTGAGGGCGCCGTGGCTCCTCTCTAGCCACTCCTCGAAGAGGGGACTTACCTGCACGGGGTTTACAGTATTGTACAGTACAGGTTTATTGTGCATGCTATGCTATTCAAGGACATTATTATTATTTTTTAGATTTTGGAGAATTCCCACACACTCTCACGCTTAATCACTCTTAAAGGATGAGCAGACTTCGTTACGGCAACATTATTTCCTGTATCGGCACTTGCCAGTTAGTTAGCTTTTAACCCTATTATTATAATCAGCTGGGGGTGATAGCTAACTAGTACAAAAGGGGAAGCCAACCCTCCTGTTAAAGGGGTACTCCCCGAATTAGGCTCCCCTCCCCCATTCGATAATTGACGTGACCTTCGGTTTTTCCATTGGGTATTTTAGTATTTCCATAGTTTGAATATCAAAGTAGACGAGAGAAAAGGGAAATTCAGGAACGAACTTTATGAACTGTTTTTTTAATAGGTAGGCTTTCTTAGTAGGTAGTTATGTAGATAATCAAGGGCGCTGTATTACCTGCATAGTTAATGATCTAGTTGTTTATAAGTACTGAACTAATTAGTACCTACCTTCCTAATTACTTAACGTAAATATTAATCAAGTACAATCAATCCACTTTTTATATAAATAAGTAGGTATATTGTCGATGCAGTGTCCTCTTCAGTCGCGCCATAATTAGCTACCCAGCCTTATTTCCTACTAATTAAATGTTTCAGTACCTATCTCCAACATAATATTCTAATAATAAAGTTTATTTTCAATGACGCAACGTACAACCAGCGTGCACTGATGGCATTGATCCGAAGATGATGTCATAATGCACAAACTGTAACTAACCTAACCTAACTTATAATGTTGACACCGCGACGCTCGCCTGTCCTCAACATACGCCGTCTGTCTCATATTTAAACAACGACTTAAATACAACATTAACAATTTTCTAGTTTTAAAATCAAGCGTGTAAAGCCAAAAATTGCGAGTAAAACTTCCAAAACAACATTTTAAACTTAGAAAACTTTACAGAGACGCCTTCAGAGAGCAATGACGTTAGGCGCGCATCCAACGCGTGCCGAGCAAGCGTGTACCACGACTCGTCGCGCGCACGCCCGCCGATGTACCTCGTGACATAGTTTAGATGCAGCGCGCGTGCTTCAAAGCGGAAGTATAATGCCATTATCGATTTGCTTATGACAGAAAATGCGTTGAATGGACAAGGCTGTGGCGGGGGTGCGCGGGGCGGGGCGCGGAGCCGCGGGCGTGCGACTCGAGCGAGCCGAGCGAGCGTCAGTGCGCCGGAGGCAGCGGGCTGCGCCGTACGTGTCCACGCAGCCCGCTAATCGAGTAATTCCGAGTGTTGTGCAAATGCTTGTATTTTTATGGCGGTCATATTACTACGAGTGTTGGTGCTGGGTGTGATCGCGGCGGCCGCCGACGGTTTGTTATTTTTCTGTGTCGATTGTGATGGTTGTTGTAGCGTCCACGTGTTTTCGGCCGGGAGCGAGCCGCTGTTTACGGCGCGGCTGGCGCATGCGCTCGGCTTGTTTGTGTCGCCTACGGCGGGTCAAACACCGGCCTAACTTACAGCCTACTCGAACCTACATGTTTTTGGTCCGTCAAGTAAGTCTAGATATAGATCTCGAGATGTGGCAGCGATAAACAGGCAAGCCAAGGTAATCGATACAACTTGTTTTCTCACGATAACATACTTGTTTTAGCGAATATCGCCCGAGTTTACTGTTACTCGAATGTGTTCAGTTTAGGCATCCTTTATATCTTTACAACCTCTCAGAGCGATGTCTTACTTTAGAATCCCATTCACTTTTATTGCTGTTGAGAGTTTCGAAGAAGTTTGGTGTTGTGTTTACTAAATAACAATAGTAAATAGTAACTTAATACTTATTGCTGCGTGGCCTACTTATTGGAATTCGCGTAGGAATCACGATGCTTTCCAATTTTCTCACTTCGTACTCAAGCCTACTATTGGTGTCCGTTTCTCAGTCACTGGGTCAGCAACACACAAACATGAATAAGTTATGTGCACCTTAATAATTCCGTCCTTTTGTTTTGCTCTTAGTTTGTGTTGCTTGTGTTTCTTTTCCTCCTACTTCCTTCACATAACTTGTATGTATCCTTTTCTTTATTTACTTCACCACATTCGACGTGTTGTTTCTTAACGATTGCATTTAAACATTCTTGTATCTTGTCATGATGTCCAAACGTATAATTTCCTGCTGGGCAGGCTGACGTCAATGCCCTTAATTAATAAGGTACATTGTTCTCATAACCGTCCTACCGGGAATACATGCAAATTAATGATAATTAAAAACTCCAGTATTATCCATAATGTTAGTTACAGCTGTTTCATATTCAAGTTATTACGGCACGATTGTTTTATCAACTGCATCTTTCAATTATCCTATGCAGTTTCCGAAATAATTTTAAATCCAATTGGATACTTTTTGGAAACCATTTATCTATCTCAATCTCTTAAAGATCTTCAATCATAAGCTTAACGTAGTTGGAAATGACTTGAATAACAGTTTATTCCAACATTATGTTCCCAAAGTACCCTGTAAGAGTTTCTTAATTATCTCTTCATTCCAACCATCCCCCTGCTTTAATCACTTAGTTGTTGTTACGAGTCCCATGGGGAGGTATAAAGCAGTCGTAACTTTAACAAGAAACTACATTCCTCGGTTAACATAGACCGTGTACGAACATGCATGACGTTAGAACCTAGCATTAGAGCACTATACTTTGAAAGTTTGAATTCTTTCTTTGATTCATCTTCATCAATGTTTTCAAATCCATTTGTTGTATGTTCAAGGTCTTCTAATTTGAAGTTCAATATCCTTTCTCACGTTCTAAGCCTTCATTTAATTACATCTTGCCCTTACGACAATGTCAGAGGACAATTCATTGACCCCATGGTCAATCTACTCGGTCTTAACTGCTGTAAAGTCAATTTGTAGCCGAAGCTATGGAGATAATTACAGATAGTTAGTAGATAAAGTTTTAGAACTCCATCTGGATTTCCAACAGACTCGCCTTCCGGCCTAAGTTTGTTTAAAACTAAATTAAGAGCTTAGTGAGATATTTCGTTGCGAACTTAGCAAGAATGAAACAAGGAATTTACAACAATTTGTTTTTGGAAACATTATTAAATTAATAACGTCTTTAAAAGTGAAATTATTTTTTGAAGCAATTTCGAAGATGACTTACGAAATTAAGGATAAAATTAGAAACGCTAATTATATCAGAGGATAATGAAATATACGACTAATTATGAGAGGAAATTACTATGTCAAGGAAAAAAATCTCATCACATTAAACGGAAGTTAAAAATATTGTTACGACGGTCATCTAGAATCTTCGACAAACTTCGCTAATAACTGTGTAGTACCTAGAAAAGACGAGTAGGTACGAGTTCATTTTTTTAGGTATAGTTACATTGTATTCAAGGTCAGCCGACGCGCGGCGTCAGCGGCAATTGTCATTGTAATTTCGACCGTATGCCGAGGGCGTAAGGTAACTTCTTCCTTGTCGGTTCTTTTATCTTTAAGTTTATTTTTTTTGTTAATGTTTTTTTGTAGATGCTTTCTTGAATAATAGAGAATTATCTCGAATTTCTTTTGTTTGTTTGGGTATAAAAGGACCGATAGAGGACGGAGTCAGTTAGTTCACTTTTATGCGAGACAACGAATGCTTCGAAGAGAAATCTAGTGCGATTAAGTGTTCAGTAGTATTGAAGTGATTGTGTATAAGTGTATTGTGAGCAATAAAGTTAATTCGTGTGTTTATTTGGTAGTGATTTTATTTATCCCATACCCAGCTCGTAACAATTTGGTGTCAGAAGCGGGGATAAATAATGCCGATTCTACCGAAGGACGACACGGATAGTATCCGTACGAGGAGTCAGCGGCAGCAAGGTATGGACCAAAGGCGATTTGGGGACTCCCCGACACAAACACCGGGCGGTGCCCAGCCTACGTCAGAGCCAGTCGCTGGCCCATCTGGAGCTACTCCAGCGGCGCCTACTACATCAGCGGCGCCTGACTTGTCTGCCTTAATGGCACTGCTGCAAGACCAGGCACGTCGTCAGGAGGAGCAGGCCCGTCGGTTGGAGGAGCAGTTGCAACGGGACAAGGAGGAACAGGTCCGACGCCAAGAAGAACAGATGCTCCTGATGAAGGATCTTCACGCATCAGTTGGGAAAGAGCTGAGCGTGGTGAAGGAGCAGGTACAGCAGCACGACAACCGTATCGCAAAGGCCGAAATTCAGATCGCCGATGTGAAGAAGGCCTTAAGTGAAATTAAGGTTGGAGACGGGTCTGTAACTTCAGTGATTGCTGCCCCTTCGGTGCGTGGGTTTAAAGTGCCTCCATTCGACGGAACATCTTCATGGTCGGCCTATAAAATCCAATTCGAGGCCGTTATGAAAGTGAATGGGTGGACCAAAGCGCAAGCCATGACCGCGCTCACCTTGGGTCTTCGAGACCAGGCCCTTAACATTCTTGAGGCCCTCGGCAAGGATGTGACCTACGAACAGCTGCTGGAGGCATTAGAGTCCAGATACGGTGACGCGCACCTGGAGCATGTTTTTCGTGCTAAGTTAAGGGATCGCGTTCAACGTAGTGCTGAGAACTTACAGCAGTGGGCTCTGGAAGTTGAAACGATGGTTCGGAAAGCATACCGGTCTGCCCCTGCACTCATCGATGGAAATTTGGTACAGGCGTTCGTCGACGGAATACGTGACTTGGAAGTGAGAGCCGCTGTGAGACTCGGACATCATAAGACGCTGAAGAACGCCTTAGCACATGCTCTGGAAGTAGAAGCAGTGAGACAAGACCATCGAACACACTACGTCAGAGAAGTTGTGGCAACACCTGTACATGAGCGTCCGCGAAAGTACAGCCCTAGGTGCTACGCTTGTGGAGAAAGTGGTCACCTACGGCCAAATTGTAAAAAGCGACGCACACCGAGGGAAGACCAATCACAGCGGGAAAAGGCGACTGATATGACTGCCCAGCAACAGTGGAGAACTCGCGGTAACAATGATGAACTTTCAAGACCTTGGCGTGAAGACTGTATGCAGAGTTCCAGACAAGAAACTAAGGAAGTTGTGTCTGTGAGGAGGCTAAGAACAGATCTCAGCGACGAATGGAAGGAAACCATACAGCAGGCTCAGCAAAGTGACTCGGATATCAAACCGATCTTCGAGTGGATTAAAGCTGGTGGTCCGAAGCCCAAGTGGAGTGATGTGGCTGCGATGAGTTCCATCACGAAGAGTTATTGGGCACAATGGAACAGTTTGGAGATCCAGGATGGAGTCTTGTGCCGTAAATGGGAAAACGCTCGTAGGGACAGCTGTCATCTACAAATGGTTGTTCCTAAAGCTAAGGTACCGGATGTTTTACGGCTCTACCATGATGGATGCTCAGGAGGACATATGGGGGTGAAAAGGACTCTACTGAAGATCAGAGAGCGCTTTTACTGGATCCACTGTCGAGATGATGTGGAGGACTGGTGTCGCAAATGTACCAGCTGTGCGGCTGTGAAAGGACCTCACACGCGAAGCAGAGGTGCATTAAAAGTGTACAACGTGGGAGCCCCTTGGGAGCGGATAGCACTGGACGTTGCGGGACCATTTCCAGAAAGCGATAGCGGAAACAAGTACTTCATGGTTGTCATGGACTACTTCACAAAGTGGCCAGAAGTCTTCGCCATTCCTAACCAAGAAGCAACAACAGTCGCGGATAAATTGGTTCAGGAAGTCTTCTGTCGTTTTGGAGTACCCTTAGAAATTCACAGCGATCAAGGAAGGAATTTTGAATCGCAAGTTTTTCAGGAGACTTGTCGATTGATGGGTACACACAAAACCAGGACCACCTCTTACCACCCACAATCCGATGGAATGGTGGAACGATTCAACCAGACGTTGGAAAGATATCTGGCAAAAGTTGTGGAAAACAGGCAAAGGGATTGGGACAAGCACATACAGCCGTTTCTTCTGTCCTATCGGAGTGCAGTTCACGAAAGTACGACTGTAACTCCAGCCTTCGCGAACTTTGGAAGGGAATTACGGTTGCCTGCAGATTTAATTACTGGAACTCCCCCTGATGTCCCACGCAGTGTAACGGATTACGCGAATGACCTGCGTAACAAGTTAAATGATGTGTATGAGCATATCAGGCAATCCGGACAACAGATGTCTGAGAAGATGAAGACTCGTTATGACCGGAAGGCAAACAGTCGTGGTTTCGACGAAAATTCGCTGGTGTGGTTGCATAACCCAGTGCGGAGCAAGGGAAAGTCTCCGAAATTGCAAGCAAAATGGGATGGACCATACCGAGTTGTGACCAGGATCAACGATGTCACCTACAGAATACAGAAGGGTCCGCGAGGTGCGCCTAAGATTGTGCATGTAGACCGATTGGCGCGATATTACGGGACTAATGATGCTCGGGACGAGCATGTCTAAGGAGGGGGCAGTGTTACGACGGTCATCTAGAATCTTCGACAAACTTCGCTAATAACTGTGTAGTACCTAGAAAAGACGAGTAGGTACGAGTTCATTTTTTTAGGTATAGTTACATTGTATTCAAGGTCAGCCGACGCGCGGCGTCAGCGGCAATTGTCATTGTAATTTCGACCGTATGCCGAGGGCGTAAGGTAACTTCTTCCTTGTCGGTTCTTTTATCTTTAAGTTTATTGTGAGCAATAAAGTTAATTCGTGTGTTTATTTGGTAGTGATTTTATTTATCCCATACCCAGCTCGTAACAATATGTACGTTCTTTGACTTCTCAAGTTAATTAATATTTACATTGCACACCTACCCACGTTTCTGTGTAACGTTAATAATACAAGTTTCCTTTGACTTCAACTTAATTATCATGAGCAAACAGAAACAGAATAATCCAATGAGTTAACCCATTGACCGCCACGGTCAAGTAAGACGACAAGCCAAACAATACCTTAAGTCGACAGACTTAGGGCACTTTTTTGCTTGTTCGGCTTGTCGTCTATACGTGACTGTGGCGCTAAAAAGGTTAATCTTTCAACTTCTGTACTGGCGACCAAGTGGGACTCGCTTACAAGATCACAGAAACAATTATATTTTTCATTCATTACTGAAAAGGGTTTGAAAATGTATATTAAGCCTGTTTTATAATTGAAATACGGTTTATCAAGTAGTTCAATTAAATATTTATGTAAGTAATCGTCCTTAGGAGCTATAATTTTCCTTTGAAACTTCACTAAGTACCTATATTATAAGCTATGAGAATGAAGTTGTTGACTAGATAGTTTCTATTTATTTTCACTTAAACACTTTAGATTTTCGTAGAAACTATATGAAAGTTTTTAGTTATTAACGCTTAGAAATCTACACCTACATCGCTAGAACAACGAACACAACTCACATCTATTAAACAGGACTTTTTAGTAGATGGCCGGAGTCTAATTATACCAAATTTTCTATACAATACCGTAATCAACAAACCGACAATTTCAGAACTACCCTCCCTTCACCCAAAACCCATATCACACGTTATTGAAACAGCAAAGAAAGTATCAAATAGCAATTAGGCACTGACATTGAAAGTATAGAAAGAAACCAACAATGCCTGACATTTCCAATACCGTTAACTCCAATAACGCCGTCTAAAGATATCCTACAGATCACTATTGTGTGATAAGTATTATCTTTCCGTCTATCAATAAGTCTAGTCTTACAGCTTCACTTGTTGACAATGGAACAGTGTGTGTCGTATTAGACTATCAATGGCTTCTGAGTTCTAATAGCCTAGTCTACTGACTTCGAGTCAAGGATAACAATAATGAAGAAGATATTGCAGTTAATAATGATAAAGAGAATATAGATAGTGAAGGGATACAAGAGAACTGGGCTGTTACTCTGGGAAGACATCCTTTTGATAAGGCGAATGTCAATAGAGTGATAGTACCACAAAAGGGAACAAAGCCTACCTCGATGATGTGATAGTGTGATGTTACAACGAAGTAAACACAATAACATCATATCAATATTTAAAGCCAATTATCGGCGTACTACGTTTCATGGAAAACATCTAATTTGAGCTGGGGTTTATAATTATTTCGGTAGTAGTTGTATTTCCTCTAGTATTAAGGTAATTTGAAGGAATAGTACTATCAGTTTATGTGCCTTCTAATCAACTACCTACTCAAGTCTTCTGATTCAATTTGCTTACAGGTTCTTTCAAGTTCCACCACAACCCAGCATCAACTGCTTCTTCACTTTCCGCATCCAGTCCTCCCCAACTGCTTACAAGATCTAAAATGCTGTGCCGCTTCGCTACTTCCATCGCTTATACCTACTTATACCTCAACAAAGAACTCCTTGAATGTGTAATTGCATCAATTTATAAGCTGCAATGCATAACGAACGACCTTTAACCAAACATTCTCATTTAGCTAAACGCCAATAAATATGGATGAACAAGCAATAACGTGTGGTGGTATCATTGTTTTCTCCTCAGTATTGATTCACATTAATATTTATTGAATATTTTGTCAAATAACATCTTAAGTGGTCACCTCTGTGACATTCTGATTGGTGGCTACTTAAACTGTTATTACTAGTAATCCATTTCGATTTTAATGGACTTGTTACAAAGAGATTGGATATTTTAATGTTTTTATTTGATACATGAATGGACTTAAGTATCCATTAAAATAATAGTTTGAATGAGTTATCGGTACTAACTTCAGCTGGCTTTTCGCAGATTTACGCTGAAGACAATGACTATTCAAAAAGAGCTTACTCACTAAACTTCAACTAACTTTCGTAGAAATCATGTTTGAGGAACTTAAGGGCGGTAATAGTCGCTTATGAAAGTAAAATTAATCTGACTTACATTATCGCATGAGTTGCTACAGGAAATGGTGAAAATTACCTGCAGAATAGTCCATTTTTATATCCCTTTTGCTGTCTGTTTTGCTTACCAGTACTAAAGATTGTATAGCGAAACTGACTCACAGATAAGTGATTGCTTTAAAAGACTCGGACCACAATGAAAAATACGAGTCGTAGAGTACCTAAACCCAATACAGACTCCCACAAATCACTACAAATTGTTTAATACTGAGTCAGCTGTTCTGGCAACAACAGTCAACTGGGGTGGGTACAAGGTCAACGTAATTGCGTAAATATCTGTTTATTATGTGGTACACCAATTTGTGTCTAGTCGCTTGACTAGCTCCTAAGGACTGAGTATATTTGTCCGGAGGTATTTGGACAAATTCGTCAAATATATTCGATGATGGGATTATCTATGAGGTGTTGGCGAAGTCCATATTTAGTATAGGCTCTTATCTATATTTATTATCAAAACTACCTCGATTGCTCTTGAATGAGTAGAATAAACTTCCTTCATGAATCTTACTGGCAGAACATTGTCTTGGTAATTCTCTATGACAACTGCAACGTTCTAATCTTTCAGTTCAGTATCTAAAACAACAATACGTTGAAAAGAAGCACTTCTCTAAAATGATTCGCATATAAAGCACATCATATTTTATAGAACCATTAAAACTGATTTATTTGAGAGCATACAACATAAAGTAGCAAATATTTCATCGTCCAATACACCGGTGACTCATAAAATCTCTCGGCGAGCAACTGAATACAGTCCTTAATAAGAAAATGACAATCTATTAAGTAAATAGCCTTTTTCTACGATACAATTTTGTATTGAGCTGATTTCATATCGATTTGACCTAGAGAGAGGGCTATTTATAGATGCTTTGATGTTTTGAGCTGGTGAAATTGGATTAAAGACTTCAGGACATTCTATAACAGCTGATGCTTTAGAAATAACGCTAGTGTAAACAATTATAGTTCCTTTCTGTAAAGTCTCGGAAATGTTTTGTTTTCCTATTGTGTAAAGGATAAGCAAGAGCCAAGAAACAAATAAACGTTTAAGCTTAAATGAGCTGATACACTTACACAATTCATCGCTGTAAGTCAAGATAATAATACTGCAAAATAAAACAATAAACAAGTTAGATTATCTCTCTGAACTCTATTATAAAGAAGAATCTCCAAATTCTTAACAACTTTAAATACAAAAACTCAAGGACAAGCCACGATAAATAATAATTATAATAACTCAACAATCCCAAACACAAGCATGTCGAAACAATAACAAAACCGTTTAACAGTTACACAAAAACTATTTGCTAAAACACAGAAAATCAACGCATGGCAAGTAAACGTGTACAATTATAAAGCGATTAATCTTTGATGTTGTAAGTTGAATCGTTGATCGCGACTGGAGGCCTCGCACCGTTTTACAATAGCAAAAAATTGTGAACCAAGGTTGTGAGCGTCGAACGGGGCTTTGGAGGAAATCTTGGGCTGCCCAGATGTTTTAATGCTGACACGTTCGAAGATCAACCAGAGATAGCTGGTAAGCTTAGGACTGCTGATGATTGAGGCGATAAAGAAGATATTGATCTTGAATCTATTACTTTTAACTATGATACCGTTTGTAGGAACTCGGTACGGTTTATATATAGTATGAAGTATGCTCCAACAGAAGAAATTACTAACTTCCATTCCCTAATTCACTGTTTTAAGGCGTTAATTTTCAAAACTACTTCCTTAGTGCTAACTTTCGTTATGTCAAGGAATTCTTATACAAAATGTCAAGTTCTAGACCCAGTAGTTTAATATTATGGTCGTTGCTTCTCAGAGAATTCAAGATTTCAGTAAGTAAGTAGAAGAAGATACCGAGAATTGTAACATGGAAGCTTCGAATATGTTCGTAAAAGGGCCTCTGGGGTTGTCTTAAAACATGACGCACTTTGTAGTGACTAACACACCATTGGCATTGCTTCTTATTGTGGGCAATATGATTGTGTTTTTCTGACCAAATCTTACCGCAGATCATGTTCTTCAATTAGTATTACATATTATTGTTCTCCATTGAAAACCTTTACCTACTCGCATTTGGCCGCAGACATTTTGATGTCAATTTATTACCTTTTGTCTCTTCCCTTCCATCCTTAATATAACGTTGTTAGGAATGTTCCAAGTAGGGCTTGCAATATCCGTTCATTTTTACTATCCGGATAATACGGATATTAATATTTTACTATCCGGAGTATCCGGATAGTACGGATAATACGGATATTTTTTAGTTTTTATTTGAAATAAAAGTAATAAGCTTTTGTAACACGTATTAAATCAGTCTCTCATACAAAATGACAGAAATAATAAACAATACCTTGAAAAAAGAAAGAAAATTGTGTTTATTTGGTAAAAAATACCTTAAAAATTAACAAAATAAATTTAAAATAATTAAAACTAATAATGCCAAAACAACCAACAATGCCACACAATTATTGTCTGAATATCGTGATAAATCTGGTCATTAATGTGTATCAGGTAATTTACGTTAGGTACCTACTGGTACTATGCAGGCCTTACGTTTCTTAATTTAATATAGCCTTTACAAACTGATCTGTTGCTACTTGCTACTAAAGAGTATCGGAAGTTCGGTGCTATATTTCAACCGAACTCTCTTTGTAGTCGTGTTCTTCATTACTGAAGGTCGTGTCCCTGATGAAAGTCCTTCATAGTTCGTACAATATGTCTCCATTTCTCTCGATGTTCGGCTTTCCTTAGAGCAGTTGTAACAGAGAGTCCAGTGAGTGCAGTAACTTGGTCACACCAACGGTTAGGTGATCGGCCGCGGGGTCTCTTTCCTTCGATCTTGCCCACTACGATTAATTTGTCTAGGTCATCTGGTTGACGACGGGCAATGTGACCAAAATACCCAAGAATACGCTGGAAGCATAGTCTAGTTTTTATGTGGAGCCGAGCGAGTATAGACTTATTTGTTATTTTCGCGGTCCATGGTATGTGGAGCATTCTTCTCCAACACCAAATTTCAAAGGCGTCAATTTTTCCCCGGTCTTTTGCTCTAATAGTCCATGTCTCTGATGCGTATAGGAATATTGAGAAAACCAATGTCCGGACTAGTCTCACCTTGGTGACATTGGAAACTTTCCGATTTTGCCAGATAATTTGGTCATAGCATTTTTGGACATCTGTGTCCTTCTTCTGATTTCCTGTTCACATCCTCCTTGATTAGACAGTAAAGCTCCCAGGTAAACAAAGTCACTGACAAATTCGAGATCCGAGAGTTCTCCAGTTTTTGAAAATTTACCAGTTCTATCAATCACCATTACTTTGGTTTTCGATTTGTTGACAGTGAGTCCAACCAGTTCACTCTCATACTCCATTCTACGGAATAGGTCAGCGAGTTCTGCCTCAGTTGACGCAAAAAGAGTAGTGTCGTCCGCGTATCTCAGGTTATTGATCTTTACGCCACCGACAGAAATGTCTCCCTCCCATCCTTCTAAGGCTTTTTGGATAATGTATTCGCCATAAATGTTGAAGAGGATTGGTGACCGAACTACTGCTGCTGAAAAGTTGCACTAGTTCGGTCAACCGGACTAACAAACTAACAACCGGACTACTGCTACTAGAGGGTTTATTACATTTAGTACACCAATAGCCATTAACACTAAGTTAAGTAATCCTTTTACTCGGTCTTCTCACAGAATCACAAACATTTTAACATTATCGTCTTCCATTCATTATCAAACAAGTCCAGTCCAGGGTTCGTATGCTTACGATGCTCAATGCGCTCGTGGAGACCCCACGAGCGCATTGAGCATCGTAAGCATACGCGAAATCTTCTTCTTCTTAGCGTGTCGATGGCAATCTAAATTGTGTCGGCCCAGAGTTAGGCCACTAGTTTAGCACTTTCGGTGGCGTCCATCAGTTCCTGTAGTAAATAACCAGCAGGGCACGATATCAAGTGACCCATAGTTTGAGGAACAGCACCACATTTACACTCCAGTGCAGAATCATTTATGCTATTTTTTTTTGCTGCGACCAACCTGGGTGTGATGTCTGTTTTAAGACTTCCAGGTCAGCCACGGCAACTCTTGTCCAGATGGGAGATGTTCAGCAGGTGGAACAAAGGATAAGGGGACGCGAAATAGGGGAGGTGGACCGAGTTACAGCGTGACAAAATGGGACATTCAACAATTAGAGCGATTATAATTATTCGGAACAAATAATTGACACAGCTCCGCATGTAAATCCGAGGCGTCGGTGTAACCATGTATAATTGTATAAGCTCTTATTTAGTGGTTTAAGGGAATTAAAATTCAAACATCCTAAAATAAACTTGGTAGGATACATATTTATAACGGGTGATTTTTTAAGAGGTATAGGATTTGATTTTCAAAAAAAACACAAAAAAATTGAAATATTTGATGAAATCTTTATTGGAATCGATAGAACGATCAATATAATTTAATGTTTGAAGATGATTTCATGCAAATGCTGGCCGCGGCTCCGGTTTAGATGGCCCATTCGCAAGGCCCAATTTCGGCACACTCTCTCCAACATATCAGCCGGTATATCACGAATAAATGCTTCAATATTGGCTCCCAGTGCGTCAATCGTTGCTGGTTTATCCCTGTAGACATGAGCCTTAACATGGCCCCACAAGAAATAGTCCAAAGGCGTTAGATCACACGATCTAGGCGGCCAATTGACGGGCCCAAAACGTGAGATAAACTGTTCACCGAAGGCGGCTCTCAATTGGGCCATTGTTTCGCGTGCCGTGTGGCATGTGGCACCGTCTTGTTGAAACCACATGTCAGGCATGTCCAATTCTTCCATTTTGTGCAAAAAAAAATCGCCTATCATCACACGGTAGCGGTCGCCATTCACAGTAACGTTTCGGCCATTGTCGTCTAATCGTCAAATTCAATAATTTGCAAGCGTTGTTCGTTCGTAAGTCGATTCATGGTTAAATTATAGACCAAACTGAACAACTTAGACAATGACACAAGACACGATTCACGCGTGATCTGTCAAAAACAGTGTTGCCAAAAAGATACCAGCAAAAAAATCACCCTTTATTATTAAAAAGGATAATATCCAAACACACGTTTGTAGAGGTATCAGAGAAAAATCTTTTGCACCTTTATCAGCATAAGTGTATACGTTACCTCGTGAGGATTCCATATCACAAACGCTGGTTTCGAGCTTGCATCGAACTAATGCAATAGTTATGTACTTTATTTACACAGATGACAGCTTTTCAATTAAAATTTAAAGGAGAAATACAACTATCCGTAAAATCCGAAAAATCCGGATAGTAGTGCGAATAAAATCCGGGTTTGTAAATCCGCGGATATCCGGATAATACGGATATCCGGATATCCGGATTGCAAGCCCTAGTTCCAAGAATCTCGTACGTGATTCTATGTTCCAAATACTAGGAAGAAGCAATCATTTGAAATTTATTACGAATCATTTGATTGATCCTTTGATGTGTCAGTCTACTCCTTGCTTCAGTGAACATGAATGGTGCTTGTACGTCGGCACTTTCGATTCCGTAGTATTTTTGAGCAACGAACACAAATTAATAATTGCTTTATTTCACAAATTCTGCTCGGGAAACTTCGTGTAGCATTTACCCTCGATGAATCATGTTCGGGTCAGTTCAGTACTATCCAAGCTGCTTTTTTCCGAATAGGTATATAACCAGATAGATTCAATGTGCCACCCGGTTGTGCCAAATCTTGACCGCATAAGTTTAGTGTAGATCTTTAGGTATGATTAAAAACATAAGTAACTTGCTCCCAAAATCTCGCCGAGACAATTCTATGACCGTAGACGTAGAGGACTATTTTTAGAAAACCTGCAGACAGCACTCCAAACGAGAGTTTAGAGCTAAATATACCTACATATCAATGGTTTCTAATTCATAAATTCATGAGTTTTGAAATTACCGTTTTTTTTTTATAATAGTCTAGAACTGATAAACTTATTCACAACTTCTTGAATCGTTGTCAAACTCCAATTTCAAGATATCAATATACATCAATGTTTCAATACTTAAAGTGTATAGTTAAATAAATAATAAAGCAAGCATCCTCAAGAGTGCCGCAAAATAACATCTAAAAAATTTTACATTCCCCAAGCGTTTCAATAAAAAGACACATAACAAGCACATTTTATTACTATTTCCTCCAAAACTTATGTTGTAAGCGTGCTGATTTGAATAAGATGGGCACCGTGCCAGCTTCCCGCCATCAAGATAAGTAGCAACTTGGATTACATCGGAAATACGTCAGAAAATATTGAATGGTCAGACTTTGGGCTAATAATTGAAGAAACATAAATCAATCTATCCAATCCAATCAACCTTGCTGTTTGTTGAGTATGAATATAGGCCATAGGCCTCTTCGTAATTACATCACTACTCGTGTCCAGAATTAGGACCTAGACTACCTATGTCACTTTGTTTAGGTGTGCATCCCACGAGGTCGAGCTTCGAGGTCTCCAGACTACATCGTTTCTACTTCCATCGGTCCCTACGACAGACAGTCCATTTTCATCGGCCACTTCCTGCTTCAAGAAATGTTATCTACCTATTCTTAAGCAATACTATTGAAGTCGTAAAGCTTGACGTAATAAAAAATCCTTAGGAATGTGCGTATGTGAAAGTGTAAGTTGAACTCGGTGGGTGTTTAGAAAACAAATTGATGCCATTTATCATTGTTAAGCTTGGTTATATACCTAGGTGCCAACGTAGTCCGACATGAATGAAATTGGTAAACAAAAAATGGCGGATAAAGTTGGTAGGACTGGATTCATTGAATTATAACTGTACCTAACTAATAAACTACTTTCACAAAATGAATTTAAGGACAGCCAGAAGTGGAAAAAGCTGTCCTTTGATTGAATTAGAAAGTCATCAACGAAGGCAAAGCGTGAGAAAATAATGCTCTAAAACTGGACTTTTACGTTACTTTGTATAGAATTATTTTATCCAAGTTAAACAGAGATTGCCAGCTGTCCACCCAAATCACAAAAGATAAAGAAAGAAAAGGTAACTGCTGTACAAAGGTGATAGGATGTCTACGCGATAAGTCTAACTGCGCAGTTTATTTGGCAACTTTTGGATTGAAAGCCTAAGCCAATTTTAAGATTGAAGTCCTAACTGATAGAGCAGTTTGAAAACTTGATAAAGAATGTATAAGAGCCTAGCTAGGAGATTGTAGGTAAGTTAGAGTACCTACTTGTAAGTCACGTCTACAAAACAAAACATGGAGGACGAAAGACGTGTGTTATTTAAATTTAATTTGAAAATTAAAGAAGCTCCTCAGAGTGACAATACTACTACAGATAATTTTCTAACATTACTACGTTGATTACATAAACTTTGTGGAAATCAAAGTGGCGTGTAGCGAGGGGCGCGGCGGGCGAGTCGAGTGAGGGGGGGGTGGAGGGGGCAACCGCGTGCGCCGAGCAAGGTCAGGGGCCCCGTCGCGGGCGCATACTACCACGATCCTTCATACGCCGCCTGTCCACGCGTCTGTATTGACCAAATGTGGTGCTGCTGGGCCTTGTTTGGGGATGGCGTGACCTTATGTGGATTGTGAATTGTGATGGATAAGCTTTGGTTTTGGAAGTTATGGTTTTGAAATCGATGCCTAATAAACTTCTACAATGGGTTACTGCTTGAATTTGAATTTCTTGATATAAAAGTGATACCTACTTTTAAAATTTGATGAAATCACCGGAATCCTGTGTTCAACACTCTTATCACTACAATACAAGCCACCATCGTCTATCAGTTTATTTCCGCATAAAAACGGAAGAGAAATCCCTTTCACAAACAAAAACGAGAAAGTTCGAACACAATCAATTAGAATTCGATTGAAAAACTGCGCATTAGTTATAGGTACCAATTGGCGGGATCTGCTAATTAGCTAAAAAAATACGTTAAAACGCAAATCTATGCGTCATGACGTGATTAACATGTGTCCTTGGAATAGCGAGACGGAACCTAATGTTAGACGATACCTTTTTCATAGACAAAGGATGTCTACAACAAAACCCCAAATTTACTAAAGACCCTGTCTTTGATCTGAGCCTTAAATTTTCGACTAAAGACCATTTAGGGCTTTAAAGGATTCTGGAGACTGATGGGATTGTTATAAGAGAAGGACTTGGAGAAAAGGAAACAATTAGTTTAGATCTAGCTTAGGATAAATTGCCAAATCTTGAGCTTTTTTGATGATTGGCTGCGATTCAACGTCTTCGAGACCTTGAAATGTCTTTACCCAAAGATGGATATTGTACAAATGTAAGTATTAGTGCTAATCCTTTTTATTAATTCAAAGTAAAAATAGAATCGTAACCTCCAATAAGACATAAGCTCCGAAACTCTGGTTCCAAAGCGTCTCGGCAGTTGCTAAAAAAAATGAAGGAAAAAACTTATCGTATGATGAAGCTAAAACGTTGAAGTCTAATTAATATTTGCAAACAAGTCGAGAAGATGTGTTTTTTCTGAGTGTCAGAATTCGGAAGTTTACTACACGCCCAGTTAAGCTTGAGACGCGAGAAGATTCGGAACTAGTTTCAAATAGCGGAATGTTTTGTTTTACCTTTGAGTTCAGCGCCTCTACGAAGGGTAAAGATATATTGGACGCTTGTTACGTTGGTGGAAGATGTAATTAAGAATTGACAGTGTTTTGTTTGTGTCGATGTGGGATGTGATCTTCTTTTGATGTCGGAATTGGGAAATGTTTATTATTATTATTATTATTATAGTTTATTTAAAAAGGCATTCAATCCCAAATTACATATACAAAATACTGCAAAGTTACTTAAATCTACAGACATTACAAAATTACCTTACATCAGTGATCATCACATCTATCAATCAACATCACCATCATCATTCATCGTTTATGAATCAGGAATTATTAGGAAGAAAGATTTATCTACAGCTATTGGTAGAGTGTCGGTTCGTGAGAAAAAATCTGTTGGACCAAGATTTGTCATAACTGTGGTGGATGATTAGTCTAGTAAGTGTGGGAACTTTATACTTATCATCATGTTTATCTAGGCTTAGGATGCGAAGTTTTCTTAACACTAGATCAGAAGAACACATTTATTTCTTGCTTTGCCTAAAAAAAGCGAGTATTTTCCCCGAAACAAGCTATTGAAGAAACTAGCTAAATAAACCTGTAATCAAACTTGAATCATGGATCTAAGCTTAAGTTACTGTGCGCACTGTTTTTTTACATCGCAAATTAGGTATATTGATTGAATGAGATTACTAATCAAATATTTATAGCACAGTTGGAACCTACAATTGCTTACAGCCATTGCTCTGATCATTGCCTTCTTGTGGAGTCTATGACGCGTGACGCTAGCTCAATGGGCGTATCGTCCGCAATTATGACGTCACACTGGGCTATTTATATCTAAAAACATACATATATAAACTAACTCCGTTTACCCATGATTGGGGTAGTCAGAAAATACGCCACCAGCTTTTGCATCGTCCACATTCAGACATCTAGTCATACACGCACGCCGATTGCGAGTACTAGGTACGCACCTGTGACCTGACCGATTTTCTTGGTCAATACCTACCTTATATACCCAATATCTATTTATATATCTATTTTGTTTAATATGTAAATATGTGTAGGTACACTGACTGTTGGTGCGTACCTAGTATTTTTTGTTTACACTTTTGTATAATCTGTCACGTGTATTTTTATTCTAAGTTATGTAGGTAGGTCTAGGTACCTAATGTTTTTATTGCACTTCCTATTCAGTTTTGCATGATCATCGTTATAGGGCATTCTATTAGGGGTCCCTTTTTAAGAAACAAGTTCATAACTTTGGCTAATTTTATACAAAAATGACCTTATACAAATATCAAACGTTTCACGAAAGTATTCATACGAATTTTAGTGTCAACATAACTGCGAATTACTTCTTATTTTTTTTTAATAAAAAACTATTCGGCTATCTGAAACATAAAACATATTACCATTTAAAATCTATTGTCGGTAATAATATATTATTATTAATATCATTTCAATAATAACGAACCGTTTCACAACCATAACTCCACTACAAATAAAAACACTGAAAAATTTCGCATCCAAACACACATAAAGCCCAATAAAGCCGAAATATTTCAACATTTCACTTGTGCGAATATGAAGAGGAAATGAATGCAATTGAAGCAGACCGGGAGCCGGGAGTGGGTCACTTGTACGAGCTGTACATCGATAACGATGTCACTGTTACATAACAATGTGACATTTATTCACTTTCATAAAATGACGGGAATGTGACGGAGAGTTACCGGTTTTTTCGCGTGTTTTCGGTTTTGTCAGTCAGGATCAGGACTTCTGAATATGGATCACCGCCTTTGTCTGTTGAACCTAATTCACCGTCATCATTTCAGCCGAAAGATTTCCATTGCTGGACATAGGCCTCCCCCAAGTGTCGTCACATTGACCGGTCCCGTGCGTCTTGCATTCAACGGATCCCCGCAACCTTCACCAGGTCACCGGTCCACCTAGTGGGAGATCTTCCAACGCAGCGTCTTGCGGCTCGTGGTCGCTACTCCAGAACTTTTGGGCCATATTTCCAAACAACGTTAGGGTTAGCTTCCTACCTCATTATTTTAAAGAACAATATGTGGCGACTGTTTATCTATTTCGGAGACCAATCTCTCACAAATGTTTACTAATTTGGGCGTCTGATAACTTATAATATCGGGTGTCAAAGATCTTCACATACACAAGCCAACATCAACGGCTTATCTTGCTTTTCAAGGCACGTGGATAAATCAAATAGCACTGTAATAATCGTGATTTTAATAGTTAGGTTAGGTTATTTTAAGGAAAATAAAGTGTTCGCCTATGAATCAACTTATTATTTGTTGAATATAAGCATTTAAGGGTTTTTGTCCTCAAAGCTGTCTTCAAGCTTTTACAGGAATTATTTTTTCCCAATATTTATTGGGAAAAAATAAATGTTATTAGTGGATAATTTATACTTAGTTTATTTTGGATTTTGTGAAGAAACCTTGCGGAAAAAATCGGTATTGCCGAGAGGTACCTAACAACGAATACTGTGAGTATGAAAGCACGCAGCGACGCCCGCAACAACGAATCCACGTGACTCCGAATCACGGAACAACGAATGCACGTTACAACGAAAATCGTCGGCCCAGTTCCTGTCACAAAGATGAGACCTGTGACCTTCACAGAAGTGATAAAAAATTCTGAGGATGTTAAGAAAACGCTTAAATAATGAAATTGCAAAAATTCTACAGCTTTAAGCGAAGAAGGATCAATTCGCCAAAACGTCTTCGATTATCTTTCAAGACACGTTTCGTTTCCGGATATCTTTTCGACCCAAAACCCTTAACGGAGGCCCTTTAATAATAACTGTGGTAGATATTTGCTTAAACCGTCCCTTTGGGGAAGGACCCTACTCTCTGACTTGTTAATATGTATTTACGTACGGGACACTTTCTTGGACAATTTTTATCCCTTCCAATTTTCTTAATGTAAAAGTAAGGATGTGTGTTTGTATTGTTTTCAAGGACATATTTTACTGAAATTAGACAGAGAGATAGCTCGTGTTTTGGAGGATGACTTAACAGAGCTACAACTATGGTTACAACTGTATTTCGGCTTTTGAATTACATCGATGATCGCCTCGTTGGTCTAGTGATAATGAGGACCTAGGTTTGTTTCCCAGGCCGGACAAACTGTTGTTAGTTTGTTCCGTCTGGGATTTGTCACTAGCAGCCACGGAGTCCGAATTTGTGCCAGGTTGAAGACAATAGACTCGCCTCTATTACATTAAACATAACTTGTGAAATGTACCTATTAGGTAAACCTCTGCCGAATCCTAAAATTGAGGTCAAGGGAAAGCCTATTTCATTTAAAAAAAACCTCAAGGATTGCAGTCGTAATCTTATGTTATGAATTACATCGATAGACGGCGTTGTTGGTAAACATTTCAAAAAGAAAATGGCCGTCCTATTTCCGACAATTTCTAGCTACGCGCGAAAATATCTTTTCATTACTCATGCTCTGAAAGTAGGTCAGAACATGCCTGCGGAGCGGGTTGAAAGTACTACTTTTCAGCCCTAGGGAGAATCGCTTTCTACTGACAGCTGTCAAATTATTTGTTGTAATTGGGAGCAAACCTATTGCCATCAACCAATGTAATTAGGAGCAAGGGGATTGCCACCAACCGATGTGATTAGGAGCAAGCCTATTGCCATCAACCAATGTAATTAGGAGCAAGCCTATTGCCATCAACCAATGTAATTAGGAGCAAGCTATTGCCATTAACCGATGTAATTAGGAGCAAGCCTATTGCCATCAACTAATCTAATTAGGAGCAAGCCTATTGCCATCAACCAAGCTAATTAATAGCAAACCTATTGCCATCATCCGATATAATTAGGAGCAAGCATATTGCCATCAACCAATGTAATTAGGAGCAATCCTATTGCCATCAACTGATGTAATTGGGGGAAAGCCTATTGCCATCCACCGATTTGAGTAATTGGGACCAAGCCTATTGCCATCAAACAATGTATTTAGGAGCAAGCCTATTGCCATCAACTGATGTAATTGGGGCTGGGGGCAAGCCTATTGCCATCAACCGATGTAATTAGGAGCAAGCCTATTGCCATCAACTGATGTAATTGGGGGAAAGCCTATTGCCCCTAACCGATGTAATTAGGAGCAAGCCTATTGCCATCAACTAATCTAATTAGGAGCAACAACCAATGTAATTAGGAACAAGCCTATTGACATCAACTGATGTAATTGGGGGCAAGCCTATTGCCATCAACCGATGTTATTAGGAGCAAGCTATTGCCATCAACCGATCTAATTAGGAGCAAGCCTATTGCCATCAACCAATGTAATTAGGAGCAAGCCTATTGCCATCAACCAATGTAATTAGAAGCAAGCCTATTGCCATCAACCAATGTAATTAGGAGCAAGCTATTGCCATTAACCGATGTAATTAGGAGCAAGCCTATTGCCATCAACTAATCTAATTAGGAGCAAGCCTATTGCCATCAACCAAGCTAATTAATAGCAAACCTATTGCCATCAACCGATCTAATTAGGAGCAAGCCTATTGCCATCAACCAATGTAATTAGGAGCAAGCCTATTGCCATCAACCAATGTAATTAGGAGCAAGCCTATTGCCATCAACCAATGTAATTAGGAGCAAGCTATTGCCATTAACCGATGTAATTAGGAGCAAGCCTATTGCCATCAACTAATCTAATTAGGAGCAAGCCTATTGCCATCAACCAAGCTAATTAATAGCAAACCTATTGCCATCATCCGATATAATTAGGAGCAAGCCTATTGCTATCAACCAATGTAATTAGGAGCAATCCTATTGCCATCAACTGATGTAATTGGGGGAAAGCCTATTTCCATCCACCGATTTGAGTAATTGGGAGCAAGCCTATTGCCATCAACCAATGTATTTAGGAGCAAGCCTATTGCCATCAACTGATGTGATTGGGGGCAAGCCTATTGCCTTCAACCGATGTAATAAGGACCAAGACTATTGGCATCAACCAATCTAGTTAGGAGCAATCCTATTGCCATCAACCGATGTAATTAGGAGCAAGCCTATTGCCATCCACCGATTAGATTTAAAGTTTACTTTTTAAATTTTGTTGTCAATTTTTTTTGTCCTTTGTGAAACCAATAAATAGATCAGATACCTTTTCGTTCTTCATTCTTTCGATTTAGGTAATTGGGCGCAAGCCTATTCCCATCAACTTTCCTTGTATTCGTAATGAAAAGCACAGTCCCTCCACAGGCGCTCAGGCGCCAAACCCCGTCTCGGGCACTAAATAAGTTCCTTTCACCCCTAAGGTAACAATGTACTATTGTATACTTTTATAGTACCTAATTGACATACCAGGAATAACAAACTTTTTACACGATCGATTCAGACAAAGATAGCTACAATGTAATTTTAATGTAACAGCATACGTCGGCGCTATAAAGCAAGAACTACGTGATGAAAATACATAATTGCAAGAATTCGCTACATAAATAGAGGCATGTGAAATAAACCTCTTAAACTAGACATAAATGAGATTAGATAAAATATGAGGAGATGTGACATCAGGACTGGATGCAAACCGAGATATCAAAAGAGTATTTATATATGTAGAGATCTTTAGGCGATGTTGTTGTAATCAAGATTAAACATTTTGATGATAGTAATTTTAAGTCAGCATCTGCCTAGCCGTTACCCAACTTTTTGCAGTCGGTTTTACGTCTAACTGAATGCATTTAAAGTTTAAACACCAGTAATTGACATGAAACGACTGCTTATCTGACTTCCACAGACCACAGCCCAGTTAATA
This sequence comes from Diarsia mendica, assembly GCA_949316265.1. Classification (NCBI taxonomy): domain Eukaryota; kingdom Metazoa; phylum Arthropoda; class Insecta; order Lepidoptera; family Noctuidae; genus Diarsia; species Diarsia mendica. Next base: position 24,919,267 of record OX438893.1, on the reverse strand, counting down.
ATACTGAACCTTTTAGTGAGACTGGCTGATCTGTAAGGACTGTCAAAGTAAGTCCTAAGTCACCCTTCTCCCTCCTATACTATTACTGAGTGTAATTTCTAAGTGATAGTGATATTATAACTGAAGAAGGGTCATTAGAACCCCGTTTACTTGACTGCTTGTCGTCATTAATAATAATTTTCTATCAATTATCAGCAGAACCCTAAAGAAGGCTAAAAAAATGTGGCTGAGATATTTCCGTTTAGCAATAGGTACCACCAGTGCACCAGGGCCGGTTTTTATTACTTATATAAAAAAACTACTACACTCAAAGTAAAATGAATAAAAGCAAAATATAAATACGACGCAAAACGGTGACATCCTAATTGTGGCCTTCACAAAGAAAAGGAAACCGTATTTTATTTAGAAATAACATTTGTACAAATACAGGCAAAAGGACCGAAAATTAATTAAAATAGCGATACAATACTATATGTAAAAAATAACCGTAGAACCTTTTTTGAGGTTATTTTTACAGGTTTTTCATCCCTTTCGCAGAAAAAGTTTTTAAATCTGTTTGTGTTATTCAAATGAAATGAGGAAGCCGTTTATTATTTTTCTATTAAAAATATATTATCTGGGGGATTTAACAATATTACTTTTACCAGTACCAAATGTTATACTACGCTTTGAGAATTGAGACTGCCTCTGGACACACGCGTTAAAAACCCTATTTTGGAATATTTTTATTACTTGAGTATTGAAGCAATCATCAAGTTTGTGTGCGAACTTTATTATTGCACCCGAGGCGGAATTAAGTACCGAGCCGCAAGCGAGGATGTTATGGAGCCGAGAACTACAATGACTAATGCTCACGTGCATAAAGCGACAACTTTTTCAATACACTTACGAAAAAAATAACAAAACAAGAAGTATTACCTAATCTAGGAAACCTGCCAAGTATTTACTGGCTTTTATGCTAAAAGTACCTACCAAGATTTTGTCTCCTAAACTATTTTGTACTACATAAATTGCCTAAGAGCGGATTATGTAAAACAGGTCGAAAGCTCGAAGGCTAACTGATCACTTAAGTATGTTTTCTCCAGCTTTACCAGTACACGCCTTTAAGGGAGTCCTAAGTCCTTTAAATCCTTATTGTGTAAATAATAAAAATGCACATACGGATTTGGTGATGTGATGATTGTGTGGTCGCTGATTAAGGATATGTTGTGCGTCAAGCATTCTTTGTGACTTGTGGGTATTAAATTATTTATCAATGACTTTTATAATATAACCAGAGGAATAAGCTGTATCAGGAATTCTTCAGCATTTGAGAGGGTAACCTGTACAATGAAAATTAGCACAAGAAATGAGTGAGAGAGTGAGTAAGGTATTCAAATGCACGACACACGCGCGTTCTATCGCGTTTGAATTTATAAAAACGCAAAAATCGGATTGCTTGTTTTATTTTACAATAATACACACATATCATAATCCACGGAGGGTAAGGCAGAGGTGTTAAACCTTAGACCTTTCGGGCTGCTAACACAAGAAAATTAAAAAAATAATAACAAATGAATTATATATATATTCTGTGACAAAGATCCTTGACATTTCTTCATAGAATCTTCAACTCCACTTGTCACACTTCAACAGGTGAATTTTGACTATGAATCCCGTCGACCTTCCTTTTCACTATTCTCTACTAGACACGGGTTTTTCTATAGCAAGGAAGCAGGTGAAATTTTATTATAACTACCTTCTACATCACCATAGTAACAAAATGCGACCGGTATATAGAATTCAGACCCCTCTATTTTTAGTGAAAGAACTGACCTTACCTCACTTTCATTGTGGCTTTCGAAGGGTCAACTCTTACAATGTTTGTGACCCTTTAATGTAGACCTGTTATTATTTGTACAGGTTTTTGGAATATATTTATATTTAGACGGATTATCTACCGTGAGAAGATTTTTTGGAGTTTTTTTAGACAGCCGGTGGGTGTGTTAGTCTGGCGACGTTTTAAAAGTCTGACCATTTGTAAGAAAGTTTTTTAATAGATTCTAGTTGTTGCTCGCGTCCTTCTTAAACAATTGAAATGACTTTCCTATTCGATTCCGGTCCAGCCTTTTTAGGGGATAAGGGCCTTACCATTCTAGCGGATTGCGAGCGTCTTCAAAGCGGAGCGGGAGTGCAACCAACGAATTCGTTACGGACACACAACGAACCGTGTATTGTAGTGTGCAGTGTTTCGTACGGCCGTACGGCGATAATTTGCTAAAACGTAACGAATTCGCCACGCGTCCGCGACGTCTTCGCTGCGCAGCCGCGGCGTGCTCGCGACGCATTCGCTGCGCGTCCGCTCCGCCCCGCATCCGCTTCCAAACCGCTATCGCTAGTGTGATAAGGCTCTTAGCCGGATGAAAGTTCCACTCTGTGCCGACTTTATCAAATTCCAGTTTAGTCAAACATGCCGTTTAGTGTTCGTGAAAATTGACCACACTACTTACAAATGCTGTCTAATTTAACACAAAGATTGACTAAGAGAATGCCTAGTGGCATTAAGTACGTCTTTGTACCTCTATTGTACTCACATGAAAATAAAAACTTCCGTAATAAAAAAATATATTTTTGCTCCAACCATTTTCAATAAAAAAAGTACATAAAAGATACCTGATTATTGTCAGAAACTTATTATGAACATCTCACGAAAGAAATCAAGTTATTCACAAGGTACACTTTTATTATGAACACTTCCATTATATAGGCCAGTTTTACGGCTCTTTAAAAGCAATATTCATGAGGGGAATGATGATCACATAAAAACTTCATCATTTTAATATAACACATACAAAAAGCAAATATATTTGTGTGCTCTAATGCTTTTCGGTGAAGGATATCGTCTGCGGCACACTTCCATTCAAAGCTTTGAGAACCCTAGCCCTTAGGGATGGGCTCAACCATTTTGAAAATATATCGATGTTATCGACAGAACAGCATCGTCGATGCTGTTGAGTGTGATAATATTCAGAAAAGGATAGGATAGATCCAACACTTATAAAATATTTTGTAGGTTTTTAAACGACGAAAATAATGTAGTAAATATTATTGCAAACCTAATAAATCGCTTACTTATGCTAATAACCAAACAAATTAATATTTCCTGTCTGTTTTTTTTTGTCTTAAGTAAAAGTTTTATCTAACTCATTATGCAGACTAGTGTTAACTAATTTTCCACCAAAGAGGCCTTTAACCGGTCGGAAGTAAACAACTTTTTTACACGTGTAAATATCGTAAAAGGCAAAGAACTCATTACATGAATTTTAGTCATTTTTATTAAACGGTTTTTTAAACGGTTTTTAAACGGTTTTATTTAGCTCACCCCGTTTGTTTTATTCTTGGATCAAATTTAGTAATTCAAATTTCACCCACTTCCAGTCAACCGATTAATCTGAAATTTTGTACACACATTGGATTTTGGTGACAATACAATTATGTTTATTCATTATCATTATAAATTAAAGATGGCCGCCGCTACAAAATGGCGGATAATTTATGTTTTATTAATCCCATCAATATGGGTATCAAATGAAAGGGCTCAACAAGTAGAATACAATATACTATAAAAAATTTAAATCCAAGATGGCGGCCGCTACAAAATGGCGGATAATTTATTTATGTTTTATTAATCCCATCAATATGGGTATCAAATGAAAGGGCTCAACAAGCAGAATACAATATACTATAAAAAATTGAAATCCAAGATGGCGGCCGCTACAAAATGGCGGATAACGTAGGTTTTATCAATCCCATCAATATGGGTATCAAATGAAAGGGCTCAACAAGCAGAATACAATATACTATAAAAAATTGAAATACAAGATGGCGGCCGCTACAAAATGGCGGTTAACGTAGGTTTTATCGATCCCATCAATATGGGTATCAAATGAAAGTGCTCAACCAGTATAATACAATATACTATATAAAATTAAAATCCAAGATGGCGGCCCCTTTAAACAGAATGCGAAATAAAAACTAAAAACTAGAAAATAAAAAAATAGGTAAAAAAACTTTTTAAGTTAAACGGTTTTATGTTAAACATACATTGCAATAGTTAAGATAAATGTACTAAAAACCAAAAAATAATAAAATAGAAAACCGTGGGGCACGTCAATTGTCTACAATCGTTGATTGAAATCATAATAATAATAATTAAGTCGATAATTTGTAGACAATTGACGTGCCCCACGGTTTTCTATTTTATTATTTTTTGGTTTTTAGTACATTTATCTTAACTATTGCAATGTATGTTTAACATAAAACCGTTTAACTTAAAAAGTTTTTTTACCTATTTTTTTTTTTTCACACTCAGAGACTTACACACAGGCTTATTAAATAATTCATGTCATTCATGAGATGTGTTCGAATGATAATCAAAGTTCTACAATAACATTTTTCTGAGCGTCGTTTTTGCGTTTTAATTCATAAATTGAAGTAGGTGTAGGTATGTGTAATAAAATTTTATTTAAAATAATTGTATTTCCGGTTTGTATTTTTGAATGAGATATCTAACTGGTGTATGTTTGTGCTCGTGTTTCCATATAGCGCGGGTATTTTAATGAAATGTCAAATGTCATGTTATTGCGGAAAACAAAATGGAGAAAATTTGGCTGAATACGAAAGCGAGAGAAACGCTACAGGGCCTTCTTGTCGTGAAGAATACTTCGTTTTAATTTTATTGCAAAATGTAAGGTTTTATTTTGACAATTTGTTTATTATTACATGTTTTGATTGATTTCATATTTCTTACTTTGAGTTAGGCTCTGTTTTTTGAGATATTATAATGTATATTTTTGTCATAAGAAGTAATAATTCCCATGCGTGAGAATCCTTAAAGAATTCATGATTTGAGAGTTGGTAGGTAGAGTAGTTGAGCAACAGATGCCGATTAACATAATTATTATCCTTGCAGTTTACCTTGAACATCAAGGACTTTACTGTTTTTAATAACTTAAATGTTTATAGCTAAATTAAGTACGCATTTTTAACGTCTTGATTGAATAAAACAGCTCGGTTATCATTTCCTGTTCATCAGTTTAAAAGCTTAAAAATGGAAAAATGTTAACATTAATCGTTGTTTTTTTTAGTTTTTGTAGACATGTTTTTAATTGTTGTTACGGTTTGTGAATGAAACGTTTGTAGAGAATGTTCCCAGGCTCATTCAGTAACGAACCAACTTTAATTTGATTATAAAGAATAATTAAATGCTAAACAAAATAGTTTTTGTTAGAAAATGCGATGTAACATCGTAAGCTGATTAGTTGAGCGGTTGAGCCTATGACGACGGCAAGGTGTTGGAATAACAATAATTTAAAATGGTTTGTCCTTGTTTCTACAGAATTTTAAACAAAAGTAATAAAGTGGTAGCTAATAAAATCTTGATCACATAATGAGTTGATCACCTTTTAAAACGTCACAAGTGATTTTAATAATGGGTTTTCTCTAGAAATATAATATCGTAGTAAAATCTTACCAAACTAAGTTTATAATTTTTTGGTTCATGTTTTTGCGAAAGTACTTTATATTATTGCCGTTGTGTTAAAAGTACTCGGATTTCCTCGGCGATAAAATATTGAAATCATTGTTCTTTGTAAGTCCCGAGCGTTTACGAGCTTCAAATCAAAACACAGGCAATAAAACTTTAGTAAAAAATCAAATCACGACCATAACAATGGATTGATTGTTTTTTAAATATCTATAAACGAGTGAGACACAACGTCCGCTTAACCATCGTGTAACTAAACATAATAATAAATGTTTGACGCATGACTCAAGTTTATATGGTTTACCATATCCTGCTTTATATTATTTAATGATTATTACCCAGAAAAAAATCAAGAGCCACCAGTTAGGAATATGATCATACCTACCACACAACAACTCTTTCGAACTTCTGAATATTTAAGGTCGATAAATTAGAAAAATATCGATATTTTTTTTTCGGATGTGCTAATCACTAAGTAGTAGACAGATGGACTGGTTGCGAATAAGTTTGGGGGGGAAATCGAGTTTGGCAAGTCTAAGGCTTTGTCTCCCATTCAATTGTAGAAATGCTGTTTTTTTAATACTCATACAAGTTGTGAGAATGTTTCTCGTTAGTGTAACTATGCTAACGAGACGTACTAATGTTATGCTAAACTGTTTTTTTTTTTAGCTTTTAGTTTTTCTAATCTTGTTGTAGCCTTTTATATTTTATTTCTAACATTATTATTTTGTCGGAACTTTTGAAAACTGGGTTTTTGGGGCAAAAAAGTTCTTCCTTCTAGTCAAAGTAAATATTAAAATTGAGACAAGTTAATAAAGATTTGCCTGCTTCTTTTAAATTTTCACTGCTTTTGTTACTATCTCAGTTAATAAATATGAAAGTCTTGTTAGGTTAACCCACTAGATAAATCTATCGACACAGTTCTCATCGTCTACCAGTACGGTAGGTTTATTAAAAAATATATATTAATGAAAAGTAGGCATAAAACTACCGCGAAATAAAGATGACTGCCCATTAAATTGAGACAGAGCTGTTGTCCTCGAGTCTCGTGGGAACGGCCATTTGTGGTTTTGCGCCTATTTTTTTTTACCTATTACCTATTAGTACCTACATTTTTTACCTTAAAAACTAAAACAAAAAAATGAGTTATCGTAGGTTAGGGAGAACAACACTATTAAAATACAATTTTATTTTTTTTAAATAAATAGTAGAAAATACCTATTTACTACTGTTGTATTTTCTCTTCTAATAGATTGTTTCACTAATCGTACCTACAATTTGACTTGACACATGGATAGATTACTTACAAAATTAGCAATCGATGTATTTCTAACACATTTCTAAGTATTCAACAATATATACTCAAACATATACAATTATAATATATACACCCATTTCTCAGAACTAACATTCCTAAAACATATAGGTATTATTAACAAACATGGAACGAATCCTAAGAGAAAGGTCTGGGTTACATTGCTCAGATACCAATGTTCCTAGGAACCAAAGTGAATCTTTAAGTGGCTTTCAATTGGATTAGTAATCTTCTTCTGACTGAGGTTTTGTTTGAAGTCGCTCATATATTCCTTAGAGTATGGAATGGAATTTATTCTGGAACGTAAGATTGCTTTATAACTAACGTTTGGCTGGGTCGTGTGGTTTTCGGACGGATTCTTGTCATTGACGAGAATGTCGGAAGCCTGAAATTGCCTGAAACGGGTTGCGTAGTGACCGGATTGATTCGATCTGGCTCGTTGACCGCCTATCAGTTGGTATGCCGTTTTGGATACTAACATTCAGCCTGTAATCCTCAAAAGGTTATACAGAGGTGCTCAATAAGTGTGGAAATGTAAAAGAAATTCACCAAAACTGAAATTGTATGTCTTCTCATCTTCAAATTGGAGATGCTCATTAAACGAAAAGGAATTTAGACAGGGGTGAGTGCACAAATTGTGCAATTTATGTACATTGTTGTACGAACAAATGAATGCAATGGCATAGAGCAAGAATATGCCACGATTCACCACAAACAACAGACACTCGCGCGTGTAGCTTGTAGCTAGGCGCATCAACTGAGGTCGTGAAGGGGGCGCGCATTTCCCACTACATCATCCACCACAGTTATGACAAATCTTGGTGTAACAGATTTTTTCTCACGAACCGACACTCTCTCTCTCTACCAATAGCTGTAGATAAATAGCCACTTTTCGTCAGTTACTGTTATGTAAAAGTTTCTAGTAATTGCGGGCAAACCCTTGCAAGTATTGCCACTAACTAGGCAGAAATCAAGAGTCCGTGGCTGCTACTGAAAAAATTCTGATGAGAAAACCCTTTAACACTTTGTCAGATCAAGAAATCCAACCCAGGACCTCAGATTCAACAGTCGCGCTTGCGACCAAAAGACCAAGACGCATTTAATTTATGTCTCCTACATCCATAAACACCCAACGACGTTTCACGTAGTTTCACTAAGTGAAAGAAGACATGCTGCGCCGACTCTATATGAATTGGGATAAGCGCCAGAGAATGATTTAAAAAAAAAACATCCCTAAAAGTACCCACCCTATATGTTAATAGTTTAGAACAGCAAGCAATATTCATCTATTTGCCAACTGCCATCACATTTAATTTAACACACGCCATTACATTCTGACGACACGACATGCCACCCCACCTCACGTAAGCCCTTATTGCTTCCGTGACACCTACGCAAAGGATGAACATCTATTCTTAGTACCAGAGGCGAAAGTATTTCGGTTTTGTTGATAAAAAGGAACGCATAAACAGGCGTGTGACGCAGGTTTCTTGAAGGTGTGGGTAAAGATGATGGTTGAAAGGACAGTAGGCATACAGTAGGTTGTTCCTATGTGATGTAGATACTTTGGGCTGGTTATTGTTGGTAGAAAACCGATTGACACGGTGGTTTTTCCGAATGAAAAATATCCTGCAACTTTTCATCAAAACTTGTGCAGATTGTTTGCTATTTTGTGTATTTATCTCAAGAAGGCCAGTTACCAAACCGCACTGAGCCCGCGTGGTGGATTTTAGCCCATCCCTCTTCTAGAGAGGAGGCCTGAGTCCCTGCAGTGGAAACATTATAGGCTGATGATGAGATGATGATGATGAGGCTAGTTACAGAGGGACTTTACAATGATCGAAACAAAGACAATGAAATGTAGTTACTGTCCCAGTAACAAGACATAAAAACTGAAGTAGGTACTGTAGTTGCCCATTCCAAAGCGTATCACTATCACTACATAGTATAAAACAAAGTCGCTTTCTCTGTCCCTATGTCCCTTTGTATGCTTAAATCTTTAAAACTACGCAACGGATTTTGATGCGGTTTTTTTGAATAGATAGAGAAAGGTTTTAATACCTTTTTTGCACCCGTGCGAAGCCGGGGCGGGTCACTAGTAGATCTATATGGTGAAGAACGGGCAATGATAGAGGAACACGACTTTACACGACTGAGGAGCTTTTGTACAATTAATATTTCTAATTACCAATTTCAATAAATACCTAAATAAATTGTAGGCTTGATCCAACCATTTTTATTATAAAAGAACCCAATTGAGACGTATTACAAGAACATGGCATTAGCAAACTCTCGCAAAGCAATTCAGATTTTTACTCAGATCAGATATTCTACAGCAAGTTTAATTTAAAATCTATCTAATATTATAGCTATGTTTGTGGGTCCTAGGTCGAGGCGACAGTGGGCAGGTCGTAGGTTCAAATACCTTTGAACTATAGATTATGTTGAACCCATTGGCTTCAGGTCGTTCAGTTTGACAACTTTTAATAATAAAATGATGGCTTGCTTTGGGAAAGCTGTTTAAGGGTTTTTAAATTAATACTTCTTTTTGGACATTATAGAGAAAAATTCGAAAAGGAACACGTGAATAAAGTTTTGAGTATAAATGTTGAGGGGTATAAGAGTAGAGGAAGACCAAAGAAACGATGGATGAATTGTTTATAGGACTAGCTTTTGCCAGCGGCTTCGCCCGCGGGAAAATGTCGATTTTCCTTACAAACTTTCATCCCCTATTTAAGAGGAAATGCGAGTGCTGTCTCTTTCTACTATCGCTGTCTCTCTCCGTCCTCCTGCCCTCAAATTCGTGCGATAAGGACAACTGTAGAAAAAAGTTAGAGTTCGAGGTTTGGCTCTCGCCTGTTTCCTCCTCCAATATTGAACCAATTTAAAATATATTTTAGACAATGAATAAGGAGGTTATATACTACGCCGCTATGTTTTTCTTTTTTCGTTAATAGTTGTCAAATTTGTACACTAGGACTCTGTTAACAGCGATCTAAACAAGCAATTTTGAGCATTTGTTGAGGGTTCTAGTGCTTATAAAAATAATTTATCACCAAAAAGGAAAACATAGGGGCATAGAAATAGTTAATATTTATTATTCTGTAAAAAACCATTGCTCTAGGGTCATTAACCAAAAAGAAAACAGGCGAGAGCGTTTGTATGGAGAAAAGACCACTCGCGTTTCCTCTTAACTCCCATAGGGGTTGAATTTCTAAAAATCTTCCTTATTCCTTGTCTACATTATAAAGGGAACCTCTGTGCAAAATTTCAGCTTTCTAGGTCCAAGGGTTTGGGCTGGGCGTTGATGAGTCAGTCAGTCAATCAGTCAGCCAGGACTTCTCTTTTTATTTATAAAAGATAGATAGATGATATGGCAAGAAACGATATGTCTCATGAGGTTAGGAGGAACAGAGAAGTATGGAAGAAGAAGACATGTTGCGCCGACCACAAATAAATTGGGATAAGGGCAGGAGAATGATGATGAATGTAGAAAAGTTCGAATGTTGAGAAACGAGTGTTATTTAAGTTAAAAAAAAAGTTGTGGGATTAAAAACAATACATCTACTTTATAACTGTTTGAAAGGTTCACCTTTGACGACGTTTTGTAAAACTTTACGCAAAGATTACTGAATAAACTTTTATAAAACACCAACGTAAAACCTTCGTCTCATATCGAATTAAGGAAAGTGTTTTCTCAACTTCTTTCTGTTATTTTTAAATAAAAACATTTTATAAATAACTCCAGAACAAAGTTATATTCAAAATCCCTTTGGATTTGCCCTTTTTCATAACCTAAATAAGAAGATAACCTAAAAAATAAAATCGTATTTTTTTATGACAACTCACGCTAATTTTCATATTATCAGCTCCGCTGTCCTTTTACTATAAAATTAAATAGTGCTAAAACCTAGGCTAGGTATAAACTAGAATTTAATCACCAATTCACCATATCGCTAGTTCGGCAGGTGGGTTAACCTTCACTTTATATCCTTCATTAGGTAAGGGATAATCCCTCTATCTGCTTTAGACCAACAGACACACCTACCTGTATTATTTGCGCATTTGTCTTTTATTTTATTTTAACACTGTTTTTAGTGCATATAACATTTTATTCAGGTACATAATATGAAGGTTATTTAAGACCGATTTGGGACGGAAGCTGTGTGTTTTATCGGTTTTCCCGTAAAAGAATTAATGTAGAAAGGGATCGGTAAATAAGGCAAAATACATATGAATAAGAATCAATATAGGAAAATAATATAAATTGTGTTTTTTTTTTTAGGATAGTCAGTGACCTGAAATTCTGACATCCAGTCTTACCAAAGGGTATCGTATTACCTAGTATTAACTGGGTTGTGGCCTTGTGGGGGTCAAAAAGGCAGTCGCTCCATGTAAAATACTGGTATTAGTAATTGATCATTTGTTCTGTGTCTGGGTGTAATTTATCTATAATATGTATGTATTTAGAAATATATAAGTATGTTTATCAGTTGTCTAGTACCCATAACACAAGCTCCGCTTAGCTTGGGACTAGATGGCGTTGTGTGATAGTTGTGGAATATTATTATTATTATTATTCAGCTGCATCCGGTTAGACTGGAAGCCGACCCCAATATAGTTGGGAAAAGGCTAAGCAGATGATGATGCATACCTGCAAAAATGATTCGGTCAAAGACCTTATTATATTATATCAAAGCAAAAATCTCATTACTATAAAACCTACTATATCTTCCAAGAAAAGATACACCTAACTCAAGAAAAACTCTGTTTATTTGACGTTTACAAGAGCAATAAAAAGTGAAGAGCAAAAGTTTTTGAGCAAAGTCGTTAAGGTGCGATCACTGCGATAGACTCTATGTTATCTCTGGGGAGAGTTAAGAGAGTCCTAATGTTCTTCTTGTGTTTGTAGAGTTTTGGTGTAGCGCGAATAAAAAGTAGCTATCTTTGAAGTCAGGAATCTTTTCTATTACAAACTTGTGGAAAATCCAGGAAAAATAAATGAATTTCAGTTTTGGCTCTTCCTTACATAGTATAAAACAAAGTCGCGTCTGTTTGTTTGTTTATTTGTTTGTTTGTCTGTATGCTTAAATCTTTAAAACTACGCAACGGATTTTGATGCGGTTTTTTTTAATAGATAGAGTGATTCAAGAGGAAGGTTTTAATACCTTTTTTGCACCCGTGCGAAGCCGGGGCGGGTCACTAGTGGGTAATAAAAATTACTTATTCCCAAATATAATTATTTCTGGTTTAGAATGAACTTAATATTCAACTCGATACTTCGACAGGAAAATTAAAACAATAATCATTAACCAACTTCTAAAAAAAGAAGGAGGTTCTCAATTCGGATGTTTGTTTTTTTTTTTTTATATGTTTGTTCGGGCATAACTCCGTCACTTGCTAACCGATTTGAAAAATTCTTTTTTTGTTGGAAAGGGTATACTTCCCAAATGGTCCCATGTTTTTTTTTATCGAAATCGGACAAGCGGTTTTTGAAAAATCAACAAAACTCAAAAAAAATATTACATTGTCCACCCATGAACATGTGAATCACTAAAAAGTGAAAAATAAAAACTTTTTAACAAAAAATAAAACCGACTTAAAAAAAAACAAAGTCAAAAATAAATCAGTTTCTGAAGTCGGTGGCAAAAAAATGAAATCAAACAAACAAAAGTCACCGACTTCAGAAACTGATTTATTTTTGACTTTGTTTTTTTTTTGAAGTCGGTTTTATTTTTTGTTAAAAAGTTTTTTTCAATAAATAATTAAGAAAATGTCTGTTATTGGCCACATCAATTATTTGACTTGTTTTTAGACAGCATTATTTAGAAATTACCTGGAAAAAAGACTACCTGGCCCAGTGTAATTTTTACACCAAAATCTACTTATTACTAGAGTTAGAGTGGAATAATAGAATACGTTCCACGAAGCAATTTTTCATTTCGAGTAAAAGTCGAAAGCTCACATTTCTAGCTATCGAATTCAACACTCAATTATATAAAGACTTAAAGTTTATTTTCCTGCAGTAATTGCGTCAGTCATCATGAACGTTCGCAAAGTTTTCGTTGTGGTAGATCAAGCCTGCCTGCCTAATTTAGATCGGTTCAGAAACACGTCATTCCTTAAAGTTAGTTTTAGATTTTATAATCTTGGATGTATTAGTTAGTGTTTACCTTATAGGCCTATGGATGTAGGTGTTTGGGCAGCTGGGGTTATGTTTTAGGCACTGTTTTTAATTTTATGATGATTCTGGCACTTGTTAATTATAAAATATATAATAATTAAAAAGTACTACATGTAAAATAACACAATCACAAATTGATTGCTGACAATCTTTGTACAAGCGCTTGAAAAATGTCGGTAAAGAAAATCAATGTTGTATCCACAGAACAGTTTATCTATTCTGTGGTTGTATCAATCAATGTAAGTTTTCCTAAGTATTAACAGAACATTGCAGTATAAGAATACTTCGATTAAACAAGGCTTTGCAGTATAATATTTACGAAGTAAACTCGTTCGCAGTACAGTTTTAAGATGTAACGAAACATCGTAGTAACAAGGCTTCACGGTAGGTATAGAGATATCGATGAAATGTTTTCGAAGAAACGAAATTCGATGATACGGCTTTTGCACTCAAGTAAAATTCCAGCGAAAACTGGCGTCCAATCTAAGACTTATTGACCTACGATTAGTTTACCAAACATCAATTTGTAACTTCCTGGTACTCCAAAAGTCCAAACTACACCGCAACATTTTTGTGTCCACGAAAAACTAAAGGAGATTGGCCGTTATGTTCAAACATTCAAATAAAGAACGGCACAAAACAAATATGGCGTCGTGAACTTATCTAATATCCCGCGAGAACTCGGAAGTACTGTTATTGTATAAGTTCTTGTTATATTATACATTATAACTGCGATAATATAATGTTACTATTATAACTTTCTATGTGTTCTTGAAGTTTCAGAATGTTGAAGTTATTTTAAGAAATTGGAATAATATGATAATGATTACAAATGATGATAAGAAAATGATCTACCTATGTCAATTTATTCATATAAATTCATTAAAAAATTCAGGCTATGTAGTTTTAGAAATGAAAGCTTTCTTATGTTCAAAGCTTGATAAGTGAAACAAGTCAGCACCTAATCTCTTCCAAGCTTATTTCAGTTCATCGCATCAATATTTACCTATTTAAATTCTATCGCCTATTAAAAAAATGTTTTTCGCGTTGTTACGCAAAGCAAAACATTCCTAAAAATAAGTGTGCACATAATTAGTAATGCAACAAAAACTGCGAGAGCGGAGAAGGTTTCCGTCTATCCACACCACTATCCATTGCGTTGTATAAACTCCGTTCTAGATAAAATTCAGACTTCAGTTTAGCTTATTTCAGCACTAGGCATGTTTCGCTAAACACTGGATAACTCAGCCTTCATCTGAACTATGTGTATCAACACTTAACTTTTGAAGGAACATAAGGAAACTAGAATGTTTTGCTCTGGAGTTTTTAGAAGAGATTATTTTTGCGTGTTGATGCAATATTTTGTTTTAGTTCATTTTGGTGATGAGTTGGGGAGGTAAAGATGGTATGTTAATGGCCTCCTGCACTTTAAATAGGTTCTTGCCTGCGTTCTTTTATGTGTTAAAGATGGAAAGTTCCTGAAAACTGTATTCCTTGATACTTGTGCCAAGAATGTGTTATGAGTAAAAGTTATCTTCTACTATTTTCCAAAGACTTTAGGCAAAATATTGTATTAGGTACATATTTTAGGTAATATCGCAGTTAAATAAACAAGCCAAGTTTATACAGTGGTAAAGAGAAAATCCAGCCAGTTAAAGTGAAAACGTTGTGATTATTATTATATTATAATAGAGTTATCATTATAACATAAGTTTGCGTAAGTACCACCATTTCCTTCGATATTTTCGTTCGACTTCGTTAAGTAAAATAAAACTACTATCATTTATAACTTAACACAAGATTTATCTGGGCATTTCTCCACTAACTGGAAAATCGTCCATACAAGACTGTCCTAAGCAAACCGTGACAGGGGACTGTTTTTCTCTACTTTTGTACAGAAAAACAGGCCCCTTATAATCAAAAATAATTGTTTTTAACAAGGATTTTGTTTGTTAAAGTAATTAGTCTTTATTTTTCTTTGTAATTCGTAAAATATATTTTTTTTTTCATTTTAAAAAATGACAGGGGACTGTTCACCAGAGGACTGTTTTTTTTACTTGAATACTTAATAAAACAAAATCATTTAAACATATCAGATTAACCAAACAAATGTGGCTACATCCTAGATAATCAATTCTTTTTAACAAATTTTGATAATTTTAACTCTTAAAATAGTATAAAATAAGCTAGCCAGGGGACTGTTTACGTAACGGTCAAGACGTGTAGTTCACCTACAGACGCTGTCGTAGCACTAAAAAAAATTGCAGCTTCTCGCTTAGCTCCACAACCACACAAAATTCACATCGATTACTTTCTGTATCACGATCTAAATGCATCACGCCAAAACAAAATTTGACTTCTGCGCGGTGTTCAAATTTTAACAGGGGACTGTTTCAATAATTTGAGGACAGCATTCGCACATAGATATTTTGATTTAATTTCAATCGTAAAAATATAATTGTTATGTATTAGATGCTTACTGTTATGTATAATGTATTTGGATATTTTTTATTCAGTTATCAACAGCAAAAAAAGAAATATTTGTTACAAGATTTGTAATTCTGGAAAAGGGACGCACCAGAGGACTGTTTTTTGAGGTGTTTGAGGTTCATTTTCTCAAATATTACATTATTAAATTGCTGAATACGCAGTTGCATTCCAAGAATACGTAATACTATGTCGTTATTGATACAATTAACTGAGAAATATTAAGTTTCACAACGTAAAATTAGCTTGGGACAGTGATTTTCCAGTTAGTGGAGAAATGCCCATCTACGTTATAATAGAGCTTAAAGGTAGTTTTGATGACAGGTATGTCTTAGAACCAAAAATTCTAAGATAAATGTGATATCTACCAATCAGCACTGGGGCCGCGTGGTGGATTATACTTAGGCCTCTCCTAGAGAGGAGGCCTGAGTCCCTGCAGTGGGAACATTATAGGCTGATGATGATGACATGTCCAATTATGTATTCTTCTTATCGTGTGGGCAGTAAGGTCTAACGACCCTACACACCCTAGTAAATTGATATTGGTAGTAGTCGCCTTTGCAGCGTATGTCTCCTTAACCTTTTAGTCTGTAAGGTATTTATCTATTAGTCTTAGATGCCTGAAAATAAATTGATTATTATTATATTATTAACCTTTAAATACACTTTCCCGGGCCTCGCGCCACCATAAGGGTCCACCACCTCTCTGGTTGAAGACTTGATGTTTTCGTTCGACGTTGTCAAGTACCAACCTAAAAATAGGAGAGTGACCCAGTTTATGTTAAAATGAATGGTTGCAGGTTGTCCACAGGTTTAAATATAGATCTAAACTGAAGGGCTTGTGTAACTGAAGGAGACTTTGATTCGGATTAAATAAGTTTGGATAATATTTGTATTAAAATTAATTAAGATAAGCTAAAGGAATTGTTGAAGCATGATTTAATTGGCAAATTAATTGATTATTATGATGGGATATTTTTGGATCTATCTTAGGATCTTTGAAGTACTTAACTCTTTTGTTAGTGTTCTACGGTTTGTCTTTGATTGGCCCAAAGTGACATGGATTCCCATAAAATATATCATGAACTAAAGAGCGAGTTTATGATTCTTTCTTACATTAATAGACATAACACATAACATAACTTCACGCCTGTAACCCCCAAAGGTTTAGGCAGAGGTGTATTTAGATTGACAGTTATTTGTTAAGTCCCATGTAACAATGGGGCCACATCAATAGACCATTCTTTAAAAAAAAAAAAAACAATAAATTAAAATGTCCACCAATCAAGTACCTATTAGGCACTCAAAAGATAAATAACCATAGCACTCCCATAACGAAAATCACTAATCAATACCCACTCAATCAGTTTCCAACTTTCGATAGATCCACGTAAATAACGCGATGTTTTCGTGGAGCTGCGCGCGCGCACAGTTTGGGCGCCCGCCACGCGCCCCGACTATTGAACCCGGCCATAGATTAGAATAATATGCAAATGTGAGGCGCCGATTATAATATAACAGACTGTAATCAAACTGATGAATAACCAACGGTTTGTGTCAACAATTAAGGTAGGTACATTAGTGCCAATTTGTATGGTTTTTTTTAGAAAGATGTGTAAGGAACGTACCTAGGTACTTACTTACCTACGTGAGCGAATGATAAAAATAAACTAAATTATCATTCAAAAATTAACATAGTGTTTAAAAATCTATAAAAAGTCAGCGAGTAGGTACAGTCGCTGTGGCCAAAATTGGCTTGATAGCATCCTGATCATTATCATCATCACCTACAGCATGTAAAAAAAGCATCCAAATGAAAACTTCGTGAAAAATTATTATTTTCGTAAAGGGTGCTGTGATTGGCTGGAGGTACAAACAGATTTTTTTTTGATAATGTTTTAATAATTAAGTATAATAATATTTTGTTGTTTTCGTAGTGTAGAATTACTTATATAATTTATTTACCTAGTTCATATTAACAAAAAACCACGGTAGGCAAGACAAATTATGTTTCAATTATGATGATCTGAATTTATGCATGTTTTGTGGTAAATAATGCCACAAATGGCTAATTTTTATTGATGTTGTTATGACAGAAAAAAGTAATGTATCGTTCTGTGGCAAAATAAAACACATTTTGACTATTAATAACATTCGTTTATTTATGCTAAAAATATACTGATAGTTAAAATACATTTAAAAGGCACGTTTTGAATAATTTGGTGAAAAAAGTAGTTAAAAACTTAACTTGACTTTAATCTTTTTTCAGTTAAAAAAAACTATATAAAGTTATTTAATAATATAACTGCCTGGTTTAGCCAAGGTGTGTTTGGTTATTTTTACAATTTAAAAACTAAAGTTATTTTGTTTACGTAAATATACGATTGAAAAATATCAATCATCATTCTTATTTGGCGAGTTTTACTACTTTTATGGTATCTTATGTTTTCTTTAAAAGTAGGTAGTCTTTATAAAATTTACATAATTATATCTTTATTGGCGCCAACGATGCGTCACTCTTACCTTTATGGCCTCCTTAACAAAAATGGCGAGCTGTGTTATTCAGTAACCACCAAAAGGCCTCAATATTTAACACTCAAATCAAAATAGGTATAAAATTCAATCATCCCCGATCATAATCAAAAATGTCGTACCTACATCATAATCTTTGGCCCCCAAACGTCACGCATTTGCTCGTTAATGAAGTAATATTTTTTTCTGGTGTTTTACGCACGAGTATTACACCGATCGGCCTTGTCCGACAACCCGGCAGAATTGAGAAGTGACATAAACACTCTATGGTCGTATTATACGATGGTTTTTTTCAATTTGGTCAGGTAACGAGGCACTAAAGGGTGTAGGGCAATTCGCGCCACTGGTTTGATAATTGTAAATGTTTTCTATTTATATTTTTGTAATTTGCGTGTGTACGTTTTCGAAGGCCGATGTGGCCTCAACGTGGAAAACTTTACGCTACATTAATTTCTGATGGTTTCTGTAAATAGAAGAATTGGTACCTATTTGCTTTTCTGCGATGATTGATAGGCAATGATTTTGATGGATGGTAAAATTTTTGGTGTATCAAATTGGGGGATAATGAACGCTATTGTATACACGGAGGCTTTGTTTTTAGATGATGAATCCTCTAATCTAAATCTTCATGAAGTGTCTCATTAACTAGAATAATTGTCTGCCTAATCTAAACCGTATTCTACTGCTGGTCACAAGTTTCATTTGTTTTCTTAGATTTCCACGGTGTCTGATTTTCCGCTTGAGGCAGGTTTCGCCATTTTTTCATTCCTTCTTTGTTTCCTAGTAGTAAATAGTGTTGTAATTATACAAAGCAATAAGAAGTTTATGTAATGTATTCATAAGCTTATCTGTCTGCGACTCTGCGTAGTTAGGAGGCATCAATGAGGGAACCTCTAGCTGGCAGACTAGTTTTTTATCTGCTGCGGGTGCTGCGTCTACGCAGTGAAAATATGTACCTGTTTATAGTGTTAAAGTACTTTGGCTTTCATTATTTTAACGAAAAAAAAAAAAAAATATAGAATCAATAATTACCAATAATTTATAATCAATATTTATATGTTCACCTTACTGCCGCACTCAGAAACGTTTAATGATTACTTAAGCCATCCCATAGTAAAGATTTTGACACTTTAGTGTAGGTTTTGTGTGTCAAATCTTTACTAAGTGACGGATTAGGTAATCATTAAATATCTCTGGAGAAGTCTGGGGTACTGACATACGTCAACAAAAGATGATGAGCCATTAAACTGACGCGTATTGTTTTAGTGTACCGGGACTTAACCTATTCAATCCGTGTTTTATTACGTAAACTTATTTACTTTGCAATCAAAAATAGTAGTCTAGATTTTTCCAGCACAATATTTGATTAGACTACGGTCTAATTCAAAATAAAGTTAGGATATGAATGACCCAGAATTTCATAGAACATGTCTAAGCCATTACCGAACATTGTACTAAAAAAACACACACGAAAAATACAAGAATAAAGCTTTCCTAATGAAGCGTGGGCATACGGCTAGACAAAATTTAAAATAACATGATAATTCGAGAAAAAAAAGTTAAAAACAACCTGTCAAAGCTAATTCTCCGGCTAGACTGGCTCTTACGTTTCCCACGACTTCTTGGCATCAGATCAAAGTCAGTCACTCCAGTCCAGACAGTCAGACACAAACTACTACGTTTTGACCAGTTGAAACAGAAAAATATAAACTTTCCTTTTCATCAAAATTCAACTGATCAATTCGTCTCATTTTTTCTAAAAGCTATTGGATCGCAAAATGAAAATCAAAGCATTCACTCCATTTAGCTTAGGAACAGTAAATCGTGGGTTCGAAACTTCGAACCTAGGCAGGCGCATTACTTTGTGTTATTTATTTCATCACCGCTGCTCTCAAAACTGTGGAGGAAAACATCGTGAGGAAACCGGCATGTTTTACAACCAAACAATTCAAAGACACGTAGCCTCTACCAACTCACACTGGGCCCGCGTAGTGGATTATAGCCCATCCATCTCCTAAAGAGGAGGACTGAGTCCCTGCAGTGGGAAAATTATAGACTGATGATGATGAGGTCAGTTAAAGTTACGTTTATGATGAAAAACAAAAACATGAAGCTACAATCCCAGTCACAAGGCATTATATCTGTGATTGTACTAAAGTTGCTTATTCCAGTCAAAGAAAGTTGAAGTCTTAACTCTCACACGATTCTGGAATGCTAGAGGCATAAATTGACGCTACTTAAACAAACATAACTGACCAAATGTGGGTCTTTTTTTTTTTTAAATTATAAATAGGCTTGCTCTTGACTTCAATCTTGCCCTAAGGGCAGAGATGATGTCGACGATGGAACGAGCTTACCCAGTAGAAGCCTGTTTACTCGCGACTTAAACAGATTAGGGTTATATAACTAAGAACTCGGAAAAACCGACGCAGGCAGGGAATTCCACTCCTTGGCTGTGCGCATAATAAAGGACCCAGCAAAGCGCTTCGTTCGAATGTGTGGAGTGTCGAGTAGGTATCGGTGATACCCTGCAGTACGTCTATGGAAGAAGGGAGATGGTGGGATCAGCTCGTGGAGCTCTTGCGCACACTCTCCGAAGTACAGTCTGTAGAAGACCGACAGACATGCGACTTTGCGACGGTGGACCAGGCTATGTAGCTTGATAACCAGCTTATCGTCACCAATTAGCCTCCTAGGTCTACTATAAGGTATACCACAACCTTACTCTTTCAGGGGATTTCAGGGATGATGTTATGTCAATATATCAAGACATGGGTTTTCCGAGGGTTTTCCTTAGCCATAAGTAGGCTGGATTTGTCTCTGTTCAAAGATGATGACTTATTTGCATTCTTTTGTTACTTTAATCACTGTGATTTAACTTATTGCAAAATCCGAGAGTTTTTTTGTATTGAGTCATTAACCGGTCCATAGTGCTTTACACTTTTTACGTTTTAGAATATTGTTGGACTGGTTCTCGTCATTTTGAGAAATATAATGGGTATTCCGGTACAGACAGCACATCGAGCTTCTACCACAGATTTCTACTACTATCTGTCAATTTCTTTGATAGATTTTTTAACTTTACTGCTAATGTATTAGGTTCAAGGTTTATTGGGAAAATTTGACAGTTTCTTGTAGCTTGAATTTTATTACGAATTAGCTTTTGCCCGCGACTTCGTTCGCGTAGAATAGTGACTTCCGGCAAAAAAACTATCCTATGTCCTTTCTCAAGTTCCAAGCTATGTCTGTACCAAATTTCATCAAAATCCGTTCAGCCGTTTAGGCGTGAAAGAGTAACAGACAGACAGACAGAGTTACTTTCGCATTTATAATATTAGTATGGAAGTATGGATATGGACTAGCGGACGTCCCGCGGTTTTACCCGCGTAGTTTCCGTTCCCGTAGGAATACAGGGATAAAAAGTAGCCTATGTTACTTGTGGATAATGTAGCTTTCGAATGGTGAAAGAATTTTTAAAAACAGTGTAGTAGTTTTTAAGCCTATTTATTACAACCAAACAAAGTTTTCCTCTTTATAATATTAGTGTAGATTCGATTAAACTCCCTCTAGTTTCGAAGAGAGGAGCCCTGCGTCGCATCAGTGTGATCTCCATGAAGTCTGATTATTTTGGACGGAAGTGTAGTTAAGAACTCGTTTACACAAGAAGAAGAAAAACCTGAAAATGTAGTACCCCCATATTTTGCCAGTAATGTTTAAGTCCCATGTAATAGGGGCGCGCCTATTGGCATCAACCGGGCAAATGCAGACTCCGTGGCTGCTGCTGAGAAATTCAAGGCGGAACAACCAAATCACGATTTTTCCGACCTGGGAATAAAACTCAAGACCCAGCAGCTCAGCAGTCACGCTTGCGACCACTAGATCAACGAGGCCGACCGAGACAGATCGAGACTCGAGAGAGCCTTAAACATATCATCATAATCAGCCTATTAATGTTTCCGCTGCTGGGACACAGGCCTCCTCTCTTTTAAGAGGGAATGGGCTATTTATATAAATAAAAAGAGAAGTCCTGACTGACTGACTGACTCATCAACGCCCAGCCCAAACCCTTGGACCTAGTCTATCTATCTATATAAATAAAAAGAGAAGTCCTGACTGACTGACTCATCAACGCCCAGCCCAAACCCTTGGACCTAGGAAGCTGAAATTTAGCACAGATCCTTTCTTATTCCTTGACAAGGAATAAGAAAGGATTTTTCGAAATTCAACCCCTAAGGGATCTAAATAGGTGATGAAAGTTTGTATGGAAAATCGTCATTTTCACGCGGGCGAAGCCGCTGGCAAAAGCTAGTAATCTATAACGCGGGCACACTGAACACACACTTTGATTCTAGGACATAAACACAATATAGAAATTGAATAGGTATACGATAAATAAAATAGAGAAACCAGTTAGGCACATTACCAGGTTACACAAGTAAACGATCGATAGAAACATTTTATTACTACAAACGACAACGGTAGAAACACACAGATATCGTGGACCTTGA
Source organism: Diarsia mendica (assembly GCA_949316265.1). Lineage (NCBI taxonomy): Eukaryota > Metazoa > Arthropoda > Insecta > Lepidoptera > Noctuidae > Diarsia > Diarsia mendica. The sequence continues at coordinate 24,896,717 of OX438893.1, read as the reverse complement.
CAGACAAACTATAGAAACTCGATCATTTGAATTCGTCAAATTTTAGATACTATTCTACATTTTTACCCGACTACGGCGAAGCCAAAAGGAAGGGTAATGATTTTGGCAGTCTATGTATGTATGTATGTATGTATGTATGTATGTATGTATGTTCCACCGTAGTGCCTAAACTACTGAACGGATTTTAATAAATTAGGTGTCAATAGATTCGTAAGAATAGCGCGGGTGACATAGGCTATATAAATTTTATAAATTCTTTTTATGACGGAATTTAAATGTCAAAAACTTACCTCAAAAAATATTAAATTGAGATAATCATAGCAAGTTTGGTATCAAATGAAAGGGCTTGGCGAGCACATTACAAATATGTATTATATTATAGTTAAGTAGGTACACACAAAAATAAAATTCAAATAAAAAAATTAAGTTCAAAAATCTAAAACCCGACTACTAACAAAATCGCGGTCTTAAAAGTAGAAAACAAGAAAATAATTCTTGTCTGATATTCTTCGTAGTCGCATGCCACCTTGCTAATGGCAATTAGCAGCTGACTTCTGTATCAATGAGAACGCCATGAAGGAGCATCAGGTATCAGTGGCATGCGACTACGAAGAATATCAGACAAGAATTATTTTCTTGTTTTCTACTTTTAAGACCGCGATTTTGTTAGTAGTCGGGTTTTAGATTTTTGAACTTAATTTTTTTTAGCGTTTTTGTTTGACTACATTTTAGGTTTTTTTGTTGATTTTTTCGGAGTCTGTTACTCGTACGGGAGTTAATTGAATTAGGGATCATTTCATGGCATATATCACGTTTGTATTTCTGGTATGTTAGGTAGAGGTTTACCTTAAATTCACCCACATTGAGGGCAATTAAATGTTTGTAAACGGTCCACGATACAGGAGAAATTCCTAGTGTGGGGCAAAGTTTAAAAAAAAAAAAGTATATTGCCAAAATAAGATATCGTAAATCCAGACTGGGTTGCTTTATGTAATTTCTTATCTTCTTTCTAATACCACTTTGCATGACTTGACCACCGAAGCAGTCTAGGTGCACAAGATATATTTTTTTCTGTGTGTTTATTAGAAGAGAGAGAGGTATTATATACCTCTTACGTGTAGTTAAGTAGATATCACAAGGAAAGCCAGTAAAAATCACTGACAACTGCTGTATTCAATTCATCTAGATAAACAACATCCCCAGGATCACTAACCATAGAAAAAATCAAACAATAGATGAAGCACCCTTTTCTCATCACACCGGGGGCTCTGACCGCAGCCCTCCTATAATTGGAGCCCCTCTTCACAAGTGTACTAGACTCCTTTTTGTGCTAGTTCGAAGTAGTTCGAACCCTGGTCTAGCCTCTTTAACATTCCGTTCGAAGTTGGCTGGAATTTAAGGTTTTAGTCTAGCCTGGGGTAAGCCTAAGATTTAGGATCGAAGTGTTTTTGCTTAGCTCTGAAATTGAATTGTTGGCCAATTTGCCTTTTGACGCTTCGATGGTTTGAGCTTAAGTCGTAAATATTTAATAAATACCTGCCTCGTAGGTATAGTGGTCTCAAGCACGACTGTTGAGCATGAGTTCCTGGGTTCGATTCCCGGGTCGGGCAAAGTGTTCTTGAGTTTTTCCATGAGGAATTTCTTAGTCCGTACTTATGCCCGTCTGATGGCAATAGGTTCGCTTCTTGTAACGTGGAACTTAAACATAACTGTCGAAGTGTGCGTGTTATATTAAGTACACCACTGCCTTACCCTTCTGGAATTACAGGCGTGATATTGTGTGTTATTTAAAAGATATTGTTCAAGCTGAGGATTTTTAACAGTAAGTTTCTAGACTTTACTATTAAAAATGCTTAGCTCAACAGCCGATAATACTAAAAAAAACTAGCAACAGCGTAAAAAATACCGGTATTTCCTCGATAATATTAGTCTGCGATCTGTCTAATCTAAACCAATTCACGCCAACTAATATATTAAATAAACGATACAAAAATACATAGAAACGAAAACATTTGGCAGTCAATTATCGCGAGACCGTACGTGTCGCCATTTATACTCAACAAATTATTTGCAGAAGGTCAGCTTTGTTAACACGCTAGATATATATACGTGTATTAGAAAAATTATGAATTGTGATAGGAATGATATGAAATAAATGTAGTAAATAATAACGAGACGGCTGCAGGAGGGAAGAAGATAAAAAATTGTACTGACCCCAAGTAGTATGAGACAGGAAAATTATGACAATGTAAATATTCAAACGTCACAAAAAAAACCGGCCAAGTGCGAGTCGGACTCGCGCACCGAGGGTTCCGTAAAAAAAATATATTATGTGATGTAACAAAAAAATTATGGTTTTCGTAATTATTCCTTTATCTATGCTATAAGACGTTGCTTCGTACCAAATTTCAAGATTCTGAGTTCACGGGAAGTACCCTGTACAGGTTTTGATTCCCTTGCGAGTGTCGAAAATTTGCGGCATAAACGGGAGTATCTTTTGATCGCGTTGACTTAGAAGTTTGATTTTTTCACAGCTCCAAGAGACCATAGACTTGAGTATTTGATATGAATTTCAGCTTGATACCTCCACGCGTTCCTGAGAAAAAAGGTCTTGACAGACAGACAGACAGACAGACGGACAACAAAGTGATCCTATAAGGGTTCCGTTTTTTCCTTTTGAGGTACGGAACCCTAAAAATACGATAGAACACTTGCAAAATGCGATATGTGATCAGAAAGTATGCCTAATTGATGAGTTTGATGATATTTTTGTAAGTGATATTATTCCACAACCAAATAGAGACTTGTGATTGTATTATGAAATAAACGTTTTTTAGTTTAATTGATCGAGATTTTTTGTCAGTGAACATCTCTGGTCGAAATATTAACGAAATTTTTTTCCAGTAGTTCTTTAATTGTTACAATTTCTTAGAAAATAGAACTTTTTCACGTATTTAAATACCAAAATTTTAGGCTATCGATAAAATAGTTAATCTACTGTAATATCCTACTCTACGCCACCTATAAAATGTGCTATTACGACCGTCTACGTCACTTGCGCATACGATTGAGGCCCAGTGTGTATCGTACGATATTTTTTCGCACACAAATATTAGAGTATGGTAGGTAGGATGTTTTGATGAATACTGTGTTTTGACTGTGAATGGATAGGTTGCTAACCTTGTTTCTTTTAATCGTTTGCGATGAGAGGCGACTTAAGGCTGGCGATGATTTGACGGTAATTAAAAAAACTTGGGCTATAATAATGTCGGTAGACTGTGTGGGAATAAGTTTTATGGGAAATATTTTGTAGGATGTGTAGTCGAGGATTGCCGTCTAAGCTAAATTCAATCTTCAACCTAAAGATCAAAAACTAGCCAAACGAACTGTGGGCCCGTAAAGATCAGGATTGGTAACTGAAAGGGACACGGGGTGGCGGCAGACCAAGGTGGAGATTGGCGGACAGACTGGATGTCTGCCTTCACAATTGAAAAGAAGTTGCACAGAATCGCGACCGTTAGAAGAAATGAAGGGAGTCCTTTGCCCAGCAGTGGGGCAATATGGGCTGTCTATAATAATAAAACCCAAGGATGATGAGATTTCTTACTTTTCTATTGTCCAAAACTTAATCTGAAAAGGTCCTTTGCTCAAATTGTATGTTTCAGTACTTACTGAAAAAAACGTTTTTCAGTGCCGATAAATACAGAGAGAAGGTAGGTACGTCGTGAATCTAATAAACAGCGCTATTACGACGAGCTACGTCACATGCGCCCGCGCATAGTGAGGCCCACCGCCGAACGTATTGCGTAGCAGAATTATGTTCGAGCTTGTTTTAACTTTGTTTTGACTCTGATTCCGGATTTTATGATAGTTTTTTAGTTATTTTGCAACGACATATTGTTTTCATTTCTCTCGCTCTAAAATTCGTCTTTATGTTGTGCGTAGGCGACATAAAGTCGAGTTTTATGCTCTAGACTCTAGAGCATAAAGTAAAATCTTCGTCGTAGACCAAGGTAATCGGCACAGGTAATCGGCCCAACAGCCACAGGAACAACTTCAACTACATAGAATAACCTCTTTAATTTAATTCGATTCGCTAGGTATTCTAAGAACAAGGGATTACTGCATTACGCGAATACAAGGAAAGTTGATGGGAATAGGCTTCCCCCAATTACCTAAATCGCTTGATGGCAATAGGCTTGCTCTTAATTAGGTAGGTTGATGGCAATAGGCTTGCTGCTAATTACATTGGTTGATGGCAATAGGCTTGCTCAAAATGTTTTTATAACTGAACATTATGAGTAACGACATAAGCCAGGTGTTATGTCAAGTTTCCTACTGAAACCATAATCTGGGGGCACGGCAGTGCCCCCGCCGAGTCGAGCGCGAAGCAAACACTGCCGTACCATCCTTTACTGGAACCATTTCTTCGCATTTTCAGGCCCCTATTTGAGAACCTCTGGATAAGACCAGAACGCTGAAATTTTCGTCATCCAGTAAGCTATACAATCACACTAAAAATAAAAAATTTCAAGTCTGTAGGTCATTTAGTTCCGAAGTTAAGCGAAAGCAAAGTTTCGCATTTATGAAACTCACTCACTCACTCACTCATGATCATCAAAATAGAACTAGTACTTCCCATAAACTCAGAGAGCTGAAATTTGGTACAGAGTTAGAGTTTAATGGCCACATAAAGGAAAAACTATAAAAAGTAGGAAAATCGAAAAAAAAAAAACTACAAAAAAAAATTGTTTTAAATAAGAAAATCTAATAAAATAAATCAATATGCCCACGTTTCTACAAAAAGAAGTGAAATCCCAACAAAAACATTCTGTAAAAACTAGCCAAGTCTCGATGGAGCTGCTTGTTTATCTCTAAAAAGTAATGAAATCTAGACAAAGTCGTGCCAAGTCTAAGGTTCCTTATTGCGATTTCTTTATTATTATAGTTAATGTTGTGTGACTTGGCCGTTGTTCGTTTCGTTTAGTTCGGTCATTTTTCTTCTTGGCGTCCAATTACCAATACCAGTATGGGTTATTATCTCGCTTAACAATCATAGGTAGTTACAACAGATATAATATTACGTATAAACTAAATTGACTTGTACCCACTAACGTATAAAGAATGTTCAACGGCCAAGACACACAACAATAACTATAATAATAAAGAAATCGCAATAAGGAACCTTAGACTTGGCACGACTTTGTCTAGATTTCATTACTTTTTAGAGATAAACAAGCAGCTCCATCGAGACTTGGCTAGTTTTTACAGAATGTTTTTGTTGGGTTATTTTTACAATATTTACAAGTTGCTGTAGCGCCGACTTTATTCTTATAATAAATTCTTTAGTTTACCTAGCAATAATTGTCGTTTAAAATAATTTTAGTTTTTAGCATTCACAATTTGTAGTAAATGTGATGATTAGGTACATAATTATTATGTACCTATATTTTAATGTTATTGCATTTAGCAAAATGTTACACAGTAGTGCTCTGTAGACACAAAATAAACGTGACCTGTATTTTTGTGTTATGCAATAATGGAACGTCGTCTAATTACCTATGTATTTTATTTATTGATAAGTTATTTACTAAGTATTTCTTCAAATAATCTTAGATATTATTATTTATAAGCACTTGAGTGAGTTACCTGAGATACAGGTTTTTTCCTAGTTCAGGTAGAATCCAATAAACTGTATAAGTACCTATAGTTGTTAAGGCCATATTGTAAATATTTTTGTATATCACTTTTTTCAATAAACAATTTCAATGATTTCAATTTCAATGGCTGTTGCATTTCCTCGCAATCGAAGTGAAAAGTAGAGTGTAAAACTCGTCCATAAAACCCATTTTACTCTCTACTTTATATCCAACCTCGCTCGCAAGCTCGCATTGGATGGATAAACGTCTCGCGCAAAATGGTGCGTTTTATGCACTTGGTGTACAATCTACTATTTAATTATCGTTTCAATTAATTTTTATGTTTCGTGGTATTGTTTTTTTTGAACTAGTGCGAAAAAAGAGCTGGTTTACGTGTGTATTTCGGCGAGTTTTATCGCGATTCGATTTATATTTATAACTTCTTGTTAACACATAACTTGAATTAAATAACTTGATCTTTTACTACGTAGTCTGTCTAATTTTCAGAAGTTTTGAAAAATATTTTATAAGTAGACGTGAATTGACAAAATCTATTGTTTAACAAATGAAATAAACAAAAAGTTCAAGGTACTCACGGATGGTATTCGATCTATGACAATGTGTGATTGAGGCCCACCGCCATCGCTGCGGGTATGTGAGGCCCCTAGCATTGTTTATTTGTACACCAAACAGGCAAGTATGAGAAGATCAACTCAGAACAAATGAAAATCAAACACGCCTATTATGAAGATTGTACTTATATTATATCCCAACTGGATGTCTTCCTTGAGAATTGGAAGGACATTGCATAGAATCGAAACCGTTGGAAGGAATGGAGGGAAACCTTTATCCAGCAGTGGGACAAAATGGGCTAGCTATAATAATAACATTCTATCTCCAGTTTGTGATCAAGATCATCATCATATTTGGGACCTTATTAAACCCTCGGCTAAGTAAAGACTTTTTCCATTCTTCCCTGGTCTGCGCGAGTATCAACCGGGTACCCTCGCGATCTTCTGAATGTCACCCACCCAGCAGGCTGCTACACCAGTGGTGGCTAAGTAACTCTGCGTTATCCTTTAGGGATTGTAGGCGAGAATGCGTGATGTTATGTTTACTGTCTGTTTTGTGCACCATGATCAGGGATATCTCATTTTACGTTTCACCAATGAAGTATAAATTTGTCACCTTTCCTGTGACTACTTTAACACCATCGAGATTACATAAAAGAAGAAGAACAATTTTTCTAATACCAGTGGACCTTCTACAATTTCCTACATAACAAGTCAAGTAATAGTGCGTGCGTTCGTTGTTCTAATTCTTAGTTAATTTCGTTGACACGGTTTCGTATATTTCTTATTTATTTCAGAGGTTCACGGTCAATGGGTAATGGGGTCAGCTGAACCAGTTCTTTCCTGGTTCGAATAGGGATCTACGATGGTAAACAACATTGTTAGAAAATAGAATGGTTCACACGATACTGGCAGCTGGGATGGTAGACCTATTTGCTTTTTTAATGAAAAGGAAAACATGTATATTTTTTGTATTTGTATATATCTACTGACTATTTAGACAATAGTAAACTAATTCGAATAGATAGAGGAAGAAATCAATAGAAAAGAAAAGGAAGTAGGGATATAAAATCCAAAACTTAACACCTGTAAGAACCGAACGGTAAGGTGTTATGATACCACCTTCTTTTCCCCAGTTAGAGTTCCTTATGTAATCGGGGCGCTCCTATTGCCATCAACCGGACACAAATTCAGACAAACAAAGACAATAAAGAGTCACGATACTGAGAAATAGTTCAAGAACAAATGACAAAGAAGACCGGGAAATGATTAATTCGCTATGAACGTAAAATAATTCTTCAACCGACCGTAGAGTATTTAAACGAGTCTAATTTATCTCTATGGCCCTGAAACGCGCTTCTTCTACGGTAATTCCCATAGACAGACATAGGAACGTACCATAGTATTTGTTTGTGGCAAATATTTTTTCACCAGAAGGCTACGTCACGAGGCCCGAGGTTGTGAGCAGTCGGCGCCTGCGCATTGAGGCCCACCGAGTACTGTTTCAAGGCCTATTGTCACGCTTCGCAGCGGTTTACTTTTCAATAATATTTGGCTTAATGAATTGGCTGGGAATGTTGAGCATGAGCAGCGGTGGCCCAGTGGTGGTGGCTCCGACTTACGAACTGTAAGTCGTGGGTTTGAAGCTTCGAACACAGGCAGGTGCATTCCTTTGTGTGATTTATTTCATAAGCATTGCTCTGAAAACGGTGATAACCAGTCTCTTTCAAGCTGCCAGACCCTGCTGTTCAAAATAAATGATGTTGTGAAGCTGGTTGAAAAAAAAACCTTTGCCTCAGCTACTTTTAGTACCTAGATACATTAACTAGCTCAAATGGACTGCCCAGTTCTTAACTAGAGTACCTAAATGGACCTAAAACAGCAAAGGCTACAGCAAAGGCATTACCATAAAATAATAAGCTTTATTTGAAAGGTCACTAGGTTCTAGATTGTATAGTGTTGAATTAGAATTAGTAATTCCTCTAAAAACGAATCATTTACCCAATTTCCAGCAATTCCCCTATTGTTCGTAGATACTGATATAGCTGAAATTCAGAATTCTCAGTAGTAGTCAGGGAGTCTGGATTCGTGAACAGTTGACGGTAATAAGCTCGCCCCCTATTACATCATCATTATCAGCCTATAATGTTCCCTCTGTAGGGACTTAGGCCTCCTCTCTAGGAAAGGGATGGGCTATAAGCCACCACGCGGGTTATCGTATCCTGTCCTTTCTAGCGTTGAAAATTGCAATGAAAGATTCCCGTTTCTTGCAATAGGGGATCGGACAAAAAAAAACTAATTAGTCCGTCAGATAGATTTCCAAAAATTATTGGACACGTATTTTTTCTTTTTTCACCGAAACTTAAAATGAAGACGATACAGACGTGCTTCGAAAACTCGTGTGACGTCATATGATAGTACATTTTGACGACACAAGTGACGTTTTAAGCCCCACTCCAAGATCTTTGACGCGTTTTATCTTCGTCATTTTTTATTGATTTGATAAAACAAAAAACACGTCTTCAATATTTTTCGATAATCTAACTTACGGACTAAACAGAATCATATTATTTTGACCCAGTCCGATCCCCTATTGCCGTTGTATTTTTCAATGTAAGTTTCGTAAGTTTCAAGAGCATTGGACAGTGTAAATTTCACGTTTTTTTCGAATAATACGGTAAAAAACGGAAAATTACGGAAAGATTCGAAAAAAACAGGAATCTTTCATGTTTTAAATCAGTCTCGCTATAACACGAGAACGGCTGGACCGATTTCGGTAATGTTTGTTTTAAAATATAAGTGGCAGTCGAGGGAAGATTTGAACGGTGAGAAAGTAGGTGGATTGTAGGTAGGTGGGTGGTAGGTAGGTGGGTGGTAGGAGGTGGGTGGTATGTAGGTAGGTGGGTGGGTATGTATGGGTACCCACCCGGTAGTAGTAACAATAGGGTTAAAATACATATAAAAAAATGTTAGTAGTACAATAATTCGTACTTACTGTGAATTTTTCACTGCAACTTTCGTAAAATACGAAAAAAAACGAGAATTTGTATTTTACCGGGTAAAAAACAAATTGAAACTTTCGAAATTTTCAACGCTAGTCCTGTCCCTATTACATGGGATATAATTAATATAACTGGCGGAATGTGGGTATACTAATGGGTATCCATACATCTGCCAAACACTACCAGGATTACAGGTGTAATGTTACTTACAGCTTAATCATAACTGAACTATTATCGTGTCAAAGTCATAGCTGATCCAATTTCTGACGCGTAAAAGAATGAAGACCGTATTTTTGCTGCAAGTAAGTACTTAAAACAACAAACAAATCTGAAAAAAAAAAACATCTACCTAACATTGTAAACTTACAAGGAAGCATTACGTAAGGACCGTGCCAAAGATTTCTATTCCCGCTGACTCCCATGAGAAAAATTGCTAACAAAACAAAAAGCTATCACAAAAATAGGTCAATCCGAAATCTCCACGTTCCGCCAGCTTCCTAAGTACGTAGTACGCGCCACATGTCGGGTCAACCTGCCCTAGATACATTAGCATATGCTAGGAGTTACCCGCGTATACCCGGGGACCCGGGTAGTTGGGTTATAGCCGTCCCTTTCCGGATTGGCTTCGTAAACCGCCGCGTTGCTGATTTTTAATAGTCTCCCAAGAAGATTGGGGTTTTTGGGTCCAGATGGTCGGATATAGGAAGCTTATGTGTTTAGTTAGGGAAATAGATAGCGTTGTATTATGGTTGCTTACTACAGGAATATTTTCATCTTTTCTGATTCCGTGTACTAATAACCAAAAGAACAAACGAAGAACCGCCATACTTTTCTCTATCTATACCGCTTTGTCAAAAGATGGCTTTTGTCAACACGCAAAAGAAAATAACAGAATGAAAGGCGTTTTACATACATATCTCTCTAAGCCAAGTGATAAAATCGAATGCATATTTTGCCTCAGAAAGCAATATATAACTCTCTTCTATTATTCGTAGAATTTCTCTATCAGGATCTCTCAATAGCAGCTACAGAACCTTCAGACTCTGTGGCTGGTTGATGGCAATAGGCACGCCCCCTATTACATGGGACTTTAACATAACTGAGTGTTGTTCTAATAGGTACGCCTTTGCCTTAACCTTTCAGGGATTAGAGGCGTGATGTTACGATGTCTTCTTCATTGCTCCCTTCATTCTGAGGTTTCAAACCACGCCATGCGAACCATCTCCAAATTATGCGGTCTTGTCCACTATGGTTCATTCTTGTGTACCAACATAATAAAATAGAAAATCCTCATCAACGTTTCCGAACACGGAAACAACAAGCCAAGTCAATCAATCATCCCCAAATCAATCGGGTGTACCCTTGAACCTTGGCCTCGGTATTCAAATGTCGCCCCTTGGAGGGTGATCCAACGGGGCATCGATCCGTTCATGATGGACCGGTGACATGCGACAGTCTTACTTAAATATAGCGTGGTGGTATGTTGCTTATTTCTCTTTGTGCGTTTCGGGATATATTTTTGGGGTTGTGACATAGTTTTTTTTTGGTACATTGAGTGTTTTGATTTCCGGTTTTTGGAAGGGTGAATGTGAGGTTGCACTGTTTAGGTATAATGAGTTTGAAAAGCAGCAACTATCCAGTTTATCTTGGACATCAGAGATATCGGTTAGGAAACCTGGACTCCTCATTACGAAGAGAGGTCAGAAATCACTAAATCTCTTCGAGCATTCGTGCTGATAAATTGTTCATGCGAAAGTTTTTTGAAGTGAAAACTTCTTTAGCGGCGTTGAGCACTTTGGGAAATTGTTCTGTGATGGGTATAAAATCTTAAACTCGCGTCAGGATACGTGACCACGTGACCCTGATCGAAAATTCGTCAGGACACGTGACCACGTGACCCTGATCGAAAAAGCGTAAGACGGATGGAGAGTAGACAGCTATCCCCTCTCTACGGCGCGGCGAAAATGTATGCCTGGGCCTACTGTTTCGTTTAGGCAGCGCAGGGCGCTTAATAATAATAATAATTATTATTAATAATAATAATAATATTAATAAAATTATTAATAATAATAATATAATTAATAATAATTAATAATAATAATAATTAATAATAATAATAATAATAATGATGACAGCTGTCAAAATTGAAACAGCTATATCTCGGAAACTATCGACCTTAGACTAGTTGTGTGTAGGGACAATTGATAGGTCTCAATGAGATCTACATTTCGGATGACAGCTGTCAAAATTGAAACGGCTATATCTCGGAAACTATCGACCTTAGACTAGTTGTGTGTAGGGACAAGTGATAGGTCTCAATGAGATCTACATTTCAGATGACAGCTGTCAAAATTGAAACGGCTATATCTCGGAAACTATCGACCTTAGACTAGTTGTGTGTAGGGACAAGTGATAGGTCTCAATGAGATCTACATTTCGGATGACAGCTGTCAAAATTGAAACAGCTATATCTCGGAAACTATCGACCTTAGACTAGTTGTGTGTAGGGACAAGTGATAGGTCTCAATGAGATCTACATTTCGGATGACAGCTGTCAAAATTGAAACGGCTATATCTCGGAAACTATCGACCTAAGACTAGTTGTGTGTAGGGACAAGTGATAGGTCTCAATGAGATCTACATTTCGGATGACAGCTGTCAAAATTGAAACGGCTATATCTCGGAAACTATCGACCTTAGACTAGTTGTGTGTAGGGACAAGTGATAGGTCTCAATGAGATCTACATTTCAGATGACAGCTGTCAAAATTGAAACGGCTATATCTCGGAAACTATCGACCTTAGACTAGTTGTGTGTAGGGACAAGTGATAGGTCTCAATGAGATCTACATTTCGGATGACAGCTGTCAAAATTGAAACAGCTATATCTCGGAAACTATCGACCTTAGACTAGTTGTGTGTAGGGACAAGTGATAGGTCTCAATGAGATCTACATTTCGGATGACAGCTGTCAAAATTGAAACGGCTATATCTCGGAAACTATCGACCTAAGACTAGTTGTGTGTAGGGACAAGTGATAGGTCTCAATGAGATCTACATTTCGGATGACAGCTGTCAAAATTGAAACGGCTATATCTCGGAAACTATCGACCTTAGACTAGTTGTGTGTAGGGACAAGTGATAGGTCTCAATGAGATCTACATTTCAGATGACAGCTGTCAAAATTGAAACGGCTATATCTCGGAAACTATCGACCTTAGACTAGTTGTGTGTAGGGACAAGTGATAGGTCTCAATGAGATCTACATTTCGGATGACAGCTGTCAAAATTGAAACGGCTATATCTCGGAAACTATCGACCTAAGACTAGTTGTGTGTAGGGACAAGTGATAGGTCTCAATGAGATCTACATTTCGGATGACAGCTGTCAAAATTGAAACGGCTATATCTCGGAAACTATCGACCTTAGACTAGTTGTGTGTAGGGACAAGTGATAGGTCTCAATGAGATCTACATTTCAGATGACAGCTGTCAAAATTGAAACGGCTATATCTCGGAAACTATCGACCTTAGACTAGTTGTGTGTAGGGACAAGTGATAGGTCTCAATGAGATCTACATTTCGGATGACAGCTGTCAAAATTGAAACAGCTATATCTCGGAAACTATCGACCTTAGACTAGTTGTGTGTAGGGACAAGTGATAGGTCTCAATGAGATCTACATTTCGGATGACAGCTGTCAAAATTGAAACGGCTATATCTCGGAAACTATCGACCTAAGACTAGTTGTGTGTAGGGACAAGTGATAGGTCTCAATGAGATCTACATTTCGAATGACAGCTGTCAAAATTGAAACGGCTATATCTCGGAAACTATCGACCTTAGACTAGTTGTGTGTAGGGACAAGTGATAGGTCTCAATGAGATCTACATTTCAGATGACAGCTGTCAAAATTGAAACGGCTATATCTCGGAAACTATCGACCTTAGACTAGTTGTGTGTAGGGACAAGTGATAGGTCTCAATGAGATCTACATTTCGGATGACAGCTGTCAAAATTGAAACAGCTATATCTCGGAAACTATCGACCTTAGACTAGTTGTGTGTAGGGACAAGTGATAGATCTCAATGAGATCTACATTTCGGATGACAGCTGTCAAAATTGAAACGGCTATATCTCGGAAACTATCGATCTTAGACTAGTCGTGTGGGAGTTGGACATTTTGACCCTGAACGTTAACGATGTCGACTGTACAGTCAATAAAATACAAAAATAATTTATTTTGAACTAGACTGTACAATGTTTCTAAGATGCTTAATCGGAGGCATGGGAAAAAATATTCCCGCTCCTCCTACCAATCGGAGTTCCGATCGGAGGACAGGGAAAGACAAAATAAATGGGTTAGCATAGTTATGGCGGAATAATTGAATTTTTAAATAATGAATTTGGTTTAACTATGTCGAATGATCGCAATCTTAGCACAACGAAATACAAAACTACTATTGATGCGGTCTTTATTAGACATTTAAATAGGTTCGAATCAAAACTGTTCGTTTCTTACTTCAGCTACCATAAACCTATCGTATCAGTTTTAGAGATTGGCGATGATAGTTCTGGTAATGATGATGGTGAAAAAGTCGTTGAAATTATGGATGAAAGTTGATTTTTCGGAGAGATAAACTTTTTAATGTAAAATAATTGTAATAGTTTTAAAGTGTTAAATTTTTAATGTAATATAAATTGTCATGTTTGTGTACGATAGCGCAATAAATCAATATTGTATTCTACCACATAAATGATAGTACTTTTATACTGTTAAAGCAATTGGTGCAAAATTATTCCCTAACCATTCCAAAATATCAAACATGCTCAACGTTAATAATCAAGTTTTCACTTCTGCCGGCACTCCCGGAGTGCAACCCGTCTTTTTTTTTACATTTTTTGTCAATATAATAAAGATAATCTTCTCTGTATGTAAAGAGCTTTTTACGTGAGTTTTTACGCTGCAAAGGTACATGATTAGACTGATATTATTATCAGCACCCATGACCCAATACAAGATAATTATGGTCTTACTAAATAGCTTTAACTATTTAACTAGGCTCTTATAAACTAAAAGAGGTAGCTATATCTCCGTACTCTCCGTCGTCAATAAAAGTAAATGAACCACTTTCAATAAATCTACAACGAATCTATCACAACTCGTTTTAAACCTAAAAACAATACATTTATCCCATTAAACATACCTATGGCTATAACCCTCCTACATACTACATTAACTCAAAAGCGTCACTCCAATGCCTCGCCGTGTGTCGAAGCGATCCGAAAACATCGTTTGACACCTCATTAACCCACGAGGTGTTCTCTAGAAGAGCGGGTATGAATGTTATCTGCCTGCCAGCTTTGGTTAATCATCGGATGTTTTTCTTTTTAGAGTTCCGTACCCGAAGGATAACCAGTGGGACCCTATTAGTATTACTATTGTCCGTCCGTCCGTCTGTTTGATTGTCAGAGGGCTGTAATTAAGAGCATAGACGGGCTGCGTATAATAACGTATATATAACTATTGCCGTCGCGCTGCGCTCTAGCAACCGGGCGGTATCAATATGTGAGTGCGATAGAGACAACTGCAGCTCAGAACGATTGTACCTATAAAAAACCTTGACCGATCGACGTTTCGTATTCTCCTGTTTTCTCCTCGAAACCTAAGCCAATTAAATTATATTTGGTATCAAAATTTAAAGGAAGAATAGATCTATGCCCCTATTACTTGTTTTTATTTTAAAAACTTTCAATTTTCTTTGGTAGTCATCTGATTACGTAGGTAAAAACGGGGTATTTTTTTAGGTTTTTGGTAAGTCATATTTATTTTTGTAATAAATTTTTTGAAAAAAAAAAATGACAGGGGCATGCCTTCAATAGACCTGGATTTTTATAAATAAAAACGATTACTCTAGAGGCATTATCCAGGAAGAGAATAGGGGAATACATTTGTATGGAAAAATGCAGCCCGTCTATGCTCTTAAGGATGCGTAATAGATAGACCGTTAAAAGTGGCGCCGGTGACTGAAAAGGATTGTGGAAAATGTCGTGAGGAAAGTTTTGAATACTTATGTGGATGGATATAAGAGTAGATGAAGACCAAAGAAACGATAGATGACCTGTTTTAATTAAGAATGATAATAATATAGTAAGAAAGGAGATGTCTCATGAGGTATCGAGAAACAGAGAGGTATTGTAGAGGAAGACATGCTGCGCCAACCCCAAATGAATTGGGATGTGGGTAAGAGAATGATGAGGAATAGACCGTTGACATTTTCACAGAATGTGTGTTCATGTTGCCGCTATAACAACAAATGATAAAAAGAAATAAAAAATTTAAGGGGCTACTACTATACGGGCGTCGTCACCGAGGGAGGCCTAGAAAACGCTGGCGTGACGACCTGGAAGCGTTTTTGCCCAATTGGATGGAGAAAACCGCACAGAGGGATGAGTGGAAGGCTATGGGGGAGGCTTTTGCCCAGCAGTGGGACAAAATAGGCTAAAAAAAAATACTATACTCCGATGCTAGAGTCTGTCAAGCGAGTCTAGTCCCATGAAAAAGGCGGCAAATTCAAAAATCACTGATATAAAACACTGATATAGCACGCTGAAAACTTATTGATAGAAGTCTGTCAAGCGAGTCGAGTCCACAACCCTTTTACTTTAAAATTCAAGTATCAATAAG
Organism: Diarsia mendica; assembly: GCA_949316265.1. Lineage (NCBI taxonomy): Eukaryota > Metazoa > Arthropoda > Insecta > Lepidoptera > Noctuidae > Diarsia > Diarsia mendica. Next base: position 24,880,818 of record OX438893.1, on the reverse strand, counting down.
TTTTCAGCGTGCTATATCAGTGTTTTATATCAGTGATTTTTGAATTTGCCGCCTTTTTCATGGGACTAGACTCGCTTGACAGACTACGAGACGAGACCCTTCATACGCGAGTCCGACTCGCACTTGATCGGTTTTTCATACATTTTACTATAGATTTCGGGTTAAAAGGTTGAGTGGATGTGGATAAAACAAGCTTTGAGATTCTGTTGTTCAATGAGCTTGAAGTGATGAAAGGATTTTTTTTCAGGCGTCATGTAGAGTACGTACATTAGGACCCCATATCAATGGATTTAAGATTTAATTGTAAGCTGGCTGAAGTTAGTACGAAGTTTCAATGAAATAATATATGGTCAACTTATTCTACAACTTATTCTCCTGTATTCTACCGTACAGGCTTTGAGTGTTAGATGATAATACTTATGGTAGTTTTTTGGTGGGTTTTCGGAGTATTTTCCAATAGTGACATTGATTGAAATTGTCTTGGTTCTCTAGGAAGACTTAATTAATTTCTAAATAATTCTGGCCGAAATAATTCAGAAGATGTACCTAAATATACCTTTCATAATAAAACAGACAGAGAGAGTACAAGAATTCTTGCCAAGAAATCTTACATAAAATAACTCCCACACATATGTCATTTAATAAGGGCTGTATTATAACTCATATAAGTACCTCCACGTGCCGAATATATTATAATAAATATTACAATATTATTTTCACTGTGTGCTATCACAACATTAATAATAAACATTACACAGGTATAAAGTTATCTTTTACACGAGTCAGGGGTAATTCAAGCACAACAAACGGTTTTCACCTCATTTTCATGTTGATGTTACCTTTGATGCCTAAAGAGGTAGGGATTAAATATTCTTGGTGAGGAAAATGTCAAGAGAATGAGTGTGTATTTTCGTTGATGTGATCTTTAATTTTTGCGTGAATGATGGAAAGGAAATATTTCAATATCTATGTTCTACACACGCGAAGAATCTGCGTTCTTCTAACAATCTACTCGTACTCTGTCCTTCTCATACTTCTGACTTTGTTCATTCGTCCTTTCATATTCAGTCTATTCTTCTTTGGAATGCGCTTCCTCTTGATATCAGGACGGCCACAAGTCGGTATGCATTTAAGCGGAAATTGCAGAGTTATTTTCTAAATAAATAGTGTAGAGTTATTTAGAAGAATAGAATAGAATAGAATATGTATTTATTCGCTAATGGACAGCAGCAACACAAAAGAGCAGCACATACATAAACAAATAACAACAAACAGCTTAACAATTAATTATACAGCTCAACTGCGCTGAGCATGCCCATAACGAAAGGGTAACCAACTCACATATTTATGCTGGGTGTAAAACACTCAGCGCTGGTTTTCAGTAGGCCCCCCGCAGTGACACACGGATGAGGGTAGTAGGTAGTAAATAAATAATTTTATTCTATTAAATGGGCATTTCTAAGTGTGTAATAAATAAATAATATAAAATAAATATTTTCTCACAGAGGTTAACATAGTTATATTAGTATTAATAGAACACGAAGATACCTGCTAAATAAATAAGTACTTATCCGAAAACGAAACACAGTTTATTCCTTATTGGAATGACGATGACGCACTTCGGGCCGGCCGATGCAGCATCGACCTAAGCATTTTTAAATTGCAATACCACAATGACATGTCAGTGAGAGTGCGACTATTGCCTAGTTAATACTATTATAATAATCTAAAAAAAAGAAACAAATGATTCCGAGAAAGTGTATAGTGCCGGTAGACTATTTCAACATCTCTCTATTTTGATTTTGTATCTAACTCTATTTATGTAAGTAACTATTTGTATATTATATTTAAAAATCATTAGGTATGATATATTTGAATATATTTTTTTTACCATTGTTCCTATCAAAAAGAGCACCTGCCATCTAATCTCTACACCACCCTTGGTTGACTGGTAGAGAATGCCTAAGGCATTAAGTCCGCCTTTGTACCTTTTTTTGTGTGCGAGAAGTTTAAATAAATAAATAAAATATTGTTAGATATTTTTGGCTTTCGTAGATATTTTACCAAAGTAACAAAACGGATTTCAAAAGAAAGTGATTGAAAAGTGAAATAGAAAAAACAGCCTATATTAATGATACCCATTAAGAACTCAGACAGCCCTGTGAGTGAGAGTGGGCCGTGAGTGTGTTGGTGTATGTCACGCATATCCCATATTGTACACAGGTCCTAGAGCATGCCAGTTTCCTCCTGAAATAGTGCTCCATAATGATTAATTATAATATAATATAATATTCCACAACTATCACACAACGCCATCTAGTCCCAAGCTAAGCAGAGCTTGTGTTATGGGTACTAGACAACTGATAAACATACTTATATATTTCTAAATACATACATATTATAGATAAATTACACCCAGACACAGAACAAATGATCGTGCTCATCACACAAACATTTGTCCTGGGTGGGAATCGAACCCACGACCTCCGGCATAGCAGTTAGGGTCACTAACCACTAGACCAACAGGCCAGTCAAAGATTTATTGAAAGGTACTCTTTATTTATTAAAAATACCTTACAACTAACATTACAGGTGTTCACCTAATGCGATAGCGTGGTTTTAAAACTAACTTATTTAAAATATAAAAAAAAACCATGAATAAATTATAAAAGACGATTAGTACATAATAGTAACATCTAACTAGTTAGTAATATAATATAAACACAAAAAAAAAAGTGGATGCCAACCAGTGATACCAAATTATTAATCAATTATTTTTTTTATTTTTCTCTAACAATTCACACTGAACACAGCTCAATCAATTTCAGCCTATTTGTCTCTATCGAAGTCGTAAGCACTAAGGTTCGATGTCGGGCTGAGACAATTACTGTAAAACTCTCTCACTATGTCTATTGATACCCAATTGTTATAGCTCACAGCCGTAGTAAGGTTATTAGCAAAAGGTAGATGCAGAAGACCCACTTTAATAAGAAAATCCATTTGAAAATAAGAGTGAAATGGAATGGTGCTCATCATCTTTTTTAAACATAACCTTAACTGTATTGAATATGGCCTAAACAAGAAAATCATCATCAACAACCTGTAATGTTCCCACTGCAGAGACTCAGGCCTCCTCTCTAAAAGGGTATGGGTTACTTATAATCCACCACGCTGGTCCAGTACGGATTGGTTGATGTCACATGTCTTATTAATTTTTTGTTTCTAAGACATACAGGTTTCCTCAAGATGTTTTCCTTCACCGTTTTAAGAACATAGGTTCAGCAAACTTTGACCAATCATCACCCGCAATCAGACTTGAGTTTTCGAAGAAATTTTATCCCAAAGTAGTTGTCCCTTCACGGAATTATTGGAAATTCCAATATGAACTCTAGTTTCCTTATCATGTGGTTAGTGCCAGAGTTTTTGGGCGTCTACCTTGGCTTACATGCCGTTGAGAAATATTTCTCAGGGATACTGGTTTCCTCACGATGTTTTTCCTTTACCGACGCAAGTGATAATAATTATACAATACGCAAATTAATCTGAAAAATAAGAATAGGGGAATAGGGGGGGGGGGGGACCTATGACACCATTAAACTATCATTGCTATATTCACTCTACTAGTTTCAAGTACCAACATAGTTTCTCATGTAACACAGACTTGGTTCACTGTACTTCTTTCTTGAAGTGTATTTAGTTCATAAATATAGGTAGGGGAGGCTGAATAGACCGCTCTTACGCTGCCACTCACGTTTTTATGTACCTAGGGATGTTATCTTAAACTTTTTACAGGGATCAGACCCAGTTGGCAGTGTCGTACTTACAATTTGATTAATTAGATGTTGCTGGTTAGTTTGTGATTAATGGCTCATCTGAACCGCGTTCAAGATGAAAAAATATGATCTTCATTTTTATAGGTTTCTTTTTGCAATTTAGGTCATATTGGTTTCCTATACCATGATGCAACACCATTTGCCTTACACACTCGAATCACAATAATAATTCGAAATATTTTTAACGAAGTCCTTATGCCCTATTAAAATATTAACACAATCATGTTTCCTGGACTACGTAAACCAACGAATATGGTTGAATTGTCAAAATACTCTTACACAACTTTAGGTTAAGTTAAAAAAAACTGATAATTAAAAATAGAGCGAATAATATTATTTTATAGAAAGTTATTTTTCCTCATATATTATCCTTTTTACGTCACACCATGTAAAAATACCTCAACATCAAAAAAAATTCTCCTACAACTTCCCTCGATCTTCTATTTTGAGCGTTATCCGAATTAAAGCGAGGCACGCAGTTTCCTTATAAGGTAATTCTCCTCAGTAGCAGGCCAATTCGCGATAATGTTCGTTTCCCACCCTCTTCCCCCCAAATTATTATTGTAATCCACTCGCTTACATCCTTTATTGATGAAATAAATCCAATTTGATAGAACGCTGATATTTTTTTAGCGACATAGATTTTTGTTAGAGAGGTATTTGAGTTAATACAGGATCCAGTCGCATATGTACACAAGAAGAATTACAGATTTTCTTTTTAATGTAAGTCTAAACATAAGACCTCATCCTTCGATTTCTATCTGGTGTAATTATTTGAGGTCAAGAGCAGCCCAAATGCAATAAAAATACCTAATCAGTTTTTTTAATTACATTTAAAAAAAAAAGTTTTCAGTTTTTTTTTTCATTTAAGTGTAGTCACACTAGTCACAATGACCTGTGTTTTGTCAATAATGAGTAACACGGTCGTCTTAATGTTAGTATTGTGAATGAAATGTTTTGTCAATTAATCCAAAGACGGGTGGTTAATTACAAAGACTTTTACTAAGAAGCCTTTAACTCCGGTTGTATTGGCAATGGTGGAATTAGACAGAAACTTTTAGCAGAAAATATAATTAACTTGTATCGGTCTTCAGCGGTCCGTAGTTGGCAGATAGCACAAAACTAGTACATTTTTTGGTTCTGGGACATAACGGTTTGGCCTAAATGTTTCCTTTACGTGATAGGTCCAAATACAAGCTCTCTGTTTTACATAACGACACACAAAGATGTACCATCTAGGAAATGACATCCTTATGCTAAAGAAAGTACAATCACTTATAGGCCAAGAACATAACAACATAAAATGCTATCCCAAATGACATCATTAGAGAAGTCTGTTGCAAATACACGGTATAATTCTTAGGGAACCGTCGGGGCCGCGGTATTTGGTACTAGATTACGTGGCCTCGGCGCAAGGGCAAAGAAGGAACATGGGTTCGGTTTTTAGTCAGTAGAAGTCTGACACTCCCCTTCGCTCTGCCCAAGAGCGGGGGGGGTCATTCGATGATTTTCCACCCACCAAAAAAAAAAAAAAAAAGGGAAACATTGATGCTGTTTGGAGCGACACGTAGCCTCTTGACTGTCAAGCTATATTAACCCGCCGATTGAACGTTTCCGATACAGCAACAATCGATGTAGTGACCGGCGATATTATGAACCAGACCCTATACAAACACACACCTTTTCCCGATGGTGGTAGGCTGAAACTACAAAACTAACCTGTTAAGATCTTTACACACTATTTTACTTCGTTTACGTTACTTCTAGTTGCTTAAACCATTCAAAAACCTCTTAAAATGGCATAATATTCTACTCAATACGGAGAAGAGGATTTGGACTTACGTAACTGTGGAATTTCAGATTTTCACCAACCAAATCTAGGTCACCTGAAAGCGTCACTAAAATATTTTGTTTCTATTATTCTACGTGTTTACTACACTACAGTTTTATGTGTAATCTTCAGACAATCATGTAACTTAGGTACTATTAAAAAACATTTTTTTTTTCCGTAGGAAATAATACTGAGTAACATATTTTTTTAATATTTAAGTAGGTAAGACTGCTTTAATTTTTACCCGGCAACTTGTAACTAATACCTACCCAAACTCATTGATCCATATTACTTCGCAATTAAGTTACAAAATCATTAAAAAAACAACTCTCGTAACAACATTAAATAAAACAAAATTATTAAAACCGCAAGCCACTAAAAAATAGTCAAGAGGCAATTTAAATAAGTGCTCTCGGGTTTCCCGCGTCCGCCATATTGCTGCAAACGTCAAAAGTTCATTCACCTCGTGCGCCGGTGATGCATTTCAAAAATGTATCTATATAATCAGCCTGCTGCTTCTATAAAACTCTTGGGATTAGGATATTTTAAGACTGAATAATTATACAAGATGCTTTTTTCTTTTGATTTAATAAGCAGAATTAGAAATAAAAGTTTCATATGGATTAAATTGAACCGAAAAAGTTTTCTAAAAGGTTACGGCCTCTTGGGTTGCCAAGAAACAAAAGCTAATCACAATCACCGAACTCGTTTTATATTTTTTACATAAAGTAAACCCATTTTAGATAAAAAATAACTCCTGAAAACCGTCAAGTAACATAAACAAACACGACAGCTATCGATCAAGTAATATTTTTCTCGGTAAGTAAGTAAAAAAGTACGTAGTAATTCTCCCGATCAGGCTCGGTTGTCAGTGTTGCCAGCCTCGCGGCTCCTTGGGGAAATATCTTGTTTCTATCAAACGTACTTTCTTACCAATTGACAGGTTTATGGTTTACTTTTGTTTTTACGTTCTTTTTTTTTGGTATGATTATTTTTACATGTTAATGATTATATTTACTGTCAAAAGTTGCGTAAGTTTGCGGTGAGCTTGCAAAGTTATAGTTTTAAAATAGGTCAAATAATAATAAGCAAAAACTACCTAACTGTGAGAAATTCCCAGTGTTTAGGAGTCAATAAAAATGCCCAACAAGTCTGTAAGCCTGGTCATATTATATGACACTGTTTGAAATTAAAAATGCTTTCAGCAAAGTCACTTTTGTTGACTTGGCTGAAAGAAATGATTATTTTTGCATTTTATTACCAACTGTAAAAAGGGGTTATTTCCCTAAAAACCAGTGTTTTGGATAAGAAAGAGTGACTAAGTTATTTGAAGTAAGTACTCCCCGTTCAAAGAAACGCAGGAAGTGATATAGCAACCCCACACAGGTAGACATAGCGTCATTTGTTATTCAATTTCATGAGTCACTTTTTCAGTTACGTACAATTTTCTTTCACAGTTACCTACTTTTTAGTGAAGCCCGATTTTGAGGTTAAGCCGTGCTTACCCGGGTTGGTATGTGGATGGGTGACCAATTGACCATCCGTAACATAATGGCGTTCCTCCGTGCCTCGGAAAGCTGCAGATAGTTAGTGGCCTAAATGTCTGACAACCAGTCTTACAAGGGTATCAAATTACTGGGGAATACATTTACTCACTGATCTTTGGCAGTCGTTACAGGTAGTTAGTGACCTGAAATTCTGACATCCAGTCTTACCAAAGAGTATTGTATTACCTAGTATTAACTGGGTTGTGGAGGTCAGATAGGCAGTCGCTCCATGTAAAATACTGGTATTGAGCTGCATCCGGTTAGACTGGAAGCCGACCCCAATATAGTTGGGAAAAGGCTAGGCAGATGATGATGACATTTACTTACTGTTTACGACGGTTGCCGCAGTGGCTGAGTGATGCATTGCATCATGCGTGTCGTGGGTTCGATCCCCGCACGGAACAAATATTTGTATGAGTATGGCATACAGATAGTTGTTTCGGTTCTGGGTGTCTGTCTGTGTATGCGAGTTTAAATGTTTGTAAACGCACTCACGATACAGGAGAAATTCCAACTGTGGGGAAACATTTAAAAGAAAACTGTAGAGGTCAGATAGGCAGCAACTTCATGTAAAATACTGGTATTCAGTTCCATCGGATTACACTGAAAACCGACATAGTTCGGAAAAGCCAGACAGTCAGATCTTTCTAAATGATTAAGATTAAAAAAAACCTATTTAGTTGTTGTCAGTACTAATCGAGGAACCTGAGTAGGTACCTAGTTCTAAAATTGAGTAACTCATGTAAACAACGGTTAGGCTAAATATTAAAAAGGTTGTGCAAACACAAGGGTTCTCTTATTACAACCCTTTTGGCCTCGACGGAGGACAATTTCCGAGATAGGGCAAAAATAAACAGCTTCAATTCTCTGTTAGGAATTAAGGATCCGGAAACCTTTTGGTAATATAACAGATATTAAAAAAAGTATATAAATATAAGGAAATAAAAGCTTTGATGTTCGATATTTCGTGGTTTATTTGGCAAAACATGAAAATTATTACAGGCTTTATGTTTTGTTATATATTTACGAGCTTTTCCCGCAACTCGTCTTTGTAGATTTTGAATATTATCATCGAACCCTTAACATAATTCCTGTGTGTTCTACACTTCATAGGTTAAAAAATACAGAGTGACTTTCGCACTACTACTGTTGTTTAAAAAGTCCCTATAATTAGGTACCTCGTTGCGGAGTCCATTTCAAGGTCGTGCAAAGTGTTATTCAGTTGTCCATCAGCAATTCAACGTAAGGAAAACTCGCCTGTAAGGCCTGAACGGTTAGGTAGACGTGTACTCTACATAGTACACCCACAATTTTCGCAAGCTTATTGCCATCAAACGGGCACAAGTCTAGTCTCTGTAGCTACTGAAAAATTATTTGTGGAAAAGCCAATAACTCTTTGACCTATCTGGGAAGATAACCCAGGACTTCAACCTCTGCAGTAGTGCTTGCAACCCCTTGACCAACGTGACACGTATTTGGATTGATTTCATTGAAAACAAAATAATGAATACCCTTTTTTATGAGCCTGATGTGTCCCACTACATGCCACAAAGGCCTCCCTTCCCTTTCCATGTATTTGGCTCTTTGGACCTAATCCTTTGATGAGAGTCCATCTCGTCTCGTCACGCCATCTTCTTCTGAGCCTTAACACTTTAGTTAAAAGATATATTTGTAGGTACTCCTCGTTACCGCTTTATTTTGCCGTCCACCACTGCTCCAAGATAATAAGAAATGTATTACTGTTTATACATAGTATTATGCCCTATATAACAGTTTTATGATTTTATTATATTACTTTGTCGCAAATAAAATTTATTGTACCGAGATGATTCGCTCGAGTTTGTTCACAGTACTTTTTATAGTGGATATAAATGTAAGTTTATAACCCAGAGTTGTAGTGTAGTGTCATAAATAAGTTTTGTTGAGTATGGTTTCTTTATAGATAGTAAAATCACGAGATAGGACGATCTAGGCATTTTTTTCTGTTACTTTTATCGGTTGTCTTAATCGGTTTTTTCTTGGTTTGGTCCAAAAATGGGCTGAAGATAGTGATTTTATAAGTAGAAAGTGTGTCGCGAGCTTTGGACAAGGGTACAATGATAAAGAAATTATACTTCTTATTTTCTGTCATATAAAAAACAGAGCATTATCAGCCTATACGTGACCTCTGAGTTTGTTTGGATATTTCTTTGCGGTCGGATAGGACACACCGTATCCAGTTGACGTCGGCTTTCAGTATTATCCGATGCAGCTGAATAGGTATGTTGAGAACAGGATAGAATTAAACCACAAAATTTAGGCCTTTTTTTTATTGTCACAGCTTCAAAAGCACATTTTTTTTTTGATACTGACATTAACAAGAAACAAAACAAAAATTGACCAATAAAAAAGAAATATAAATAAAAAAGTTTGGTAGCTGGTCGCCAACAAGGTAGGTACAATATATTTGAATACATAGGTACTGCTTATTTAATTTTGATTGTAACTTTCTGGGCCCCAGGTTCCCTCTGTGGTTGTGAGAGAGGCCCGTAAGCCATAGGACACAGGTTAGGTTAGGTCAGTTTTAAACTTTAAGCCGTACTAAATTAACGAGCTTCTCGTTTCCATTCAAAACTAGGACCTCTCAAAAAAACAATTGACAACCTAGACAGCCGTTTGTGTCCAGCAATCCACACAATCGTTGCAGTCATTCAGAACAAATGACAGCCAGACAAACTAACCTCTTCAGCCATTGTTGGGTAGTGAAAGTGGAGGGTCAGCGGTTGCTGGTTCTATGAACCTGGATCTAGATGGTATTGTGGTGATGACTGATGGGTATAGTGACTGTCTACCGCCCATGTGGGTCAAGGTGTGATGACCTGTGTATTGGTTATTGAATAATCGAGAATTCGAGACAAAGTTTTTGAAAATCGTGCGTCATTTGTTGTTTTGGGATAGGTAGTGGATGTTTTTTTGGGCTGGTAATTTTGAGATGAATAGTGATTTATCTAGAAACTGCCATGATTTGCTAAAAATCATAATATGAATTGCGTTATAATCCGTAAAATGGACTACTCCTATTATTAGGGACTGCGTCTGTGACCATTTTATGAATTTTAACGCAATTCATATTATTTTCCTATGATCTGCTAAAATGGCCATTTTAGACCCCAGGGCCGCTACTACCACCTATAACAAAACAATCCTATTGCAGGAACGTTTTGATTCAGGCTTAAAACAATAATACTTTGTTTGGTACCATGACCTCTACAAAACAATACTGTTTTACTCTTGCTTAGTGCGGGGAAAGAACGAACGATCTGTAAGATTTGTCTATTCCCTGCTTTAACATGAAAGAAGCAACTAGCAATACGTAAACTGTATAGCGCTGTCTCTTTCTCAAAAATCCGGTCCGAATCGTATTCCGAAATCATAGTCATGAAACAAAATATAACTTTATTGAAAATAGAAATATTATTTACCATACAATTTATCATGTTTATAGGTAGTTTTAAGAAAATACATAATTAAAATCGTAACATTTATAAAATCTTTGAGGATTTTCCTTGACAAAGTAAGAAAATGTTTCGAAGGAGGTTAAGCCCTTCATTGTAACATAATAAAATTCGGACCAGTGTTTTTATAACTGGCTGGTATCATTATCGTTTTTTATTAAAGTGGCATCCATGTCAACGCATTACGTCATTATACTTGTCAGTGAGTGGTTGTCAACAAAATTCAATAAAATTCCATCTTAAGTTTATATAATAATTCTAAATTAAATTATTATGGTATTTACTTTTCCTGTGTGCTGTGATTGTGAATATGAACCGTTTTCAATATTCATATATTTATGATGGACTTATCAAATATGCACCAAAATGCTGGTTTATAATTATAATACTCACTCATCTTATCCTTATTTTGAAGCGGGCTTGAAATAAAAACCTTAACGTGAACGTGGACATGCGAATGTTTATTTTCCCTTGAGAGATGAAGAGCAACCAATGGAAAGAATATCATTAAAACTGCATCCATGCATCTTAAAAACCACTACCTATCAATATGGACAATGGAGCTGGTTAAAATAATTCCAGGAAATTCGAATATGGACTGATCTACGAGTTGTTAATCGATATTTCAAACTGTATAATAAAGAATTCTGACTATAAACCATTATTAACTTTGATCGTTTTATTTAAGTAGGTACCCAAGTACTTGTAGGTCTGCTAAACTGCGTGTAAGAAGTTGTGGATGATTTCAGGGTGACTAATGTTCAAACGATGTAAGAGCGTTCGGTTAAACACGCGTGTGCGTTCCCGCGAGTTTGTAAAACTAGATTGATTCTCAGTAGCAATGTTTGGAAGGCACTCTATGCTTCGGAAGGCACGTATAAGGCTGCTTTTCATCAAGCACACATCCATAGTACGCATCCCTCCATATAGAAAACATCTCAGTTGAATCCGTTTCCACCAGTGCTAAGCTATGTGCACCAATTAATATGATTGGCGAATATGTAACGCATCCATAGCAACGTAGCATAGCGCATCTCTGGTGAAAAAGCACCCTAAGCCGGTGGTCCCTGTCGCCAAATTGCTGTCGTCAAATCATGTTTAGAAACTCTGACACTAGGGTGTGTGGGGTCGTTAATTTTCAAGTATTCAAGCAATAACACAGCTGTTATTATAATGGTAGTTTATTGATTCTCCAGCAATACAAGTTATAGGTAGGTAATCTATAGCAACAGTACATTTTACAAATCGATGTTTATGATGTAAATACAAACGACAACAACATCCACTTTTTCTCAGGCATCTTTGGCAGCCTTACATACCTTAGTATGTCATGTAAAGCTGACTAACATAAATATGACAAAATACAATTTGTATTAATAAAGAGAGCCTTAAAACTATGTTTGTAACACTTCAATTAAGCACTAACTCTTTGTGCTGCACGTAGGTACATAAATGGCACTTGCCCGACGGAACACCACTCCCTGCGGCCTAATGTCCTCTTCCAACACGATTATGCAGATCCATAACATGTTGGTACTTACACCACGAACGCCCCAAAGTTGACGTAGCGACTCCAGCAACTCCACACTCTCGCCACGTACTTGGTCTTCTGCCGCACGTACTCTACGATGTCCTCCGCCGTACTGGTGTAGTGTATGCGGGAAATGTACACCGGAGTGTTTGGGTTCGCGGCACGAATATGCACGTTGGGCTCCGATGGAGTCATGTCACAGTGGTTCTTGTCGGTACATTGACGGTGCTTCCTCCTAACACCGTCACTGAATCATCATCAGCCTAGTCATAGTCTCTCTAGCTCTTCCTCCTTTTCGGAATGCGAGAAATACAAGATCGGTCGATGCGGCGATGCTTGGAAGATGCCTACGTCCTGCAGCAGACAATTTCTTGTTGAAAATGATAAAGATGATGCACTGAAACTACTGGAAACATAGTCCAATCGAATACTTTACGACACCATAACATTATGCCTGTAACATCCGAAGGATTGGGCAGAGGTGTTTAATACACCCCTTACACGTATATAAATGTGTTTTTATTACCAAGTATATCACGGCAATACATTTCTTTTGTATAATTATTAAAACAATAATATATTCGTCGCCCCAGATCAACTTATTTAGAATGTCAAACATTCCTGCTATTTGACATATAAACAATCCTGCTGGCTGTCAAAAGGCACGTCGTGGTACCAATTGAATGAACTATTTGAGGTGACGTCATCAAAACGATATTAAAACTGATATTTTTGGCAGTCCTGCATTAAGATTGTTTTAAGGACGTGATGGTACGAAAATGCAAAGTAAGACTTAAACAGGACTGTTTTAAGACGTTGTAGTAGCGCCCCTGGTATTTTCTAATGATTTTACTAAGAATCAGATAAGAGGAGGTAATCTGTGCTGAGAAAGTATTGTTATCGAAATAACAGATTTATCTATAACTAGCTTTTGCCAGCGGCTTATTCGCCCGCGTGAAAATGTCGATTTTCCATACAAACTTTCATCCCCTATTTAAGTACCTTAGGGATTGGATTTCGAAAAATCCTTCCTTATTCCTTGTCTACATTATAAAGGGAACGTCTGTGCAAAATTTCAGCTTTCTAGGTCCAAGGGTTTGGGCTGGGCGTTGATGAGTCAGTCAATCAGTCAGTCAGGACTTCTCTTTTTTTTTATTTATTAGATTTAATTAAAGAAGCACACATAGAAAAGAGACATTGCTGTGTCCGAAGTCCGTACATACATATATAAACTCAAGCCTTTTTCCCATGGGGGTAGACAGAAAGTAGAAACCACATAACGCCACCTGCTACAACCCTTACATGCTCCTTTTGCGTCATCCACATTCATACATCATCGTCATCGTCATCTGCAGTTTGCATAATTTTCACAATATCAAAAGTACTTTCCATTAAAGGGATACATGATTCCTTTCTGCGAGAGGAATAGTTAACTCCCAGTCTCCCACGCAGGCCCAGTCAGTGGTCTTTTTTATTGGGACAAGTCCGCCACGCTATTACCAAACCACTGCAATTTCTGAAACCCTGGATCAACAGTGGCGAACACCAGAAAACGCGCCGAGACAATGAAGCCCGTGATATCCCAGAGTAACAATTAACTGTCTTGGATGGATCACACAACGAAATTAATCAGAAAAAAAACATACCAATCGAATTGAGAACCTCTTCCTTTTTGAAACTCAGTTAAAAAATAGGCGGTGGAGTAGGACAACATAAGAGTCTTTGGTCAACTGGACGGCGGGTCCAGTTGACTAAAGGCTCATTTATTTCTAGTCTTTGAATGCCACATCTCTTCGAACCTGTTCACATTCTAGACAGATGATGAAATAAGTTACACAAAATAAACCGGGACCGTTAACTAAACCGCTACTCTTTATAATTTACATACTACAACATAATAACCAATCCCTAGTTTAACTTCAACATAACTGCGAGATAAACCAAAGATTTTACAGCCACAAAACGATACCTGCATTCCAATCATGTACACTCAAAGCCCAGTATTACCTGACCCCTCGTATAAAGAAGTGGTATGAGAAGAGGGCTCAAGTTATGCTGGGTACGTATGTACTAAGTTAACTGCAGAATTATGCGTTAGGCAGGGAACTGTTAGGGCCCGGGTTCGACTCCCGGCCCGTTACCTGTCACTGCGAAGGTATTTGTTGGCGATAAACTCGACGCTCGTGACTCCTAGCGCATACCGTGAGGTAGAGAGCGCTGTTGTCGGTTGTGCGAATTTTGTTTGCGAATTGGGCTTTTTAGTTGATTTTATTTTAAATTAGAAATTACTTGGTGGCAACATGTTTTGTTTTTCGTGCTTGTTTTTTGGGTTAAATAGTTTTAAACGTAACAATTTTTCTTCGTATTTCTACACATACCTACCTTTTATTACTACTTTATTTTACAGTATCATATCCACTTTAAAATATTAAATAACAAAAAAAATGAATAAATCTCGAATTCAATCACGATTGCTTTAAAAACTTACTTGAGAAGTACATGAAAGCCTTAAACTTATTTTTATTAACTCACCGTTTCAGTCTATTTCTTAAAAAGAGAGTGCTTCTCACGGTCACAAAGATATTTTATTTCATGGCTCCATGCTAATCGCTGGTTAGTTTTCCTGTTAATTTAACGGAGGTTTACTTTACATTGTATGTAATCTATTGCTATTACACAGTTCATCTCAAGTTATCGCGTTTATCGTAACCGTGTCCGATCCATCCATTAAATCCGCCATTTTGCCGATTGATACATCAATGTGTTTTCTCAATTGTAATAAAAATTTTGATACAGATTTTTTTTTCTTTTTAGCCTTGTGTAAAATGGCGTGTTAGAATTCGGTTCCTTAAGGCGAGGTTGCAGTACTTTGATTTATGTACGCACGACCTCGCCCCCCGCTCTGCCGCGCGAGCAATATAATGCATAAATGACTGTTTTTTGCTTCTTGGAGAAAAACTATAAAGAAATTATACAATATGTTTTCAACATTTACTTCAAAATAAAAAGTTCTATCTATTGATATAACTTTTATATAAATTCATGATGAAATATAATGTTTTTAGCAGTACACGTTTGAAATTGTGATTTAGAGTCATGTTTGATAAAAAAAAAAAAAGTATCGAGCCGATCATTCTAAATCGCGTTTCTATCTTTACGATTTACTAGAGAGTATGTTCAATTTTTATGTAATGATTTTTATTTATTAAAAAACTCGTATTTAGTTCGATTTTTATAGGTTCAAAAATCTTAAAATTACTGCAACCCGGCCTTAAATCTTAATGCCTCATTCTTTTCTATACAGATACGGTTTCTAGATAAACTGTGCAATACCTTTTTTATTTTCTAATTATACTGGCATTCGCACGCTTGAAGATGACTGAAAATTGAACAAAGTGTTTTCTCTCTCGTTTTGCATTCCATTGCGTTTAGTAACGGTCGTTTTGGCAAAGTTTTTTTCTTTTTTATTCGATTAGAATTTGACTTTGGAATTGTATAAGTTTTTGTTGAGAATTTTTATTCTTGGTCGTACGTTTTATCTCTTAGATTTTTCTTTCGGATTAGTTTATTGATGTGGAATATATTACTTGTATAAATGTTCGATTTTGACGTGAGAATGATGTCAACACTAGTAATGGACGTGGCAGCTTGCCAATGCTTGCTTAGTTTGACATTAACTATTGGTATTAATGACATCAAACATTAATGGCAAATAAAGTCCTTATAATATTTATTACTAAACACATAACCTTCCATTTAGGTACATCCTATGCTTGTGTATTCATTTACTTACACAATTTGAGAACCTAATAAAATAAACATTTAGTATAGTTTTATTCATATTTAATGTTGAGAAACATCGAAAGATGTACTAATTAGCAGACATAAATCATAACTTAAAGCAGCATTATGAACTGCTATATTATACAATTACAAATTAACTAACAATTTTCCTGAAAAACCCACACTACCATGGCAACCGCGACCACACTACGTTGTATTTCACTATGCATAGACAGTATTTCATAACCCGCGTCCTCCTGCTGCCTTCAGCTCAGTCATTATTAGTGCATTCACCCCGACACCAGGTGCAAGGGGGACATAATATGTAACGAGTATTTAATGCTATGTACACCGTGTATATAGCCTTCGAAGGACTTTAAATAGTATATATCTCCGGGTTTAAGTATATATTTGCATAAGGAAGGGTATTTTTGTCGTTATTGAGGTATGTGTGGAATGTGGCATTCTTAGGTTGTGTTTTTAAGTTTTTTTTTGTTTTATGTTGCAATGTGCATTTGTATGACTATGCACATACATTGTTGATTTTTTTGTTATTATAATTTAAGGACTCCAATGGAATGTTGGTTTCCAGTTTTTTTTTTGCAATTTTATTCACTAACATAATTTCAACATTGACTTAATACCCGACAGACTCTTGTTGACCGAATTTAAAACTTCATACAATGCAAACAAGTTTAAATTTTGCACACCTGTGTATATTTTATGACAATACAATATTATGATTTCATGTACATAGCTGACATAGTAATGGAGACAGTGAAATCATTTTATTTGTTCTTTTATAAATTTGAGGCGCCACAATTTTTAATTATAGGATTACTTTTGAGCTTACTTATTAACGTCTAGATTTATTTAAAAACGCTTGAGCCACGAAACTCGTTTGATATTTTAGCAATATCATTTTTAAGCTAAGAGGATTTAAGTCTAATTTTTATGTAAAATACTAAGTATTTTTTATGTAAATGTCATTTCTTTTGTAAACTATTCTAAAAGAATTTCGAGCTTAATTCTTAACCAATTGATCGTTGAAACATTTCAATTTTCTATTCAATACAGAAATATAAAACAGCTTAACAGATTCCGGAGTTGTTCGATCATGTTTCAACAATAACATTCCAACCTTTTTTTTTTATAAAACTAGTAGGTCGATATTTGGAACGTTTACCCTATTAGGTGACAAGGAAAATATTGTAATAGATTCAGTAGTTAATTCCAACAGGAAAGACTTTGCTTTGTAACTATTTGGTTATAGTTAGATTTTCTTAATTACTTACTGGTATTATAGAAATAGGCGAATTAACTAGGTGATTTGCATCATAGATAACTAGAACAGTAAATAGAATATTTAACTTGATTAAATATCTGCTTGCGGTGATTTTATTAAAATTAACATAACATAACACCTTGTCTTGTAATCCCTGAAGGGTTAAGCAGAGTACCTTATAGTACTCCCACCTTTTACCAGTTATATTTTATTTCCATGTAATAAGGGACGAGCCTATTAGCCATCAACTGACCACTAATTCAGAGTCTGTAAAGTCACCTCTAAAAACGACCAAAATATGAAAAATATATATATTTTATATTATGAAAATAACTATTGAAAATTTTATTCTGATATATCTTGATTCATATTTTATGATTATACGTACTAAGTCCGTGGTAAGACTACGAGGTCCCTCACACCGTGTTTAATATTCAAATAAAATATCTAGCTTAAGGTAAAAACACACTTAGCACTCATAATCCAGCATTAGCACTTCCTGTGTGGCCATCGCATGCACAATTTACATGCACAAACACTGGTCGGATATAATAAGTATGTGTTAGCGCTACGTGTTAGTATTGCTAATATTAATATGTTTTACGTTTCTTTCGACGAATTAGTCATAATTTAGAAAGAGATTTTTTTTATTTTTTTTTTAAAACAAGAAAAACTGGTTGCTGATTCATTGTATCCGTATAGTTCTACTGTTCAGTTCAACTAGTAGGACTAAACGGAGAAAAAAATCCATTTAGTTCTACTATCTGCTGTATGAATTTTAATTGAACTAAACGGACAAAAAAGTTCTTTTAGTACTACTAATTTCCGGAATTATGTCCAACTGGTTGGACCACGGGGATAGGATGATCGTGTAAAACAAACATACATGCAACGCATGTTGTACTCCATGACGCGCGCCCGCTTCGCTCGCATATTACATAACACTATTGTCTTCTGTCCCCGAAGTGCCGGGCCTCCGCCGGCCTCCTTCGTCGGCCTACGGCCCGGTGCCCATGCCGCCCATAAAGGATACTGTCGCGAGACGGTCGTATTATAATTTTGGTTAAAAGAGGAGGTAGTAATTGCATTGCACTTCAGCATTAATAGATAACCTTTTCCTGTTTATTACCAGTAGTTGTTCCATAGATCATACATTCAATTCCCAGAAGTACAACTAGTTGGACCAAGGAAAGAACAACTCACTGTAATTGAACCATTGGTAAAGATATTTCCCCATAGAACAACCAGTTGAACCCAGTTGAACCATGGGTAAATTTACTTCTCCGTAGTACAACCCATTGTATCCGTATAGTTCTAATACAATGGAAATTAGTAGTACTAAAAGAACTTTTTTGTCCGTTTAGTTCAATTAAAATTCATACAGCAGATAGTAGAACTAAATGGATTTTTTTCTCCGTTTAGTCCTACTAGTTGAACTGAACAGTAGAACTATACGGATACAAGTGAAAATTCTTATGAAATAACTAGGCCTTTTTTTTGGAGGGTGGAAAATCATCAAAAGACTCCTCTCGCTCCCGCAGAGCGGAAGAGAGTTTCAGACTTCTCTGACTAAAAAAGTAGTTAAAAAACTAAAAAACCCGACTGAAACAACTGAAAAGCAAAGAACAAGCACATTTTTAATCAAACAAAACTTGGAACCAGGCGGGTTTCTATTTTATTAGTTCTATGTTTTTCATTTCATAATTTGATATTCAAATGAACCCCGCAATCGCAAATGATTTAACTTTTGTGCTTGTTTATAGGATTTGTCACTTTGAATTTCTTTTAAACATATAAGTGTTATATATTTTTGTAATCTCCCTTTAAAACCCTTTATTTTGATACCCTACTCGATGGGGAAAAAAAATTTTTGAACTCCGCGATTTGGCCCGCAATTTTTCTTTGTTTTTAGGGTTCCGTACCTCAAAAGGAAAAAAACGGAACCCTTATAGGATCACTTTGTTGTCCGTCTGTCCGTCCGTCCGTCCGTCTGTCAAGACCCTTTTTCTCAGGAACGCGTGGAGGTATGAAGCTGAAATTTATATCAATTACTCAGGTCTACTGTCCCTTGAAGCTGTGAAAAAATCAAACTTCTAAGCCAACGCAATCAAAAGATACAGCCGTTTATGCCGCAAATTTTCGACACTTGCAAGGGAATCAAAACCTACAGGGTGCTTCCCGTGAACTCAGAATCTTGAAATTTGGTACGAAGCAACGTCTTATAGCATAGATAAAGGAAAAATTACGAAAACCATACATTTTTAGTTACATCACAAAATATATTTTTTTTACGGAACCCTCGGTGCGCGAGTCCGACTCGCACTTGGCCGGTTTTTTAATTTTAATTTAGCCTATAACACTCGCGCCATCAAGACAAATCTAACGATGTATATTTCATTTAAATCCCTTCACCCGTTTAGGAGTTATGAGGGAACAAAGAAACGGACATACATTATACATACACGTCAAACACATAACCCTCCTTTTGGGCTTCGCCGCAGTCGGGTAAAAACCACACATGTTCCTTTCGAACAACCCTCACCGCCGGCCGCAGCCCAAATAACCAGAACCCTTGTGCTCTTCTATCTCAAAAAATCAAAAGTCATTTATTTTATATTAGCCCTTTTGAACGTCAACATTATCAAGAAACAGTCGCCCAAACTAAACTCTTCGACATCTTTCTTTTGTTTTATCTGGGAAGAAGAAGTGGTGGGACAAATTCCCCAGCAATCTTAATGTAATGTCCTGTGAAGTATTTTATGTGTTTATTCATAAATAAATTTTTCACCTAAATCACAAACAAAATATTAAATAGGATCTGTGAATAAAACTTCGTTTTCATAATTATGTGCTTACAATTTTTAGACTTCCTTTGGTCATTGACGCCAATAAAATCGTAGATTTTATGGTATTTTTTGTGTGGAGTTTAGTTTTCTAGCTTAATTTAAACCTGTGGTTTCAAATGATTTAAAATTGATTAGAATAATAAAATCAATCTCAATATTAAAATAAATCTTGAAGAAATAAATAAAGGAACATGTAGAAATCTGAAATGGCTTTCACAAACATAAAAATCTTGCTTACTTCATTTGTCGGTTAGTAATTAAAATAACTAAGACCAATTGGTTGGCTGGTAGCCTATTAGAACTCACTAAGAAATTAATTTGATTATTTTCCTTGTCACCTACAAGGGTGAGCGCTCCAAACATCGTCCTGACAATTTTATACAAGAAGTTGGAACGTCTTTGTTGAAGCTTAATTGGCTGACTCCGGAATCTATTACTGTATTGAATAGAAAAATAAATTATTACCGCCATCAAAAGTGACCCCTGAGTAAAAGAATTGTAGATATTGAGAATATTGCTTCTATAATTATTAAAATTCTCATAAAAGATTCACCTATTTAAAATATCACACATTCTTTGTAAAAACACGTTTTCTATGTGTAACTCAGCATTAATTATTATACGTTATCAATAATAATTATCATAAATTCACTGCAAAATTATTAAATACGATTTTCATATTCAATATTATGATTGCAAAACTAAAACTCAGACATCGCTAATAGAAAATCATGATGGACAGTCCGATTGAATCTTGGAATCAGATAATTTCCGGTCATGACTACTCATGACTCAATAATGGTTTTAAAGAAAGAAAGAAAAAAAATAGGCGGCTAGTCTTTTGAATCGAGTTTTGCGCAGCCTGCCGAGTGCGTCATAACTTTGATGCATTTCCTCTGGTTTCATTCAATGAATCACCCTGCGGTTTCCAAATAAAAGTATTTTACCAACTTTTTATATTAAAGTTTAACGCTCAATGAAGATCTTTTTTGCTTCGTGATTACTAGATTAGGCTCTTAATCTTATTTGAAACTGTGATCGTTGGCAACTTAGTGGATTTTTACGAAATCTTTGGAGTTTTATTTTGTTTTTTATTGTTTATTTTCTTTTTTACCCACGACGGAACGGAGACTGTATATGCGTTTGGGGTGAGAGGTTGTTTGTTTGTGTGTTTGTTTGTTTGTGTGTTTGTGCAAATACATGTTGCCATTTTTCTCCAAAACTACTAGTCCGATTTTGATGCAGTTTTCAGTTATGGGTTCGGGTTTGATTGGTGCATGTTCTTAGATAGGTGTTACGGTGATAACTCACCAGGGGGCGCTGCAGCAAAGATTTTTTGTGCAAATCAAAGTTGCCATTTTTCTCCAAAACTACAAGTCTGATTTTGATTCAGTTTTCAGTTATGGGTTAAGGTTTGATTGATGCATGTTCTTAGATAAAAAAATAAAAAAAAAGTAAAAAGTTTAAAATAAAAAGCAAAATTAAAAATTTTGAAAAAACCCACTACTGTTAAAAATTAATTGAAAAAAGGATAAAATAACATAAAACACCCACCTTAAAAAAACCCAAGAATGTTCGTCGGGAGCTGAACATTGCAAAACTATAGTTCATTTATTGGCAGCCCCCGACGGACATTCTTGGGTTTTTTTATGGTGGGTGTTTTATGTTATTTTATCCTTTTTTCAATTAATTTTTAACAGTCGTGGGTTTTTTCAAAATTTTTAATTTTGCTTTTTGGTTCATGATTTTACTGTTATTATGAAATATCAGTATTATACAACTCCTCAACATACAACTCCTTGTACAAATGGGTTATGGTATGGCAATCTGCCATTAAATTAATGGTCTTATAAGACCACTATAATTCAAGTCATAGGTATTTTATTCATGTAGTAAAGTTGTAAACCAATTTGTCCATTAAATCATGTTATTAAATGACACTTAACCACATAACAGCGGTTATGTATTGGGTGTATACTGCAGAACTTGTGACAGCTTGCTAAACATGACCACCTGGTTCTTGCGAGATATATTTCAGTCATAATTTATTGAAAATGGTCAGTCTTTAGAATCGTAAGATGCTGGTATGGTAGTTCATCTGCACTTTTATTGAAGGTGCCTTTACACTTATGAATGTAGAGGGAATACGAGTAGAAAAAGACCAAAAAAACGATGTCTGAACTGTGTAAAGGACGATATGCCAAGAAAATAGGTATTTGATGAGATGACGAGT
Source organism: Diarsia mendica (assembly GCA_949316265.1). Classification (NCBI taxonomy): domain Eukaryota; kingdom Metazoa; phylum Arthropoda; class Insecta; order Lepidoptera; family Noctuidae; genus Diarsia; species Diarsia mendica. Next base: position 24,858,435 of record OX438893.1, on the reverse strand, counting down.
AATATGATGGAGAATGGAGAAGAAGACATGCTGCGCCAACCCCAAATTTATAGGGATACCTAAGGCCAAGAGAATGATGATGAACTACCAGCCTTTACTAATTGGTATCGCGTTCATCATTAACTGAGTTGTTAAAGTCAGATAGGCAATCGATCCACTGTAAATCAGGCTGGCAAAAACATGCAGTACAAGTTTGAATTTCAAATCAACCCAACCGAATTTACAGAAGCCAAAAAAAAATCCTGTTCGAAAACCAACCTAGTGAATCCAAGTGCTAACTACTATAGTAAATGCGCGCGAACCATGACCGAAGTGAATGAACTAATCAAACGATTGAATGAACGTGATGAACGATCGATGAAACAAAGGAATGACAAGGTGTAATTTTGTTATAAAATTTTATTGCCAGATGTGAGGTAAGAGATTTGCACGTCCGTTTGTAATTTACCTAATCTTTGAAATAGCCGTTTATAATTTGAGATATTTTGTGTGAAGAATGAAGAATGTCCGGTTCGTTGTGAGATACATTATTTTGTTGTACGAAAACATGTTATTTTTTTTATATTATCGACTTTTTTGGGATAACATTGAAAAAAAAGACCTTACAGTATTTTATCCTTGAGGTACTTCATTACTACACATCAGGGAGTATCCCATTCCTTATAACACTATAGAAACTTTCACCACTTAAGTATTAAAACAAAAAACTCCCACTTGGTTAACGAATCTGTAATCTTTTAAACCCTTTTCAAGTAATAAAAAAACCCTTTTTTCCGCGAAAACGAAGGAATTAACATCAGCACCCCCATATGTTTGTTTTTATGGTACAGCTTATAACCCCATGTGAACCGATGGGGTGTGACGGGGTGAAGGTGACCTTTTCGTGCGAACTAAGCGATTTTATTGTTTTATTTACATTTTATTGGGCTTTTTTATTAAAACGAATACTTAATTTGGTTCGCAATGGGTTGTCATAAGTTTCCCAAGTTATTATCTGATGTTATATATTAGGAGAACGGAATCTGTAATAAAATAAGGATTTTTATTTAGGAAGACTTTAGAACAGCCTTTAGCGGGGTTTTGTCAATTTATCTTTAGTTCCTATTTGAAAAATAAAACTACAAGGCTTCGGGAAGAACCGAAACTTACCGTAGTTTGAACATGTTCTACATCCTAATTAGCAAAAAGGAAAAACCAAAGAAAACAAAACAGTGCCAAAAAAAAAAACTAAGTCTCTTGTCCTAAAAAATCTACTGTACACAACAACGAACCGCAACGCTTAATAAACATCAAACTAAAAGCCTATTTCAAAAACCCAACAAAAAAAAAATTTATCCCTAAATCGGTTGGTCAGTATCGAGTGCATTCACCCTGCGCTAGGCTTTGCATGCTCGCTGCGCGGGCGCTGGCATTTCCGGAGAGGGGGGGCAAGGGGCGGGGCGTCGCGGTGCACGCGGGGGTGGGGGGGGGGGGTGTAAAGGAGGGGGGAGTGATCGTGGGAGAGCCTTTGCTTAGGAATGTTGGTCACTACCTGCATCGGTATGTACTGTAAGTAACGGATACGGCAGTGGTAGGTATTTAATTCTTGTTGATGAGGGTAGGTAATTAGGTATAGAAAGTTGTGCTTATCAGTCCTGTTATCAGTAGGCTGGGCTTGTTAGAGAGTTGTATTTATGGTTGGTTTTAGAGACGGTTTGTTAATTTGTTTGGTAGTGAGTGTAGTACATTGCTGTTTTTTAAATTGTAAAGTAGGTAGGTACTCTAGGTACCTACTTAGTTTTGTTTTTCCGCATTCATTTTATTTTTATGGGTCCTTAGAATAAGATAATGTTATTCATTCATAAAATGGCGCTTCCTATTAAATGGGACTGAAACAAACAAAAAACTGGCGAATTGTGGGTCTGTCTACTATTAGTCACACCTCTGCCTACTCTTCCGGTATTACAGGCGTGATGCTATTTTAATAATTCATGGGTTAAGTAAGCACCTCTAATTAGTGTGTTCATAAGTTTTTTAGTTTGTTTTTGCTTAGAAATTTTCTCAATTTAATTTTAGTCGTTACTTTACCTTACAAATTAAATCTCTCTAAATTCTTTAAGTTCAAAGTTATCAAGACATCGTCAAGGCATTAGCAGAGCTTTTATGGCGTAGCAGTAAGGCTGACTTTAGGAGGGAATGGTTACCGCTGATTAGCTATTGATTTAAATAGGGGATCGGACAAAAAAAAAAACTAATTAGTCCGTCAGATAGATTTCCAATAATTATTGGACACGTATTTTTCTTTTTTCACGTAAACTTAAAATGAAGATGATACAGTGCTTCGAAAACTCGTGTGACGTCATATGATAGTACATTTTGACGACACAATTGACGTTTCAAGCCCCACTCCATGATCTTTGACGCGTTTTATCTTCGTCATTTTTTTATTGATTTGTTAAAACAAAAAACACGTATTCAATATTTTTCGATAATCTAACTTACGGACTAAACAGAATCATATTATTTTGACCCAGTCCGATCCCCTATTGTATGTTATTACGAGCATAGCATTTTGGAACCTATCTTCATCATCATCATCCACAGCCCGAATCCACCCCACCCCATCCCCACACGAATCAATCCCACTGCTGGGTAGTCCTCTCTTTTCTGGTGCCAATCGCCACGTTCTTGTGCCAGACTCATTCAGGTTTTTCTCGATGACAACCATATGGAACCTATGCTATTATACAATTAGGTCCCACTTAGAAGTTGGGATTGTTTGCTACAAGTAAATTACTTCTGAATTAAAATTAAATTAATTAATTGATTTTATTTCCTGAATTTTATAATATTAATGCTTGTCACTGTACGTCTTTACCTTCGTTCAATACATTTCGAATTAAACATTTTAAAATCTCTCCGTTTTTTCTCCGTACGTTTTAGTACCCTCGATAGTCCTTTAAATAATCTAAAACTAAGTCTAGACAGGCAGACATTATCGGAATCCTAACCTAAACTAAGGAAAGAATTCAAATTTTTCGTACTTCAATGTTCTGTCTGCTAGCCAGCCTATTTTAAAATTATTTAATTTAATAACCTCCTCCTTTTCTTGAAGTCGGTTAAAAAAAGTAGTTGGCGACCACTCGGTCGCAAGCGTTACTGCTGAACGTGAAGTCCTGGTTTCGATTCCCTGGTCGGACAACGTTTTATTGGGTTTTTCCATCAGGAATTTCCCAGTAGCGGCCACGGAGTCTATATTTGTGCCCGGTAGATGGCAATAGGCTCGCTCCTATTACATGAGACTTAACATAACTGGCGAAATGTGGGTGTACTATTACATCTCTGCCTAAGACCTCAGCCTCGAATTTTGCGGGCAGCGGGGCGGCAGCGGCGGCGGCGCGACTTGTATGGAGTGCACCGCTCGTTGCCCGCTCCCGCGCCGCTGTATTCCGAGAACCGGTCCATTTGATTGTACGCATAAGATCCTGCCGCGCCGCCGCCGCCGCCGCTCCGCTGCCCGCAAAATTCGAGGCTGAGGCCTAACACTTCGGGGATCACAGGCGTGATGTCGTAAACAAAAACATGTTCACAAAATGGATTGAGCTTAATTCTTTTCCTCATATAAAGTACTACCGTATCTGACTATCTGTTATACGTACGGTCACCAACAGAAGTAGCTTAACATTACGGAATTTTGACTATTTAATATACAGGGCTCTAGCATTTTTTTTGATAAGTCAGAAGACTATAAATACTTATTCCTTGCTCTTCAATAACTTGTAAGTACCTAACGAGTAAGATCTAACAAGTTTTTGTTATAAAATCTGCTTTGAAACTATGAATAGTGTTAATCTACTTCTGATGCTGACCGTACTACAAAATCTACAAATACAGTCCCTGGTGCTTACTCTCGAATATAATTCCGATAGATCGACATTGGAATTGTCAGTCAAACGCCAGGCATTGGCTGGACTCTATCCGCCTTATTACAAAAGGTAGTTAAACCTGGTTTAACTTAGACCTGGTTTATCTCGCATGCTGTCACTTTCTTTTGAATATTATTGAAGTGAGACGTCATGCGAGATAAACCAAGTCTAAGTTAAACCAAGTTTAACTACGTTTTGTAATAAGGCGGACTGAGTCTAGCCAATCCCTGACGTTTAACTCAACCAACTGACGTTTGACCAATGTCGATCTATCGGAATTATATTCCAGAGTAAGCACCCCTATTTATACTGTGCATAAAGCTTTACTACGTATTACTTACTATCCTGTACTCAATGGGTGGTCCCAGCATCCGACCACGATATCTGACAGATACAGTATCAAAGGCGCCGCGTTACGGGCGAGCGTGATGTCATCGTTACTGATAGTATTCTGTTACTGACACCTGATAACGTGGCGTGATGATACTGCAGCTTTGACCCGATGTTGTGGCTTGGATGACTTCCGTCTGAGAAACGGCTTTATCGAAGGAAGAGGTTGTTGTACCATTAGGCTACCGTAATTTGGTTTGTAATAAACTAGCAGTGCCCCGTTTGACCGCACCAGATTTTTACTATAAAATATAACTTCCCCTTTTGAATCCGATGGAAATCTAATTTTTAGTCTATATAAATAAAGAGAGAAGTCCTGACTGACTGACTGACTGATTGACTGACTGACTCATCAACGCCCAGCCCAAACCCTTGGACCTAGAATGCTGAAATTTTGCAGAGAGGTTCCCTTTATAATGTAGACAAGGAATAAGGAAGGATTTTTCGAAATTCATCCCCTAAGAGAGTTAAATAGGGGATGAAAGTTTGTATGGAAAATCGTCATTTTCACGCGGGCGAAGCCGCTGGCAAAAGCTAGTTTCTTATAAAATTAACTACGTAATTATCTCCCGTTATAGTCCTGTCGAAATCGGTTTAGCCGGAGATTGCCCGGAATAAACAATAAGAAAAGACAAAAAAATAGACCATTCTGGGATCACAGGCTTCTGTGAATATTATGTGTAATAAATAATGTTCTAATTCTTTTAACATCAATATGTTATGTCGTGTCATACATTTAACGGTAGGTACCTATAATATTTTTGCAAATATTCTGTCTCTATAATACTCAAGAGATTGTGCGAAACAGAACGAAATCTTAAACATCACACGATACCCCGCGCCGTGGGTGGTCCCACAAATTTCATTCATCACAATCTGTAGTAAATAATTCCTAACGTTTAAATAAGTCCTAGTCATCCTTGTAATATCTTCATCTTCGAAGATAATCCCTAAATGTTAAATCGACCTTTCAATCTGATCGGATAACTTAGCTTCAACATGAACCTTTTTGTGTGGGTTACTTAAACTTCACCAGATTCGAAGAAAATTTTAAAAGATATCACGAATATAATATAAATAGTTGTTTGCTTGTTTGCAATTCAAAGAATTCAATTTCTTAATCGTTCTTGAATACAGATCAATCTTGAATACCTACAAATAGCTATATAATAATAATAATAATAATATTCCACAACTATCACACAACGCCATCTAGTCCCAAACTCCCAAGCTAAGCAGAGCTTGTGTTATGGGTACTAGACAACTGATAAACATACTTATATATTTCTAAATACATACATATTATAGATAAATTACACCCAGACACAGAACAAATGATCGTGCTCATCACACAAACATTTGTCCTGGGTGGGAATCGAACCCACGACCTCCGGCATAGCAGTTAGGGTCACTAACCACTAGACCAACAGGCCAGTAGTAGTATAATTTATAATGTACTGCCATCATACCATTGTTGGAGTCGGTATTTTACATGGAGGGACTGCCTTTCTGAACTAAGCTTTGATGATTTAGTAGTAGGCACTGCCAAATTTCAACTCTAACAAATACCTGAAGAATGAAAAAATCAGAGGTTTAATATTCGATGGAAGAACAAATGTAGGATAAAAGCTGATTTCCGTAATTTCTGGCGTTTATAGGGTGTACCCTTGTAAGGCACAGGATATCCCATACTACATTTGACGGCACGGTTGGCGCAGTGGCTGAGAGATTGGACTGCTGCGCTGCGTGTCGCGGGTTCGATCCCCACGTAACAAATATTTGTGTAGCCTACAGATAGTTGTTTCGGGTCTGGGTGTGTTTGTGTATGTGAGTTTAAATGTTTGTAAACGCACCCACGATACAGGAGAAATTCCTAGTGTGGGGCAACGTTTTTTTTTAAAAAAAAAAACATACTACCGAAAACTCTATATTATAATCGTCATTCTCTGATTGCCCTTAACCCAATTCATTTGGGGTCGGTCGGTGAAGGGTGCAGCATGTCATCCACTCCATACTATATTATTCGACATCTCTCAGTCACCTCACCACCACTTCCTTCTTTCTTCCAATATCATCCTTCATACTACATTCATCGTTTCTACTTCTCTATAGATATTGTATGTTTTTCTACGAAGAAAATCTAGCAGTACTTTTCCTGTCACAGAAAAACCCGAGTGGCATTACTAGAACTACCTACAGTAATACAGTATCTTGCCATTTAACTGATGAACTGTCCAACAACGCATAACCCCCCTTTTCCGTGGCAGTCGGTTAACGGTCGCACTGGACAGTGGACAGGCAGATGTGCTGCACCTGCTGTTCTCAAAGATTTATAGCCTCGATTAACTTTGCTCTTTACAATGATATTTCTGTAATTGGGACCCGATAGTAGAGATACTATCTTATTTTTGTAAGTTTAGTAACATTTATCATTTCGTTTATTAATTAAAAAAGAATTTGCTAGTACGCAAACCTAAGAAGAAACTTTCTGCGGTAACCATAATGAAAATGCCAGACAGGTTTAGCATTGACGCAAGGTTCTGAAAGCTTTCATCTTCAGCTAATATATCTATTCACTTGTGCAGGTGGAAAAACACAAACTAAAATAAAAATGTAAGTACCAGGTTCGACTTATCCATGCATTTTTTTAAATCCATCGAAAAAGTTCAATACATCAAAAAAAAAAAAACATTTTAGTATCCGTATGATTTCAAATGTTATTCTAACTCTAAACTACAAACACAAACAAAAAAAAAATGAGAAATGTGTCTCCAAAACATCGGCAATTTTTTTGCGAATCGGCTACACGAGTCGCTTTCACTGCGGCCATACCTCGCTGATGCTACGCCATTGAAATGTTATTGAACCCTGCTGCAGGCCAATCGTCCATGAAATTGGGGCCTCTCTAGCTTTCCTTAGCACAATGACCACATCGACCACCAAATGTTGTTTGTACTTGGTTCTACGCTGTTTGCTCCTGGTGGGTATCGATCGGTTGGGGCCCTTTATGGTTCTTTTTACATACTTTTTGCCTGCAGCTTCGCTTGCCTTATAGTTGGGAATTATCACAGCGGAACGTTGCGTTGTAAATATAGCCTACGAGGCACTCGGAGCAGTTAGGTAGGGTTATCATAACTTTAGTTTCAAGCTTTGACTAACCTAAACTTTAGTACATGACCCTGTTAGACACGGCAAGTATGAATATGAAACTCGTTACTGAAGTCTACTTAACATAAATATTGTTGTATTGGTTCCAGCTGGTTGTTTTGATATATTTTTGATTCTGAAGGTTCATATTAACGGATATTTCGGATGTTTGTATAAAATTAGGTAGAAAGATATTATTAGAAAAAACATAGTTTGTGAGTAACCTAGATTTTGTTTGAGAATAGGGGATCGGACTGACTCAAAAAAATATGATTCTGTTTAGTCCGTCAGTTAGATTATCGAAAAATATTGGATACGTGTTTTTTGTTTGATCAAAACAATAAAAATTGACGAAGATAAAGCGCATCAAAGATCATGGAGTGGGGCTTGAAACGTCAATTGAAGGTACAAAATGTACTATCGTATGACGTCACACGAGTTTTCGAAGCACTGTATCGTCTTCATTTTTTGTTTACGTGAAAAAAGAAAAAATACGTAGTTAATATTTTTTGGAAATCTATCTGACGGACTAATTAGTTTTATTACTCTTCCCTATTACTCTTCACATACGCCTGGTATCATCACATCATCTGCCTAGCCTTTTCCTAACTATTTTGGGGTCGGCTTTCAGTCTAACCGGATATAACTGAATATAAGTATTTTACATGGAGTAACTGAATATCTGGTCTTCACAACTCAACTAGTATTGGGTAATATGGTACCCATATTACCCAATACTAGTTGAGTTGGTAAGACTGGCAGACTTTCGAACCAACTACATATAACAACTGTTAACCATCTTCAAATCACAGCCGGGCCCCACGGCTTAACGTGCTTTCAGAGGCGTGGAGGAAACTCTGTGGGAAAACTCTCTCTCTGAGTGGCTGTTATTATTAAGCTACGAACTCCGTCTTTACCTTTCTCGAAAATTCTATATTCCCGCTGCTCGCTACACCGCAAGACGCCTCGCCTCTGGCCTACGCCTGTCAGGACTAGGGTTACCATCCCCTTTAGCACGAGGTAACATAACAAACTAACATATAGGCAAATGTGGATGGAAACGCCTGGGAGAGGAAGCGCTAAAAGAATTCACACCGACCTTCAAAATCAAAGGATTTATTTCTAGTAGGCCAGTTACAGGCACTTTTGAATGGTTGAAACAAAGACAACAATAAAATGAAGCTCAGGCACCAGACATCAGGCATCATCATCATCATCATCAGCTGGTACACGTCCACTGCTGAACAAAGGCCTCTTCTAAAGAGTTACCATAATCCCCACGCTTGGCAGGCCGCTTGGGGATCGCAGTGAGGTCACCGAAAGTTTAAAGGACGCTGGTGGCAGTTCCCGATTGTTTAACACCTTCTTTTATTTGTTCCTAAGATCCCCATAAGTTGCAGATAGGACAAATTATAAAGTCTTGCCAAAAAGCCGAATATTTTCGGGAAAATCACGACAGATTGGTAATCCTAATAGACAGGACTCATCGGATATCGAGGTTCTGTGTACCTGTCCATCATATCGAAGAGATGTTACTTATTGTTAGGATTGAGGTGAATTTCTAGTGGTGTGGATGATATTGTAATTGACTTTGATATTTGGACGGAAAGTGGTCTGTGAGTGTCTGCAATGAAAGCGTGGTGTTGGTAGCTATTAATACCTTAACGGATTGTCCAGGTACTTAGGTTCTGTAATTCCCTGGGATTCTTGGAAAATGTAAGTATTCAGTAAACATCCAACTGATTTTATATCCGACTTTAGGCGGTTATTACCTACTACGGGTTTCACGTATCTTTGTATTTTTAACATGATGATAAGAAATTCTCAGAATGTTGTACAGAGTTTTCAGAGTTTTTCCCAACTTTCCTTTCTTTACTTCCCAACGTTATACCCAAGCCAATGCAGGGACATACCATAAGCTAATGGGATACCTCATCATCATCATCATCAGCCTATTAATGTTCCCACTGCAGGGACTCAGGCCTCCTCTCTTTGAGGGGATGGGCTATAATCTACCACGCGGGCCCAGTGCGGATTGGTAGATCATGTCACTTGTCTTCGAATTTTTGGTTCTAAGACATGCCGGTTTCCTCACGATGTTTTCCTTCACCGTTTTGAGAGCAACGGTGATGAAATAAATTACACAAAGTAATGCGCCTGCCGGGGTTCGAACCCACGACCTACTGTTCGTAAGTCGGAGCCGCCACCACTGGGCCACCGCTGCTCCATGGGATGGGATACCTATCTTACATTAATTTTACTAAATCTATTACAATAGGTTTATAATTAGATGTTACTTATTTAACACCGATAACTGAAGATTGTCTTACTTTCAGCATAAGGCGTCCAAGTAGTTCATAAAACGTCATCCATCTACGCCGATATCTCTCTTTCCTTCTTGTATACTGTCTTGAGCACCACTTTGTTACCTTAGCCACAACTTGGGCATCACTGCTCACCTAAATCCTTAGTTATAACCCCCAAAATAAGGTTTAATAAACTATGCCCTTTTTTTGGAGCTTGGGAATCGGCAAAATTACTCCTCCCGCACTGGGCAGAGCGGTAGGAAGTGTCAGACTTCTACTGACTAAAAACCACCAATGTCATTCTTAGCTCTTTGTATTGAGGCCGCGGTATCTCTTTCGAACAATCCGCAGCCCCGACGGGAATAAACTGTCTTACACTTTCTTTGAGCCTTCATCAAGCCTTGTCAAGTACCGAAGACATAAGTTGTAAAAATTAAAAAGTAAGTAGGTATCTCAAAAAAATCTAGCTACTTGCTAAAATGTCGGCGTATAACCGTCTTTGATCTGACAGCTTTCCTTTGCAACGTAGCTTCACGCCTGCGCTTCAAAGGGGTGGGCTGTTAGCTAATTACTTTTAATTATTTGAACAAAAGCGTCGATCCGCTTCAGTGCTTGGGAGGTAGGAGTGTGAAGAAGTCTATTACCTATAATGCATGCATGAAGTGTTTTACATATTGTTTCATAAATGTAGTAATTTCTTAGGTTTTTTGCAATAGGTACCTACCGTGAAATTGTTCTTACTTTTGCTGATTTTGATTCGCGCCTAGAACAAATTACTTCCGTATAACTTTTGTTAGGTTCTCTTTTTCTTTAAAAAAACGTTGCCCCACACTAGGAATTTCTCCTGTATCGTGGGTGCGTTCACAATTACATTTAAACTCACATACACAAATACCCAGACCCGGAACAACTATCTGTAGGTCATACAAATATTTGTTCTGTGCGGGGATCGAACCCGCGACACGCAGCGCGTCAGTCCATTGCTTGAGCCACTGCGCCAACCGTGCCGTCATAAAGGTTGTAAAGAGAGTACCTAATTAAATCCTGCCTTAGGAACTTCATAGAGGAGAATTAGTTATGCTTCCGCTTTCGTCCACGTGGAATTCGGCATTTGCCCTTAGGTATCGCCCACGTTAAAAACTATAAAGATTAGAAAACATCCAACTTTCTACCCTGTTGTACGTAATACAGTTTTATTTCTCTACTAATAGACAAAAAAAAACATTTTCACCGCAAAACATAATGAGCGAGTAGGTACATAATTAGCCACATACCACCTCATTTCGCAAATACGTGGGATCATAAATATTGGTTAACGGGCGTGGAGGAACGGTGCAGCGGGGTGGGCCGGGCATCGAACCCACTCTAATTGTCCCCCTACCCTCCGGCCTGCTAACACGCGACCCATGCGAACTGATAAACTAACTTTTTACCGCACTTACTTAAATGTCAATGATGTGTAGGGTTTTTACGGAGAAAGGTTCCGTGACAGTTTTTGGTTAAGAAAGTTTTCTGGATATTTTTTGTTATAGTGGTCTTTTAGGTTCTTTAACGTCCCCGTAGACGTTTATAAAATATTCTTTTTAACTTTTATTAACTTAGCTGCGAATAGGAAAGAATACACTCGACTTTTAAAGTGAAACTCGTGTTTAAAGTACCTTACTGCGAATCCTTGGGATTTGAAAGTGTCAAACTCCACTCCAGGATATAAGTTCGCTGTTGTTCCTCCCATAGGGTTGGTTCTATTAGTTCATAATAGGTCCAGGCTGATCTGTTAAATATTCATTTCCAACAATGTTCTATTAAACAAACTAATAAACTTTTGCAATTATAAAGAGTATGTCTATGGGTTTACCTGCCCACAGAAAAATGTGGGAGTTTATCTAGGAACGAGGAATATTATACGTCTCAAGAAGACAAGCACTTATCAACGCGTACCTCAAATTAACTTCCCATCAGGCAAGCTTCAAAGGGCAAATTACAAAATAATGTCTTTCTCTACTAACGTACATACCACAGAAGAGATAAAAGAGGTTAGAAAGGAAATAGTTCCTGATTTGTATTAGAACGCGTGTCGCCGCTTGTCTCCCACTCTCTATATCCACTACATGCAAGACGCTAATAAGTACGCGAATTATGCACACAAATAAACCGCACTCACTTAGATCGCGAGCTTGCTACTGGTTGTCACACTAGCGCAAACATTGCGTTTGACGTACACTCACACTTGCGTATATTTCTCATACATGTTACGGTGACCAAAAGGTCGATAATGTATATCGATAAAATTACTTGAGTTTTGTTACTTTAAGTTTTGCAGTTTTTGCTTTAATTTCGGGACGGGACAGAAAGAAAGAAAATAAGAAAGCAAAAATATTTATTGGTCTCTCACACTTAAATATTTAAAGATAAAAAAGCAAAATTAAAAATTTTGAAAAAACCCACGACTGCAAAAAAATAATTGAAAAAAGGATAAAATAACATAAAACACCCACCTTAAAAAAACCCAAGAATGTCCGGGGGCTGCCATTAAATGAACTAGTTTTGCAATGTTCAGCTCCCGACGGACATTCTTGGGTTTTTTTAAGGTGGGTGTTTTATGTTATTTTATCCTTTTTTCAATTATTTTTTTGCAGTCGTGGGTTTTTTCAAAATTTTTAATTTTGCTTTTTATTTTAAACTTTTTACTTTTATTTTTATAAGAACATGCTCCAATCAAACCTAAACCCATAACTGAAAACTGAATCAAAATCGGACTTGTAGGTTTGGAGAAAAGTGGCAACTTTGATTTGCACAAAAAATGTTTGCTGCAGCGCCCCCTGGTGAGTTGTCACCGTAACACCTATCTAAGAACATGCACCAATCAAACCCAAACCCATAACTGAAAACTGCATCAAAATCGGACTAGTAGTTTTGGAGAAAAATGGCAACATGTATTTGCACAAACACACAAACAAACAAACACACAAACAAACAAACAAACAAACAACCTCTCACCTCAAACGCATATACCGTCTCCGTTCCGTCGTGGGTAAAAAGTAAACAGAAAAGATTTTTTTCAAATATTGATCTTAAGTACTTGAAATTCAATTTCAATTCAGATTTTATTATTGTCTTGAAATAAAACGTATTTATTAAGTAGCAATAGCATGCGCTTGCTATCTTTCAAACTCGAATTTTTCAGAATAAAATGCAATCTCACACTAATATTTTTCTATAATAGCTTTAGTCAGGTCTGTAACATATCTGGATCTGTTGGAAACCTAAAAATAAAATTTAAAATGTATGTTTCGATTTATAAATGGCTAACCTCAAAACAAATTTTAGATGAAAAACAATCAATAAACAATAATAAGGTATAGATAGTATGGGATAAACAAAAGTTATTTTAATCATAACATAATAATCATTTGAATGCATTCACACATACTAAATATCGACATTATTGACAACTTGGTACAACACTATCGAAACGCAAAGAGTAGGCAGAATTTAAGCTTTGGCTCGTCGCACGCGACGTTCGCAGTGAACGAAATGCATTGCGCAATCGCCCACGTAGTACAAGATGGTACCCACGTATTGCAAGCAATGTACATAATTTCGTTTCTGCTTGCGATTGTATCATTTTTGTCTGCGAACTACATAATACTATTGTAATAATTACAAATATCACTTGTATTTTAAGGTTTTTAGACTTACCGATGAAGAGAAATCCCTTCTCGAGCCACACTGCACACCTGGCTTCTTTTCCGACACGTAATAATCGCGCAACACGGCTTAATTCTTTTTTTTTCGCGGAGCTCCGTTCGCTGTCACAATATGAGCGCGATTGTTGGTCAGTAAATCAAATTTTGTCGACATATGATCGTCTGATCATATAAGCGGCGCGCGTGCCCCGCCCACATGGCCTTTCTAACCTCTTTTATCTCTTCTGTGGTACATACTATACTACCCTGCGTTACTGCAGCACATTTATCAAAATACCATGTTGGTACAATTTCACACGATACGTCCCCCCTACTTCCCTAAGGAGGGGGGAGAGCCTCCCCAGGAACGGGGAGCCTCCCCCCACAAATTACTCCTTCGTGGTTGGAAGCGGAGATGACTGTGCATTCATGATGGCGAGCTTTTAAAGAATAACAATGAGAGAAAAATTATTACGAGTTTTTTTTTCGCAGTGGGGTTTTGTCTAGAGTTTTTTTTTCCTGTTCAGGATTTTTGTAGGAAAAAACTAGGATTTTTGTTATTTATTTTAATGATAGGAGTATTAAAAAGGTTGGTGTTACACTGATAAGGGTAGGTTAGGTCTATAAGATAAGGGGAACTTATGAAACAGACTAGGTCCAGAACGAAACAAAATGTTATTTTCTTCAGTTGGCTAGACCAACTGAAGAATGAGTTCCTGGGTTGTATTCCCTGGTCGGGCAAGTGTTTTTCAGTTTTTTTATTAGGAACTAGCTTTCGCCAGCGGCTTCGCCCGCGTGAAAATGACGATTTTCCGTACAAACTTTCATCCCCTATTTAACTTCCTTAGGGGTTGAATTTCGAAAAATCCTTCCTTATTCCTTGTCTACATTATAAAGGGAACCCCTGTGCAAAATTTTAGCTTTCTAGGTCCAAGGGTTTGGGCTGGGCGTTGATGAGTCAGTCAGTCAGTCAGGACTTCTCTTTTTATTTATATAATAATACTAGCTTTTGCCAGCGGCTTCGCCCGCGTAAAAATGACGATTTTCCTTACAAACTTTCATCCCCTATTTAACTCCCTTAGGGGTTGAATTTCGAAAAATCCATCCTTATTCCTTGTCTACATTATAAAGGGAACCTCTGTGCAAAATTTCAGCTTTCTAGGTCCAAGGCTTTGGGCTGGGCGTTGATGAGTCAGTCAGTCAGTCAGGACTTCTCTCTTTATTTATTAGAAGATAATATAGATAGATAGATTTCTCAGTACCAGCCACGGGTCTGGATCTCGCCCTATATTACATAGGAATTAACTGGCGAAACGTGGGTATACCTCCTATTAGGTATAGGTATACCTCTACCTAACGGTTCAGGGATTACTTACAGGTTATGTTATGTTGATATTTTTGTTAACTTCCCTATTTCGAGAAAGTAGGCCTTTCCTTGGTGTTGGACGATTCCAAATCTAATTTGTCGAATTAATCACACCCAATGTTACCCAATTTGTGATGAAAACCGTTTCACACGTTGATACTGTTTTAATTACCCTCATCCCTTGTCAACATTTACCCGTTTTACTCTAAATATGACTAATGAATTTTTGAGGACTTTTTACAAACAACCAAAACGAATTCGCTTTAAAATGTTCAGTTGGTTAAGCGTTAGAGTATAATTATTGTTGTTTTAAAACCATCACAATAGGGGATCGGACTGGGTCAAAATAATATGATTCTGTTCAGTCCGTAAGTTAGATTATCGAAAAATATTGAATACGTGTTTTTTCAATTAATTTTTAGTTTGTTTTATCAAATCAATAAAAAATTACGAAGATAAAACGCGTCAAAGATCTTGGAGTGGGGCTTGAAACGTCACTTGTGTCGTCAAAATGTACTATCATATGACGTCACACGAGTTTTCGAAGCACTGTATCGTCTTCATTTTAAGTTTTCGTGAAAAAAGAAAAAATACGTGTCCAATAATTTTTGGAAATCTATCTGACGGACTTATTAGTTTTTTTATGTCCGATCCCCTATTCTCAAGTCTTCTGTTATGGCTAGACAGGAGGTGATTTTTAAGGCGATGAGATGATGAAGATGACATAATTATTGCACCGACTCCAAATTTTGTCGACTTTGAAGCCAATGTAGCTAAGCCACAATTTTTGCGAAATGGAGTCAAGTGCATTAACGTACTCACAAAGAGCCATACTTTACACTAGTCAATACTTCTAATAGATATGATAACTGTAAGCAGGTTATTTTTAAATTTGCATACAAATGTAAGTGCAGTTTTAATTACTTTTAACGAGTCAAAAAGTGAATGCAGCTTAGATTCATTGTGATTACAAGTAATAATAAGTAGTTGGAAAATAATTATTGAGTGGTCAATAGTTGTAAGAGCTCATAGAACTATTGACCTCCAAAATTATGAAATCATAATACTGTATTCTAGACTAGATCTATAAGAGACAAGAGAGTTAAGTGACTTACACCCCGTACTACTAGTATTACATTGTACATATTTGATAGTAGTCAACAGGTCTAAGCCACATTACTTAAAAACCATGATATTTTGGTATTTTTTAATTATAGCATTCAATAGTTACACGTCTTAATAGCCTGGGGTAAAAATGATAACCCGCTATTACAATATGACACTGATTTATGTTAAAATAACTGTTTTTACCCGCATCCTTTATTTTTTAAACGTCCATAACTTAAAAGTGTAGTTCTGTGGAATAGCTACATTGGCCTCCAGCTCCAAGGCGACTATTTGATTATGGGCAGGAGAATTATGACTCTTTCTCAGTAATTGTCCCTCTCCTGGGCAATGGTCTCTTGTAAGCTTATTCTCGCTAGTTGGTGAGAAAGCCAACCAAGTCATCCAGCCATCTTCTCCGCAGCCTGAAATATAAAGTTGATAGTTACGGAGAGTTATTGTGGAGAAACAAGGGCGGCTATAGGGATAGAAGATATCCACATACGCGTAACACTGCGATGCCTTCTGACTTAACTTTAATTTCCTCTAAAATAAAATCATCATCATCAGCCTATTAATGTTCCCACTGCAGGGACACAGGCTTCCTCTCTTTTTGAGAAGGCATGGGTGGGCTATATCCACGCGGGCCCAGTGCCGATTGTTAGATGTCACAAGTTTTCAAATTTTGGTTCTAGGCCATGCCGGTTTCCTCACGAGGTTTTCCCTTCACCGGTTTTGAGAGCAATTGTGATGAAATAAATTACACAAAGTAATGCGCCTTGCTGGGTTCGAACCCACGACTTATTATTCGTAAGTCGGGGGCACCAACACTGGGCCACCACTGCTCTCTAAAATAATACAGTCCCAATCAAACAAATTTCCACAAATTCAGTCTACAAACCCCGATCATGATAAATGATCCCGATCAGTTAAAAGTACTGCAATCGCAGCTGGCGTGCACTGCACCTTTACGACTTGTAACTGAACGATTTTGTTTGTGACTCAGATTTACAGCCATGCAGTGGGTTATTTACAAGGTGCAGCCTGCGCTAGTCATTTGTTAAACCGGGTTTAGGCTAGATACAGCGACATTTTCGTGTTTTTTATGTATGTGTGTGAGTTTGGGTTGTGCATTTTATCATTGGATTTGTTTATTTTGCTGTCTTCTTTAAGCAAAGAGAACTAAGATAGGTAGGTAGGTACTATGCAACATGCATCACAAAAATATAAGCAAAGATCCCAATGTAAGCGACAGTATGTAAGTATTTTACCATGTACTCTATATTTTGGTCCTGTGGAAGAAGTTATCAGTTTGATGTCCTGGCCTGGAGGATTCTACTAAAACCTTCTTCGTTTAATTTTATCATTATGTTTTATAGACCTTAGACCACATAATTAACATCAGCATTAACTCATCTTCTTATCAAATGTAATTATTTTATTAAATCATCGATCTCCTGCCATTACCCTAATTTATTTGGTACCCACTGTCCTCCTCTTCAATCTATATAAATAAAGAGAGAAGTCCTGACTGACTGACTGACTCTTCAACGCCCAGCCCAAACCCTTGGACCTAGAAAGCTGAAATTTTACACAGAGGTTCCCTTTATAACGTAGACAAGGAATAAGGAAGGATTTTTGGAAATTCAACCCATAAGGGATTTAAAAAGGGGATGATAGTTTGTATGAAAAATCGTCATTTTCACGCGGGCGAAGCCGCTGGCAAAAGCTAGTACTTCCTGTTTCTATTTAAAATACTTTCAAAATTCCCTCCTCCTCCCATTTATTCTTGAGTTACACCGTTGAATAACCCTTAAAAACGATTTATTCAACAATAAACACGGTCCGTTAAAGGACTCATGAAATATTCAGGGAGGAAACACTGCAAAATGGAGGGAGGCACTTCCGGCCTCACGAAACTGTGTTACCAGCAACTCGAAGCTGTTTAACTTTATTATTTTGTGTCAGCGTAGTTTTTTCTTATGGCAAGGAAGTTTTTGAGAATCTGAAGGAGTAGACAAAGCTAGATTTTAGTGATAGATATGGAAAAATGTAATATTTATAACATGTAAGTATGTTACATTTATTTGTTCGCAACCTATGTCGATCTTGTTGAAAGTCGAGGTAGAAATTAAGATTATATCGATCAAAAGTGGATAAGCAACCGCACAAAGAAACAGCTTAACGTGTAGTTTGACTTACGACCTTCTACTTCTAAGAAAATAAACATTGTCGTCCACAAATGATTGTTGTTCATAATTTCAACGCATAGATTATAGGTAAGTCCAGATGGCCTAGTGGTTGTTGCGTGCGGAATTGCGGATAGATTATGCGCCAACCAGAAAGTCGTGCGTTCTAATCTCACTCTGTTGCTTTTAGACTTTTTGTAAGTTTTTACTCGATTGGAAGTAATGAAACATAAATATTTATCTTGTTCGCTTTGTTCAAACATTTCGTAAAGTTTGAAAGGTAGATCATAGAAAAATAAGTAAAGAATTATAATTTCTGTGAGGTAGACATAAGTTTTATGAATATTCAACTTGATCGGAATGATAGTTGTCGTTTGGTTGTAGTTATTGGTTAGTGACGTGTGGTTTAACATTTAGCGACTGGTCACGCCAACAATAATTCAGTCCTGAAAGGTATCAGAACCAACCTTCGATACGAGAGGACGTGTTATTTATAGTGAAAACGGCAGTGGCAAAAATCGAGGCGGTGAAGAGAGGAAGAGAAGGGAAATGCAGCACTTACCAGGGGCAGGCCAGCGGGATCCAATCTCCTTCGACCAGCACACAGCAGAGTATCACTACGCGGGTCGCGCGACCAATATTTGAATATAGTTTTTCTTCTTATTACACTGGGTAATCAAACACAAGGATGCGTTTGGCGGAGCGGGAATGTATTGAAAACTGCAGAGAAAGGCTCGAGAAGATCCTCGTCTCTTCGCGGCGGTCAGACGAAAAGGCTCGTCATGCGGTGCGGGGGTGATTCGAGAGATCCGTTACACACGTGCTTTCATGTGCAATTTCTTCGTCGAACTGACAGCTGTCAGTCCTCGTTCCCTCGTTCTCATGTTCACCTTTTGAATGGTGCTAAAGCGCTGCATGTACAGGTGGGAAAAGGAGCGGGAAATACAAACTGCCTCATAGTATAAGAGTAAATCTATATAATCAGTGTTGGCGTTACCATTTCCACCCCCCCTTAATGGGTCACCATTAAAAAAGCGATAATAAGACGAAAGAGAAAAATATTACTATGACTCTAGGAGCGCTCAATGCGCGCGATGAGATAAATAGTTCCGTAGAGTCATGGCGAAGCGGGTTAAGCTATTAACTTACGTTACAAACTAAAGCGATGCGGTATTACTAACTAACTTAAACTAATGCGAAATGCGGTTTATTAATTATTGTCTTGGAAGAGGACACAAACGAACGACCGGGCGCAGGTAAGTTCCCTTGGCGGTCCTAACTGTACAGACACGCACGACGCCGTCTTTAGACGGGTGGACGTTCTCTACAATAGCTAACGGCCAGGATAAGGGCGGTGAGTTATCATTCATCACAACAACCACGGTTCCTGCTGTGATAGGAAACGACGGCGTGTTCCACTTCTGCCTAACCTGTAGCCCGTGTAGATATTCCATCTTCCAACGACTCCAAAACGACTGAACCAACTTGTCCAGTAGCGAGTGTCGGTGAAGCAAACTGACAGGGTCAGAGTTGATTTCAAGCGCGGGTAAAGAAAATAGAGGCGCGGTATGTAAGAAATGGCTTGGCGTAAGGGCCGTGGGCTCTGCGGGATCGGAACTCAGTACTGTCAGCGGGCGTGAGTTTAGGAGACACTCAATCTGAGTGAGAACAGTACAGAGTTCTTCATATGATAGAAGCTGCTGTCCGACGACTCGGAACAGATGCATTTTCACAACCTTCACGACACTTTCCCAAGCGCCTCCGAAGTGTGGAGAGTTGGGACAGATAAATTTCCAAGTTATCCGACTCTCAGCGTACTCTTCCTCCAACTTTGGACGATACACAGTATTGAGAAACTTGTATAAATCGCGGAGGTAAGAGTTAGCCCCCTTAAAACATGTACCATTATCCGAGTACAGGATCTGAATCGGTCCTCGACGGGCGAGAAACCTCTTCAGCGCGGCAAGAAAACTGGGGGTGCTGAGGTCCGTGGCGACTTCAACATGCACAGCACGAGTCGTAAGACATGTGAAAATGCACAGATAGGCCTTCGCACTGTGGACGCCACGACGGCGCACAGGAACGTACGGCAGAGGACCTGCATAGTCACAGCCTACGTGCGTGAAAGCTTTAGTGACCTGACGCGTGCGATAGTCAGGTAAGTCGGCCATCAGCGGATAGGTTGGGCGCGGTTTTAAACGAAAACACGTATTACACATGTGGACACGCTGTCTCACAACGCGGCGTGCGGACAAGATCCAGAACTTCTGTCGAAGAAGCGACATCAATAGTTCTGGTCCGGCGTGTAAATACTTTACATGATAGAAATCAATGATCAAGTTTACGACGGGATCATTGCGCGGTAAGATAACTGGATGCTTTTGAGCATAGTCCAGCGCGGAGTTAACGAGTCGACCTCCTACAAGTATCAGACCGTTTTCAATGAAAGGCCTCAAGCGGTTGAGAACCTGCGAACAAGATTGATTATTCTTAATATTAGAATAATCCTCTGCAAAGTGTTGACTTTGCAGGGCGCGAAGGATTTTATTTTCAGCGAAATTTAATTCATCAGCGGACACTGCAATAGTATCGCGGCGGGGTAATAATTTTGCGAATTTACAAACGTATACAATTATACGAAGAGTTTTACTCCATGAGGAGATGCGGTTAGCGAGATCATATAAAGCACAATGCTTGACTGGCGATGGCGAGTACACAGCATGTGTAATAATTTTTTGTTCAGTAGTAGGCGGAGTAAATTGGTCGTCAAGACGCTTGAGAGGCCACTCAGACGGATCCAATGTAGCCCACTGGGGCCCGTGGAGCCACAGAGGGTGTGTGGTTAATTTCTGAGGCGTAATGCCACGTGAGAGAACGTCTGCGGGATTTTCAGTCCCCGCGACGTGGTAGAAGTTGTCAGCAGAGATGTTTTCCGTTATCTGAACAACGCGGTTTGCTACAAAGGTTTGCCACCGTCGTGGCGAACTTTTGATCCAATATAACACGACTTTAGAGTCAGTGAAAGCGAATACCTTGATTGGAAGATGATGCGAGTAATTTTCATAAACTATGCGTAGCAGTTTGGACATGAGAAGCGCGCCGCAGAGCTCTAAGCGTGCTATAGACAGAGGCTTGGTAGGAGCGACTTTGGACTTTGCGCAGACAAGCCGGACAGTGTTACCGGAGGCGGTGGTCACATGAGCGTATACAACGGCACCGTAGGCATGTTCACTTGCGTCCGAAAAGGATAGAAGAGTGAGAGTGCAGTTGTTAGAAACGCCTACATGACGCGGAATGCGTATATTGTTAAGAGACGGTAACTCGTCGCAGAACTGCTTCCACATTTTAACAATGTGTAGCGGTGGGGTGTCATCCCAATCGAAATTAAGATGCCAAAGCTGTTGGATCAGTACCTTAGCATACACGACTGCGGGGGCCACGAAGCCCATTATATCCCACAGTCGGGCGACTGTAGAAAGGATGGAGCGCTTAGTGCACTTCACATCTGCGGGAACCGTAATTTTAAAATAAAATACGTCATTATCAATACACCAATGCAGGCCTAGTATTTTATGCTGCATGGCCTTATCAAACTCAACCTCTGTAGGGAGTTTGTGCGAAGCGGGAAGATTATCTAGTACGGCACGACTGTTACTGTTCCATTTTACGAGATCCCACTGAGCTCCTTTGAATAGGTCAATTAATTGACGTGACGCAGATATCGCTTCTTGTTCCGTGGGAATCGAGAAGGCGAGATCGTCCATGAAAAGCGACGTAGACGCGAATTTGCTGGCGAGAGGATAACGCGTGCCATCATCTTCGACTAACCGTCTCACAGTGCGCAATGCATGGTAGGGACTTGATTTTAAACCGAAGCAGACGCGGTTAAACCTATACAATTGTAGTGGGTCTTGTGGAGTAAAGCGATAAAGAAAACATTGATAACGACGGTCAGCTTCGCGCATGATAATCTGTAAGAACTGCTGGCGGCAGTCCGCGGTCAATGCGATCGCGTGTAAGCGGAAGTTCAATAATATTGTAAACAAGTCGCCTTGCAAATTCGGACCTGAGTGCAGAATATCATTCAGTGATTGACGGCCACCAGAAGTAGACGCGCTGGCGTCTAGAACCACGCGCAGCTTTGTCGTTGTCTTATCTTCGCGCACGACCCCGTGATGCGGTATGACGTAAATGGGTGTTGGGTCGCGGGGATCGTACGACGCAGGAGAAACGTAATCTTTCGCGAGATAATCCTTAATTACGTCATCATATGCAGACCTAAGTTTTGGCGAAGCTTCTAGCTTTCTTTCGAGACATATGAAACGCTTGCGGGCATTGTCAAAAGAATTCCCGAGGGAATAAACATCCTCGTTGAATGGCAGTGCTACAGTGTACCTACCACTAACGGGATCGCGGGTTGTCGTGGACTTATAAAATAATTCACATTCAACATCAAAGGGGTGTTGAGTGGGCGGTGCGGAGGGAAGCTCCTCGAGCTCCCAAAAACGCCTGACTAATGAGTCAATAGCGACAGGCTCCTGAGCGAGGCAACATGTCAGGGCCTGGGTGGTTTGATGCATATGTAACGTAGGCGCGGAGCCCATAATTACGTAGCCGAAAACAGTACGCAAAGCGCGCGGCACCGACGTGTCACGATTGTGAACAACGTCGGGGAGAAGTAAATGCGGGAAAAGAGAAGCACCTATTAAAGCGTCTATCTTACTAGGCACACCATATGATTCGTCGGCTAGCGGTAAATTATGTAGATGTGATAAGTCACTGGTATTTATTAAAAAGGTAGGCAGTAAGTCCGTTATCTGATCAACAGCAAGTAGCGAAATATCAAAATTAATTTTGCTGTCGAATCGCGAATATAATTTAATATTAATCGGACTAGTGTTAACTACCTTTTCAGCCCCACCGAACCCCTTTACAACAGTCCGGTTCATGTTTTGAGGTTGAATACCTAAACGCTCACAACACTCGTTAGTGATAAAATCGCTTTGTGAGGCGGAATCTAAAAGCGCGCGAATAATGTGTGGATTCCCTTTAGAATCGTAGGCAACGACTTGAGCGGTTGATAACAAAACAGTCGTGGACTGTTTGTTACGTGTGAGTGCATTACTCGAACACTGATACAATCGAGAATCAACAGATGCGCACAGCGTAACATCTGACCGTGCCGTAGATGCGGGTAGGTTCGGAGAAGTATGTGCAGGCGCACAGGCGGGGGGCGCCGCAGCGGTGAGCTCGCCCAGCTGATTAGCGGGAGCGGCTTGTGCAGAGTGCCCAGGGCTCGCGGTACGTGACTCGTTGAAGTGTAACAATGTGTGGTGATTTAATTTGCAAACGCGACAATTTGACTTAGATGAGCAATTAGCGACTCGATGTTTTAAACTAAGACAGTTAATACACGCATTGTTATCCTTCACACACTTATAACGCTGTTGTGGAGTCATTCCATTAAAATCGGCGCACTTGAATAAATGTTGATGCACAATATTAGCACATAGGCACTTGCACGCGGATTCAACCGTTGTGTTTAAATATGTTTGACACTTCGGCGGCGAAGCGGTATTTAAACGCCGATTAGAGTTAATCGGACGTTTATTAGTTGAAGAAGTTGGCTCAGTACGTTCTAACACTTTGGCTCGATTTGAAATAAATTCGACTAAGTTATCAAAGGTAGGTATTTTTGTTGAATATTTAATTTCAAACGCGCGGACGGTCTCGGGGTCTATTTTCTGTAAGGCGATATGAATCAGAATTAAATCTGTAAGGTTGTCCATTTTAAGGTTTTTTAAAGCGGCGACTGCGCTGCTAAAGTTCTCAGTAAATAAATCAAAGTTGGTTGCTGAAGCGCATTGGAAAGTTTTGAACTCAAACATTTGATTTAAATACGTAGAAACCAACATACGCTTGTCGTCGTACTTATCAATGAGCGTTCGTAACAACAGACTATAATTTTCCGGACATGGAGATATCCCGGCGCACACAGACTGGGCTTTACCGGTTAGCTTCCCCAATAGGTAATACAATCTATCGGCGTCAGTGAGAGATGGATTATCGTGTACGGTCGATTTAAAACTGGCATAAAATAGTGGCCATGAGCGAATGTCACCGGAAAACTGAACTAATTCAATCGGCGGGAGTCTAGGTTTTGATTTGTGTGGAACACTATCGCTATGTGGCGAGCATTGTGACTGCACTCGCTTTATCCTACCATACAGAGACTCAAAAGCCATGAGACTCTTATAGTCAGGCTTAGCGGATCGGTTAGATGTCAATAAACGATTATTATATTCGTCCAGAACCTGTTTGAACTCATCGCGTAATGAATCTATTTGTGAAGATTCGTCAAGAAAACTTTCCCTTAGATCGGTGTTCGAAGAAAGATCGTAAATCTTTTGAGTAATTTCAAAGATAGCTTCGCGTTTAGCTTGCAACATAAGTAACCGTGTATCTTCTGCATCGTCATAATCAGAACCCGATTCACAAGTTTTCTTAGCTTGTTTAGACATAACGAAGTTTATAAATTCAATCTATTGTAAACGAGCAGCTGATCTGGGGTTCAATGAACCACAATAATACGATGAAATTAAGTAGGTTACTATTTTGCGTAAAGAATAAGCGGAGAATGGCTTCCTACTACTTCCCACTTTGTTCGGTTAATAATGAACTAGAATGCATTCAATGAACAACTTGAAAGTGAGTTAACGAATGAATGACCGAATAAATATGAATGTCAAATCAAATATGGCGAACTGTTAAATCTGTATAATTTTCATAAAGCAAGGCAACAATTTAATTTGAGGGTATTTTAATATAAAATTTGTACGAAATTAAAACTTGAATTTATCCAAAGTTAGCGTTATTTAGGTACTGAAATAAAGTTTAGATGGATTTTTAATATGTTTATCTGGATGAGTAAACACTTATTTATGATAAAGCTCAACTCGATGTTGATCTACGCGGTATCTATAATAGGGTAGATTTATGAATGTTCTCCTATTAGGGCCTATTAAATCCTAATAAGGGCGGTTGGAGGGTTCCAGTATTTAAAAGGATCAGAAATCCTAGCTCAAAGGACCAACAAATATGGTCACGCCAACAATAATTCAGTCCTGAAAGGTATCAGAACCAACCTTCGATACGAGAGGACGTGTTATTTATAGTGAAAACGGCAGTGGCAAAAATCGAGGCGGTGAAGAGAGGAAGAGAAGGGAAATGCAGCACTTACCAGGGGCAGGCCAGCGGGATCCAATCTCCTTCGACCAGCACACAGCAGAGTATCACTACGCGGGTCGCGCGACCAATATTTGAATATAGTTTTTCTTCTTATTACACTGGGTAATCAAACACAAGGATGCGTTTGGCGGAGCGGGAATGTATTGAAAACTGCAGAGAAAGGCTCGAGAAGATCCTCGTCTCTTCGCGGCGGTCAGACGAAAAGGCTCGTCATGCGGTGCGGGGGTGATTCGAGAGATCCGTTACACACGTGCTTTCATGTGCAATTTCTTCGTCGAACTGACAGCTGTCAGTCCTCGTTCCCTCGTTCTCATGTTCACCTTTTGAATGGTGCTAAAGCGCTGCATGTACAGGTGGGAAAAGGAGCGGGAAATACAAACTGCCTCATAGTATAAGAGTAAATCTATATAATCAGTGTTGGCGTTACCAGCGACATTGTTGTTGGTATTTTTCAAAATGCAGGCAAAAATTGATATTGAGACGAGAGCGACTATTGTTGCGCTGCATAAAAGTGGTCTTAATAGATCACAAATAGCTGGAGAAACCGGACTGAATGTGAGTATTATATTTAAGAATTGTAACTTAAACTTATAGTAGAAATTACGACTAAATATTATTTTGTGTTTTTGTGTGTTGTGTTATTATTAGGTAGTGACATTGATTGTTTTTTTTATAAATTTGACGGCGCGATATATGACATTTGACGTTTGCTGTCGACGACGTCGGGACAGGATGGCAGCATGACAGATGTCAACTGTCACCTGCCATCCTTGCGGAACGTCACACAGGCGGGAGCGGGGCGGCCATCTTGGTCACTTTTTGGAATCGAGAGCCGCCAACGCACCACGCGCTTGACGAATCGCTTAATTCCGACGCCATCTTTAACAGTTTTAATTTGATTAGTTGAAATATCATTAACAGTGTCTAATTAGAGTGAATTAGAGTATTATTTTGTTAATCTGTAAATCAAGAAGAAATAAATCATTTGAAGACTTAATTTGTGACTTAGTTCGAGTTTCGACCCACGTAAATTATGGAAGATTCTGATATAGGCCATCCTGAGTCTATATCAGAAGTGGGATCCCACGACCCACAAACAGGGAACACGCAGCCTGAAGAAATCATCTCTGCAACGAGAATACTATCGAACATGGAGGAAATGTTCGCCCGGATATTTGCGATGTCGCAAGCATCAACTCCTGTGAGTACCAACACTATAAAACTAATCGAATTTGATCCTGATGATTCCGAAGCTGACATTGAAGGCTGGTGTAACGTCACAGAAGTAATAGTGCAGGCGAAAAATCTTGTTGGTGTTAACCTGTTGATGGCACTTACTAAGGCGCTTAAAGGTCGCGCAGCGACCCACTTGACCAAAATGAACCTCAAGGAATTAACATGGGCTGCAGTTAAAGAAACGTTGCTAGCTAGATTTGCTAAGCCCAAACTAATGCAGGATCATTTCGATGACATTTTACGATTTCAAATTGGTGTCAAAGAAACCGCATCAGAGTCTGCAATGCGCTTATGGCACTTGATCGAGCGAATACCAAAAACTGACCTACCTGAGGAAGTTATCACTGGGTTCGTGATATCGGTGCTATGTCAAAAGGATAATTTGATACGTAGAGAGTTGATAGCACATGTGATAACTACTCGTGCTCAATTGTTCCGGATCCTCAACGGCATATCACTAAAGCGACGGTTGGACGTCAGTGATGGAAATCAAGACCCCGATTCCAAGCGACCTCGAATGACAGACTCTAGATTCCCTGGAAAGTGTCATTGGTGTGGCTTGCCAGGACATCGACAGGCTGAATGTAAGAAGCGAAAGGAGGACTCCAAATCATTGAAGCCCCGTGATCAATCAAGTCCTACAAATAATCAAGACAAGCCGTCTGTATCCTGCTACACGTGTGGAAAACCTGGCCACACGTCTACGACTTGTCCAGATAAGAAGAATGGAGGGAATTCTGAGAGGAAGGAAGTCAACCTTTGTGACCATCAACTGTCTAGATCTACGCTAGAGACATCAGCTGGTGAGAGATTTCCATTTTTATTTGATAGCGGATCATCTTGCTCCCTTTTAACTGAAAGTTTTCGCTGTCGGTTTCCGGGTACTGCACGTAATAATCTAGTTTATCTTACTGGTATCGGAGGTGATGACGTACAATGCACTTGCCAAATTCTAAGTACTGTAAAAATCGGAGATGCCTCAGTTGACCTTTTGTTTCACATCGTTCCAGATACAGTAATTTCTGTGCCGGTTATTGTAGGTAGAGATATCTTAGATAAAGGTTTTTGTGTGACAATCGATAACGACAAACTCTTATTTAAAACCAAAGAGCGAACTAACTTTTGCGAAACGAAATCGGTAGTTTTTGATATTTCTTCAATCGATACTGACTTAGAAGGAGAAGATAAAATGTTGCTGTCAAAAATAATTAGTAAATATTCGGATTATTTCATAGACGGTATTCCTACTAGGCGCGTTACTACAGGGCAAATGAGCATTAAATTGATAGATCCTCATAAAATAGTTCGAAGGTCACCCTATCGACTAGCACCTATAGAGAAGCAAATAGTCCGCGAAAAAATACAACTATTATTAGATGCTGGTATCATTCGTGAAAGTTCTTCCCCTTTTGCGAGTCCGATACTCCTAGTAAAAAAAAAGGACAATACCGATAGAATGTGCGTGGATTATCGGGAACTCAATTCCAACACACAACCCGAACACTATCCCTTGCCTCGCATCGAGGAACAGATAGACCAGCTCAGTGGTGCCAACTACTTTTCTTCATTAGATATGGCTAGTGGATTTCACCAAATATTAATTCACCCTGATTCAGTTGAGATGACTGCATTCGTAACTCCGGAGGGCCAATATGAGTATCTCGCGATGCCCTTCGGTTTACGCAATGCACCTTCTGTGTTTCAGCGATGTATCACAAAAGCACTGCAACACCTTAATGACAGGCCTCTCATCTATATGGACGATGTTCTGTGTTACTCCTCCAATATTTCGCAGGGTTTGGACCACCTAGATGAGGCCTTACAAGCCCTTACTGCAGCAGGCTTTTCATTTAACCTTCAGAAGTGCAAATTCATGAAACGAAAAGTAGACTATCTAGGTTATTCCTTACAGTCTGGGGAAATTAGACCCAATTCCCGTAAAATTCAAGCATTAGTTGAAGCACCATCACCACGTACAGTTACGCAGGTTCGTCAGTTTCTCGGACTCGCTTCATATTTTAGGAAATTTATACCCGGATTTACAAATGTTGTTGGACCATTGTACCCTTTAACTAAATTAAAAGGACCAATTAATTGGACCGACAAACATGAAGCTATTCGTAGCAATGTAGTTAAAATACTAACTTCGGAACCAGTTCTAACGATCTTTAATCCTGAATTGCCGGTCGAGTTGCACACAGACGCGAGCGCCCAAGGTTATGGTGCAATCCTTATACAAAGAGCTAATAACTTACCCCATGTTGTGGAGTACTTTAGCCGGCGTACATCTGAGGTAGAATCTCGCTACCACTCGTACGAATTAGAGACCTTGGCTGTCGTACGAGCGGTAGAACATTTTCGGCATTATTTGTACGGCCGACATTTTGTAGTCTACACTGATTGCAATTCGCTCAAAGCATCAAAATCTAAGGTTGATCTGACGCCTCGCGTGCATCGTTGGTGGGCTTTCCTACAAGCCTACGACTTTGAGATCGTATATCGTGAGGGCCGTGGTATGGAACATGCTGACTTCTTTTCCCGTAACCTCCAGCCGGATACTAGCGCGTCTTCGTCCCAAACCCCTACTACTAAACCTGTTCAGTTCGTTGAGTTACATCAAGGATGGCTCTCAGTTGAACAAAAACGCGATAGCGAAATTCAAGACTTGATCAGTAAGCATAACAACGGTGACTTCCCGGAAACAGTAGCACATACCTACGATGTTAGGGATGGTATCCTGTATAGAAAGGTTGGGCGCAACAAAACTATCTCTTGGTTACCAGTAGTTCCACGCTCTCTGATTTGGACACTTATCAACCACGTCCATAACGAAATTCAACACCTTGGTAGTGATAAAACGCTAGATAAACTCTACGAACAATACTGGTTTCCGCAAATGTCCAAATGCGTGCGTAAGTTTATTGATTCGTGCATAGTTTGCAAAGCGTCCAAGGGACCATCAGGCGCTCAACCCGTCCAGTTACACTCGATCCCAAAACTATCTGTGCCATGGCACACAATCCACATAGACTTTACCGGGAAACTTAGTGGTAAGAGCGACCGGAAAGAGTATTGTTCGGTGATAATAGACGCGTTTACTAAGTATGTCCTGCTAGAGCACACAGTATCACTAGACGCAAGTAGCGCGGTGCGAGCTCTAGAAAAGGCCGTCTGCCTCTTTGGGGCTCCTACACGCGTTATTGCTGATCAGGGCCGATGCTATATTAGTAGCGAATTTAGAAACTTTTGCAATAATTATAAAATTGATCTGCATTTTATTGCAACCGGTTCGAGCAGGGCCAACGGACAAGTTGAGCGAGTTATGCGAACACTAAAAAGCTTGCTCACGATAGTAGAAAACAACCCTAATAAGACATGGCGCGATGAGTTAGGCAATATACAACTAGCGCTCAATAGCACAAAATCGGCTGTTACTAAGTACTCACCTACGGAACTGATGTTCGGGATACGTGCAGAGTCATTAGGTATGTCCCAGATATCCTCACATTCTGATGAGCGAAATAACCGTTTAGATTTAGAGTCCATTAGAGAAAATGCGTCAGAAAATATTCAAAAGGCAGCTGCGGCGGATACCTTACGGTTTAACCGTGGTCGTGCTATCATTAAACCCTTTACTCAGGGCGATTTTGTTTTTATCAAGAATAGTGAAAGAAATCAAACTAAACTAGATAGGAAGTTTAGGGGACCGTTCGTTATAACCTCCGTATTAGGAAATCATCGATACGAACTTAAAAGTATAAGCGGTTCACACCGCACTTATAAATACGCACACGAGAATTTGCGTGCAGTACCTCAGGGACATGCTGGGTTACTTGAGGTCACTACCAGTTTGTTGAACGATGAGGAGGCCGAGACGGCGCCAGAAGATGCGGAGCAATTACAATCCAGTAGTGATGTTATGCTGCCACGAAGCCCAATTCTGGGAGGCGATGACCCAAATATAAGAGATGAATTGGGCAGCGACTCAGACACTGTCTCGGCTAATTCGGTAACCCTTACTGCCGGGTCGGATACACTCAGTGTGTACTCTGATCCCGATACACTAGATGTACTTTATGAAGTCGAAGTTCAAAATGAGCAAGATTGTCCGTAACTGATAGGTATGCTATATTTCTGTTCCTTTGTATTTAAAATGCTGTGTTAAAACTGGTCGAAGGGACACACTTGTCTAGACCCTGTCTGTGAACCGGTCGAAAGGACAGTGCCGTCCGGTCCATGCCATTGGGGCTGGTCGAAGGGACACACTTGTCTAGACCCTGTCTGTGAACCGGTCGAAAGGACAGTGCCGTCCGGTCCATGCCATTGGGGCTGGTCGAAGGGACACACTTGTCTAGACCCTGTCTGTGAACCAGTCGAAGGGACAGTGCCGTCCGGTCCATGCCATTGGGGCTGGTCGAAAGGACACACTTGTCCGGTCTGGGTTATGTTTGGGTAACATAAT
Organism: Diarsia mendica; assembly: GCA_949316265.1. Taxonomy (NCBI): domain Eukaryota; kingdom Metazoa; phylum Arthropoda; class Insecta; order Lepidoptera; family Noctuidae; genus Diarsia; species Diarsia mendica. The sequence continues at coordinate 24,827,396 of OX438893.1, read as the reverse complement.
GAGCTTGTCAGATGTCATCCGGTCCATCATTCATGATGGTCGAAGGGATGCATGGTTTCATGTCTTGCTTCAGAAGTTTATTAGAATAAGTGCTGTGCTGTTTGTCAGGCTGGACGAGCAGCTAATCAAATAATAAAATTGCCTGTTTTAGGACAACGTTAGATCTACGCCCGAGGACGGTCGAATGTCAGTCCGGCCGTGACGGCGCGATATATGACATTTGACGTTTGCTGTCGACGACGTCGGGACAGGATGGCAGCATGACAGATGTCAACTGTCACCTGCCATCCTTGCGGAACGTCACACAGGCGGGAGCGGGGCGGCCATCTTGGTCACTTTTTGGAATCGAGAGCCGCCAACGCACCACGCGCTTGACGAATCGCTTAATTCCGACGCCATCTTTAACAGTTTTAATTTGATTAGTTGAAATATCATTAACAGTGTCTAATTAGAGTGAATTAGAGTATTATTTTGTTAATCTGTAAATCAAGAAGAAATAAATCATTTGAAGACTTAATTTGTGACTTAGTTCGAGTTTCGACCCACGTAAATTATGGAAGATTCTGATATAGGCCATCCTGAGTCTATAAATTCAATTATGAATCCTAAAAGATAAATAACTACTGTTTTTTTTTTCGCGATTGCCATTGACCCCGAGTAGTTTTGATCGTGGACTAATAGTTTCAAGCAAGATGCTGTCAAAGAAGAGGGGAATTTCATCTGCCATTATCCTATCCTAATTACCTACATCAAATAAATGTGTGAATATTATAGTTTTCTTATAAAGTATGGTTACATAACGGCAGTTATCCAAAATAATAAGAATAATTTATTGTTTAAAAAAATAAGTCATTTCGTTGATTCCTGAAACTCACACTAGGATTATAATAACTAAACTGTTGTTGAAATAAGAAGAAATATCGCTGTGAACTCAAAATAATAATCGTGGTTCAAGGTAGGTCAACAGTTTAAATATACAGTTAGGATATATTTGAAATGGTAAATCTCGTATTTTTGCGAACAAAAGTTTCTTCAAAAGGGTCATTCCATGTAACGGGTGTTACAGGTCGTACACTTTTGAGATATAATTAAGCATTAATCGTGAAGGAAAACATATATACTTAGTCTTAAACAGTCACCTTTTAGATTGTATTTCTATAAAAACTTATCCGTATTTCAATACATAAACAAAAAGTTACAAAAAATCATTCTAAGAAGGCGTAACGGGTGTTACCTAATTTTGCCTATACTTTTTGGATAGGTTCGGATAAATGAGAAGTTCTGCGAATTTAGATACAAATATGTAGTTAAAGCCACGGTTTACGATAAATGTTGATATAGATCATCTGCTACATCCGTTATTATTAAATTTAGCACTGCATATATAATTTAATGTCAATTTAAGTGTGTAACGGGTGTTACAAGCTTGTGTAACGGGTGTTACGAGTACGAAATGAAAGCAAAAAATAAGTGAAATATCTTTATTTCCAACATATTTTCATGCCCTTACTTTTCTAATAGAATATCCCCTATTATTGAGACTCGGGTCTGGTAAAATGGAAAGAATGTTTCCGTATGCGACATCGGATATGTCGTCTTCATCACTAGTGAACACCTTCCCGTCTTTTCCGATCCTTTTCAGGAACATCACTCGGACTTCACCTTCAGGTTCCATGACCGAACTTTGGCATATTGCAGCATATCTGTATTCTTTGTGTGTTTTGGATCCAATTCGAGTTTACTTTTCATTTTTTCTCTTCTCTTCCGATCTCTTTCCCTCTCCTTTGCTAGATGTTCAGCACGGTTTTCAGGATTATTCTTTATACTTTCCCGATATTTTTCCATCCGTTCCTTAGCAGGAGCCATTGTGTGTGTGTGTACCCGTAATACCATACCCAAAGCTTAACACAGGCATAAAAAAAAACATAGAAATGTGCCAATCACAACAATCACCAAGTACAAACTCCATCAAATTGATATGACGGGGCGTCACAAGTGCTACAACCTCAAAACTGCAAGATATTTCTTCCTGAAAAGTATGTGAAATCCCAGATAACCTGCGATAAGTTTATAACTAAAATACGATAACTTGAATGATTAGCATAAAATAAGTAGTAAAATTTAATATCTCGCAATCATAACCTTACTTTCCCAGAACCTTGTTATTGTCATCATAACACATCGGTAGCTATGCCAACTTACATGCCTTTTCTGTAACGGGTGTTACAGTGTTATGTCCACTAAATAAAATTAAAAACAAGCAAGTAAAAAGCACAAAATACCTTTTATTTTTACGGTGTCCAACGGTCCAAAGATCACTCCATATAAACGTTTGTCGTTAACTGCCAATTTCAAATTATTTGAGAGTTCTCAGTGTTGCCAAAGTTAACGGAAAAAACTACCAATGGTACAATGCGTTTTGATGTCACTTCACTTTTGAAAAAAATCAATATGGAGCATAAATTTTCGCTTGTTTTTATCTAATTTCAGTAATTTGATGTATATTTAATAATTTAAACAACAAATTGAGTAGATATTCACAATTTTGAAAACAAGTATAAATTCGCGTACGAAATGGAATGACCCAAAAGTTATTCACATTCACAATAATTTCTTTCACCCCTTATTGTATTTTTTCACCCTTCTGTAACATTGTGTAACCCCATTATTTTTAACCTTGTCGTATGAAATCTAAAAACAAGTACCAAGAGTAAAACTTCCCTTAGGAAAGTATCCTATAAATGCTTGCATTATTATTTTTATTCGTTTAAGTTTAATTTTATTTTACGCTTCAATAACCTGATGTAATCCCGTTATTTGTTGGACCTGTTTTATTAAATCAAAATGCAAAAAGACTATCAAAGGAAGGATTAAAAACCATGAGTAATGATTTTCAAAACTTCTTGGGGTAGTCCTTCTTGACAAAAACGAATGCTCAAAGACCTGTTCTCACAGAAGGGTCATCCAAATAAAAACCCAAAGTTAAAACAACTACTGCAGTTAGATTTGAAACAATGAATCCATATTTGGGCACCCATTTAGGTGTCCCCTAGTTTTAGTATAAACAAGCAAAACTCTCCTTAACTTAAAACCAACAAGACTCAAGTTCTAAGGACCGTTATGAAACTTTAGGCTCTTACCTTTCTTTGCTACTTCACTCAAGTCCGGAAGACTATCTCAGGGAGTACGAGAGGGTCGTAGGAACTCGTAAATGCAAATCACTCGAGTTAAACGCAACCCTTTGCTAAATGTCCGTGAAAGACGCAGGCACAAAAGTATTACTGTCTTACTGTATATTAAAATAAAGACCGTATCAATACTTACCTATGTAAACAAATATATAAAGTTGAGGTGTATTTTTGTAATTGGTAAATAACAGCTTTTTACTGAATGCATTTATGAACGTCATCATCATCATCATCATTTCAGCTCGGTATCACGCACTGTTGGCTATAGACCTCCCCTTTTCTCTGGCACTCTTCTCTGTTCTGTGCGTCTCTCATCCATCCGTTTTCCGAGCTCCTGACGATACCATCCACCCAACGCGCTTTAGGACGGCCCTGGTTTCTCATGCCCAACCTTGACCAGTATTCGGTCAGATTTTTACTCTATCAGCCGCGTTTAGAACATCTAAAAAAATGTCTGTCTGTCCGTTTGTTTCGGCTAATCTCCAAACTCCTGGGTGAACTCTGGCAGGACTATTTACTGGTAGATAGCTGATGTTATAACTTGGGCTTTAACCTTTTTTGGCTTGGTCATAATATCATCATCATCATCAGCCCATAAAGTTCCCACTGCAGGGAGTCAGGCCACACCTCTAGGAGAGGTGCGGCCTGACTCCCTGCCTGCTTTAATACACCACGCGGGCCCAGTGCGGTTGGTAGATGTCATGCCAGATTTATCATGACGTTTTCCTTCATAATATGTATTATGCACTTTAATAATAACCCAGTTCATAGCTAACATTTCCTAAACAGCATAAAAAACATAGTAATCACGCAATCTTTCAGCTGACAAACAAACGATCGCCTTCCAATTGAACTTCTGTTTATAAATCTGTAGCAAATAGGGGTTTTCCGTTTTTATTACGGTCTTGTGGCCTGTATTTCATTTCGTATCATTTGATTCTCGCTATGATGTCATAGGGGGCGGGGTTTCAGCGACAGCTGGATTTTTGCTGAAATAGGCTTGATATAGGAGTTAATTTGAAAATTGAATGAGTAGGTCAAAACACAGTGGGTGGTCTGGTCTTTGGCCCCAATCAAACCACTGTTTTAAATTTGCAACGACTTAATAATTATAATAAACTAGCTTAACCAGCTTCGCCCGCGTGGTGTTTGACATTGTCCGACGGGACTACCGGGATAAAAAGTATCCCATATGGTAATCCAGGTTATAAACTATCTGTGTGCCAAATTTCTTGCAAATTAGATCAGTAGTTTTTGCGTGAAAGAGTAACAAACATCGTCACAAACTTTCGCATTTATAATATTAAGTAGTAGGATTTACTGCTACATAACGTGTCCTTGTTCCTAGAAAAAGTTCAAAATAAAAACGGATCTCTCTCTCTCCTATATCCTTCTTAACCTTTATTTCGCAGTAACAACATCTCCCATCGACCTGACCTTCGCATCAAATACCGACAAACTCTCCCCGAAAAACAAATTACAAGTACGTCGTACCCCCTTCGTTCGCCCCATACCATCCACCCCCGCCCCACATTCACCCCATTTGCATACCATCCCGGCAATACACAGCAACACAAATTATCCCTGATATATGATAGCAGCGTTTTTTCCGCCCTACATACTCAATAATATAGGCTAGGAGCTCGGCGACTACTAAAGAACTCCAAGTGAATACCTACAGTAGTACCGCTCAGAAGGTTAAAAAGTGAGGTAGGTCAGGGTTTTAAGCTGAAACTTGCCACAAAACTTAGAAGGTTACAAAGATTGCGTAAATCGCAATTTTATTTTGTTTACTAGTATTAAAATTAGATGTGAACCATTTTCTTGTCGCTGCAAACCGAACGGTAGCCATTATTTTGAGCTGTATATCTTGTTTCATGGTTATTGCTTAAGCTGCTTCGTAATAGCATTTAAAGTAAAGTTCAGTGGCAATTAAAGTTTTAAAGGCTCATTACGAAGTAGAGCATCCGCGAAAGACACAAGATAAAGTAGTTTTAGAACAAAAATACAAATGTCAACACGATAAATGTAGTTACTGAAATACTTGCAGTTTATTGCTCGAAAGCAATTAAATTGAAATGAATATTCGTAAATGGCCGCCGATAAAATCTATATACGGTATCGCAAATTCGCAAGTATAATCGGAACTCATTAAGTCACTTTACATTGTAGCCGCTGTACGAAAATAGGCGAAGATTATTGCGATTCAGGTCTCGTCCACCACTATTGTTCATTCCGGAAGTCTACAACAGTTAAAGAAAATGTTTGTGCGTTTGTATTCCGAGCCACCGCCAGGGGTAGCTCTAGTTCTCAGAACGACAATGCATTTCCTTTGTTATTTTAAAATCTTATTTGGCATCTATGATCCTATATGGACTATTTGCGACCGCTGTGTCAGTGACGAAGCATATAATTTATCTAAGTATGTCCTGTTATAGCCTAGACAGAGAAAGTGTATACCGAGAATAATATCGCTTTCTAGCCAGATCAAGTTTTTTTTAAAATCTATTGTGTCTGGCTGATAACAAACGTTTAAAACGAAATATCGCATTAGAATAAAACGTTCGGTTGATGAAATAATCAATGGAGGCTACTTAAATATGTCTTTAAAAAATCATAACCAGACGCGGATGCCAAACTAGTCAGAAATCGATTAATTATGCTATTTGATACAGACGAATCATGCGAATGGTTTAAAAAAAATCATTTTCAAAGATCTGAGATTATGTATGAGATATACGTATCTAGAATCTGATTGAATTGCATCAGTGTCAGACAGCCTTGTGCGAGGACGTTCACGCCACCTAATACATGCGTCTGCTCCGACCGCGACAGTTGTTTTCGCGATCAACGTGTGCCGTTACACAACCTGTGTTTGTCCGTCTGTGTTCGTAAAAACCGAAGTTTCACGATCGCGCTCGGCTCTCGACCCGGAATGTTACTAATTGAAGCTTGGACGCTAGTTTGTTTTCAAACTAATGCGTAATTTTTGTTTGTGCATTTTTACTAGATACTAAAATGTAGATGCTGTATAAATTTGTGTTTAAGTATATAATACAAATTACTTTACACTTATTACTTTTATTCGAAATAGTCATTTGTTATGATGTGTGAGCATTGTAAACTGGTTTCTGTTTTAGAAAATACCTATCTAAATAGTTTAACTTGACAAAATTGTATTTTACTAGGCTAAATGAATGATTATTATAATTCTAATGATGTCAAGAATTTATAATTTGATTAGAATCCGAGATGAATGTAGCGAAATTGTTTGTTAGATTCGTGGCCTTATTTGTGAAACATAAATTAAGGGACCGACTATATTTTATAATCAAATTTTGAATATTTTATACGGATTGAACCGTCTTTGATAAATTAATGAACGCGAACATTAGGTTTTTATTTGTTTACTACGCTGCCTACGTATTTCTGGGAATTGTCTAATTAATTATGAAAAATGTTTATTGATTGACTATGACTATTAACCAGGCATATTTTATGTTAATATTCCCTTATGGCGATGACCAACCCGACCACACCTCAGTAATTAAACAGCACATAACATAAACTATCGACACCTTGTCTCCTCGACTATTAACCTATAACTTGCCGCGCAAAACTTCTTTCAGAGATAAAATGATAAATTCCCAGAAACATGTTTACACACAGGGGCAAAGGAAATTATTTATTAATGGCAAGAGTCTTGTATAATATCCACAATGCTTAACAACTTGGTATAAGCAGGGATAAATCCTGAGTTTATGAGTAAAATATCTTGTCGAGAAAGTGTTTAATATTTTTTTATGATTGACAAGATGAAGCACTACGTCTGTTTTAATTGATTAATTATTTATTGATTTATTGTTTTGATTGTAGGGTTAGGTCTTAAAGTAGTAACCGTTAGTCTAGATAGGTAGTGTCCCATCTAAACTAGATCACTGAATTTAATAAACACCACCAAGTTAGCTGTATTACCTAGGTACTTACCTAGATTTCGTGAAAATAAAAATAAGTCTTCTTGGCAGTTTTCGATCATGGCGACCAATGTTAGAGGACACTAGAAATCGACCCAGGAAGAATGTACTCAAGTGTGTGCTCAAACACAGCTTCTCTTTCTACCCTCACTGTCATAGTCCAATTCAACACAGCAACGGCAATTCAACACAACTGCAGTGAGATCAGGCACAGGACCAACAGCTTAAAATACTTCCACCAACTTTCAAACTCCGTTCAAGTTAGCTAATACTATTCATCTCACCTCACCAAGATAAATTAAACTTATCCAGAGAACCTCCAACGCCTCCTCCTAAATCAAGATGCCAAGCGAGTACACAATGGCTCATGACTTAAAACTTTTCAACCATAATTCCACGACGCATCATCTTCCTCATGTACCTCATCAATAATTCATGGGCCTATGACGTCACAACGTGGGGGTGTACTGACGTCACGGCATCCTGTAATGCCTTCCTGTGCGATGAAATATGTATGCTTGAATTGTGGGCTGAATTTGCGATGGATCAAAGATGTCGGCGCTGGTTTATGTGTTGTTTTGAATTAATTATTTGCGCTGTTGGTTTTTGAAGATTGGAGATTTTGTTCTTATCGATTTTGGAATTATAGAACTTGACGTCACACTTGTAATTCTAGAAGGGTGAGACAGAGATGTATCAGTGTGAAACATTTTGCTAGTTGTTTTTCAGTCCTAGGTTTATAGATATGTGCCTATTGCCATCAACCGGACACAAAACGAGGTTCCGTGTTTCTGCTAAGAAAAAACACTTATTCTCAGAATGGAGTAGAGTAGAGTAGAGTAGGGACTCCGTTTTCCGCACTTAGACTCTTGATCGGTCCGTTGTGCGTAGGTGTCCTGGCCAGCCTAGCTCCGCCCAGAAGCACAGAAGTTTCCTGGGAGCTTCACAGGCTTCGCGGAGCGACCTCACCGTTCCGAGGATTTGTCTGCGTTGAGTAGCCACGACCTCGCATTCCAGGATGACGTGGGCGGCTGATTCTTCAGCATCAAAGCAGCCCCTGCAGAGTGGGCTGTCCGTGGCGCCTATGGTAAAAAGATGTTTATTGAGGGGGCAATGGCCCGTTATTGTCCCTATTATTATTCTAAGGTTATTTTTACTTAGGCTAAGCAGTCGTTTTGTTAGCCGCGGATGTAGACTTGGCATCGCCATTTTTGACTGTCTGCAGTCTGTAGACCGTGACCATTTGCTGTTATGGAGTTCAGTTGATCTCTCTCAGAATGGAATCAAAGAGTTTTCTCTCAGCAGTCTCAGCACTTGTGCTTGTGAGCACTAGACGGGACTAGACCAACAAATTCAGTGCGAGTTGTTGACAATAATAAGACTCAATCCATATAAATAAAAAGAGAAGTCCTGACTGACTGACTGACTCATCAACGCCCAGCCCAAACCCTTGGACCTAGAAAGCTGAAATTTTGCACAGACGTTCCTTTTATAATGTAGACAAGGAATAAGGAAGGATTTTTCGAAATTCAACCCCTAAGGTACTTAAATAGGGGATGAAAGTTTGTATGGAAAGTCGTTATCTTCACGCGGGCGAAGCCGCTGGCAAAAGCTAGTCATCAATGATCCCACTGCAGGGACTCAAATTTCCTCTCTAGGAGAGGGATGTTCTATAATCCACTACGCGGACCCAGTGTGGGTTAGAAGATGTCACATGTCTGCGAATTTGTTGGTTCTAAGACATGCCGGTTTCTCCACGATGTTTTTCTTACACAAAGTAATGCACCTGCCTGGGTTCGACGTTCCAACCCACGACTCACTGTACGTAAGTTGGGGCCGCCACCACTGAACCACCGCCTGACTCAACATGAGACCATAATCCTGCTTTAATTAAGCAATTCCACCCACAAAACACCTATCTCCTTTACCAAAAGCCTCCACAACACCAAAATAAACATTACCCTTGCGCAAGAACAACAAAAACTGTCGCAAACTCATCAAGATCAATGCACTGCACACGCGCAAGGCTTACGTCATCCAGTGCAGCAAGCCCATTAAACGATGCAAGTTGTTTAGTACCTACCACTTAGTTTAGTTCTGAGCGTATTGAATAACTCACTATTTAAGATTTTGATTGGCTGTTTGAAGTTTTATCTACTTGTAATTCTGCGTAGATCTTCTTTGGAATGTTAGGCGTTATTGTTATAATAGGTTCCTAGTCAGTAGTAGTTCCTAATTGTAACGAAGATATTCTAGGAAGGACTACATATCTGATCAATCATCATCTTAGTACATTTGCCCTATTCAATTGCACTGCACTGGGCCCGCGTGGTGTATAATGGCCCACTCTCTCTCTGACAAATATAGGGCAGGCCCTTTTCCAAGCAGTGGGAAGGATATCTAGATTGGTTGGGCTGATGTCTTTCTATTTAAAAAGTGATAAATGCTAGTGAAATTATACACGACACGAGATTTTTATTGAATTGGATGCTAGTACCAGAGCACTGGCTTTACTCGATAGACTAATATGCCAATTCAGACTCTACTTAAAGCTATCTACTTAAAGTACTGATTTAAACGACAAACTTAACAATGAAAATAAATTATACAGTTGGCACTGGGTAATATTGGTAAGTCTGGCTGTCAGACTTTCGGACCACTGACCACCTGTTACGAGATCTACAAATGACAGCCATGAGTCCGTGACCAACGGCTTAACGTGCTTTTCGAGGCACGGAGGAAACTCGGTATCCTATAAGGCAAGCGCGGCTTAACCTTTTTTTAGCGGGTGGAAAATCATCAAATGACTCCTCCCGCTCTGGGCGAAGCGGAGGGGATTGTCAGACTTCTACTGACTAAAAACCACCCATGTTCCTTCTTAGTCCTTTGTGTCAGGAGCCGTGGTATCTCTTTCGAACAACCCGCAGCCACGATAGGGGCCACCAGCTCCTCAAATCTTTAGCTACATAGTTACGTAAAATTCACGCTGAACAAAAAGCGGCCTCTCGCGCACATGGATCAAGATCATTGCACCGCGCGCTTACGTCATACTCCGAGTTAGTTCAACGATGCAACTCGTTTCATTTTAGTTGTTAGCTTTGCATAATTATGTGTTGTGAAGTTAAAACGTGTAATATTGTTATCTTCATTTATTTGTACTAAAAGTTAAGATAAACGTGAATGAATTTACGTGATTGAATTGTTTTTGAGTTCCGAAGTTTCGTTGGGTTTTTTATTTTAAATTTGTAATTTATTTGCCCTGCTATGGTTTTATTTCCAGTTTATAAGGGTCTATATTTAGTCTTTCATTGTCTTTGGTTTCGGTTAATATGAATGGCAGCAAAGCAGTTAGCAATATGACCGTTGGACTGCCAAGTCATATACGTGCCGAATTTCGAACTCTTAATGCACTAAGGAATCCATGCATGCCTGTAAAGCCAGGTCAGAGGTCCATGGGTGGTATAAAAGCACTAACCACAAGATAAAAAAGAAGATGGAAGAAACTCATATCCTACCCTAAAACCAATGACGTAATCTCCAGCTCCACATTACATTACTCTGTGTATAAACAGGAGTGTTAAAAGTGTAGCCCGTTAATAAAAAGCGTGACACAATCGCACTCATGCGCGGGCTTGTTAAGATCATTGCACTTACTGACGTTATGACGTCATCACGACATGCAGCACTGATTTTTAAAGTGTGCACCATTTAAACCGAAATAGGTATTGTGTGGTTTGAATGTTGATAGTTTTGTTTTAATTTAGTTTTGGGTTGGAGACCTTTTTGCGGAAATTGTGGTGGCAAAATGTATGCGTATGACGTCTTGAAACAGTTCTAACTTATTCTTAATCCAGTGTGGAAGCGTGACAGAACTATACAGGGTGCCTAGCGTCATCACTTTTCCACACTGGATTAAGAATAAGTTAGGAGTGCTTTAAGACGTCATAGTAGGGCCCCAGGTCAAATGCATCTGGTATTATTAATTTCAGGGATAAGAGGAAGTCTGTAGTGAACTGAAAACTTCGGTTCTTAATTTGGCAACGTTTATTAATATTGCTTCAATGGATTACATGAAAAAGCGTAAAATCTAAAATTGGTCGTTCATTGTTTTAAAACGAAGAAAAGACAAAGTAAAATCTTATGTCATTGAAAAATGCATAGAGACAACGAAAAAAGGTTTCGTTCCATAACAAAGTAGAGCACGAGCAGGTGACTAAAAAGTTGTGTGGTAATTGGTTGTCGTGGTATGGACATAATTATGATGTATAAGAAATAGGAAAAGTTTTGATTATGAATGTAGAGAAGGTGTATCAGTAAAGCAAGACGAGCAAAGAAGCGATGGGTAGACTGTGTAAGGATAATATGGAAAGAAAGAAAGGGTCTCATGATATGGCGAGTAACAGAGAAGTTTGTAAGAAAAAGACATGTTGCGCCGACCCCAAATGAATTGGGATAAGGGTGAGAGAATGATGACGATATTAATTTTAAGGCCCAGAATCCCAGATTCACAGACCACACTTTGACTTTACTAAGTAAAGTATGATTTTTGGAAAGTAAAGAACAGCTTGACAGGACTAAGAAATATATTTTTGCGTGAAAGTAGATCTTTCTATCAAAGTAAAGTCAAAGTGTGGTCTGTGAATCTGGGCCTAAGAAATATATTTTTGCGTGAAAGTAGATCTTTCCATCAAAGTAAAGTCAAAGTGTGGTCTTTGAATCTGGGCCTTAGAGATATCAGTATTCAGTTGCAATCGGAGTTGGGCAATCCCCAGTGTAAGTAGGGAGAACTCCCCGTCGGGGCTGTGGATTATCGCCCGTCGGGGCTGTGGATTATCGAAAGGTTAACGCGGCTGCGACACAAGGGTGAAGAAGGAACATGGGTTTGGTTTTTAGTCAGTAGAAGTCTGACACTCCCCTTCGCTCTGCCCAAGAGCGGGGGGGGGGGGGTTATTCGATGATTTTCCACCAACCAAAAAAAAAGTAGGGAGAACTCATCTAAGTCTGAGATTCGCCTAATTCGGTGATATTTGGTTTGAGCGGTATTATAGGGCTGTACGAGTGCACAAATGCCTTTATCACGAAGTTAGATGAGTTCACTATAATATAGGTATGATTCGTTATGGGGGAAAATTTCCACTTCCGTCAGTTTCCACATCATGGTCGGCTGGTTTGACATTCAATTATCTGCGAAAAACATTGTTCCTGCGTTAAACCGCAGTTTAAATCCATAAAAAAACGAACTTAAAAATGAAACTTAATTGCCGCAAAAGTTCAAAACATTGTTTAACCACAAAAACATCAAATTAAGTAATAAAGCAACATTAAAACAAGCTATAAGGTGTATAAGCTCAACACGGAGACTGTAACCAATCAATTATTTATATCTGATAAATATCATAAAATTCACTCACTGAAGGCCACGGTTTAAGGATAAAGCCATTCCCTACGGTAAGGGTCATCACGGACGAAGACTTAATAAACAAAACACTAGCTTCTAGCCGCAGCTTTGCCCGCTGAGATTGCAAATCTCTCCCGTTGGGGCTACGGGTTGTTCTGAAGAGATACCGCGGCCTCGACACAAAGGGCTAAGGAAGAACAAGGGTGGTTTTTAGTCAGTATAAGTCTGACACTCCCTATCGCTCTGCCCAGAGCGGGAGGAGTCATTTGATGATTTCCCACCCCAAAAAAAAAAAAAATTTACAAATCTCTTACCATATTTTTTTGTAAAAAGTTACTCCACGGGATCATACTCCCGGAATGAAAAGCATCTTATATTCTTACTTGGATTATGGACTACTTAACATACCATAACATCACGCCTGAAATCTCTGAAGGGTTAGGAAGAGGTGTAACCATAATAAGAGAGTACCTAACTAACAAGTACACCACCAGTTAGATTTTTAAGTCTCATGTAAAACGGGGCGTGCCTATTGCCATCAATCGGGCACGAATCTAGACTTCGTGCTAATGGGGTTGTTTCCTGGAAACTTCGCCGCAAGATGGCGCTGGTATTTGGCTACACATGTCAATTTTTTTTAAATAAACGTTTGCATTGTGTGGACGATTTTTCAAGTATTTGCGCGGGTTTTTTAACTCAATTTGTCGCTGCACAATGTATGCTACCTGGCGTATCACCCAGTTGAAGGAGGAATTGAAAAAACGAGGAACAACGCAACAAGGAAAGAAAGCGGAGCTTGTCGAAAAGTACAATAGATTTAACATTTTATCGACTTTTAGCTGTTTTCTGGGTAATATTATGGTTCTACAAGTTGTAAAATAAACTTCACTCACTAACTTTTTGCTTTTTAATGATCTAATAATAAACAAAGTAAGGTAATACATCATTTGTTAAAATGTTACAAAATGTATAGTTATTTGAAAAGAACCCATTTCCCCACTCAACCAATTCTTATGTCTGGAATAAGATCAAAGCTGGTAGATGGCAGTGGTTCGTTTGATGTTATAGGGCTTGCTAATAAGCAACGCCTTGCATTTCTCTGTTGCAATCGCTCAGTTCGAGCTGAGGTGACACTCTGTGATTCATTTCAACAAAATATAGAGGGAACAGCAGATTTCTTCAAAATTTTGCGTTGGAGTGGAAAGCCTGAAACAATATTGGGTAATGTTAATACTTGGCATAATCAGTGTGGCTTAAATCCCCCATGAGCGAACGTTGACTTGAAGTGGGAGAAACCAAGTCAACGTTCGACCCTTGTTTCTCCCACACATTCAAATTATTAATAAAAGTCAGAATTAATAATAGGTATCGTACTAACCTGTCGCCTTAGAAGTGGTCTCGTAGTTTGTTTCGTTGAAATGTTTCCCACATAACCTCGAAAAATTACTTGTTTTGAAATTTTTTAGTTTCAGTGCCTTTTCCCACTTTCTCTTCGTGCGCAAATTTCTTAGAAATCTGACAACGCCTATTTCTTTGCATCCAAAGGCTACACAACGACCCATAATATTGAAAAAAGTCACAAAATATTAAGTTATTGTTCAATTTCTATGGAGTTAGACAGTTTGTTTGTAGCCAACGCACAGCGCCCTCTACGTGGAACTATTTGACAGTTTTCTTCCCCATTGCTGCTAAACAGAATTTTTAATTTCCAAAATCAAGCCGATTCCCATAATAATTGAGTACTTTTTGTTCTTTTTTTTGGAGGGTGGAAAATCATCAAAAAACCCCTCCCGCTCTTGGGCAGAGCGAAAGGGAGTGTCAGACTTCTACTGACTAAAAACCACCCATGTTCCTTCTTAGCCCTTTATGTTGAGACCGCGGTATCTCTTGAGAACAACCCACAGCCCTGATCATTGACTACTTGTGATCCGAATTTTATCGAAATCCGTTCAGCAGTTAAGACATAAAGGACCGACAGACAACCAGACAGGTTTACTTTCTCATTATATTAGTATGTATGTAGGTCCCTAGTCCCTACATTATATTTACCGTTTGAATCGGGATAGTTGCTAGGGGTTTAAAAACGAGGGGAGGACTTGTCTGGACCAGACTTGTTGTAATGAGAATATGGCAGATGCTTTATCTGTCTGTATTAGATGGGTTGTAGACAACTTAATTCGGAGATTAAAATAAGATATTCAGGTTGCTAAAGTCCAGCGTAATCCCAATGCTCTCTTTGTACAGTTTTCATAGCGATTTTACTTTGTCAAACAAACTTTAAAAGTAATGAGTAAGGAATTTATATATGTTTTGTTTACTTCAGGATATATTTCAATATATGTTTTTTTTAAATGCCATTGGGCTGCGGATAATGTGATAGAAGAATCCTGTCTGGTTAGTAGCACCCAGTAAATAAGCAGTATTTAGTTATTCATAAGTATATAAATATTATGGATGGAGTAGAAACGAAGACCAATCAAGCCATGCAAAACTAGTTGCGAATCGCTCATTGTACAGGAAATCTATACAAAACGAGGTCACGTTTTACTGGAAATGTTCTGTGTGTAACTTTAGAGAAAATTGGAGTGTTGGCAAACCCTTTCATATTATATTTTTGGAAACTTGTCAACCCTACAAGTAACAGTTATTATTTTATATTTATAAGCGTAACAAAAGAATACCGCGGTACCGCCCGATTTTATTGCCAGACTATAAAAAAATGTAATTTTATAACCCTAGAAGTGCCAGCTTTAGCTAGATTGACCGGTTAATGCCCGGAAGAGCTGAATGTTACGGGCAAACTTAATAATCGGTACATAAATCTTAAGGTATCAAATATAATAACTTTTTCGTCATTAAATAATTATTTTTATGGCTTAAGAATTTTATTTTCGATCGGTATTTTTTTCTGAGAATATAATTTGAGTTAACCTGTAAATGGCCTCGGTTAAAGGTTATATTATTATATAATAATATTTATAGCGATGTAATCAATTAAAGTAAAAGTTTTATTTATGATTATTTTGTTATTAATGTTATGTCTTTAGGATAATTGATAATACCTTCTTTTATTGCTAATATCACACCGGTTCATGGGGTTAGAAAATTGGTGAAAGTTATTGAGATTGTCAGAATTCCATTGTCAATAGTTAATGCTATTTATTATGATATAAAATATCCTTACATGTCACTGACCAATGACTATCTTTTGGTCGAACCAGAATACCCAATTCCATTTAAAAACGAAGACATACCAATCTCCATACCAGGAAAATTGCCATAATTCGTTCAGACAAATTAGTGGCGTTCACAGTAACTCTTAGCAAAAACATTGCTTCTATTTCAATTACGGTTAACTTATTCCAAATAACTCCGCAGCAAGCCTAGCGCGAACCTATCCTATGACCAAATACACACAAAATACCATCAGATACACACACACACAAGCAACACACACACACATAGACAAGCCTGCAGCATTCCTTCCGCTGTGCGAAATGTCCACTTATTGATGTAGGTCAGTGTTGCTGCACTCCTCACTCCTTTGACTATTGATCTTTGGTCTCATTCACACCGGGACCGGCCGGTCGAAGAATTTATTGAACGAGTTAGCTTGTTAGGTCTGCAACTTGCATTGCTTGGAGAATGTATTATGACATGAGTTTGTGTTTCGTGTTTTTTTTTTTCTGCGCCGCGAAAGGGTTGGGTCAGTTTTTCGGTCAAAGGGGTAGCATGGTATTGTGTGTTTACGATGGATCTTAAGATAGTGTACCTATCTGGAGATGACAGTTGAATTGAGTTGAAAGTCCGTGACGTTTGAATTAAGTTTTTTCGAAAGGGTTGACTTGGTGGTTGATAATCCGTTGCCCCTACGACCGGATATATACTTTCTCTTTGGGAACCGCTTCGGTCCAACAGAGTGATGAGCAGACTGTGCAGTAATAATACTTTATACACTATCGGTAAATAATAATGTTATCTGCCTGGGAATTTGTTATTCGCAGAATAAAAAAAAATAAGGAAGTAGGGCAGGGATTTTAGAACATGGGAACATGTTTTTCCCTACTTGGTCGTTCAAAATGTTCTGATTCTAACCAGTTTGACCTACACGGTTAAGCTCGCGTTAACTTAGTAGTACTCGCAGATTATTTCATACAAATAACTTCTATTTTTAGAAAAAAGGCATTCAAGGAAGTTTTATTGGTGATTTAAATTATATTAGTCAGTAAAGTCAATAAACAAAAAAAAGTTTTCGTGACCGTAACAAATGTTTGTTACGGTCGCGAATCCTATTTTATTTAACACTAGCTGATGCCCGCGGCTTCACCCGCGTGGATGTCGTTGAAATTATATACTAAAACCTTCCTCTTGAATCACTCTATCTATTAAAAAAAACCGCATCTAAATCCGTTGCGTAGTTTTAAAGATTTAAGCATACAGACAAACAGACAAAAATAGCGACTTTGTTTTATACTATGTAAGGAGGATATACAACCTGACACTGACCGGAAAATTGCAAAAAACTTAAGTAAGTAAATTCGAATTTCGCGGGTTACCCTGGAAGAACCACCTCAAGTCCAGTAGAGCTAGGTATATACCCTAAATCTATCTGTAGGGAGACCTTTCCAGTGTTCAGAAACTAAACTAAATAAAATGCCCAACACTTTGTTATAAACTTTACGTGTTACAGCTTTGACCACAAGCGTAAAGGTTTACTGGTAAATAGAATTAATACCGTAAAGGAGGGTAGTTTGAAGTTAGGACAGTGTTGTTTTAATTACAATTAGAGCTTTCGTTGATTTTGGAAGAGTTGGTGTCTTCTGGGTTTTATTTCAATACCTCCATTTTAATGGAGGTATTGAAATGAACCCTTCGGGGCTGCAGGTTGTTCGAAAGAGATGGGTAAGAAGAAACATGGGTGGTTTTTAGCCAGTAGAAGTCTGACTGTTTCCACTGCAGGGACTCAGGCCTCCTCTCTGGGAGAGGGATGGTCTATAATCTACCACGCGGGCCCAGTGCGGGTTGGTAAGACGTCACATGTCTTCGAATTTTTAATTGGTTTATAATTGGTTCACAATAAACATTAATTTTGTCAAAACTTGTAGAGTTTGTTTGAGAACTTTGTCACAACCTCGAAGATAATGTTTGTTATCACGACATTTGACATCCCAAATCATTATTTGGTATATATGCAACTGTCTATACCGTCAGTATCACTCAGAAATATACAAAAACAACCCCCATATACGGTTCAGCAATGACCTCCAAAATAACACATTTATCTGTTTTTTATCTCACATGATTGAATCGTAGGAGAAGAGCCAGAGCGCCCCTTTTCACGTCTAAAAGGTTAAGGGCAAAGAGACGCACCCCATTCGTTTATCCAACAGAGGGAGAAGGCAATACCCTTCTCCCTCCCACATGGTCCATGGGGTGCCATAGCAACACCCTAATTGCTTGATTAATCAGAATTAGTCACTAAAGGATAAATGCTGTGTGATTTTTCATGGCGTGCAGTTATGAATTGACTTACAGGCAGTAGCCATTGATGCTAGGGGAGACCTGGGGGTTTAAAATCGCCATCACATTATCTGATCATAATATGAATGATGTATTGCAGTATTGATGACTGCCTAATGATCTCTACAGACTGTACTTCGGAGAGTGTGCGCAAGAGCTCCACGAGCTTATTCCACCATCTCCCTTCTTCCATCGAGAGACTAGGCGTACTGCAGGGTATCACCCATACCTTGTCGATGTTCCACACATTCGTACGAAGCGTTTTACTAAGTCTTTCATTATTCGTACAGCCTAGGAGTGGAACACCCTGCCTGCGTCGGTTTTCCCGAGTTCATATAACCCCAATCTATTTAAGTCGCGAGTAAATAGGCTTCTTCAGGGTAAGCTCGTTCCATCGTCGACCTCATCTCTGCCCTTTTTTTTTTTGGTGGGTGGAAGATCATCGAATGACTCCCCCCCCCCCGCTCTTGGGCAGAGCGAAGGGGAGTGTCAGACTTCTACTGACTAAAAACCGAACCCATGTTCCTTCTTTGCCCTTGCGCCGAGGCCACGTCATCTAGTACAAAAATCCGCGGCCCCGACGGGCTCATCTCTGCCCTTAGGGCAAGATTGAGGTCAAGAGTATTATAGCCCATAAAAGATTTTAAAAAAAATCTCTAAGCTTAGCTGAGCTGCGCTTTAGTTCAGATTACATTATAGAGGTTTATATTTAGAAACTGTCTCGTTGGTATAGCGGTCGCAAGCACGACTACTGAGCGTGAGGTGGGTTCGATTCCCTGGTCGGGTAAATTGTTTTTGGGAATTTCCATCAGGAATTTCTCAGTAGCCCTTGTCTGGATTTGTTCCTGGTTCAAGGCAATAGGCTCACTCTCTATAACATATCTGGCAACTTGTGGGTGTACTAAATACCACCTCTTTCAAGGAATAAAGGCGTTTTGTTATGTTATATTTAGTTGTCTTTTTGATGTGAGTGAATATGAAAATAAGTCCTTTTCTAAAGAAAAATACTTTGTCAAACTTTTTAATTCTACAAAGAGAAGTTTATAAACCTGTATGTTGAAAGTAAGCATTTATATTTGGATTGTTAAAGCAGCCACTCTGTGAAATTGTATCCTAATCCGTTTATGAACGACAAACAAAAAATCGAGAGAAACAAACTTTTTGAAACAGGTAAGTACTTATTGTGTTTTGTAACAAAATTACGTACAAAACATATAATTTCACACAGCGAAAATGTTCATTGTATTGTTAATCTTTCAGGAAAGTTCATTATTATTTAAAAACCTGGCAATGGTAAGGATAATGTTGATAAAAGTCACCTATCCAGATTTCCTTGTAATTATTAACAGTTTATTTACTACAATAAATTAGTAAACATAGATGAAGATCCTTCTAGGATCGTCCGAAGAATGGTCTGTAGAATGTAAATGGCAGTCCCATTTTTAGATAATTGTCTTATTGAGGATTCAGGAAACGTCAGATTTTCCGCTAGAGATGTCCATGTCTAAGAACAAGTTTCTATGAAAACGTTGCTTATATCTAAAACCTTTTTTAATAGAATTTACAGATTTTCGGTAAGTAGCTTACGTTTATTCAAAACATTTTTGCCATTCCCATCGTGGTTATATCGCTTACTTATACCAGTTTTCTGGATACAGGCCTTCTCCAATCCCGTCGGGGCTGTGGCTTGTCGAAAGGATAACGCGGCTCCGACACAAGGGCGAAGAAGGAACATGGGTTTGGTTTTTAGTCAGTAGAAGTCTGACACTCCCCTTCGCTCTGCCCAAGAGCGGGGGGGGGGGGGGGTTATTCGATGATTTTCCACCCACCAAAAAAAAAAAAAAGGCCTTCTCCAATCGATGCCAAATTCAGCTATAAAGCCTTCGAAACCCACACGTGCCACGCTAAATACAAAATCTAATATCTAGTCCAACTAACCAAACCCAAGGTCACAGATAGGCCTAATTTATTTTTCTCACAACCGTTACGTTCTTAGGGAATGGGGGAATTTTATCTGAATGCTTAACGCAATTGTCCTCAAACCGGTTGAACCTTGACCGCGATCGAGCCAGTTCGACCAACCCCGCCGACTTGCCGACTTGCTGTAGCCTATAGGAATGAAGTATGGTGCGTTTTGTTCAGAGAATTGTGCAGGCAGGCATTTTAGGACAGTTAGTAGCGCGAGTTAGGTGAAGGGGTCACGCAATGCAAACGCTCCCCGAGTAAGACGGAATTCTTTTTGAAAGTTTGACTTTTTGCGTTCTAATTTCTAGTGAAAAAGAAGTCTGATAGAAAAAGTTTTGTTGTGGACAATAATTAAGTGGTTTATTAAAATTTTTATAACACAATGGTGACGTTTTTGGACATAATCAATATGTTATGTGTTTTGCAAATACCATGTTGATTTGCAATGTGCTGTTATGGTGTTCGTTTTGTGTACTTGGTAAGCATTCAGCAAAGTTTCAATATTCTATCGCTTTATTGCTGAGCATGAGGTTTTCCTGGTTCAATTTCCAGCTTTATCAAAGTATCATAAGGTTTTTATATCTGTATTTATCAATTATAGCAGACCGTAGTCTTAATTTTTGCTTCCTTATTTGGAATAGGCTCTTCCTATTTTACATAATATGTCTTGAAAAATAAATTGGTGAAGTGAAGGTGAACACATCAGCTTGAGAGGGATGTGTTTTTGAAGCTTTATAATCTTTCTCACTAATTTAATATTATAAATTATGCGAAAGTTTGTGAGGATGGATGGATGTTTATAACTCTTTCACGCCAAAACTACTGAATGAATTTAGATGAAAATAAGCACACACATAGTTTATAATCTGGATTAACCACAGAACAGACAAATTATCTGCTCTGTGGGATTAACACATAGGATACTTTTTATCCCGTTAGTGTAATCCCGTGGGATAATAATCGAATAACACGCGGGCAAAGCCGCGGGCATAAGCTAGTATATTATAAAGCTTTGAAAACATAATCTTCCTTAGCAACACCACAGAAGTAATCCCGTGAGCATATATAATAGTATATATCCCGTAGTATATGACTATACATATTTTCGTCAACTGATGCTCAATAAAGCAACAATCTGTGGAGTGTCAATATCCCTTTGATATCGATACTTTTACTCCCGACACAATTTGATCAGAAACCGGAGTGCCGTAGATTATTTCCAAGCTACCTTTGTTTCTCGCGTCAAAGGAAAACATTTTGTCGTACTATGGACTGTTCCGAAACTATCTGATGAAAGTGTAAACATAGGTATCGTGTTCAGGTTACATACTTACGCACTCAGTAAAGGAAGGTTTAAAATTGTATGTTACCAGTTTGGTCACACATGTTGGTTGAATAGGTAACAACTTAGTAGATTTGTAAAATGAAAAATCATTGGCGTAAATTATTGATGTTATAGCATTATTAACCTCAAGATTAGATAGATATTTTGGAACGAGAATTGGAAACGGAATATTGATATTCAAAACTCTACTATGCGTATTAGGTTACGCCCGTTTTACGATGTCCGAATAGATTAATTATTATAGAAAATAATACTTACCGAATAAATGAAGAAATGGAACAGAATTTGTATGAAAATATTTTCTGCCAAGTAAATTAACTTAATCGTAGGTGGTGTAATACAGGCCCGACCTGAAAGTCAAATAAAAATCATTTGTAGTTATGTGATTTCACAAACTAATTTTTTGTTTTTATGATAATTGAATTACTTACTAAAAAACAAAACATACAAGGGCACTTATAAAATATCGACAGAAGGTTCACGGTTAGGGTTGGTTGTTTCCTTTGGAGAAGAACCGGCAAGAAACTCCAGTAGTGAAACTGAAATCTGCAGACCGGTTTTCAAATCAATTGCTTGCCCTTTTCATCATCCACTATTGTATCAAACCTTACTAACTTATTAAGCTAGTAGGACTTTACCAACATGCTGGTAAACTTGTATAACTTGTAAACACGTCTCCAAAACTTGCGATCACAAGTACCCGTGACTGGAATATGATAAAGACTAAGTTTGTACGTTTTTTCATCGGCTGAAACTTTCTATTAGACGACGACAATATATCGGGGCTTGTAATTTTGGTCGTAGGAGGAGTGATGTAAGTGCTGTAGTCGTGTGGGTAAGTTGTGAGCACGTTCGATGCCGGGAAGTTACAATAATGTGGAGTTCGTGATGCGAATGTGGATGCGGACAGTGGTTGTTTGAAGGGTAGTTTTCTTCAGCTGTAATGTTGATGATAGGATTGTCCTTGACTGTTTCGGGTCACGAAGGTCATTGTTAGCAGAGATTAACCATTGGCGGTGATTCGAGGGAAATAATACACCCTCTATTCCTTTACTCTCATAGTCCGATAGGGCGGCAATCTGACACGACCGGAGAGAGATCAGGCGCAGGACCAAACTACCAACGGCTAAATGGATAAAACGGATAAAACGGATGATTCCGAGGCAAGGAGGTATCTTACCGCCAACTTGCAAACTCCGGGCTATTACGGAGAAATGTCTAATGAAATACTCAATGGCACATTTCGGCCAACGATTCGAGATACCCATTAATTTAAAGAGTTCTGATAAAACAGGCGCTTTTCATAGGATTAATAATAATATTATTCAATCTGTACCAACCAATGTCCAGTACAGGAAGATTTGTGAAACTTGACGCTCTATTCTTAAAACTTTTTTGTTGAACACAAAGAAAAACATTTACGAAATTGCGGCCTATCCAAAGTTACTGACTAGACAATATAAAAATCTAGAGATAACTAGTAATTCTCTAGTCTTCTTTAGTCTTTTAGTAGTAATCCTCATTTGTCATGACAAAGAAACTAACAAACCATCAACTATTTAGTTGACTATTGTGGTTTTAGTCAATTAACATTAAAATTGTAACAATAAACAACAGTTTACTAAATAAAACCGAGATTTGAGATAAAAAAGAAACCATTTTTATCGTCACAATATTTTCTATTGTTACAAGCGTGAATGTGAAAGAAATCCTTCTGTAATAATATTTTTATTCAGTGAAAGACTTATTTTGTCGACTGTACATTTTCGTGAAATTATAGCCTTGTATGCTGACTCTACAAAATGATAATAGTTTTGGCATTTTGGACAACATACAGATAAATAAGCTTGTTTCTTTATTTTGGGATCAGATCGAGGAGTTGAGGGCTAGAAGCTAAATATCGCCATCATGACATAACCACAGATATTATAATACTTCGTACATAACAAAACAACACGCCTGTAAGCCCCGAAGGGTTATAGGTAGAGGTGTAAGTACCCATTAGTACACTCTTAGTTCGTCAGTTATGTCCAACTCCTACGTAATATCGTCTTCAGCTATAGGTACCTAAATCGATGTATTTACAAGCGGTATCTATATTCTGATACTTATATTTTTGTGAATCAACATACACCTGCTCTAAACCACTATTCCTATATTGGCTAGAGGCTGCATAGTCGGCTGATTGTGCCTGACTGGCTGCGGCTGGTCGGGCTTCCTCTCCCATCCCAGAGCATGTCTTTCCTTACAAAATCGTGCCCCCTGGTGTATCCGGACTTGTCCGGGTCAGGCTTGCTCCTGGCTGGGTGTGGTACTAAATCATCATCATCATCATCATCATCAACATACACCTGCTCTAAACCCTATTTATTTGTGGTCGCTGTAGCATATTATTATATTATGTCTTCTTCTATACTTCACTATTATATCTAAGTCTAAGTATATATATATATATAAATGTTATGTTGGTTTGTGTATGCTTCAAAAAATCAAAAAGTTCTGCACCGATCGAGCTGAAATTTTAGTATGACGCATCCGCATCAAGGATTGTTTTACAGTACCTATCCACGCGGGCGAAGCCGCGGGCATCAGCTATCTTGAATAAAATACTTAATTTATTAGGGTTTTGAAAATAGGTAAGTAGGCATTATTCTCGTTGTCACTACACTGGGCGACACCTAAAATAATAGAGCTCGATTTTGAACTCTCAGCTCAATGCCGAGAACTGAAAATTCAGCAGTACTCATTTATTTACACATTTTTCCGGGTTGTGCCTAGTTTATGTGAAAACGAGGATTACAGGACCCGTGCTCAATTCTATGAAGAAACTCCACAGCACTAGTGGGTCTATTCTTTACCCGCACTGAAAAAATAATGGAATATTATTTTGACACATTTTTCTCTCGTGCATAATAACGGGGTTCTGCTGGGAGCCATGAAAGAACCTTTTATTTATTATTTATTGCATTCTCATGTTAAACCGGTGGGGAACCTTGTTCCTTATACTGGATATCTACTTATTTTTAGATATTCTAAGACAGTCTTTGTCATTGATGTCTAGTATTTTTAATTTTTGTTACTTTTATGGAAATCTTAAAGTTGTGTTAATGTTACCAATTACCTTTTTGAGATCTCATAAATTAAAATTTTAAACAATTAGAGGAGTTTTTGATAATTTTACCGATTTTGTAGCACACTTGACTCAACAAGGATA
This sequence comes from Diarsia mendica, assembly GCA_949316265.1. NCBI lineage: Eukaryota > Metazoa > Arthropoda > Insecta > Lepidoptera > Noctuidae > Diarsia > Diarsia mendica. The sequence goes on along the minus strand of OX438893.1, from coordinate 24,802,792 downwards.
GTTCACTTCTGGAATTATGTCCATGTATAGTGAGTCAACTTATTATACTTTTGCACAATATAAATTCAGGCCAGAAATTTTAACACATATGATATCTAATAAGTATATAAAAATATTTTTTACCACACTTACTAAATAATATTTCCCCAAAACGTAGGTTCAATAATACGACGTATAAAACTGTAAGTGGTAGTTGATCCATTTTTAACATACAAATAATCGATGTATACAAGTGTATCTACATTATCTCATAGATTAATAAAATAATATGAAATTTATTTTGTACTGTTGATAGGCCTTATTATATTGAATTCACTGTAATAAGTTTTTATTTCGTAATTGTATTAACATTTCAAATAACAACCATTCACTCTTCATAACGTCGACCTCTAAAGTTATTAAAAGTATATAATATACAGTTGACTCATTGCAGTATACTTAGGAGCCGTCGAAATAACAATGCTACCTACATAAATAATTATAAAAATATAATTAGTATTTACGTTACTTGTTTATTTAGACCTATGACTGTCCCGAACCAGTGGCTCTAGAAGTCTGGCTGCAATCATCTTCACAAAATGATGGTGGATATAATACTGAAACAGGGTTCCGCATACCCTAACCATGATCTATACTGTCTCATTGCTGAGTACCTAATTATGAGGTTTTTTACATGAGAAAACTGTCATGTATTTCAATGTATACTTGTGTTCATATTTTCTTCCTTACAAGCATTTCTAGATGCCATCTTAATTTCCCTCTTTCTGGCTCTTTGACTACGTCTAGCAATCTATCGTTTCTTAGAACTCGCCCTACTTCCTAATCAACAAAGGAAATATAAATAAGGACTGACAAACGACAACGACCTTCAGAGAATACTAAAGTTAGTATCTATCGATTTCATAGTTTTATATCCGCTTCATCTATAGTACTTGCTTATTGTATATCCACGTATCTACAAGATACCCATTTCTTAAAACCAATCATCATCATTCTCTCCAGCCCTTTTTATTATTATGAGTCTGTTGTGTCCCACTGCAGGGCTAAGGCGCCCCTGCCCTCTTTCATGCATCTGTGCCATGTCTATGGCTGTTTTGGCCAAATTTCAAGCTCGTCGTGCCCCTTCTGCCAGTCCTGCCCTTATCCTAATTGATTTGGGGTCGGCGCAACATGTCTTCTTCTGCCATACTTCCCTATTACTCGTCATCTCAGCAGTCACCTCATTTCTACCTATATCATCCTTCACACAGTCCATCCATCGTTTCTTTGGTAAACTTACAACCATCATCTGCCTAGCCTTTTCCCAACTATATTGGGGTCGGCTTCCAGTCTAACCGGATGCAGCTGAATACTAGTATTTTACATGGAGCGACTGCCTATCTGACCTCCACAACCTAGTTAATACTAGGTAATACAATACCCTTTGGTAAGACTGGATGTCAGAATTTCATGTCACTGACTACCTGTAACGACTGCCAAAGATCTTTATATATGGCAGCCGGGACCAACAGCTTAACGTGCTTTCCGAGGCACGGAGGAAACTCGGTATGTCGGGCAGTCACCCATCCACAGACCGACCTAGGCAAGCACAGCTTTACCTAAAGATCGACCTGAGTGGCAGTTCTTATTAAGCCACGAGCTCCTCACACTGGTAAACTTACAACCATGAGTATTAATTTCTATTAGTAGAACAGCCTCGAGAAATACACAAACTGTAAGAAAAAAAAACTAGAATAATACTGTAAACGTTTTCAGCAGAACACTTTATGTAGATCTATACATCAATGCCATAGTAAAAGCATTACTTCTTCCGCATTCACCCGACAATACTACAGATATAAGCAAAAAAACTCTTTACTATACGCCATCAAAATTTAGAGTAACACACACATACAAACAATAAACCACACATACAATAAACAATCTTAACACCTAAAAACCAAGGCTGAATTTCATCTAGCATAAAAAATTACGCGCAGTTCGGCAAATATGTGTGCGTCAAACAAGGCTATCAAACGATAATGACACTTGATGCTCTGTAAATAAAGCCTGGAATGGCTCAGTGATGTAATCAGAGGGACATTAGTCCGGAATTGAGGGGTATACCAGGTCAGGTTACAAAAGTCCACAAATGTTTTGTGATAAAGGTGACCTTGGCCATGATTTGGGTATTTATGTATCTTAGTTTCGGGTAAGATTTACTGCTTGGGTTTCAATGTTTTACTAGACATTTTTAAGTTTCTTGTTTCTTGATCTCTAGCCGACATTTAATTAAAATTCATTTAAATTAGATATAATATCTTTACATTTAAGTACATTAAAAAAAAACACGTTTTTTCTACTTTTTATAATATTGTCAAAATGTGAATTTCATATTTGTAAGTATTAATATTCGCATCAATTACGTACTTACCTATTTCAATTTCTTACTTTTTTTATTGATTTATAATTTTTATAAATTAATTATTAAGAAAAGTCAAATTACATCGAATATTAATAATTACTCATGATTAATTGAGAATTATAAAATTATCTGCCATACAACTTAATTGACGACATAATTGGCAATGTCGGCATCAATCAATTTGGTCATAAACTCAGATAATATTATTTAGACGTTTAAAACCGGCAATTACTAATTAATATAACGGTTATCTTATATGGTACACCTGCGAAAGTATATTAACCGTATAACATCCATATTTACGACTTTTACTAGGGGGCTAAGCAGTAACTACAGAATACCACCTGCTTGGAATCCCATACATGAATGCCAGTTGCCTACACTTAGCTTGCAGATAGGTTCTTGCATTCCATGATAAAACGATGTTATTAAACTGTTTTTCCTCTACGTAAAAGTAATTCTAAAACAACCAAAAAACAAAACTTTCCCACAATCCTAGCAAAAAAAAAATGGCAACACCCGAAACAAAACACGGACGTACTCATCACGTGGACCGCGTGCGTGTGAGCGAGACCCCACTCAAAACAAGGGTGTAAGACAAGGACAGCGTTACATAACCTTGACCTGCGCAGTGGAAGCGCACAGCGCCACCCCGCGGCGTATATCGGAACTACAATATTAATAATAAATGGCGCGAGGAATGGCTGCCGAATTTTATCCACAAATTGACATGATATGTGACGTAATAGCGTTAATAAATTGCTTTGTTGAGAAAGGTATTTATTTGGTAAAGGTATTTATTTGGAGTTTTTAAATTGATAGGTTTATGTTCGTTTTTGCTTTATCGTGGGAACATTGTGATTGGGATCTTGTCGAATTAAGTACCTAATGGACACTGGGTATAGTGGGTATTGGACCTATACAGATACAGAGTGGATAATGGTAGACTGTACTTTCTAAAAGGTGAAACTTGTTAGTAACTAGTTTCGTTTGCAATAATTGTCCCACTCCTGGGCAAATACCTCCCCCATTAATTCCACTGCTGTCGATGCTGTACTTCTTCTCACTAATTTGTGAGGAAGTCACCCTAAACGTACCACCATCTTCTCGTCTGCCAGGACCGTGTCACAAGGCTCCAGTCTTACTATATTCGGGCCCACGGCAGCCATGACCTCCTGAGGCCAATTTAAGTCCCGAATCTGTATAATATGCTTAACCCAATAACAGTTTGCCCGACCCGGAATTGAACGCAGCAGTCGCGCTTAGGACCACTAGACCAGCGAGGTAGTCGGGACAAGTTCTTTCTAATTTCAGTTTAGTCTTAAATACAATATATTATTATTTATGGTAGAAGGACATGACATGTGATAGTAGGTAACAGGAAATGAACGGTCTAATAAGATGTTTGTTACGTAACGTAATAGGGTGGAAACACGGAAGTGTTCCTGTGAAGAAGGCGGTAACAAAGAAACATCGCCTACGGTATCTTTTCTTGTACACAATAATATTTCGAGTAACTGGCCGAGTACAAATGCGTATAGTGGTGGTGTTGTTGTAGGTACAGATACTACAGATGACGTATTTAATAAGTTTGTTCATGTCAAATCTATGGTCTAGAACTCTAGAAACACGTATTCTTATTATTGTAACATCACACCTGTTAACCCCAAAGGGATGGCACATGTGTACCTTATAGTAAAACTACATATCTACATTACGCTAGTTATGTCCAGACACTGTGACTGCAACTCAGAAATCCCTTATGAAAAACCCAATAACACTGCCCGTCCTGGGAATCAAAACTAGGTCCTCACTCCTCATGCTCAGTTGTCGCGCTAGATACTAGACCAACGCACTAGGCAATTTCATATTTCTGAAAATATCACAAGGAAAATTATTCTGACTCTTATTAATTTTATTTAATTAAATCGTTGGTAATAAACAATTAATTATTATAGGTATTGTTCGTTTAATAAATCATATTTTCTTCGTATTACAGCCCACTAAGGAAATCAAATTACCTTTCAAAAACACAACTGAGTGAAATCGTGTACAAAACTTTCGTTACTTTAGCTCTCACGACAAATCTTAGACATTCCGATTCTGAGAATATTTCCTAATGGTCTGTTAAAATCTGGTTTGTAGTAAGATTACTTAGAATGTTCGTTTTTTAAAGTATTTATAAAGATATTTTCAAAAATTGATAATAAATTGAATAGCTCTTCACTTCTTTAATATTAGTATTTCTGTTTTTAAATTCAATGAAGAATGGTAATGGTACCATTATTTAATCATCATTATCATCATCAGCCTATAATGTTCCCACTGCAGGGACTCAGGCCTCCTCTCTAGGAGAGGGATGGGCTATAATCTACCACGCGGACCCAGTGCGGATTGGTAGATGTCACATGTCTTCGAATTTTTTGGTTCTAAGACATGCCGGTTTCCTCACGATGTATTCATGTCTCCATTATTTAATGGTAAGTTTCAATAGTAAAATACTAATCGAAATCTAAACAAATGCTTAAATATGCGTACTCTATCGAATTATTTGCGTTGATAGTTCAAATTCTAACAGTAGTTACTATTTAGGAAAACAGATTAAAAGCCTACTACGGTAGCAACATTTTCGAAAATTATTGAATGGCTTTTTTCATGAAAATACTGGTATACAGCAGCATCCGGTTGGACTGAATGCCGACCCCAACATAATTGGGAAAAGGCTAGGCAGATGATTTATAGCATAACTACACTGTGCTAGTTATGCAATAGAGGGTCCTATTGCATGCCCGTTGGGGCTGCGGGTTGTTCGAAAGAGATACCGCGGCCTTAACACAGAGGAATAAGAAGGAACATGGGTGGTTTTTAGTCAGTAGAAGTCTGACACTCCCTTTCGCTCTGCCCAAGAGCTAGAGGGGTTATTTGACGATTTTCCACCCACCCCAAAAAAAAAAACAGGGTCCTATTTCAAAACTGGCTGGAAATATTACTGTACTATTAGTTACACCTCTGCCTAACTCTCAATGTAAGAACAATGCAGATGTTTCCCTTCACGAACAAAATGTAAATATTGACCCAAAAACATGAAGTACATTCATTTACAACCAGCATTTCTTAAAACTAGATACCAATACATACATACCCACGCAATCATTGAGCCTTTCCTTTGAACTCGCCTCCAATGAATACATATCACCTGAAGACGGTGGCGTAGGTTACAAAACACTGGTTTATTGTAATTTCTTGGTTTTAAGAACTGCCTTATATTGGCATGGTGTTCTGGAATGCTCTGTAGAGGCTGTGGGAATCAGGGACCATTTCCTGGAGACTTTTCTTGGATTTGAATGCATAATCAGCCTAATGTTCCTGCTGATACCACTGGAGTAAAAAAACACGAGTGAAAGCACGTTAAGTAGTTTTTCAATTGGTCTTTGGCGGTCGTTACAGGTAGTCAGAGCAGTGGTGGCCCAGTGGTGGCGGCCCCGACTTACGAACTACATTACTTTGTGTAATTTATTTCATCACCACTGCTCTCAAAACGGTGAAGGAAAACATCTCGTGAGGAAACCGGCATGTCTTAGTACCAAAAATTCGAAGATAATATGCGACATCTACCAATCCGCACTGGGCCCGCGTGGTGTATTATAGCCCATCCCTCTCCTAGAGAGGAGGCCTGAGTCCCTGCAGTGGGAACAATTATAGGCTGATGACGATGACAGGTAGTCAGTGGCCCGAAAATCTGAAAATCAGTCATACCAAGAGGTAACGTATTACCTAGACCAGTCAGATAGGCAGTCGCTCCATGTTACATCATCATATTAATATATTTATGTGTGAATTTGATTGTTTTTTATTTTCCTACTACATCTAAATATAAACCTCTCCTGGTCGTGCTTATTACCTTTTCTTAATCATTTCTATCTGCCCTGTCACCTTTGATACAATTATCTTGACCCCTTCCACAAAAGTCAACGTTTCTCCTTCCTTTCCTAACCTTTAATAAAAGTTTTCTACACTTCTGAACTTCACATTTCTTACGTAATTCTTTCACTTGTTATAAAAATAAATGGATTGTCAAACGTTGTATTCAAACATTGTGTGGGTAGAAAGAAATTTAAGCAAGCTCTTGACAAAGAGGGCCAGAGGCTAAATGCCCAATTTCCTTTAGGACCAAAACTCATTACCGTAACAGTAACGGGTACTTTTTGACAGAATTTGGGTTAAATTCGTGTTACAAAAATCTTTTTGTGAATACCTTTTTGATTAGGGATTTTCTTTTGTTTTGTGCGAAAAACAATGAATTTTATTGTTTGGTTTTACGGCTGTTAATAAATTAAAACATAACAATTAATTAGGTATTGCTTTGTCTTGAATTTTTATTGTATTCAAATAAAAAGAAAGGATTGAGAATATTTCCTTTTTGGTTATTGGTATTTCTTTGTTATTCAGTTCTTTTAAATATTAAGAACATGTACCTACATAGTCGAAGTATTTCTTGATTAAATACAAGAAAATCTGCTCATCAACATCATGTTACTGTTAATAATACAAAACATAATGTAAAAATATAATGGCTGTTAAAACACCCTTAATGAAAGCGTAAGGTACTTGCTCTCTCTGCCATTACGATATTTTGTTTTGTTCTCGACTGTATCTGGAATCTTCTCGTTACGGTGATATCGGAGTTCAAAGTTACGAGTTTTAAGACATTATTTATTTAAATACATGTTCTATATGATCTAATTTATTTTTTATTTATTTATTTATAACCAACTTATACTAACAGGAACACCGCACATATAAGTTATTATATATATAATATATTGCCAATCCAGACCCCTGTAATATTCAATGCATCCATCAACACAATGTCTTGTGCGCGTAATTAAGAGGAAACGCGAGTGGTCTTTTCTCCATACAAACGCTCTCGCCTGTTTTCTTTTTGGTTAATGACCCTAGAGCAATGGTTTTTTACAGAATAATAAATATTAACTGTTTCTATGCTCCTATGTTTTCCTTTTTGGTGATAAATTATTTTTATAAGCACTAGAACCCTCAAAAAATGCTCAAAATTGCTTGTTTAGATCGCTGTTAACAGAGTCCTAGTATACAAATTTGACAACTATTAACGAAAAAAGAAAAACATAGCGGCGTAGTATATAACCTCCTTATTCATTGTCTAAAATATCTTTTAAATTGGTTCAATATTGGAGGAGGAAATAGGCGAGAGCCAAACCTCGAATTCTAACTTTTTTCTACAGTTGTCCTTATCGCACGAATTTGAGGGCAGGAGGACGGAGAGAGACAGCGATAGTAGAAAGAGACAGCACTCGCATTTCCTCTTAAGTTGTACCGTAAAACATAACGTCTATACACCCAAAAAGCTTCGTTTCCCAGCTACAAAAAAATTGCATAGAGTCACTTAGTTGGATGTACAGTATGCTTGGTCGATGACCTCATGAAGGGTCCATTTCCACCTAGCATAATTATCACTAAACAATTTTGCTCAATTACAAAACATTTACCACAAACGCGGCTTGAATTACCAACTAATTCTAAGACAATTTCCTCTTTGGCTGTGTGTTGTTCCCTTCGTACTATTAGTTTAATAATTAATAGATTCAGTTACACTGTTATTTTACTTTTAGCTACAAACAATAACTTAATTGGTTCATTTAATATCCGCCCAGCGTTTGCTTTGCAAATTTTCTTAATAATAAAGTTTCAAGAATTAATTTTGAATGTTTTCATCGAAATCTGCCAGTGAAATTGGGTTCAAAAAACTGCTTAGTGAGCGTCCTAGGTTAGATTAATAATATTGTTCTCTCTTCTGTATTGCGTGGTTAGTGACTAAAGGGCCCCGAGTCTGCTATTCAATAGTGTCAGAATGGTCAATCATTAATCTCATAATTGTTGAATGAGATCAATGATAGACCATTCTGACACTATTGAATAGCAGACTCGGGGCCCTGGTGTCAGAGTTTTATGGCACCCATGGGCTACTTATTTGACTTTACATGCTGTCAAGAAATATCTCTCAAGCATGCTCTATACTACATGGTTTTAAGATGTTTTACTTCACCGAAGAAACTGATAATAATTCAACAAAACACAAATGTATCCGGAAAATCAGAGGTGCGTATTTTGGATTCGTTCTCGAAACCTATGACATGGTGGCGGTCTGACGCCTGACGGTGACACCACTAGACTTCCAATGCTTTGACTATTTTGTATGGTATTGTTTATTTAATTTTGTTACTTAACATATTTAGAGGACCTACGCTATCAAGAAAACATAATATTTCTTCCAACAGTCAACTGTCTCTGTTACCATCAGAAGATATATTAGACTATATTCCATTAGGACCTTCCATTACTGCAGTTCTTTCAAAACCTATTGGGAGTGCAGCGTCCATTTCTTTATTAATTTTCATTCATTCCATCTCTTCTGCTCTGTTGGTGATGCTGCGATCTTCAATGGTAAGATACAGTGTTTTTTTTCTTATTCCATCGATGACTCTAACTTCAACCGAGTTTCAACAACACTCCGGGACTCGAAGTTCACATGGCACATCGGTATGTATCTAACTTAATTTACTAAAGTTCATGGATTGCAGGCTTCAAAACACCGGACCAAGGTTTGTTTACCTATAACCATTTTAGGCATGTTTTTTTACTGTTTTTTTGGTCGATGTTATAAAACTGCTCTGATATCGGCAATTTGATTTGATTTCATTTTGTTTCGGGTACCTATCTAGACCGTTATGATAACACCAAGTCTCGAAATATGTAAAACTGTTATTGTTGTATCATTTTAGATAACTCACTGTTATTTTCAATGTTTTTTTTATTAATATTTGTAGATATTCTGCCTCAATATTTCCCAACTATACATAACAGGGTATTTTTATGTAAATAACATTGAGATAAAAGTGTTTAGATTTATCTGATATCATAATTGTTGTTAATACAAATTAGTTGTATGTAGGTATAGGTACCTAATATGATTTTATGATTAACTAGCTTTTGCCCACGGCTTCGCCCGCGTGGATGTCGGTTCAACAACAAAAGTGACGATTTTCCATACAAACTTTCATCCCCCTTTTCACCCCCTTAAAGGTTAAATTTCCAAAAACCCCTTCTTAGTGCTCCCCTACATTATAATAGGAAGCCGTGTGCAAAATTTCACATTCCTAGCCCCAGTAGTTTCGGCTGTACGTTGATATGTCACCCAGTCAGTTCTCCTTTTATAGATATAGATAAGATGTCGTATTTTGAGACTTGGCTATTCCTAATGGTAATAAAACACGATATACATTCCCCATTACACATACGACCTGAAGTCCTACACATGCCGTCGGGGCTGCGCGGGTTGTTCGAAAGAGATACCACGACCTCGGCACAAAGGACTAAGAAGGAACATGGGAGGTTTTTAGTCAGTAGAAGTCTGACACTCCCTACCGCTCTGCCTAGAGCGGGAGGAGTCATTTGATGATTTACAACACTCCAAAAAAATAAAAAATGTCATGGGTGGCAGATTGTCACTTCATCTAGGCCCTCTGTGATTTGACAAAAAGATCCGACCTATGTACTTTTACTCCAAGATCCACCTTCTCAACTGCCTCTTTCTTCAGCAGATGTCCCGATAACGTGGTTATCGTCACCGCGCGCCTCGGTACCGTGTGTGGTGCCGGACGCCGATCGGATCCCCACCCGGCGCCCCCCGCCACCGCTGGAGGCCGACGACAGGCCCCGACCGAAGCCCTACGCCTGGAAGAAGGGAGATGACGAAGTTAAAAGGTTAGTTGGTTAGATTTATAGATTTTGAAAATAAATTAAAATGCTTACCGAATCATCCGTATGGAAAGCGTCCTAAAATGACGCTTTCCATACGGATGATGACGCCGAACCCTCAAACTGGCTGGATGCCTTGATCATAGGACAAGGCAGCCAGCCAGTTTGAGGGTTCGGCGGCTTGACTCACTCGGGCAAAAAGTGCTACTAGGGTTTATCATTAAAAAGTTCTCAGTAGTACTGATTGTAGAGTTAACGGTATGACGGTACGTGCCTCGGAAATCACGTTAAGTCGTTGGTACTTCGCCTAATCTTATCATCCTATCGAACGAGGAGAGAAAAAGAACAGAGAGTGCACCTTTACCTAAGCTCGCACTGATGCACTATATTATCCCCCGTACCGATAACTATTTTCGCTAGAATTGGTCGCCGTGACGGGAAACGGTCAGGAGAACTTTACATGCCAAACATGGCGCTGGTTTGGGTACTGTGGCTATGATTAAGAAAACCCAATTAGTAATAAACAGTGCAAATAATCAAACACATGGGGAGAGTAAGTAGACCAGCTGGATATAAGTTGTATAACCAAGACGTTTTGTTCCAGAGTACTAAGCAACGGTACCCTCGAAGTATCGAGGAAGAAGGATGGAAGTTCCGAGGGCGTGTACCAGTGCACCGTGCGGCACCATGCAGGCCTGGTGCTTGGATACCCAGTCCACTTGAAGTTTGCTTGTGAGTACCATAGTTTTATTATCTGTAATCTTTTCTGCCAAAGAAAGTCTCCCAGTTTGTGTTAACTAGCTGGAAAAAAATGTCGTTGAAAGAGATGCCGCGGCCTCGGACATAAAAGGGCTAATAAGGAACATGGGTGGATTTTAGTCAGTAGAAGCGGGAGGAGTCATTTGATGCTTTACAAACCTCCAAAAAAAAAAAACAGTAAAAGCCAGAGACATATTATTTTGATTGGCAGACGAAAGAGTATCAATTTTTTTTTCATTAAGAAATGTTCGCAAAATATTCAAACATCATCATCATAGCAGCCCGGAATAACCCCGTCCTGTACGTCCCTCATCCAGGTGTTTCCCGCGACTTTCAACAAAATCGTCATCCCAACGAGCTTTACGATCGCCCTGGTTTTTATGGCCTAACCTAGACCACCACTATGTGAAAGCCTTGTTCCTACAGCCAAGAACATGATCTTTAAATGTAATATCTCCCACAGATTGCAAATTCTAATCCCATATCAGCAATCACCAGCCTCATTACTCCATCTAAACGATAACCTAGATTCATTGCCCTCTCTCCTGGAAAACATACAAGAGTGCCTTCCCTCTGTACTCTGAGGAGGTCGCTATTATCTGCAAACATTTACTTAACTCGCACGGGTAGGCAATTCTGTTGTTTACTTCGTTATTTATTTTGAACCTTGTGTACTTACAATCTACAGTCGATTAAATATAAAGGCTTGTGTAAGAGGATGTTTTCAGCCTTTATGTAGAAGAAAGGGTATTCAAAATATCAGTTTTCTAGGTGACTTAACCAGGAACTAAGATGCTCGGGGCTATTTCGGGGGTTGCGGGACGATTCGAAAAAGATACCGCGGCCCCGGAACACAAAGGGCTAAGAAAGAACATGGGTGGGTTTTAGTAAGTAGAAGTCTGACACTCTCTTCCGCTCCTTCCAGAGCGATGATTGCCCATTCATATAAAATGGAATTAGGTTACGTCTTTTACCGTGATTTTGGGGTAGATATCATAAAACAGTGTGATCCATGTGACACTCAGATAGTTTTCAAACCTTAGTGAAGTTTCGATTTACTGAGAATTGTTTTCAAACATGTTAAGCATTTTATTTCCAGCGTTTGTAAGCATATGAGCTCAAAAAGCCTCCTCTCTTTGAGAGAGAGTGGGGTTCAATTCAGCACGTAAACCCACTACGGTGCAGTAACCTTTTTAAAATAGCAAGTCTAACAAAATTCTTATGTCCTCAACAATAAACGAAAACAAATTAGTAAAATGTACGAAACATCTCATCATAATCAAGTTCAAATGTTATCAATAATTAACAGCGAAACAGCGTAATATGCAGTGTTTTTTTATTCGGGCTAAATCGAGATCTAGTATCAGTTTGTTAGTCACTAGTTAAAACCACATGATTAAAAAAAAATAATACCCTGGAAAAACAAGTGCATATCGGCTTCATTACGGGAGAAGGTCCAGGGTAGCCCGCAAAATTAGTTTACCTACCTTATGTTTGTATGTCGGAGATTGCAGTCTCTGAACGTGGATAAAATCAGAACTACTGGAATGTCAACTCTGAAGGCGACGTGGTAGACCTCGTAGAAGATGGCGGGACGAGCTTGACAGAACCAACGACCAGTGGTCCACGTTGGCCCTGGATCGCAAAATTTGGAAATCATGGGGGGAGGCCTTTGCCCTGCAGTGGGATGACACAGGCTAACAGTAACAGTAACTGGAATGTCGAGCAACTATTGTCGTGTAGTTCAACCTCTTTAGTAGTTGCTTGGGTGTGTTTAGTTCCGGCACGATTACAACGACAACTGTCAGATGAATGATGACAGAGGCGCTCGTCATTAGAGGAGCCCGAGCCAGCAGGGGCTTCCTTGGCAGACGGCGCTGCGGTTGGTCGTGGTCGTGTTTCCTACTAACCTCACTGCATTGCATGTGGTTGACTTCATTGTTTATGAGCCATTGACTGTTATTTTGAGATATCCATCCTGTCTTATCATCGTCATCATGAAGAATACCGTGTTCTCCGATATGTATGTATTGACAGACTGAGCAGAAGGCAGAAGATCCTGTGTTCGTCTGTTCGATTCCCAAGCCGGAGGCGTGTCATTGGGGTTTACCAGGAATTTCTCCATAGCAGCCATGGAGTCTGGATCTGTGCCCGGTTGATAGCAATAGACTGGCCTCCTATTTTATGGGACTGCCTGCCTGCCTTGCCTTACTCTTCTGGGATTACAGGCGTGATGTTATAATATGTTTACAGACCTTGGTACTTTCACCTGAAGGGAGTTTTTATAGGGGCTGCGGGATGGCCACAGGATACCGCGGCCTCGACATATAGGGCTAAAAAGGAACGCGGGTGGTTTTTAGTCAGTAGAAGTCTGACCCTTTCGCGGAGAACTGTTTCGGACGCGATCGGAGACGGACGGGTCCACCCGCACGCTCACAGCCCCTAAAAAGCATTCTACTGCCACTAATTACCTTTGTTGCTCGGCGCCCGCGCAGACCGACCCAAACGAAGATAATACAGGGCACGTAAATAGCAAAACCTACGGTTAACTAACTTATCAAAGTGATAATTAAGGTGGTATTTTACCACACGTTCGTGTGTGAATATTAGTGCCACAATCTAGTCTGACAAAGTGATAATTAACTAGTGCGTCACGCGTTCGATCGCGAATTAGTGCCGTGATCTAGTCTACCACAGTGATAAAGGACCGTTGCACTTCACGTTTGTGTGCGAATTAGTGCCGTTAGATTAAATAGCCTACCAAAGTGAAAAAAATAATAATTACCTGCTGTACCACACGTCCGCGTAGTATAGTAAAAGGCCTTTAAATAGTCCGCCAAAGAGACTCCTAAAAGTGACTGTCATATTGTGCATCCATGTTTGAACTATTATTAGTGGCGCGAAAACCCCTTAAACTACTTCCCGCTACGTGTTGACGCCACATACGTGCAACTTGCACATATCAACGCTACCGAGGCCTGGCGGTACCCCTCACACTTAACAACACCTGCAATCAGCAGCGATCCCGGAATTTGGTGAGACCGTTTCATAATTTAGGTACTTAATCTAGGTGCAAATCTAAATAAACGCCAGTAAAAAGGGCTCCCAAAAACTAACGGTAAAATCAGAACAGGAGAACAAAAGACGAAACAATCACCACGCATAGCCCCATCTGCCAAGCAGAAACAAAGGGCAAGCAGACGTCCCGGAGTATTACCCGGCAATAGTTACAATACGTCACTTACACAAAAGAGCCGACGATTTTAACGGCTTTTGTCTTACTCCAAACAGCATTAACAAAAGCCGAAGAATTCCTTAAAAAAGCCGAAAATTTCTTGTGAGAGAATTACGCACATCTGGTCATGGGACCCAAAGAACCCCAGCCAGCCCTGGTAAAAACCCCTTGACAATAGTGTCATAACAAATATAGGGTACCATTAAAACAGCAAAATTACTGCGATTAAATAACCATTGCATTGTATTGCAGATAACCACACACAACCTAGCACCAATGATAGAAGTAGTTTTAGTCAATAATCAATAGAATAAGATTCATTTCCAGATACCAACTAAGAAAAGGAAAAGTAAGGGAAAAGTTCATACCATGGATATCTCACACGAGTGGCAGAGGATCAACATGGAAGGAGATGGAAACTGCTTATTCAGAGCCATTGCCCACCAAATAAACAATCTATTCTACGTCACATTTAACCATGAAGCAATAAGAAGAGATCTGGCTCGCTACGTTACGGAGCAACGTGACGAACCACGCATGCGACTAGCCATAATGGGCAACTTAGAGCAGGCACAAGACGGAGTACAAAACAATACAGACACCGACACATATGTCAAGAACCTTCACAAACCAGGAATTTGGGGCGGCACTGAGATCTTGATAGCAGCAGCAGAATATTACCTCATTGCGGTTAACATTCATCAGAACAACCGGACACCAACATGTTACGTTCAGACCCGCAAATCAATCTGACATTGTAGGTGAAATTAACCTGCTTTTCAACAGCAACCACTATGATAGTCTTATAAAAAATGAACAATCCGTAAACACCTCAACAACGAATACACAATCAAGCAAAAGCGAAATAGGAAACACCCCACAGACCACGACGACAACACCCCTTAGCATACCGACACCAGTAGACCTCCCGGATAATACCGGCTTCAAAGTAGTCCAGCCCCCGCTTACCCACCCACGCTATAATGCCACCATCACTAGCATCGACTAGGATTGCAACCTGGAACGTCAGAGGTGCAGCCACACTGGACAAAAAACACCGAATTGATGCCAAACTAGAAGACTTAGGCATTCACATCGCTGTCTTACAAGAAACCAAGATGGCAAATGGCAAATTTGAATCAAATCACTACATCTGGACCCTTACGGGAACAAGTAAAGCAAGAGGAATGGCGATCCTAATAAGAAAGGACTCTGGAATCTCAATACTCCAAAGTAGAACGGAAACCAACGTTATTGGAACGACGATAACGGGAAAAAATGGCATAGTCCTATACTTGGTTGGAGTCCACATAGCCAACCAAACTACTCTAGCATCACGCGACTACACAACTCTACAAAGGACCCTAAGAAAGCAGCCCAAAAACTCAACGTTAATCATATTAGGTGATTTTAACTCACACGTAGGATGGCAAGAGATCAAAAGGCTGGACGAAAAGGCTATTCACAAGAAAAACCTATTTCACGAGACATCGAACGAAAACGGTGAAATGTTGATAGACTTAATTCTCCGTGAAAATCTCCGCCTTGACACCTCGTTTGGTCGCGGCAATTGCAGGACAACATGGCAAAGAGGAAAATTATTCTCTCAAATCGATCACATCCTCACGAGTCGCAAATCAAAACCTTTTTTCAGAGCAATACGGGGAGTAACCGTAAAATCGTTATCCGACCATAAATTAATAACTGCAGAAATTAAAACGGACCGGCTGAGTACGAATCTCACACGAAAACGCCGCTACATCGGGAAACAACAACCAGACGGATACGAAGACGACCTCTTGTCGTTCAACTACAGGAATTACGACTACTCACTCCTCACCGAATATCCGACAGTCGTGGAAAAATATGGAAAACAAATCATGGAACAACACACACAGCTGGAGAATAACGTCACCACACCAAATGACCAACCCATCTTCTGGGAAAAAATCACGAGAATAATGAGAGAGTCAGCAAGAGAAACACTCACAATAAAACTGAACGTCAATAAGGAACACAGGATAGCGATAGCAAAACTACAACAAGCCAAGCTACTTAAACGGCTTAACCCCAAGAACACAACACTTCAGACTCGATTGAAGACCTGCAGAGCAAGGCTACGGACTATCGAAGCAAAGGCGGATAAAGACGAATGCCAAAAGCTCCTCAGCAACCTTAAGAAAACGCGTCCCGCTCTTCGGATGAAGTATATCTACCAATACTACAGAAAAAATAAATTAAATATAAGACGTAAACAAAAACAATACTACATACCTATGCTGCATTGGGAAAATGAACTGGCAAAATCGGAAGGTCCAGCAATCTCTGAATTAAAAGACGAAGACCCATCCACACTTGGAGAGATCCCAACCAAAATTATAATAGAAGGCATAATTAGGGGCATGAGAAACGGCACAGCACCTGGTGCTGACCAAGTAGTAACAGACCTCTTCAAAGCAGTCCCAGAACGATTTCTAGCTGAAATAACGGCACACATGGATAGGGCGTGGACACAAAATATCTTACCAACAAGCTGGACACAAACCATACAGATTCCCATACCCAAAAAGAAACACCCAAAAACAACATCAGATTACAGAAGAATCTCAATCTGCAACACAGGCTACCGCATCTACGCCAATTTCCTGCTACAAAGGCTAGACGAGCGTATTGATGAACTGGGAAATTACCAAGCCGCCTTTTTGCGGAATCGGTCCACCGACGACCATATGTTCACTCTGCGCCGAATACTCGACGAAGAATGGAGACAAGGAGAACGGCTTTATGTCATAGCACTCGACATTGAAAAAGCATTTGACACAGTTGACCTGAACTGCCTACGCGATATACTGGTAACCAGGACCGATAAAGCACTCACAAACAGAATAATAAAATCATGCATGAATGAAACAACTTGTATACGATGGTTCGGTCAACAAAGCAAATGGATAACCAAAGGAAAAGGAGACAAACAAGGCTGCCCCCTCTCCCCACGCCTCTTTACAATACTTATGGACGACGTTCTAAGAACTATGGAAGAGGAATTAGGCTTCCTCAAACTAGATCAAGATAATCGACTTGAACTGCCAATAATAATATTATCCTTTGCCGATGACGTAATAATTCTGTCAAGGAGCCTGGACTTGGCTGATCAAATTTTCATCAAAATGAAATCCCTCCTCCAATCCGTCGGATTTCACATAAATGAAACCAAAACTAAAGCAATCATACGTGACCTAGTGCTCTGTCAACCAAACTCCATAAAATTAGATGGAACAACTATACAACTTGCGGACAAAATACGATACTTGGGCACCAACATCACATCAGGACAAAACCGCAGGCAAACTATTATAACAAGATGTGATCAAGCGATAAGCAACGCAAAATCCTTAGCTCCTTTCATCAAACAATCAAAAATGGAGTGGCAAACTGCCAGACTAATTTACAAAATGGTGATAGAACCAACGATGACATACGGACTCAAAGCAGCTGCACTAACCAAGGCGATGAGATCAAAACTAAGAAGGACTGAACGACTTATATTATCCGACATGATAAGTCATGCAAGAACATATCCACATGACAAAAAACAAGCGAAATACTACAAGGAAAAACCATATCAAAAAGGGTGAAAGCACTGAGGCTAAACTACTACGGCCACGTACTCAGACGTGAGCCCCCACACCTACTACAGGCAGCATTAAGATACAAAGCAGTGAAACGGAAACCTGGCCGGCCAATATTTACATGGAAGGACTCGCTCAAGCACGATATGGAGTACTACAAGAGAACCAAAGAAGAATGGAAAAACCTTGCCGATGACAGATCCAAGTTCAAGTCAACCACAGAAGAAATATACGACATCAGCGAAACTGACAGCGAAGCAGAAGCAATCGACACCGATCAACCCAGCAATGACCAACGCAGGAACACTCGCAGCCAGACATCGAGCCAAGGACTACCCAACACAACGTGACTTCAACGCTCACCCCACTTTAATACACCTGTCACTCCTCTTTTCCTATACTGGGTATACAGTGGAACACTGGCCTGGTTCTATATCTCCCTCCTTATCCCAGAGCATGTCTACTCCAAATAACCTTGTTCCTCCTGGTAAGGCGTACGTCGCGCGACGCATGCGCCGGCTCCGCCGACGCATGCGTTTCGCGACGCGTGCCTACTGGGCCGTATTATGCCACCTAAGAAGGCCAGCGAACCGACTTGCTACCTTTCCCACCATTGCTCACTATGTGACTCCGGTGGGAGTGATACATGGCTGGTTCAGGAACTACGAGGGTGTTGTGATACGACCCAAACTCCGGCTATGCCGGGGCAAGCAATGTTCTTGGCTGGGAGTTGAGCATATTCATTCATTCATTCATTCATTCATTCATTCATTCATTCATTCAGTAGAAGTCTGACCCTTTCGCTCTGCCCAAGAGCGGGAGGGGTTATTTGATGATTTAAAAAAAAAGGGAGTTTTTATACCTTTTTTAGCTCTATCTCGTTTCCACTACTTTCCACATCGAAGTGGGACTAAAGTAATAATTTAAGAGACAATGATACTATTCCGTCTTCGGGTAAACATTGTGGTAAACAGGCGTCTCAATTTCCCAGAAATTCATAAATAACCATAATAATGATTGTCACCGTAGATTCGCTAACAATCTCAGTAACAATGAACTAAAACTTATACTAACTAGATATTAAGTTATTCCCTACCGAACGGCTCTTCATGAATAATCTGTCAGCTTCCATTATTGTTTGGGGCCCTGTTTTGACTGGTTCACGTTCACGTTAACTTAGTTATTTATTTAGGTGAGCAGAACTGGTAGTCGTGTTTATTTGGAGTGTACTGTTACGGAAGATATTCTAGTTTGGGAAGTAATCGGGCTTGTGGTGTGTAACTTTTGGTGGTGGAGGTTCGCGGGTTGAAGTTCGTACGGAGTAGGATCTGTCTTACTAAATTATATTTGCGTTTAATCTCGGTTCAACTCTAAAGGGTAGGTAGGGTGGGCAGTACCCGCTGTGCCTGGGAAAGCAGGTCCTTAGGTGCCAGATTTTATTTGTAGTTTTTAAAAGTCATCAGAAGACCGATTTTCTGTCAATTAGTCTCACCACCGGCTAAAGCCTGCTAGTGGCGGCCCCGACTTGAGAACAGTAAGTCGTGGGTTCGAACTTAGGCAGGCGCATTTCTTTGTGTAATTTATTTCATCACCAGTAATCACCACTGCTTTCAAAGCCGTGAAGGATAACATTGTGAGAATACCGGTATGTTTTATCGCGTCCAGTGCGGGTGCGGATTGGTGATGGCACCATCACCAATCCGCACTGGGCTTGTGGTGGGTTATAGCGCATCCCTCAACTAGAGAGGAGGCCTGTGTCCCTGCAGTGGGAACAATATAGGCTTATGATGATGATACAAAATTTCACGCGGACGACGGTCCCGGGCAAAAGCTAGCCTAACAATAAATCGAAATAAACACATATTTTCTCAAAGTTCAGACAACACCAACTAGAAATCGAAATTATTTGAATAGGAACTCTATTACCGAGAACGCGACGGAATAATCTAGATTTCCAACTATTGTTTGAATGTTATCATTAGGGAATAGTATTTGCTTTGACTTATTATGTGTTTCTGAAACTAGAAGTTCCGGAGGATTCTGATTGGGTATCTCAAGGTTTCTGAGAAATGTAATAGTAAGTTGTCATTTCTCTTCTAACTGTTGGAAATGGATGATAGAATATCAACTGTTGGTTTAGCCTCGGTAGGTTACATTTCACAAAGGTTCTAGTTTTACCTAGAAATAATCTTGAACTCAACTTACAGAATTGCTTGTTTTACAAAGAAATTATAATAATATTATTGTTTATTTACGCCTCAAGTGGACGTGGGCAGGACATCTGGCTAGACGAGGAGATGGCCGATGGAGCAAGGCTTTGACCGAGTGGTGGCCAAGGTTAGGCCAAAGAAACCAGGGTCGTCCTAAAGCTCGTTGGGTTGACGATATCGTCAAAGTCGCCGGAAACACGTGGATGAGGTACGCACAGAACCGGGAAGTGTGGCAGAAAAAAGGGGAGGCCTATACTCAGCAGTGGGTGATTCCGGGCTGATATGATGATGATGACTGTAAACAGATCTAAGTTATATGTTTCCCTCAAATTATTTTAACAAGAAAATGCTGGCAATTCAAAGGTTTCGTGCTTTTCCGGGCCGAAATGTTGTTATATGGGAAGGTTTAAAAACCTTATAAAATCCCTATCAATTAATAATAATATAATAATAATAATATTCCACAACTATCACACAACGCCATCTAGTCCCAAGCTAAGCAGAGCTTGTGTTATGGGTACTAGACAACTGATAAACATACTTATATATTTCTAAATACATACATATTATAGATAAATTACACCCAGACACAGAACAAATGATCGTGCTAATCACACAAACATTTGTCCTGGGTGGGAATCGAACCCACGACCTCCGGCATAGCAGTTAGGGTCACTAACCACTAGACCAACAGGCCAGTCAATTGTTGTCAATTGTTTTGTAAAAGACTCCTACTCCTTATTCTACACAACTTTCTATTAATTAATATAATTTAAAACTTCAAAACCCTCGCATACCGGATCATATATCAGATGAGCTAATTCCCTAGAGACCCGACAGATGTCGCACCAACAATCTGAACATTGTAGGTACAACCGTACAATTGAAGGCACTTGTTCCACTGCTAACGAAGAAAGGGACAAACTAATATTTTCTCGCTCAAGAAATGTAGGTCCCAGCATTACCTGACCTCTCTTCTCAAAGCACTCACACACTCTTCTTCTTTATACGAAGGGTCAGGTAATATAGACCTAAAGATTGTGAATCCCGTGTCAGTATAAGACATACATATTATCTACATGAATTATTCTAATAGTTGATCGCCGATTCGAAGGAAGGTACGAGTAGGTTAGAAGGATCTCGTGGCTAAAGTACATTTTGATTTATGTGGGGAAAGTTTATTAATGCATTCGACACGAAGTTAACAATCAAGCCACCGCGGCGAGGTTGTCATAGAGCCGAGAACCGCACTGAACTACTGCACGCTTCGTATGAAATACTGGTAGCTGCATCTGGTTAGGTTAGATTAGACTGGAAGTCGAACTCAACATAGTTGGGAAAAGACTACGTAGATGACGAGTTTACACCAGGGCTTTAAAATGGCCACTTTATCATTAGGACACTAATATGAATTGCGTTAAAATTCATAAAATGGCCACATACGCAGTTACTATTATAAATGGTCCATTTTACGAATTTTAACGCAATTCATATCATCATTTCAGCCAAAAGACGTCCACTGCTGGACATAGGCCTCCCCCAGGTGTCGCCACATTTACCGGTCCCGTGCGTTCCTGGTTGCTACTCGCTTCTCGCTGAACGCTGACAGTGGGACCAATGCCTGA
Organism: Diarsia mendica; assembly: GCA_949316265.1. Lineage (NCBI taxonomy): Eukaryota > Metazoa > Arthropoda > Insecta > Lepidoptera > Noctuidae > Diarsia > Diarsia mendica. The sequence continues at coordinate 24,781,136 of OX438893.1, read as the reverse complement.
TCCCCGAACACACGACCCGATTACATTCTGCGTTTAATTACACCGCTGTAATCACACCTACTTCTGTAACAATACCAGTCTGATACGGTATATTAAAAGCCTTTTGTTTTTACACATTTGTGTACGCCGACAAAATATGTGGCAGTTACTGGGAAAAGTGATGCCGGGGATATGTTCTGGTTATCTTATTGTATGACTGTCTACTGCCGAAATGTATAGTATGTTGTATTTGTTTGACTTATACGTAATTACAAGTACCTAATGGGTCGCTTCTGTGGGACTTCGTCGAGCTTCATTGTCTCGGCGCTTTTCTTGCGGCCGCCACTGTTGATTCTGGCTAACAGGAGTTACAGTGGTTTGGGAATAGTGTAGCGGGATTGTTCCAAAAAAAAAAAAAAACGTGTGGCACTCGGAGACTGCCGCGGTAAATCTATTGCATAGCATTTTTTATCAACTTATGCAATAATAGGTATAAATAATTAGGTATTAATAGTGTAATTACACACCAAAATAATTATTCATTCAAAAAATTTGTACAAAAATAACGATATTAAGAGTTTGATCTTCGAATTTCGCGCGATGTACATTATATAAATCAAAACTAACCTTCATAGACTAACTAAGCTAGTAAGAAACTCTATGACAGAAAATTTAAAAGAAAAAGTATTGACAGCCTGACGTAAGTGTCATAACATTGAAAAATATGAAAATTATTTATTTTTCAACACACTTGCTCATAAAGTGGCTATAATTTCACCGCAATTAAGCACGTAATGACACCTATAATCAAACTGTGACTTTTTCATTGCTATTATTCACTAGTGAGTTATAGGGTTTTTTTTTTAAATTTTATTGGTTGAGTTGCTACGTTCATAAAAAAGTTTCGATACAAAAAAGATCGTGTTCAATAGTAAAAATAAATTAATGTACCTATTGCTTCCCCATTTCATGCAACTTTGAATTTAAATAGATAATTTCAACTTATACGTTTTTAATAAATTAATCTTTCACTCATAACTTTTGTTTTCTCTGTAATAAAGAAAAAAACATCCCCATTTTGTCTGTGGCTAAAACTCTATCCGCGAAAAGTCAAAAATAAAGAAACCACATTCTTTTAGTCTATGGCCGATCGTCATTGTTACAGTAGTGGCGCCACTGGTCAAGAAAAGATGCATCGCTACGTCAAACTTAGTACATTTATTTTAGTTCCGTCTTTTCCCGCCTGCATAGATAACTTGGTAGTACTGTAGATGCGCGCGCATTAATTTTTCCCGCTATTGTGAGAAAAAAAACAGAACTTGTTTTAATTGTTGAAGTTGGTAGAACTGTAGATGCGCGCGCATTAATTTTTCCCGCTATTGTGAAAAAAAAAAATAGAACTTGTTTTAACTGTTGAAGATGACTTTTTAGTATTATTTTCTTCACAAGTGTGTTGAAAAACGTCGTATGATACACGTGTGTATTGATGATTACCGTCCTCGGCTTTCTTAAGACCCTCACCTGACGGCTCGGGTCTCAATGGCGCCTCTGCGGTAATCACCAACGTTACACACTTGTACCATAATGTACTATTATTTTAGATATTTTATAAGAAAACGTTTTAGACCGATTCGCAGAATAGTAATGCAAAAACCAATAAAACTTATGATAGATGCGTACTAATAATAAAATGAATGTTTATAGAGTACTCACTCCTCACTCATTTTCTTTCACTATTTTTTCGTGACTTTCTTTATTAATAAATGCACTTTGTTTATTCATATTTAAAACACTTTGTACACAAATTATACGAGTAAGAATATTTTAGAAGGAGAAAGCAGAGAGACAAACAATTATTTAATTTGACAACCTCAGTTGACAACCTTGTTATTTTCTGTAACCATAGCAACCTGGTTGAATCTTGAATGCTGAATATGTTTGTTAGGAAATCTCTGGATTCGCTCTCCACGCTCAACTCAACTCAAGGCCCGCGATAGAATCTATGCAATAGATTAAAAAGTAATGAGACGAGTTTCCTCTTGAAGTCTAGTCCACTGAGGGCGGTACTGTTCTCATGGCAAAAATATTCAGTTTAGTTTCAGTGTAAAGCTACGCTAAAAACTGGCCAAGTGCAAGTCGGCCTTACACATGAAGGGTTACGTACCATTGTAGTAGATATTGAGAGATTTTCTATGTTATTTTAGCTCTATAGACTTTTTATAGGTTTTCCTGTAAACTTTAAGTGTAATTTTAGGCTCAGTAGTGTCGGAGATAAGGGGGGGATGGTCGGACAGACAGACTGACAGACACACGAGTGATCCTATAAGGGTTCCGTTTTTTTCCTTTTGAGATACGGAACCCTAAAAAACGAAAAAAGAAATGCTTGTCTTGTACTAAGAAATGTAACATGAGTTCCCGGTTTTTGTAAATTCATTATCTTCATGTTCATGAAATTCTCAGTGTAGCCTGGAGGCTAGGACGGAACCCGGCTGATGGCAATAGGTTTGTCTTTATTAAATGCGTCTTAAACATATTTTCTTGGAGATACGTGGGCGTTTCAAGTACATTTCTACCTAACCCTTCGGGGAATACGAGTTTGTCTTTGTACTCGTAAAATATTTTAAATTAAGTTTAAAACTTAATATTTTAAATTAAGTTAAAGTTTACATCACATCAGGCTTGTGCCTGATGTGATGTAAATTTAATTAAAAATAATTTTAGATAAATTCCTACCCTACCCAAAATAAGTTGATGATTTATTAATTAAATACTAAATTAAAGGGCTGTGGTGGGAAGTGCGTGGGTTTATTTTCAAATATTTCCCATTTCCACGAAATCGTTGGTAATAACATGTATTTACATCATACAGAACTTGTGAGGTTATTAGAAATGAAAGTTGTTTACATCCTCGAGGGTCGGGGTGTAATGAATCTGTAGCCAGGAATTACCAATCGACCTTGTTGTTTTGACGTACGTATTTGATATTATTTTGAGTTGATGAAGAGAGTTTTGAGAGATTGTATGCTAACTTACAGTAAAGGATAATATTTTATTGATATTAGCTTAACTAGTTAAATGGTGTAAATACACATGGCTCGTATTCGGGTGTCCGAAAGATTTCTCGAATCGGGACACCAGCCCACCAATTCAGTCGGACCATGAAACCGAACAAGATTGCCCGTAGACGGGTGTACTCGACTCTGTTCTTTTACACTTGCATGGAGTGGATCCCCGAAATATTCACCGGGTCATTGGTGCACCTTGTGGGAGGTCTTCCAACGGAACGACTTCAACGCGCCACTCCAGAACTTTTCAGCTCCATCGCCCATCGGCGATTCGTTCTGCAAGATGTGCCCCCCGCCTATGTCAATTAAGTTTGGCGATTCTTTGGGCTACGTCGGTAACGTTAGTTCTCTTGCGATCATGCAAGCATAGCCCGCTAAGCATAGCCTTCTCCATTGCCCTTTCGGTGACTTTAAGCTTCTGAAGAGGCTGATTGTAAGCGACCATGTTTCGGACCTGTATGTAATCACTTGGGACACACAATCTTGAGATACAGCGGTATTAAGAATGAGAGAAAGATACCTCGCAAACTAAACATCATACATGTATAGGTCATGTAAAAAAGGTTATTTTTGCACTTTCCGCGACAAACATGTTTGCTCTTTGCCTTTGAGATCGTATCAGCCCCCAGGTAGAAATTACCGCCCAAGAGAAATTACCGATTTATCAGATAAATCTCTCTCATACCTACCGGGACAGGCTAGTCTTAGACCCAGCCTGTCCTAGGCCGGACACGCCCGTTATTGTCCTAAGTTATAAGCTAGTTATTCAGCCTAGAATTTATTGCCGTCTTGTCTCACCATCTGTCTTTGTTTATTATTGCACTTGGGTGTGTATTAAAGCGTTTCCTTTAAGCTTGAGTTATGCGTATCATAAACTGTTGGAAGGAGTCGTTTGTCTTGCTCGGTATTTAGGTCTTGGAGTTTGATACGGGAAGTTGATGTAAATAGGAAAAAAAACTTTTGAAAAAAAAATATCGGAATGACGCGACGGGCGGAGGGAAGAAGTGCCTTCGGTTATGGATACTTAATACTTTTACATCCATTTTACTCTTTCTTTACATTTTACCCACTTTTACTCTCAAATATCTACATCCTTCCAAATATAATTATACCAAGCGGATATATAGGAAGCGGAACTTACTTACAAGATGTTCTCAGTAACTCGTATCTGTTTCCTCATCCTTTGACTTTGCAAATTAAGGCGCTGACAAGAGCCAAATAGGCTTGTATTGAACAATTTTTTAGCCAAATCTATACAGTTTGACACGGCGGAAAAAATATATGTTAATCTTGAACATATTTCTGATAATTTCGTTGTTTTCAAAACACGTTTTTGAAAAGTTTTCTCGATACAAAAAAATGGTAAACTAACCTCTTAAAATGATCTTCCAACAAAAATATCTGTATTACTGATGAACGTACGTTGGTAAAATTTATAACAATAACGTATCATATTTAAATACAAAATTTGGTTGTTTTTAATTTTTGATTATTTAATAAATTATTATTTTATAATTAATCATTATATGGTTTGTAAGAAGTTCGAGCGTTGCGTCATCGCGCTCTCTTTCTTACGTATGCAATCCGACAGTGAGCGCTTAGGCGCGGTGCTAGACGGACGTATGTCACTTTGCGCCCCACTGACAGCTATCCGTTCATCTATAAATTATTATTGACCGCGTCACAATGTTAGTCCAGGATCCACGGTACATTTTTTCACTTGATTACTATCAAGCTAATTTTCCGTGAGCCAACATTACCCTATACGAAAACTCTCGATTGTGGTAGGTAATAGGGGCAGCAGGGATAAAATATATATTGATTATATATTATTATAATTATTTATTTGATGATTTTCAAAAATCTATTACTAACTATTTTATTTTTATCTGATGATCATTATCTAAATCCAACATGTATTGATAACGAGCTCATCAAAAATTACTACAAACCAGGGGTCCGTAGCCGAATGGCAAAAAACGGAACCCTTATATATTCGTCATGTCTGTTTGTCCGTCTGTCCACCCGTATGTCACAGCCACTTCATTCGGAAACTATTGAGACTACACAGTTGAAACTCTACAAGTATTCTGTGAACCGCTTTACGATTTTTATACAAAAATAAAAAAAAGGATTTAGGGGGTCGCCCCATAAATGGAACTGAAACTATATTTTTTTTTTCATCAAACCTATACCTACGTGTGGGGTGTCTATAGACATTAGACAGGTCTTTAAAAATGACATTGAGGTTCCACAAACAATTTTTTCTCAAAGCCAATCGTTTGGAAGACAGACACTTCCAAATTTGTAAAATGGCGACCGGCCTCGCGGTCGCTTGCCTTCGGTATTGCCAACAATGACCAGCTTTTCAAGGCTGCTATCTCCTCTTTGCATTATGTGGCCGAAATAAGACAAAATACGCTGTAGGCAAACTGTTGACAATCGAGTCTTGATATCGAGTTGGTAAAGGATAGACACATTTGTCCGTTTGGCCGTCCATGGAATTCGGAGAATCCGCCTAAAACACCACATTTCGAATGCGTCTATCCTCTGTCTTACTCTTGTTTGGATTGTCCATGTCTTAACTTGTGGGGAAAAATGCTCCTTCCGAGAAGCCTGTGCCTGAAAAGGAACCGATCCAGGCTGATGATGGTTTCGTGACGGTGTTGAGGAGGAAGCGCCGTCAGCGAACCATCAAGAACCGCTGCGGCACGGCTCCATCGGAGCCCAATGTGCATATTCGTGCCGCAAAGCCGAACACTCCTTTGTACCTCTCCCGTCTACATTACACCACTACGACGGAGGACATCGTGGAGTACGTGCGCCAGAAGATCAAGTACGTGGCGAGAGTGCAGCTGCTCGAGTCGCGCCGCAACGTCAACTTTAAGGCGTTTGTGGTGCGAGTACCGACATGCTACCTGCACCTCGTCTTGGAAGAGGACTTTTGGCCGCAGGGGGTGGTGTTTCGACGCTTCCGCGGGCAAGTGCCCCGTACATGATCGCACAGTGACGTAGTGCAACTGTAGTGATACTAATATAGTTTTAAGGTTTTGTTTACTAACACAAGCTGTCAATTATATCGTATGTATGTTAGTCTGTAAGGTATTTATCTATGGGCCAAAGTAGCCTGAAAATAAATAAATATTATTATTATTATTATTAACTCTATGGAGGAAAATCAGGAAAACTAGTGCTCTGACCAAACGGGCCTTCGTTTTAAAACTTATACCACGTTTTTCCCAGATGTTCCGGGGGCGTAATATAGCATCTTTAGCCATGGCTATCCGCCGTTTTATTTCTGTGACGCAGCTACCTTCATTACTTATATTGGAGCCCAGTTAATCGAAGCTGTCCACAGTATAGATGCCTTAGATGTTATAGGCGCCCGATAGGTTTCCCGCACGATGTACCACCATAAGCTTGGTTTTCTGCCTATTTATTGCAAACCCTACTTTGCCACTTTCCACTTCCAATCTGTGCCGTATCTCTTTCATGTTGCCAAATGTTGTAGCAAGGAGAACGGTGTCATCAGTGTACCTCAGATTGGAAATCCACTTTCCACCAACAGTAAACCCCTTGTCCCAGCCCTAAAGAGTCTTGAATGATATTACTCTTCGTACATATTGAAGAGCAGAGGTGAGAGGATGCATCCCTGCCTAACGCATTTGAACAGTCGGTGTCTATTTTGACGAAAGAGCGGTCGTTGATGTGTAGGTAGAGGCATCGGACTATGTCAATAAGATGTTGAGGCGTTCCCATGTCTTTAAGAACCCCCCACAGCTTGCCCCACTCCACGCAATCAAATGCTTTGGTATAATCTATGAAACATATCAATACAGGGCTGTTAAATTCCCGACTTTTCTCTATAATTTGGCGAACGTTCAGGATTTGTTCCCGCGTGTCTTTGCCTTTAACAAAACCTGCTTGCTCTTCTGGAATTTGTGGCTCCAGAAAGTGTATTAGCCTGTTGTTTATGATGTACAGGAGTATTGATGGTGCGTGGAGTAAGTGCCAAACACTTAATATAATTTTTAGAATCTTGTAGGCAACTTGTAAAGAGTGGGTTTAATAGAAAATATCCAATCCCCAAAACCCAGTTAGTAAGTAATCATTTTTAATGACTTCGTTATCGATACATATTGGAAGGAAGGAAGGGGACTCTTTGATCAAACCATACATTTTGTAGGACAAATATTTTTTCAAATAATTTAGATAATTATCATCAGATTTAACAAAAAAAACCCAGCTGATGATTCTCAAAAGTGTTTGTACTTAACACTTTTGAGAATCATCAAACCAACATATTTTATCCCTGCTACCCCTATTACTTACCACAATCGAGAATTCGAGAGTTTCGTGCAGGAAATTGTTGGGCGTCTCGCCGTCTCATCAAAATTAGCTTGATAGTAATCAAGTGCAAAAATGGACCGCGGATCCTGGACTATTTGTTTCTTACTTGGTAGTATGGCGCTAGGGTATCGGAAAAATTGTGGGCGTGTCCAAAAATACTGAAACATCAGAAGTCAATAGCTATTGTCATCGTCTTCGGCTTACGTCAATCAGGTCTTTGATCCTCTTCAGGATTTGATGAAAACTCTTTGATCTAATTTACATACAATTTTAATTTGTAAACGATGGATGATTTACGGGAGAATAAAGGGAAGAATAGTGATAAAAATAAATAAGATTTGTCATCATTTATATATATTTATAGTGATAGCTGGAGAGAATAAATTATTTTAAGTTGTTGGTCTCGTCTGGCATATCTAAATCTTTAGCAGTCGTGACAGGTAGTCAGTGACCTGAAAGACTAACGACCAGTCTTACCAAAGGATATCGTATTACCCAGTATTAACTGGGTTGTGGAGTCGTATTACCCAGTATTAACTGGGTTGTGGAGGTCATCAGTCGCTCCACGTAAAATACTAGTATTCAGCTGCATCCGGTTAGACTGTAAGCTAACCCCAACACTTCTGCCTAATCCTTCAGGGTTGACAGGCATGCTTTTATGTTATATAACATATATAATATATGATCAAACGAACTTCTCAAGTGAAGTTCGATCGTTATTATATGAGTCGCTTCATTCGAAGATATAATTTAACCATGTAGTTCCCTTTAACCTACAGGCAACTTCGCACGATTTTAAAAGTAAGTCTATTTACTTACAACAAAACGCAACTTAATGTGCAGTATCGAAACGCAGCCCCTCTCAACTATCCGGCTTTGACAGCTGCCGCTCATGCGTCATTCTTTTCAGAGATTGCAAAACTTTCCTGGGTAATCAAGGGCGGGCGGGAGATTATATCTTCGAATGAAGCGACTCATATAATAACGATCGAACTTCACTTGAGAAGTTCGTTTGATCATATATTATATGTCGTCGCTTCATTGCTCAGATATAATTTAACCATGTAGATGTTCAGAGCTTCAGAAAGTTTTGCTGCCAATAAAACACATAATACGTTTAAATGAGTTTTTTATTAAAGTTCACAACTTTAAATTGAAAAACAAAAAAGGACATCTTTTCCATAATCTAATCAACTGAGAAATAATTATATAATTATTGGTTTTGAGACGACAAGCATACGGATCTTGCAAAGACGCCGGAATCTATAATTGGTCTGTTATAGTAGCGGGCAAAGGTGTCAGAGGTAGATTGCCAGCCGGCAGCTTTCCTAATGACATCAATGCTGACGCCCGCCGAGCGCGCTGCGGACGTGGCGGCGTGCCGCGTGCTGTGCGCGCTGAACACCGACACGTCCACTCCACTCGTCGACAACACTGATTTAATCCATCTGCTGATGGTCTGACTGCTGGCAGGTCTGTGAGGTCGTTTAAATGTCAGTATCAATAGACCCGTGCTGTCCGTTCTCTTACTTCGTGTTACCGAAATATAGTCCTTGAGAACGGACGCAGGGCAAATGCTGATATCGTCTTTGAAATACGGAAGTAGCAGCAGTGGTTGCTCCCTACCTGGGCCCGATGTTTTAATAATATCGGTAATATCGATTTTTGCTCCTTGCTCTGATATTGTAATATTTTCGAGTCTGATGAGACCTAAAGTCTGGACTCTGTGGGCTGTGCAAATTGCTAAAAGAGTTACTAATTTTAACGTTATTTTTTCGAAACTGAGACCGGTATTAGGAAACCAATTCGAAATATAATTTAAAACAATACGAGGATCCCAAATATGAGAATATTTTGGGGTACTTGGTTTTAATTTGTATGCGCCCTTGAGCAACCTTTTTATACACTCATCAGACCCGATATTGTTACCTAGGAGCAATGACAGAGCAGAACGATGGCTATTTAAACTGCCATAGGAGCAACCATCGTCAAATAATTTAGATAAAAAAGATAATACTGACATTTTTGACGGCTCAAACCTGTCGACGTTGTTCGTATCACAAAACTGCCACCACAGCTTATATGTGGTATTATACTGTTTAGCAGTGTTGTCGGAGATAGACGCCAGTAACAAGCTCAGGGATTCAGGTGGGTAACCTCTCCCGAGGAAAGCGCGCCGCAGAGTCTCGCGACACCCAGCGTAAGGTTCGCTTGCAGAGGGTGTCGCGTTCTGAAAGGAGAAGTTAACAGATATTTACTTGGAGGTAAAAACACGATGTTAGATAATAATATGCTTTGTATCAGGGGATACCATGGTTGGGATGGCCAGTGGGGAAAAACTAGAATTCCGTTTGCTTTGTCGTCTATAATTTTGCGAATACATTTTAGTATTAAAGAAAACGGGGGAAAAGCATAAAAGTTTATATTCTGCCAATCAATCGTAAAAGCGTCCACAGCAATCGCATCTGGATCCTGTTTCCAGGAAACAAATTTAGCACATTTGGCGTTTGTGCGAGAGGCGAACAAATCAGTGTCGGGTTGGCCAAAATATTGAACTATAATTTGGAAAGCATTTTGAGATAGCGTCCACTCTGTATCCGGGTTGATAAATCTGGATTCCGCATCAGCGACATTGTCCTTCGTATTCACATAGGAGGCAAATATCCAGATGTTTCGCTCCTCACACCAACGCCATATGTCGCGAGCTACTTCATTTAGATGAGGGAATTGAATTCCACCCATGCGATTGATATAACTAATGGCTGTGGTGTTGTCTATGCGCAACAAAATTGAGCAGTTACGTTCCTTCTGGGCAAAACATTTTAACCCTAAGAAGGCGGCTATTAACTCTAAATGGTTAATGTGAAGATTTTGTTCACAAGGTTTCCAATGACCACGTGCTCGGTTATCTTCATAAACTGCTCCCCAACCGGTTCCCGACGCATCTGTATAAATTTCTAGCTTAAATTTGTTGTACCTCATAGGGTTAAATGAGTGATGTAAATTTTGGGTCCACCAATTAATGTCGTCTAGAATAACAACCGCTGGTGTTATTTTTGCCTCATAGTCGTTATCGTTTTTTGATAAGGCTAGATATTTCTGCCTTTCTAAGATCTTAGTATGTGCCCAGCCGTATTTAACTGCTGGACCTGCAGCGACCAGGACCCCAATGAGTCGAGCAAATTGTCGTATTGTACAACGCGGTAATTTAGAAAACTTTTTAAGTAACTGCGCAATATTGTTCTGCTTTTCTGATGGTAAAGATATCGTTAAATTTTTAGTATTAAAATTGAAACCCAAAAATGTACATATTTGTTGTGGTTTTAGACAACTCTTTTTATAATTGACTATGAAACCCAGGCATTGCAATAGTTTCAGGGTCTCATTTACATTTTCCATACAACTTTCGTAATCGTTACCTATACAGAGTATATCGTCGAGATAAATCACCGATTGATACCCGCGACCCCTTAAAAAGGCTAGTACTTCTCTCATCACTTTCGTAAATACAAGTGGAGCAACAGATAGGCCATAAGGCATTGAAGTGAACTCGTAGGTAATCAAATTACCTGAAGAGTCTTCGTATTGAAAACGTAAGTATTTACGGTCTGTTATAGCAATAGGTATAAGAAGGTATGCTTCTTTTAAATCGATTGTAGCTAGGTAGCCATTTTGGGGTATGAGTTTATTCGCAGTACGAAAATCTTCCATTTTAAAATGGGACTTTGAAATGAATTTGTTTAAAGGTTTCAGGTTCAAAATGAATCTTTTACCGCCATTTGATTTTTGCGCTAGAAAAATCTTTGAAATAAATTGATCAATTGTGGGTTCACGTTTTTCAATGGCTCCTAAATCTATAAGTTTCTGGATAGCATTAGCCATCTCCTGATTTTCAATTTTCGATAATATTGTATTTTTAGGTACATTATATTGTACAACTTCTTTAGAAAATGGAATATTGAACCCACTATCGACCCATTGTAAGATCTTTTTGTTATTAGTTATGTTAAGCCAACAATTATAAAAATGACTTATTCGACCGGCATGTACCTGTGTCTGTGCTAATGTGTCGTTGCACGGGACTTGAACTGGCTCTGGTTCGAAGTTTTCGTTGCTGGTGTGGAGTATGGCCGGCGGGTCGAGGTCGGCGGCTGCGGCGGTCGTTTGAACCCTCCCCGCCCCCCCCTGTTCGACGGGTAGCGAGGAGGGGCTTGCCAGTTTCCCTGTTGAGTAGAGCGCGTACCCGTCGGATGAGAGGACGCAGAAGCCTTTGAACTCTGAGGAAACTTCTTAATTTGCAGGCCTTGTTTCTCAATGGCCTTTGCTGCCTTAATCTTATCGGACAGTTTACTGCCGAATAACATGTAAAAAGGATTTATCCAAGCTCGGCATAATCAGCTTTATTCGGTTCTGTGTAGACGCCGCATGTAAATCAGACAAGAACCTGCAAGCATTACTTAAATGCTTTATTGCATGAATCTTGTTATCGCCATGTAAAAGTATGTCCATTGCCCGGTTAATGACGGTGATGCCAGTGCCTAGCTGCTGCTGATATGTTACTAAGCTCTTGTCCCGGAGTCGCACCATATCCGGGACCGCTGCCGAAATTTCGGCATTTAATTTTGGTGCTTGTAGCAGCTTGCAATTATCGGGTATTAAATAATCTCGTTCTTTGAGGATTTTTTCCTTAACGTCTTTGGGCATACCTTTGATTAACAATGGTGTCCAAAGCTGAGCTAAATTATCGACGATTTTTTCTCCAAAGACAGGCGTGTCAGACGTGGATTCTCCTAAGGCAGACAGCAACTCCGGATCTAGCTGGATCTCGGGCGGGCCAGCCAGAACCCTCTCATTTTCATTTGCCTCTGGTAAAGGCTCTGAAGGCGCTGAATGTGGCGCTGCCTGGTCTTGTAGCTCTCCAGAGTCTACTTGCGTCGGTTGGTCTTCATTACCTAAAAAATACAATTTGTATTTTAAGGTGTGAAGAATTTGAGGGTAGACGAAAAAATTGACTCGCGGACAAAAAGTGCAGATGATCGTGTATATCAGTTTCTGATTGCACGAATTTTCTGTTTAAATTCATCGTTGAAGACTCGCAGTCAACCCCGATGTAGATAATTTTTATCACAGTTATTGACTCGCAGTCAATCCCCGTGTAGTAAACGGTCGTGTATATCAGTATCTGATTGCACGAATTTTTTGAATAGATGCATCGTTGAAGACTCGCAGTCAACCCCGATGTATATAATTTTATCACAGTTATTGACTCGCAGTCAATCCCCGTGCAAATATGTTATACGTAAAATGGGAGGTAGAATGGGTAGTAATAAATTGCACTCTTACCTTCTATATTTTCGTCATCTGACGAAGAATCACTATAAATTATAATCCTTCGGCGCTTCCGTTCTTGTCGTAAAGTGGAAATATCTTCTTGAGCACTGCGTTTCGGCATTATATTTTTTTTTTGTAAACTTGTGTTCGTTGCCGCGCACGAAAAAGGAATGACGCATGAGCGGCAGCTGTCAAAGCCGGATAGTTGAGAGGGGCTGCGTTTCGATACTGCACATTAAGTTGCGTTTTGTTGTAAGTAAATAGACTTACTTTTAAAATCGTGCGAAGTTGCCTGTAGGTTAAAGGGAACTACATGGTTAAATTATATCTGAGCAATGAAGCGACGACATATAATATGTTACATATGCTGTATTTCAAAATGCGATGCCAAGTTTAAAAAGGAGTATTTTACACAGGTATTTGTTCAACATAGGTATACCCACATAGGTACATAAGTAATTGTTTTCCCTAGATTTTATCGATAGTTACATGTTTTGATGACCTTAATATTTTTTGTCCGTGTCTTTAAATAGTATAAAGTACTTTAGGTATATCGTTATTATATATTAACTCATACTGACTAATTTTACTATTGTGTTTTTTCACTATAACGTTAAATATTATTAAGAAATCTATATTGTCCAAATCTCAATTGTTAGAAATATACCGCCTGTGATACAGGTTTAACCTAGTACAGGCATCGAATTTTGTTATACCTACATTATTATTTTTAAGATTTAAATTGTAAGGTACCTGGGTCGAATATGGCCAGCCGATAAATATGGCCACATACTATTATTTCTAAAACGCAACACTTTATAAAACTGAACGCGACGGTATACGATCGCGGCCGAGCCACGTATCCGAGTAGCGCCCCCGCCACCCCTCTCGCACAGACGCCAGTCGCTCAGATTTCGTGGAAGTGGGAAGCCGCGCTGCCGTTATAAAAACATTCAAGTAAATTCGGTCCTATATTTCTGTTAGTTTTCGATTTTATTGTTTTTTATGTACGTTGCCATGCTGTGCGGCAATTGTATTTTGATATTTTTTTGTGTAGTTCTCAAAATAATAATGTGTTTATGATTCGTCTGAATAAAGAAAAAAAAAATGGCGTGACTGAAAATATGGCCAATTTCATTATCACTATGATGATGATTAATTATAATTCCTTCTCATTTAATTTTAAAACCATTCCATTCCATTCGTGCCATTCCTAAATATATATTTTTTTTATAAAAAAACAGACGTCTTCTTTTACTTAATTTGCCTTTTTAAATACTTTTAAAGTGATACAGTAAATATGGCCACACCCGTGGGCATATTTACCTACCCTGTCGTAAATATGGCCAAATTTTTAAATTTACGAAAAAGTAAAGAATATCTGTTAATATTCAATATTTTTATTGTTTTTTTGCTACAATATGAAAGATTCTTAAGTACGCTTTATAAATAAATACCGTGGCTTACCCTCCAATCTTAAAAACTATAAAAAAAAAGACACGAAACCTTAAGGTGGCCATATTCGACCCAGGTACCTTATTTACCTACTGTGCCAACTCTAATTTCTGAATAAATATATTATATTATATTATTATTACCTACCATCCACGAGTAGGTAGGTATGTTTCAACGAACACCCTTAAATTCTCACGCACTTACAGTAAAGATTCCTTATAATCACTGTAATGAGATCTACTCCGTCCTGATTCTGTATCCTCTCTATGAGAGGAATTGGGCTATAATCCACCATGCGGGCCCAATGCGGGTTTGTAGATGTCACATGTCTTTGAATTTTTGGTGCTAGGACATGGCGGTCTCCTCACGATGCATTTGCGTTCACCGTTTTGAGAGCAGTGGTGATGAAATAAATTACACAAAGGAATGCGCCTGCCTGGGTTTGAACTCACGAATTACTGCTCATAAGTCGGGGCTGCAACCACTGGGCTACCACTGCTCACTGTAATGTGGGCCACCGTTGCTAGCTGATAAGCTGACTTTACTGTGCCCCATCGCCTATGAATTACATAAAATTTATATCTTAATAAATGGAGGTAATCTTTATCTTGTTTTTGTTCACACGGCACCTTTCTCGATAAACTGAAAACATTTCAAACATTTAATTTTATATTATAGGTAGGTACTAATTAATAAAAATCTTATTTCAGTTTGGCGCCAGATAAATCACTATATTTAGTTACATTAATAATTTACAATCAAAACATTGAATCGTTATCAAATATACGTGATACTTCATTATTTTACATTGTTGCGTGTTTTTTTTTGTCAAAACATTGACTTGTTTTCGCAAAACAAGTTTGTGCCTGAAACTCAAAGAATTACAATTTTGGGATCTTTGACCTACAGGCTATCTGAAATTACTATGGGTAATTGGGTATGCTAGCTTTAATAATACGAGATTTGGACAATAACTCGGATATTTAAATTAAAATACTTATTATTGCTCTCAAAACGGTCAAGATCGTGAGGAAACCGGCATGTCTTAGAACCAAAAATTTCAAAAACATGTGACATCTACCAATCCGCACTGGGCCCGCAAGGTGGAATATAGCACATCCCTCTCCTAGAGAGGAGACCTGAGTCCCTGCAGTGGGAACATTAGAGGCTGATTATGATGATGATGACGTGTTGCAGTCTTGCTTTTATAACAATAGGTAGTAATTTGACCTTTGCACATCTGGAGATAGAAACTTCTATGCATATAATATACTAGCTTGTGCCAGCGGCTTCGCCCGCGTGAAAATGACGATTTTCCATACAAACTTTCATCCCCTATTTAAGTCCCTTAGGGGTTGAATTTCAAAAAATCCTTCCTTATTCCTTGTCTATATTATAAAGGGAACCTTTGTGCAAAATTTCAGCTTTCTAGGTCCAAGGGTTTGGGCTGGGCGTTGATGAGTCAGTCAGTCAGTAAATCAGTCAGTCAGTCAGAACTTCTCTTTTTATTTATATAGATAGATAGATAGATAAAAACTGTTAGTCCTCGATCCTCGAGGAGGTGACTGCCTGAGATGACGAGTGGTCGAGAAGTATGGAAGAAGAATACATATTGCGCCGGCAGGCACGACCTCGGCAGACTGAAGATGATGATTTCCTAGTAAATGATACTGGCAAATGAAAAAAAAAATACTTAAACGACAGCTGATTCCATCACAATAAATTAAGCGAAAGATAATGGAGGAAAAATACCGCACACAATTTTAGAAACACGTTAGTCAATAATGTAGGGCCGAGGACTGCCAAGATAGCCCTAAGCAACGTACCCTAGATAATTTACCCGTACTAGATACCAAGATAATATTATTTAGCTATGAATAATTTATATATCTCTGAAGAAACGTACGTCGTAAGGGAGGTATTGACCTTATTCTATCAAGTTTGTTCAGAAAACGCGGAAGAGAAGTAATAAACGTTATAATTTTGTTTTTCATGGAATAAACGATGTTTTTAGGGCGACATGATTGTTATCGACTATTTGGGAGTAAAGAGGGCTTCCTGGTAATTTTAGTTGGTGTTGTTATGTTGGTAATTAACACATGGGAGGGTGACAGCGGTTGCTTGGCGGGGCTTTGAACCGTTGAATTGGAAGTGATCGACGCCTAAGAGATATACTCCGAAGCCAAGTTTTTAAAAACTTTTCTTAGCATTTACTTTGGCGAGTAAAGTGTTTTAATTTTAGTGTGCTAATGTAGCTTAATTAATATTATTGTAAATAAAGAAATTTAAAAATGAATAGAAATTAAAATAAATATGGCGAAGCGTTATTTTTGCCACTATCGTGCACACGGCTACACATCAAGCTATACAAAACCAGTATAATCTGATCGTTCATTGTGCGAAAAGATCTAGTAAAGTGAGGCCAAGATTAAGTATAGTTTGATGTGTAGCCGTGTGTACCACTGTCAAACTATAAGACTGCAAGTTCGAGGGGGGATTTTTTGAGTCAAAGCACTTGCGTAACGTTTTAACTTATTTCTTCTTTCTGCTGTTGTTTAACCGAAGGAAACAAAGAGGAGGTTCTCAATTTGACACGTATTTTTGTTTTAAGTTAGCTGAGCTTAATAACACAGATTCTAAATGTATATGTTGACTAAAACTATAATAATATATAATACGATATTTGTAATGTGCTTGAAAGACTTGCTGAATCCTTGCAGCGCTGAATGCTTGCAGCAACATTTAAAATCCAAGACACGTATTAAAACAATTTCTTCATATGAGTCATTTATTTAAGACCAGCTAAGATGATAAATACCAAGTTGTTCTCGACACCTCATAGGTTTTTTTTCATAAAAATATTCACCAAATCTAAATCACCACAAGCACCCTTATCCATCCCTGACCCCCCCTAACCTAAAACCCCGCTACCCCTGTCCATATGCTCCACATAACCGGCATGACACGCAAGTAGGCTTCTCAATCAATCAAACTCGACGGATAGGCACTGATACCACGGCTGAAGTTCGACAGGACTCACAGACAATGATTTACTGTTGTGTAGCGGCGCTGATTTATAATGGCTGGTGCTATAGAACTGGGCGTCTAAAATGGCCACTTTTGCAGATCATAAGAGGAAAATAATATGAATTGGGTTACAATTCGTAATTAATTAATAAATAATAATTTATTTCCAAAATAAAGTACAATAAGCAAATTAATACAGCATAATTATAAATGACAATGTTAAATTATTGTACAGTGGGGCAATTACATTAGCACACTGATTCCCAAACTGAGACGAGCTCGTATTTCGGGACTCGGCAGCTCTTCGCTCTAATGACATTACAATAAAATCACCTATCTATGCGCAACATTTTAGACTTACATGAAAGTATTTACCTATATGTACCTATACATTACAATTTTATATTTATGTGCTACAATTTAATAAGACTAGTAAGTTCCACACTTAGTAGATGGAGCAATAAATTAATTAAATTTAATTCCAATTATATTAAAAGTATAAATTATAATATAGTTATCAACCTATCATAAAATATATTGTAATAAGGACCATTCTTATTAGTAACTGCGTCTGTGACCATTTTAACGCAACATATTTCTTATTATGATCTGCTAAAGTGGCCATTCCCTAGTGGTTGGTTAGGATGATGAGTCGTCGAAGTGTGGTGAAAAGGAGGTTTTGATTTGGGAAAATTGTGTGATTTTGTTGATTGTGAGCAGCATAGTGGCCCAGTGGGAAAGGCCGCGGTTTATAAGAAGATCACATAAGAACGGAAAAAAAATACCTTAAAAATTATACAAAACAAATAAACAAACAATACTCATAATGCCAAAAGGGTATAACATAACATCACGCCTATAATATTAATCTCCAAATAATTAGGCAGATGTACTCGTACCTAAGTGTACAGATACATTACGCCAGTTAAGTTTAATTCTCATGTTTTTAGGGGTGACACAAATCCAGACTCCGTGGCTGCTACTGGGAAATTCCTGACGGCAAAATCTAGTAACACTATCCCAGACCTAGAAATGGAAACCTGGATCTCTTGCCTCAAACGTGACCTCGTAAACCCCATGTTTAATCTGTCCTTCCTCAACACGAAATCTTTCGGCTTTCTGATGAGACAATGCAATTATGTTTGACCTACATAGAGTAACTTGTATTCATTTATTTTTCCTCACGAAAGCAAAAAAACTCAAAACAAGTTTCCCAATTTCGGATATTGCCCTTAAAATCTTCGTGGCGATAACATTTCAGTATCATTGCTGCTATATACCACACTCAAACGGTATGAGGCCCCAACATCAATGTTTATGGTATGAGGCATACCTAACCATTTTTTGGCCTTCCACCTCCGAGAATGGTTTTGAAAGTGTTATGGGTTGTAGGCACTGATTGTGTGGGGCAGGGGGCTAAATTATTACCTTAATGCATTGATCCTCTTGTACAGTCAACTGCAAAAATGCATGGACAATTCAGAAATAAAATCGTATGAAGCGAGAAATAATTATTACTGACGCCACCTACCTTAAACTAGATATCGATATTATATCCAGAAGATTTTGGTTTTTCACACAGGAATGCTATCTGTCACCGTGTCACGGGCGTATGACATTAGACATACTTGTTACTAAGTAGTTATAAGTATTGGATTACGGATTTCTTCGTCTTGTCCCGTCTATAGCTCGTAATATTTGAATTTCTTTGGCACCCAATTACAATTTTTTTTTTTACAAAAAAAAATGTTTTCTAGTTTTTCTTTCGTATTGGTCTTAGCTACAGAATTGCTATATAAAGATAATTATAAGAGTGGGCGAAGCCTGGTTAAATACTCCATTCCTCGTTGAGAATATTTCATAACTGCTTCGCTTATTATTATTATTTTCAGGAAATCACTTAAAACTTCAGGAGTTTAGCAACTTTAGGCTTCATTATATCTGAAAACAAACAATAAATTTGAAACGGATCGCATTATATTTCGTAAGCAATATTTTGAACAACAAAAGTTTATCTGGTGTTTAAATAGAGTGCGTGGGAGGATCCTATTTGCAACCATCTTAAATTAACGTTTGAAGTTCATTCTCTAAAATTTGTTTTGACTACGATTCCTTACAGATATTTTAAATTAAAATCAACAATATCAAGTCGATTAATACGAACGATTGTTGTTTTGAATTCGTCTACCTTGTTGCTTTAGTGGTCGCAAAGGGTACTACTCAGCCAGATTCCCAGGTCACACAAAATTGTTTGTGTGGTTATCCATCAGGAATTTCTTTTTAAAGCTGCCTGGATTCAGGATTTGTGACTGGTTGATGGCAAAACATGGCTGATGAAAAGCAGGTGTGCTTAAGGTACTCCTCCTAACCTTTTAGGGCGTGATGTGAGTCCCGTCGGGGCTGTGGATTATCGAAAGGTTAACGCGGCTCCGACACAACGGCGAAGAAGGAACATGGGTTTGGTTTTTAGTCAGTAGAAGTCTGACACTCCCCTTCGCTCTGCCCAAGAGCGGGGGGGGGGGGGGGGTTATTCGATGATTTTCGAATGTGAGTGTGGAGCCCCAACACAGGACATGTGTCACACCTTCTCTCCTGCCCGGCGTCCCCAACTTATTGCACGTTCATAGACCCTAACGAGGCAAACGAAAAAGCTGTCCAGGTTGCTACTTATTGAGCGGACAAAATTTGGGTTGGCGAATCGAAAAGAATAAGAAGAAGGCGTGATGTTATACTAGGTGTAAAAGTACCTTGACCGAAATCGAAGGGACTGGTTCTCCCTGTCATTGCATTTTTTTTTGCTTTAGATTATACTTTACTCTTTACAGAGATATTGGTGGTCAAAGTTCCAACTTATTCACAAGTTTTTCCGGTTCCCAGGAAGAATATAGGCGTAGACTTACTTAGTTTGATGTACAAAATGCTTCGTTGAAAAGCTTCGCGAAGGGTTCGTCTACACGCCCGTCGGGGCCGCGGCTTTTTGTACTAGATTACGTGGCCTCGGCGCAAGGGCAAAGTAGGAACATGGGTTCGGTTTTTAGTCAGTAGAAGTCTGACATTCCCCTTCGCTCTGCCCAAGAGCGGGGGGGTCATTCGATGATTTTCCACCCACCAAAAAAAAAAAAATGGGTCCGTCTACACCCTGTATTATTGTTAAGGCTATAATAATAATTATAGGTTTTGTTTTTCCCTGGAAACTGAAAGGTTTGCTAAACAAAACACACCGAAACTAAACATACAGGTTGTGTGAGTGTTTTCATCGGAAGTATATTACAAAATTCTCCGAAGGCCGAGAGTCAATATTTTTGCCCTGTTCCTATTATTACAAAGGATTTATAACATTGCCGGGAAAATGTAGTTAGTAACTTTGTTCTATTAAATTATTCAGTTACCTCTATCCTTTCGAGGAATACGGAGAAGGCCCTGTAAGCTTCGTTCTTCAGAAACTCTAGTTCCGTGAACGCACATTTTTTTTTACCCGACTTGAAGGGAAAGGAGAAAACCAAACTCCATAGAAACTTGGGCCTGGCGTTACAGGGCTGAATTTTGGCCATACATTAAAGAATCTAGGTAGGTTTCATGAGCCCAATTTTCACGTCTCCCAGTGATGGCCAAATTGATAATATCAGACAATGTTTACATTTTAGGTTATTTAAATTATTTGAGTTATTTAAGTTAAATAACATGATATTTTCGAGGCTTTGTTTCCTACGCAAGTCTAAAACCCCCATGCGCTGTGCTGTAACACAGCACTATGAGGTTTCAGGTAAGTAGATACCTACTTTCCTTAAAAAGCGCTTACGGGGGTGACTTCAGATTTATATTATTGATATCACTGAAAACATCAGCTGAAAACTATGTTTATTAGACAAGGCCCACTTACATAACTACTGGCTGATATTTGTTAGGATTATATCTGCTGGGTGATTTTTAATTATAGCAATCTTCGATTGCGATACCCAATATATTAAAATGTAAATAAAACACATATTTATGTTAAATGGTTTTTTAATCATCTTCTTCATTGGGATTATTATAGTATAATAATACAGTATCCAGAAACTGTGCAGGAGGCATTTGATTACCTTGGTGCCGTGCCCAACCAAGATACCATATTATGCTCATGGTATGGGCACAGCAACCAACCGTTCTTTTTCCTATGATACAGGTGCAGTAATATTGAATTATAGCATCCCTTCCACTTAGAGAGCTTTAGATTCATTCTACTACTAATATGCCTGGATTTCATCCTTCTCTTAACATCCAGGTTGAGTCCGATGTAGATAGCTCTTGCTGTAGGTCACCGTCCACCTCCCTACACACTTCTATGACATATGAGCCATTTTCTTTTCCTTTTCCTGAATGAAAATGCCGGGATGCTCTATTTGCTCATACCCAACACGAGTGACAGACAACACTTGAAGCGCCCACCTGAAAATAATTTATCTACATTAAAGTGTGCTTTTACACAAGCGATTGTTGTGTGTGTCCACTTTAAAAATACTGATCTAAAGAAATCCTGAGGAGCTCGGAGCTTGACCATTATCACACCATTATCAATGTTTTAGCATACCAAATAACATTTTTAATAACCTTTCAAAACCAAAAGCTAAACTAAAGAATGTTAATAAAGCATCAATAAAGCAAATATACTGACCGTGCGTGGTAGGATCAATTCTCTTATAACTTCGTGTATTCTGCGTTCTTGCATGGTACTAGTCCTAAGTGTATGACAACAAACTCTTCTCAGAAGAGAATGTCCACAGTGAATACACACCCGTTGGTGTCCCATAGGTGTCTGTTCACTTTGTTCTGGTATATTTCCATCACTAGCATGATTCCTGAAGCAAACATTTGACTATTAGGGTCTAGCAAGACTAGCTAATAGCATTTAGCAATAAACATCTGGGTATATTTGGGTAGACCTATGCCCCTCATTACATTCCCACTGCAGGGACACAGATCTCCACTCTGAGAGAGGGAATAATAGGTTGTAATTAATGAATGTTCAGTTCGGTTGAGCGATGTGATGTCTTCAAATATGAATTTATTGCACATTATGCTATCATTAAAATACAACTATAAACAGACAACTGAACATGAGCGATAACACTACTTAGTTTGTTTACATTAAATAATTACATATGATTACAAAAACGTTATGTTAAATAGAAATATCGGATACTAACCGTTTGAGGCGCTAAGTACCCATTGAACAATTGAAAGAATAATTTCGTCTTCCAGTCTTCGCCTTCCTATTGCATTGTTGCGGTCCTCATGATGTTGAACCCAGTCGTTAAATGAGCAAAGTACAAATACGGTTTTCTAGCAAATGTCAGCAGGGGTGGCAGTTTAGAAACGGTGTCCAATGTTCAAGCGAGGGTCAGTCAAAAGGCAATCAATTTCGGAGTCCAGTATTCGATCAAAGGTCTTAGAATAATAAAATCTCGAGAGATCTGGAAAAACACATTCACTTGCACACCAAACGAAAATCGAATGACATGACAATTGACAGCCGTTGACATTGACACTTGCGTTTACTAGTGCATTCCGTGATGCAGCCGATTTTATCGATTATTCATTTGGTTTTTTTACAGGTTACGTTAAAAATCAATTATATAACAGATTTTGAATAAACATCTATTTTAATAAGTAAAAAAGTGATAATACATAATGATAATGATTAATAAAGATAATGCAATGAAGTATTATTTAATTATTTGTAAGAATATCGATATCTACTAAGTCGATCTTATTCTTAGGGTACGCTCTATTGATATAATAACAGCGTTCGTGAAGTTAGTGACAAAAAATGAAACAAGTGTTGTAACGGTTTAAAAAGCTTGTTTAAAATAAAAAAATTGAAATCTACTTATTTTCTATACTTGGCCACCAGTAATGAGGCTAAGATTTTAATGGGTTATATTAGTAAAATTAAGGATTTTTTTGATACATATTTGATTCGTGTACCGCTAGGCCCAGAAACGGGTTTCTCCTTTGCTTTTTGAGCGGATATGCTGTATAATAGGGATGTTTCCTGACTAAAAACCATATGATTCTGTTTAGTCCGTCTGTTAGATTATCGAAAAATATTGGATACGTATTAATTGTTTTATCAAAGATCATGAGTGGGGGCTCGTGGCATCACTTTCTGGTAATAAATGTACCAAATTGTGAAGTTACACGACTTTTCAAAGCACACACACACATTTTTTTTGTTTACGTGAAAAAATAAAAAAATATGTGTCCAATATTTTTTGGAAATCTATCTGACGGACTAATTCGTTTTTTTTTTTAAATTTGACCCACTCTACGAATTTCTCCTGTTTCGTGGGTGCGTTTTTAAACATTTAAACTCACATATGCAAATACCTAGACCCGGAGCAACTATCTGTAGGTCATTCAAATATTTATTCCGTGCGGAGAGGGGATCGAACCCGCGACAAGCAGCGCATCGCCCAGCCACTACGCCAACCGTGCCCTTTTTAACTTCGTTTTAATTTTAACATCTTTCTATAAATTACTATAGAAAATAACCAAGAAACTCCATGATCAATGTATTTATACTAAGTTTTATTTGTTCACAGACCTAGATAAGCAGTTCTCGGTGCACCCCGAGAACGCGACGGCATGGCGCGGCCAGCCCTTCGTCCTGAACTGCGACATCAGCTCAGGACCTGCAGCCGCTGTCTCCTGGCAGAGGGATGGAGAACCACTGCCTAGGAATGACAGGTATGCATGTCTACTTAAGCAACGTTAGGATGAAGAGATTATGCTTTAGTAGAAGAAATGGTATGCGTTTACACAACTAAGACTGAACATTTTTGTCCCATGGAGAAAGCTAAACAGCTTTATGACACTTTTCTGATACTTCTGAGAGTCTAACAGGATTCAGCTGAATACCAGTATTTTACATGATACGACTGCCTACCTGAGCTCCACAATCCAGTTAATACTGGGTAATACGATATCTCTAGGCTGGTCGTCAGATTTTTTTCTGATAAATAGTCTAACAGCTAATTTCTTTAAGAACAAGGACTGGATAGTCTGCACTAATAGGGATGTTTACGGACTAAAAAAAATATGATTCTAATTTTATTAGTCCGTCTGTTAGGTAATCGAAAAATATTAGATACGTATTTTTTGTTTTATCAAATCAATAAAAATTGAAGAAGATAAAACGCGTCAAAGTTTTGAGTGGGAGGTTGTGACGTCACTGCTCGCTAAGAAATGTCATACTAATGTCTTAAAATATGACGTCACACGAGTTTTAAAAGCACTGTATCGTCTTCATTGTTTGTTTACGTGAAAAAAGAAAAAATACGTGTCCAATATTTTTTGGAAATCTATCTGACGGACTAATTAGATTTTTTTAGTTAACATCCTATTGTGGGAAAAAATAGTGATTACACTGCAAGGCCAGGGCCTTTTTTTTCCACACAATTTGATAGTGCTATTCAATTCTTTCGATTCAACAAGACCACTTACTAATGAAAAAAATCATTGTTTCAGATATCATTTGCTGAAAAATCAGCTACTTATAACGGATGTGACAAGAGAAGATGCAGGATTGTACAGGTACTTACCAACATATCACTACATAGTATAAAACAAAGTCGCTTCCCGCTGTCTGTCCCTATGTATGCTTAGATCTTTAAAACTACGCAACGGATTTTGATGCGGGTTGTTTCAATAGATAGAGTGATTCAAGAGGAAGGTTTATATGTAGCACATTTCACCCGTGCGAACCGGGGGTGGGTCGCTAGTCATTAATATGACAATGCTTCGTCAAAAATGTACCAAAAACATAGTGTATAAATGTAGGAAAACCACTGTAGCATTCCATAAAATCCACCGCTACAGAAATCGGCTACGAAGAATGCACCTTGCAATGCTACGCCAGAGCTACGGCGTAGCACTGTGCTACGATTTCGCTACGCTGCGCCGAAAGCTTTCTTCGCGTTTAATATAAGCGGATTTTTGTACGCGGGTTTTAATATGTTGCATTGAGCCGAGATCATTGATAGAGATTGTCATACAAGTATGAGTAATAGAGGCAACGCTCTAAAATGACGAATCTTTTCTTAAATATGTCATAAAAAGCACCAGAGTCCGTTTGTTTATTTTCCATGAAGTAAAATTTAGTTCAAACGATAAACGATCGGCTACGGACACCAGGATATTTCGGAACACTACCCGTCAATATCCGGGTCTGGAATCCCGTCCCGCCCGGGCTTAGATATATTTAAATCGAATCATTTCCCCTACCATCACCAGATGCAAAGCAACAAACTCCCACGCGAACCGAACGCGCGTCAGTCATGGAGGTAGACTGCAAGTGGAAGAGTACGCTGCTGAGCTGGACCCTGCCATCCTACCCGTGAACCATGAGCGGGACATCGCAGTACCCAAGGACGGTACCGTGGTACTGCCGTGTCCGGTCACTGGGTGGCCTAGACCTAAGGTAAGATAGTGGTTACTATAATGAACATTTCGAAAAATATCTTTGTAATCAAAAGAAGACTCGTCTAGATTTTCATTGATCCAGTGGAAGAGTTGTGTTGTCAAGGAGAGCTATTATACACAAGTGCTTTAGAAACACCGTGGTGGATTTTAAATTTTTGACATCATCAGTTTTCTTTTGGCATACGTAAATATTATTTCTAAAGTAAAAAAAAAAACATCGTGTGCACAATTAATATGATTATTAAACTACACGATGTATTTATTCTTTACGACTTACCTCTGCATTCGAAAAGCCTATTCTATGTTTCCAGTATTCCTGTGTGTCAAATATTTAATCGGGTGTTAATATTTTTATTAAACCCCTGGCAGGCTACCTCTTCGGGGATGTAAATTGTGTTAATTATATTAACCCAATCTTTCCTTTTACAGTTAATATGGGAATTCTCCCAACCTGGACAGAGAACCAGCGAATTGGAGGAGACATTCGAAGTCCTAACTCTTCGTCGAGTAGACCTGGAGCAAGAAGGAGTCTACACCTGCACGGTCGAGGGGAACAGCGACCTGGTCAAGGTGAGTGTCACCCCACTGCTTGGCAAAGGCCTCCCCGATGACTTCCAAATATTTCGATCCAGGGCCAGAGTGGGCTACAGTTACTGGTCATGGTTATGTCCAGCTCGTCGCTAACAAACACAGAAATACTAGCAATCGTTTCTTTTCTATTAGTTTAGTCCTTTGAGTAAGAAGACACAAGAATCAAGGATATCAGAATGGCCCGATGTATGTGGTAACGTAATAAAGTAAACAGAATATGTATTACTAATAGTACTTGAACGTGGACGTGACTTTACAGGGCAAAATATAAAATATAAATGGTAGAAGTGCGGATTCCTATATTGATGATACATAAACGTATTTATCTATTTAAGGATTCAGAGAATTTAATGTTATGATATTGTACTTCTACTGACTAAAAACCACCCATGTTCCTTCTTGGTCCTTTATGTCCGGTCCCGCGGTATCTCTTTCAATCAACCCGCAGCAATGTAACTGTAGCCTCATTTACGTATATAAAAATATTCCTATCTTCTAATTCGTGAAAATTATATTTATTGACTGACACCAAAATAAACTGCGCACGACAATCTATTAAGTATATTAAAAACAATTTCCGTTTCAACAGAAAATCAAATATCATACTATAAACAATAATCGAAACCCACCCCAGGTTTAGTTATATAAGGCAACTAGTATTTGCGTGGCTGCGCTCGCTGCGCGCAGCTCGCGAGGCGTGAAGAGGGGGAGAGGGGCAGTTTTGAAAAAAAAATTCGACTAACGCATTGCTCCTTTCAATAAATCTGAAAAAAAAAATGTTTCAAGTCTCTTAACTTCCGAGATCCGCCTTACTACCTACCTACACCTACCTACTACCTACCTACACCTACCTACTCCTACCTACACCTACCTACACCTACCTACACCTACCTACACCTACCTACACCTACCTACACCTACCTACACCTACCTACACCTACCTACACCTACCTACACCTACCTACACCTACCTACACCTACCTACACCTACCTACACCTACCTACTACCTACCTACACCTACCTACTCAACCTTCGTTACGCTTCACCCACTCAACCTTCGTTACGCTAAGGAGGTCGCCGGCTCGCTTCGCTCGCCACCTCCCCCCTTCGCTCCACTCGGTCTCGCAGGTTCGCTCCACTCAGGACCTACCTACCACCGGAAAGCTATCATGACATTATCCCTACGCTACGGGGGTCGCCGGCTCGCTTCGCTCGCCCGCTCCCCCCTTCGCTGTGCCGCTGTATCACCACTGGACAGGTTTCAACGCCCCTCAATAGTTTCATGTAAAAAAAAAAAAAAAAGGTGAAAAAGGGGGGGGGGGGGAGAGGGGGGGAGTTTCTAAAAATGATTTCGACTAACGCAATGCCCCTCTATATGAATCTGAAAAAAAATTCGTTCCAAGTCTCTTAACTTCCGAGATCCGAAAGGGGGGGGTGGAGGGGGGCAAGGGGGTCAAATTTTCAAAACGGTTTTTACTTCCCCAAGCCTCCTCTATACGAATCCCTAAAAAAAAAACACGTAAATTCTCTTTATTTCCGAGATTCGCCTAAAAGGGGGGAAAAGGGGGGCAAGGGGGGGCACTTTGAAAAATGATTTTTCCTTTACCGAGCCTCCTCTATACGAATCCGTAATAAAAAAAAAATACCGGTCTCTTAGTTTCCGAGATACGATAGGGAGGGGGGGGAGGGGGGGCAAAAAGGGGGGGTTTCGGACTTTTCCCATACTCACCAGAGTTACTTGTTTACGAATCTGTCAAAATATACCCACCTCCCCATCCAACATCTGGGAGAACAATGATGTCAGTGAGTCAGTCAGTGAGTGAGTGGTAGTTTAGCTTTATATAGTATAACTAGTATTTGCGTGGGTGCGCGAGCTGCGCGCAGCTCGCGAGGCGTGGAGAGGGGGAGAGGGGCAGCTTAGAAAAATGATTTCGACTGACGCATTGCACCTCTCAATGAATCTGAAAAAAAAAATGTTTCAAGTCTCATAACTTCCGAGATCCGCCTAAAGGGGGAGAAAAGGGGGGCAAAGGGGTCAATTAAAAAAAATGGTTTTTACTTTCCCGAGCCTCCTCTATATGAATCTCACATGTGCCACCACCTACCTACACCTACCTACTACCTACCTACCTACACCTACCTACTACCTACCTACCACCTACCTACACCTACCTACACCTACCTACCTACACCTACCTACTACCTACCTACTACCTACCTACTACCTCCTACTACCACTAAAAAAACATTAACCTAAAGTTTGCTTGTCGTCGCCCCTGAGTTACGCTTCACCCACTCAACCTTCGTTACGCTAAGGAGGTCGCCGGCTCGCTTCGCTCGCCACCTCCCCCCTTCGCTCCACTCGGTCTCGCAGGTTCGCTCCACTCAGGACCTACCTACCACCGGAAAGCTATCATGACATTATCCCTACGCTACGGGGGTCGCCGGCTCGCTTCGCTCGCCCGCTCCCCCCTTCGCTTTGCCGCTGTACCACCACCGGACAGGTTTCAACGCCCCTCAATAGTTTTATGTAAGAAAAAAAAAAAAGAGAAAAAGGGGGGGGGGGGTTGAAGGGGGGGGTGAGGGGGGGAGTCTCGAAAAATGATTTCGATTAACGCAAAGTCCCCTCTCATTCAATCTGAAAAAAAAAATGTTCCAAGTCTCTTAAGTTCCGAGATCCGAAAGGGGGGGGATGGAGGGGGGCAAGGGGGTCAAATTTTCAAAATGGTTTTTACTTCCTCAAGCCTCCTCTATACGAATCCCTAATAAAAAACACGTAATTCTCTTTATTTCCGAGATCCGCCTAAAGGGGGGGGAGAAGGGGGGCAAGGGGGGCCACTTAAAAAAATGATTTTTACTTTACCGAGCCTCCTCTATACGAATACGTAAAAAAAAAAAAATACGGGTCTTTTAGTTTCCGAGATACGATAGGGAGGGGGGAGAAGGGGGGGGAAAAGGGGGGGTTTCGGACTTTTCCCATACTCACCAGAGTTACTTGTTTACGAATCTGTCAAAATATACCCACCTCCCCATCCACCATCTAGGAGAACAATTATGTCAGTGAGTCAGTCAGTGAGTGGTAGTTTAGCTTTATATAGTATAACTAGTATTTGCGTGGCTGCGCTCGCTGCGCGCAGCTCGCGGGTCTGCCTACCTACACCTACCTACACCTACCTACCTACACCTACCTACCTACACCTCCCTACTACCTACCTACTACCTCCTACTACCACTAAAAAAACATTAACCTAAACTTTGCTTGTCGTCGCCCCTGAGTTACGCTTCACCCACTCAACCTTCGTTACGCTAAGGAGCTCGCCGGCTCGCTTCGCTCGCCACCTCCCCCTTTCGCTCCACTCGGTCTCGCAGGTTCGCTCCACTCAGGACCTACCTACCACCGGAGAGCTATCATGACATTATCCCTTCGCTTTACCGCTGTACCACCACCGGACAGGTTTCGACGCCTACTATAATATTTGTTCAAACACCTAATGGCTATCTCTAACCGTTATGAAGTTACAGCCCTTTTAATTTTAGGGGAGGTTGGGGAGGGGAGGGGAGGGTATACAATTTTCAACGCCCCTCAATAAGTAGTTTTATGTAAGAAAAAAAAAAAAAAAGGTGAAAAGGGGGGGGGGGGGTTGAAGGGGGGGTGAGGGGGGGAGTCTCGAAAAATGATTCCGATTAACGCAAAGGCCCCTCTAAATGAATCTGAAAAAAAAATGGTTCCAAGTCTCTTAACTTTCGAGATTCGCCTAAAGGGGGGGAGAAGGGGGAAAAGGGGGGCCACTTTGAAAAATGATTTTTACTTTACCGAGCCTCCTCTATACGAATCCCTAAAAAAAAACACTTCAAGTCTCTTTGTTTCCGAGATACTATAGGGAGGGGGGAGAAGGGGGGGGGGAAAGGGGGGGTTTGGGACTTTTCCCATAGTCATGAGAGTTATATGTTTACGAATCTGTCAAAATATACCCACCTCCCCATCCACCATCAGGGAGAACAATTCTGTCAGTCAGTCAGTGAGTGGTAATTAAGCTTTATATAGTATAACTAGTATTTGCGTGGGTGCGCGAGCTGCGCGCAGCTCGCGAGGCGTGAAGACGGGGAGAGGGGTAGCTTTCAAAAATGATTTCGACTAACGCATTGCCCCTTTCAATGAAGCTTAAAAAAATGTTCCAAGTCTCTTAACTTTCGAGATCCGCCTAAAGGGGGGGACCTACCTACTACTACCTACCTACACCTACCTACCTACCTACACCTACCTACACCTACCTACACCTACCTACACCTACCTACACCTACCTACACCTACCTACACCTACCTACACCTACCTACACCTACCTACACCTACCTACACCTACCTACACCTACCTACACCTACCTACACCTACCTACACCTACCTACACCTACCTACACCTACCTACACCTACCTACACCTACCTACACCTACCTACACCTACCTACACCTACCTACACCTACCTACTACCTACCTACACCTACCTACCTACACCTACCTACCTACACCTACCTACCTACACCTACCTACCTACACCTACCTACTACCTCCTACTACCACTAAAAAAACATTACCCTAAAGTTTGCTTGTCGTCGCCCCTGAGTTTTGCTTCACCCACTCAACCTTCGTTACGCTAAGGAGGTCGCCGGCTCGCTTCGCTCGCCACCTCCCCCCTTCGCTCCACTCGGTCTCGCAGGTTCGCTCCACTCAGGACCTACCTACCACCGGAAAGCTATCATGACATTATCCCTACGCTACGGGGGTCGCCGGCTCGCTTCGCTCGCCCGCTCCCCCCTTCGCTTTACCGGTACCACCATTTTACTTCCCCGAGCCTCCTATCCTATACGAATCTGTAAACAAAAGAGAAAAAAAAGGGGTGAAGAGGGGGGGGGGTGAAGGGGGGGGGAGAGGGGGGGAGCTTTTAGATTTCGACTATGCCCCTCTCAATGAATCTGAAAAAAAAAATGTTCCAAGTCTCTTAACTTCCGAGATCCGAAAGGGGGGGGATGAAGGGGGGCAAGTGGGTCAAATTTTCAAAATGGTTTTTACTTTCTCAAGCCTCCTCTATACGAATCCCTAAAAAAAAACACGTAATTCTCTTTATTTCCGAGATCCGCCTAAAGGGGGGGGAGAAGGGGGGCAAGGGGGGCCACTTTGAAAAATGATTTTTACTTTACCGAACCTCCTCTATACGAATCCGTAATAAAAAAAAAATACCGGTCTCTTAGTTTCCGAGATACGATAGGGAGGGGGGGGAGGGGGGGCAAAAAGGGGGGGTTTCGGACTTTTCCCATACTCACCAGAGTTACTTGTTTACGAATCTGTCAAAATATACCCACCTCCCCATCCAACATCTGGGAGAACAATGATGTCAGTGAGTCAGTCAGTGAGTGAGTGGTAGTTTAGCTTTATATAATAGAACTAGTATTTGCGTGGGTGCGCGAGCTGCGCGCAGCTCGCGAGGCGTGGAGAGGGGGAGAGGGGGCGCTTTGAAAAATGATTTCGACTAACGCATTGCACCTCTCAATGAATTTGAAAAAAAAATGTTCCAAGTCTCTTAACTTCCGAGATCCGCCTAAAGGGGGGGTGAAGGGGGGCAAGGGGTTCAAATTTGAAAAACGGATTATACTTCCCCGAGCCTCCTCTATATGAATCTCACGTATGCCACCACCTACCTACACCTACCTACTACCTACCTACACCTACCTACTACATACCTACACCTACCTACTACCTACCTACACCTACCTACTACCTACCTATCACCTACCCACCACCTACCTACTACCTACCTACTACCTCCTACTACCACTAAAAAAACATTACCCTAAAGTTTGCTTGTCGTCGCCCCTGAGTTACGCTTCACCCACTCAACCTTCGTTACGCTAAGGAGGTCGCCGGCTCGCTTCGCTCGCCACCTCCCCCCTTCGCTCCACTCGGTCTCGCAGGTTCGCTCCACTCAGGACCTACCTACCACCGGAAAGCTATCATGACATTATCCCTACGCTACGGGGGTCGCCGGCTCGCTTCGCTCGCCCGCTCCCCCCTTCGCTCTACCGGTACCACCATTTTACTTCCCCGAGCCTCCTATCCTATACGAATCTGTAAACAAAACAGAAAAAAGGGGTGAAGAGGGGGGGGGGGGGGGGGTGAAGGGGGTGTGAGAGGGGGGGAGTTTCTAAAAATGATTTCGACTAACGCAATGCCCCTCTATATGAATCTGAAAAAAAAAATGTTCCAAGTCTCTTAACTTCCGAGATCCGAAAGGGGGGGGATGGAGGGGGGCAAGGGGGTCAAATTTTCAAAATAGTTTTTACTTCCCCAAGCCTCCTCTATACGAATCCCTAAAAAAAACACGAAAATTCTCTTTATTTTCGAGATTCGCCTAAAGGGGGGGAGAAGGGGGGCAAGGGGGGCCACTTTGAAAAATGATTTTTACTTTACCGAGCCTCCTCTATACGAATCCGTAATAAAAAAAAAATACCGGTCTCTTAGTTTCCGAGATACGATAGGGAGGGGGGGGAGGGGGGGCAAAAAGGGGGGGTTTGGGACTTTTCCCATACTCACCAGAGTTACTTGTTTACGAATCTGTCAAAATATACCCACCTCCCCATCCACCATCTGGGAGAACAATTATGTCAGTGAGTCAGTGAGTCAGTGAGTGGTAGTTTAGCTTTATATAGTATAATATGTATTCAATTCTCAACACAAATGGCTGCGAGGCATACAAGGATATTCTCAGAAGATACTCGTACAACGATGTATAATAATTATTATACTAGTATGTAGAGAGAAAAGCAATTATATAGATAACTTTACCTTATTTGAATTAAATATATTGTTTGATAAGGTTTCACGTTTGTGTGGTGTAGGGTGCGTACATATTATTGTGAGACGGACGGATGGCCCATAACCCAAAATTCATTTGGGTTTGGCTAAGTAAGATAACCTTATCATAAGGCTTAATGTTCCCACTGCAGGGACTCAGGCCTCCTCTCCAGGAGAGGGATGGGCTATAATCCACCACGCGGACCCAGTGCTGGTTGGCAGATGTCACATGTCTGCAATTTTTTTTTGGTTCTAAGACGTTTCCTCAAATGTTCCTTCAACGTTTTCAGAGCAATGAGAGGGACAGAGAGTGAGTAAGAGAACCTAATAAAACAAAAATACGAAAATATAGTAAAGCATAACACATCCTTTTTCGCCAAGGTTTTTGCCCCCCATTGAACTCCCACAAATAAGAATCACCTAATAATCGAATAAGAATATACAAAATATACGGCTTGTACCCCTAGCATTGCCAACCTATACACCTACATACAAGCCTTCATACGTACTGCGAGCAAGTAGTTGAACATAGTATTTTAGTCGTAAAACAATAGTTACATATTAAAGTGATATTATATTTTATACTGTAGAAAATAATGAATTATATTCGAATTATGAAAATAATGAGTGATATTATATTTCATACTTTAGAAAATAATGAATAGACTGTTCATTACCCTTATCTGTTTATCAAATGATGGCTTATATTGTACTAATCAAATCAAAATAATATAATGTTGTTCTACTAATCACTAGCAGCAATCTGAAAATCTACTGTCCTGGTGTTATTTTTATTTTTTATTTTATTTATTGAGGGACAACAAACAACTACAACATATATATAATGCACAAGGTTTACAATGTTTTAAGTAATAATGTTGCAGTCAACTGCGTTATCCGCAGTTAAACATGTTTAAAGATCAGTGGTCATATAACATTAGTAAAAAATAAACTCCTTGTTTATAGATTTGTATTTTCGAGGGTTTAGCTTGAAGAACAACTCCGATAAAAAATATCTATGCATTGGCTTTATAAATCCAGATACTTTATAAAACAATTTTCAGTGTGAAAAACAAAGTCATCCTGACGGCACAAAATTACAGTTCGGGGTCGGAAAAATAAATTAACTTGTTGAAAAGCCAACAAGGTCATTAGCCTCAAAACAAAAATAGCCTTTTGGAGAAATCATCAAATGACTCCTCCCGCGTTGGGCGGAGCGGTAGGAAGTGTCAGACTTCTACTGACTAAAAACCACCCATGTTCCTTCTTAGCCGTTCTGCCGAGGCCGCGGTATCTCTTTGGAACAACCCGCACAGGAACTTACAAGAAGCCTCTAATTCGATTTCTTCTTTTACAGACTTTCAACGTAACAATAACTGAGCCAGTGGAGATCACAATACCTCCGACGTCGAAGCAGACGTTCAGAGCCAGCACGGTGCGGTTTAACTGCACTGCTGTGGGGAAACCAGCCCCCACCATCACTTGGTACAAGGATGGGAAGCCCCTGGCGTTGGCTGGACGGGTAGGTGGCATTATTGTTAAAAATATTTAGAAGGTGTTCTTTTATATCCCATAGCTGCCCTAGAGTTGAGGTTATGAATGAGACTATTATAATTATCAAAGAATCAAGTGTCATATGATTTTTGGTTTGATTTTCACAAACGGACGTCACGCTGTTGCACTCGCGTAGTTCCCGTTCCCGTGGGAATACAGGGATAAAAAATAGCCTATGTCACCCGGGGATAGTGTAGCTTCCTTAACATTTTTTAAATCGGTCCAGAAGTTTTTAAGTATATTCTTTACATACAACAATACAAATCTTTCCTCTATAAAATATTAGTAAAGATAAAAATAATTCGAAAAAATCATGATTATTAATTACCTATTTTAACATTAACACGTTCAGACCGGCACCTCATGAGTAGGTGCTTGGTATAAAAATAAATAAAAAAATAAAATAAGCCTTTATTGCTGTTTTACAATTTTACAATACACATCTTATTACACGATCGGTTTCAATTCGCAGCTTGTCTTTCGACATAGGCCTCCTCTAAAGTTTTCCATTTCAGCCTGTCTCTCGCTGTTCTCATCCACTCTGGACCCGCTACCTTCTTAAGGTCATCTTCCCATGTTTTTGTTTGACGCCCTTTATTTCATTTTCCATTCCTGGGATACCACTCTGTTATGGTTTTTGTCCATTTGACATTCGTCTCTCTAAGCATATGTCTAGTCCATCTCCATTTTAAAGTTTTGCAAGTTTTCTTTGCATCCTTAAAATTTAGTTGTATTTTTAATTTGATCTAATCTTATTCTATCTTTCCTCTTGACGCCCATTACGCTTCGGTACTTGGTATCTTCATATGGCCACCGGTGGTACATCACCACCAAAAGTCTTGCCAAATTATTTCCACATCCTGAGCTGCACTATGAAAATTTGTCTATTTTATTAGGCGGGGACGGTAAATACAACACTTTCTCTCAAAGCGGCGCGAATTTCTTAGTACATTAAAAGTATAGTGTGACGTGGCCACCGGTGGTACACCCGCCGTGGTAGCAAATACTCCGTGCTCCACCGGTGGTACACGCCGGTCCGAACGTGATAATGTCACATTTTCTTAGCTTTAAATACGATTTGTTTGAATAAAAATTAATTGATTACTCGTATCGTGTTAAGGGCGGAATTCAGAATAATGATATCATTCTGAATTCCGCCCATAAAGAAATATGTGTTCCATCCACCTTTATAATAATATGCCATAGCAATTATGATATAGTTTAGATGCTGATCGCGTTTAGATTCATTTAATTTTAACTTTCGCTGTTAGTCGCAGTCAAAAACTCTTCATTAAATAATTCTATTATTATTGATTTCATTGAAATATTTGTGTTTATTGCAGATCGTGGTGTTACCGTCAGTAGATGCCAAGCGATTAGAACTACTTATCAGAAGTGTCACCTCGGAAGATGCAGGTAAATAAGGATTAATAAAACAAAGAATTTTGAAAATCGGTTCATTAATGACAGAGATATTTGATGATAAGAAACATACAAAAAAAGGACATACAGACGAATTGAGAACCTCCTCCTTTTTGAAAATCGGTTTAAATAAAAATAGATCGAATCCCTCGTTGGTTTCGTGGTCACAAGCGCGACTGCTGAGCAAGAGGTCTTGGGTCCGATTCCTAGGTCGGACAAGTGATAATGGGTTTTTCTATCAGGAATTTCTCAATAGCAGCCACGGAGTCTGGATTTGTGACCGGTTGATGGCAATAGGCTCGCTCCTATTACATGGGACTTAAACATAACTGGCGAAATGTGGGTGTACTATGGGTACACTTATACCTAACCCATTACAGGGCGTCTTGTTATGTTATGTTAAGAGTAGAAAGAAAGAAAGAAAGAAAACATATTTATTTAGTACATGCCACAAGTGCACACAACAAACAATAAAAATAAAAAGAAATTGAAAAAATAACAGAACAATAAAAACGCGTGTGTGCAACTGTGCATCTCACGGCTTTTTTTTTATTTTGTTTATTATAAATGGGCTTGCTCTTGACTTCAATCTTGCCCTAAGGTCAGAGATGATGTCGACGATGGAATGAGCTTACCCAGTAGAAGCCTGTTTACTCGCGACTTAAACAGCACAACTTACAAATAGGACAACTTCGATCACAAATCCGCAACACATACGGAAACATTCCAATATCTGATTTTTCTATTATTTTCCTAGGAGTATACCAGTGCTTCGCCCAGAACTCTGCATCATCAGCGTCAGCATGGGCCACACTCAACGTGACGGGTGCGGGCGCGGCGGCCCCCACCGGTGTGCGATGTTGGCCCACCGGGGCACGCGCCGTCGCCGTCAGGTGGCCCAAGGTCAACGCTGACGTCATGGCTTATACTGTGCAGACCACTACACCAGGTGAGAGATAAAACAGGAATAAACAAGTTGACTACTTCCCTGCTGACCAATTGGAGTGGACCAATCATAAAGTTTGCTAAAAAGTTAAAGATAACCCAACTGGTTGACTGACCTGTTGGTCTAGTGGTTAGTGACCCTAACTGCTATGCCGGAGGTCGTGGGTTCGATTCCCACCCAGGACAAATGTTTGTGTGATGAGCACGATCATTTGTTCTGTGTCTGGGTGTAATTTATCTATAATATGTATGTATTTAGAAATATATAAGTATGTTTATCAGTTGTCTAGTACCCATAACACAAGCTCTGCTTAGCTTGGGACTAGATGGCGTTGTGTGATAGTTGTGGAATATTATTAAATATAAAAAAAAAAAAAAAAAAAAAAAAAAACTAGCAAAAATATGTCGTGTAGTAGTCGCGGCAACGCAAATTATTCAGCATTTTGGCTCCTAATAGAAGTCGTATAAACGTAATGAAAACGTTTATACAACGCGATTTGGGCCCATTATATTCAGCAATTCAGTCACATAGACATCGTATAAAAGCAACTTATTCAGCTAAATCGTCACGTAATTGTCGCCGGAGTGACTGTTACAAGCTTAAGTTGCGCTATAACTGTAACTTATATGACTTTAATATGTCATGTTTATTTAATCAAGTGCGTCGTCGTGTTGTGTTTTAAAAATTATAAAAAATTATAATACATCGGTAAGTACAATTTATTTAGCAGACATGTTAATTTGTAGGTAAACTCACGCATAGGTTTGCTAAGTATTGCGAAGGTAAGTTTTCTGATGAAATATACTAGGTTATATCATAAATATTTAACGCCCCCCTTTAATTCTTAGTAATATGAATATAATATAACAAATATTTTTATATCAATATTCATTTGTACACCATTTTTACTGCTAACAGGCGGTATAATAGCTTCTTATACAGAAAATTAGCAGTATAACCGCCATGATACCATGGAATAAATTATACGACATTTTAGGCTTGTAATAGTCGTATAAATGCTAACTTATACAACATAATAGCAGTATAAAAGCAACGACGTTACTTTTACTCGACTTGTCACAAGAAAGCTATATATTATGCTTTTACTCGACATAAGCGTCGTATACTAGCGACTTATTCAGCAAAATCTTATATGACACTTTAGTCATATAAGGATGCTGAGTAAACGTTTACTCAGCATCATTATGCGACCAAAATGCTGAATAACTAAAATGCTACATATGATGCTTTTATACGACACGTGCTGAATAATTCACACTTACTCGACTTTTATAACACCGAATAGCTGAATAAACTCAACCTTATATGACTAATTTGCTTGTTGGATAGTGGAGCCGTTTGCACAATGGGGATTGTCGCGTAAAATGCTAAGTTCGATTCCCACATAGCGACTTCGTCATTACTCTCGACTTACACATAATTACTACCGCTGCCTAACCATTCCGGGATTCAAGGCGTGGTGTTATTAATAATTAGATTTTTACAAAATTGTCAGACAATTATCCGGATCGCAGTAGAGCACTTGTTTGGCAAAGTCGACAAGTAAATGTTTATGATGAAATCACCGTTAGCATTTACCCTTTGTTAATTGCTTTATTTTTCCCAGGTGGAACGTCACTACCCGGCCAGCCAGTCATTGGCATTGAAGATGTAATCCAGGTTGCGGATCCACTAACACCCTATGGATTCCAGGTTAGTACCTATTTTTATTAAGGATTATAGATTTCTGACTAAATAATTACCTATTCAAAGGAAGTTCTTATTCACTAAATCCTTACATTAAATTATATTCTATTTAACAATTTTGCGGTGAATTCGTCACTTAAAGGTGTGCACAGCACTTGTATAAAATTAATAATAAAAACTGAAGCGGAAATATATCAAAATTAAAATTTACAAAATTTACATTAAATTTAAAATGTCAAAACATAGTTAAATTAAATTAAAATACAGTTAATTCAAGATTTTAAATAAACGTCAATTAAATTGAGATCGAAAATAATTATTTAGAATAATAATTACATGTTGACATGAAGTGAGTAGGAATGAAACGCATGTGACTAAAAAGACATTGGACATGAAACTTAATGGATGGAGAGAGAGTGGAAGGCTGAAGAGAAGATGGATAGATTGTTTGAGGAATCATATGAAAGAGAAAGGAGTTTAATGATGCTGAGGTGTCTGACAGGGGAGCATGGAAGAAGAAACCGACCCCTAGTCGAATAGGACAAGGGCGGGAAAATGATGATGATTGTTTTATTTATTATTTCTTTATTTATGCACACACAAAATACAAAAAAAACCGGCCAAGTGCGAGTCGGACTCGCGCACCGAGGGTTCCGTAAAAAAAATATATTATGTGATGTAACTAAAAATTTATGGTTTTCGTAATTATTCCTTTATCTATGCTATAAGACGTTGCTTCGTACCAAATTTCAAGATTCTGAGTTCACGGGAAGTACCCTGTAGGTTTTGATTCCCTTGCGAGTGTCGAAAATTTGCGGCATAAACGGGAGTATCTTGATGTAACTAAAAATTTATGGTTTTCGTAATTATTCCTTTATCTATGCTATAAGACGTTGCTTCGTACCAAATTTCAAGATTCTGAGTTCACGGGAAGTACCCTGTAGGTTTTGATTCCCTTGCGAGTGTCGAAAATTTGCGGCATAAACGGGAGTATCTTTTGATCACGTTGACTTAGAAGTTTGATTTTTTCACAGCTCCAAGAGACCATAGACTTGAGTATTTGATATGAATTTCAGCTTGATACCTCCACGCGTTCCTGAGAAAAAAGGTCTTGACAGACAGACAGACAGACGGACAACAAAGTGATCCTATAAGGGTTCCGTTTTTTCCTTTTGAGGTACGGAACCCTAAAAAGATAAAAACATAACAAATAAAAGAGCACAAAGGTACTGCTTATTTCAAAAGAAATTTCTTCCAGCAGACCTGCGAGAGGATAGTTGGATAAGAAATGTAGACACACTATATTTTAATTAAAATTATTATGAACAAAAGCATAAACATACATACTAATATATACACATATAAAAATAAATACTAGTATCCGAATATATAACAGTAAACAAACATACACATATAGTACACATATAGTGCGACGTCAGTCGCATAGGGGCCAAACTGGCGTCCTACCCTTCTGGCAGTAAACAGTTTTGGTCCAGAGAATATTACAGAATAGAGGAAAGGTAATGCTCTCTATGGTGTTTTCTGACTAAGCTAGACATTTTTTTGTTAGGATTCTTTCAACATATCTATCCCTCAGTAAAATTACAAATACACTTGTGTTGCAGATTCGTGCTTACATCAAGTCATCAACAACAAACAGAAATGTAGCCAGCGACATGTCGGAGAGCGTCACATGTCAAGGACAGGGAGGTAAGAATCTTCAAATTATCATAATACTAGCTTTTGCCAGCGGCTTCGCCCGCGTGAAAATGACTAAGTGTACTAGACTAAATACAAACTTTCATCCCCTATTTAACTTCCTTAGGGATTGAATTTCGAAAAATCCTTTCTTATTCCTTGTCTACATTATAAAGGGAACCTCTGTGCAAAATTTCAGCTTTCTAGGTCCAAAGGTTTGGGCTGGGCGTTGATGAGTCAGTCAGTCAGTCAGGACTTCTCTTTTTATTTATATAGATTCCACTCCACTACAGGACACAGAAGAGATTATTACATTTTGTGCCAGCACACATATGAGATTATTATTTCAGGGCCGTACAAATTATTGCTCTGGTGTGCGAGATATTTACTATGAAAGATACGTTCTAATAGTAGCCCGAAAGTCTGACAACCAGTCTTCCCATGGGTTCTCATATTACCCAGTACTAACGGTCAGATAGGCAGTCGCTCCATGTAAAATACTGGTATTCAGCTCCATCCGGTTAGACTGGAATCCGACCCCCAACATAGTTAAGAAAAGGCTAGGTAGATGATGAGTGTGATATCGATGGTCATAGGTTGACAGCACGTAACTGCATTATGTCAAATTTTACAGGAGAGAGAAAAAACTGTATAATTTCAAAAATAAGTTGAAATAAAATAAAACAAAAAAGTAGTTGGTAGGTAATCGAATTATTTATTGATATAATTAAAAAAATGTAATCACCACATAGGTTTTTTACTGAATAATCAATAATAAAACAGTTACGAGTAAACAATGTTAAAAAATCCTCACTATTTACGTGTTACGAGCAGTCAACAGTTACTTACGTAGTGTCAATTAAAATAAAACAATGTTTCATTAGATTACATGTGCGGCAAATTATCGTAAAAAGAGAGATAACATAACGCCTGTAATCCCCGAAGGGTTAGGCAAAGGTGTTCGTCTAATAGAACACCCACATTTCGCCAGTAATGTTTTTTAAGTCCCGTGTAATAGGGGGCGAGCCTATTGCGATCAACACAAATCCAGACTCCGTGACTGTTACGGATAAATTCCTGATGGAGAAAGCCAACATGCTCAGCAGTCGTGCTTGCGACCACTGGACCAACGAGGCAGTCACGACAGCCGAAAGACGTCCACTGCTGGACATAGGCCTCCCCTAAGTGTCGCCACATTGACTGGTCCCGTGCGTCTTGCATTCAGCGGATCCCAGCAACCTTCACCAGGTCATCGGTCCACCTAGTGGGAGGCCTTCCAACGCAACGTCTTCCAGTTCACGGTCGCCACTCCAGCACTTCCTGGCCCCATCGGCCATCCGTTCTGCGAGCAATGTGCCCTGCCCACTGCCACTTAAGTTTGGCAATTCTTCGGGCTACGTCTGTAACCTTGGTTCTCATGCGGATGTCTTCATTTCTGATTCGATTACGCAAGGAAACTTCGAGCATAGCCTTCTCCATTGTCCTTTGGGTGACTTTAAGCCTTCTGATGAGGCCCATTGTGAGCGATCACGTTTCGGTCTCGTATGTAATCTTTGGTATTACACACTGGCCATAGACTTTCGTCTTGAGACACTGCGGTAAGTTGGACGAGAAGACTCAGCTTCCCCGCTACTTCAACGCTGCCCAGCCGAGTCGAAGTCGATGATTGCTCTTTCTCAAAGTTAGACGTACCTAACTGGACCGTTTGTCCCAGGTAGACATAGTCGTCTACAACTTCGAGTGTAGTCTTCGATCTTAATGTTAATGTTACATGGGCATTCAACAGAACTTGATTTTGTCCATGTTCATTTGAAGACCCACTCTTTCGGATGCTCTACTGAGTTCATTGAGCATTGTACTGAGGTCCTCCATGGTCTCAGCCATGCAACTATACCTATCATCGGTAAACAGAAGGTGAGTGATGTACTCGCCATTGACGTTGATGCCTAGTCCTCTCCAGTCCAGAACCTTGAAGATATGCTCCAGTACAGCGGTGAACAGCTTCGGAGATATGACGTCTCCCTGTCCACACCTAACTACTTATTAAATATGGTTTTATTATGATTACGAGTATTACCTCAAATATTGTTGAAATGTTGTTTAACTCAATAGTTCTTATTAATTGTATTACCTACATTAAGGTACGGATGATACAATGGCTTAAAATTTCATCATTAGTGAGGTTTTATTGACCATTTTACGTAAAATAAAATAAAAATAATTACCAATATAGGTACCTTTTAGGACACTTTTCGGAAATAAATAGACGTATTTAAAGTGCTAATTAAACATAAAACTATTTTAAAACAATTAAAACTTGCGCCGTAATCTTACTCTGTCAGTTAATTCTTGCGAACTGTATTTGCGTTGACATCTCGTAACTCGCGCGCTAGTGAGGGCAAGTTGATACCTGTTAACTGTGAGTTGTCAATTGTGGCATAAATTGTTCGAATGACATTTTTTGTAAATTACGAGTTAGCAATGGAAAGATCCGGCGTTTAATTTAAAAATTTTTGGTGTATAGAACTCATTTTGTGAAAAAGTGTGGGTTACGAGCTGTCAACCTATGACCATCGATATGTGACTTAGAAAAGTGTAACACCTAATATCACGTCCCCGTAAGTTTATGAATTCGAAACACTTAACCACGAATGCACGCCACCTCGAAAAACTGAACAACGAATGCACGTTACCTCGAAAAACTGAACAACGATACACGTTACCTCGAAAAACTAGATGATGACGTTTTAATGATTACCTATAAATTACTAAGTTAATGATTATACATAAACTAAGTAACTTGAAAGCCGATGAACTTTGAAGACACTCAGTTCATCTCGTGATATTTTTATCTTTCCTATCAAGTAACTTTTTTAATCCAATCTATAACCCTCTCCTCCTATCTCCTCTTTATCTCCATCTTTTTAACCGTATTCTCCTCTTTCCAGTGCCAATAAAACTGGCTCGCCAAGGCGACGACATCCTCGTACTATGGAAGCAGTTCGCAGACCAGACTCCAGGAGTGCTGGAGTGGATCCTGCAGTTCAAGGCTGAGAACAGTACTGATGAGCACAACGTTACCCTCGATGGGAAAGTCACCAACCATACTGTAAAAGGTAAGTTTTCTGAAACTCAGTTATCTCCGGTTCTAGTTGTATAAAGGGACTAGTTTGCATCGTTTTTTTCGAGCGAGAATTGAATGCTTGTAACTGTAATTATGTGATTGTGAACAAAAATATACACTGCAGAAACGATATCGACGTGCAGCGTATAAACGCTGACCATGTTTTCATTAGGTACATCATTTTAAACCCACTACATAGAATTATTGGCTCTATGGTAAAAGTTTGGGAATCGGTGACCCTTCCATCCGGTATCTATATAACTTACCTTGAGTAAGCCATCATCAGTCTTTTGTCTCACAAGCGATAACTTTCTTGAGAGTTACTACACAATGAGGATATCTTTACGTAGAGTAAAGGTGAGCAAGCATGGTTTATCTTGGTTGGTTAATGGTTAAGCTTTTACTATTGAGACTTACTTTAAAATTCTAATATATCCACTCTCCATATCAGTTTACCAATTTTACCGTGTTTCGAAATAACGTCATTCGAAATAGCGGTTTTCGACTTAATGAGTTTTCGAACTGGCGTATCACTCGTAAAATATTTCGAAATAGCGTGCGTCGCATTAACGTCATTCGAAATTTCGTATTATACAGATGATTATTGTTCACAGTATCATCAGAAGAACCGCTCCAAGTCCGAGTCCTGGGCACGAAGCTGCTCCCCTGGCTGCAGCAGAACCTAACCCTGGTCCCCTGGACATCCACCAGCATCGCAATCCACGCGCCCGACGCCGCTGGGTGAGGTTCTGTTGCCACCAAACAGATGATCTTCTATTTTTTAGTTTTAAGTTAGTGTATGGTGACCTTGTCGGGAATGCTTGGTTTTTTAAGACTGTTAAAGCTTCAAGTGAAAAGTTTTATAGAGGAGTTTTACCTGGAACAAATCTTTTTACAAGCATTAGCAACTTGGAACGTTTAAACCTACCTGCCTTTGCCCGGGAGTGGGACAGAGCAGGCTATACATATAAATGTTTGTTTAGGTCAAATCATGCAATTGAACTTTAAAACAGATATCTCCAACCGATTCACTGACGGTTTGCCACTTTACAACCTTATAACATAGGGTTCAAAAACTACAGCTCCGATTTTCATGCTGTTTTCACCAATGAATAAAGTGGTTCTCAAGGCAGGTTTAATTATATAGTTTGTCTCATGGGTTGCTGGAACGGGATCAAAATGTAATGATTACTTTTGGTCTCGATAACCGATATCCACGCGGGCGAAGCCACGGACACCAGCTAGTTTAAACTAAAACTGGACCAAGACCGTATCATACATATCCCTCATCATTCCAGCGAGGTGAAAGCAGTTCCCGAAGACGTGGAGGTAACGGACGTGGGTCCACGGGAGTTCACCGTGCGATGGCGCTGCGAGGAAGCAGATGTGGCCCTCGAGGTCT
The DNA here is from genome assembly GCA_949316265.1 of Diarsia mendica. Lineage (NCBI taxonomy): Eukaryota > Metazoa > Arthropoda > Insecta > Lepidoptera > Noctuidae > Diarsia > Diarsia mendica. The sequence continues at coordinate 24,736,174 of OX438893.1, read as the reverse complement.
TCTCCTACATGGTCTGCACCAGGAAGGTGGATGGCAATGAGGATTGTTTTGAGAGGTAGGTGGAACTGTAGAGTTATCCTACTTACAAACGCGAATGTTTGTATGTATGTATGGATGTTTGTTATTCTTTCACGCAAAAACTACTGAACGGATTTGGATAAAATTTGGTACACAGATAGTTTATAACCTGGATTAACACATCGGATAGATTTTATCCCGATTTTATCTTCCCGTGGGATAATTTTCGAGTTGTAGTGGGCAACACCTAGTTTAGGATAAATAAACTATTTGAGCCGTTGGTCTTGGCTGGTCGGCTGTCTTTTGCAGGCCAGTCTTTTAGTCATATGAGTACTTACTGGGTCGCGGAGGTCAGCTAGGAAGTCACTTAATGAAAAATACTGGTATTCATATTTGTAAACCAAATAATAATTATGGTAGAATGTAAGAAACCTATTAACTAACCCCACACCATACAATGTACATTCGTGCATTCAATGTGCATTTGTGCATTCTTACTAATAAATAAATTCGTATTTTAATTCTGCATCCGGTTAGACTGGAAGCCGAACCCCACATAGTTGGGAAAACGTTAGGCAGATGATGATGATGATACTCTTTTTTTTTTTTTTTTTAAACGTTGCCCCACACTAGGAATTTCTCCTGTATCGTGGGTGCGTTCACAAACATTAAACTCACATGCACAAACACACCCAGACCCGAAACAACTATCTGTAGGCCATACAAATACTTGTTCCGTGCGGGGATCGAACCCGCGACACGCAGCGCAGCAGTCCAATCGCTCAGCCACTGCGCCAACCGTGCCGTCAACTCTGGTGGTGATGATCTTTGAAACTCATATTTATTCTTCTGTCCCTAGTCACAGCAAGTCAGCGCGCATCGAGAAGCTGTCACCAAGCACGGAGTACGAGGTGCGTGTGCAAGCTCGCGTACCTGTCAGGATGGCGGTCGGAGAGTTCTCCGCACCCATACACATTAGCACGCCTTCTGAAGGTAAGATATCCATCAGTTTGCACGTAAAATGACACCTTGTTATCCCCGGAGGTTTTGGCAGAGGTGGTACTAATGGTACAGCCCTCGCCAAACTTAAATTTGTGGCCGCCCTGAACATAGTCGCGAGTACGAACTTGCGCATGGTACAGTCGAGTGGGAATACGTAATCAACCAAACAATTTTCGTTTTCTAACATTTTTAATACTTACTATATTATGGCCCGCTCTTGTGCGTCCCGCTAATACCTGATTTTGTGTTCTGCGCAATGCAAGAGCCTGTTTCGGGACGGTCACAAAGTTTGGCGCGAGCTGTACATAGGTACTGGTACACATTTCGCCAGCTATGTTTAAGTCAAACGTAAAAGGGGGTGAGCATTGATATAATAAAACCCTAGATGCACAGTCTCGAACAAAACAAACAGTCGAAGCTGTCGCCAAACACTCACCAATACACGCACTACTACATGTAGTTATCGTCACTATAAACATTATTTTTTTGGCAAATTCAACCTTACGCAGATTCCTTTTACAATGCAGTTATAAAAAGCAATATAAAAAGTATTTTGTACGACCGTGCAGAGACGCGAGCGACGCGCGACTATTTGAAATGAGTTCATTGTGAACTCATTTTAAGCGGACGGTTTTGAGACGCGGAGTGTGTATCTTGGGTTTTATTATATCAATGGGGGTGAGCCTATTGCCAACAACCGGTCATGGTTCCTTACTCTATGACTGCTACTAAGAAATACCTGATAGTTTTTCTATCGGTTATGTTATTAACTGCTAGATATCTAACCATCATCAGCCTATAATGATCTTACTGCAGGGACTCAGGCCTTCTCCCTAGGAGAGGGATGGGCCAAAATTCACCACGTGTGCCAAGTGCGGGTTGGTAGATGTCACATGTCTTCGAATTTTTTGTTCTAAGACATGTCGGTTTCCTCGCGATGTTTTCCTTCTAGCCATGTAATAATCATTATGAGCTCATTTAGTAACAAACATCTAACCATAACGGGCTTCTGGGAGTTCACTCGAGAAATACCAGTGTTTTCTTTCAATAAAAATAAATTAAAATCCCATCTCCCCTCTCCAGGTGCCCAGCGCTTCAAAGACCTGGACTACAAGCTGGTGAACGCCACAACTCTCCGCGTCTCCTGGAACAGCCTTCCCGACAAGTATACCATCCACTACAGCAACGAACTGAACCTCCCCATCAGCCAGTGGCTCAGCGTTGATACTGTGGGCAACACTGTTCTGGTAAGTGATAAACGATTTTAAATCTTATTACCATTGAGTTTTAAATGCATTTTTGAAGATGTTGTATTATGATGTGCTGTCATTCTGAAAACCACTTTGTTTGTTTGATTATAAAGTTCATAATTCATTGTACATCCATATATGGATGCATCGATGGATACCACAACGTCTGGTTGTCATGATAATGTTTTGTTGCAGCTAACCGGGTTGGACCTGACGAAGGAACTGTACGTGGTCGTGACGGGGTACGATCCCGTTGGCCTCAGCCCCATCCTGACCATACCTGTTCAAGTGCCTGGTAAGTGAAGTTGTAATCAGATATAATACATAGACCGGCCTGTCCACCTAGAGGATTGTAAATCAGTTGTAGTAAGTCAGTTGTCGGTTCTTCGAGCGATGTGGCGAGCTCATTGCCACTTGCATATTCGGAGAGTTGTGTCGGTGACACTGGAACTTCGGCGAATTTTCTCATTCCGGATTTTATCGAGCGGAGATGTTAATGCTTTTAGTCTGGTCAAGTGGTCACGTTACGTACAAGATATTTGTTTATCAAAACTAGAGGATACTACTGCGTTGTTCCAGAAGCCAAAGAGCTGCAGTACTGGTTCACAGGCGGCGGCGTGCAGGTGACGTGGCGCGGAGACGGGCCGCGCATCGTGCGCTACTCGCAGAACCTCACGCAGTCGCTGGACAACTGGCCCACCATCAATGTCACCACTAATACTGTCCAGGTAAGTCATCAACCATGATGGGGTCGGCTTCCAGTCTAATAGAAGCAGCCGAATAACAATAATACATCTATCTATCTATATAAATAAAAAGAGAAGTCCTGACTGACTGACTGACTGACTCATCAACGCCCAGTCCAAACGCTTGGACCTAGAAAGCTGAAATTTTGCACAGAGGTTCCCTTTATAATGTAGACAAGGAACAAGGAAGGATTTTTTGAAATTCAACCCCAAAGTGAGTTAAATAGGGGATGAAAGTGTGTATGGAAAATCGACATTTTCACGCGGGTGAAGCCGCTGGCAAAAGCTAGTTTTATATAGAGTACATTTTTGGGACAAACCCGCAAGACTATTCCTAAACCACTGTAACTCCTGGAAGCCAGAATCAACAGTGGTGAATCACCAAAAATAAGACAGTGAAGCTCGACGTAGACCCAGAAAAACAATTTGACTGTCTTCGATCCCGCAACGAAATTAAACAGAAAAAAATAGCGGAGGAGTAGGAAAAACTACCATAGTAAGGCATCATCTGCCGAGGTTATCAGCCTAACGGGAAGCAGCTAGATACCAATATTTTACATGAAACGACTGCCCGACTGTAGATATGATTTAGCCACAAGTTATTTTGTGTCATTACAAGTAAGTGATAGGAAAGACTTACTGACGCACTCAGAGAGCTATAATGATGACTTAGATTTATTTCTGAGTACCGCAGTAACTCTCAAATTATGATCCAGTCTACACAAGGGATTTACCTTCCCGTCGGGGCTGTGGATTATCGAAAGGATAACGCGGCTCCGACACAAGGGCGAAAATGGAACATGGGTTGGTTTTTAGCCAGTAGAAGTCTGACACTCCCCTTCGCTCTGCCCAAGATTTTCCACCCACCAAAAAAAAAAAGGGATATTACCTTCTGGATTTGATAGCGTGTATAACTACCGTAATAATTTCTTTAAAACCATTTTCAATTAAATGCACCCTAGTGTCAGAGTTTCTAAACCGCCGCAAGGGCCTCTGACATTTTCAGTTTTAATCTACTAACCGATTCCTTCTTTCCAGATAACCGGCCTAGAACCAGAACAGTCCACCTACGTGATGGTGGCAGCCCCAGGCCCCAGCCCCCGCAGCCAGGTTCTGACGGTGCCACCTCGTCCACCAGACCACTCCTCGTTCTACCTGAGCATCGGCCTCGGCTGTGGAGCGCTGGTGTGGTGTGTGGTGGCGGTTGCTGCTGTTTGTATATGGAGGAGAAGGAAGAGGGCTCAGTCTCCTGTCAGGTATGCTTTTGATTTTATCTTGAGGAGCAGCTTTTCCAACCCAGTTTTCATTAATTAATTCAAAACGTATTTTCTCTTGCCGTCAATCCTGTCCTTTGGTTAGAGGGGTGAGGTGTCGGAATGAGCCTTTTAACTCGCAACTTAAATAGATTAGGGTCGTGAGCTAGTTACCTGAATTTGTTGAACATTTACGTGACTTAATAGATGATATTCAGGAACCTATTATTATGCTGTTTGTTTGTCGTGCAAACGTAAATAGTGGTGGCCCAGTGGTGCCGCTTGCAAATGAATAATTGCGTATCATGCTTTGCGGATTCCAATGCAGGCAGGCACTTCTACATTAAAAACGGTGAAAGAAAGCATCGTTCGAAACTGGCATGTCCAAGAATACAAAAAACTCAAGTTCACGAACCTTTACTGTTATATAATAAGATCAAACAAACTTGCAAAAGTGAAGTTCGATCGATATTATATGAGTACCTACGTTTCATTATTGCGTGGTGTATTTCTTCTCATAGAGACGACATACGTGTTCCAGCCGGCTTAGCATGACCACCGAAGAAACGGGTTTTGTCGACGAAAGAATCGACAAAATGTCAGATTGTAGCTAGGTTTCATATCAAATTGTATGGAAAAATCTTTGTCTATTCTTGGTAGAATATAAATAGAATGGCCATGCTTCGGGGGCAGCAGTGGTAACATTTATGCTTCTGATTCTTCAGTTCATCTCTTGCCTTATTGAAAATCTTAATCTTACCTATATTTCTCAGATCACGTCGACGGAACCTATCCTCAAACGAGGGTAACGAAGAAGAAGGAGCAGAGATGAAGGTATGTACCGAGGTATGTGGCGCCCTTCTGTTGCTAAAATGAGGTCTATCACTGTCCGTCGGGGCTGCGGGTTGTTCGCAAGAGATACCGCGGCCTCGACACAAAGGGCTGAGAAGGAACATGGGTGGTTCTTAGTCAGTAGAAGTCTGAAACTCCCTTCCGCTCTGCCCAGAGCGGGAGGGGTTATTTGATGATTTTCCACCCCCCCCCCCCCCAAAAAAAGGCATATACCTCTGATTTTTTGGAGTCATGTGCGTATTGTTTAGGACATCAGCATGACAGAGAGATATTTCTCGATGGCATGTTAAGGGTAGAACTAATTGGTGGGCGGGGCTAAAATGCATGCTATTTCATCCGACATCACGAGCGAAATGCATAGAGCGAAAGAGACACAACTAAAACGGGCGCGCGATTGTTTCTATGCAGACCTTTGGTAGTATGGCTACCATGAAAAATCCATTGAATGTATCTGTTCAAAATAAAAGTATTTGAATTCTTTAATAACTAATCTATGCCTTTCGGTTTCACTTTTTTCATTTTCGTACTATATACGTAACTTATTTACGCCCAAAGATGGTTCAAATTAGTGCTAAAATATGAAAGTTTCGACGCTCATAACTTCCAAACCAATATTTTTTTTCCAATTCTGCTTCCATAGAGACCTAGATAATGACAAGACCAGTTGATACACTTTTTAATTTTGAACCTACACCGTCAACCAAAGGAGTAATCACCATACTACGTTTGTATGGAAGAATGACTGGCGTGTGCAACCTTAAGCCAAGCCCATTGGCGGCATAAAAACTCTGAAACCAAGTTGGGCACTAACCACTCAGTAAAGAAGAGGTTCAAATTTGTGCAGTGATTCTTGCTACTTCTAATATGAACTCTAAAACGAAACGTGTAGTGTTTATAATGATTAGTTTTTTTTTTACGTAGAACATCGGCAACCGGCTAGCCAATGGCGGCGGCTCGAAGGACGCGGGGGAGCCACTCCTTAACGGACACGTTCATATCACTGAGAACCCCAACGTGAGTAGTATACAATCAGTTTACTGGGTTTTAGACTTATTTATTGAGAACAGAATTCAATTAATGAGAAAAATTACACGAACAAAGTTTTGAGTATGATTGATAAATGATGTTTATTTTGCAAATAGTTCATGATCACAAATAAACTGAATTTATACTTGTATCCGTATAGTTCTACTGTTCAGTTCAACTAGTAGGACTAAACGGAGAAAAAAATCCATTTAGTTCTACTATCTGCTGTATGAATTTTAATTGAACTAAACGGACAAAAAAGTTCTTTTAGTACTACTAATTTCCATTATATTAGAACTATACGGATACAATGGGTTGTACTACGGAGAAGTAAATTTACCCATGGTTCAACTGGGTTCAACTGGTTGTTCTATGGGGAAATATCTTTACCAATGGTTCAATTACAGTGAGTTGTTCTTTCCTTGGTCCAACTAGTTGTACTTCTGGGAATTGAATGTATGATCTATGGAACAACTACTGGTAATAAACAGGAAAAGGTTATCTATTAATGCTGAAGTGCAATGCAATTACTACCTCCTCTTTTAACCAAAATTATAATACGACCGTCTCGCGACAGTATCCTTTATGGGCGGCATGGGCACCGGGCCGTAGGCCGACGAAGGAGGCCGGCGGAGGCCCGGCACTTCGGGGACAGAAGACAATAGTGTTATGTAATATGCGAGCGAAGCGAGCGCGCGTCATGGAGTACAACATGCGTTGCATGTATGTTTGTTTTACACGATCATCCTATCCCCGTGGTCCAACCAGTTGGACATAATTCCGGAAATTAGTAGTACTAAAAGAACTTTTTTGTCCGTTTAGTTCAATTAAAATTCATACAGCAGATAGTAGAACTAAATGGATTTTTTTCTCCGTTTAGTCCTACTAGTTGAACTGAACAGTAGAACTATACGGATACAATGGAATTTATGGCGGGTGGGTGTTTCTGAGTAGATAATTGTACATTATGGTACAAGTGTGTAATGTTGGTGATTACCGCTGAGGCGCCATTGAGACCCGAGCCGTCAGATGAGGGTGTTAAGAGAGCCGAGGACGGTAATCATCAATACACACGTGTATCATACGACGTTTTTCAACACACTTGTGAAGAAAATAGTACTAAAAAGTCATCTTCAACAGTTAAAACGAGTTCTGATTTTTTTTCACATAATCGGTTTTCCTTCATGTACAGTTGCAGCAATAATGTTTAATAGCTTGGATGCTAATTATTATTTATTTTGACACTCCCGAATAGAGACCAATGTTTACTTAATATTATTACTAAATTATTCAAATTTCTTTTTTCCCAATACGGCTGTTCACCGGCTTTATAGCCCATTTTGGTTGATGTCCTTTTTGTGCTCGGTACCGCTACACGAAATTTGTTACCAATACACGAAATTCAAACGACTAACAGTTGTATTTGGTCATTTCAAAAGTTAATCCTCCATTTTGCTCACCAGCAATCCAAGACACCAAACGGTCGCATGCGCAAAGGCCGTCGCTACGAGGCCGCATTCGACGTGGCGCGATACGAAGACCCTGACAGCACCCTGGAGACTGTCCTGGACCCGGACACCTCCGCATCAACCACCTTCAACCTGCTCGACACTTCCAGGAGACCAGAGTACGACGTGTCAAGATCCTCAAGAGACCTAAGTGTGAACAACTCCTTCAACAAACTCCCTGACGATAACATGAATTCTGAGCTTACTCGGAGTACCAACTTCCAATTAGACAACAGCAAAATTCTTCCCACGCTCCAACCTAACGGTTGAGAACCCCTTCCCTTCCGGTAACCAAGAACTACACTGGGGTAGGCGGCCCCTGAGAGCTGGTGCCTAAGGTACCGTCTCCTGCGTCAATTCGAATGGTGTTGCTATTTTTAAGTCAAGGATTGAGATTGTGTACAGACATCGTTTTTTTACTAGCTGCTCGTTAGACACAGTAAAATGGATATACGACTATAAATAAGGAAGGGTAATACTTAAAGTTTTTTAATAGATAATAATGAGGCTTCAAATAGTCCGAGAGATACGGGTCGCGCGAGGATAGCTTATCGTGTTTCGTTCCTAACGTTAGAATTTATTTTTAATGATCGTAAGGCTGATATTTTTTTGGTAAACAATAGTACGGGTAAATAATTTAAGTGTTAAAAATGGATTCAGGTCGAAAGCAACCGTTGTTCTATAGCACGTGGAGTTATTCTCGCCTTATCTGTTCGTAACTTCGCCCTAGAGATGGATCACCCCCTATGATTGTTATTATGTATATATAACGTTTTTATTGCCGTTTTTATGGCAACATGCACTTGTATATAGCGTTGTTTACGGCCTGAGATTATATGCGCCCGACAATAAGTAGGAATGGCGCGTTCGCACATAACTGAGTACATAGCGACGGCGTCTACCTCCCGCCGTCGTATATACTTGTGTTATGTAGGTATATAAACAGTGCCTCTATGAAGTACACACTGATACATAAGTCATACAAAATAGATTTCACCGTTAGTGCAACATAATCGTACAAAATATAGACCAAAATAAATCCAAACACCCATTGAAAATCGCGTGTACATAACATAATAAAAGTGTTTTATCGATGTTGAAAAAAAGTAAATTACTAAATTTATTTTTTCCTGAATATTACTTTCACACAGATCACAGACAAAGCCTCAGATGCTAGTAATCTTCACAATGTACATTCCAGTTTTTTTTAATGTATATATTTTACACACACATCACATTAATATTAATACAAACGCACAGGTTTTTTATATATCACTGTTATAATTTATTTAATGCAGTTTTACATCTTTTAATCCACAAATTTCTAGATACTTAAAACCTAAGAAATCAAGTAGATAGATTAAAAAGTAATTGTAAAATATAAAATATATAATATTATGATAAAAAAGTAATAATTTATTACAACGAACTATGACTATTATAAAATGAAAATAGTTTATAAAATCACGCGTTATCGTTATAAAAGTTACTGAAACGTTATTGCACATTTTCCCTCTTTTTTATAAGCTGGGATATGTTTAGCTTACGTCTAACTATACTGAAGAAAGATCTGGTCATTTAAGCTCATAAACCTATTCAATATGAAATAAAGAAAAGGAAAGAATCCTGGTCGTCAATTACAAAATGGGTATTATTTCAGGCATTCTCATTTTCTGTTCAATATTTGTGCGATGATATTACTTGACAATATATTTTACTAACCCAACCCATTGTCACATTCCTTAAATAGTAGTTTTTATTAATGCAGTATAAATATATAAATAACTAGCTGTTCCCGGCAAACGTTGTTTTGCCATTTTCAGAAAAAAAAAAAGATGAAAAATAGATGTTGGCCGATTCTCATAGATACCGGATAAGCACAAAAAATTTCATCAAAATCGGTCAAGCCGTTTCGGAGGAGTTTGGCATCGAAAACTGTGACACGAGAATTTTATATATTAGATTTATCTACTCTCACATAGGTACTTTACTAGGTACTGAAGATTAATGCTCCGTGAATCTTTGTCAATAATTATCTAATGTTGTCAGAGTTGCTATTCAGTGCATAACTTAAACCGAATGATCGCAAACATCGAGTATAATATTATTGTAGATGTAGTTCTGCTAAATGAGCCAATCCACATTTTTTTATTAATTCTGCTAAGTTGATAAAATTTACAATATTCAAATGTTGAACATTATTATTAAGTAAAATCAATCTTTTATGTTTCCAAGACATTTATACCTACTTAAAACAGATTTAAATTTTATTTTAAAATTATTACAATTACTTGATGGACATTTTTGATGGACTTAGCTAATCCAGTTCTTTTTTTGTTCAATGTAAAAATATAAGACTGACGTGGCCGAATCTGTCATGACGAAAGCTAAGCATATTTTAGCGCAGCGAACATTACAAAACTAATGGTAGCTGACCATTATTCCATATCACAATTTATATCTACCTCATTTTATTCGTTTTAAGCTTATTTTAGATGTTATTGGAAAATTTTAAATGTTAATACGATTGACGATTAAGTTTTCTACGTTAACCCATCGAAGTGGTTAAATGGCACTTACTGTATAGTTTGAGTGGTGTTTTTTTATTATTTATTTATTGTTAGGACAGTAAGTATTTCACTGATAATTCGTAATGTTTTTTTTTTTCTTTTCCCCCAGTTTTTATTTACGGTTAGTGTTAAAAGGTGTTGGTGGTTCGAAATTATTATTGTTTTTTTTTTTTTGCATGGAAATCTTTTTGTAATTTGTTGGAAGGAATTATAAAAATACTTATCATTTTTATATATGTTTCGTTCTATTTGAACTACTTACCAATATAATTAGTTGAAGTTTTATAATATTTATTTTTCTAATTCATGTTATTTTAAACACCAAATGCATTTAATTTGAACATCTCTTAATAATAATAATATCGACCACCACCAGAAATTGATAGAAACAATTTACGGCATACCATTAATATCACATTTTTGGTTTCTATCTGTACAAAAAATCATGACTGATTTTATTATGTTTTATAGCACTAAAATCAGACGCCTATCTTCGAGTATAAAATATTATATAACGTACCTATTTATATCTTGATTTAAAAGCACCTAGGTACAATTTATTACACTGTAAGGTTTGGCGGCCGTGGAATAACAGGTCAAAAAAAACAATTTATTAAAAAATAAATCATGTAAGTTTTGAAACCACTGTATAAATTTTCTCTTAAATATTTTTATTAAAGTTACATTTCAGCATCTAATTGTAATTATTTTTTGGCTTGTTTTGGCTCCCGGTCGCCATTGTATATAATATAAAATATAAAACTCAGTTTAAAATTAAATTGAAAAGGAAAAAACGCCGACTATGTACCTGAAAAATTCAATTACACTAAGTTAGCTAGACTTAGGTGTAGTCTTAGGTCTTTAAAAATCTAGAATTTTATCTTTGACGCTAGGTTTTGTCACAGGGTCTAAGCTTCGATTCTGACTAGTTGCAAAAATAAGCGCTGTTTTTTTCCTTAGTTTTAGCAAAAAAAATGTGCATTAAATTTTTTTTCAAGGGCTCGACGCTGGTGCTCTGGTTTTCTTTATTTTTCTAACATATTTCACATCTAATTTTATTATTTTTATTTCATCCCAGTATTGCTACATTGCGTTTCAGAATTTCGCTGTTGTCTTTTTTGCGGATCACTTGTTTCTGTTTAAAAGTACAGTAAAGTCTTAAGGACCATTTACAGCCAAAAATGTATAAATACACGATTTATTTAATCGCCTATTTCAGTTTTAAATGTAAGTTGTATAAAAAAATCGAGAATAATATTACATTTAAATAAAAATACAAATGCTTCGGTGACTATTTTAATAAAATAAAAATAACGATTTCAATGTTTTCTATAGTGTAAAGTAATAATAAATTAACGACTTCTATAACACCAAACATATTTTTCTTAAAATTTGAGAGAAAATAAATACTGTTTCGCAAAGAATAAAATTTTATGAAGGATAACAATTTTTGTAAAGAAATAATCGTTGCATTTTTAAGAATTATAAATAAAAAATATGACAAATAGTATTTGCTACTCTTAAATGAAAATAATATAACTATAACGTATTTGATTTTATACAACTTAATGAAAATAGGTTTAACTTTGAATGTTCAAAAAGTACCGTAGTTTTAAAATAAGAATTATTCATTTCTACCATAGGATTATTGTCTAGTTAACAATTTTAAAGTAACTTATTTTTATTATTATTTTTTATTCAATTATTACGGAGTTTCAAGTTCACTCGTGGTTGTGTTAAGAAATAATTAAACCACTTTATCTGTATTACTGAAAACTGTTGGATTTATTATTATTTTTCTATTATTAATCATTATTGTATTGTGAAACCAAAACAATTTAAACGTCGACGCAATAACAGATACCTGAATGATGTACAATGTTTTTTTGTAACTTATTTATAAAACTGTAGTACATGCATTTATAAAATACATTGTATATTTGTTTGTTTGGTCTATTTTTTGGTATAAAACAAACATTTTCGCAATTTATTAGGGTAAACCCAACTTCAGACTTCTTAACAGAAAATCATTTAATGTTGCAAGTTTTTGTCTATTGAACATTTTTAAAATACATTCCGCAAAAAAGTTATAAGTTTTTTATGTATAAAATAATATTTAAAAAAGATATATGTATTTACCAAAGCATGGACCAAACAAACGAATTGAATAGATTAAGATTTAGTACAATAGTTGTTCCCATAATGCTGATATTGATTTTAATGTTGTTTCTATACAGTTTTTTTTAACGTTTTTATACTGGCTTGTCCGTCCTTGGAGTGAAAAAATAAGAAAATAAAATTAAAAGCCTGATGTTGTGCCTCTGATGATAATTTTGAATCTCATTTCGCAATGTAATTAATTGTAAACTGTAAAATGGGGATGGTATAAAGAAATCTCTCTTTGTAAATCGTTTTCTTACAAAAATATATTTCCAGTTTTTAAATCTTTTGAAGTTTTTGCTTCTTTAGTGCAAAAATTCATTCAGGACAAAATCCGTAACTAGCCATCCCCTCTCTGACAAAAATTCTCATTTTCACGTTTTCTCCACAGCCATTGTTCACATGTTTTTTTACTAAGTATATCAAAGCGGGTATACCATTCCACTATATTTATTACAATAGATACATTATTTCTTACTCACGCACATTCCATATTGACTGCAATAGTTTCATACTTACCAAACAGATTTTATGTTGTAAATACAGTTTTTCTTGTTTTTTTTTTTTTTATATTGTATAATTATACTTTTATTTAAACTATACACAAACATAACGTTACATTTACTTATTAAGTAGATTTGCGAACTGCATGGACTTAATTCTGCCAAAATGAGCTAACCCCCAATCTGTTTCAGACAAATACAACAAAATAATTTACATTCTCATCATCATCATCATCAGCCTATTAATGTTCCCACTGCAGGGACTCAGGCCTCCTCTCTTTGAGGGGATGGGCTATAATCTACCACGCGGGCCCAGTGCGGATTGGTAGATGTCACATGTCTTCGAATTTTTTGGTTCTAAGACATGCCGGTTTCCTCACGATGTTTTCCTTCACCGTTTTGAGAGCAACGGTGATGAAATAAATTACACAAAGTAATACGCCTGCCGGGGTTCGAACCCACGACCTACTGTTCGTAAGTCGGGGCCGCCACCACTTACATTCTGAATGTGGTATATTAATAGAAATTAAAATGATTCTCATAAACAGTCAAAATCTATGCCTATAAAGAATTAATTAATGGAACAGTAACTTTATTGATTTTGGTTACTTTGAGAAATGGGAAAAGTGGGTTGGTACATTTTGGAAGAACTAGGCTATCTATCTGACCAATTTGTTACAAAACATTAATAATAGAACTCACTAATAAGCAATAATTAATATGTTATAAATTAGCCACGTTGTTACAACATAGTAAGATTTTTCCGCATCATTAGGTAATTTTAACTCTACATGAAGGTGTGATGTCCTTGCAAGAATATTCGATCTACAGTCAGGGAAATTGATTGAGTAGCAAATTTACTACCAATTTAATAACATTTTCGGTTTCAATTTGGCAATTAATTTCCTTGATTGATCACATCTTGCAAAATAATCAGCAATAGATTTTAATAATGTTGTTGAGATGGGAATACCTCCAACCCCTCCACTAGAAGCAAATTTTACAGATTCGCGACAAATATCGTGATACACCTGAAACTGTAGAGCAATAGAACAGTTATATTATGTTGTATATACTTATTTATATAATTATGTTGGTTATAAAAAATCTCTGTTCAAATATTTCGTACGTTTTTCAATCAAAACTTGATGTTAAAATTGTTGTTTGTAAAGTTTTAGGAGATAACGATTGGTGTGAAAGTAAATGACAAAACTTATTTTTTGTTTGAAATCAGAAAATTTGCTTTTTCGGAAACCCATAAAAATGTTTTCATTGAGAAACGACGAAACGTAAAAAAAATCAAAATACCAGTACTAAGACTCAGTTTAGTGTGACGTTGATTTAGTAGCATGTACTTAGTGAAAAGCGTCCAAAATATATAAAAAAGTATTTAACATATAACATAGTTCGAGATCTAACACGAGTTGGTTTTAAGTTTGTCTTGTGAGTTTCGCTTGATTTTATTTTGTTCCCTTATTGACAGATTGTATGTTATTGGCTACCTTTGCGACGAAAAGAAATAACTTTAAGGTAAATTAAGAACCTAGTTTTTTCTTCTTCCTTCATATTTTTACTATTTTAAAATAGTTTAAAATGTAAAAAATCAGGGGACCAACCTCTGTAGTAATTTTCTTTTATTTCTCTCAGGGTTTTTCCTATAAAAAATGGCCTAGAGTTTTCGAATGTTAAGCCCTATTTTATGATGGTTTTTTTCTGCCTCTGGAAACGATATTTCACCAACTTCTCGCTTCTTACTTTTTGTGCGAGAAACAATGGTGAAACACATTTGCCTTGCCAGTGAGAAATAAAATTCGGATGTCATTGCAAGTCTTTTGTTCTACACATTGAAAAATGTTTATTAAGGGCGCTTTCAATTTATGCGTTTCGTGTCGGACCGTTGCCGCACGCTTACCGTGCCGCAGGTTATATCTCGCTGTCGGACCGCTGCAGTACGGTAGCAGTCCGGCACCGAACGCCTAAATTGAAAGCGTATTTTACTGCCGTGCGTTTTTATACCAGTGATATGAAATCAGTCAAACCATGGACACGGAAGAAGAAACATTACTGTTAGTGCTCTTATTGAAAATCATCAGAGACCAAAATGAACACGTGGTGCTTACGACGTTGCCGTCCTGTTGTCGAGCGTTCGCGGTACCGGCGCCGCACTGTTGCCGCACCGCGCGTTTTGTGTGAAAAAAAAGGATCGTCCGTACGCTGTACAACTAACGCACCGCTTCGGCACCGCAGCAGGCCGTCATGAAACGCATAAATTGAAAGCGCCCTAAGAAAAGACTAAGATTCAATTTTAATCGGATAAGTAATATTAGTTTTTTTTTAAAACGTTTCCGTGACTATGAAATCATAAATACCTACGTATTTTTATTTTATTTCTTTCTTCTAAGTCTTGTTTCATATGTGTTTCATTCTAAAGAGTCTCGACTCGTATAATAATAGTACATTTTGATACAAGTGCGGAAAGTTTGTTATTGCATTCGAGGCAGATTGAACACCCGAGCCGTATGGCGAGGGTGTTCATGGGGTCGAGAAATGCAATAACAAATTCCCACGTGTATCAAACGACGTTTTTCAATACACTTTCGAAGAAATTAACTAAAAACGTTATGTGTTTTTGTCAACAAATTTGATGAGACTATGATTTAATTTACTTTTTTTCCGCGGTTTGATTTCGCCAGGTTGAAAAAGAAGCAAAGGTATAAAGCCGCCAAACAGCCTCACAGGAAAAATATAAAATTTAAATATTTTTTAATTAAGAACACAAAAAAATGCTTACTTGTTCATAAAAGTAAATAATTGTTTAAAATATTTACGTTTATTAGTAGTATTCTTTTTACAAACACAATTTAAATATTCAAAAAATATTTACGCTGTAAAGACGCAGATCAAAATGGCGAGATTAAAAAAAAAACACGCCTGCTCTATAATAGTCAGTGGTGTTTTTTTTTTAATTTCATAAGTTTTAATCGAATTACCGCTGCTCTATGATTACAGCGTGCGGTAATAATATTACAGCACGCTGTATTCTTATTACCGCACGCGTGCGAAATATGATGCATGTCGAACCTAATCGTAGTGCAATAAGAGCTAGTTTTCGAGGAAGTGTATTGAAAAACTATATTTCGTTGGCAAGGCAAGAAGAGAGTCCTAATTTTTTTATTTTTTTTTAATTCGTTGCAAAGCACCAATAGCATTTCTATTCTAAACGAGGTAATTTTAGGGAGTTGTTGTATAATTATTAATATACAAGTTTAAAAATTTAAAGACCATTGTGGTGGCTCAATTTCGATATAAGTACCTACCTATTGATGATAGCCACAAGCCGTGCTTTTAAGTCAAATATTTTGTATATACCTACCTACCGAGAAATTGGGATACTTTAATCTGATTTATTCTAAAATTAGAACATTTTTTGATATTATTTTGGGTTAGTGAAAAAAAAAATGTTTTCGTTATGGTTTTATTATAAATCTAATCTAATATATAAAGTTTTAATAAATTTTATTCTAAATTCTTCGTGCGTTTATTAAAATATCCCAAATTTTCGTTCGAAAACACTGTAAAATAAGGTATTCAAATTATGAAGTGGGGACATGATAAAATTATTATAATTTTTTGGTTTGTATTTGGTTTTAAGATTAATAAATATTATAGAATTACCTACATACGAAAGTAAAGAAAAAAAAACAAATATTATGGGTCATAAAATAGCACATACGCCTATGAAAAAAAGTATTTTTGACAAACTAAACATACTACGAAAATGGTGAGAAAAGTAAAAAAAATACACTCGCGATTGTTGCCTAAATCATGTGCCCACAAACAAAAAAAGTTAGTTATTTAAAAATATAACTGAATCTACCTCAACCAAATTACCCATTAATATTGTTTATAAGTGTTCTTTTGAGTCTTATTATTACTAATAAATAACTAAAATGTAGTGTTTTTTATAATAAATGCTATTAGTTCGAGCATCCACCTTTTGATATGGTAATTATTGTTACCGAACTATTGAATGCGGGCGTCGGACTGTTAACACGGTATTGTACGAAACGATATTAAATTTGAAAATAAAGTATGAGAAGTTGTTTCATTTTTCTTACGTTTATTCCTTCCATCCATTTGCTCCAAGATAGAAGACAAAGCAGGACATGATTTAACACCCAAATATCTGAGCACTAACTGCCGTACTCAGAGAAGGTTTTTTATGTCAAATCTTTACGACGATTTAAGTAAAAATAAATAGTACCCCGTAAAGGGCCACGGACCGCACGATCCCCGCATAGAGCCTCCGGCAGGAGGCGTTTGCCCCCCCCCCCCCCCCCAGATTGGGCAAGAGACACCTGAAGGCAGCCCCGACCCGCTCCAATCTGGGACCCAAACGTCAGAAATGCAGCCAAACTTCGGAAATGCAGAGTAGACCCCCCTTTTCATTTTTTGGTTTAGGAAATCATCAAATAGCGGTAGAGCAGAAGGGAGTGTCAGACATCTTCTGACTAAAAACCACCCATGTTCCTTCTTAGCCCTTTGTGTCGAGGCCGCGGTATCTCTTTCGAACAACCCGCAGCCCCGACGGGTGATGTTCAAACCACGGAACAGAAAGAGTTTTTTCTGTTCTGTGGTTCAAACGGATTCTTACTTTGTTATCTTGTTTAAGTTTCTACTGCAAGTATTATAAGGCATGCTTACAATTTATTTATGGTTAAATTATCTCGCTGTCAAAGAACTATGTAGGTACAAAAATTCATTCTTGTCTTTACACATCAAAATTATGACGCGAACGCATTGTCAAAATCAAACATGGTTTACCTATTATTCTACTCTTTCCGACCCCAAAACAATAAATTTGAACATTATGTATGAACAAGAAATAAAATGGATTGCCTGCACTAATAAGATTTAAAAACCAAAACAAAGTAGTAGTCAAATTGATGTTTATTACCTTTATTGTCGAGTACAGCGCGTATAAGTAACTATAACTTATTATGGTTCAGCTCTCAGATCAAAATAATAAGTTCAGCTAAAGATTTTTTTAAAGAGTTCTCATTAAATATGGCCGATTGTGTGAAACTATGGCAATATAATTCGAGTTCGCATATTTTATGTGGATCTATTTGTATGATTGTGAAGAATAATTAAAAATTCGTATTGTATATTATGGATCCAGTTGATTTTATCACCTCTGATCACCACCATCCCTGATTTTTTGGATTCATGTAAGTTTTGTCTAACAAGTAAGTATATGATTTGTTTCGGTGAAGGAACATCGTGAAGAAACCAGCATGACTGACTTTTTATGGCAGAGCGAAAGGGAGTCTTCTACTGACTAAAAACCACCCATGTTCCTTGTGCCGAGGCCGCGGTATCTCTTTCGACAATCCGCAGCCCCAAACCAGCATGCCTGTGAGATATTTTAATGGCATCTAAAGCCCAGTCAGACTTCCGTGGGTGGCGTACAAACGTTGTCACCAGGGTAGAACCGAACTGCACCATAAAGCAGAAGTAGATTTCGTTTATAATTTCGCAATGCGTGAGTAGTAGTACTGTTCGAGTCCGTACATCCATAAACTTCAGCCTTTTCCGCATGCGGGTAGGTAGAAACCACAGAACGCCACCTACAACACACATACGCTACATTTTTTCTTTCTTTCTTACCCTTACGTACTCCTTTTGTTTCACCCACGTTCATACATCTGGTCATACACGTATGCAAGTAGCCCGTACTACGCACCTGATCAATCTGAAGAACATCACCAATAAGATCATTGTATACACTGGTAAATATCCGTCTCAATGGAAACTATCTAGAGTTACGCCTATACCGAAAACAGGGGTAAAATCATCAGTTGAAGACTATAGACCTATTGCTATACTGTCGGCCCCTGCTAAAGTATTCGAACACATTTTATATAAAGAAATTCAAAGACAAGTAGATATTTATATGTGCAATGAACAACATGGTTTTCGCAACAAAAAGTCAGTTAACACGAATTTGCTGACATTAGTTGATTTTATTTCTTCTCAAATGGACCGCGAACAGCAAGTTGATGTGCTGTACTTCGATTTCCGTAAGGCCTTTGATAGAATTAATAATGACATTTTGTTGCGTAAGTTAAGTGCCATAGGATTTACACCCAGTCTTCTTCTTCTGATTTCTGACTATCTCTGTGACCGTCAGCAATTTGTTCGTCTTGGCTCATACAGCTCACATGCGTATCATACACGATCAGGCGTGAGTCAGGGTTCCATTTTGGGGCCCTTGCTCTTCTTAATTATGGTGAACGATCTGCCACAAATTATAAAACATGCAAAATGTCTACTTTACGCCGACGATCTGAAAATATATGCAACTGTTGGCTCCGTGTCTGACTGTATAGCTCTCCAGCGTGATATCGATGCCTTGAGTGAATGGGCTGCCACCAACAAAATGGAATTTAACACATCCAAATGTCAAATTATGAGCTTTGGCCGCATGCGGAGTCCTATACAGTACGACTACGGAGTGAACAATGAGTCTATAGCCAGAGTATCCTCAGCCAAAGACCTCGGTGTAACGTTTGATAGCAAACTGACGTTCCATACACACATTATAGGTTTGGCTAAGGAATCTTTCCGACGCTTAGGTTTTGTTTTACGTAACTGTGGTTTTAATAACCAGGCAGTTATTAAGCTTTTGTTCAACGCATTAGTTCGGTGCAAGCTTGAAACTAGCGCTTGTGTGTGGAATCCTCACGAGGTTATTACATAATTTGTTTGATTGGTCGTTTCAATTTCCATATGCTCATGCTGGAAAAGGTGCAAAAAGCTTTTCTCAGGTACCTCTACAAACGAGTGTTTGGATACTATCCCTATATGTATCCTACTAAATTCCTTATAAGATGTTTAAATTTTAATTCCCTTAAAGTTAGGCGGGCTGTTGACCAAATAACAACAGCGTATAAAATCATACATGGTCTCACCGACGCCTCAGACTTCTTACATGCGGAGCTGTGTCAATTATTTGTTCCAGATAATTATAATCGCTCTAGAAAGCACAAATTATTTAATGTCCCATTTTGTCGCACAGTAGCTCGGTCCACCTCCCCTATACCGCGTATGCTAACGATGCTCAACGCGCTCGTGGAGACAAACCCTGAATTGGATTTGTTTGCTGATGAATGGAAGACGATAATGTTAGAATGCTTGTGGTTTTGCGAGAAGACCGAATAAAAGGATAAGTTAATTTAGTGTTAATGGCTTTTGCTGTACTAAATGTAAATAAATAAATAAAATACTCTTTCAAGGTATCCCTTTTTGTTTTTTTTTTTTTGGGATTTAGGAAATCATCTAATGACTCCTCCCGCTCTGGGCAGAGCGGTAGGGAACGTCAGACTTCTACTGACTAAAAACCACCCATGTTCCTTAGCCCTTTGTGCCGAGGCCACGGTATCTCTTTCGAACAACCCGCAGCCCCGAAGGTGAGGGCCATCCCTTCCACTCTAATTTGCATTGCCTGTACTCTCCCAGATACACATTTGTTATTATTTTTATTAATTACGCGAGGTTTATGTGATATTCCAGATTCCAGACTATGAAATATCTCTGTGCCAGATTTCATTCTAATGCAGCCGTTTTGGCGTGTTTGACTAAAATTCATCCATCCAAATTTTTGCAATTATAATAGAAATATGATGCATGAACAGTTTTTGATTGTTTGCCTTTATAAGCTTATAATTTTTCTTTTTCAGGTGGAAACTAGAACACGAATGGTTCCACGCCTCATTTTCTGGGCAATAGTTATTGTTGTAACATACTTCTCGGTAAGAATCGAATTAATTATTCTTCCTTACATAGTATAAAACAAAGTCGCGTCTGTTTGTTTGTTTGTTTGTTTGTTTATTTGTTTGTTTGTCTGTATGCTTAAATCTTTAAAACTACGCAACGGATTTTGATGCGGTTTTTTTTAATAGATAGAGTGATTCAAGAGGAAGGTTTTAATACCTTTTTTGTACCCGTGCGAAGCCGGGGCGGGTCACTAGTTACTAATAATTTACAAAGAGTGTAAATCTTTAGGGTAAGACTGTTTCATCATTTCCTTCCCTTCCTTCCTTCTTACCTTCCCTTTTACTAATTGAAGGAAAGACAGAAGGCAACTGCGCTAACACTGATTTGTATTGGCTATATTTTAATCGTACCAGTTGGAGAATTTTTGATCATAAACCTAGCGAAGTTGTGGGCAGCTAGCAGCTAAAAATAACAAAGTAACGTGGTCTGTCTTATTAAATCTTTCAACAAAAAATTCAATTCTGGTTTGTTGCCAGTTCACATAATTATGTTGATCTGTCTCTACACACCAAATCCATGTCAGCGGCTTGTAAAAATGTTGCACATCTCGTGTCGACGACATAATATAGGGTCTTTGATGTGTAAAGTGCATTATAAACTAAATTTTTTAACATAAGTATTGGTTATCCGGCAGATATGGACGGCGTCATGTGGCTGCCGGCCCGTCAGATACGGCACTAAAGATGACACTCTTGGTACCATCGAAACCTCAGCTGTGGCACAATCGGTGGTTCCAATAGTAGTCACTTTCTTGGCATTCATATTGGTATCCAAGACTTATCTACCCAGGACACCGAAGAAGCCCCAGATCTTTCTACTCGGACATTCAAAAAGGCTCCCAAAAACTTTCCCTAAAAACCGAAGTAACCTCGGAAATAACTGATAAGCAGATCGAAAAAATGTCTGACCTCAATGACTGCGACAGCTCTTCCAGTTGTACTTGTTGCCCCACTAGCGGCCACAATAGCCCCAGGGACCCCGAACCCCCAAACCATTCTACCCATAAAAGCGAAAAATTTCTAGATTTATCTACCCAAACAACTAACAAGCGGAACGTAAAAATTTCGGACCTAAATGGGTTCGAAAACTTTACAAATTGCTCTTTTCAACCCAAAGGCATCCACTGTAGTGGCCGTAATAGCTCCAGTGGCTCCGAACCCCCAAACCTTTCTACACATAAAAGCGAAAAATCCCCAGATTTATCTACCCAAATAACTAACAAGCGGATCGTAAAAAAATCCGAACTCATTGGCCCCGACAGAACTCCCAGTTCCTGTTCTTGCCCCAGTAGTGGCCGCAGTAGCAGCTGCAATAGCCCTAGTAGCCCTAAACCCCCAGAACTTTCTACCCTGAAATCCAAAAATGCTCCCATCAGTCCTTTTCCTTTCCTAAAAACGGAAGTATCCTCGCAAATAACTGACAAAAAGATGGAAAAAATATCCGACCTCAATGGCTCTGACAGCATTTCCAGTTCCAGTTCTTGCCGCAGTAGCGACCGCAAAAGCCCTAGTGGCTCGGAACCCCCAGAACTTTCTACTCTGAAATCCAAAAAAACTTCCAATAAACCTGCCCTAAAAACCTCGGAAATAACTGACAAGCAGATCGAAAGAATGTCCGACCTCAATAGCTCCGACAGCTCTTCCAGTTGCACTTGTTGCCTTGGTTGCAATCGCATTTACGCAAGTGGCCCCGGACCCCCAAACCTTTCTACCCATAAAAGCGAAAAATCCCCAGATTTATCTACCCCCGAACCCCCAGAATTTTTAACCCTTAAATTCAAAAAAGCTCCCAACAAACCTTCCATAAAAACCGAAGTACCCTCGGTAATACCTGACAAGCAGATAGAAATGTCCGACCTCATTGGCTCCGACAGCTTTCCTAATTGCAGTTCTTGCCCCAGTAGCGGCCGCAGTAGCCCCAGTGGCCCCGCCAGTAGCGACCGCAATAGCCCCAGTGGCCCCGTCAGTAGCGGCCGCAATAGCCCCAGTGGCCCCAAACCCCCAGAACTTTCTACCCTGAAATCCAAAATATCTCCCAACAAACCTTCTATAAAAACCGA
Source organism: Diarsia mendica (assembly GCA_949316265.1). Taxonomy (NCBI): domain Eukaryota; kingdom Metazoa; phylum Arthropoda; class Insecta; order Lepidoptera; family Noctuidae; genus Diarsia; species Diarsia mendica. The sequence continues at coordinate 24,713,388 of OX438893.1, read as the reverse complement.
AGTACCCGCAGTAATAACTGACAAGCAGATCGTAAAAATGTCCGACCTCAATGGCTCCGACAGCTTTTCCACTTGTACTTTTTGCCCTACTTGTGGCCGCAGTAGCCCTAGTGAATCCGAACCCCCAAACCTTTCTACCCATAAAAGCGAAAAATCCCCTGATTTAACTGCCCAAATAACTAACAAGCGGATCGTAAAAAATTTCGACCTCATTGGCTCCGGCAGCTTTCCCAGTTGCTATTATCAACCCAGAGACGTCCCCAGTAGTGGCCGCACTAGCCCCATTGGCCCCGAACTACCAAACCTTTCTAACCATAAAAACAAAAAAAACCCAGATTTATCTACCCAACTAACTAACAAGCGGAACGTAAAAATTTCCGACCTCAAGGGCTTCGAGAACTTTACAAATTGCTGTTTTCAACCCAGAGGCGTTCCCAGTAGTGACCGAAGCAGTCCCAGTGGCCCTGAACTCCTAAACCTTTCTACCCATAAAAGCAAAAAATCCCCAGATTTATCTACACAACTAACTATCAAGCGGAACGTAAAAATTTTCGACCTCAATGACTCCGAGAGCTTTCCCAGTTACTATTATCAACCCAGAGATGTCCCCAGTAGAGGCCGCACTAGCCCCATTGACCCCGAACCCCCAAACCTTTCTAACCATAAAAGCAAAAAAATCCCAGATTTATCTACCCAACTAACTAACAAGCGGAACGTAAAATATTCCGACCTCATTGGCTCCGACAGCTTTCCCAGTTACTGTTGTCAACCCAGGGATGTCCCCAGTAGTGACCGCAGCAGTCCCAGTGGCCCCGAACCCCTAAACCTTTTTACCCATAAAAGCAAAAAATCCCCAGATTTATCTACCCAACTGACTAACAAGCAGAACGTAAAAAATTCCGACCTCAATGGCTTCGAGAACTTTACAAGTTGCTCTTTTCAACCCAGAGGCGTCCCCTGTAGTGGCCGCAATAGCTCTAGTGGCCCCGAACCTCCAAACCTTTCTACCCACAAAAGCGAAAAATCTCCAGATGTATCTACCCAAATAACTAACAAGCGGATCTTACAAAATTCAGACCTCATTGGCTCCGACAGCTTTCCCAGTTACTGTTGTCAACCTAGAGGTGACCCCAGTAATGGCCGCAATACCTCAAGTGGCCCCGAACCCCCAAACCTTTCTACCCATATAAGCAAAAAATCCCCAGATTTATCTACCCAACTAACTGACAAGCGGAACATAAAGATTTCAGACCTCGATGGCTTCGAGAACTTTACAAGGAGCTGTTGTCAACCCAGACGCGGCCCCAATAGCACCAGTGGCCCCAGTAGCAGCCGCAATAGCACCAGTGGCCCCATACCCTCAGAACTTTCTACCCATAAAAGCGATAAAACTCCCAGCAATCCAACCCTAAAAACCGAAGAAACCTTGGAAATAACTAACAAGCGGAACGTAAAAATTTCCGACCTTGATGACTTCGAGAACTTTTCCATTTGCCGTTGTCACAAAGGCAACCCCAGTAGCGGCCACAATAGCCCCAGTGTCCCCGAATCCCCAAATCTTTCTTCCCATAAAATCGAAAAAGCCCCAGATTTATATACCCAGGACATCAAAGTAGCCACAGACCATTCTACCCTGTCATTAAACATAGCTCCATACCTACCTATCCAGAACACCAAAAACGCCCCAGATCTTTCAATCCAGAAAAGTGAAGAAAACACCAAAAAAGTCTCAAAACGTTCTACCCAGAAATTCGAAAAAACCTTAGACCTATTAACCCCGAACATCAAAGAAGCTCCAGAACTTTCTACCCAGAAAAAAGAAAAAACTCCAGGCCATTCTATCCAGAACACCGAAGAAAACACCAAAAACGACACAAAACGTTCTACCCAGAAAAGCGAAAAAACTCCAGACCTATTAACCCAGAACACCAAAGAAGTTCCAGAACTTTCTACCCAGAAAAAAGAAAAAGTTCCAGAACTTTCTACCCAAAAAAAAGAAAAAGTTCCAGACCTTTCTATCCCGAAAACCGAAGAAAACACCAAAAAAGACACAAAACGTTCTACCCAGAAAAGCGAAAAAACTCCAGACCTATTAACCCAGAACACCAAAGAAGTTCCAGAACTTTCTACCCAGAAAAAAGAAAAAGCTCCAGAACTTTCTACACAAAAAAAAGAAAAAGTTCCAGACCTTTCTATCCAGAAAACCGAAGAAAACACCAAAAAAGACACAAAACATTCTGAAACCCAGAAAAGCGAAAAAACTCCAGACCTATTAGTCCAGAACACCAAAGCAGCCCCAGAACTTTCTACCCGGAAAAGCGACAAAGCTCTACACGTTACTATCCAGGACACCGAAGAAAACACTAAAAAAGCCAAAAAAGGTCCCAAAAACCTCCCGTAGAAACCGAAGTAACCTCGGAAATAACTGAAAGCTTTCCCAGTTGCTGTTGTCACCCCAGTGACCCCAGAAGCGGCCGCAATAGCCCCAGTGGCCCGAACCCACAAACCAGATATATATCTACCCAGGACACCAAAGTAGCCTCAGATCCTATCCAGAGAAGCGAAAATGCTCCAGATCTATCTATCCAGAACACTAAAGCAGCCCCTGAACTTTCTACCCAGAAAAGCAAAAAGCCCTAGACTTCCCCAGACTTATCTACCCAGGATAACTGTAATTTGGCATGATTATATAAATGAGTTACGCCAACAAAGAGGTAAAATAAAATTTTGAATATATTTTTTTTAGGGTACACACATACACTATAATTATGGGGGATGATTTTTTTTTCTCGCAAATCCCATTGTTTGAATGTCGTTGAAAACTTGCAATAGGGATTCGTTTGTGAAATATAATATTACGCTATAAAGTGCATTTTTTTGTGAAACTCAAGTGTAAACCGGATTGTGTTTTGACACGTGTGAAAAATTCATGGTAGTTCTAGCTTTCGTTCTAGGTAGTTTTAGCTACTAGCTTTTGCCCGCGGCTACGCCCGCGTGGATGTCGGAAAATATCCTACAGGAACGACGTACTACTGGGATTAAAAGTATCTGTAAAACGGCAAAAAAGTCATGTCTGTTGTATGGCAGCCCCGGAGCCCCCCTTAAATATTTTTTGTTTTTGGTATTTGATGTTATAGTGGCAACAGAAATACATAATTTGTGAAAATTTCAACTATCTATCGGTAACATAATTATTCATCATCATCATCAGCCTGTAATGTTCCCACTGCAGGGACTCAGGCCTCCTCTCTAGGAGAGGAATGGGCTATTAACCCACTACGCGGGCCCAGTGCGGGTTGGTAGATGTCACATGTCTTTGAATTTTTTGGTTCTAAGACATGCCGGTTTCCTCACGTTTTCCTTCACCGTTTCGAGAGCAGCGGTAATGAAATAAATTACACAAAGTAATGCGCGACCTACTGGTTGTAAGTCAGGGCCGCCACCACTGGGCCACCGCTGCCCCTGCTCTCAAGAGCTTTTTCCGATGCGCATTTCAGTTTCGCTGTCATACAATAAAAATAATGATAAGATAACTATAGCCCTTTTTTATTTATTTTGGTGGGTGGAAAATCATCGAATAACCCCCCCCCGCTCTTGGGCAGAGCGAAGGGGAGTGTCAGACTTCTACTGACTAAAAACCAAACCCATGTTCCTTCTTCGCCCTTGTGTCGGAGCCGCGTTATCCTTTCGACAAGCCACAGCCCCGACGGGAGATAACTTTAATTAGTTCCGACTAAATTCTTTTGTATAAATAAATGTTAGGTTTATTTTAATTGTCTTTTTTTTTAGTTTTAATGCTCAAAATAATATCTATAGATACTTGACACTCCACCATATCGCTCAATCACGGTCGAAAAGAATGGTTGCAAAAATCACAATTTAGAAAGAACAATGTTCAAAAATGTATGGACACCGTCCCTACTCAATCAATCAATCAATCAATCAATATTCTTTATTTGTAAACATAGGTATACAGCAATGTGCAGGATGTTACAATATTTTTATATAGTTTCTCAATGTTTTACCATTTGGCGTACAAATATACATTTATAGGAGGCATTTGCCGATTAAGTGAATTTATGTTAGGGTTATTACAAAGAGATAAGAATTTAATTATTAATTAGTGTACAATATCAATAATGTCAAAAACATAATAATAACAATATCAACTTTAATAAACTCCTGTAGCACTTAAGAACCTAAGTCAATCGAAGGGTTATGGAACCAAACTTATAACAAAGCAACAATTTAAGGACGCATTTACGATTGATAAGTCAAATCATTACTTTTTTAAACAAAGTATGTTTATTAAATACAATGCTTTGTATTTTTAAAATGTTTTTGCTACTTATTGTAGATAGATGTGCAAGGTACAATTCTTAACTATAAATATAATTTTAGATATGTCCAGTTTCTCAATAAATGTACCGAAGTGAAAAATTTTTACTTCGGTACATGTATTTAATAAACATACTTTTGTTTAAAAAAGTAATGATTTGACTTATCAATCGTAAATGCGTCCTTAAATCTAACAATAAAACAAATACGGCTCACGTGTTCACAAACAAACGCAATATACGCTATGGTCACGTCTTGACTCCAAGAAAGCTGGCGAGCGAAAAAAGGGCTATCCATTGGTTGCGTGCCTTTTTATAACCTTGCGGCTGCTAGTGAGGTGCGCAGTTTGCAGAAATGCTAATAATAAGACAAATGTAAAATAAATTCAATTAGAGCAGGGCATAATTACCAACACCAATATACTTTAGGAACTGGAGAACAGATACAACCATTAGATGAACACGATAGTTATAAATACCTAGGATACACACAATCACGACAGATTCACTATAAAGAAACTAAACAAAAATTAACACAACAATTTCAACACAGACTTAACACAATTTTAAAAACACAGTTATATTCCCGAAATACAATTAAAGCGATAAACACCTTCGCTATACCGGTACTTACATATTCTTTTGGTATAATCAACTGGACCAAAACCGACCTCAAAAACCTGCAACGAAAAATTAACACCACTATGACCAAATTTCGCAAACACCATCCACGGTCCTGTATGCAGAGACTAACACTACCGCGGAAAGAGGGAGGCAGAGGTCTAATTGATATTCCTAACCTACACAACAGACAGATAAAATCACTTCGACAATTCTTTTTCTCAAAAAGTGAAACTTCTGTTCTCCACAAAGTAGTTAGTCAAAACGACAAACATTTGACACCCCTGAATTTAAAAGACAAGTCTGAGCAGAGAAATGAAAAAATTATCGACGATAGAACTAAGCTCCTAGAATGGACCCAGAAGTCGCTACACGGAAGACACCGCCAAGACTTATGCCACACAAATGTCGACAAAGAAGCGTCGAACGCGTGGTTAAATCGAGGCGAACTCTTTCCAGAGACTGAAGGGTTCATGCTTGCTATTCAAGATCAAGTAATTGAAACAAAGAATTACAGAAAATATATTATTAAGAATTTAAATTATGACACCTGCAGACGATGCAACAGTTCTCCTGAAACAATTCAACATATCACAGGCGCGTGCAAGGCAATAGCACAAACAGATTATAAACACAGACACGATCAAGTAGCCAACGTCATTCACCAAAAATTAGCGCACCAGTTTAAACTCGTAGATTCCGTTGTGCCGTATTACAAGTACAATCCAGAGCCCACATTAGAAAATTTGTCAACTCAACTATATTTTGATCGTGGTATTTTTACCGACAGAACAGTTCACTTCAATAGACCAGATATAACACTTGTAAACAAGGTAAATAAAACTGCATATTTAATCGACATTGCTGTACCAAATACACATAATTTACAGGCCACAATAGCAGAAAAGCTGTCTAAATACATCGAACTTAAAGACGGAATTACCCGAAATTGGCATCTCCAAAAAGTCACAATAGTACCAATAGTTCTGTCGTCAACAGGCGTCATACCCAAACAACTTCACCAATCCCTTAATACTCTCAGTTTACCTCCAAATACCTTCCATCTGCTACAAAAAGCAGTGATATTAAACACATGCAGAATCGTGAGAAAGTTCCTGCAATGTGAATCAGAAAATCTTCATCAGCACTCAAATACTCTACCATTTTCAATACAATTCTCTGCACCTGACCGAACTTCATCTAATCCAACTGATAATCACTTGGCTTAGGCCCGTACTATCAGTATTTTCCGCTGGCCGTCTAGCCGAGCAAAACAAACGTATAAATAAAAAAAATAATAATAATAATCATTTTATTGCAGGCTACAATGGCCCATAGATATTATATACCTTATAAACTAACACATATAAATTAAATACAAAAACTCTTGTTAATAAATAAGACTTAAGACTATGTTAGTAGCACTTCACTTGTAACCACATCACTTGTGCAGGCTGTCCAGTGGAATTTGTCCGCGGAAGCGACGGAACACCACGTCCTGAGCCCAAAAGTCTTCCTTCATCACCTGGGGCAGATAAAAATTCGGTACTCGCACCACAAACGCCTTGAAGTTAACATTACGGCGCGACTCCAGTAAATGCACCCTCGGTGTGTACCGCCACTCCTGACTGGAGTCGTCCTCGACGTTGGGAGGCTCGGCGGTTCCTGACGCACGTTCAGCATCATTTCGGGCATGGACGGTCCAGGGCCAGGAGTGGAGGTCACTGCCTCAGTGTCATCATTTTCTGAGCTGTCTAAAACGAGAAATTATGTTAAAACACACCGCTATGTATTAAATAAAGCACGTCATACTTCCAGCCATTCTATCTGCAATAAGCCTTTCATTTAATTAATACATAGTCTAATTTGATAATCAAATCCATTCTCACATAAACGTTATCACAACCAAGTAAACAAAATAGGCCTTAGTTCTTGGCTACACTTTTCCATAATAGGGAGGTGCCCGTAGAGGCCTGAGTCGGTGAGCTGAGTGGCGAAAGGGCGCGCAGGTGCGATCGGCGGCCGGCGGCGGTCGGTACGCCGCGCCCCACGCCCTCCCCGCGGTTGCGATGCGCCGACAGCGCCATCCAATCGTTTGTTACCCCTGGCTGTTGCTGCTGTTGTTGCTGTCGCCGTGACACTGCGACCGCCTAGCGTACCTGTAACATGACGCATCACGTGCGCCCGTCTGACTATGCATCCTGTGCAGACACGGACCATCCCCACTATGCATCCTGTGCAGAAAGGGTAACAACATGATGACTAATCGGATTAGTGTCTAATCCGATTTAAATTAACCGATTTTTTTCAGTTGTAGCAGGGAAATCGTCAAATGACTCCTCCCGACTTCTACTGACTAAAAACCACCATGTTCCTTCTTAACCCTTTGTGCCGAGGCCGCGGTATCTCTTTCGAACAACCCGCAGCCCCAACAGGAAACTACATTTATGATAACCTTGGCTCCAAAATGGTAGTATTTTTCTCTGAATCTCATCACAACGAAACCACAGAAATGAGAAATAATTATTGAAAATATGCATCATCTCGAAAGCTTTTGATTGTTTTCATATTTGTACTTACACTAATGGATAGGCAATTTCATTATGAACCATTGAACTAGATTATGGTAGAAATATTTTTTTCAAACGACCAAAATTAGCATTTATAAAGACTTTATTCAACACTTTATGCGTATTCGCTACTGTTTCTTCTGCGCTGATAAGGTTCGGATCAAGTACGGATCAAGGTTATTTGGTCAGGATACGGCCTTATATAAGTTAAAATCGATGTAGTCGAAATTAAAGGGTTTGCATCGTTAACAACCATGACGTTCGTCTTGTATCACCAATTATGATTACACACGTGTCAATATAAGTTTTTAAACTGACATGGTCACTGACATTACTATTAATATATCTAAAATCCCGTTTTTAGTACACACGTGTCGTCCAATGTCAGTGCATCCGGTAAGATTGGAAGCCGACCCCAACATAGTTGGAGAACGGCTAGGAAGATAAATATGACTTCCGCCTCAATTCAGCGGTGGGGCACCCTCTTTTACAATTTGAACCTTCTTCATCACATAGCCGACAGTTAAATGTTGGGTCTACTGTCTCTTCGTTTTTACTTGGTATTATGAGTGTCTTTTCTTCTGCACTAGTTGTTGCGGCGGGTGCTATTTCACTATTCTTGTTAGGTGAACTAGACTCTGTTTCTTATACGTCATCTTTAGTTCGTCCAATCAAACTAAAGATGAAGGCTTATTCGGATATCTTAACAGATCGCTTGGAGATTTCTTCAATTTCGTTGGTTTTCTGGGTAAATAATAATAATAATTATGACTCGGTGCCTTATATCATGGCTTATGAGGGTGCTAGAGTTGTATTAAATTAATGCCTGATATCGTGTATGGGGCAGCGGAGGACCGTCCTTCGCTATCCAGGATGTTGGAAAATCCAGAGGAATTGTGAACCGATAAGGATATTTCAGAGCGACAGTCTGAGTTCACTTCGGTTCTGCTTAGCCATAAATCCTCTTAGCATGCTACTGGAGGATTCAGGTCTCAGCTATCGGTTGAAGAGAGGTGGTCAGGTTATATCTCACCTCCTTTACATGGATGGCCTGAAACTCTTTGCCCCCAACGATTTGCAAACTGATGGAGCTACTCGTACAAAAGGTCACTAAAGCTTTCGGTAGCTACTTTGAGTCGACCTGTGTGTGCAGTCTTACTCATCGGCCAAGCATTAGGCAGTCCCACCGGTCACTCAAAGCCCTCAATAAGCTGTGGGAACTGACATCTGTTTTGTGCCGTAGAGAATTGCATCGTTTACGAATGATGGCATAAAAAATATCTACCGTCGCATCGGCAAACATACCCGAAGCGCTACAAAAACACGGCTGCCCCACAAGTATTCTGAAGGCATTACTGGACACAAAAGGCGCTGTATGCCTTCTACGCATACTTGACCCACAGGCTGCAGGTGTAAAAAGTCTGACAATAGGCTCTAAAAACTGAAAGACAGGTTTGCGACTTTTTCCTAGGCATCGTCGGTCAGATGTTCGAAGCTTAGGCTGATGAAATTGTAGATTAATGAAATGGCTGATTATAGGTAACGTTGTCAATGAGGTTTCTGAGGTGCTGCGTGCCGCTAGCTATGCACAGCTATTAAAGGATTAATACTAACAACAGTTTCATTTTGAACTTTTTTCGATTCCAGGGTAGAAAGATCTGGGGCTTTTTCGGTGTCCTGGGTGGATAATTCTGGGCTACCGATATTATCGCCAAAAAAGCGATCACCATTTGATCCGCCGATTGTACCAGAGCTGGGGACTCTGATGGCACCAAGAGTGTTATAATTAGTGCTGTATCTGCCGGGGCGGCAGCCAAGGCCACATGACATCGTCCATATCTGCCGGATAGCCAATATTCATGTTAAAAAAATCGTCCAGGTCTCCTAAAAACTTAGTTTCTAATGCATTTGACACATCAAAGCCCTTATAATAATTTTGTCGTCGACAGGAGATGTGCAACATTTTAACAAGACGCCGATATGGATTTGGTGTGAAGAGACTTCAACATAATTATTTGAACTGGCAAAAAATCCCGATTGAAAGGAGATGGCTAAATTCAGTTAGGACGAGTGAAGCAAGCATCTATAAACATGACACCTAGCAAAATACAACGCTGAATAGCTGAATATTAGTATTTCATATAAAAAACACTTTCGGAAGTTGATCATAATGTTGAAAATAGTGAAAATAAAATCGTTTAGCTCCTACGTCAATACGTATAAAACTGCAAACAAATGTCATTGCTATGAACTTTTACTTAGGCATTTGGATGTATCTGCATTGAAATTGATATAATTGTATTATAGACTAAACGAGCCACCCCGATTTCGCATCGTGGTACTTTAGTAAATATACACAAAGGGGTAATTGCACCTAAAAATGTAATACAACGGCCTTTCTGCAATCCGCGCAAAAATTACTTCCACCCGCGTGTTTACTCTTGTAAAACCTAACGGACTCATCCAAATGAGTAAAATAAAGACGGTTTTCGCAGACAATGTTCCTATGGTGGTGTTCTCTCTGTGTCGAGTAGCGAGAGGTCCGTAAGTAGGCGAGCGAGGGTCATTGAAAATCCAAAATGAATATGCACAACGAACATGCAAACGGCAAAGCATTCAAACGACATCGGACATATTATTATGACGTTTGATTTTTTTAGTGATGGGATTGAAATTCAAGTGTAGCAAAATCGATACAATAATAAAAAATATTGAAAATAAAACAACAAAAATGTGAATTATTTTATTCTATTCTGTTATTCTTAAAATAACATTATCTAAAAATGAAGCCGGAGCGGATAGCGTGTTCTGATGTCTAGCCCATCCCAGATACCAGATCACTGTCATTACATGACAGCAACAGCCCAGAGTTCTGTTCCCCACAATACAGCTGCAGTAATATGACAGTATGTCATCCAGAGGATTATTAATTGTAGTTTGGCTTTCATATAAAATATACACGTAGTATATTTTTTGACTAATATGCCTTGATCTTATTCGGCCTCTTAAAAGTTGAGGTCTTGATCCCCCTAAATGTATTAATCTTTCAAGATCCGGGCACACTTCGATATCATAAGTACCATTTGCTCTAATATGCTCTCCGTAGTATGACCGAGCTTGTTTAACCTGATATGGTCTTAATGCCATCAACAATAACTGATTATGTTCCAATATTGGAAAATTATCCAATTGGGGCAGGTTGCCATCCACTCTTAAAAACATTGATCTCTGCCTGTTTAAATTATTTTCCCTTACAAAGGAACCTAAATGATTAGGTAGGCTGATTCATAAACCGTGCCACTCGTTGTAGTATTGCACCACAGTTTGTACCATCCTCTATTAAAACGTGATATTTATTCATCAAAGCTGCAGCTATTTTAAAATCTTCCATCAGGTGGGGTGAAGCTAGACTGAAAAATCGTTGTCTAAATAATTTAAAATCACGTTTGAAGCGCCCGTTGACCACTTCCACTACCCACCTGAAAGGGCAAAGCGAGGGCGGAAATCCAAAATATAGAAGCACAACGAACAAATAAACGGCATAGCGTTCAAACGACGTCTGACATATTATGACGTGTGCTTATTTTTAGAGATGAGAAGATACAAGTGTAACAGAATCAATAAAATAATCGAAGTGATTAAAAGAAACAAATAGAACTACTTTTTGCCGATCACTATTCATCAGTTCATATTTTTCGACGCAAAATATGTAGCACGATTAAACGAATAACCATAATTCGAAGCTGTCCCTTATTTTATTTGATTTTGATTTAATTAAGTGTAATTGGGTAGAATCGACTGTCACTTTAACACAACCCCATTTTCAAAACACAATAACAAGGAACTAAATAAGACACTGAATTGCACGCCATAGATTCCCACCAAGAACTCTGATTACCACTTCTTAGTTTCAGAAAATAAATCGTTTTGATAACTGTTATCAAAAATCGATATAATTACTGCTTCGATTTGACATTCTGAAAAGCGATATGGTCCATCCTTAGCTTGCAGTTGCTATAGCAACTAACAGCTGTATTACAAGTATTTCACCATTTTATGTCAATTTAGAGAGAGAGATTTTGAGATTTATTTTTTGCTTTTTCTTAAGTTCACGCAACTTCTATGAAATTATTTAGCTCTAAATAATTAATGTTTGATTGTTTAAATACTACGAGTCAGTGTGGAATTCCTATAGATGCTGGAGGCAGTCATTTAGCCATCTCCTTTGGTGAAAGATTTAATAAAACAGACCAAGTTAATTTGTCATTTTTAGCTGCTAGCTGCCCTCGACTTCGCTAGAGTTATGATCAAAAATTCTCCGACTGGTACGATTAAAATATTGCCAATACCAATCAGGGTTAGCGCAGTTTCTCCTTTCCTTCCTTCAATTAGTGAAAGGGAAGGTAAGAAGGAAGGAAGGGAAGGAAAAGATGAATCACTTGTCTTGCCCAAAGATTTACACTCTTCTTTATATTATTAATTACATTCTTACCGAGAAGTACATTACAACAATAACTATTGCCCAGACAATGATCCATTTGGGTTCTGGTGGCCACCTGAAAAGGAAATGTTGAGCTAAAGGGAAACAATTAAAAACTGTTCATCTTATTTCTAAAACGCGAAAGTTTGGATGGATTGGAATAAAATTTAGCACAGCGATATTTTATCGTCTGGAATATCACATAAACCTCTCGTAATTAATAAAAATAATAACAAATGTGTATCTCTGAGAGTACAGGCAATGAAAATTAGAATGGAAGTGATCTTATTGGATGTGTTATTGGTAATGTGCTTCAGATTGATCTACGTACGTTCGTACTTGCGTAGCTACTTGCATACGTGTATGACTAGATGTATGAACGTGGACGAAACTAAGGGAGTATGTAAGGGTCGTAGTAGGTGGCGCTGTGTAGTTTCTACCTACCCCCATGAGGAAAAGGCTCAAGTTTATGGATGTACGTACTCGTACAGTACTATACTCATGCATTGCGAAATTATAAATGAAATCGACTTCTGCTTCATTGTGTGGTTAGGTCCTAAACTCCTAACGTGTACTAGAGATATCCATTTTTTTTTAATTCTTTGTCCTCGTAACTCATTTGTATATTCATGCCAAATTACAGCTTTCTAGTACTATGCAGACGGACGGACGGACAGACAGACATAGCGAAACTATAAGGTTTCCATATTAACTACGGAACCCTAAAAATCAGGGGTGATGGTGATCAGAGCTGATAAAATCTACTGGATCCATCTAATTCGGATTTCTAATTATTATTGTTCTTCAAAATCATACAAACTGTCAATTGACAAAATGTGAACTCTAACTTAGAGGAAAACATCGTGAGGAAACGCATGTCTAACCAAAAAATCGAAGACATGTGACATCTACCAATCCGCACTGGTCCCGCGTGGTAGATCATAGACCATCCCTCTCCTAGAGAGGAGGCCTGAGTCCCTGCAGTGGGAACATTATAGGCTGATGATGATGATGAACTTCTTCTTCTTCCTGCCCTTATCCCATGTCATTTGGGGTCGGCGCAACACGTTTTTTTCTTCAATTCTGCCCTGTTAGTCGTCACGTTATCATTTATTCCTGATGATGATGATGAACACTAACTTTATTGCCATAGTTTCACACAATATGCCAGATTTTATGAGAATTCTTTATACGCGATGTACTCTACAATAAAAGTAGTAAACATCAATTTGACTACATACGTACCACTGGTTTTTTAATATTATTGTTGCAGGCAATGCATTTATTTCTTGTTCATTTAATTTAATTTCTTGTGCATTTAACTTTATTTCTTGTTCATTTAGTTTTATTTCTTGTTCATTTAATTTTATTTCTTGTTCATTTATTTTTTGTTCTTCCATAATGTATAATATAGTTCTAATTTATTGTTTTATGGTTGGAAAGGGTAGAATAATAAACCAAACGGCCACATGTTTGATTTTGACAATGCGTTTGCGTCATAATTTTGATGTATAAAGCATAGATAAGACACTATTTATTACGAGATAGATGTGCAACTGAGGTTTTCGTTTTAAAAACTGTGTTCCCAAACTGCTAGATGGTGCCACTTGTCTCAATATTCCCTCCGCTGACGCTATCGCTCACTAGATGGCGCTGTTATTATTTTTACCCGACTGCACCAGAAGGAGGGTTATGTTTTTCGAGAGTTGAATATTATATCCTTAATAATGAAGAATGATTATTATTTATTTATGTGGATTAAATGAATTCTTACGTGTATAAAATAGACTATGATGACAATATCACGATTATTCTAGTGTTGTCGTATCTATAGACAAATTCTAGAATAAAATTCGAAACACTAATTTACATAATCCACAAAATAATAACAATCATTCGTCACTAGAAGGAAAATCATTCTTCAAAAGCATAAACTATAAATTACATCATTAGGAGCTACAATCAATAAATAAAAATAGTTTTTTTCTAAAACAATTAGAATTTATTTCCTTTTTTTACAATGTGTGTTGTAATAATTTAATGCTTGTATTTTCGTGGATTTTTTATGGCATATGTTTGCTTTACCTTTAAGTATTCTGTTGACATTTGTGCACCAGCTATTTATAATAACATTTGATACAGTATCCATTAGGAAATCTTGTACTTTAGTTTTATGTGTGACACAAGAGAAATGGGATAAATTGCAAAATATATTTCCTATTTGTTTAATTGTACCCTTCAGACGTTTCTGCTGTGGTTCTTCGTTTAATTGTGTTTGAATGATCATGCAAACATCATCTACAAACTCGCACAATGCCTCCGATGGATAATTAAGTGATCTCCTAGTATAATCTCTTTCTAATAAATAATCTTTATTACTCGGAGGCACTGTGCTTACTAAATGCATTTTACAAGTGTGGCATTTTTTACATATTTTCTGTAAAGTTTTTTTAACTACGTAGCCAGCAACATACCTTTTAGCCTCTTTGCTAGTTGTATTCCGATAATTATCTGAATCTGTTTGCATGAAGTAGTTAATTACAGAATCCACATTAACAGACTCTGAGGGTTGTTCCCTTGCATCTTTTTCTTTGAAATTTAATAATTTTCTTAAAGGTTTTAACGCCTTATTATCGTCCTGCTCGCAGTTCGCCCCAACCGAGTGTGGTGAAGTTAAATTATTTATAAGTAATGTTTTAAAGGCTCCAGTGAACTGCGAGCAAGTTGGAGACGTGTTTCTGACACCATTACTCCTTATGTTGCAGAAGAAATTCTCTAATGGATCCTGGTTAATATTTCTTGTCAACAGACTACTTACATCATGTGTTTTGTTTAAATAGTCAAACATTTCCTTGTACACATTAATATTTGAAATCCAGTTCTTGAGACTTGGCACTTGTACAAATTTGGTTGAAATCATTCCGTTCTTTAATTTTTTCTCCACTTTAAATGCCATTGATCTTAATATTGGGAGTAAATCGTCTCATAGTTTAAAATGTGGCGAGTTCCGTTTTAACGCACACTTGTACATTTTCTCAGAATTTTGGTAGCTATGACCATTAAATGAGTCGAATAATTTGTCAACCACAAGCAACAAATCTGCTGTGCCTAGGCACTCCTTTGGAATGATACCGTGATCTGAAATAAAAAAAAACAATGATAAGTTTGAAAAACATTACTACTTATAGTACTTACCTACTTATCGTGATTGTTGCTACAATATGTATAATAATAAAACTGATATAATTACTGAATACGAATAAGGTTTAGCAACAACCAAAACGATTACATAAATATTATTGTGGTTAGAATTTAGAGATTGAAAATATTTGCATAGGTAATATCTTTAAACTACAATTTTATACAACATCAACACACCATAACTGGCAAAATGTGGAATACAGGCGCAACATATATTATGTTACAGTTTTATATTGTTAAATTAGTTTTGAATATAACTGCTACTGTTACTGGTTAACGTGAGCAATGATACTTACTCGCTAAATATCTCATTGTTGCAGACACTCTCTGACTGAAAACCTGGGCTGCATGTTTTACCTTCATTTTAGGTATCTTTTCTTTAACAACATGACTGTCTGTCAATTTATTTACCAGTCTTACATCATCTTCCCCTGGATCAGCATCAAGTAGCATTTGCAAATGTTTCCATTTTGCAAATTTGACTTCTCCGTTTTGGATGTACCTACCTTAAATCCTTTGTCAAGAGATTATTTATTTTCTTAATCCTTTAAGGAGGTGTGGAGGATCAAATCAATCAAATCAATCTTTGACAACGAGAAAATTTAACCCTTCTTTATTTTGTGTGTAGACAAAGGAGTTTTCCCTGCTTTAATGAAACACAGTAAGGTCATACCTCTTTTCAAATCTGGGGACAGTAAAGATACTAATAATTATAGACCTGTATCCGTGTTTCCAGTTTTAGCAAGGTTTTTAAAAAAGTAATGCTTTTAACCAAATGCTCAATCATTTTAACACCAACAGAATCTTACGCGATCAACAGTACGGTTTCACTAAAAGACGTTGTATAACTGACGCCGGTGTAACTTTATTAAAACACATATTTAATGCATGGGAAGAGTCCCATGATGGTACAGGAATATTTTGTGCAAAGCATTTGATTGCAATGGGCCTTATCAGAAAGCTCAAAGTCACCCAAAGGGCAATGGAGAGGGCTATGCTCGGAGTTTCCTTGCGTGATCGAATCAGAAATGAGGACATCCGCATGAGAACCAAGGTTACCGACGTAGCCCGAAGAATCGCCAGACTTAAGTGGCAATGGGCAGGGCACATTGCTCGCAGAACGGATGGCCGATGGGGCCGAAAAGTTCTCGAATGGCGACCGCGAACCGGAAGACGTTGCGTTGGAAGGCCTCCCACTAGGTGGACCGATGACCTGGTCAAGGTTGCAGGAACCCGCTGGATGAGAGACGCACGGGACCGGTCAATGTGGCGACGCCTGGGGGAGGCCTATGTTCAGCAGTGGACGTCTTTTGGCTGAAATGATGAATGATGATTTGATTGCATGAATCACGACACATTGCTTTTGAAACTTGAGCATTACGGACTAGGTAAACTTTCACTTACTTGAGTAAAATCTTCTTTGAGTGATTGGCAACATGTTCAAATAGATGGTGTTAATTCACAGGGTTAAAAGTAACAAAATCGGCCAAGGCGTTTGGCCTCTACAATGCCACATAGGAACAAACATACATACATACATACATAGACTGATAAACACATAACCCTTCTTTGCTTTGCGCAGTCGGGTAAAAATCGGGGTTCCGCAAGGCTCAATATTGGGTCCTTTCCTTTTTCTAGCATATTTTAATGATCTACCCTATTAATTGAAAAACCAACCTCAGACTATGCTATATTTTGCTGATGAAACTTCATCCATTTTTAAGATAAATAGACGGGCTCAAAATCTAGATGACGTGAATAATGCCCTACTTCAGTTTCATAATTGGTTCGTAGTGGTTTTCTGTTTTGGGCTCGTATATTAGTTGACGGTGGTTGACGGAGTCGCCGTTTTCTCGTGGTCCTTCTTAGAGAGTAGACCCCCTGTAGCAAGCTTTGCAATCGCCATCACAGAACATATCGATGCCTTAGTTCACAATTGTACTAACTACAAAATTTTCAATTTTCACTTTTTGAATGCCAATTATACTAAATCTCGTGCTCTTTCGTTTCCGCGTATCGAAATACCGATATTCCGTCTCTTTCTACCAAAAACGTAGGTAACAGTTGTATTAACTACGTTCCATTTATGTTTCATGAATGTTGTATTAGGTATACTAATGACCTTTATTTTTGTAAATCCAATCTAGATATACTATAACTGATTTTAAGTTTCTCAACTGGAGAAAGTTTCAAAACACAAACATATTAAATACATTTGGAATATCTGGTCATACTTGTTAGCAGTGCTTTTGGAGTGTATTATGTGTTGATAGTACAAAAGGATCAAGAAAGTTTAATGTACAAGTGTGTTAAGTACTTTTTCTTGAAGGGGTGTGGCAATTTTTAAAGAGTGCAAAAATGTACTTTATCGTTTTAAGATATAGTCTGAATTTTGTACCAGGTGTATTAAGTACTTTTACTTGAAGGGGTTTGGCAATTTTTAGCTGATTTAATGTATTTGTGCGAGTGTACGACTAAACGCCGACAGACACTACGCCGACAGACACTACGCCGACAGACTGAACACCGACAAGACTACTTCGACGGGACTTTTCGCCATCCACTTCGCCGACAGGGCTCATTAGCGACGCAAGTTATCTCCGATAATCAGATCAGATACACTCAGTGGACGCCACCAATGACAACATAACGTAACATCACGCCTGTAATCCCCGAAGGGTTAGCCAGACGCCCCATTGGGTCTGCAGGTTGTTCGAAAGAGGACTAAAACATAACTGTCGGCACGGTTGGCGCAGTGGCTGAGCGATTGAACTGCTGCGCTGCGTGTCGCGGGTTCGATTCCCGCACGGAACAAATATTTGTAAGGCCTGCAGATAGTTGTTTCGGGTCTGGGTGTTTTGTGTAAGTGAGTTTAAATGTTTGTAAACGCACCCACGATACAGGGGAAATTCCTAGTGTGGGGCAACGTTTAAAAAAAAAATAATAATAACTGGTGAAATGTGAGTGTACTATTCGGTACACCTCTGCCTGAAACTTTTTTATTTTTGTTAGGTGGGAAATCATCAAATGAGGAGTCATTTGATGATTTAAATACCGCTCTTTCACTCTGCCCAGAGTAGGAGGAGCTCCCACTCTGGGCAGACCGGTATGTTTTAAGTGCAGCCATGTTTTAGTCCCATGTAATAGGTTGTGAGCCTTTTGCAATAAACCAGGCACAAAACCAGACTCCGTGGCTGCTACTGAGAAATTCCTGAGGGAAAACCCCAAGTGTTATTGGGTTTTTCCATCAGGGATTTGTGGAAGTAGTGTCCCGTCCCCGTCACAGTAGTGACTTGCTTGAAAGGGCGGAAAGGAGTGACAGACTTCTACTGACTAAACACCACCCATGTTCCTTTTTATCCCTTTGTGCCGAGGCCACGGTTTCTCTTTGAACAACCCGCAGCCCCGACGACGGGGCCTCTGCCTTACCCTTCGGGAATTAAAGGCGTGATGTTGTCATTGGTGGTACCTGTGTGCTTACTCTCGAATATAATTCCGATAGATCGACATTGGAATTGTCAGTCAAACGTCAGCAATTGGCTGGACTCTGAGTCTAGCCAATCCCTGACGTTTAACTCAACCAACTGACGTTTGACCAATGTCGATCTATCGGAATTATATTCCAGAGTGAGCACCCTGAACTGATTTATCGGAAATAACTTGCGTCGATGATGAGCCCTGTCGGCGAAGAGTCCTGTCGGCGAAGTCTCTTGGCGGCGAAAAGTTCCGTCGAAGTAAGGTCTTGCTTGTCGGTGTTCAGTCTGTCGGTGTAGTGTCTGTCGATGTTTAGTCGTACACCCAAATGATCGATGTACAATTTTACTGTACTGATTGTCCTAATAATACTGGCTACTGCTATTTATGGGACGAATCTAATGGCAAATAAGGTTCCATTGAAATCGGATCAGTATTGTTAAAATATCTTTGTAGTCTATCCGAAACTGTTACTCATGTCGCATCATTTTCTGACACTTGTGGTGGTCAGAACCGCAATTTATATTATGTTACTCTAGCGGCATTGTGTGCTGTCAATAACTTGCCTCATTTAGATACGATCGATTTGAAATTCATGGAATCGGGCATTCGTATTTAGTGGATTCAATTCATGCGTGTATAAAAAGAGCGCAAAAGCATAAAGGCATTTTCACTTTTCGTGAATATGCATTGGTGATAGGGTCTGCTAGAGTCAAGCCGAAACCCTATGATGTTATTATTATGAAACACGGGGAATTCTATGATCTGAAGGGATTAGAAAAAAACTTTGAATTCGCAGCGTTGAACCAGCAGGCTGCAGGTTCAAGGTGCTGCTGTAAATATTTTTGAGTTTTTCACTTAATCTTAGTGCACAAATGTATTAAATGGGGGGTTTTATTTTTATTTTGCTATTTTGAAAAGGTTACGTTAATCCTAATAATACAATATTGAGATATGATGGAGGTAAAGGACTAGTCTTATGAATAGATGCATATTTGTTTTGCTATTTTACTTGGTTTTTGTACTGTTCTTGTCTAAACTTTAAAAAACTTTAAAGCTCTCTCCTCAAAAATGACAATTTCGTAGTTAGTACAATTGTGAACTAAGGCATCGATATATTCTCTAGGTGATCGCGGGATGACGGATTATAATGAATAATCAAGTGACATAGGTACCTATATTCCGTTAGTTTTTTAATAACTTTTCTGTGAAATACATACTTACACCAAGTATATATTCTTGAGATCAACACGATAGGAAAACACATATTAGAGAAACAATAATTTTATTAACAACTAAATTTTTAAACTTCACAAAATAGCCGCTGTTTTTGCGCCAAATCACTTTTTGTATTTACACGGCGAGTGTCTAGGACAGTGGCAATCACAATCCTGAAATATTAAAAATCCTGATTTTATTAACAATATTCATCATAAGTACTTGTAATTCTAGAAGAGGTAAGTAGGCAGCAGAAGTGTAAAGGCATTGTTCTCATATTGATACCTCTTCGAATTCGTAAAGCTAAATAGGTAAAGTTTTGTATGCCTGTGTGTATCTATTTGAGATCGTTTGGGAAACGACTACCGACATCATCATCATCATTTCAGCCAAAAGACGTCCACTGCTGGACATAGGCCTCCCCCAGTCGTCGCCACATTGACCGGTCCCGTGCGTCTCTCATCCAGCTGGTTCCTGCAACCTTGACCAGGTCATCGGTCCACCTAGTATGGTCGTTGACCTAGTGGGAGGCCTTCCAACGCAACGTCTTCCGGTTCGCGGTCGCCATTCCAGAAATTTTCGGCCCCATCGGCCATCCGTTCTGCGAGCAATGTGCCCTGCCCATTGCCACATAAGTCTGGCGATTCTTCGGGCTACGTCGGTTACCTTGGTTCTCATGCGGATGTCCTCATTTCTGATTCGATCACGCAAGGAAACTCCGAGCATAGCCCTCTCCATTGCCCTTTGGGTGACTTTGAGCTTTCTGATGAGGCCCATTGTGAGCGACCACGTTTCGGTCCCGTATGTAATCCCTGGCAACACACACTGGTCATAGACTTTCGTCTTGAAACACTGGGGTAAGTTGGACGAGAAGATACCGCGCAATTTCCCGAACGCTGCCCAGCCGAGTCGGATTCGACGATTGACTTCTTTCTCGAAGTTAGATCTACCCAACTGGACCGTTTGTCCCAGGTAGACATAATCGTCCACAACTTCGAGCGTAGAGTCTCCGATCTTGATAGGAGTGGGTGTTACATGAACATTCAACATAACCTTGGTTTTGTCCATGTTCATTTTAAGACCCACTCTTTCGGAAGCTTTCTAGCTCTCTCGGACTACCGACATAATCATATATATTTCTGCCGCCAAGGAAACTTGAACCCCCCAAGTAGGATATATAAGTTCTGATGTGGATAGATGGCACGTAATGTGATGAATATTGGCACATGACAGAATGTCTCTGTTATTGCGGGACTACTTATTATCATCAAGGGGGTCGTCAACCATCTGCTTAAAAGGAGAATCCAATCACAAAAAAATTGTTTAAACCTAAACTTGTTTTACCAATTAACTATTTTATTTATTTTAAATAGAATCAGATTTGTATTATTAATGAATGCCCATTTCCTATTTTTATCATCAAGTTTCCGCTTAAATACAAATTCAGTTGCGAAAAGAAAAACTTTATGCCAGTTTAAATTAAAACAGAGCCAATAACTGATTTATTCGTATGCTAACTTTTACTAATTATGATACTCCTTAATAACTGCCAACCCAAAAAAATATTAGTCTGGGTACCAGGGTACCATTTATAATAATGGTACCCAGACTAATATTTTTTAGAACCCATATTCGTTTTACTTAGTCGCCACATTAAATACATGCCGATGCAAAACTACCTACTGATTATTATAATTATTGTCTTCAAACACTTACGTCACAACACACTGAACGACACAAATCGTAGTTGTCCCACGATCCCAACAACCGATAGAACTGTGGATAAAATGTATAGTATTATTTAGACTCCCTTCATTATCAACATCTATGTAACTCATTCCCAACTATGTTGGGATCGGCTTCAAGTTTAATCGGATGCAGTTGAATATTCTCTAACCCCACCCAACCACCCACTTTTTGGGTCTCAACAACATAGCGTGCTTACCGAGACACAAACTGTTCTCGGTGTGTGAGGGCTAGGACCAGTTTTTGACATAAACTTAAAGATTGACTGGTGCAAGAACTTGTGTTGGAACCTTTTTCTGATGCAGAAGACTCTTAGCTGGGGTTCTAACTAATTGGATTTTTCTTTTCTTGTTCATGTGGTTAGTGCCTCCTCCTCAGAAACGAGGACATTCGCTTGAGATCAAGGTTACCGACGTAGCCCGAAGAATCGCCAGACTTAAGTGGCAATGGGCAGGGCACATTGCTGACGGCCCCTTACTGGGTTATCACTGCTAATACTGATTGCATGAAAGATGCTCAATAGACATACCTGTAATTTGGCTTCGTACAGCGACTCCAAAAACAAAGTCACAGTTTGATTAAAAAGTTCTTTGAATACATGCCATACTCTGCAAATAAATATATTTTTTATCATTAAAGCAAAACATTATGCGATCCTAACAATGTACAAACTGTTCTGCGAGCAACATGGTCTGCCTACTTCCACCTTAGTTTAGCAACTCTCCCGACTGTGCGAGTTTAGTTACCTTGGGTCTTCTATCGATTTATTCGAAAGATTCGATTTAAGAGATTCGAGAGTTCATTTCTGATTCGAACACGCAAAGAATTACCAAAAACCATCATTATTCACAGCCTTTTTTTTTTTTTTTGGTGGGTGCATGGAAAATCATCAAATGACCCCCCCGCTCTTGGACAGAGCGAAGGGGAGTGTCAGACTTCTACTGACTAAAAACCGAACCCATGTTCCTTCTTTGCCCTTGCGCCGAGGCTACGTCATCTAGTACAAAAATCCGCGGCCCCGACGGGCCTTGCTATCATCTCAAAGAGATGATAGCAAGGAGGGCCTTGCCATCTTCTCTTTGAGGCGCGCGTGGAACACGAACGCGCCGCCGACACGGTCTGTTGCCGTCATGACGACGGCCGGACGGCGAGCTAGCCCATTACTCACCGTCCACAGGCCCGCGTCTACGGTGACCGGAAGCCATCACGTGGCCCCCGACGCCCGGAGCGCCTTCTGCGCCTTCCGCGGCGGCTGGGACGTTGAAAGGTTCTCTCCCTCTCTCATTCCGCCACCTCCTTCGCTAGCATCACTGCTTCGCAGAAGGAGGCGACGGCGTCCCATTCCTCCTCGCCCCGAACCATGGCTTGCACCAGGGCCGGACGCGAGAGGTCGCCGCCGCCGATTCGCCGCGCTACGAGAACACGGCGGGGCGCCGCCCAAGCAGGGCACACCTCCACAGTGTGCTCTACCGTGTCCTCCGGTCGATCCTCCCAATAGAAGCATCCGGGCGTTTCCTCCCGCCTGATTCGGTGCAGGTACCTCCCGAAACATCCACCACTACTTCACTATCGTGCCACTATCGTGGTGTGCCCTATGATTCACAGCCTGACTTCACATGCTTATGCCAATGTGTACTCTGCTAACATCATCTAAGTTTTACACCGAGCTACTTAATAATGAGTTATTTAAAGTAAATATGAACATAACATCACGCATGTAATCCCTGATGGGTTAGACAGAAGTGTATCCATTGGTACACTCACATTTCGCCACTCATGTTTGAGCCCCTTATAATATGGGGGAGAGGCTATTTCCAATTAAAGATACTTACTGTAAAGTCGTTTTGTAAACGTCACAAAGACAACACATGGCCGTAGTGTTGTCGTCCCATATAGGCATTTTTGATTTAGTTGGGTTACAGGATGGCTCACAATTTGTGAAGCTTCCTAGGGGTACGAACTGAAATAGTAAAACCATTAAATCATGATCTTCCTGCTCTTGGCCTATGTTACTGATGGTAGGCACGTCTGTTTCTTCCATTCTCTTTTGTAAACCATCATTTACCCCTATTTCATATCATTCCTCACACAACCCATCCATAACTTTTCTCTCCTTCTTACATTCTATGTAATGTGTCACTGTTTGTTTTCTCCAAGAAATAAAATAATAGAACCATTAAATAAACCAGCAATTTGAATTATTTATTTTTAATAATTCAATTAAATAATTATTGAATTTACGAGTGAAGCCAACCTAGATTAAACGGGAACGGGACTCACCAATATGATTGTGGAAATACAAAGAAACAATAGTAATTTTGCCGCGCACTCCACAGGACAGACATGTTCTGAAAATAGACTTACCTATTTGTATAATAATATAATTAAAGTAGAAACACAAATCTGCTACTGCTTGGCATGTAAAGCCAAGTCAGACGCCCTTAACAGCATAAAAACTCTGACATTAGGCTATGTACTGACTACATGAAAAAGAATAAGACTTTACAACAATCATTAAAATTATCCAAATGCAACATCAGCGTTTTTTTTTGGCGTTGGAAAATCATCAAATATCCCGTTCTGGGCAGAGCGGAAGGGAGTGTCAGACTTCTACTGACTAAAAACCACCCATGTTCCATCTTTGTGCCGAGGCCGCGGTATCTCTTTCGGACAACCTGCAGCCCCGACTGGAACAACATTAGCCTGGTCATCATATTTCTGGAACATAATATCCGACGTTACTCAGAGAGAGTGTGCCGTAATCTACCTCGCGCATGCAGAGTTTCATAGTCCCGATCAATTCAGTTCCAAATTATTTACTGCCGTGTTTAGGCCTCTGTTTCTCTCTTACATACTTTCCAGTACATTGTAATTCTCTTCGAGTTATTTCCCGCAACTTTGCCCCATATCGTCTGCGTAACTAGCATTTTAATTGTGTTTTTCAGGCCGCAATTGGGATAACAAATCAAGTTTGAAATGAAAATATCTTACCGCCAAACAACACAGAATTTCGTATTTTCCCCGCATTGCGGTACGCAGGGTGTACAATCATCGCCATCAATTAAAATTCACCTCATTGTGTGTTTTCATTACCGTTTCTATTATAACTACAAGAATTTCATATAAACACTAGCAATTTTCATATATTTTACATTTCTCCAAATGATGCCAAGTCCAAAGAGTAGAATATAAAGAAGAAGAGTCAAGTCCGTCAATTCTGTCAAATTTGTTAGGTTGATTTGATTAACCTTTTTTAATAACAAAGAGTCCTTATTAAAATATTACAACTTTGGTTATCTACTTGGATATGTCTACTAGAACTAGACCCACTATATTCCGCGAATAAATTAATATGTTTTTGTCTTTCTCAAAAGTCTTCCAGCAGTAGTGGCTTCGTGGTGGCGACTTACGACCGTTAAGTCATGGGTTCGAACCCAAGTAGACGCATTACTTTGTGGAATTTATTTCATCAGCACTGCTCTTAGAAAGGTGAAGGAAATATTGTGACGTAACCGGCATGTCCAAGAATCAAAAATTCGAAGGCCCTAACTCGAACTAGGCCCACGAATTCTCTCTCATAGAGAGGAGGCCAGCAGTGTGAGGCACCTTTTAGCATCATCTACAGCCCGAACTCACCCACTGCTGGGTATAGGCCTCTCTTTTCTTGTGCCAATCTCCACGGTGCTGTGCCAGCCTCATCCAGGTTTTGCCCCCAATAGCAACTATGTCGTCTGCCCATCTTGCTGTCGGACGACCCACACCTTTTTTGCCAGTTCTTGGACGCCATTCGGTGACAGCCTTAGACCACCTGTCATCACTGCGCCTTGCTTGGAGTCCTGCCCAACTCCATTTGAGTTCCGTAGCGCGATTCCCAATATCGAAAACTTCTGTTTGCCATAGTTTTCAAGAAATAAAACACCAGTTACAATGCGTACAGTATAATTAAATTATATTATAGTTAGTGTTTATTGATGAGCTGCACGAGTAGGCTCTGGCGACAGAGGCGAGACACCGCACCGCCCTCGTCGCGTCGACGCAGCTTGGCCGCTAAGCGGGCCAGGCTGAAACGCGAGCGGGTGCGACCTTCGCGACGGGAACCTGTTGAAAGAAAGATAACATATTTATTTGGCACATGCCACAGTGCACACAACAAAATAAAAAAAAATAAAAATAAACTAAGAGCTAAACACGAAAAAAAATTAAGTTCAAAAATCTAAAACCCGACTACTAACAAAATCGCGGTCTAAAAAGTAGAAAACAAGAAAATAATTCTTGGCTGATATTCTTCGTAGTCGCATGCCACTGATACCTGATGCTCCTTCATAGCGTTCTCATTGATACAGAAGTCAGCTGCTAATTGCCATTAGCAAGGTGGCATGCGACTACGAAGAATATCAGACAAGAATTATTTTCTTGTTTTCTACTTTTTAGACCGCGATTTTGTTAGTAGTCGGGTTTTAGATTTTTGAACTTAATTTTTTTATTTGAATTTTATTTCTGTGTGTACTTAAACTATAGTAAATTATATATATTTGTAATGTGCTCGCCAAGACCTTTCATTTGATACCAAACTTGCTATGATTATCTCAATTTAATATTTTTTTAGGTAAGTTTTTGACATTTAAATTCCGTCATATAAAGAATTTATAAAATTTATATAGCCTATGTCACCCGGGCTATTCTAACAAATCTATTGACACCTAATTTATTAAAATCCGTTCAGTAGTTTAGGCACTACGGTGGAACATACATACATACCTACGTACATAGACTGCCAAAATCATTACCCTTCCTTTTGGCTTCGTCGTAGTCGGGTAAAAAGAGTGTGTATCTCACGGTGTGTGGATAGACTGTTAAATATTAGTATATAGCAATAGTAGGCGTAATTGTGGGCGTAATATTATATATCTATAGTAATCCCCGAAGGGTTAGGCAGAGGTGGACCCATTAATACACCCACATTTATGTTAAAGTCCCTTGTAGTAGGGGACGGGCCTTATTGTCATCAAGCGGACACAAATTCAGACTCCGAGGCTGCTACTTGAAAACTCCAGATAGAAAAGCCAGTAACAGCTAGTGCCCGACCTGGGATTCGAACCTAGGACCTCCTACACTGCCACCACTAGACCAACGAGGCAGGTTAAATAAGCACTCTGAATTTCTCAAAGATCAGGTTGAAATTCAGGTTATTGACACAGGGTGTGGTCCCTGATGAAACTACACCAATCAATTCGATACGCCTCGCTTTGAAGAAACCCGCGACAGTTAGAATTATTCCTCGTAGATACACTTTCCTCGTAGAGACACTTTAAAAAAAAACTCGCTTCAGTTCCTTATAGATTCACTTTCGTTTAGTACAGCAAAACAGAACAATGCATAACTCATATTATTATTGTGTTAATTTTTTCGCAAATGGTACGAGAAGTAGAGTCTTTTCCTCGGTGATAAAGCTGTCTTAGTCTTGGGTGAACTTAAATCCCTCGCTACACTCAGGACTCGTCTTAAATCCCTCGCTTCGCTCGTGATTTAAGTTTTTAACTCCCTCGCTATCGCTACGCTCGGGAGTAAACCTCGAGTCCTTCGTTACGCTCGCGATTTTAATAGTCACCCGCGACAAAAGACACTGCTTTATCCCATAACATAACATCCCGCCTGTAATCCCCGAAGGGTTAGGCAGAGGTGTACCTAATAGTGCACCCACATTTCGCCAGTTATGTTTTTTTTTTTTTAAGTCCCATTTAATATGGGGCGAGCCTATTGCCATCAACCGGGCACAAATCCAGACTCCGTGGCTGTTACTGATAAATTCCTTATGGAAAAAGCCAATAACACTTTGCCCGACCCGGGAATCGAACCCAGGACCTCATGCTCAGCAGTCGCGCTTGCGACCACTATACCAACGAGGCCGTAAAAATATGTGTCCAATATTTTTTTGAAATCTATCTGACGGACTTATTAGATTTTTATTGACTACTACCCTATTATTTAATAACCTACCTTCAGCCACCCTCTGCCAGGCCTCTCTGTCCACATTGACCATGCCCGTGGACGCACTCCTGCCCAACGCCGCAGCCTCCTGTGTGCTGGACCCTTGAGATTCTGCCACGTCACTCTCACAACTTATTCTACTTGACCTGAAAACGGAAAAGTATATTTTTTTAATGAAATTCGAAAAATAACAATCACTACTGTTATTTATGCAAAAGTTGCTAGAACAGGTAAACAAATCTGGATGAAATTTGAATTATGAAATTTATTTCAGTTATGAAAATCGAAGACAATCATCGTATGATGAAATCCTTCTCATAAACACATTGGAATTAATTTGGTACACTTAAATACATTTAGTAGTTAAATCTATACAAGTAGCAAAAAGAGAAGAATTTAAAGGGCGTCAAAAAATTCGTCCACATTGCTGTCAACAGGAAAAGTGCCCAGAAGGCTGGCAGCATTACCACGTTGGATGGCAATGCTGATTCTTTGGCCAAAGAATAGGCCAGCCCTCTGGTCACGTGAAGAGTCGACCAACCGCTTGGCAATTTCCTTAAAAATTAGGTGAGCACTCGGACCCCAAGGCCCCAATGTTTCAACCCCAAACGGCTCAAACACATAACTGCCAATTAAGTTGTTGTATTTGCGCCGCTTGAGGTTTTCAGCACCTGCAGCAGCCGCCCCAGCACAGCTCTCCGTGCTAAGAAGATGGGATGGCGCAAGGGTGTCGACGCAAGTTGCGTCCCACACCAAAGGCCTACCCAACTTCCACGGCATTATGGTCATACCATCTGGTCTCTTCCCATCGACGCGTGCCAACCCATTGGGTTCCAAAACAGCAGGCACACCGGCGGTGGCCAGAGCACGTCGGATGAGATCATTAATGCTGGCGTGCCGCGCAATCCGACCTGCGCTCTTGCTGCAGGAAAGGCCATGGTGTCCGAGGCTGTCGACTACTTCACCACATTGACAGCGATAAATTAACAATAATAAACACATTTCAATGTTTATGGATGTTTATACAACTTCAAAAATTACTAAACGACTTGTTTTTCCACAACAGATAGAAGAATAACTCACCTGTCTCCAGGCCTTAAATCACTGGCTGAACTGGTCCCCTCCCGCCTCATAGGCACCGTGGAAGACAAAAACCTCTCCCTCGCAGCTCGAAGCTTCGCCGCCCTCTCAGACAACGTTGCGACTGAGGCTTCATAGTCCACATAAGTCGTTGGAGTCTCCACCGTTGATATCGACCTCCCGAATAACCCTGGTTGTCCAGACATGAAACTGCTGTATGTAGGCACTGTGACATCGGAGACATGTCTTAGAGCTGGAAGGGACTCGGTCTTCGAAGACGTTTCTGGAAGGTTCTTTGTCAAGTCTGGCACAATAGTGTCAGTGCTAGCTGTAGTAGTCGGTACTATAGTCTCCTGGCTATCTTCAATCTTCTTTTGTATGGATGTTTCAGCTGTTGATTTTTCTGGGTGTAAAGCATTTGCGCTGTGAGACTTCAGCACACCATCCAGCCCAGTGGTAGGTGCTGGTGTAAGGCGCTTCTCCGTTGATGAAGCATCACGTCTTGACAGTTGGCAGGCACTTGCTGACTTTTGTACTTCCCTTTCGAGGAACGGGTTATTTCTGAAAATGGGAAAAAGCCATGATGATGGTTTTGTTGCATTATTTATTTTTGTCGAGTGCAATTGGATCTATGTCCCGAAGTGTATACTGCATAGGCAAAAGTTGATGGTTCAAGGTTCAACTTTTTAAGTTCTGTATATTGAGAAATCGACGCCAAAATAGGTAATTATTGATAACATGTTCATCAACATAGTAAACGGCAAACGCACATTATGAATCGCTATTGCAAAGAAGGATAATATATGTGAGTTAAAATCTATATATATCTATTCAAATAAAGAGAGAAGTCCTGACTGACTGACTGACTCATCAACGCCCAGCCCAAACCCTTGGACCTAGGAAGCTGAAATTTTGCACAGAGGTTCCCTTTATAATGTAGACAAGGAATAAGGAAATATTTTACGAAATTCAACCCCTAAGGGCGTTAAATAGGGGATGAAAGTTTGTATGGAAAATCGTCATTTTCACGCGGGCGTAGCCGCTGGCAAAAGCTAGTATATATATTATCTATATAAATAAAAAGAGAAGTCCTGACTGACTCATCAACGCCCAGCTCAAACCCTTGAACCTAGAAAGCCGAAATTTTGCACAGAGGTTCCCTTTATAATGTAGACAAGGAATAAGGAAGGATTTTTCGAAATTTAACCCCTAAGGGAGTTAAATAGAGGATGAAAGTTTATATGGAAAATCGTGATTTTCACGCGGGCGAAGCCGCTGGCAAAAGCTAGTAACTAATAAAAAGTCGTAGTTACCTGATGTTAACACCAACAGGCATATCGGGAGGTCTTCGGCGCTCAGTGGACGGTGACCGCCAAGCCGGTGAAGATGCACCACTGCTGACTGGAGATGTATGACCTGAAAACAATTTATTATCATTATTCAAATGTAAATTGTAATAATTATATTTCTTAGTCGTGGAAGTGAGACAAGCCGTCACTCTATGTAAACCACTGGTATAAGCTGCACCTGGTAAGACGGGATGCGGACTCTGACTTAATTGGGAAATATATTTATAGACAAAGGATGATATTTCAATGAAAATCTATCATTGATTGAAAATTGTGGACCGATTCACTATGAAGCAACGGAGTATGACGCTGATAAAGACTACAATTAGATGATACAATAAAAACATTGATATTTACTTCTGTTCATCTTTTTCTCCCCACAACACTGTTCGACCGTGGTAAGAGGTCGACTGTGATTATATCACCATGATTTGCAAATGCCATAACAATTTAGCTACAAACTTGTTTCTCGATTTATTTTAAAACTGGTATTTTAATAACGCCGTGTCCTTTGCAGGTAGGTGCACTAACATTTTAATATTAGTCAGTGTGTTTGTTTACGTACTTTAAATAGTATACCTATTGTGGCAGGTAGGTAAGCAGTGCCTAACCCAAGGATTGATGGAGATAGCCAATTTTTTTTATTTTACATCTCTCATATTCGGTAAGTAGGTCCTTATTACCCCCAAATGGGGCTTGTAGGTGACCAATTAGCGCTCCAGGGCATTAATGTCGCAAGAAAAGCCCTAGGGCGGTAAGTAATTAAAAAAAAACACTTCACTCTTTCAAAAAGTTCGCGTACATCTAACCATCATAGTACTGGCAATAGACATCATGCATTCAGCCCAATGACAAAAGAGGTCGCTTCGCTATTCAGCCTTGTCTTCGTATGAGTATACCGCCTGTGTGGGGGAGGCTTAATAGTCATCAATTTTAAATATCGAACGGCGAAGCTCAATATCGTTCTTGAAAAAAAAAAAAATTAAAAATAGATGAAAAAGGCGGTAATAGAAAACTTTACTTTCAATATTGTTTGTTTTTGGATTTTTTTTATAATTACGTGCTAATTAGGAAAAAAACATGAGTTCTGCAAGTGATGAAGATATAAGCTGCACTCCCGATTCAATGAAAATGGAAGCTGAAGCAGCAATTAACAATATTTTGCCTGAAAGTTCTAAAGAGAGATATTTGAAAACTTTATTCTTGTATTGCCGGTTTTTTTCTTCTTACCTCATAATCGAGATGTAAAGCAGAGTAGTTAGCTCGGGTGTAAGCATCAATTGCACCCTCGAACTATTGGCGCCCTCGCTGCGCTCATGCGCCTAAATATCTCGGGCTGCAATTGATGCCTTACAGCCCTTGGCTACTAATCTACTATTTATTTAAATGGGCTTGCTCTTGACTTCAATCTTGCCCTAAGGGCAGAGATGATGTCGACGATGGAACGAGCTTACCCAGAAGAAGCCTGTTTACTCGCGACTTAAACAGATTATATATTATGAACTCGGAAAAACCGACGCAGGCAGGGAATTCCACTCCTTGGCTGTGCGCATAATAAAGGTCTTAGCAAAGCGCTTCGTCCGAATGTGTGGAACGTCGACTAAATTATTTACGTTTATTTTTTGAAAACGTAAATAAAACAAACAAACAACTAACTATATAACTTTTTATCAATGGCTAAAAGTAGTAATAATAGTAACAGCATCGTGTCACGTACCTTCCTCATTGATCTTCTTATTATAACGCTGTATCATAATCCGGATGGACGGTGCAGTCTCTTTAGGAGGCTGTGGCTTCCTCTGCGACGATGGCGAAGACGGCAATGGAGGCCTGGTCCTCTTCTTCAACTCCTCAGTCTCTTGAAGATCCCCAGAACTCTTAGACCGAGTGCTGTTCTCTTGCTTTCCATTTTCGGATTTAGCCTCTTTATTTTTCCCTTCGTTTCGGTGGTCTGAGGTCCTGACTTCAGCTAAATCTTCGACGTTGACTGGTATAACGGCTCTGGGTACTGATTCACCACTGCGTACCACGGGTGAGAATATTTTGCGAGTAGTTTTGACTATAACTTCTGGAGAGTGGTCGCGTTGTTCTGGTGCTTTTAGTTTGAGGACGAAGATCTGGAAATGATGAAGTCGTTATTTTACTGGTGGACAGATGGGTTGTTCGTGGGTTGAAATGTTTACCAGCGGATGAAGATGTGGTCAATTAAAAACGTATTATGTGAATTTTGAATGACCTTTTTGTTTTTGCTTACTGATTAATATCGCTACTCCATCAGAAATATTGGATTTAAAATAATTAAAATGTTATATAATTTTATTTATATTTTAAAATAAAAAATATAGATATAGAGGAATAACGTTGTATGATATATAGGTAGCGCCGCGTCTACGAGACTGATTTCATGAGATAGAATTTACTCTGTTGTGTACTTACTTCTCCTTCTGAATCTGAATGTAGTGAGGTTGGCGGTGTTCTTGGCTTTTCAGATGCACGTCGTGGTCTCTTTCTTCTCCTAGGTATCTCGACTGTGACTGTATCTACTTCAGGCTCCGTATCACTTTCTGAAGGCTTCGACTGCTCTCGCTCTAACCTAGCTCTTGACTTAGATTTCTTTTTACCATTAGCCTTCTCTACATCTTTTTTCTTACTATCATCTTTAGATTCTTCAAAACTATCTCTATCTTTATCAACGTTTCTTTCTTTGTCACTTTTACTCATTTTTGGGCTATAATCTCTTTCTATTTCTCTCTGTGGTATGGTTGGTAGCTGTCTCTCAAGGCTTTTATGACGAGTTTCATTGTCAGTGGCTTCTCTATCTCTAAAACGACTAGAACTTCCTCTCTCTATTTCTTCTATTGTTTTTCTGATAAACATGGCATCTTCTTCAATGCTCGGTTGCCTCATAATCTTTCTTCTGGTCTTCTCTGTGTGTTTGTTCTGTAATGTTATTTACTTATGAAGGATTTAGACTAAATTTCTTAGATTGTGAAGAATGTGTGTGTTACCTGTTCACGAATCTTCGGTCGAGCTCCTGAAGATTCTTTGGATTTTACGCTGCGAGCATCGGAAAGGAACACTGTGAAAAATGATTCATTCAGATTGATTTTTTAATTCTAGGTTTGTGACTGTTGATGATTGGTGACTAGCCCCTTATATATTCCTTGTCACATGACCCATATTTCAGGGCATAGGTGTATTAGGTTTTATTAGTGTGTGCACTTCTACCCTTTAAGAGTAACAGACGTGATTTTTGTTAAAGTGCTAAGACGATAGTGATACGTTGCTAAGATATAAAATTAACAATTTACCAGCTCCATTAGGCTGCAGCACTGCTGTTCCTGTGACTG
Organism: Diarsia mendica; assembly: GCA_949316265.1. NCBI lineage: Eukaryota > Metazoa > Arthropoda > Insecta > Lepidoptera > Noctuidae > Diarsia > Diarsia mendica. The sequence continues at coordinate 24,679,974 of OX438893.1, read as the reverse complement.
CCGAGCTAGTTTCACATAGCAACCTGGCTTCAGCCTGCCCATAAGTATAAACTGGCTTCTGAGGAGTATGGCGAGGTGTTACAGCCATCAGTGGAGCTGCTGTGCAGACCTCTTCCGCCTCGACCTCCACGAGAACAGCTCCCCGGGTATTTGGACCGTCGCAGTCGTCGATGCCGTCAAGCTGTAGATGTAATAAAGAAAAATGTGAGATGGTTTTTGTTCTTGGTAGGCTGAGCTAGTAGGGTAAAACCAAGATGAGATTCTTAGCGTATGTTTTGGCTTTAGCACGTTCCTGTCTTTACTTTGCACTTGTGTTTTGGCAGTTGTGCAATGGTGAGAGGACGCTTAGAATAAGTAAGTGTATATATGTCAGACTCGTACACAGTACGAGTCGTGAAAATATACTTAAGATGAATAATTTTGTAAGCGACTCTTTGACGTAAAACCCCTAATTCTGGGGATGAATTACAAGAGGGAAAGGTAACATGTAACAGGTCTAATTTTTAACAAAAAAAATCATCTTACATTTTGCTAACATGAGGTACCTAATGTAAGCAAAATGATTGAAAAACGTATAACAAATGGGATTACATTTATAATATTGGCGCCTAATACTTACAGAATGTTCCTCTCTATCGTACTCCGAATCGAAATCATCAGCATCATTGACACTGAGACTGGACGCATGGAGTCTGTTGCTAGACCCTGCAGCTGACGGAGCCACGCTGCCATCAGACTGGGTCCTGGTGAGAGGGGCTTGAGGAACCTTGCTGTTGCGAGCTCGTGCTGCGCGGAGAAGAGCTGATGTGGAAGCTTCCGGAGCAATGCCGCGGGACTTCTCCCATTCGTGGAGCTTGCGGGTGAAAGATCGGGATATTCCTGAAGCGTTATAAAGACGATGACACTATTTAACTCAAATATTTTCGAGTCATTTCAGAGATTTATTTTGAAACCATTTAATTTTTTTGGTTTTGTAGTTCATCACCAAGCCACATTAGAATGTTTTGTTTGTTGCCATGTAATCTCCGATGGGTTAGATTAACCCACATTTCGCCAGTTACCTATATTTAAGTCCAATGTAATAGAGGCCGATCCTATTGCCATCAATCGCGCACAGATCTAGACTCCGTGGCTGTTACTGAGAAAGTCCTGATGGAAAATCCCAATAACTTTTTGCCCTACCCAGGAATCGAACCCAGGCTTGCTTTGCAATCGCGTTGGCTAATTATCATCGGCACGATTCTTGAGCGCTGACGCAAAAGTGAGTTATTGGGTCCCTTTGGTGGTATGAAGTGAGACGTGGGGCGGGGAAAGTGCAGTGATTGGCCCGTAGCGCATCGCGTCATAGCCGTCACTCGGGATTTGTTCTTTACTCCTGCTGCACTTACCTCACGACCAATAAATAATAAACGGGTGTGCGTTTTATTTATCATAAAGTGTACGATGCGCACAGCGATTCCCACTCTTCCGCCGAGCGCTCAAGAACCGTGCCGGGTATTATACCAACGAGGCAGTCTAAATATTTCCTCAATTACAATTTCAAAAGGTTAATTCTTGCTCCAGTCGCTCCATGCAAAATACTGGTACTCTGGTGCATTCGGTATAACAGGGTACCAACCTCAACAAGGTTGGGAAAAGGTTAGGCAGGTGATGACGTACCTTGGAATTTGAAGAGTCCAGTTGAAGTTTGTACAAGAACTTCATCAGGTTTCGCTTCCTCTTCCCAAGCTGGCACTGAATTGGTTTCTTTCATCCGTTTCCATTCGTCTGCAATTATTCAACATGAATCCTATTTTATTTAACATACAACCTAACACTGACGGCAAATTAAAAAAAAAAAACGTAAGAAAATTCAAACGCGGGCTACCCTAGAGCTTCCCACTTTAAGTTGGTCTAGTTAGGTGTTTGCAAACACTTCAAAGCAGTTCCTGTACATACTGATTCTTCATGAGTGCTTACCCCATCTCCTAAGGAAGTCTTCGCTAAGATCCTGCCTGGCTGGCACCGGCAGCGGTTGCTTGACTCCTCCCTTCTTGAGCTGCCACTCTGCTAGCTTCTTGCGGAAGTCTGCTGACAACTGCTCCTCGGTAGCTACTGGACGAGTAGCTGGAATAATTGAAATACATTGCTTGGTATTATTTTAATTTCCTACTCTTTATTAGAGGTACTGCTTACAGAACAAGAAATAGAAATTACTAGTAGTTAAACTATTCTTATATCAATTCAACTATAGTATTTTCATTGTTATTTCATTTTTACTAGAAACAACTCAAAAGTTAAGGCGCGGGCCCACCGCGGCGCATGCTGTGCACGGGCACGCGGCGCATTTTAGCTGCGTGTATTAATTTGTTCGGCAACGTGGGTCAACGTTTCCACTGGAATACACGTATATGACCAACGACTATGTATAGCGTGGCACAGCGCACGGAGAGGCTAGGATATAACACAATAAGCGATTGTACATCGATAAGCGAGCTGTGCATAGTCGTGGGTCATATTCGTGTACTTCAGTGGAAACGTAGACCCACGTCGACAGCGTTGAGCTATGTAACCACCTATTCAAGCAAGCCACGCATGTATCAATGACGTCAATTCATGCGTAGCCTCTCCGTGGGTTGCAGTGGACACAACCACATACATTTTCTTACAAAGCGAAGCATCTACACGTGCGTAGCCTCTCCGTGCACCGCGGTGGGGCCGCGCCTTTATGTGAATGGGAATACGGATCACAGTAATCTTGACAGAATTGCTAGACTATGTCTAGACCACAGAACACTATTACTCCTAGCGGAGGTCTAGACTAGACGTCAACCCAACAGTGTCCATAATGTAGCAAAAATCAAAAATAAACATCACTGTGATTTAGAGTTTTTAATAAATAATATTTATCTACTTCTTGCTGTACCCATTTTGGTCTAAACTTAACCTCTCAAGGACCGCCATTATTTAAGTAATAGAACATAATAATTATATTTACTAATAGAACTTAATACCACTCTCAGGGTTGCCAGACGAGTGTGAGCGAATTATCATACCAACATTCGAAAATTATCATACCAGATGCAAAATTATCATACAAACTGCTAAAACCGCGCGAAATGCGCTATTTTGCAAAATTAGGAATAGGATAGGAATTTTAGGAAGTTGTTAAAATTAGACAATAATAAAAAAAAAAAATTAAATAATTATAAAAGAGTGGGATCATTGGAATCACTATTATATTCAACTTCTGCAGCAGCGTCCGTCAGTAGTTTTTGAATAAATGACTGCTGAAGTCATTCTAGACAGCATTTTATCAGTTGGTTTGAAACCATAACAGCAACGTTTTGACTGGTTTTTTACGCATTGTGCTGAAAGTAAAGCCCCTTTAACAGTTTTTGTCGCAAGTTTGTTTCGTATTTTAGTTTTTGTTGTTATTTTAGTTCAAAAAAATACTTGATCTGATAAGATGCGTTCATAAATCACTATCAAAAACTAACTGGGCGTATGAAATATGAAGGTTCAGAATGTTGGAAATTATCATACTTTGGCGTATGATAATGCATATTGTATCATACATCTTACCACTGTCTAAATTATCATACATGTATGATAATTATCATACGTCTGGCATCGCTGACCACTCTTCTAATGGAATTAATTAAGTTATAGAAACAATAACAATATTAGCGTTTTTCTCCCTGAATAATGCCTATAAAGCGATTGTTTTATTTGACATTAAATAAATTGCTAAAAACCTAAGTACCTACTATTTCTTAAAATTTTAACGTCAAAATTGATTGAATTTACTCAGTAAAGGGGAATAAAAAACGTCGATCTGCTCAAAAATCGGTTTGAACTGTAGTTGTCCCTATATGACGCTTATACGGGCAGGATTGACTTATAAGAGCGACGGCAATAGTTTCCTTACATTTCTTCTTTTCTACCCTGTTCCCTCCTAATAGTTAACGCCCACCTTCTAAGTCTTACCTGCGTACAGCTTCCCTCGTCGATCAGAGAATTCTCTCCTCAGCCGCGACTGCAGCGCCGCGTAGTCTCGCGCTATTTCTTCTCGTACACCACCGGCTTCGCATCCACTACTGAGTCCCTCTGTTTCTGCAACAAATGGGTCATTGTTACTGTCCAATTGATGTTAAAGGATTATTTTTTATAGATTATTACTATGGCCAGTTGTTAAATAATGGTAGTTACCATCACCATTATGATCATCATCATTCATCAAAATTATTTTGTCATTATATAACCTTATTCTTGAGCCAGCTCTATCGATTATCATAATTGAGGAGGAGCTCGTGGCTTAATAAGAACTGCCACTCGGGTCGATCTTTAGGTAAAGCTGTGCTTGCCTAGGTCGGTCTGTGGATGGGTGACCGCCCGACATACCGAGTTTCCTCCGTGCCTCGGAAAGCACGTTAAGCTGTTGGTCCCAGCTGATCTTTGGCAGTCGTTACAGGTAGTCAGTGATCTGAAATTCTGACATCCAGTCTTACCAAAGGGTATCGTATTACCTAGTATTAACTGGGTTGTGGAGGTCAGATAGGCAGTCGCTCCATGTAAAATACTGGTATTCAGCTGCATCCGGTTAGACTGGAAGCCGACCCCAATATAGTTGGGAAAAGGCTAGGCAGATGATCGATTATCATAATTACGTCGTTTATGTATATTTAAAATAAGGTAGACCCAGAACGCTTCCCTGAGGTACGCCGCATGTTACATCAACGTCCTCGCTGACATAACTGTCTAGCTTAATATAACCTTCTGTTTTCTATTTTTCAAGAAATATAGGTGAATATAGATAGTTGTGTATCTCTAATATATTTTCTAATTTTCGAAGAGGATGAACAGAGACCGTATCGAAGGCCTTTTTTAAGTCTATAAAACTGATAAGCACCGAGTTCCTTCGTCGAGTTCTTTTGTTAGTAATGTAGTCAAAGAAGTGATAGCGCCTTCCGTAGAAGTACCGCGTCTAAATAAAAATTAAGATGAACCTAAAATGTTGTTGTGTTGAAGATAGTTTATTAATCTGGAATTTAAAAGTTTTCTAATATTTTGCTAAAATAGGAATGACAGAAATTAGTCTATAATTACTAATATCACCCTCCTGCCCACCCTTTTAAGGGGGTTATTATCCATTTCTTTAAAAGGTAAGGAACAGTGCCTTGTATAAAACAAGGATTAAGTAGCTAAATGCGTTACAATTGAAATTATTTAATGTTTTACGTGTTTAAAATACGCAGTGGAAATATTATCCCATGGGGTACTATCTGATTTTAGAAAGTTTACTTCAGTGATACCGCATGATCAATGAAGACTACAAGCAATAACACGTCCAATTAGCTGTTACTCAGGGGCGTATTTTGAAATTTGGCGCCCCGGGCCAATAAATTTTGCCGCCCCAGACAAAAAAAAATGTTGAAAAAACATTTTTTTTTTTCTAAAGCATTATCTACTATCTGCTACAAAAGATCAATGAGTCGTAGAGCTTGGAAACGACCTCAACGTCTGAGTCGACCCCAGTGTCGTGGCGAGCGTTTTTGTCGCCGAGGGCCCACCTACCCTTATCTGGCCGCCCCTTATACGCCTATTTTCATCAATAACCAAGAAAACTAGCTAAAATTCAAAATACATTTTTTTATTATTTAGAAATGTTAAGCTTTGGGTTTATTTTTGAAAATCTATTTCACTTTTAAACATTTTTTTTGCCTTTGTTCGCCAACGCGAATAGTGTGTTAGGGTTTGTCGTTCTAAAAAATAACAAAAACAGCGAACGAGCTCAACACTTTTGACACATCGAATAAATTTCATTTTGTTTCAACAATTCCTAAAGATAGAGATTTTTTCAAGAGCGAGCGGCGCGAGCTCAAAAATTTTTGACCCCTGGCTCAGGAAAGTAAGTGATTTTTATTTTATTATTCAAACAAACATATTTAACTCACTTTTATTACTAATGCATTGAGGGACTGGGTAATGAAGAAAACACGGCGGTAAGAGCGAACGTAGCGAGCTAGAAAATTTTAGGACTCCAGATTAGGTTAGATTTTTTTAAGAGGTGGGCGGCAGATTAGAAGGATATAGTGCTTGTTTATTGATTTTCGGGGCGGCATGCGGCACACCGGAATATACGTAAGGCTAGTTCGAAAAACTGCCCAGGGCGGCGGCGAGAAAAGTACACCTCTGCTTGGTTGTCCTTATTTTTACAACGTAGTCCCGGTGACAATAACTGTCAGATCTGATGACCATGACCGGACGTTGCCGCCTGGTTTTTAAAAGTTAATTTTGAATTGAGATTCTTAAGAAAATATAAAAAAGGTGAGAAGTAAAAGTGGAATGAAAACCAAAACAAAATGCAATCGGCAGAGGCGGCCGGGCGGCTACGCCGCCCCTGGTGTTCTGGCGCCCCGGGCCATGGCCCGGATGGCCCTAGGGTAAATACGCCCCTGCTGTTACTCTTAGATCATGTTCTCTCGTTGTTTTTTTCGCGAAGAAACAGTAGTTACTACTAGCTGCTAGTCTTCATTGAACAGGTGCTCTAAATTTACGAGCTTTAAAGTGTCTGGCGAAAGTTTTGGTCGAATACACGTACCTATATAACACTACTCGAAACCGCACATGTTGTCTCTTGGAATAGAATGGTTTCTTACTTCGTTAAGTTTCTACTGTAAGTATTAAAAATGCATGCTTTTTATTTATGATTAAATTATCTCGCTGTCAAAGATATTTGTAAAAAAAATGTTTCTTGTCTTTACACATCAAAATTATGACGCGAACGCATTGTCAAAATCAAACATGTGGCCGTTTGGTTTATTATTCTACTCTTTCCGACCCCAAAACAATAAATTTGAACTATAGTATACATTATGTATGAGCAAGAAATAAAATGCATTGCCTGGAACAATAATATTTAAAAACCAGTGATACGTTAGTAGTCAAATTGATGTTTACTACCTTTATTGCGCCTATAACTATTACATAATAAGGTTCAGCAAAAGTTTACCTAAAGAATTCTCATAAAAACAAAGATAGTCGCGAAAAACATATTAACCCTTTCCTTGTAGTCGGGTAAAAAGGGCTGTTGTGTGAAACTGAGGCAATATAGTTCGAGTTCACATTTGTATATTGATAGATTTGTATGATTGTGAAGTACAATGACAAATTCGTATTAAATGGATCATGTAGATTTTATCACCTCTTATCCTCTTTTGATTGTTTCCCTTTTTAAGCTTAAGTACAACATTTTTATTTCAGGTTGCAACCGGAACACAAATGGTTCATCGCCTCATTTTATGGGCAATAGTTATTTATTGTTGTAACATACTTCTCGGTAAGAATCTAATCAATACTTCTTTACTGTAATTATAATAAATCACTAATATTTACATACAGAGTGTAAATCTTTAGGGCAAGACATCTGATTTATCGTTTCCTTTTTTCCTTTCACTAATTGAAGGAAGCAAATCCTTCCATGTCGGCGGCTTGTTACAATGTTGTACATCTCGTGACGACGACAAGTAAAGTGCATTAGAAACTCAGTTTTTTAACATAAATATTGGTTATCCGGCAGATATGGATGGGATCATGTGGTCTTGGCTGAAGGCACTAAAGGCACTAACTATAACACTCTTGGTGCCATCAGAGTCCCCAGCTCTGGTACAATCAGCGGTTCCAAAGGTAGTCGCTTTAATGGCAGTAATATCGGTAGCCCAGACTTATCTACTCAGGACACCGAAAAATCGCCAGATCTTTCTACCCTGAAATCCGAAAAGGCTCCTATCAAACCTTCCATAAAACCGAAGTAATTTCGGAAAAAACTGACAAGCAGATCGAAAATATGTCCGACTTTGAGGGCTCCGACAGTTGCAGTTGTACCCCCAGTGGCGGCTCCAATGACAGCGCCAGTGGCAACCCCAGTAGCAACCGCTACAGCCCCAGTTACAAAGTAGCCCCAGACTGTTCTACCCAGAGAAGCGAAGAAGCCCCAGAACTTTCTACTCCGTACACCAGCCGTAACAGCCCCCGTGGCGGCCCCAATAGCGGCGGCCGTTGCGGCCATTGCCCATTGCGCGGTGGCCCCGACTCTAGTGGCGGTGCTGATAGTAAACCCAGCAAAAGCACCGGTAGTGAACCCAGCAAGTGCAACGTTAGTGAACCCAGCAAGTGCACCGTTAGGGAACCCAGCAACGGCACCGGTAGTGAACTCAGTAAAGGCACCAGCGACGCCCGCGAGGCCCGAAATGTGATGAGAAGAAGATACTTGGAGAGATGTACTTGTCAGGCCTGCCCCTGCGCGCTCATCGAGAAATTTATCTTGTATGTGATGGTATCTATAAATAATTACGTGTTGCATTTGCTCTCCAACGACTATCATAACAAATCTGTCATGATTAAAGTATCAATTTTATGTAGCATAACAAACAAGTATAATATTATCACCAGACTTTCCGTTAATTTGTATTGTAAAGAGGAATAATTTAAAAAAGGGCTATTCTCATTCTAAGGGCCTCTCATGCCTGAAAATAAAAGTGACTGATTGATTGAAATGTTTCTTGAAAAAAGTCATTGGCAAGTTGAAAGCAAATTGTAGAAACAACGGTACTTCGTGGACACTCCTATAGAACAGAATATTGTTACAAAAGGGCTTAGCGTGCATTTCTTAGAGGATGTAGGTAATTTAGTTTTTAGATATCTAAGGCGCTTTGCACATTGAGCAACTTAAGTTGAGGCAACTTTCAATTTTATTAAATTTTCCTGTAACTAGTTAATAGTTGCTGTCTGTAAGGTTTACGGTTGCCGCAATTTTATGGCAATCTGTGAGCAACTTTCACGAATTGCTTAATCTACGCAGCAAACAGCGTTCATTGTGACGATGAATATCAAAGAAGCAGCACTTGCTCTAATTTTTTTTATTACATTGTCGCCGTCGACACGACGTAACCTTTAAAAATCGGTATAATATTTAACAGTTGCTAGTTGCGGCAATTAGGAACTAACTTAGTCATCGATTACAGCAACTGAAAACTGTTGACGATCACTGGAACTCGAAACTCTAGTTACTTTGTGTGCGCAGTCCAATTGAAATATATGTAAACAGCTAGTTGCCAGCTAGTTGCCAGTTTCCAGTTGCTGCAATAGTTGCTCCATGTGCAAAGCGCCTAACCGCCTTATTAATAAAAATAGTTAAGCCTGGTTTAACTTACGCTTGGTTTATCTCGCATGCCGTCACTTTCTTTTGAACATTTTTGAAGTGAGACGGCATGCGAGATAAACCTAGCGTAAGCTAAACCAGGTTTAACTATTTTTATTAATAAGGCGGTTAAAGCTTAACACGAGTTACTAAAATATTTGTCTTTTCCAGACCAGTTGCTCAAGTCGGCAGGGACAAACTAGATTCATACATACAAGCCATTAAGAATCGAGTAAGTGGTGTTCTGTCATAGCTTTTACACCAGGAAAACTTTTGTTTTTTTTTTGTTTTAGATACAACTCAACCTTTTGAGAAAGTAAATGAAGGCGTTTTAACTTTCTTTTATTTAGATATTTGTTTTAACCTAAGATTTTTTTTCTTGTTTGGTCGTTCAAGAAAAAAAATGAGTTTAAAAATAAAAATTCAATTTATTACCTACATACTTTGACGGTCGCATATCAGCCATCAAATGGTTCATGATCAAATTTATCTGATACTGACCTGCAAATTGCAAGAAATGTAAGAAAGTTTGGATTTAGTGGCTACACTAACGCTTTCTTCTTAGTCACTGTATACTGTATATATATGTGTGTCCCACTGCAGGAAAAAGGCTTGTTTTCCCTCTTTCAACTTATCTCTATCCGAATAGAGTCGAGTTCGTCCCGCCATTGCCTTCTGGGCCTGCCGCGTTGTTATTTGCTGCTGTTTGGTACTCATTGTGTACTTACTATAACCCATATATTTGACCATAATTATGAATATTTCAAGTAACAAGGGGCTCGTGGCTTAGTTACAACAGCTGTATGGGTCAATCCTCAAACTCAGGTCAATCAGGTCAAAATCATAGTAGGTATACTACGCTTGGGAGATCGGTAACCATAATTGAGCCTGGAAAAAAACGTACCTGAACAATTGGTCTATTGGTCGGTCATTTGTCGATCTTTGATAGTATTATTAATTCTTTACTAGTATACAGCAAGACAAAAGTTTAATAATAAGTCTTGCGAAAGGGTATCATGTTAGTCAGGTTGTGGAGTCCGAATGGCAGTCGCTCCATGTAAAATACTGGTATTCAACTGCATCCGGTTAGACTGGAAGCCGATTCCAACAATCAACAACAACAGGCAACAGGCTGGGCAGATGACCTCCGATTATGTTGAACCTGTGAGAATTCGAAAACTTCATCATCAGCCTATGATGTTCCCACTGCAGGGACTCAGGCCTCCTCTCTAGGAGAGGGATGGGCTATAATCCACCACGCGGGCCCAGTGCGGATTGGCAGATGTCACATGTCTTCGAATTTTTTTATTCTAAGACATGCCGGTTTCCTCACGATGTTTTCTTTCACCGTTTTGAGAGCAGCGGTGATGAAATAAATTACACAAAGTAATGCGCCTGCCTGGGTTCGAACCCACGACCTACTGTTCGTAAGTCGGGGCCGACACCACTGGGCCACCGCTGCTCGAAAACTTACGACAATATAACTAACGAAAAAAAAAAAAAAAAAAAACGATTTGATTGTCCAATAATTTGTTAACTTTATTCAGAAAATAATATAAGTAACATTTTTTTACAGATGATCCGTCCAAAAAGTGCTGGTGAATCGAGTGAAGTGCCTGGACTTGTTGAAAATGAACCTGATGTTAGTATTAATTCTTTAATAGCTGTGCATAGCAACACGCAGCATCTCAAAAACCTCATTAACAAAGTTCGGAACCAGCCAAAGCTCCGAACGAACTATTAAGACCGAAGAAGCCTCAGAAATAGTCGCAGACCTATCTATAACTTTTTCGAGCCTATTTTCAGACTTTTTAAACCTGCAGCCTGTGGGTCAAGTATACGCAGAAGGTACACAGCGTTCTTCGTGTCCAATAGATGCCTTCAGAATGCTTGTAGGGCTGCCGCGTTTTTGTTGCGCTTCGGGTATGTTTGCCGATGCGAGGGTAGATTATTTTTATGCCATGATGCGTAAAAGATGCGCTTATCTACGGCACAGAACAGATGTCAGCTCCCACAGCATGTTGAGGGCATTGAGTGACCCGTGGGACTGCCCGATGGGTAAGACTGTACCCACACGTCGACTCAAAGTAGCTACTGAAAGCTTCAGTGACCTTCAGTAGCTCCATCAGTTGCAAATCGTTGGGGCCAAAGAGTTTCAGTTCATCCATGTAAAGGAGGTGAGATTTAACCTGACCACCTCTCTTCAACCGATAGCCTAGACCTGAATCCTCCAGCAGCGTGCTAAGAGGATTCATGGCTAAGCAGAACCAAAGCTGACTCAGACTGTCGCCCTGAAATATACCTCGTTCTATCCTTATCGTCTCACTATTCCTCTGGACTTGCCAACATCCTGGATAGTGAAGGACTGTCCTTCATTATCCCATACACGACATCAGGATGGTACGCAGGATTGCATCAATTTTATACAACTCTAGCACCCTCATGAGCCATGTATAAGGCACCGATTCATACTTATTATTATTGTTTACCCAGAAAACCAACGAAAACTCTGAAATTGAAGAAACCTCCAAGCGATCTGTTAAGATAGCCGAAGAAGCCAATCAGACATTAGTTTTCGAAACAGACACTAGCCCACCTGCAACAGAACAGACACTCATAACACCAAGTGAAATCGAAGAAACGGTAGAAACTGTAGATCCAATATTTAACTGTCGGTTATGTAATGAAGATGGTTCAAATTGTGTAAAAGGGTGCCCCGCCGCTGAATTGAGGCGGAACCAATATTTATCATCCTAGCATTTCTCCATATTTTGGTCGGCTTCCAGTCTAACTGGATGCACTGACATTGGACGACACGTGTGTATTCAGAATTGGTGATACAAGACGAACGTCAGGGTTGTTAACGATGCAAACCCTTCAATTTCGACGACATCGATTTTAACTAAACAGTGCAAGAGATACAGTAGCAAGTACCCTCAGAGAGTTAAATAAAATCTTTGTAAATTCTAATTTTGATCATTTGAAAAAAATATTTCTACCTTAATATAATATTTGTTGAATTAATCGTAATGAAATTGTCTATCCATTACAAGTGTTAGTACAAAAATCAAAACAATCATAAGTTTTCGAAAAGATGCATGTTTAAAAAAAAAAACTAATTTCTGTGGTTTCGTTGTGAGATTGTTTTGATGTATTTTTATATTTCTTTTGGATGAAGCGAATATTGCTCCAAACTCAGAATACCTTTCTGTATTCTGAGGCTCCAAAAACTGCACAAAAACTGGCTAGCGTTGCGTTTAGCCCGGGAACGTGCCTTAAGAAATTTGCTTCTGTAGGGATGCATAAAGTGAGAAATTAATGTACCATAGAGATTGAAAGTTGCACAGCTCTACAGATATAGATAGGCCTAGATCACGCAAGTATCACGACCTGTATGATAACCAAGCGTGCCATTTTTTGACTACCTTTTATGACGTCAGAAGTATTGTAAATCGGAAAATCAAATCGATTTAAAGACGCCGCCACGTACGGCGCCTCCTTCACCCCAACCCGTGCCTGCGTGCCATGATTCGAGAAGTAATGACCAAAATCATTTGTCGCGTGTAGCATCGCGTCGCATTACATCGCGTCGAGTTGCGTCGCGTCGCGTCGTATTCGTCGCTCACGCAGGAGCAGCGCCTAGAATAGACTACAGGCGTGCCTTTTTACGAATCTAGAATAACTTTCATATAGCGCGTAAGTTTTTGAAGACCTAAATGAGCATAGAACTCGATCGTCCAAATAAAACATAATTATTATTATAAGAACAAAACATGCGAATTACGTCTCCCAAATAGAAATTGTAAAATAATGTATCGAAATGTAGGTTCACTTACAAAAAATAGCCGATTTACACTTCGATTTCAATAAAGTTTTTACGACTTCGCATCGTAAACTGTATTATATTCGAATGTAATCGATTTATTTGTGTTCACAGTATTTCTGGATCAGTATTTTTGCAGACTGATCGACGGTTCTAAGATGAGGCATGTCATGACTGTGGTTATCCTTTATATTTGCTTAACTGTGTTTTTGGTGAGTTTTATGTATTTTGTAACTAACTATGAGAGTACAAAATATTAGATCAAAAATAATAATTATAAATTAAAACTAAGAGTAAGTACCTCCCGTTGGGACTACGGGTTGGTTGTTCGATAGAGATACCGTGGCCTCGGCACAAAGGGCTAAGAAGGAACATGGGTGGTTTTTAGTCAGTAGAAGTCTGACACTCCCTTCCGCTCCGCCCAGAGCGGGTGGAGTCATTTGACGATTTCCCACCATCAAAAAAAAAAAACACTGGGTCTGGTGAGCTACAGGATGTATATAAAAACGTTAATAAAGTTAACAGATGCAAAAGAAATCGCTAAAGAAGACGTCGACAAGGTCATAGAAGATGAAATCACGCAGAAATTGAGTGAAGATCTGCTTCAGAGCCTCGAAAGGAAGTTCCAAGTTGATCTCCAGAAGTAAGTAAACTTGTAACAAGTCCGCCACACTATTCCTAACTACTTGAACTCCGGAAAACAAGAGTCAACAGTGGCGACCACAAGACAAGAGGCGAGGCAAGAATGAAGAACATTTTGTTCCTAAACGGAACAAAATGTTCTTCATTCTTGCCTCGCCTAGGTTAGGTTTTACTAGTTTCGAAGACCAGGTTTGAAATTTAAAGAATTTTAGTCGGCTAGAGTTCCCACTGCAGGGACTCAGGTCTCTCTAGGAGAAGATGGGCTATAATCTACCACGCGAGCCCAGTGGGGTGGTAGATGTCACATATATGTCTCTTAATTTTTTGATTCAAAGACATGACTGTTTCCTCACGATGTTTTCCTTAACCGTTTTGAGAGCAGCGGTGATGAAATAAATTACACAAAGTAATGCACCTGCCCGGGTTCGAACCCACAACTTACTGTGCTTAAGTCAGGGCCGCGTCCACTGGGCTACCGCTGCCCGGTTGAGTCAAGTTTATTACTGAGCTTTGTGCAAGATGGGTCGAGATAAGATAGGACCTGAAGAGGATATTCGTACTAGGTGGTCCTACTTATTACTGTACACCACCAACACCTGCGTAGCCTATTCCACGATGATGAACCGGGTCAAGTCTTTTGGCAGGCAGTTAGGTACATCAAGTAATCCAGTTATTAAAACATTAAATGATGGTTCAGGTCGGTGGACACAGTGCTGCTAAAGATCAAACTGTTACTCAAGAATGGGACGCTGCACATCCAGGATAGGTTGGGTGAGCTCCAAGAAAGGCTGGAAGCCATTAAGAGTCATGGGGAAAAAGAGGTGAGGGATTTTTTTTTCAGGAATCTCTTACCGATACGGTAGCATTTGAGTTTATTGGAAAAAAACTTTTTAACAAAAAATAAAATAATTTTTCACTTTTTAGTGTTTCACACGTAAGTTCACATGTTCATGAGTCATAATGTGGACAATGTATTTTTTTTTTAATGAGTTTTGTTGATTTTTCAAAAACCGCTTGTCCGATTTCGATAAAAAAATTATGGGACCATTTTGACCCTTTCTAATAAAAAAAGATTTTTTCAAATCGGTTAGCAAGTGACGGAGTTATGCCCGAACAAACATAAAAAAACATCCGGATTGAGAACCTCCTTCTTTTTTTAGAAGTCGGTTAAAAATCAAACCGACTTTTAAAAAAACATAATTGTATTGTCACCAAAATCCAAAGTGTATACAAAATTTCAGATTAATCAGTTGACTGGAAGTGGGTGAAATTTGAATTACTAAATTTGATCCAAGAATAAAACAAACGGGGTGAGCTAAATAAAACCGTTTAAAAAAAAACACTAAAACAGTCTAAAATGTCTTTACTTTCGGAACTCGATGACTTCATTTCTTCCTTGACTTTTGCTACCGACTTTCGAAAGGAAAGTTAGGTACTTTAGGGTATTTTTTTATTTCATAATGTCAACATAGGCCAAGAAGAAAAAAATCCGTCTAACTACTAAATTAGGATTGACAAAATTTATTGTTTGTTAAAGTAAAACTGTGGAACCAATTGGAGAGTAGTATTATCCTTTCCCTTAAAATCAGATTTTTTCAAAACGGTTCATAAATGACGGAGTTACGACGTAAAAACATAAAAAACACAACCATAATTATTATTGAGAACCTCCATTTCTGAAGCCGGTTAAAGATCGATAGATCCTAACGAGAGATCAAAGGGGGAGGTCAGTTCTAACTAGGCTACTAATCTAAATAAGCTCATTGAAATGGTTGGAGATTTCAAATCCCAGCTGTTTCCAGTTTTCTTAAAATTGTTTAAAACATGTTTTCTTATTCCAACCAGCTGGAAGTCTGCTTACAACAGAAACAGAACGTGACCTCAGCGTTAGCAGAGAAGGCTCTCCATCAGATGGTGGTCTGTGGCTACGCTCTGATCGGCCACGATCCTGCGAAGGCGGTGCAGAGCGTTGTAGCTCTTAAGGCCATGATCCGGGCGGGTATCAAGCCGGTGAGATTGCAATATTTCTTTAGATCTAGTATCGCATGGTGTTTGAACGAGAAAGTGGTGATTGGTATTCAAATAACTCATTGGCTGGTGAAGGATTTTGTGAAGTTTTATCCGTATAAGAGATCTTATTTTGTGCAGTGGGTTGTACTATTTGTCCTTAAAATAGACCTTAGCCCTTCTCAGATTAATTCTGCAATTCCTTAAAATATCGTTGGTAACTCTGTGTCATATTTCAAGTTAAATGAAGTTCTAAAACTGACTTCACTGTCTGTCCCTCCCTCTCCTAGAGAGGAAGCCTGAGTCCATGCAGTGGGAACATTATAGGCTGATGATGATGACGATGATTAAAACGCGAAAGACATCCAAGACATTGCAATCAAAATAAAAGACAGCACTAACATTCTATTAGCACAAAGCTAAACATCAAAATCAATTCAGCCATCTCATCTGGAATCCAATTGGCATTTATCCAATTATCTGAATATCGAAATGATTTTGGAAAATTCAGCTCACACGGTAACGAATGTGGTATTTTCTTTGTTTATTTTTTTGTAAAAGCTAGCATTTGCGTAGCAAGAATTGCCTTTATTGCAAACAATATATTTCTTCTTCATTCATAAACAACATTGATGGATGGTGTTCATGGGCACCCAGTGTTCCACGTAAAAATAGTTTAGAACTGGAATCTGGACAGTATTTCTGGGAATTTAGGAATATCATCAGGGAGTTTTCTGCTTGTTCTTTGGCGTCACGAGTTGGAGGCTGTTGATAGCTTTTGGGCAAAATGATAGAATCTAACAGTGATTCAAGACTACTTCGCCTGGACCTTAGATTTAGACAATCATCTTCATTGATCTTCCAAAAGTCTGACACCTCTCTCTTATCATTCTAAGAAACCGTCAATCATTCCCATACACAAAGCGAAGCATAATTACCAGCAGGAAAACACTTGAAAAAAAAACTCACTCTATTTACGAACCATCATGAATAGCGAAAAACTCAACGAATATATCACTAAGAAACAGATCAATAGGCAACGCCAATTCCATTTAACATCAAAGGCAATTTCAGGTGGATAACACTAAATTAAATTTCCAGATTTACGAGCAAAAGAAGGAGGTTTATGGTCTTCTGAAGGTCTGTGGGCACGACCACGAGTCTCTGAAGAAGGTCATTAAGTGCGTCATCTCAAAGGTGGGTAGTTTAATGACTTTTAGGCTACGTTCACAATGACATGGCCATGCATGGCTGTACAGTATTTTAAAACTGTAATGGATGAGCTGGACTCTTTCACAAAAGATTGGTCTACCATCGCACTTATAGATCGCGAAAAGTGCAATGAGGGAAGGGAGTCCTTCGCCCTGCAGTGGGACAATATAGGATTCTAATAATAATAATATAATGGATTAAACCTAGCTTATTTGTTCTGTACTAGTGTTGGAAAAAAGCCTTATTGGAGCCTTTCCATCAGTCCGCGTTTGCGCAAATTCTTGCCAACTCCTATGGGAGATATCCAAGTTGTATTGTGGTGTGGTGTGTCGATTACTACTGAACTACTCTATAATTTTGAGATTGCACTGCGGTTTCACTACGTATGAAAAAAGTCGGCATATCCCAGGTCCAAATTTCGAAGTCATTCACCAACCCGCACTGGGTCTGCGTAGTAGACTACAGCTATTTCCTTACCACAGAGAGGGGACTGTGTCTCAGCTATCTATATAAAAATGAAACCCGTTTTCCGTTGTCACGACATAGCATGAAAACGGCTGGACGGATTTAGCTGAAAATTGGTAGGGAGGTAGCTAAGAACCAGGAGAAAGTTTTTTTTTAGGTATGGTAGTAGGTAGGGTAGTAGATAGGTAGGTAGGAAAAACGCATTGCAACTAATGCGCGGGTTCAGCTAGTATTATAATGTATAATAGAAAGAAAAAAAAAGTATTAATTGGTCTTACACAGGCCAAACAAAGCGATACAAAAATAAGAGAAACACTTAAAAATAATAAAACATTAAAATTAGTCCCGTACGAGGCCAAAAGGCCTCTATCTCAGCATGGTGCTGTAACAGTAGCACCACTGAACATCAGTGTGTGAACTCTGCCTTAGGTGGCGAAGTGTGGGATTTCAATGGTGTGTGTTTATAGCGGTTTAGAAGCAATTATATGTCTTTAATGAGTTGGTTTTGGGACCGTAGTAGACCTTGACCTGATTCTGATGGGATTTGGAGGCAAGCGTGCCACATCTATGTTCTGAAGATGGTGATTAACCTATAAAATATTTATGAATTACGTACAAGATGCCTTAACATTGTTAAAGAAATTTAAAAGGTGGTAACTAGGTAGTAGTTCTTTGGGAGCAGGGTTATGTCTTAAACCCGAATTTCATCATAGGTGTGAAAAGTGAACCAGAGACGGAACCGGTTTGGTGGGGTCCGCATTTTTTTTTTATCTGCCAAATGCGAGTCCGAGCACAAGACTTTGCCAGATAATTTATTGAAAAGTATCTGTCAATGGCCATCGTCCTCTGCCGATTTGCAATACATGCGTACCTGATTGACCGAAACTATATGAAGGAGGAGACACCTAGAGAGGTGTCTACCTCTTTTCTTGTCATATCATCCTTCAAACAGTCCATTCATCGTTTCTTTGGTCTCTCTATACCCCATCTACATTTATGCTGTAACTTTCCTCACTTGTTAACTTGCAAGCATAATAATATACCAATGGTTATTATCGCAGACTAGTCTAGTCTACTCCTCCGCTATTCTTTTCTGATTAATTTCGTTGCGGGATCCAAGACAGTTAAATCGTTTCTCTGGGACTTCGTCTAGCTTCATTGTCTCGGCGCTTTTCTTGTGGTCGCCACTGTTGATTCTGGCTATAACAGGAGTTACAGTGGTTTGGGAATAGTGTGGCAATTATTTCTTCAGAGCTACTCTAAAGAACGTTATCTTTCACCTTGATGTATTTTTACCAACGTTATGTGCCTTGAAACAAAACATACTCTATTACGAGTATACTTGCAATCTTTCTATCGTCACATTGTTAATAACGTTTTACTATTACATTATTATATCGCAGATGTTTTGATAGCCTATGATTTACGATACAGCTAATTAATGATAAAAGTCTTAGAGCAATTACTTAGCGGGCTTCATACTTGTTCCTATAGATACAGAAATACCTAGACACCTAAG
Organism: Diarsia mendica; assembly: GCA_949316265.1. Lineage (NCBI taxonomy): Eukaryota > Metazoa > Arthropoda > Insecta > Lepidoptera > Noctuidae > Diarsia > Diarsia mendica. The sequence goes on along the minus strand of OX438893.1, from coordinate 24,661,125 downwards.
GCTGCGGGTTGTCCCGTCGGGGCTGCGGGTTGTTCGCAAGAGATACCGCGTCCTCGACATAAAGGGCTTGAAGGAACATGGGTGGTTTTTAGTCTGTAGAAGTCTGGCGCTCCCTTTCGCTCTGCCCAGGAGCAGGAGGGGTTATTTGATGATTTTCGCAACGCCAAAAAAAAAGTGGAAAACGTGTCGACACCAGCATGTCCTAGGACCAAAAATTTGAAGATTTGTGACAACTGCACTGGGCCCGCGTGGCTCAAAGAGAGCAGGCCCGTGTCACAGCAGTGGGAACATTAATAGCCGATGATGACCCCTTGAACGGTCTACCTAATGCGCGGAAGTTAAATATCTTCCGCATTTTCATACATAAATCTTAATCTACATGCCAGCACTTACTGACAAGGCAGTCATCTTAAGCATTTTAATTCGATGATTGGCAAGTTGTAACCATTTGGCACTTTTATTTACTACCTTTGATACCATTTTTTGGCAACTTTCAAAACACATCTGATGAGTGACTGCCGCGGATTTTAGTACGAGATGACGTGGCCTCGGCACAAGGGCAAAGAAGGAACATGGGTTCGGTTTTTAGTCAGTAGGAGTCTGACACTCCCCTTCGCTCTGCCCAAGAGCGGGGGGAGGGGGGTGATTTGATGATTTTCCACCCACCAAAAAAAAAACGGCACCGAAGGCGCGCGTTCCTGAAATGCGTGTCGTCGGCGCTGTAGATGCCGATTTTTGCGTTTTTATAGATACAAACGCGCGTGTGAAGCGCGTTCGAAACTCGTTTGAAAAGCGTACAAAGGGTTGCAAGTAGTTGGCAGTTGCAAGCGCGTATATTAGACGCGCGTTTCACGATCCCCCGATCACCCAATTTTACTGAAGCTCCGTACTACGCTATGTCAGCTCAAGGTGTTATCACTATCGTACGGTCTACTGAAAGAGACGTAATGAATAAGTGCACAATGTGTGAGAAATGTGTGAAGGACGTTATTTAAAAAGATTCCGCAAAATAAGTGCATTCAACCCACCGATTAATAGTTCATAAACACAACCGGGAAACGGATATTGCCGTATCCATTACCGTAACACTTAATTCGGGTCAGAACTGCAAAAAATTCGTAAACTTCACGGAAAATGATTCATATCCGGTCGCAGAGGAAATCATTCAGTAAAATGCGACGGCAGAATGTTTTACGAGAATATTTCAGCTATGAAGCTTTCAGTGCTTGAATTCTGATATAATTTTATAGTTTTATTTGATACATTTTTTTGTTAGAAATATAAATGTTGGAAAATGTGAGGTGGGATTTCGTGGAAAATGTAGAAGTAGAACGAATAAATTCTTGTTTAGACGCTTTAACGCCAACCGAAGACTAATGTTTCTCCTTAACACATTTCTTATCAGAATTCTGATTTTTTTTAGTCAAAAATCCTCATTTCGTTTTTTTTTTCATATGTATTAAATACTAAGCTTAAAAATATCTTGCCTGTTATTGAACGGTCTACCTATTGCGCGGAAGTTAAATATCTTCCGCATTTTCATACATAAATCTTAATCTACATGCCAGCACTTACTGACAAGGCAGTCATCTTAAGCATTTTAATTCGACGATTGGCAAGTTGTAACCATTTGGCACTTAAATTTACTGCCTTTTTTGATACCATTTTTTGGCAACTTTCAAAACACATCTGATGAGTGAATGTAATTAAGGCCCATAGCACTGCACACGGCGTATTTTATACGGCACCGAAGGCGCGCGTTCCTGAAATGCGTGTCGTCGGCGCCGTAGATGCCGATTTTTGCGTTTTTATAGATACACACGCGCGTGTGAAGCGCGTTCGAAACGCGTACAAAGGGTTGCAAGTAGTTGGCAGGTGCAAGCGCGTATGTATATAGACGCGCGTTTCATGATCGCCCTATCACCCGATTTTACTGAAGCTCCGTACTACGCTATGTCAGCTGAAGGTGTTATCACTATGGTACGGTCTACTGAATGAGACGTAATGAATAAGTGCACAATGTATGAGAAATGTGTGAAGGACGTTATTTGAAAAGATTCCGAAAATAAGTGCATTCAACCCACCGATTAATAGTTCATAAACACAACCGGGAAACGGATATTGCCGTATCCATTACCTACCGTAACACTTAATTCGGGTCGGACCTGCAAAAAAATTCGTAAACTTCGTGAAAATGATTCATATCCGGTCGCAGAGGAAATCATTCAGTAAAATGCGACGGCAGAATGTTTTACGAGAATATTTCAGCTATGAAGCTTTCAGTGCTTGAATTCTGATATAATTTTATAGTTTTATTTGATACATTTTTGTTAGAAATATAAATGTTGGAAAATGTGAGGTGGGATTTCGTGGAAAATGTAGAAGTAGAACGAATAAGTTTTTGTTTAGACGCTTTAACGCCAACCGAAGACTAAACCCATTTCTTATCAGAGTTCTGTTTTTTTTTTTGTCAAAAATCCTCATTTCGGTTTTTTTTTCATAAGTAGGTATCATAGACTAAGCTTAAAAATATTTTGCCTGTTATTCTCAAAACTTAAACATCATGGGGAAAGTTCCTTGTCTTAGAATCAAATAGATTTCAGAAATGCGATTACAGCCCCTATTTACATTCTTTCGATTTAATTTCTAGTGCAAATTGATACCAATGATCTGTCCTGTTTCAGTCACCAATAATCAAATCTGCAATGATGGACGTCACCTCAAAACTAATCGACGGAGTGGTCAGCCTAACAAAACTCATGGCTCATGGAGCAATGCACGAAGCCTGCCTGATAGAAGTCATCAGAAACATTGAAGATGAAGCCTTTACTCTGGTCGAAGATGTAAGAGTCTGCGTATATAACAACAATACAGTCATACAAGATGTCAAAGATTATATGTTACAAAACAATGCGACAGTTCTGGATATACCTAGAAAGGCGAAAGTAAACAAAACAGAGACTGTAGTAGAATCAGAAGCAGTAGAGAGAGTGAAATCAGAAGGAACAGAGAAAATGAAATCAGAAGTAGCAAAGGAATTGAAATCAGAAGTAGTGAAGGAAGTGAAATCAGAAACAGCAGAAGAAGTTAAATCAGATACAATAAATAAAGAAGAAACTGTAAATCAAATGAAGGAAATGATCAGAAGGATGTTAGCTGGCAGTAAGCTCCCAGATATTGATTCAAAGTTTAAAGATCAACTAGAGAAGCTACAGAAAGATTTGACAATAGTTGATGCTAATGAAATTAGTAAAACGGTTAAGCCTGACAAATAAATCAAATGGCAATTGCAAATGGTGTCAATACACTTTCCAGATTTGTTTTGTCTATGATAACCATAACATCATTTAGGGATCGAAACTGTAATAAAATGTTTATAATACTGTTTACCTTTTCAATCACATCAAACATTTTTTTACTTAGCTTAAGTACTGCACTTAGGTTGGGTTAAGAATAAAATGAATTCTCAGCTTAGTAACAAGCTCTCATCCGCTCCTTTGTTCGTCCCTCTAGTGTCTGGTTTCCAGATTTTACTGTTTAACGTCAAGACAATCTGTCCAGCGTTGGGTTATGAACTCATTTCATTATCAATTTACGTTGTTGCTCTATATACGCTCCAGCCAGCTATAATTCTCCTAAACCAATACCGGAAAAATGAAATTTATAGCCGGATAAAATTTTAATCTCTAACCCAAATCTGCGATGCAGACGATATCCAAACATTAAAAATAGTCTACTTACGAAATCCAAGTGTTTACGATGGAAACGCTAAGACAACGTTGGCTGTTCGCATTACACTTTTTGTTTACCCGACAGCGGATGCACGCATCACGATTGGTTGCAACGATTCTGTGTGATGTAAGAACCACGGTTTTACGACTTCGTATAATTATATTTGAGGATTTCTTTTTAGGTTTGGCTGTAATGATTATTGCATGATGCATTTTAATTTCTGTTCTTATTTGACTACCTCGTTGGCCTAGTGAACGCAACTGCGACTGTTGAGCAGCAGGTTTTAGCTTCTGTTTTCAGATCGGGCAAAGTCTTATTGGGTATTTCAATTAGTGAAACACACCATCCCTAGCAGCGTCATCGCTCCACATCAAGATAGTGAATTGCGGCCAAACATAAACTATGTGTAACAACAAAATCCAGGGCTAAATCCAGAAGTAGACGTTTGGCTGATACTATGGTGATGGAAGAGACCCCATGTTAGGACCCCATAGATGATTTTAGTATCACATACATACAAAACTCACGCCCTGCCCATTAGGGTAAGCAAAAACCACAGAACACCGCCTGCTGCGATTCTTACATACTGCTTTCGCGTCATCCACGTTCATTCGATTTTAGTTTTCTCAGCAAATAACGGTTACGCCGGCCAACAACAGTGTTTTATTAATTTCTCAGATTGACAGACCTACGCACTAGTCTAGCCCATCATCCATTCAACCCAAAGATATTAATGTAATCTCTAAAATTAGATCAATATTCCTTCAGGTTTCTTACGTAATTTTATATCAAATGGACAAGATTATATATGTCCCATCATTACATTTAATCTCAGAACCGACTTCTCATAAACCTGACATGTTTCTTTGATCATATATTATATGACATAATTATTTGCTATAATTGTTTTTCTGTAGGTGAGGTGAATGCCCTTTGCCTTTTTAATTATTGGTCTTTCTGGCTTGCTTCCAAAGTGTTAATGCGTGAAGTTGGAGTGCTGTGGTTACGTGCATATGGTTTGTAGGTTATGTTCTCAAAAAGTGGAGTGGTAACATTTGTTTATGAATTTGCTGTCATGAGATGAAATATCAGTAAGTTTGTGTCTGCGATATCTCTTTGGGATGAAAGGGTTGTTTGAGATTTGTAATTGAGTTAATGCGTGGATATTAATTGCTTTTTCTGTGATGTAATTGGGTCTTGCGTAGAAATGCTGTATTCTGTATAGTCCCTGTCCTCTTATGTTAGCTGTGTAGGCAAGATTACTATGCAAGGAAATTATACACACACGTATCACTCCCGTAGTTACGTATTCGTTTGTACGTGTATGTATGTACGACGACCAATCAGGCAATCAATCTATTCAAAACTATTATAAGCGGGTTTCTCATTGTACGGGAAATGTTTACAAAGCGAGGTCATGTTATGCTGGAAAAGCATCGTAGGAGGTGTCGCCATGTATACGTAGGTACCTTCCCAGTAGCGCTCAAAATAATAATTATAAGCACATGGTGGGCTCTGCCGGTTCTGCGGGATTTCGAAAGAGATACCGTGGCCCCGGACACAAAGGGCTAAGAAGGAACATGGGTGGTTATTAGTCAGTAAAAGTCTGACACTCCCTCTAACTCCGTCCAGAAAAGGAGGAGTCATGATATCGAACCCTCAAAAAAAAAAGTATCTTCAGCCTTCCAATTCAAAATCTGGCTATTACAACTTAAGTTTCTACCATAAAATTTAATAATCTATCATCATGTGTTTCCTCAAAATTTTCGAGATAGATTTCCTCGAATAGTTGTAAAAGATATTAAAACAGTCTTCCAGCGAGAGTCGTAAATGTCAAGTAAAAATTAAGATTTAGAATGGCGCTTATAGAGACGTCATCGAGTTTCCTACATGTTAACATAACACCACGCCTCTAATTCCTGAAGAGTTAGGCAGGGGTGTACCCTCAATTCACCAGTATAAAATAGAATTCGTGTTTGAAGAAATTCTTGAAAGAAAAACCCAAGAATAATAATCTTTATCCGGGAATTAAACCCACGATCTCATGCGCACACTAGACCTACGAGAACTTCATATTCTGGCGCATATTAATGTCTTATGTTCGGACTCAATGTTATGTTAGTTTAACATAATATTTAATGTCCTACACATCTTTTAATTTACGAATGCATGCTACCTCGAAAAAGTGAACAAATTCGTTGTTCAGTTTTTCGGATAGCTGAATTAGAGATTTAGTTATTCGAGATCGTATGACTACGGTGTCCAGTTTTGCGAGGTGGCGTGCATTCGTTGTTTAGTTTTTCGAGGTGGCGTGCATTCGTTGTTCAGTTTTTCGAGGTGGCGTGCATTCGTTGTTCAGTTTTTCGAGGTAGCGTGCATTCGTAGCGTGCATTCGATATTCAACTGCATCCGGTTAGACTGGAAGCCGCCCCAATATCCTTACATAGTATAAAACAAAGTCGCGTCTGTTTGTTTGTTTGTCTGTATGCTTAAATCTTTAAAACTACGCAACGGATTTTGATGCGGTTTTTTTTAATAGATAGAGTGATTCAAGAGGAAGGTTTTAGTATATAATTTGAACGACATCCACGCGGGTGAAGCCGCGGGCATCAGCTAGTATATAATAATATGTAGTTATGAAAAGGCTAGGTAGATGATGACGTGTTTTAATGTACATAATAATATAGATGCAATTTCCTTATGTAAACATGAAGATTTCCTTGTTGGCTGGCGATGAAAGAAAATGTTTTGCTAATCATTTCCTGGGAACATTTGGGATTATTTAAAACGAACTTCCGCTTATAAGATTATGGCTTACTTCGAATTTAGCTCGAGATATTTACAAAACATTTATTTTGTTTACAAAAGGTCTTTAAGTAAACAGCCGGGTGAGAATTTGAAATGATAAATGTTAAGTCGACTGCCCATCGCTAGAATGGACCCTGAGTGCATGTTTACGTAAGATACGTGTTTAGATGTATGAAAAAGTTACCGATATCAAACGTCGATTTTATGAGAAGTGATTTTTCGGCGTTTGTTGCGGTGGACCCGTGTCTCAGTAAATTAATAAAAAAAGCACGAGACGAGCCTATTGCACGCGCCGCGCGACGCCCCGCGTCTCCGTAAACGAGCCCTGAGAGGTCCGTCACGTTTGCTGCAAAATTCATTTGTTTGCAAGCCATGTGTTCATGGATATTACAGTGTTAGTCTAGTGGTGTGACTATCGGTCCTATCGGTGCTGCGGGTTGGTCACAGGAGATACCGCGGTCTCAGACACAAAGGGCTAAGAAGGAACATAGGTGGTTTTTAGTCAGTAGAAGTCTGACACTCCATACCGCTGTGCCCAGAGCGGAAGGAGTAATTTGATGGTGTCACATTGCCACATAGACCGGTCACGTGCTTCTCGCATCCACCGGATCCCCGCAACCTTCACCAACCGTCATCGGTCCACCTAGTGGGACTTTGGAGGCCTTGAGCGCAACGTTTTTTGGAATTGATATTGCCCTATAAGCTAAGTCTGAAACCGCATTAACTGGCGATTAGGAGCACAATCTGAAAAATAACTGTCAAAATATAAACGTCAAACATTTTAAAACAGATAGTTCTCGTTTCTTAAAATCAGTATACTTAACTGACTCAAATTAAAATAAACTCAACAGCTATTAATATGACCCTTAACGACCCCCTCTGAAATGTTGTCCATTGCCAAAACTGCCGTACAATTTACCGCAAAAACTCAATCGTGTGAAACAAATATGTGTCAGGGACGGTCGTGACGTGATCGGCAACCAGTAATATCGACAGATCTACTAATGTATGAGCAATATTACTAAAATAACTTACTAATACGTGGCAGTTACGTATTGTGGTGTTGGGAACTGTGTGCCGTAGTTTTAATGTACCCAACGGCAGCCCTTCACGGTTCTATGCCTCTGATTTACCACAACGATCTTTGTTTTCGTTCTTATTAAGTTGCTATTGGGTTATTACTGTCGACTCTAGATTGACTGGTAACAGGACTGAACTATACAGGGTGTCTAGCGCCATCTGTCTTCCAAGTTCCACACTGGATTAAGAATAAGTTAGGACTGTTTTAAGACGCCATGGTAGGCCTTCTGGACGCTTAGGATACGATGTGTGACCCATCGTTTGTGGGACAGTACCACATTTACTCTCCCGGGTAGATTCATCAATTAATCTCCACTTCAGCAGGTTTTCCTTACTGTAACCAACCTATATCCGGAGTCTATAAGGTCGGCCATGGCAACTCATGTCCGGGTGGCAAATTTTCAGCAGGTGGAAAGAATGGGTTATGTAAGGATGCACCACCTCGCCACAGCTTTAGTCTTTCCAAAAACCGGTCAACAGTGCTGTGGGTGGGTTAACACACTTCAGAAAACTGTTTCGGCTTTTCTTCCTAACATAAGTTTAATCACGGCTGTACCAAGTTTCCACCGAACAATTTCCTAACTCCACGCGGGCAGAGGCGCGGGTCAAAGCTAGTCTAACAATAATATTGCTATATGGTTGCTGTAAAGTGTAACAAGCGACTTATTGACGACAATTAGGAACTTGGCAATAGCTGAGGCAATAAACTGCGATCGTAGCAAATATTGTTACCTCTCATAAAGTGGGACGATATGGGAACGGGCTGGTCTTTCAAATTGACGGAGTTACGGGCGTTTGGGAGTAATAAGGGCTTAGGTCATCCTATACTGAGTCATAAAATGTATGTTCCTATTATATTTTAATGGGAAAAGTGCCTTAAGGAAGCCGAAAGGCACTCCGACAATTCAATCATTTTTTTTTGTTCCCGGCTATATCTGGGAACCTACTAGTTGCGTTAGGGGTCAAAGTTGCAACTTTTTTATTTTTTGGATGAGGATGAAGGACAAAATAGGCACTAACCTGCATCAGTGAAGAACGCTGAATGCCTGTTAGGGCTGGACGGGACTGAGGCAGACGCTGACGTCAGAAAGGCTCTCTTAACCTTGGTCCACTTGGAGGCTCGAGGGGGGCGGTGCTGGGGGGGTCTGGCACCCAGTTCCAAGGATCGCTGCTTGCGAAGAACAGGGTGGAAGGGCTCAGATTCTGGAATAGAGAACACTCGTCAAGTTCCCAAAGCGTATTCAGCTGGACCAAGGCATTGTTGGTTTTTGTCTTAAGACTCCAGTTATTGAATCTTTTTTATGGTCAAGTCTTAAGGTTAAGTGACGTTCTACTCTTAAAAGGTCAAGGGTAGGTAAAATTTCAATTAGGATTAGGAAAGTACCTAACAGCAATTCTGGTTCTCGAGTGGCGATCACGAACCGGATTACGCAGCGTTGGTGGGCCTCCCACCAGGTGGACAGATGACATCGTGAGAGCTACGGGCAACCGGTGGATGCAAACGGCAGGCTGCCGTTCTTTATGGCGTTCTATGGGGGAGGCCGTTGTGAGCAATGGACGTCTTATGTCTGATGATGATGATGAATAGCAATTATGGAATTGTGGCCTTTGCTTCTACAGGAGGATCTTGCAGGTGTAGTGGTATATTTTATAGAAAGACGTCAAAGATAAATGTGGGTATGAAATATTTGGCATGATTTCTCCAGAGGAAATGCCAGAATTTTGGAAAACACGGAATTTAGACACTGTCCATCAACAGCCCTGGTGAATGATGTTTGAAGGACTGACGGAAACTTCAGATTTCAATGTAATCAGAATTGTTTTGATTGCTGCACGTGCTATAACCGGATACAAAGTAGGGATACACTTTGTATTCGCGCAAATATAAGCTTTGTTTACAATACAAACTAAAACAGCGATTGAAACATGCAGAATTACGCAGATATTTACAATTTTGTTTGTGTCTGTAACTACATTTGCACCGTATAATAGGGTAGTTGACTGACTAAAAAAAAGACGGGTTGCACTCCGGGAGTGCCGGCAGAAGTGAAAACTTGATTATTAACGTTGAGCATGTTTGATATTTTGGAATGGTTAGGGAATAATTTTGCACCAATTGCTTTAACAGTATAAAAGTACTATCATTTATGTGGTAGAATACAATATTGATTTATTGCGCTATCGTACACAAACATGACAATTTATATTACATTAAAAATTTAACACTTTAAAACTATTACAATTATTTTACATTAAAAAGTTTATCTCTCCGAAAAATCAACTTTCATCCATAATTTCAACGACTTTTTCACCATCATCATTACCAAAACTATCATCGCCAATCTCTAAAACTGATACGATAGGTTTATGGTAGCTGAAGTAAGAAACGAACAGTTTTGATTCGAACCTATTTAAATGTCTAATAAAGACCGCATCAATAGTAGTTTTGTATTTCGTTGTGCTAAGATTGCGATCATTCGACATAGTTAAACCAAATTCATTATTTAAAAATTCAATTATTCCGCCATAACTATGCTAACCCATTTATTTTGTCTTTCCCTGTCCTCCGATCGGAACTCCGATTGGTAGGAGGAGCGGGAATATTTTTTCCCATGCCTCCGATTAAGCATCATAAAAACATTGTACAGTCTAGTTCAAAATAAATTATTTTTGTATTTTATTGACTGTACAGTCGACATCGTTAACGTTCAGGGTCAAAATGTCCAACTCCCACACGACTAGTCTAAGATCGATAGTTTCCGAGATATAGCCGTTTCAATTTTGACAGCTGTCATCCGAAATGTAGATCTCATTGAGATCTATCACTTGTCCCTACATACAACTAGTCTAAGGTCGATAGTTTCCGAGATATAGCTGTTTCAATTTTGACAGCTGTCATCCGAAATGTAGATCTCATTGAGACCTATCACTTGTCCCTACACACAACTAGTCTAAGGTCGATAGTTTCCGAGATATAGCCGTTTCAATTTTGACAGCTGTCATCTGAAATGTAGATCTCATTGAGACCTATCACTTGTCCCTACACACAACTAGTCTAAGGTCGATAGTTTCCGAGATATAGCCGTTTCAATTTTGACAGCTGTCATCCGAAATGTAGATCTCATTGAGACCTATCACTTGTCCCTACACACAACTAGTCTTAGGTCGATAGTTTCCGAGATATAGCCGTTTCAATTTTGACAGCTGTCATCCGAAATGTAGATCTCATTGAGACCTATCACTTGTCCCTACACACAACTAGTCTAAGGTCGATAGTTTCCGAGATATAGCTGTTTCAATTTTGACAGCTGTCATCCGAAATGTAGATCTCATTGAGACCTATCACTTGTCCCTACACACAACTAGTCTAAGGTCGATAGTTTCCGAGATATAGCCGTTTCAATTTTGACAGCTGTCATCTGAAATGTAGATCTCATTGAGACCTATCACTTGTCCCTACACACAACTAGTCTAAGGTCGATAGTTTCCGAGATATAGCCGTTTCAATTTTGACAGCTGTCATCCGAAATGTAGATCTCATTGAGACCTATCAATTGTCCCTACACACAACTAGTCTAAGGTCGATAGTTTCCGAGATATAGCTGTTTCAATTTTGACAGCTGTCATCATTATTATTATTATTAATTATTATTATTATTAATTATTATTATTATTAATTATTATTATTATTATTAATTATATTATTATTATTAATAATTTTATTATTATTATTATTAATTATATTATTATTAATAATAATTATTATTATTATTAAGCGCCCTGCGCTGCCTAAACGAAACAGTAGGCCCAGGCATACATTTTCGCCGCGCCGTAGAGAGGGGATAGCTGTCTACTCTCCATCCGTCTTACGCTTTTTCGATCAGGGTCACGTGGTCACGTGTCCTGACGAATTTTCGATCAGGGTCACGTGGTCACTTTTCCTGACGCGAGTTTAAGATTTTATACCCATCACAGAACAATTTCCCAAAGTGCTCAACGCCGCTAAAGAAGTTTTCACTTCAAAAAATATGATTCTGTTTAGTCCGTCAGTAAGATTGCCGAAAAATATTGGATACGTGTTTTTTGTTTTATCAAATTAATACAAATTGACGAAAATAAAGCTTGTCAAAGATCATGGAGAGGGGGCATTTGACGTCATAGTCTGGTAAAAATGGACCAAACTGTGACGTTGCACGACTTTTTGAAGCACAGTATCGTCTTCATTTTTTGTTTACGTTAAAAAAGAAAAAATACTTGTTCAATATTTTTTGGAAATCTATCTGACGGACTAATTAGTTTTTTTTTTGTCAACTACCCTATTGTGTCGTGTAAAAATTGGTATGGGCATGTGATGTAAAGGAATGAGGAACATTTCGAGAGGTACGTTTTGAGTATAAATATTTATGGGTCTAAGAGTAGAGGATGACCACAGAAAAGTGATATGGATGGTATGGTGGATGATATGACTGGAAAGGAGGTGCAAAGTGGAGGTGAAAGGAGGTGGTTGAGATGACGAGTGATAGAGAAAATGAATGAAGGTAGATGAAGACATGCTGCATCTTCTATTTATATGTAAATAAAAAGAGAAGTCCTGACTGACTGACTGACTCATCAACGCCCAGCCCAAACCCTTGGACCTAGAAAGCTGAAATTTTGCACAGTGGTTCCCTTTATAATGTAAACAAGGAATAAGGAAGGATTTTTCGAAATTCAACCCCTAAGGGAGTTAAATAGGGGATGAAAGTTTGTATGGAAAATCGTCAGTTCAGACGAAGCCGCTGGCAAAAGCTAGTCTCAAATAAATTGAGAGAATGGCAAGGGAAGACAAAATTTTATATGGGTTTGTTCTAATATATCCACACAACATCGATTCGTAATAGTCGAAAAGTAAAATTGCATTTTTCGGTGCTTTTAATCCAGTAGGTACCTACTGGATTGCGAAAACCTAAAATATCTATGATCTGTCTGACTTCTGCATTGAATAAACACAAGACGAGTATAGGTTGAACCTATATCGTAAACGTTTAGCATTATTTGACTCGTAAATGTCGAACTGGTAACATCAACATGATTATATTCTTTGGCGGTAAAGTCTATGTAAACAATTTCGATATTCAATTGCTTGTAGATTTCCTATGTTTACTAAAATATTGTGTGTAATGTTCAAGATAACTTCTACAATTATACAATATTGCCAATAGCGGAATTAGACTAGCTTTACCTCGATAAATATCATTCGCTTTCCCTTACACTAAGCGACGCCTAAACGAATGCCTTAAGAAAAGTACATAGTTGGAATTTCAACGTTCGACGCAGCAATGGCGGTTGAGATTGCAATAACTTTGAAGCATTATTTTAGGTGTCTATTGTTTGTGCACATAGGTATACAAATTATGAAATACCGACTATACCGTTTCCACTGCTAGGCAACAGGTGCCAAAGCGTACTCCCTGAGAGGCACTGTTAGGTGAAAAACAACAAGACACTAACATATTTCGAATCTACCTATAGCTGCCAAAAACAAATCAGATATGGTCGCCGTAGCGATACCGCCATGGTAGAAGGTGTTGTGTTGTGCTGTGTTGTGCATGGTCGGGATTTTGTTGTATAGTTTTGTAAGAAGGTTCATTGTTTTGTACAAGAACGCCTCTCGCCATCAAACGTAAAAGTTTGGCGAGTTTAGATCTAAGTAAAACCTATACAATGTACTATAAGGTCGTTAAATAAATTATTAAAAAAAAAGAAGTATTACGCACAGATTACTTCTTCATACAGATGTAATCCTTAAAACTATAGCGGTAAAACTGTAATCTGGTTGTTATCATCTTTGTCAAATTACCTATTTCCTGCCGGAGCTGCGGAACTGTTCCAAAGAGATACCGCGGCCCTGAAACACAAAGGGCTAAGAAATAACATGGACGGATATTAGTCAGTACAATACTGGTCACACTCCTTTACGCTCCACTCAGAGTGATTTGATGATTTCATTTGGTGATTTTCCCAACCGGAAAAAAATCTCAGCCTACCATCAGCACCCTACGGGTTCAGTATAACGATAGATTCAGGATGTTGATGGGGCTGTCCCGTTTCTGCAGCGCATCTGATGACGTTGACGACTTTCACGCGGTCGTTAGGAAGAATTTTGCGTCGATACTCTGCAGAGCACGAGCTAGTTCCAACACCATCCTGAAGACTAGGTGGACGGGCGGGGGTAAGACTCCCCGATATTTGGATCTACTGTTCGTAGATGATCTCTTACAAAATGCGTGTGTCAAATAAGTTTTCTTTTACTAACCTTCTATGGATGTTGCTTGTCCGAAATAAAGTACCTACCTAATTTTATTTAAAAAAATCATAATTTAGTGTTCCGAAGTGCAAGTAATTTCTTTGTGTATTTGGACATTCAAACGTCGATGATTGATTTTGATAAACGTTACAAGAACGTAATTATGAACAAAACTTACAAATAACGTATATAATTAAGCCATGTTATTAGTCTATAAATATGGGTATCTCTAGGTAAATATGTGATTTTATGTTTGTATTTAATTTTTGAATTTTATTATAAATTTAAATTTTCATAAGTTAGTAAATGTTAAGCCCTAAGCTTAACATAATATTTCTTTTGCTGTGCCCGACAGGGTCCATGATTGTTTCTTTTAAAAATGTTTACCACCTAAGCCTACATTGTGGAATGCAATAAAGAATTGAGTATTGAGTCTTTTCTTTACACTAGTGTCCAAGAAGTTACTTGCCAATTTATTCTTCTCTATAGAAATCTTCGCTTTGGAATAGCCAACTACAGCATCTTAACAGTTATTAATATATTAATAAGTCTTGTGCCTGGGTTATAACTTTATCTTTTTGATTTTTGACAACCCAAAAGTGCCCTAGCACTTTTACAACAGCTGATCTACTTGAAATATTTGCTTTGAGTATCCAAAAACAGCCTGTCCTGTTATTTGCACATCACAGGTGCTGATAAATGCCGTCGGGGCTGCGGGTTGTTCGAAAGAGATACCGCGGCCTCGACACAAATTGCTAAGAAGGAACATGGGTGGTTTTTAGTCAGTAGAAGTCTGACACTCCCTACCGCTCTCTGCACAGAGTGGGAGGGGTCATTTTGGCTTTTCCACCCTCCACAAAAAAGGCAGGGAATTCCACTACTTGGCTGTGCAAATAATATAAAAGACGTTTTAAAGCTCTTTGTGCAAATGTGTGGAACATCATAAACAAACATCAACATCTCTCTCTGAGCGGGAGGAATCATTTGATGATATCACAAACTAAAAAAAAAGAGGCTGATAGACGCTACTGAAATTTCCAAACTCCTCGCCAAATTTTGCTGAGTCAATTTAAATCATCATCGACACGCAGAAGAAGACAGCAATAATATCACACAGCTTTTGTTCCTCCTTTCCTTTATAATCAAATCTAAACTCACCAAGTTCCTCTGATGATGGTATGGTGAGGGTCAACGCTGGTGGCGCGTCACTGTCCCCTCCATCACTGAGCGACCTCCGTCTCTTGGGCACTACGTCCGGGGAGCTCTTAGACCCTCGGTTGGAGGTCTTCTTCTTGACGGACTCTCTGTGGGTCTGGATGATGTCCCTCATTTTGCCCCAAGGACTTTTGTGGAGCTTGTTCGGTGATGGGGAGGTGGAGCTGTCGTCCTGGAGGAGAAATTGACTGAATTACTTGGTTACTAGTAAATGCCCGCGGGGTCACCCGCGTGGAGCTCGGTAAATGTTCCACGGAATAAAAATTGTCTTACGTGTAAGTTATAAACTATCTGTGTGCCAAATTTCATCCAAATCTGGTCAGAAGTTTTTGCAAGCAAGAGCAACAAACATGCCCGTCGGGGCTGCGGCTTGTTCACAAAGATACCGCGGCATCGACATAAAGGGCTAAGAAGAAAGATGGGTGGTTTTTAGTCAGTAGAAGTCTGACACTCGCTTTCGCTCTGCCCATGAGCGGGAGGGGTTATTTAATGATTTCCCAACACTCAAAAAAAAAAGTGCAACAATCATTCAGAATTTCAGATATTCATTATTTTCTCACAAACTTTCGCATTTATCATAATATTAAATAGGAAACCAGCTTGTATTAGAAAAGTGAGGTCTGCATGATTTATGCAAGTGTATGTGTAGTCTTTAATACTATTGTAGAAAAAAATATAAGACATTTTTACTTTTTACGCTTCTGGATTTCCGCTTATATAATTCGTTAGTATCATTATTAATTACAGTAACCGTTTAGGTATTACGACTGCGCATGTAAATTATTAGCAAAGGGAAGTAACTATTTACAAAACTGCTAAAACATACTTAGATACATTAGCTATACCCATATTCACCAAGAATTTCTCTTCTGTCGGTATGTTTACAGACCAAAATTAACCATGTCCAAACATCCAGATTCTAAGCAACTATGTAGGCCACACAAATATAATCCGTTCAGGAATCGAACCCGTGAACCATCCGCCAACCGATCAGCCATCGGTTGTCAATCGATATCATTTTTAGAAACTTGTTTATTTTCCTTGTTCAAAACGTGGTTTGTTGTGGCTAGAAATCTATAAACAACTTTTGTTCTAAAATGTTTAGGCTTAAAAATAGCTTTATTTGTTTATGTTCTAAATACGCCGTTTCGTAAAATAACTCAGACTTTTCTCAGCGAAAACAAAAGTAATTGAAAGCGACTTGTTACCGATTGTATCGTCAATTTACTTGTACTATGTTTCAAAATATTTTACCTTGAGTAGATAATGTAGATATTGGCATTCAAATCTTTTCTTTTAAAAATTATCTATAATAATATTATAAATAGGACAAACATATTATTTTGTAAGTTTACTAGTTTGCATGTAGGGCGTAATCACCGGAACTAATGATCCAATTCTAAAGATTCTTTGGCTGATACTCTGATAGAAAGATATATTAGGTACCTACTCGTGGTTGTTATACGCCAGTATAGGCTGATATTAGCATATCAGGTGAGCTATCACAATAAATTAAATAGGTATTCAAAAAAAACCATTCTTTTCTAAAATTAGTTTAATCCACCAATATTTTTATCAGTTATTAAAGCGCTTCCTACACCTTTTCACGGTCCCACTTTAGCACAAATAATCATCATAAATAATGTTGCCAGTCGTTTAGCAGACGGAATCGCTACTGAATGGGTATATTTTCAATAACTATTTCAAAGAATAGCATAGTATAAATAAGTCAGAATGTCAATTACAAACAAAACTGAGAAGCTTTGTTGTTTAAAATACAAGAAGAGGGGCAGCGTTACTTCTGCAGTGATTTTGGCAATGCAGCAATTTTTTTTTGCATTCTTATCCTAGAGATAACAACCAAAATATATCAACCTTAAAGTAACGACAGTAAAGTTCACTTTAATTTTGTCTTTGAGTAAAAATAAGTATGAAACTACTCTAATAATACTGATACTGACAACAAACGATTGGATAGGCTGATTGAAACTGATAGGAGGTGACGTGACGTGTCCATAGCTTAGTACCTACCAATCTGACCAATAAGGTCAAACTATTGTGAAACATTGAGCGGCGGTGGCTCAGTTTTGTCGGCCGCAACTTACGAACACTTAGTCGTGGGTCATCACCGCTGGTCTCAAAACGGTGAAGGAAAACATAGTGAGGAAACATGCATGTCTTAGAACCAAAAAATTCGTAGACATGTTGCATCTATCAACCCGCACTGGGCCCGTGTGGTGGATTATAACCCAGCCCTCTCCATGGGAGGAGGCCTCAGTTCCTGCAGTGGGAACATTGTAAGCTGATGATGATGATGATTATAAAGTATAAAATGACATTTAATAAGCAGATTTTCAACCAATGACTATTTTTGGTGCAAGCTATGTTAGTGCCATTAGACACCTACATTAGCTTCCCGCCATTGTAAGATAATAATATTCTTCAAAACAAGATTGAAACTTTATTCATTTTCGATCATGGTATTTTCCTGTTTGGAAATATTCTTAGTAAACGGTTAGTCAATAAAATATTAATAACAATCTTGTTTACTTGTGCATTTCTCTCAAAAATATTTACTTTACAATGTGTTTTACCCAGATGGAAATATTTTCAGGAACGGTCTACAAATATTTACCTGCATCTTGGAAGTTATAATATTTCCCCACTAGTGTGTGTAACAATTTTGCATTATGATCATGACAATGTCTGACAATTTCCCTACAAAAGAGGTCGATGCTTGTGTCTCTAAGGACTTACGATATGATAGTTTATAACAATTTAGATTATTATTACCTACCACCTGACCGTAATTAAATAAAAAATCCTTACAACCGAATTCAAACAATGCGAAGACCTTCTCATTTTTAGGGTTCCGTAGTCAACTAGGAACCCTTATAGTTTCGCCATGTCTGTCTGTCCGTCTGTCCGTCTGTCCGTCCTAGCTTAATCTCTGTGACCGTTAGCACTAGAAAGCTGAAATTTGGTACCAATATGTGTATCAATCACGCCGACAAAGTGGTAAAATAAAAATTTGAAAAAAATGTTTTATTAGGGTAGCCCCCCTATATGTAAAGTGGGAAGTGATTTTTTTTTTAATTTCAACCCTAACGTGTGATATATTGTTGGAAAGGTATTGAAAAATGAATAGGGGTTTACTAAATTCATTTTTTGATAATGTCAATAATTTCGGAAATAATCGCTCCAAAAGTAAAAAACAATGTGTCCCCCCCCTCTAACTTTTGAACCATAAGTTTAGAAAATATGAAAAAAATCTGAAAAGTAGAACTTTATAAGGACTTTCTAGGAAAATCATTTTGAACTTGAATGGAAACTACAGATGGAAACAGCAGATAACCAATATAATTTGGTCCCTGAATCGTATGAGCGCCTATACAATCCAGAGGTCAAGTTTCATTGGCCGTAGAAGAAAATGTATAAATTATAGCATACCGTTTTGGTACGGAACCCTTCATGTGCGAGTCCGACTTGCACTTGGCCAGTTTTTAAGTTGGTTTCAACCTAACGGCAGAAACGACGATGATTTATTTTTAACGTCAGTGGATCTACTGTAATCGTTGTACTGTGGTATAAATACAATGTTGATTCTGACCTGCGTAGGAGCTTGCAGGAATGTGTTGTCGCCATCGTCCCGCACACTCTTGCGCATACCTGGAACAGATGGAACAGTTATTGTGGAAAACTTCTGGGAAATCCGGGAAACATTGTCTGATGAATAGAGTTTTCGTGGAATGGAATGTCTGCGTTTCTATATTGTGTAGGAAATGCGATTTATCAACTGTTTAGATTAATTTTGTGCCAAAACTACATTTATTATGTTGTTGCGAGAAATGGTTGGTTATTGTAACGGTAGAATCTGTAAGGCATCATTATTACGTCGACTACATTAATCAAGTTATACAAAGCCAGTTTTTGTGGATCTCTTATTGTACGAAAAATTTATATTAAACGAGGTCATGTTATATTGGTAAAGTATAGTTAGATCTGTCGCCTTGTGTACTACATACTCTCTTTTAGTTAGTTGTTCGTTGTTTTTGCAAATATTATAATAAAACAGATTTTCTGAGATGTTTCCGAGGGAAATTCCTATTATCGTTGTCATTGTTTATTAAGAGCATTGGTAAACAAGATGTCAATAAACTCAAAATAACAATTGTATTTCTACGAGAGTTTTAGTTTATCTAAATCATTTCAGGTTTTGTTTTGTACCTAGACGCATTTATCATAGAGAAATAAAACTGATTTATTGTGATGAATCTCAACAATTCAAGTCTGTATTGCTTATATTTTCTTAAACAGAATCGAGCCAGATTTTCAGAACTTGTCAAATAAATTATTACTTATGTGTTTTATTTATGTTTATGCTTTCTATTCCCCTGATTTTCGTTCCATCTTTGTCTAGCTCTTTGGACTGTAATTTCCCAGTTTAAACCCAGTTTAATGCAGACAGGCAAAAACTACGACTACAAACCCGAATTTAACAGCTACTTCATCATATACAAGATAAACCTTCTCTAAGGCATGTTTCTCATCGCCTCCCGCGTTGGTTTACGCTATCTCCGATCAAAGAGCGAACTCGAACGAACATCACGCGAACGATGCCCAGGCGAGTATGGAGTGACTCATGATGACAGAATAAGGCCATCCATTTACAGAATATACATTATTATAGTTTACGATTTTGTGCCAAAATATATTTTACTTTTATGGTTCTGTGCTCAAAACCAAGAGACGACTGACTGACTGTGACACAAATTAAATTACTGCTAGATTGTCTCGTTGGTCAGTGGTTGTAAGCGTGACTGCTGAGCATGAGGTACTGGTTTGATATTCCGGGTTGGGCAAAATGTTATTGGGTTTTTCCACCACCTCAATAGCAGCCTCGGAGTCTGGATTTGTGCCCGGTTGATGGTAAAAGGCTCACCCTCTGTTACATGGGACTTACTGGTGAAATGTAGGTGTACAAATGGGTACACCTCTGCTAACCCTTCGGGGGTTACAGGCGTGATGGTATGTCTCTGAAATCTGACGCAGGACTGAAGTCCAATAGGTATGTCGAACTGAGGGATGCGGCTCTCCCGTCGGGGCTGCGGGTTGTTCGAAAGTGATACCGCGGCCTCGACACAAAGGGCTAAGAAGGAATATGGGTGGTTTTTAGTCAGTAGAAGTCTGACACTCCCTTCAGCTCCACCCAGAGCAGGAAGAGTCATTTGATATTTCCCAGCCTCCAAAAAACGGCTTTGGCTCTGAAGTGGAGGTAGACAAGACGTGATGGTGGCATGAAACAACCATCTGCCTATCTGAATTCCTCCCAATTAGTACTGGTCGACACGATACCCTTCAGTAAGACAGGTTGTCAAACTTTCTGGCCATACAACCGGACTAACGGCTTTCCGACGCACGGAGGAAACTCGGTGGCGGTCACCCATCCACGGCCCAACCTAGGTAAGCACGGCTTAACGTAAAGATCGACCAGGGTGCTTACTCTGGAATATAATTCCGACAGATCGACATTGGTCAAACGTCAGTTGGTTGAGTTAAACGTCAGGGATTGGCTAGACTCAGTGAGTCCAGCCAATGCCTGACGTTTGACTGACAATTCCAATGTCGATCTATCGGAATTATATTCGAGATTAAGCACACTGAGCGGCTATTATTATTAAACCAAGAGAGGGCAAGAATGTCAAGGATATTTAATGCATTGCGCATTGTTGTGACATACAAATCTCAGCGAATTACAAAATGATACAAAAACCAAGACACATGAGTATGACTCGCACTTTGCCAGTATATTTTTTTTTGTACAGATGTGATTTGTCTGAGTTAAATACTTTCACAAGAAATATATATGTAACAGTTTAAGATTTTGGCAAAGAAAACGAGGAAACACTTTAACGCCTGTTTTCGTTTGGCTCTAAAGTTAAGATGAGGATGTAAGATTCTTAGCAATATCTAACACGTTCTTGTGCCAAATTAATACTATGAATTGGACTGCAAGAAAGAAAATACTATTTAGATAACGTTATAGTAAGTATGATACGACGGCACGGTTGGCGCAGTGGCTCAAGCAATGGACTGCTGCGCTGCGTGTCGCGGGTTAGATCCCCGCACGGAACAAATATTTGTATGACCTAAAGTTGTTTCGGGTCTGGGCGTGTTTGTGCATGTGAGTTTAATGTTTGTGAACGCACCCACGATACAGGAGAAATTCCTAGTGTGGGGCAACGTTTTTTTTTTTTAAAAGAAAAAAAAAAGAAAAAAAAAGAAAGAAAGAAAAGAAAGATACGGTTTTTCCGAGTTCAATAACCCTAATCTGTTTAAGTCGCGAGTAAACAGGCTTCTTCTGGGTAAGCTCGTTCCATCGTCGACATCATCTCTGCCCTTAGGGCAAGATTGAAGTCAAGAGCAAGCCCATTAAAACAAAAAAAATACTGACTCGTTAGTCTTGTGGGCAAGTATCATTGCTGAGCATGAAATCCTGGGTTTGATCACCCAGTTGAAAAAACTGTTTTTGAGTTTTTTTCATCAGGAATTTCTCATTAGCAACGGAGTCTGCGTGATTTGTACCCGGTTGATAGCTGACCATAAAGTAAAGTAAAGTAAAGTAAATTTTATTTTGCAAATATGGGTACAGTACATACCATACCATAACATGTGGCTCCACGGCTAGGTAACCCTTCAGGGTCTGTCTAACCCTTCAGGGATTACAAGGCTTGATATTTTGTATTATATTATACTAGTATTAATATTATATTAAATACTAGTATTAATAATAGTTGTGGAATATTATATTATATTATTATATTATACTAGTGACCCGCCCGGCTTTGCACGGGTGCAAAAAAGGTATTAAAACCTTCCTCTTGAATCACTCTATCTAATAAAAAAAACCGCATCAAAATCCGTTGCGTAGTTTTAAAGATTTAAGCATACAAAGGGACATAGGGAGAGAGAAAGCGACTTTGTTTTATACTATGTAGTGATGATGATTGATTTTTACCCATTACTTTTTTACCTTGACCTCAATCTCACACAAGAAGAGATGTTGATTCTGATGACACACATTTTATGTACTGTTTTTTTTATGTATCTTTCTAAATGAGTAAGGAAAGAAATTGATGAACATTTTGCTCTTCATTTTAAGACTTAAAAAAAAAGTTCTTAAAAATTTAGAACAGTTTTGGATATCAACAACTTCTTTCCTATCAGAATACCCCACAAATAACCAATATTCAAAACATCAGATACATCGCAATGTTTCTCTAAAACTCTCACGAATCATAAACAGGATCCGAAAATATAAAAATATTACATAATTTATACATACCGCTTTATGTATTCCATGGTTTGTTTACCTTCTACGTTTACGATTGAGAACACTTCATTTTTTATGCGCAAGAGTGTTAAGTTGTAAATCAGAAGTTTATTTGTTAAGTTGACTTTTAAGCTCGAGCAATAAAATTGAACAAAGAGGAAAAGATGGATCGATCTCAATGTTGCAGCTGTAAAAGTAATCTCTGAAAAAGGCAGATTGAAATACTTCCTTCACCAAACAAAGTTTTGAAACAAAATTGGTACGTAAAGTAATACATCTTACAGTTTACTACATCAAAACGCTCGGAGGAGCCGTGGCTAAATAATTACAGCCGCTCGGGTCAATCTTTAGGTAAAGCCGTGCTTGCCTAGGTTAGTTATGTGTGAGACTTCGGAAAGCACGTAAAGCCGTTGTTCCCAGTTTCTACATTCACCAGTTTTCCCTAGGAGTCATTGCTTTTCCCAGTACTACCTGCTGGGTTATCGAGGTCAGTTAGGAAGTCGTTCCATGTAAAATACTGGTAATCAACTGCATAAAATCAGACTGGAAGCCAACCCTAACATAGTTGGGATAAGGCTATGAATAGTCAAAACCTAATTGATGGTGCATGCAATATTGCTCATGAGTAATTTCTAACACATAATGTAATAACTACTAGAAACCGAACACTTGAAAGATTTTTTGAAAAAAGAACTCCTAAAAGGATTACTTGATTCCAGGGAGGACGTTTGGACGTCAGTCCGAAATTCAGACTACTAATGTTGCGGATGGGAAGTTCAATCAAGCATACAGTTTGAAATACGTTTATGATTTTTTTTAAATTATAAATGGGCTTGCTTTTTACTTCAATCTTGCCCTAAGGGCAGAGATGATGTCGACGATGGAACGAGCTTACCCAGTAGAAGCCTGTTTACTCGCGACTTAAACAGATTAGGGTTATATGAACTCGGAAAAACCGACGCAGGCAGGGAATTCCACTCCTTGGCTGTGCGCATAATAAAGGACCCAGCAAAGCGCTTCGTTTGAATGTGTGGAATGTCGACTAGGTATCGGTGATACCCTGACGTACGTCTAGTCTCCCGATGGAAGAAGGGAGATGGTGGGATCAGCTCGTGGAGCTCTTGCGCACACTCTCCGAAGTACAGTCTGTAGAAGACCGACAGACATGCGACTTTGCGACGGTGGGTTAGGCTAATTTAACTGAAAACTGATGGTTTTTTAACTTCTCAAAAAAACACAAACCTGCCTTTTGTCTGCCTTAAATTGAATTGATAGTTCTCACACTGGGCACATATAATGGCTAGACAGACGACACAAAAAAAAAGACGGGTTGCACTCCGGGAGTGCCGGCAGAAGTGAAAACTTGATTATTAACGTTGAGCATGTTTGATATTTTGGAATGGTTAGGGAATAATTTTGCACCAATTGCTTTAACAGTATAAAAGTACTATCATTTATGTGGTAGAATACAATATTGATTTATTGCGCTATCGTACACAAACATGACAATTTATATTACATTAAAAATTTAACACTTTAAAACTATTACAATTATTTTACATTAAAAAGTTTATCTCTCCGAAAAATCAACTTTCATCCATAATTTCAACGACTTTTTCACCATCATCATTACCAGAACTATCATCGCCAATCTCTAAAACTGATACGATAGGTTTATGGTAGCTGAAGTAAGAAACGAACAGTTTTGATTCGAACCTATTTAAATGTCTAATAAAGACCGCATCAATAGTAGTTTTGTATTTCGTTGTGCTAAGATTGCGATCATTCAACATAGTTAAACCAAATTCATTATTTAAAAATTCAATTATTCCGCCATAACTATGCTAACCCATTTATTTTGTCTTTCCCTGTCCTCCGATCGGAACTCCGATTGGTAGGAGGAGCGGGAATATTTTTTCCCATGCCTCCGATTAAGCATCATAAAAACATTGTACAGTCTAGTTCAAAATAAATTATTTTTGTATTTTATTGACTGTACAGTCGACATCGTTAACGTTCAGGGTCAAAATGTCCAACTCCCACACGACTAGTCTAAGATCGATAGTTTCCGAGATATAGCCGTTTCAATTTTGACAGCTGTCATCCGAAATGTAGATCTCATTGAGATCTATCACTTGTCCCTACACACAACTAGTCTAACGTCGATAGTTTCCGAGATATAGCTGTTTCAATTTTGACAGCTGTCATCCGAAATGTAGATCTCATTGAGACCTATCACTTGTCCCTACACACAACTAGTCTAAGGTCGATAGTTTCCGAGATATAGCCGTTTCAATTTTGACAGCTGTCATCCGAAATGTAGATCTCATTGAGACCTATCACTTGTCCCTACACACAACTAGTCTTAGGTCGATAGTTTCCGAGATATAGCCGTTTCAATTTTGACAGCTGTCATCCGAAATGTAGATCTCATTGAGACCTATCACTTATCCCTACACACAACTAGTCTAAGGTCGATAGTTTCCGAGATATAGCTGTTTCAATTTTGACAGCTGTCATCCGAAATGTAGATCTCATTGAGACCTATCACTTGTCCCTACACACAACTAGTCTAAGGTCGATAGTTTCCGAGATATAGCCGTTTCAATTTTGACAGCTGTCATCTGAAATGTAGATCTCATTGAGACCTATCACTTGTCCCTACACACAACTAGTCTAAGGTCGATAGTTTCCGAGATATAGCCGTTTCAATTTTGACAGCTGTCATCCGAAATGTAGATCTCATTGAGACCTATCAATTGTCCCTACACACAACTAGTCTAAGTTCGATAGTTTCCGAGATATAGCTGTTTAAATTTTGACAGCTGTCATCATTATTATTATTATTAATTATTATTATTATTATTAATTATATTATTATTATTAATAATTTTATTATTATTATTTTTGGTTCTTTTTGTTTCTTCTCATTTAAGAGAGCATAAGAAACCTTACACGCGGGTCGAAACCAAGGATGTAAGGTGTAATTTAGATAGAGAAAGTGGATGATAATGTAGAAGAAGTCAGAAACTTTCGGGTGATTCGACAGGTGTTGAGAATGGTGGCTTTTTGTAGCATGTAGAGTGTGTTAGTAGGCATTTGTAGAGTGTTGAGGCTTTGTGTGAGAGATTTTGGTATAATACCAGTAGATGAGAGAACAATGGGGACTATATGAACAGTTTGTACATTCCATTGGGTTTTAATTACAATGGCAAGATCTTGGTACTTACTGAGTTTTTCGGAAATTGTGGCTTGGATATTATGTGAGTTAGGTATTGCTATGTCTATCAGATAAGCTCTTTATTGGTTTTGTCGTGGATGGTAATGTCGGGTCTATTGTAATGAATGGTTTTATCAGTTATTATAGTTCGGTCCCAGTAGATTTTTGTATCGTTATTTTCTAATGTTAATTCCGGTTTATATTTATAATACGGTATCATTTCAGAAACTAGTTTATATTTAAATGATAACTGTTGGTGTATGATGGCAGCAACTTGGTCATGGCGGTGTTTATAATCGGTTTGTGCGAGTGATTTACATGCTCCTGTTATATGTTGTATAGTTTCAGAGGCATTGTTGCAATGTCTGCACAAGTCAGTCGGCTGGTTTGGGTCTTTTATGATGTATTTTCTGAAGTTACGTGTAGCTATTATTTGATCTTGTATGGCCAGCATAAAACCCTCGGTCTCGGGAAACAATTCGCCTCGTTTGAGCCATTCGTTCGACTTTACTTTATCGACGTGTGGCTGGCTCAGGCAGGCTCGATGTCTTCCGTGTAGAGCTTTTTCAGACCATTCTGCAATTTTTTGTTGAGTACTTACAATATGTTCATTTGTTTGTGTGTTTATGTTTTGTAGGTTTAGTGGTGTTAATTTCTGATCTGCCTCCGTTACTTGTTTGTGTAGTAATGAGGTTTCTGATTTGTTATGAAAGTATGCTCTGAGTGAATGTATCTGTTTGTTGTGTAAATTGTGTATGTCTATTAATCCTCTGCCTCCTTCTTGGCGTGGCAGTGTAAGTCGTTGTATGCATGATTTTGGGTGATGTTTTCTATGTTTGGTTAGGAGTGTATGGATAGTGCGCTGCAGTTTTTTAATATCTGTCTTTGACCATCGTATGATTCCGAAAGAGTATGTGAGAATAGGTATTGCAAAGGTGTTGATGGCTTTAATTGTATTTCTTGAATTAAGGTTGCTTTTTAAGATAAGGTTGAGGCGGTGTGAGAATTTTTTGACCAGTTCTTGTTTGGCCATCTTTTGTTGTATTTGCCTGGACTGTTTAAAACCTAGGTATTTGTATGTGCTCTGTTCGTCCATAGGCTCGATCAATTCACCGGATAGAAGTGTATACCTATTATTTTGGGTTTTCCCTTTAACAATGGACAAAATTTTACACTTATCTACCCCGAATGACATACAAATATCATCAGAAAATTGTTGTGTGCAATCAGCTAGTTGGTAAAGCGCTTCTTTGTTAGCTGCATATAACTTTATGTCATCCATGTACATAAGGTGTGTTAGCTTGTATTGTGTGTTGTTGGTTTCTAGAGTGAATCCCGCGCCTGTTTTGTCTAACAAGTGTGAGAGTGGATTGAGTGCCATGCAAAACCACAGAGGACTTAGTGCATCTCCTTGAAAAATTCCACGTCTTATACGGATTGGTTCAGTTACTACGGTTGAGGAGGAAGAATTGATTTTTAGCACAGTTTGCCAATTTTGCATAGAAGTTTCAAAAAATAGTTTAAGTGTTGGGTGAATTTTATAAAGATTTAGTACGTGTAGCAACCAGCTGTGCGGAACTGAATCAAAGGCCTTTTGGTAATCTATGAACATTATGTGAATATCCGTTTTGCTTTTCACAGCGCTGTTCATAGTAATGGCGTCAATGGTGAGTTGCTCCTTACACCCTTGACTGTTCTTACGACAACCTTTTTGTTGTTCTGCCAAAATGTTATTTTTAGTTAAATGCTCATATACTATTTCGCTAACGCAGGCTGTTAGAATTTTGTACAAGGTTTGTAAACAAGTGATTGGCCGGTATTTCGCTGGGTTTATGGTGTCATTCGTGTCTTTAGGTATCATATAAGTTACTCCGTGTGTTATGTATTGAGGGAGTAAATGTGGTGATTTGATGAATGTATTTAGATGGTTATGTAAGGAAGGATGTATGGTTGTATTATTATTAATTATATTATTATTAATAATAATAATTATTATTATTAAGCGCCCTGCGCTGCCTAAACGAAACAGTAGGCCCAGGCATACATTTTCGCCGCGCCGTAGAGAGGGGATAGCTGTCTACTCTCCATCCGTCTTACGCTTTTTCGATCAGGGTCACGTGGTCACGTGTCCTGACGCGAGTTTAAGATTTTATACCCATCACAGAACAATTTCCCAAAGTGCTCAACGCCGCTAAAGAAGTTTTCACTTCAAAAAATTAAAGAAACAGCTTGAAGACTTACCGGAATCAGCTCTCAGCTCTTCACACGAAGAGTTAGGAGTCAGGGATAAAGCGCTGCCAGGAGTCAAGCTGGCGGAGTCACGAGGTTCAGGGTTGGCAAGAGTGGCTGATGATGGAGAGGACCCTGCGAGAGCCACGGCTCCCACCATGGCACCTGCTGCCACGGCGCTCGCCGCACTGCCCATGGCTGATTGGGGCCATTGAGCTTTCTCCCATCTGCGGAAAAAAACCTCGGTTAATATGAAGATCATAACTAAATGATTGCCGATAGGTTTAGGAGCTTGAAGCATTTAGATCCTTTGGTCCCTGGTATTGAGTTTCCACAAGGTAGACCGATGATTGTAAGATGCAGTTGATGTGGCGACACTTACACCCGTATCTATAATTAAGTCAGTGATAACTTGAGTAAAAATCATTATTTAAGATACGATTTTTTCTCTGTAGTTTAGTAATTCCTTGATGTTAGAACTATCAAAAGTTAGAATTCTTAGGTTTGCTTTCATTGGCGGTTCTAACTTCGCTTAAACTCTTGTCCATTGCATAAAAATGTATGCATATGTAATTACTAAAATGTATGCTTAATAGATACGGATGTTAGCGCTCGAATACTTATGTGCGCTTTCGATTTAGGTTTGTAAGTGTAGTAGTCGCCCACAGGTCTTTGTCTGGTGGTAAACCCATATATCAGCCCTAGATTTTTTTTTCTTTTCTTTATTTAAATGGTAGACTGAAAATATTTTTCATTTTTTATTTTCTATTTCCTTAGGATTTTATTCAGAATGCTTGTTGTGAGCATACGTCCAGATCCAGACCCTTATTACCGTATTCATTACTTACTTTCGGCAGCTTATACAGAGGCAAGTATGACAGGTTGCGAACAAAATTAGGTATACTTTTATCACTTTACATTTTTGAAATAACATAAATCGTAATCAAGTTTTTATCTCACTAACTTCATGTCAGCAAAAATACCTCAAGCTTGTTACGAGTACTCGTAGATATTTTTAGTCATAATCTTAGCAGCCCCAAGTTTGATGAAAGGCCAAGGGTATTAATTGATCGGTTACCCCGTGTCTGCCCAAGTTCTCGATTGTGGGCATCTTTTTGCTATTAAGGCTGTCTGCCATTATAATGAGAACATTTCAATAGCAGAACCCATTAAACGTGTCATCATCAGCCTATAATGTTCCCACTGCAGGGACTCAGGCCTCCTCTCTAGGAGAGGGATGGGCTATAATCTACCACGCGGGCCCAGTGCGGATTGGTAGATGTCACATATCTTCGAATTTTTTGGTTCAAAGACATGCCGGTTTCCTCACGATGTTTTCCTTCACCGTTTTGAGAACAGTGGTGATGAAATAAATTACACAAAGTAATGTGCCTGACGGGGTTCGAACCCACGACTCACTGATCGTAAGTCGGGGCCACCACCACTGGGCCACCACTGCTCTCAAACGTGTAATTCATGTAAACTGAAGCTGAATTTGTTTTGGTTAACAAAATTTTGATTCACTCTTTCGTGCATTTGCAATTTATGGTGAAGCTTGTAGGTTAGTGGCGAGATGGGTAAAACCTGGATAAGGCTGACATAGAAAGAAAAGAGAGGTCCCCAGCAGTGCTGAATGCAGGTGATATGGTGAGATTGACATTGCTTGACCGCGGTTTCAATGCATTTTAGACTATTTGCCTATCATTCACATTCCTTCGAGCAAATCTTTAAAGAATGCACTCTTAATTCAATGCACTTAGAACAATTTATTGTACTCCTGGCCAAATTCTACACAAACCATTTTCACAGTTTGTGCCAAATATCATTAGCTTTCTTCAAAATAATCTCGTAGTAGGTATAAATATGACTAGTACCTAACGATATAAAATCATTTATTCTAAACGCAAGACTAGTTCAAAGCTGTAAATCTGTTCACACCTCGCTTTGTACATGAAATTATTGGCACATTATTATAATGGTGAATGTTTCAGTAATTGTACCTATACTTAGCAGTATTGTATTGAGCACAATACAATACAGTAAACAGTAAAAAGCTCTAGTTTAGCATACTAGAGCTTTTTACTGTTTAGGTATATGACCGATATTTATATAAATAGCTTTTGGGAATCCCTGATTGATTTAAATCCGTAAGTTAAATAATCTAATTATTTCCTTCGTGACTGCATCCGATGGTTTAGATGTCGCAATCGCGTCCGGTGAGCACGAGAACCTGGATTCAACTCAAGGGTCGGACAAATTGTAACGGGTTTTTGCATTTGGAATTATTTAGTAGCAGGCACAGAGTGTGTTGTGCCTGATGACAATAGGCTTGTCCCCTTTTACATGGCACTCAAACATACTTAACTGGCGAAATGTGGGTGCACTTTTGCCTAATCCTTTGGGTATTACAGGCGTGATGTTATATAATATACTAGTTTTTGCGTGAAAATGACGATTTTCCATACAAACTTTAATTCCCTATTTAACTCCCTTAGGGGTTGAATTTCGAAAAATCTTTCCTTATTCCTTGTCTACATTATAAAGGGAACCTCTTTGCAAAATTTGGCTTTCTAGGTCCAAGCGTTTGGGCTGGGCGTTGATGAGTCAGTCAGTCAGTCAGTCAGGACTTCTCTTGTTATTTATATAGATAGATAGATAGAAGATAGAGATGTTTTCTCAATGTAAGCAAGGTCATGAGGATCAGAAATACGATGGATGAATTGTGTGCTTCGCTAGAAGGGAGTGTCTGTGATGAGAGCTAATGAACTGGATGGATGAAGAATGCAATGCTGGGCTGACCCCAAACATATTACGATATTATCAAGGACATCATTATAATTATTTTAATTTACATTTATTAATTATTTTAATTTTAAATATGTGACATTATGATTATTTTTAATTTTAATTTGTTGACATGTACCAATTTAATCTGTAAATTCTAATGTAATTGTGTTTTGTCTTATTTTTCTAGTATTTTTATTGAATGTACCTAATTGCCAATTATGATCACTTGTGATTGAAATAAATGAATTATTAATATGATAATATGTATCTGTTTGTTTTCACTACGTATTTTCTGCAATTTACTTCGGTTGCAGTGATTGTCTAGTGGTGTGGCAATCGTCGGAATACCAAGCCACGTCTCCAGTTCGAACCTAAGCCACGCACTTCAGATCTGGGATGTGCGTGCTAAATAAGGTCCCATTAAAATAGGTGGACAAATTTTAACACAGCGTTCTGGTCTAACCAAAGATATCTCTACAAAAAAAAAAAAACATTAAAAAACTGTTTCTTTTTTTGACTTAAAATAATAAATTGCCGGCACTCTAGGACAAACTCATCCTTTATGAGCAGGTACTTAAATACGTTTTTCTTATTATTTTTTTTACCATCGTCCTTATTTTGGTGGTCTGAATGATTTCTGAAAATTTGTCCACCTATTTTAATGGGACCTTATATATTAGGGAAAAATCAGTAAGTATGCCTGAGAGATTTTCGACGGCATGGTAGACTGTAGAGCCAAGTCCTGGCCCATGGGCGAAAAAACACTCTGACATCAGGCTAGCCACTAACCACTCGATAAAGAAAGACTACGCTACTTGTAATACAACAATAAATAGATTTGATGAAGACATTTTATGATATTTCTTTGTCAACCTTGGTCAAACAATGCATACAGCTAGGTTATAAGGTAACTTATCAGAAGATTTTTTAAATAAAGAACAGACAAAACCCAGTAAGTGTCGGTTAAAGCAATGTTTTTGCACTGTAAGCAATAATTTTTCTCGCCAGGAAAAACATTATATCTGCGTTTAAGTGGTTTTGTCATGATTCACGTTAAATTATCAACAACAATTTAATAACTGAGTAAGGAGACTAAATATTTCTACTTAGTATTAGCAATTACCCATTTGGCGAACATAAATATTTCGTTTAATTAAATTCATAAAAAAATGCTGTCTAAACTCTATTCTTTAAAACATAAGAAAACATTGCGACTACAGGAAAAACCACTAGTCTGCAGCGTTTATCAAGCCAATCCTTCATTTTTCCTACTTGTTTTGAGAATTAAGCTATTTTTCTTCACCACCCGAATAATGAATACAATAAGAAATCAAAATACACGTACTCGCCTCTTTATCAAGTATTTTAATAGAAATTTTACGATTCGAATTGGGTTTTGAAGTAAGGGCACGA
Organism: Diarsia mendica; assembly: GCA_949316265.1. Taxonomy (NCBI): domain Eukaryota; kingdom Metazoa; phylum Arthropoda; class Insecta; order Lepidoptera; family Noctuidae; genus Diarsia; species Diarsia mendica. The sequence continues at coordinate 24,629,022 of OX438893.1, read as the reverse complement.
AATGTCTATAACTCTATACAATCCTCAAGAGTGACTATTTCATGAAAAAGGCATTCTTGAGGATTGTATGAACTGAGACCGTTGTATTGGTGATTTTAATCATTATTACTCAGTAAAAAAACATTCGTCATTGCCATTTTATTTAACACTAGCGGACGTCACGCGGTTTCACCCGCGTAGTTCCCGTTCCCGTGGGAACACATAGATAAAAAGTAGCCTATGTCACCCGGGATAAATGTAGCTTTCTAATGGTAAAAGAATTTTTAAAATCGGTTCAGTAGATCCCGAGATTACCCCTTACAATTTAACAAATATACAAACACACAAACTTTACTTCTTTATAATATTAGTATAGATAGTATAGATATAGATAGTATAGAAGTATAGATACGACTTGATACTGACCGGGAAATTCCAAAAATAGTAAGAAAATTCGAATTTCACGGGCTACCTTGTCGCATCAACCTTAAGAAAAGGAAGTTATGCAATTCATCATTTTCCTACTCTTATCCTAATTTATTGACATCGGCGTAGCATGACTTCTTCTTCCATATTTCTATTTATCTCATCATCTTAGCAGTCATCACCTTTCTGACTATAACATCCTTTACACAGTCTATCCGTCGTTTCTTTGGTCTTCCTTTACTTCTATAGACATCTACATCTATACTCAATATTTTTAACCGACTTCTAAAAAAAGAAGGAGGTTCTCAATTCGGATGTTTGTATTTTTAACTCCGTCAAATGAAAGTGAATCAACAAAACTCAAAAAAAAAAACTACATTGTCCACATTATGACTCAAGGGGATCGGACAAAAAAAAACTAATTAGTCCGTCAGATAGATTTCCAAAAATTATTGGACACGTATTTTTTCTTTTTTCACGTAAACTTAAAATGTAGACGATACAGTGCTTCGAAAACTCGTGTGACGTCATATGATAGTACATTTTGACGACACAAGTGACGTTTCAAGCACGGAACAGAAAGAACAGTGGAAATGCTAAGTAGGCGTAGCACGGCTGTCATATCTTTGCACTGTACTGCAAACTCTCAAATTTTTGACTTAGTCGTGTTTTGACATCGCTTCGAGTCGCTAGTCTCCCGCCTATTTAATTTTTGCATTAATATGCCGTATTGTCACGTATTGTGCAATTTTGGAGCGTAAAAATGACTGTAGAAAAAAAAAAAGCTTAAAAACGGAGGTGTTTCCTATCATCAGTAGATACGATTTTATTTGTTTTCTAATAAAATCGTAGTTAATATCAATTTTCTAAAATTTCTTAAAAATGTGACAATCTGTCACATTATTAGAAAATTATAATCAACCTTTTCCCATTGAAATAAAGTTTATTTCAGATCGAATGTCGATTGTTATATTTTGAACAAGGATCTTTTTTGTTCTCGAAAGTTCCATGCTACTCAATTAGTGATGTGGTTAAGATCGGTTGCAGATTTGATCGTTAGATATCGATAAAATAAAACAATGTTTTACTTACTGTTTAACATTTCAATACAAAGATCCTAAAAAAAAGTATCTCTCTATATCTATCATTCATTAATCATAAATGTTTTGGGTTTCCCAAAGACGCACGCATCCGCAGTCGGGTAAAAAGTCAATATAATTTCTCTTTTATGTTAACTCCTTAGAATTTTCTCATTGAAAAACTCTGTTAGTATTTATTTGTTTGGGTTTGTTGTAAATAGTTTTATGTACCTAAGTAATAAAATATTGTATTTTATTTTGTTTTATTATTTACATTTATTATTAGGTACAATTATTTGTTTATTTATTTATTTATTAAAACTTTATGCACAACAAAATCGTACAAAGGCGGACTTAATGCCTTGGGCATTTTCTACCAGTCTACCTTAGGGTGATGCAGAGACAATACATAGTAGGTGCAAAACAGAAAAAAAAAACGTAATAGAAAAGATATATACCTAAATTATAAGAATAAATACATACATATATACATACATAAAATACACACATCAACACGGTCTAGGGATATTTTTAAAAAAGCGAATTACTATCAATGTGTTAATTTTTTATATGACATGTATATATTTAAAATATGCGTTATTTAATATTCTACCATTTTTTAATAATGGTTAAGGTACTGATTAAAATTTCAGGATTTTATGGAAAAAAAATGAAGCATAGACGGAAACCGTATATGAATTAACTTTTAATTTGTGAGTAAAAACTGAAAAAAATAGAAAAATCATTTAATTTGTGTTTATAAACTTGAAGTTAGTAGTCTGAGAAAGCGCCCATGATGTTCGAATCATAACACATCGGCAACGATTCGGCATGCTCAGAACAAGGTTGTCAATGTCTTGCTGCGGAATATTGTCCCATGTCCTTCTGAGGTGCGCAAAAAGTTGATCTTCTGTAGCCAAATTTTCAGGAACTTCCTTCAGAGCTCTTCTTTGCAGCATATCCCACGCATGCTCAATGGGATTTAGATCTGGCGATTGAGCAGGCCAGTCTAAGGCCCTAACATTATGTGTATGTAACCAAGCTGCTACCGTTCTCGCCGTGTGTGCCCGGGCATTGTCGTGCATGAACAGGAAATCTTGCCCCATTTGTGTTCTGTGGGGCAAGATTACGGGCCCCAGCACCTGTTGGACATATCGTTCTGCCGTCATATTGCCCCGCACCCAAACGTGATCCGTCCGTCCTCCAAGACGAATTCCTGCCCAAACCATAATTGTTCCTCCTTGGTATGGGTGAACTTCCTGAGGGTTCTGGAGACGGCTCCATCGTCCAGGAACTCGCCAAACACGCGTCCTTCGTGAATCTGGATGGAAGCCGAACCTGGATTCATCCGTGAACAGCACATTGGACCATTGCTCACGGCCCCAGTCCACGTGGTTCCGAACCCATTCTAATCGTCGTCCACGATTGCCTCTCCGTAAAGGTGGGACCTGGAGTGGTCTACGAGAGCGTAGATTGCTTTCATGCAGTCGCCTTCTTACAGTTTGGTCACTCACAAGCACTTGGTGTTCCACTCGCAGCCTTTGGACCAATTGAGTCGCCGTTGCATTTGGTTGACCTCGCGCAGTAATTTGCAAAAATCGGTCTTGTCTGGGGGTAATGATGCGACTTGGCCCCCGGTGCCTCTCCGCTACTTCACCTGTGGCACGATAGCGTGTCCACAATCTTGAAATTACATTTTGATGGGTCCCTATGGCCTCAGCAGCATTACGCTGAACAGATCCAGCTTCCAGCATTCCCACAGCTCGTAACATCTCCGCCCTCGTCAAATGCCGGCGTTGCATGGCTACAATACCTCAATTTTAACTTTATCTTTCGTTTAAAAATGAAAAAAAACTGTAACTAAACGTAATTCGTATTGTTTTCTAAATTTCGCACAAATGAAAATTCCCTCTCCTATACATCAAGACATTTTTATGCCACCGAAACAAAAGAATTTTTACAAAATTTGAATTTGGAATTAGTCTGAGATAAATTACAAACAAATCGGTGTATTAAAGATTCCAATGCGGCCAGTACTTTTCGAGTTATTTAATTGAGTATGAAATATCCCTAGACCGTGTTGAGGTGTGTATATAAAGTTTTGAAAGATAGGCAAGGAAAACTATAACAACTTAATTTTGAGCCGAATCGGCCAACTTCTTGTGAATGTGTTCACGAGCTTTTATAATACTACAAACTTTTTTTCAAAATAAATTGGTTATCTATCGATATCGATAATATTGATAAAAGCTTAATGTGTCTCTTCCTATGTAGAATTTGTGAGTTACGCTGGTTGTGATTGAAATTGAAACGACCAATCAAACAAATTGTGTAGTTGTAGTGCACTGTATGATTAATGGTTTGATTGTGTTAGTTTGGCGACACTGGTTCCGATACAGATTTCGTCACATACCACTTCTACAGAGTTTTTTCTGTTCTGTGGTTTCAAGCCCCACTCCAAGATCTTTGACGCGTTTTATCTTCGTAATTTTTTATTGATTTGATAAAACAAAAAACACGTATTCAATATTTTTCGATAATCTAACTTACGGACTAAACAGAATCTTAATATTTTGACCCAGTCCGATCCCCTATTATGAACCACTAAAAAGTGAAAAATAAAAACTTTTTAACAAAAAATAAAACCGCCTTCAAAAAAAACACACGAAACAGTGAAAAATAAACTTTAGAAGAAAAATCAGCTTCTGAAGTCGGTGACAAAAACATGAAATCAAACAAACAAAAGTCACCGACTTCAGAAGCTGGTTTTTTTTATGTACATGTCCATACCACGATAACGAAACTCCAGCCACCGTTTTTTTGGTCTTCCTCTACTCTTCAGTTTTCCCAGTTTCGCTTCCAACATTGAATTTTTAAACGTCATCCAAGATAAATTACATATTTCCGCCATGTACCTATAATTTTATATTTTTTTGCGCGTCAGATATATTTGAATCGTTTATCATTTTCGTTCACTCTTTCAAAAAATCGTTCTTCATTAATCATAAATAAATTAATGGTCAATGCCTTTGCTTCATATACTTTGATTAATGTAGTGTCTACCTACGCACATGGTCTGATTTTTATTTCCTGTAAAACTATGTTACCAACATCACTATCACTACATACTATAAAACAAAGTCGCTTTTTGCTGTCGGTCCCTATGTACTCCATGCTATGTATTGCTTAAGGTTGAACAAGCCAGTCATTCTTCCATACAAACTTACGAAGGTGATTACTCCTCTGTTTGACGGTGTAGGTTCAAAATTAAAAATTGTATCAACTGGTCTTATCATTATCTAGGTCTGTATGGAAGCAGAATTGGAAAAAAAAAATTGGTTTGGAAGTTATGAGCGTCGAAACTTTCATATTTTAGCACTAATTTTAACCATCTTTGGACGTAAATAAGTTACGTATATAGTACGAAAATGAAAAAAGTGAAACCATACAGACATAGATTAGTTATTAAAGAATTAAAATAATTTTATTTTGAACAGATACATTCAATGGATTTTTCATGAAACCAAATATACCAAAGGTCTGCATAGAAACAATCGCGCGCCCGTTTTAGTTGTGTCTCTTTCGCTCCATGCATTTCGCTCACGATGTCGGATGAAATAGCATGCATTTAGCCCCGCCCACCAACTAGTTCGTGCCGTTGGCTTGTTTACCCTTAAATCATCAAAACTACGCAACGGATTTATATGTGGGTTTTTTTAAAACTCATGACCTTTCTAATGGGATTTGCAAAAACCACAGAACGTCACTCACTACAATCCTAACATACTTATTTTGCTTCGTCCACGTTTATACATACACGCACTCCAGAGTACAGTCGAACAAGGTAATAAGTAGGTATATAATACAGCCAGCTAACTTGTATTTGCTTTTAAGATTATACAGATAGGTACATTTAGAGACTGATGTCAAACGATACAGTTTTTGAAAAACAAAATTGCAATCAATTTTTTTTAGTGTTCTAGAATTATAAAGAACTCTACCTGTATATTTATTAGCTTGTTCGACTGTACCTACACTACGTACCTGACTCTCATTTATTGTTCTTTGACTGTCTAAGTTTAACATAAAAGTTTTTTGCGAGCTTATCACCGCCTATACTACTAAACATGGGGTGCTAATTATTCTCAATATGGAATAACGCAATAACACTACCAGTTGAAGTATGCATTGCCGCTTCAGAAAATTACTAGTAGCTCAAAGTGAGTCTCGATTATTCAATGCTTAAACATAATTATTGTTTGTCAATCTATGTTTGAACGAGTATAGTAATGTGTTAATAGGACCAGTAGAACTAATGGGAGTTTTTGTTCCCACTAGTTCTATCGTAGGACTACGCAATAGAACTATACTCCGTCCAACGAGACGAACTAATATGGCGCTCTCTCCCTTGCACAATCGTATGAAAGTGATAAGGACGCAGCTCCGACTTAAATGGCCAGGATTGGTTAATGGGCGTGGCTAATTCATGAAAATGTTAGGCTGCGTTTACATCGTTGATCTAAATCGCTTACTAACTCTGTCATCTAAAAATAATAGTTTTTTTACAAATTACAATCTGTAATTGAAAGCAAATATTGAGTTGTTGTGTATAAAACAAATATATGCTAGGATATGAACAAATTAAACAAAAAATATTTTCTTTTTTTTCTTTTCTTTCCAAGTCAACAAGTATGCAAGAATCAGTCCAAAAAACACGCCAAGTCAACAAGTAAGTAGGAATCAGTCCAGTAAACAAGCCGGGTCAACGTAAAACCGAACACTGTGAACACACTGAAATAAGCACCAAACAATACGTCCGCACCGCTCAAGAGACAGAATCGGATTGATATTTGGTCGCAACGTGTACGCGCCCTAAGTTCCTTATCTCCAACCAATGACGTTCAGCGCTTGATTTCCCCATTAGTTCGTCTCGTTGGACAGAGTATAGTGGGAATGATCCATTGAAATGGCCCTACCTACATAAATTTTATTCTAAATTGAATGTTGAACAACAACTCCACATAAAAGCATTGCAATAAGAATTCTACTACTCGCCATTGAGTTTCAAAATAGCATCCAATAATTATCAGTTTGAATAAAACACAAATATTTACCTAAATGCCGCTTTAACTCTTGTCCACTTCGAAACTTTAGACTTCTCAACTTCTTTCATGAAGATGCCTTCGGACCTCCTTCTTAGAGGAGAGCCAGGAGCAGCATCACTGTCATCCCCTCCCGCAGACCTCGACCTTTGCTTCCTGAGCAGTGACCCTCCGAACCTCGCATGACCTTTCCACTTTGACCCTGACCTCTTCATACCTCGGTTCCCCATCATCACAGAATCAAAGAGTATTTGTCCATATTCACACTCAAACTCGGCATCTAAAGCTTCGTTTATCTGTTCCAATTCTTTAGTTTCCGACTTCAACCTTTCATTCTCATTGTCTATCCTCTTATGGGCATTGTGGAGTCTCTTCAAATGATTAACATCCTTCAATCTTTTCAGAAGACGGGTGTTATGTTCTTTTAAGGTCACAAACTGGTCTAATAGTTCTAGTAACTGTTCTAGCTGATCCAGAGCTTGGATGGTGTCTTTCGTTCTTTGAGCCACTTCCTTTCCTCGCCTGGAAACGGCGTCGTTTTGGTCTCGCAGCCTTTGCAGCATGGTTTCGCATATTGCTTCGGGATCTGTGAGTTCTCCGTCATTAAGAGACCAGTACTCTTCAGGCGGGGATGGACCTGCCGTGCAGGGAGACGAACCTTCAGCATCGGAAGGTGTTTGGGGGGATTTCACGGAGAGAGTAACAGGCGGTTCTCCTCTACGCCTCTTGTGTAGAGATGTGCCACTTGGCGGTAATTCAGCCAAGTCTTTTGGCTCTTTTCGTTCAACTTTGCTATTCTTCTCATCTTCTGCATGAGCTACGTCGGTGACGTCACTGGCTTCTTTGAGTGACGTCATAGTGCAGCCGCAGAGTGTCGGTTTGTGTCTGGACTATTTATAAATGAAAATAAAAACACGTGCATCGTCCGGTGGCGCGGCACGACAACTTATAACGGAATGCATTTTGATACCATCGTGATTTCCATTTAAACATTATTTTAATGTCTACACTTTTTTTGGGCATAAATAGGATTATCACATTACACTTTATATACGTTCATATCATGGTACACTTTCACATACACACTTCAGTTAAACTATTTTAAAGCTCTATACTTTTTATTTTTATATTTAAATATAAATAACAAAATGAAGTACTATTTTTATTGTTTTATGTATTGAATAAATAATTATGTATCAATTATTTAAAACATTATAAACTGTTCATTATTTAATTGATGGTAAGCGCCGCCCAACGCGTATGCGCACGTACGGCGGGCGGGCGGCCGCGCACTGCCGAACTTTGTCGAGCGCCGGCGGAAACGCACGAAACTTTCCGAGCACGTATTTTTAACTTTAACATTCCTTACATTGTAGGCGTAGAAAAATGTTCCTTATTGCGGTGTGTTAGGGTTTAATTGTTATGTAAAATGTAATTTTGTTGTAATAATACATTCTTAATGCTAACACGCTGCTTCCGAGCCGCAAGCCCATTAACCCATTTATGAAAAAGGGACTAAAAATCTCGTTTTATGTTTTTGTACGCGATTTAGCAGCTGATTTTTAAACTGAACATGTAAACGTGACTGAAAAGCTTTCACCTCAGTATTACAAACGTGAAAATACTTACATAACATAACTAGTACTTTTAATACGTTAAAGCTGGTCTTCTTCTTATCGTGTGGGCAGCAAGGTCCAACGACCCCACACACCCTATACGTGTCAGAGTTTCTAAACCGCCGCAAGGGCCTCTGACATGGTTTGACGACCGCCATTTGGCGGCCGGGACCACCGGCTTATACGTGCCTTCCGAAGCACGGAACCATCTTTTTATCAGACAATCAGGTGATTCAAGCCTGTAATGTCCTAACTAAACTGGAAACAACTACACAAAGTAAGCTTCCCGTGGGAATCGAACCCACGACCACCGGGTCACAAGGCAAACGCCTAAGCCACTCGACCACGGAGGCAGTTAAAGCTGGTTAGAAACTCAGTTATCAGTGAAAAATGATCTTCTCGAAAGTCACTGCTGTGGACCAGAGATGTGATTTGTGAATCACACTACCTATTATTTTCACAATTCAACATAAGGCTTATGATCGAGTCGTCAGTCCAAAGAGTTTGTAGCTCAGTAGACGAGGCCCACTAGGGCCAGTGCCTGCCAGAGTTGCGAAATTTGTTCAAAAGAGTAACCGCGACATTAGAAGAAGAATTTAAGAAGGAACACGGATGTGTTTGAGTCATTAAGAGCGTATGCTACCTCAGATTAGCAACCCTATTTGTGGTGGTTCAAACTTCGCTTGAAATACTGTGAGAATAAAGTTCTAATCAGCTTGCACTACAAAGCGGTTGTTACGTCTTTCGCTGCGGCCGAATAGTGCGAAATTAGTGGTATTTTGCGATTTACAAAAAAACTAACGATTGGACTAAAAAAAAATTAAGTTCAAAAATCTAAAACCCGACTACTAACAAAATCGCGGTCTTAAAAGTAGAAAACAAGAAAATAATTCTTGTCTGATATTCTTCGTAGTCGCATGCCACTGATACCTGATGCTCCTTCATGGCGTTCTCATTGATACAGAAGTCAGCTGCTAATTGCCATTAGCAAGGTGGCATGCGACTACGAAGAATATCAGACAAGAATTATTTTCTTGTTTTCTACTTTTAAGACCGCGATTTTGTTAGTAGCCGGGTTTTAGATTTTTGAACTTAATTTTTTTATTTGAATTTTATTTTTGTGTGTACTTAACTATAATATAATACATATTTGTAATGTGCTCGCCAAGCCCTTTCATTTGATACCAAACTTGCTATGATTATCTCAATTTAATATTTTTTGAGGTAAGTTTTTGACATTTAAATTCCGTCATAAAAAGAATTTATAAAATTTATATAGCCTATGTCACCCGCGCTATTCTTACGAATCTATTGACACCTAATTTATTAAAATCCGTTCAGTAGTTTAGGCGCTACGGTGGAACATACATACATACATACATACATAGACTGCCAAAATCATTACCCTTCCTTTTGGCTTCGCCGTAGTCGGGTAAAAAAGTAAAACCCTAGTATATTTTCTCAAACATGCTTGGAAATTTGAGCATTATTTTGACAACCTTCTTCGAGATAAATCGAAATTGCTGTACTGGCCAGATACATGCGACCAGCGGCCGGAAAAAGTTGTATGAAAATCCATATCTGTCGTGTTTAGCGGCCAAATAAATTACTTATTAAACCTTGCTAAACTCATATCTGTCGTGTTAACTCGTTATTTAAAAATGGAACGATCTTTTACTCTGAACCATAGCAACCAAGGAGGTTTTATTTAAATTTCGAATTGGCTGAACTCTTCAACGCGTGAAAAATTATTGTTGTTTAGGTGATTTTGAAAAGTAAATTGTATTTAATTTCCTCGCATAATTTGAGAAAAGTACTATACAAGCCTTGGCCACAACTAGGCATTGATGGACTTACGTATGTGTGCCTCGGCTTCGCCTCGGCCCACATTTACACGTTCGTCCATCAATGCCTATGTTGCTGCCCGCTGCAGTAATGTACTATACTTGTAGAATTATTTGGCAAAAAAATCAGAACGATGACATTTATTTTAGTATGGTTTTTACTCGTTAAAAGAAATTTTTAGAGGTATCTTCGCGATTTTTTTCTATCGAGCAAAGTTAGTTGTATTATGTTTTCTACAGGATATATGTCACTAGCATATATCCTGAAGAATATCATATATTTTTCTGATGTTGATTACTGCACAGCAGTGAATCATATACTTTTACGCATTATAAAACTCGCGTTTGAGGTACCATAAGCTCTTAAGAGTCTAGCACACTCTTGGACTCATTAAATTATTTCCAACACTTTAAAAAAAGTCTTTGGAAATTCACCGATGGCTTTTCTGTTCCTTGTAATCATAATTGTCTAAAAGTTGATTGGTTTCTTTCGTTTTATTCGGCAAGTTGCAGTGGCAACGCAATCCAATTTCATGTGAAGCTAAAAACTTGTTTTGATGCTAGATCCAGCGACCTGCATATTTTAATGGCACTAAACATCCTGAAGAGAAAAACATGAAGAGCTCGTGGCTAGGTAGTGAAGCGTAGATCAATCTTCGGGTAAAGCTTCGCTTGCCTAAGTTGGCCAGCCGATGGATGACCAATTACTTCTGCGGATAAAACGTAAGTAGTTCATCCCGGCTGTCATTAAATTTGTAGATCTTTGACAGTCGTAACAGGTAGCCATCATCATCATCATCATCAACAGCCTATTAATGTTCCCACTGCTGGGACACAGGCCTCCTCTCTTTGAGAGGGAATGGGCTATAATCTACCACGCGGCCCAGTGCGGATTGGTAGATGTCACATGTCTTCGAATTTTTTGGTTCTATGACATGCCGGTTTCCTCACGATGTTTTCCTTCACCGTTTTGAGAGCAGCGGTGATGAAATAAATTACACAAAGTAATGTGCCTGCCTGGGTTTGAACCCAAGACCTACTGTTCGTACTTACAGGTAGTCAGTGGCCCTAAAATATGGCAACCAGTCATACTCCGGGGTATCATAATTATGACCCAGTGCGTACTAAGTGGGTATACACTAACCTAAAGTATCATACATACACTTGGCAGCATAATGATGTTTTGCTTTTCTTAAAAATGTTTACATTTACTTTTCATATTACCCAGTATTAACTGGGTTGTGGGGGTCAGATAGGCAGTCACTCCATGTAAAATACTGGTATTCAGCTGCATCTGATTAGACTGGCAGCCAACCCCAACGTGGTTGGGATAAGGCTATACAAATTATGGTATCAAACAGCAAAAAGGGTCTACATTTTACTTTGTTCTAAATTTACAGAAAAGTTTAGGTACTTACTTTTTATTACTTTTCCACATTATGCTACCATGAAGGTAGAATTATCAAACAAGAAATATTTTTGTTAAAAAATCGAAAAGACTGGCTTGTTTGTAATTCTTTTTGACATGTCAATTTTCATAATAAAAAGAAGAATAGTGGTCAGTCGAAACAAAGAAATTTACTGTAATGTACACATTTTATACTTAGTTTGAAAAAATATTTTTTATTTAGTTTAATTTTTTTTGCAAAATTTATAATTTAACGTTCTGACAAATATCCTGTTCCCGCAGCAAGGAATACATAAGTGGTATGTATTTAATTATTTACCTGGATAAAGTGTGTAAAAATTTCAAACCCGCTTTGGAACCCTACCTACCTTATTCTTTCTCCAAAGATCCTTGCAAGCGATGCTTATAGCACCTCGACACACCATCGTACGGCCCTTATGGCGGTTTTCACGGATTAAGTCCGATGAGAACCAGTCGTGTGGCTACCATGTCAGCTGTCCCATTGATCTCATCATGTTTAGTCTCAATATTGCCCCCAGTTAATCAACACGAGACGTTACATTTTTTTTCCGAGGGTGGGAAATTATCAAATTAATCCTATAAGCGGAGCGGTAGGAGGTGTCAGACTTCTGACTAAAAACCAACCAAGTTCCTCCTTATCCCTTTGTGTTCGAGGCCGCGGTATCTTTTTCGAACAACCATATCTAGCAGTTTATGATACCCGTTACAAATCTTTCATTTTTGCATGAGTCAGACGTGTCGGTGTCTGCAGGTGACCTTTGAGCTGGATGACACGTGGTGCCATGGAAAATGAAGACGATCAAAAGAAGAAAATCAACGATGACGTCGTGGTGTTCATGCGGAAACGAAGCGAAACCGAGGCGCCTATGTACACTGCCAGGTTGAAGACTTACGTCGACTTCCAGCGGAAGTGGGTATCAGACAGTATCAGTAGCATCATAATCATCACCACCACCAGCTCCATCACCATAATCACAGTCTTAAGATGTCCACTAATAACTCTCACAAATGTCGCTATTTCGGCCAGAATTTCGAGGGAATAATTTATTTAGTAGCATGATGCTACAGTCACATAGTATAGCTAATCATGGTTCATTCTTAAATCAAATAATCATGTAAGTAAGAAGCTATAAAATAAAATAAAATAAAAATAGCCTTTATTTCTACTACTTTAACAAGTTTCTTAAGATTAGTATTATTTATGTATTAAAATATATAGATGCATAACTTTGTGTATATTTGGCGCAGCCGATTGCACACACGCTTTTATTCTTTTTTTCTGTTATATTTTTTTTTTCATTTCATTTTCTTTATTGTTTGTTGTGTGCACTTGTGGCATGTACTAAATAAATATGTTTTCTTTCTTTCTTTATATATATATAAGTATGTAGGTATATTTAATCTTTATTCGTAGCAGTCGCCTCTTCGGCGTAGGCCTCTCCTAAACCTTTCCACGTATCACGTTCCCGTGCTTCTCGCATCCATAGGGGTCCACATCTCTGATGGAAGATGTCTCTCCACCTTTTACTTGGTCTCCCTTTTTTCCTTCTCATTTATCTTGGGATCCACTCTGTTAGGCGTTTTGCCCATCTGTCGTTACTCATCCTACAGATGTGTCCTGCCCAATGCCATTTGAGTAGTCTTGTTCTTTGCCTTACATCAATTATTTTTGTTTTTTTCTTGATTTTGATGTTGCTGACCTTATCTGATAGTTTTAGACCAAGCATACTTCTTTCCATTTTGCGTTGGCAAATAGCCATTCTTCCTTCGTCTTCTTTTCTCAGTGACCACGTCTGACAACCATATGTCAGGCATGGTAATATCACTATTTCGTAGAGTTTTTTCTTTATATTTATATTGATATCGTTATTTTTCATTATTTCTTTATATCCCCAATATTTCTTCCAAGCTAGAGTTATCCTTCTTTCCAATTCTTTGCCTGTGTTTTCAAATGATACTAATTGTCCTAAATATATATAGGTACTCTTTCACATAATCAATCTTTACATTTGTAATCGTAATGTCCTGAGGGTCTCCATTGGTTAAAATTTTTGTTTTCGTCTTGTTCATTGACAAGCCCACCTTTTGACTTTCAATTGCTAGTTCGGTCATCATACTCTCTAATTCAGTGGCGCTTTCTGCGAAGATCACTATGTCGTCCGCGAAACGCAAGTGGTTCAGAAGTTCTCCATCTACTTGTATTCCTTTCTTTTCCCAATCTAGACGCCTGAAAATAGATTCGAGCACTGCTGCGAACAATTTTGGAGAGAGTGGATCCCCCTGCCTTACTCCTTTTTGTATGGAGAATTCTGCACCTTCACGTTCTAGACGCACTTTGGCAAGACCTTTTGTGTATATGCTCATAATTAAATCAACATACTTCTGACTGACACCTTGTTGTGTAAGTGATGTCCATATAGCTTCGAAATGTAGAGAGTCAAATGCTTTCGTGTAGTCTTTAAAGCACATATAAAGTGTCATTCCATACTCTTTTACTTTTTCGATTACTTGTGATACAGCTTGTATGTGGTCTATAGTCGAGTAACTTTTCCGAAAACCTGCTTGCTCGCGCGGTTGGTGTTCGCCTAGATTCTTTGTTATCCTGTTTAATATAATTTTTGAAAAGATTTTGTACAAAGACATGAGACTGATTGGTCTATAGTTACCTAGATCGCTTCTATCTCCTTTTTTGAATAGTAGTATGATTGTAGATTTTGACCATTGATCTGGTGTGGCTCCGGTTCTAAGTATATTATTGAACAATGCTTGAAGAGGTTTTAAAAGAATGGTGGATAGTACTTTAAGGACTTCATTGGTAATGTTGTCGCTTCCTGGGGTCTTATCGTTTTTTTGAGATTTTATAGCGTGTTCGATCTCTGAAGTAAGAATGATTGGTGTCTCCGTGTTTGCATTTACTTCGTTGTTCACGTTCAATTTTGTACATGAGGGGGAGTAGGTGTTGTCAGTGGCAGCGTAGAGCTCTTTGTAGAATTGTGTGGCTTCGTTTATGATATCAGGGCGTCTTGATACCATAGTTCCCTGTTTATTTTTCAGTTTTTCGGTCCACTCTGACTTATCGCTCAACTCTTTGTAGGCTTTACGTATAGCCCCTGTTTTACCTATGAATTTTTCGAAGGTGCTTTGTCGTATTGCTCTTTTTTGTTGTGTAATATTTCTATTGATTGTTTTGCTTATTCTTGTTAGTTCACATTTTACTTATTTTGTTCTCTTCTTCGTGTTTAACTCTTTTCTCTGTTGTAACAGATTTTTTGTTTCGTCGTTTATATATTTGTTTATACGTTTCTTTTTCCGTGACAGCTGTTTCAGAAATTCTTGTAACTCTACTTCTAGCTTGTCGTATTGGTTTTGTACCTCTGTGTGTGTACTTACAGCTCCCATAAATTTATTTGCCCAATAGCTAGCGACGTCTTCTGAAATATCCGGTGTGTCTCTAGCATAGATAACAGAAACAACAGGAGATATGCCTTTTAGCCGAAAATGTATAGGAACCTGTGTCGTCATTTCACACACGCAGAGCAGTAAAAACAATAGATATACGCTGTCGCGCACACACCCGCATTTCTTGAAACATCACGTACTACACAATCAATTATAAACCTTATCCCTTCAGACACAGCGTGTATTTACCATGCACCGTACAATTTACATAGTACATTTTGTTTTACGTAGACACTAGTGATTGACTAAATCAAAAAGTTATCGATTCTACTATTTATTCTTCTACTAAAGCTTCTAAGGGGTACTGAAAATAAAATGAATAAAAAACGATAAAATACACTTATATTTTTCATACAATACTTTTTTGCATTTTATCGGTTATTTAATGCCCGAATGCTGAAGTTCCTAGTTACCTATATTCCCATTAGCTATTGATTTAATAAAAGATAACTCGAGTAATCAATGAATATTACCTATTTATTCAGTCAATAGTAAGTGTTAACGCTAAATCGTTTATTAAATTCAAATTGGGTTAGAAACTGCACATTTTGGTTGGTAACTTCCTATCCTTATCCCTCTCACCCATTTACTCTATTTTCCTTCCCTTTCGCACCTCAACGACAATGCATAGTTGTCAATTACGCATCAGTTCGTTTCGCATCACCGTTCAAAGTGTATCTAATTATTGGGAGATATACAAAAATCTGTTAATAGACCAAATAATCGTGTGTTCGTGTGTTCATATCAATCATCAGTTTTTGGAGACAATTTGTGATCATTTAGTGGAAGAAAGGGGCGCCCCGAAAAACCAGGCATCAAGAAGATCGACGGTCGAGGTACCTACCATTTTTTCCTATTACTTCCTACTTGCCAGAATACTTGTGTGTGCCTATATATTCATTTGCATTGTTTTAATTATAATCTACCATCGCGCATTCATTTTATGGTCACTTCGAGCCGTATGTTGTAGATTTTAGGCACGCTAACGAGTGTTACGGTCATAAATAACGCCCGCCATTTTGCTTTGGTTATTAAATTACCGGTCGGTCTTATAACTTCTAATAAGTTTCAAGTATAAGTCAATACTTATCTTACCGCGGTACATCTCATTGTCTAATACAATGACCAAGGCAAAAGAGGGTTATGATCGTGAATTTGAAAGAATTCAAGGCAAATTAACAGTTTATTTCGAACATGTTCAATCGATATATGACATGATGAAAAAACTAGATTTTAGTAATCCAGTTAACATTGAAACATTTCTGGCGGCTAGTTTCACTATCGATGCAATACATCAGAAATATGTAGACGCGTTAGAGGAACGTTGTCGTTATGAAACGTCATTTAGCGATGCAAGTTTGCCTTCATATAAAGCGTTATTGTCGTTTGAACAACTTTATTCGCAAATTAAGTATAAAATACGATTGTTATCACGCGAACAGATTGATGTAAAACCCTCGATTAGTAAGGGTCATGTAGGTACTATGCGATTACCTAGATTAGAAATGCGTACATTTGACGGTGAACATGAAAATTGGCCGCTTTTTTATGAGACATTTCGTGCGGTCGTTCATGACAATCCGGAACTTACCGACGGCGAGAGAATACAATATTTAGTGGGTAGATTACAAGGCAAGGCGTTAGCTATTTGCCAAGGTATATTACCATCTGCCGAAAATTATGAAGTTATTTGGAATGCGTTAATAAATAAGTACAACGATAAACGTTTGTTGGCATCGTCGTATTTAGATAAATTGTTAAATTTACCTACCGTCGCCGACGACTGTTCGGCGGGCAGTTTGGAAGAATTTGTCGATAAGTTTTCGTCAATTATTTCGGCGTTGCGACAGTTGGAGGTTACAAACTTGGAAGATCTATTGTTCATCCATATTGGTTGCAAGAAAATTAATCTCGAGGCAGTTAAGGCGTTTGAGATGTCGTTAAATGATAAAACACCTACCTGTACCGAGTTTGTAAACTTCATGCGTAAACACGCACAAATATTACAACGCGCTCATAATGTCACAAACGTAAAATCAAATTCTCAATCTCGAAAAAATGTGGTTTCGACTACCATTCAGCCGTCTGGTAAAAACCCGGGGTCACGTACTCATAATAATATTAAGACATTTGTAAATGTGCAGGATCACGGTAAATGTGATATTTGTGGGAAAACGGACCACATTAAATTGGTTCAATGCCCTACATTCCTGTCAATGTCTCCTCATAATAGGTTTTCGTTGGTGAAGCGTAATAAATTATGCGTTCTTTGTTTCTCTAATAAACATGCGCTGTCTGATTGCCAATCAACAAACAAGTGTACGACCTGCTCTCGTAGTCATCATACTTTGTTACACTTTAACAATAACGGTACTTCCTCACTAAATAGGAATGATACTAATCAGCATAACGGTGCTTCTGCATTAAATCAGAATACAACCCCGCAGTCTGATAATATAACCGAACGTAAACAATGCGCCTCGTCGTCAGCAGACGAGCGTTTTATAACCGCGCGGCCCGATACACATGGGGACGGTCAGAATGGACGTTGCAGTGCCGCCGACCGCCCCGTTTCTTTGTGTACTGTAGGTGCGTCGTGCGCCGCTGTTAGCACGGCAGATATTAAACCCTCGACTTCAGTATTGTTAGGGACGGCTCAATGTCACGTGACTGATACGATGGGTAATGTGTCAATTATCCGGGCTATTATTGACAGCGCGTCGCAACGCGATTTTATTACCACCGAATGTTGTAAGCGTTTGAAACTGCCGGTCTATGCGACCGCAAATAAGTTTGTATCGGGTGTCGGTGACGTCACTAACCCGATTGATGGCATCACTTGCCTAACATTCAATTCCCGCCATAACGATGAGGTGAAATTTACCATTCAACCGTTAATTGTCAGTCGTATTACGGATGCACTGCCGGTCTCAAAAATTGATACCACTCAGTTAGATTACTTAAAAGATTTGCCTTTAGCAGATAGTTGTTATAGCTCACCGGCCGCTGTAGACATTATTCTGGGGTCGGATTTGTTCGCACGTATATTGCGCTCGCGCACCGTGGCGCGTTCGCCCGGCGAGCCGGTAGCTATAGAAACTTTGCTCGGTTATATCGTAGTCGGTCAGGCGCCAGTGATTAATCCTGTTTGTAATATTGTTCGTGCCTATTGCACAATAAACGAATCGCTTGACAATCGCGTAAATCGGTTCTTTGAATTGGAAGAAGTGCCTAACATTAAAAATACACTTTCTCCTGACGAAAAGGAGTGCGAAGCGCTTTATTCAAGTACTACTCGACGCGATGAATTAGGCCGCTTTGTAGTATCCTTACCTTTCAAGCGCGACGCGTCTGCCTTAGGCGATTCCTTAAGTATTGCTAAGCGTAGGTACTTAGCACTAGAGCGCAAGCTGTTGACCGACCCCGCGATTAAAAAGGAATACGATAATGTATTTATTGAGTACTTAGAAAAGGGATATTTGCGTACTGTCAATAATACTGACGCCGACTTTGATAAACCGCATTACATAATACCTCACCATGGCGTGGTGCGCACTGATAAAACTACTTCTCGTCTACGTGTTGTTCTAGACGGAAGTAGCACGACTTCGTCCGGTTTATCACTAAATGATATTTTACATTCCGGACCTAAAGTATTAAATGATTTATTTCAAATATTGCTGCGGTTTCGATTACTGCCCATCGCTATTAGCGCAGATATTAGACAAATGTATTTGCGAATAATTATGAATAATAACGACTTGCGTTTTCAACGATTGTTGTACCGCTTTAACCCTGATGATCCGATTCAAATCTTTGAAATAACTCGCGTTCCATTCGGGTTGTGTTGTAGCCCGTATCTAGCAGTACGATCGGTTCGCCAGTTGGCCAATGATGAGAGCTCTCGTTATCCAGCTGCAGCCAAAGTGGTTGACACGGATATTTACGTGGATGACTTGGCTACTAGCTGCTCTTCGGTTGACCGTGGTGTTGAGCTGTCCGATCAACTGATTAAATTGTTCGCGGCCGGCGGATTCGAACTTGTAAAATTCTCTAGTAACTCACCTGAGGTCATGGCTAGTATTCCTGCCAATCATCGCGTTTCCGAGGGTGTAGAATTTAGTTCGAGCGATCAATTAAAAATATTGGGCTTACATTGGTTACCGGCTGAAGATGTATTCACGTTTCGCGTAAATATTGAACCTTGCAAATGGTCGAAACGTAATGTACTTTCCGTAATTGCCCGTCTATGGGACTTGGTAGGTTTTATTGCACCCGTTACACTTTCGGCAAAATTAATTGTAAAATGTCTTTGGAACGACAACATCGATTGGGATGAGATGCCACCATCTCACATTATTAAATTATGGCAAAACTTTGAATCGGAATTGCCTTTATTGCAAAATATTAAATTGCCGCGTCACGTGGGAGTCACAGATGATTGCGTCATCTCTTTACTGGGGTTCGCGGATGCCTCGGAGAAGGCGTACGGTGGAGTTATTTATATTCACGTGTACTTCCCTCAATATGGTCATACGTTGGTAAACTTAGTGTGCGCTAAATCGCGAGTCGCACCTTCAAAAACTCTTGTTACTCTCGCTCGATTGGAATTATGCGCGAACTTAATTCTGGGTAAACTAATGCGTCTGGTGATAGATACCTATTCATTACCAGCATGTTCCGTTTATGCGTTTACCGATAGTAAGGTAGCACTCGCGTGGATTCATGCAACGCCCAGCCGATGGCAGACGTTTGTGGCTAACAGGGTTTCTCAGATACAAGAAAATATTGATCCTAAGCATTTTTATCATATTGCCGGAGTAGATAACCCCGCTGACTGTTTAAGTCGTGGTTTATCCCCTGCACAACTACTTGTGCATCCATTATGGTTTAATGGACCGAGGTTTACTAGTCAGCCTCGTTCCGAATGGCCACTTGACAAAGATTTTACCATTACAAGTGAAATACCTGAAGCCAAGGTAACTGCGATGACGACTACTGAAGTGTGTCCACCATCACCGCCTATTTTTTATGAGCTCGCTAATCGAGTCTCATCATGGAATAAATTACTCCGAATAGTTATGTATGTCCTTAGATTTATCAAAAAATTACCGTCGAAATTTGAACTATCCCATCTTGAATATGCGGAACTTATTGTCATTAGGAATCTTCAAAGCGTACATTTCACTGTTGAGATTGCCAAACTTAAGGTAGGCAAAGTTATGCCTCCTGCTTTTCAAAAGCTCCGCGCATTCTTAGACGACGATGGCGTTCTACGCGTGGGTGGCCGTTTGACCAATGCCCCGATTGGGTACGATAGTCAGCACCCTATTCTGTTGCCGCGACGCGATCGCATCGTCGACCTTATTATCGACTATTATCACCGTAAAAATTTGCACACTGGACCGCAACTTTTAATGTCTTTACTGCGACAAAAGTACTGGATCTTAGCAGCTCGCGACATAGTACGCAGCAGGGTACACAAATGCAACGTGTGCTTTAGGACGCGACCTGTCAATCAGTTCCCTATAATGGCAAGCCTGCCTGCATGCCGAGTCACGGAAGCCAAGGCATTCTGTCACACAGGCGTCGATTACGCCGGGCCTTTGTCTATTACATTGCATCGCGGTCGGGGCGTTCGCAGCATTAAGGCGTACATTTGCTTGTTTGTATGTCTCGTTACTAAAGCGATCCACCTAGAATTGTCTTCAGATCTTAGCACTGAAGCGTTCATGAATTCGTTTAGACGATTTTTGGCTAGACGCGGGCCAGTGAGTACAAAATATACGCCGATAGAGGTACAAATTTCATAGGCGCGAAATCCTATCTTGATAATATATATAACTTACTCGAGTCAGAAGAGTATCGCGATAAATTCGCGAACGAGTTTCGTGAAAAACGCATTCAATTTAGGTTTAACCCAGCGGCGGCACCGCATTTTGGCGGCATTTGGGAGATTAACGTGAAAGCTGTTAAAAACCATTTATCAAAGATAGTAGGAACTCAGCTTCTCACATTTGAGGAGATGTTGACAGTGCTCACCCAAATAGAGGCGTTGTTAAACTCGCGGCCCCTTTCGGTGTTGAGTAGTGACCCTGCAGAACCTCTAGCTCTCACGCCCGCCCACTTTCTGGTGTTAACACCTCTTAAATCTTTACCTGCGGAAGATCTATCTCGCGAAAATGTCAATCTTATAAGTAGAAAACGCGCAATCGACCATCTTGTCCAATCATTTTGGAAAAGATGGAAGGTCGAATACCTTAACACTCTTCAAGTGCGTAACAAGTGGACGAAGTCTAACACCTCTATCCAACCTGGAACTGTGGTGCTGCTCGAATCAGACAACAGCGCTCCTCTTAATTGGCCTCTTGGAGTGGTAGAACGCACGTTCGAAGGTAAGGACAGTGTCGTGAGAGTTGCGGACGTCCGCACGAAATCAGGTCTCTACCGCAGACCCGTGGTAAAACTTTACCCATTACCTAACCAATAAAAAATATATATATACAGTCCACATTTCTAATTTAGCTGTCGAATAGTTAATAGTTTAATTTAGTTCTTATGTTAAAATAAAATAAGCTGCGAATAATGTAGTAACTTGAATTTTTATATTTTTAATTTTCGAATATTGATGCGTATTGTTTGCAATGTCATTTATGTACTTATTTAGGGTACGTCGAAGTGACTTAATTTTGAATGTGCCTTGTGTTATTGAAGGCCTTTTGGCCTGTCAAGCCGGGGAAGATGTTAACGCTAAATCGTTTATTAAATTCAAATTGGGTTAGAAACTGCACATTTTGGTTGGTAACTTCCTATCCTTATCCCTCTCACCCATTTACTCTATTTTCCTTCCCTTTCGCACCTCAACGACAATGCATAGTTGTCAATTACGCATCAGTTCGTTTCGCATCACCGTTCAAAGTGTATCTAATTATTGGGAGATATACAAAAATCTGTTAATAGACCAAATAATCGTGTGTGCATATCAATCATCAGTTTTGGAGACAATTTGTGATCATTTAGTGGAAGAAAGGGGCGCCCCGAAAAACCAAGCATCAAGAAGATCGTCGGTCGAGGTACCTACCATTTTTTCCTATTACTTTCCTACTTGCCAGAATACTTGTGTGTGCCTATATATTCATTTTGCATTGTTTTAATTATAATCTACCACCGCGCATTCAGTAAGCAATAAAAAGTATCTACATTCAATTTTCCGTATTGTTTACAATAATAAGAAAGCGTAATAATACAAGCGTTGTTATTTGTATCTATATTAACTTTTGTTGCTTGTAAATTTATATTTTACCAGCTGATACCCGCGGTTTTTTTCCGCGTGGATGTCGATTATCGCGACTAAAAGTAATATATTAATCTCCCACTTTCAAGCCCTTTTTTATTTTGGAGGTTGGGAAATCAACAAATGACTCCTCCCGCTCTGGGCAGAACGTTAGGGAGTGTAAGGCCCGTAATCCACCAAAGCGGAGAGGAGAGGAGACGAGAGGAGATGTGCCGCGAAGCTGGCAGGTTATTTCCACCAAAGCGGAGAAGAGATGCGTTGCGGAGAGGAGATGTGAGCTGTGTGTAGAAGAGATGTGAGTTGTGTTGTGAGAGATCGAAAACAAAACAAAACGTGCGAGGCGCGCGGAGAAGGCAGCGGGGTGAAGCCCGGCCGCCCGACTAGACACTTCTCCGCTCTGCCGCGCCGCTTGCTCGCTCGCTGCACAAAATTCTATAGAAAAATTAGACATCTCCTCTCCTCTCCGCTTGACCCATTTCCACCAAAGCTAAGCGGAGAAGAGATGTGGAAATAACGAAATCGGATTGGTTTATTCAAACACATCTCCTCTCGTCTCCTCTCCTCTCCGCTTTGGTGGATTACGGGCCTTAGACTTCTACTGACTAAAAACCACTCATGTTCCTTGTCAGCCCTTTGTGTTGAAGCCGCGGTATCTCTTTCAACCCCTTACAACCCTTTTTTCGCAATAAAAAGTAGGCTATATCCTTTCTCTGGCTATATATTATTATATGTGTACCAAATTTAATTTAAATCGGTTCAGTAGTTTTGTCGTGAAAGCTCGACAGACAGACAGAGTTACTTTCACATAATATATAGCTGATGCCCGCGGCTTCGCCCGCGTGGATACTGTTTGACTGGCCTGTTGGTCTAGTGGTTAGTGACCCTAACTGCTATGCCGGAGGTCGTGGGTTCGATTCCCACCCAGGACAAATGTTTGTGTGATGAGCACGATCATTTGTTCTGTGTCTGGGTGTAATTTATCTATAATATGTATGTATTTAGAAATATATAAGTATGTTTATCAGTTGTCTAGTACCCAAAACACAAGCTCTGCTTAGCTTGGGACTAGATGGCGTTGTGTGATAGTTGTGGAATATTATTATTTATTTTATTATTATTTAAAAACAATCCTTGATGCGGATTATATATCATTCTAAAATTTCAGCTCGATCGGTGCAGAACTTTTTGAGTTTTTGAAGCGTACACAAACCAACATAACATTTTTATATATAGGTATATATAGATAGATAGATAGATTAGTAAGGATAATAGTAAGGATTAGTCAATACATAATTATTTTAAGTAGTAGTAAAGAATATTGGTTTTTATAATAGAATAGAATAGAATATGTATTTATTCGCTAATGGACAGCAGCAACACAAAAGAGCAGCACATACATAAACAAATAACAACAAACAGCTTAACAATTAATCAAAATTAATTAATAATTAATTAATTTTGATAGTAACAAATTGTGTCTAAAATAATTAATTGTATCATGCATAGTCGTACTAAGCAGGATCATCGTATAAAATATCGACAACCACAAACATCACATCTCTAGCTCTCAAAAACTGACAGCACCCGCTTTTCGAAAATATTGTGTGAGTGAGAGCATCAGTAAAACACCTATCCATTGCGCTATTAGATCAGCCAACTCACTGGTAGATGTGTACTAAGCAAGCAATGGTTTTTGTTCTTATTGAAAACAATTGATTTGGTTTTTCATCATGTTTCTCGTATCACGAAGTAATGTTTTAATGAATTTAATATGAAAAACATTAATGTTATAGTACTTATGTGTGAAATGAGATACCATCTTTCGTGTAATTCACAATACAGCTATTATTTTCACAAACATTCACTGAACAACGCGGCATTTTGTAAAAAATCACGAGCAGTGAAGACGTCGCAAGTTGACATTCGACTCATTATTGAAAGTGGCATCAGGCCGCGTCGCAGCCAAATGAGTTCGCATGTACCACGCCTCCTTGCCATATCTCCTGTTGTTTCTGTTATCTATGGTCTCTAGTGTAGTCAACAGGTTTTATTTTCCTTCTCTGTGATTTTGAAGACAATGAAAGTTCGCATCTAATCATCCTGTGGTCGGAATTAAAATTTAAGTTTTTTATTATATCGAAATTTATTATATTGTTTGGTTTATTTGTTAGTATGTAGTCAATCTCGTTAAGATGTTGACTATTTGGGGATCGCCATGTCCATTTTTTGTGTGATTTGCATGGGAACATGCTATTCATGAAGTAGTAATTCTTTTCAATTGCAAATTCCACTAGTCTCTGGCCGTGTGGGCTTCTTTTCCCGTGTGCGTATTGTCCTATGTTCCTTCCTTCATTTTTTTGAGCTTTTCCTATTTTTGCGTTGAAATCTCCTAGCAAAATTATATTTTTCGTACGGATAGAGTCTAAGGCGGATTGCACTATTGTATAAAAATCCTCTATTTCTTCTTTAGTGCACTGCTCTGTTGGGGCATATGATTGGACAAGTGACCAGGTAGAGTTGTCAGGTGTTTGTATTTCTAGTAACGCCACGCGGTCCGAGAAACTTTTAATATTTACTATATCATTCTTTAAGTGTTTTTTAATCAAGAATCCCACTCCATTCCTTCCGTTCGTTGCCGATGTGTGAAATAGGATAAAATCAGAGTATTCTTCTATTGTTTCCTTTTCTCTTCTTGTTTCACATAAACCAATAATATCCCATTTTATTGACATAACAGCATAGCTTAACTCTTCTATTTTGCTGTCCGATAATAATGTTCTTACATTGATACTTGCAATGTAGAGATTTTGAGATTTTTGTTTTTTCTTTGTGTATTTATTTTTGATCTTGTTTGTTTGGTTTTGGTTTTTATTGTGGTTTAGGAGGTGGTGGTCTGACTCCTCCACGGTGACCGGCCGGCTTGGAGAAGGTAGAGAGGTTGAAGAGGCGCTAGTTAGTTTTTTGGAGTATCTTCCACATTTGTAGTTGGTATTGCCCGGTTGTTGATATTCAGCTGTGACGGGCGTAGGAAGCTAGTTATGGTTTGTGGCTTGTTTTTTTAGTAAGTAAGAAGCTAGCTGACTATAAATTGTCTGGTAAAATAATTGACAATACGCCTGTCAGAATTTTGTAGGCAACTTGTAGCGTCAGCTAACTTTGCTTTTACAATTTTTGTAGGGGTCGCCGAGCAGCCGCTGCGCGTCGCAACTCCGGTGGTTACCACAATAAAAGGAAACCCAACTCCGCTTCCAGGAAGAAAATCGAAGGCGACGCCAAGGATAAGACTGGCGAGTAAGTTTTGATTAACACTTTTTAGAAAGACTTATGAGGTTACAGCGGCTGCCATTCTCCATACAACTGTATTCCCGTTTTTCTTGCTGAATAAAACTTCTAGAGTAGTAAGTTTCTTCATAAATTCAGGGTCTACTGCATACATCTGTCATTTCCTTTTTTTTTCAGCAACTTAAGTAAAGAAAATATGACCCTCCAAAAATTACAATCGACTGGCCTGTTGGTCTAGTGGTTAGTGACCCTAACTGCTATGCCGGGGGTCGTGGGTTCAATTCCCACCCAGGACAAATGTTTGTGTGATGAGCACGATCATTTGTTCTGTGTCTGGGTGTAATTTATCTATATTATGTATGTATTTAGAAATATATAAGTATGTTTATCAGTTGTCTAGTACCCATAACACAAGCTCTGCTTAGCTTGGAACTAGATGGCGTTGTGTGATAGTTGTGGAATATTATTATTACAATAAATGCCCCATTTTCGAAGTTTTAACTTAAAAGAAATTTATAGGAACCTGAAGATACACTGTCTGTAAATAAAAAACAAAAATAATGTGAATCATCAGGCTTGTCACAATGGTAATAGATTTTGAAAAATTGCAGGCTCTGTTCCCTCTTTACACTCTCATTTTATAATAAACTAGTGACCCGCCCCGGCTTCGCACGGGTACAAAAAAGGTATTAAAACCTTCCTCTTGAATCACTCTATCTATTTAAAAAAACCGCATCAAAATCCGTTGCGTAGTTTTAAAGATTTAAGCATACAGACAAACAAACAAATAAACAAACAAACAAACAGACGCGACTTTGTTTTATACTATGTAAGGATATTTTAAATAATCGAACTACAGCGGTTAGTTCAAAGGGACCTTCACTATGGTCGGGTCCGCTTTATTCGGTATGAGCGGGCGGAAAATTTCATTTTCATGGTTACATTTTATTATTATAGTAACCAATGCCAAACCGTACAAGTGAAGGACGCTTTTTATTGAGGTCATTGAAATGTGGCACATAGGATCTTCATTCCACAACATCCAAACAACTGTACCCACCTCCCTAAATCAAGAAAACAATAACTATTTACAATAATTAATCCAACTTCTTTTTCCAGAGAACACCTACATGAAGAAGTTGGCATAAGCCGAAGGTAACTAACTACACTACTAAGAAGTATCTTTCTGCGGACTTTGACCCGAAGGGGCCTGCTGGATGCGGGAGGTGGAGGACAGGGTTTTGTGAAGGCCTGTGACCAGCTGTGGAAGGAGATATATACCACCCTCTTATTTTTCTTTTTAAACCCGTACACATTCAATACTGGCTGTACGTCTCCTCCGTTGCAATCCCTTTCCCTCGGCCCTAAACATCCCACATTGTTTCGTTAATATGGTTATCAGCTTTAAAGTGTTATTTTTCAATAGTTTTAGTGGTGTCAGCAATCTGTTTTCTGACCAGTGACTCTTACCAGTTCTTAGCCTTACTTAGCCTCCCTACACTCTCATGGTCAGTTCTGGGTTTCCATTACAACGACCCATCTCCCACTATATTTAGCTTGTCCGTGTCATTTCTCGAGCTACTTCCTGATTAATGTCGGTTGGCCTAGTTCTTCTTTGAATCTCTGCATTTCTGATATAATCAGGAAGAGAAATACTTACTCTGCACTTTCATTTGCTCTTGAAACAACTTGGAATTTACCGATTTACCTGCCTGCTTTTATCAAACTGAGATTATTGGAGTAATAAACTACTAAGTGGCCAACTGACATTGTCAAGCGAGTGCTGACATCTACACACAATACGCGCTTTAGACGTGGAGAAACCAGCCCGTTGTCCCGTTCTGGAACCGGTGAGCCGGACGACAGCTGTTGCCGCCGGAGGAAGAAGCGGTGTGGCCGTCGCCGTCGTCGCCGCCGTTCTTGTGTAATTATACCCTCTACTCTAACTTTTTTTTTCTGGGTTTGGTAAATCATCAAATGAGTCCACCCGCTCTGGGCGGAGTGTCAGACTGCTACTGACTAAAATCCACCCATGTTCCGTCTTAGCCCTTTATGTCCGGTGCCCTGGTATCCGGGGCCCCGGTGAATAAGGGACCAGTAGATACGTAAAGTAACATGAGTAGTGTTGTACTAAGAAGCGCAGGAGACGCCGTCGCAGCTGCCGTCGGAAGCGCCGTCGGAGTTGCAGTCGCCGTCGCCGTCGTCGCCGCCGGAGTTGCAGTCGCCGTCGTCGCCGTCGAAGCTGTCGCCGTCGTCGCCGTCGTGGCTGTCGCATGCGTCGCCGTTAACTGTCCTCGTTAGGCCTGTGATGAGCACGTGATGAATGATGCACGTGTTCATCACGTAGGTACCAGTTAAATTTCAGTGTGCAGTGTTCATGATTGTTTTTTTTTTGAATTGTGTAATTTTTTGAATATATTTTTTTTTTTAAATACCATTTTGAATTTTCTTTCACTTATTATGGACGACACTGCAATACTGGAAACCATAACGACTACGATTTTTTATTTAAAACGACTCTTCAAACCAAAAAATAATAGTAAAAAAAAATTAATTTAGAACCTCCTCCTTAGGTTCTCAATTTACTTTTTTTTTAACATTATTTTTTTGTATGTATATTAAGGCGCGGCCCCACCGCGGTGCACGGGGAGGCTACGCACGTGTATTAAGCTTCGCTTTGTAAGAAAATGTATGTGGTTGTGTCCACTGCAACCCACGGAGAGGCTACGCATGAATTGACGACATTGATACATGCGTGGCTTGCTCGAATAGGCGGTTACATAGCTCAACGCGGTTGACGTGGGTCTACGTTTCCACTGAAGTACACGAATATGACCCACGACTATGTACAGTTCGCTTATCGATGTACAATCGCTTATTGTGTTATATCGTAGCCTCTACGTGCGCTGTGCCACGCTATACATAGTCGTGGGTCATATTCGTGTACTCCAGTGGAAACGTAGACCCACGTGGCCAAACAAATTAATACACGCAGCTAAAATGCGCCGCGTGCCCGTGCACAGCATGCGCCGCGGTGGGACCGCGCCTTTATCATCAATCGCCTGCCCTTAACCGAATTGATTTATGTACTTATGCTTTTTAACCGACTTCAAAAAAGGAGGTTACTATGTTCGTGTGTATGTATTTTTTTTTATTTTTTATTTTTTATGTATGTTACCTGATTTCTGCCCCATTTGTGGACCGATTCTCAAAATTCTTTTTTTATTTGAAAGAGTATACTCCTGAGGTGGTCCCATTTTAATTTGGTGAAGATCTGGTGCTGATCTTCGGAGATATACAATGGAACTCTTCAAAAATAGACGGCAAATCTGTCGTAATTGCTGGAATCGCTTGGTTGTTTATTGAATTATATACATTATCATGACGTAACATCACGCCTGTATGCTCTGAGGGGGTATGCAGATGTGTACAATACACATTTTTTTATGTAAGTAGGTATGTTACCTGATTTTGTGTATCGCGAATAACTTCGTCGTTTATGAACCAATTTTGATGATTCTTTTTTTATTGGAACGCGGAGATACTTCAAGGGCCACCATGATATGGAAACCAGGACCTGATGATGGAATCCTAGAGAAATCGAGGGCAACCCTCAAATTTCATAGGCACATATTACGTGTTTCGTGATTTTTCTGACGCTATACAAGTATTCGCATCTAGCAGTCATCACAACATGAAGTGATGACTGCTAGATGCACTCCTCAATGGTTAGGAGTTGAAAGCAATAATCAGGGAATCTTGAAGGTTAAGGGTTAGGTGTCATAGTAAGTATTTCTATAAGATATTACAACTAAAAAT
Organism: Diarsia mendica; assembly: GCA_949316265.1. Taxonomy (NCBI): domain Eukaryota; kingdom Metazoa; phylum Arthropoda; class Insecta; order Lepidoptera; family Noctuidae; genus Diarsia; species Diarsia mendica. Next base: position 24,599,693 of record OX438893.1, on the reverse strand, counting down.
GAAAAAATAAAAAACTTTTTGCAAAAAAAAACAACCGACTTCAAAAACACCAAAAAGTGAAAAATAAACTTCAGAAGAAAAATCAGCTTCTGAAGTCGGTGGCAAAAAAAACCAAATAAAACAAAGAAATGTCACCGACTTCAGAAGCTGATTTTTCTTCTGAAGTTTATTTTTCACTTTTTGGTGTTTTTGAAGTCGGTTGTTTATTTTGCAAAAAGTTTTTTATTCAAAACGATGTTGAAATTTCATCAACATCGAGTACTTTGAATTTTTCCTCCTGGGCCCCGAGTCTGCTATTCAATAGTGTCAGAATGGTCGATCAGTGATCTCATAATTGTTGATTGACGACAAGCCAAAAAGTACCTTATGCCTGTCGACTTAAGGTACTTTTTGGCTTGTCGTAAATCAACCATTATGAGATCAATGATCGACCATTCTGACACTATTGAATAGCAGACTCGGGGCCCTGGTCTTTGTTGTCACATAGGTCCTCTCCCTCCACTTCTAGCGAAACCTTACGTCCTCTCCCTCCAATTCTCCGCGATCTTCCAGTTCCAACGGAACCTAAAATTGACGGAACTTGTCCATGCGTGGTGAAACCAGACTAGTTCGTCCCAACGTCTTACCGCCTCACTGTGTCAGAGCATTATAGGGGATCGGACTGGGTCAAAATAATATGATTCTGTTTAGTCCGTAAGTTAGATTATCGAAAAATATTGAATACGTGTTTTTTGTTTTATCAAATCAATAAAAAATGACGAAGATAAAACGCGTCAAAGATCTTGGAGTGGGGCTTGAAACGTCACTTGTGTCGACAAAATGTACTATCATATGACGTCACACGAGTTTTCGAAGCACTGTATCGTCTTCATTTTAAGTTTACGTGAAAAAAGAAAAAATACGTGTACAATAATTTTTGGAAATCTATCTGACGGACTAATTAGTTTTTTTTTGTCCGATCCCCTATTGCCAACTCGTAGTCTCATAGAATTTTATTTTCGTGTGTCACACCCTTAGATTCCATAGTCTCTAAGGTCACACCACTGATTTTTCCTCAGCATGTATATGATATTGAAACCAGCGGGATTCAAGTTACCTACTCATTCGTTCTATCAAAGTTTAGGGTACAACTATTCAAACTACCAGGAGAACAGAAGTGGGAAAAATCAAATCTAAATTATTCCTTTCTATTACCATGCATTTTTATTGTTGGAGATGAGAAACCAGGGGCGCTACTACAACGTCTTAAAACAGTCCTGTTTAAGTCTTACTTTGCATTTTCGTACCATCACGTCCTTAAAACAATCTTAATGCAGGACTGCTAAAAATATCAGTTTTGATATCGTTTTGATGACGTCACCTCAAATAGTTCATTCAATTGGTACCACGACGTGCCTCTTGACAGCGAGCAGGATTGTTTTTATGTCAAATAGCAGGAATGTTTGACATTCTAAATAAGTTCTATTCTATTTTTATGAATGGCAATTGTGCCGATGTCGACAATTCTGCCAATGTCAAATGTGGAATGGAGAAACGTGTGTGGAAAGCATTAAAAAATAAAATAATTTAGATTATGAAAAATAAATAAAACAAACTGTACGTAAAGTGTAACTTGTCGATAAGTGTTAATAAAAAATATACATATAAGAAAATAAATACCTTTTATTTGTAATATAAATTAATTTAATAAATCGAATACCACACTACGACTTACAATCTGATGTTGTTGCTACGGATAAATATAATTAGGGAACTACAAAGCTTTGGAGAAAAATGAGTTAATAAAGAAGGAAAGTTAATAGGAACAGGGATTTTCAATTCTGAAAGACGGCTGTATAGATCAAGAGAAGGGTTATTGTTAGTACAATTAAAGAAAATATGTTCCAGGGTACCCTCGTCCAAACCACACTCGCAAAGAGATGAATCTCTGACCCGAATTTTGTGTAGAAAAACTGGGGAGCAGCAATGGCCTATGCGAAGCCTGCACAAGATAGAAAGCACCTTCTTTGAGAGTTTTTTATATGGCTTAAACCAAGGCTTTGAGGTAACATTAGGTTGGATCGCAGAGTAAAAAGAACCTTTTGTTTTACTCGAATTCTGCCACTGTACCTGCCATGAGGATAGTAAACTCTTTTTTGGAAGGCTCAGCAAATCATAGCCCTGGCATTGATAGTATTTTAAGTCTACGGACTGGGAATTTACAGCATCTTTAGCAAGGGCATCAACACATTCATTTCCTATTATGCCGCAGTGGCTAGGAATCCAAACGAGATTAACAGTTTTATGGTTTTCAGCACAAGATAATAAGGATTTTTTAATTTGGAGTAAAATAGGGCTGTGTAATTTGGTCTTGAAGGGATTTTGCTCTAAGGCTTGCAAACAACTCAGAGAATCCGTGAATATAACGCCATAATTTATACTGTGAGCCTCTATAAAAAGGCATGCTTCCAGTATGGCAACGCACTCGCCCGTAAACACAGATGACTGGGCAGGGCATTTAAATTGAAGAACTATTTTGGAGTTTTGGTAATATATACCGCAGCACCAGTACAGCTAGAATTTGTCAATTTTGATGCGTCCGTAAAGAACCTTTCAAAATGACACCATCGCTCACCAACGGCAGCATTAAATAGAGAGTCCGCCGAAACAGAATTTTTGGAAATTCCGATATTATAAAAGATTTTTGGTTTGAAACAAATTACTTCATAATTAAAGTTATAAATAGGAAGTTTTGGGAATTGAATAATGGGAGAATCTAAATTTTGATGATAACGAAAAGATTTTAAAAACAGAGGAACTTCTTTGTGCTTCCAATAATTAGATGTGTTATAAAGGGAATTTAATGCATCAACTTTTCCTATAAGAGGGTGAGCAGATTTCGTGATAACTCTGGCCCAAAACCTGGATGCTAGATATTGCCTTCTCAAGGCCAATGGGGGTTCTGCACACTCCACCTGTATTGCGTTAGTAGGTGATGATTTCATACAGCCTAAAATGATCCTAAGACATTGGGCCTGAATCCTGTCCAGTCTTGTCAAAGCCCCTTTGTTACAGGGAATGAGCAGAAAAGAACCGTAATCTAGAACACTTCGTATCAAGGCATTGTAAACCAGCTTCATAGTGTATGGGTGGGCACCCCACCATACACCTGCGAGAACTTTTAAAATAGGAATAATTCTCTCGCATCTATTTACTAAATAATTGAGATGGTGTAATCCAGTTAATTTACAATCTAAAAATACACCTAAAAATTTGGCTTTCTTAGCAACTGGTATACAATGATTTTGAATTTGTACCGAAATTTGAGGGATCAGTCTCCTGCGGGAAAAGACAACCACAGAACTTTTGGGTGCAGATAAACTCATACCATGCGGAGTTAACCATTGATTCAAAGAGTTCAGGGAGACACAAAGGGATGACGCAGCAGCTTCGATAGATTTGTTGGTAACATACAAAGCTAAGTCATCAGCATATTGTAAAATATGACAGTCATTGTTGAGACATGTGCCAATATCAGCTGTGTACAAATTATATAATAAAGGACTTAAGACATAACCCTGTGGTAATCCCTTCCATGTCCGCCTGACATCAAAATCTTCACCTGGAACTCTCAAAACCAAAGACCGAGACATTAGCATGCTAAAAATACACTGTACCATTCTCACCGGAATCCTCATCTTTAGCAATTTCTGTCTGAGAATGGGAAGTAGGACATTATCATACGCAGCTGAAATGTCGAGAAAGGCAGCAACAACAGACTCGTTTTTAGAAAACGACGCTCGGATATCTGAAACTAATACTCCAATACTATCCAAAGTACCAAACCCCTTCCTGAAACCAAACTGATGGCTCGGGAGTAAGTTCCTGGACTCAATAATGAACTCCAGCCGGTTCTTAATCAGGTGTTCCATTAATTTAGCTAGTACTGATGAAAGGGCAATTGGTCTAAAGCCGTTAGGGTCATCGCTATGTTTGCCCGGTTTCAAAATGGGGATTATTATTTGAGTTTTCCATTGATCGGGGACCCAACCATTGGTGTAAAAATAATTAATTAAATTTAAAAAGTAGTTTTTTGCCTTCAGGCCTGCTCGCGATAAAAAGGAGTAAACAATACCATCAATACCAGGGGCAGAGTCGCGGACATACCTCAAAACTGAATCAAGCTCCTGTATTGTAAATGGAGCGTCAAAAGGATCCTCTGAATATGAAGAAGACGGTAGATGTATGATCTCTGCTTCTGAGGGCACGTAAGGAGGAGCTAATTTATCAAAAAACAGCTCTGCAGTTTCACGGGTAATAGGAGAAGAAATCGAAGGGGAACATCCATTTCTGAATCGGTTAATTCTTTGCCACACCACTGATATAGGGGTGGACGGGGATAAGGAACCGCAGAAATTAACCCACCCAGCTCGTTTCTTGCTCCGCAATAATCTTTTGGATTTCGCAAGAGCATGATTATAAGCGCTTAGATTAGAAACAGTCATATCTTCGTTATAAACCTTTTCAGCATCATTTCTCTCTTTAACGGCCAATGAGCATTCCTGATTCCACCATGGAGGGGGAGGAATCAAACTACGAGCAGAGTTTTTGATAGGGAAACATGAATCTGCACTCGATGTTATGGCTGTCACTAGATTTTCGTAGCAGTCTGACACGTAAGAGGGGCTTAGAATACCGGAATCTTGAGGAATTAAATTTGGAAGCAAATCAATTTTATCCTCCAGTGAGTATGAATATTTTGCCCAATCGGGGTTGGACAAATTATACCTCATCAGCGGAGGATTCGATTTTTCTAAGTAAGTTTTATCAGCCAAAGAAATTAAAATCGGATAGTGGTCACTACCATGTGTCAAACTGGTACATTCCCAACGACACGATGCCGCAACATCAAGTGAGCAAAACGAAAGGTCTACACAACTCTTATGCTGGCCAGGAAGAGTCCTACGGGTTGAACACCCATTAGATGCAGAGGTTGAGATCATCCAGCATTTCTACCAAACCTACCCCAAAGGAGTCACATCTTTCAGACCCCCATCGAAAATGATGGCAGTTGAAATCTCCCATAACAAGTACAGGGCCGACTACGTTTTCGAGAATGTTTCTCAATAGTGGAAGAAAATTTTGATTGGGGTGAGCTATATAAATAGATAAAAGGGTTATGCCCTCTACTTTACCTGCCACAATACTTACATCTCCTCCAACAGAAGGCAAAGGTACTGTCACAAGAGGAACACGATTGTTCACGCAGAGAGCCGACCCTCCATAGCCATCAGATCGATCGCATCTGATAATGTTATAATGTGGTAAACGAAAGCTAAGACTAGGAACTAACCAAGTCTCAGCGAGAGCACAGACTAAAGGTTTATATTTATTCAAGAGAAATATGAGATCGTGTTTCTTATGCCACACGCTTCTCACATTCCACTGAAGGAACACCAGCCGAGCCATTATGTCGAGTGAGAGAAAGGAAATTTATAAGTGAATTGGCAACGTTGGACGGTAATTGTACTGACTTAGAAGTAGACATTAGAGTGTTAAGAAGTTTAAGAAGTAATTCAATAATAGAAGACAAGTTATCAGGAGACTCTAAGTACGGATTATTGAGGGCACAACCATTATGCTGAGACGAAGAGGGAGAGCTAGTTATTAGTTGATGAGCTACTTTATCATATGAGGGAGAGAGAGGGGCATGGGTCTTTGGCTTGAGAGTGATGGTTTTGTGGTATGACTGAGATTTAGTGATATCAGCATAGCTGCGAGAAGAATTAGGAATGGTTTTACTTGCCTCTGAGTAAGAAAGAACTTTTTCAGCCATAACAACCTTTATGGACCTCTGCCTACCATACTCCGGGCACGCCTTGCTGTTGGCAAAGTGGCTGCCAGAGCATAATACACAGAAGGCTTCGCTTTCGGAAATGCCACAACCATACCGGGGTGATCGTTGCCACACTTGCTGCAGCGAGGTTTTGACCTACAAAGAGATTATACGTGACCAAAACGGCAACACTTGCGACATTGTATGGTTGGGTATATGTACTGTTCCACTGTTAGAGCAGTATAAAAACAAAAAATTCTCTTCGGCAGAACTTGGCCATCAAAGGTGATGACACAGGTTTCAGTAGGTCTATACTCAGTTATGCCGTCTTTCGCAACTCTACGATTCAACCTGCGAACTCTTAGGATAGGACCACAACCTTGTGGAACTTTCAAGTAAGTTAAAATTTCTTCATCGGTAAACTCCGTAGGGATGCCGCTTACGACACCCATACGGGTTATATTGAAAGTCGGGATGGTTGCATCGTAAGAATTCGAAACCAGGTTACTATTACATAAAAAAGCGTTTGCATCCTGAGGGGACGCAAACTCTACTGAGACGCGGTTTCTACCAACTCTCTTAACTCCAGTAATATTTAAAATATTATTATTGGCTAAAAATCGGCCAAACGAAACTGGGTGTAGCGTAGTACCGGCATTCGGTTTACTTTCCTGACGAGAAACATGTATAATATATGGACCTTTATCCAATACCGAGTAACGCAGGCGACCTACTTGAGATCGTGGTTGTTTAGTGGGATGGATGGGAGAATCATCTAAAATGCTTGGACGTTTACGTGAACCTGACTGGGATGAAGGAGATTGCTGATCTACATTTAAACGGATGGATGAGGAAGAGGAACTTGAAGAAGAAGAGGAAAATTTTAATGAGGGGGAATTCGGAATGTCAGGAGGGTCAGGAGGTTTTTTTTCATCCATTATGGCAGAAAATGGGAGCCAAAAGTATGTGTTTTATTTAGTAAAAATATATGCAGGAATATATACAGAATATACTTATATGCATAAAATAAATATGTAGAACACAACAGAACACAAAAACAAGACACAATAGGCACAATATCTGAAAAAATCCGTTAAATTCTAAGCACACGTGTTAACCATAGACACACTGACGCAAGAATCCCCTTCTAAATAAGTTGATCTGGGGCGACGAATATATTATTGTTTTATAAATTATACAAAAGAAATGTACTGCCGTGATGTAATTGGTAATAAAAACACATTTATATACGTGCAAGGGGTGTATTAAGCACCTCTGCCCAATCCTTCGGATGTTACAGGTATAATGTTATGGTGTCGTAAAGTATTCGATTGGACAGGATTGGACTATGTTTTCAGTGGTTTCAGTGCATCATCTTTATCATTTTCAACAAGAAATTGTCTGCTGCAGGACGTAGGCATCTTCCAAGCATCGCCACATCGACCGATCTTGTATTTCTTGCATTCCGAAAAGGAGGAAGAGCTAGAGAGACTATGACTAGGCTGATGATGATTTTGTGACGGTGTACCAACAAGAACCACTGTGATATGACTCCATCGGAGCCCAACGTGCATATTCGTGCCGCGAACCGAAACACTCCGGTGTTCATTTCCCGCCTACACTACATCAGTACGGCGGAGGACATCGTGGAGTACGTGCGCCAGAAGACCAAGTACGTGGCGAGAGTGTGGAGTTGCTGGAGTCGCGCAGCTACGTCAACTTTGGGGCGTTCGTGGTGAAAGTACCAACATGTTATGGATCTGCATAATCGTGTTGGGAGAGGACATTAGGCCGCAGGGAGTGGTGTTCCGTCGTTTTCATGGGCAAGTGCCATATGTACCTACGTGCAGCACAGAGACTTAGTGCTTAACTGAAGTGTTACAAACATAGTTTTAAGGCTCTCTTTACTAATACAAATTGTATTTTGTCATATTTATGTTAGTCAGCTTTAAATGACATACTAAGGTATGTAAGGCTGCCAAAGATGCCTGAGAAAAAGTGGATGTTGTTGTCGTTTGTATTTACATCATAAACATTGTTTATAATCTACCTTCAGATTTTTGATTTTCTCCGCCTCGGTGCGACAGGGGCGAAGGGGCGGAGGTAGAGGTCGAGCGCTGGGCTCGGCGTGAATAGTAGTTCGTATTGAGTCGCGCTGGGCGTCGAACGAATATTATAGTAGCGATAGAACGGGTGAAAGCGCACGCGCATTGATTAAATCGACTTGTGGAGTCATTTCGCGGCACCCAATTATACTAGTTAAGCAGTACGGTTAGCGACGCTGTGAATGTCGAACGGGTTATTGATAATATCATTGGTTTGCCTTGTCACGGGAGTGCTATCGGGAAAGCACCGAGGCTTTTGTGGTTAGACTAATACGGAGTGAGTGTGGTGGCTCGCGTTAACGGCGTGGCTTGCAGCGACGTGGAAGAATCGTCCGGAACTACCAGCAAACCATCGCAAGGTCATATACACTCATTATACACATACACAGTTACACAACTTGCGAGGGGTCAAGGAAGTGAGACCGGCTCGAAGAAATGAGGTAAGGGTAGCTTTAAGTTCAGAAATTGTAATATTGTTCGGAGGCGCGTATCGCGTCTATTTGATCACGTTAGGACGGCGGCTGTTCTGAGACCTGTCTCCCATGGGCCCGAGATAAGGTTCGGCTGAGTCCTGGCGCGATCAAATTCTGGTAGCAGAGCTTGGTTTATTTAAACCCACTTTGTAAAAATTAGTAGGTACTTGGTACCAATTTACTTTGTAAAAATTGTGTTCATGTACAAATTCAACTTGTAGGTAGTAGTACATTGACCTACATACCAGTGTACGCCTCAAGTTGAGTTTGGCGTTATTAATAATAAGTACATGGAATGTGAATGTTCGTTGATAAAATAATTTGTTATTTACGTTCGGTTACGCACAAATATAACCTCATCACAAATCGTGTTATGATTGTCAACATTTGAGACATAGAGGAATAACCTCTAGAGCACATAGAGGAATAACCTCTAGAGCACGTAGAGGAATAAGTTCAAGAGTTGGAATAGCGTCGTAGATTTATTCACTCAACGAATATATTATTATTGTTAATTCCGGATACAATAATTGTTATTTTTTTTTGGTTATTGTTATTTATTATTGCATAATCGCGTATTGAAGTTGGTACTATGGCTCCGTCAGTAACGAAAACTATCGCAGCCAGAATCGAAGCTGAATTGAGATGGTTTTCATCGGTTGTTACGTTGGTAGGTCGCACCGATCGTGAAGATGCGTTATTGTCACGCGCTCGGCAAGTTGACGAACGATATGACGCCGTGTTAAAGTGTCACGCTGAGTATTTAGCATGTCTCGAATCGACGGATCTGTCGTCGGTGGACAAGGATGCTCAGGTGGTACGGGGCAATGTGGACCAGTGTGGGGAAATGTCCATGAGCATAATCCAGGCGGCGGCCGACATTGAGCGATCGCGCAAGGGTGACGTCAGGGATTCATGTCGGCCAGCAGGCGTAGGGATTCAGGCGCCGTTGCCACCAGTACATGTACCCGAGTTTAGCGGCGAGTATGCCGATTGGCCGCGATTCCGCGATATTTTTAATAGTGTCGTGCATTCGCGTACAGATCTCTCGCCCGCGTACAAGATGGCTCAATTAATGGGTAGGCTTAACGGTGAGCCGCACGACATCTTGACCCACCTGGAGATTACGGACGCCAGTTATGAGACGGCATGGGGCCTATTAATCGACCGATATGATAATCGGCGATTAATAGTTGATGGCCTCATTGATAAGATTTTTGAAATCCCGAAGGTGTCTAACGTGTACGAAATAAGGTCGAAAATCCTTAATCCGGTCACGGTTGCGGTGAACACGTTAGATCGACTTAAGTTGTCGTTAGGGGACAATAAATATATCATCGTCAATAGGGTTTTACGGAAGTTGCCGATCGACGTGGTGGCGCGCTTTGAGCAGTCACATGGTGGCGAATCGACGGACCACCTCCCAAGTTACGATGACTTGAGGGTGTTTTTAGAAGGCGAGTGCCGGCGGGCGGATTGCCAAGGGGCATCCACGTCGCACCCTCCTCCGTCAACCCGACGTACGAGCGGGCCCAAGCCGGTTGAGCCCCGTCGGGGGGGGAAGAAATACCACGCCCTCCAATCGGAAGTGTGCGCCTTCTGTCGGAAGGAAGGGCACGGTCTCGCCGCATGCGCGGACTTTAAGGCGCAGCGGGTGCATAGACGAAGAGGGGTGGTCAAGCAGCGCTATTTGTGCTTCCGCTGCTTGGGGACTCACTTTGTACGTGAGTGCCACAGGACCACTAACTGTGGAACCTGCGGAGGAGCCCATCACGAGTTGCTATGCCTGGCGGAGAGTAGGGAGGTGCACGGAGCCTCGCCGGGAGGTCACCCCCCCTCTCCTAAGCCAGATTCGGGTGGTCGGTCACCCCCCCCTAGGGGGGGTGGGTCGGCCAGGAATCAGCGGTCGCCGCCCCCTCGGGGGGGTGGGCCAAGGGCTGATCCAGAGCACAACCCGATACCGTCGTCTTCCCCGCGGGGGGGGGATAGGCACCGAGACTCGGGCAGGGGCCCGGAGGTAGTACAGACGGGTTACGCGGCGTACTCGAATGCGTTGGGGGGCATGTTGCCACCCCCGAGTAGTCGCTTCTCCCCGCCTCTCGCAGAACGCCCTCGGCTGACGGCGCGCCCGCCACCGTTCGGAAGGATGCCAGTAGGCTACTTCCGACCGGCACGGATGTCACCGATGGGTCGGGAGGGTTACTACCCGGGTTGGGACCCGTATACTGGGACAGTATTTACTCCCCCTCCGGCAGGGGAGGAGGGAGGTGCCTCCTATTAGCAACTAGCAGCCTGTTCGTCAGTGGTGCCCACCCCGACAGTAACGGTATTATTACCGACGGCTAGGATTACTGTCAGGGGTACTGACGGACAGCCGGTGCACGTGCGAGCACTGTTAGATTCAGGGGCACAAGGTTGTATTGTGTCCAGCTGTTTAGTGAAAAAGCTGGGCCTTACATTAGAGCCATCACGGGATGGCGCCGTAGGTATAGGTGGCAATCGGGTGCCTCACCTCAGGGGTCAGACGACATTCCTGTTCGAGATGGGTGACACGGCATCGGTCACGCGGGTGAATGCCACGGCGATCGTTTTGGACGAAGTGGTTGGGGTCCTCCCTCAGACTCGGTTACCGTCTGCGGTAAAAGGGTTGACCAATGGATTGGAGTTAGCCGATCCCCACTTCGCGATCCCCGGACGGGTGGACGTCTTGCTTGGGTCTGACGTCCTCGGGAAGCTGCTCCGAAGCGGCAAACGGGAGCTGCAACCAAACGGGGTTGTGGCCATGCGTACCGCAGGTGGTTACGCGTTATTGGGCCCAGTACGGGAACCACAGCACTCAACGGATTATAGCTCCATATATTATGGCAGCGTGTTATCCGACGTCCTGCAACGGTTCTGGGCAACGGAAGAGCCACCCACCGCTCTTAGAAATAACCCACGTGATGAGGAGTGCGAAACATTCTATCGATTTAACACGGTGCGCCTCCCATCGGGTAGATTTATGACAAGGTTGCCATTTCTGTCAATTCGACCTCCGCTGGGGAGCTCATGGAGTCTGGCAGAAAAGCGGTTAGTGGCAATGGAAAGGCGCATGAAGCGGGACTCCAACTTCCGACAGAAGTATGTGGAGTTCATGCGCGAATACCTGACGTTGGGTCACATGTCGGTGTCCAGGGTTGACTATCGTCATGAGGAGCATTATGTGTTGCCTCATCATGCTGTTTTGAAGATACCTGACTCAAAGATTAGGGTCGTGTTCGACGGGAGCGCGGAGACGTCTAGCGGGGTGTCCCTGAATCAATGTCTCCATGCTGGTCCTAAGCTGACCAGAGACATTGCAGACATTCTCACGGACTTCAGGAGACACCAGGTTGTCTTCGTTACGGACGTACGGATGATGTTTCGTCAAACTGAGATTCATCCAGACGACCGTCGGTTCCAGCTGATATTGTGGCGAGAGAGCCCAGAAGAACCGATGGTCACGTACGAGCTCAACACAAACACGTACGGATTAAAGCCCAGCCCATATGTAGCCATGCGTACGCTACGAGAACTGGCTGATCAAGAACGGCTCCGCTTTCCCCGCGCGGCTGCTGTCATTGATAGGGACGTCTATGTAGACGACATTTGTACGGGCTCAGACAGTATTGAGCAGGCGCTCATCTTAAGGGATGAATTGGTGGCGCTCATGGCCTCCGGTGGCTATGAACTCAGGAAATGGCTGTCGAACTGCCCAGAGGTACTGGCAGGACTGCCAACTGAGTATCAACAAGACCCGCATTTGTTTGAGGATTCGGAGAATCTTCATGCGTTGGCCATTTTAGGGGTCCAGTATCGACCGAGTCAGGATGCCTTCACATACAGTTGTGAGGCCGAGTTGCTGTCGAAGACCTGGACCAAGCGATCGGTCCTTTCGACTATCGCACGACCGTTCGATCCAACCGGTTGGATCGCGCCGGTCACGTTCATGGGAAAGTGCTTCATTCAGAAGCTTTGGTGGAGTTGTTGGTTAGGGACCGTCACACCAAGAATTCACACGCAGGCTGTAACACCCTTCTGGGCATTTTGCAGCGTGAATTTTGGGTTTTATCGGCCCGCAGAATCATACGGAGCGTTGTGTTTCGTTGCTTGCCTTGTTACCGACTCAAGGCAGCCACAATGCAGCCACAAATGGGAGATCTCCCGGCCGATCGAGTCACGGAGGCTCGGCCATTTGCTGGCGTAGGGACAGATTTCGCGGGGCCTTTCATGGTCAAGACATCGCACCTTCGCAACGCGAAGTCGGTTAAGGCATATCTGTGTGTCTTCGTGTGTCTGGCGACCAAGGCCGTTCATTTGGAATTGGTGGCCGATCTCTCTACGGAGGCCTTTCTGGCGGCGTTAGATCGATTTGTTTCTAGACGGGGAGTACCGTCACTGATTCGGTCGGACTGTGGTACCAACTTCAAGGGCGCCGACCGGTGCTTAAAGGAAATTGTATTGTTTTTAAGTCAGAATGAGCGAGAGATTGGCACGGGCCTCGCCAGTCGGGGCATTTCGTGGTATTTTAGTCCACCTGGATGCCCCCACTGGGGTGGAATTTTCGAGGCAGTAGTCAAGTCTTCCAAGACTCACTTGTATCGGGTCATCGGCTCAACGATTCTCACCTTTGAGGAGTTGTCAACGGTGTTTTGCAGAATTGAGGCGGTCTTAAACTCGCGACCTTTGTGCCCGTTGAGCGCTGACCCGAATGACCTTGAGGCCATGACCCCAGGTCATTTTTTGATTGGCCAACCACTTAGCGCCTTGCCGGAATATCCGTATACTGATGTCAAGTTGTACCGGTTGTCACGGTATCAGATGTTACGGCAAATGAGCCAAAATTTTTGGAAGCGATGGTCGCTGGAGTATCTGCATATTCTACAGCAACGCGTTAAGTGGACGGACAGGACGACCCCACCCTGCGTTGGAGACCTCGTTCTGGTTAAGGATGCTAACCTATCACCGTTGTGTTGGCGACGGGGGCGCATTGTTAACCTGATTACGGGCAAGGATGGGTTTCCAAGGATCGCAGACGTCCAGGTGAGGGACTCGATCCTTAGACGGGCAGTTTCAACTTTATCTCGACTCCCGGGAGTTTGAGCGGACCGACAACGGGTCGGTCCGGGGGGGGTGATTGTTTATAATCTACCTTCAGATTTTTGATTTTCTCCGCCTCGGTGCGACAGGGGCGAAGGGGCGGAGGTAGAGGTCGAGCGCTGGGCTCGGCGTGAATAGTAGTTCGTATTGAGTCGCGCTGGGCGTCGAACGAATATTATAGTAGCGATAGAACGGGTGAAAGCGCACGCGCATTGATTAAATCGACTTGTGGAGTCATTTCGCGGCACCCAATTATACTAGTTAAGCAGTACGGTTAGCGACGCTGTGAATGTCGAACGGGTTATTGATAATATCATTGGTTTGCCTTGTCACGGGAGTGCTATCGGGAAAGCACCGAGGCTTTTGTGGTTAGACTAATACGGAGTGAGTGTGGTGGCTCGCGTTAACGGCGTGGCTTGCAGCGACGTGGAAGAATCGTCCGGAACTACCAGCAAACCATCGCAAGGTCATATACACTCATTATACACATACACAGTTACACAACTTGCGAGGGGTCAAGGAAGTGAGACCGGCTCGAAGAAATGAGGTAAGGGTAGCTTTAAGTTCAGAAATTGTAATATTGTTCGGAGGCGCGTATCGCGTCTATTTGATCACGTTAGGACGGCGGCTGTTCTGAGACCTGTCTCCCATGGGCCCGAGATAAGGTTCGGCTGAGTCCTGGCGCGATCAAACATCGATTTGTAAAATGTGCGGTAATTAGCTGCTCCCGCCGATATGAACTCAATAAAACCTTAATTTCATGCCAATATAATTTAATTAGCCGATTGGCTTCTCAATAAAGAATTAATTAGAATAATTGAATTAATTAAAATACAGGAAAAATAATTCTTCAGTCACTGACAAATTGACATAGCAGAGCTCGTGTCAAAATCCCATAGAGATGTTACTAACAATCAAAGAGGTGTTAATCGCCACACCACCCCCCTACGGAGAGAATAAAACCAAGCTAAAATAACTAACATCATTCTTACAACTAAGGCACAATAATAAAAAAAGAAAAAAAAAACAAGAAATTAATCAAAATTCTTAAATCTAACGCGCCTACCCGAGCGTGTGGTATAGGACTGCTTTACTGGCAACTGAATCTTTACTGACTGTTGTGGAATTGAGGGCTCGGACGACTTCTTATCTTTTACGGCTTGCCGAAGAGGAAAATCAGCCGAGGCGGGCGATGGCATTGAGTGGGTCGTTTGCAGATCTGAATTATCGATAAAAGCCGGTTTGAGTCTGTCGACGCTTACGACGGTCTTGTTGCCCTTTAACATTAGAGTAAAGGTCTTCCCATCACACGAACGCTCCAGGACTTGGAATGGACCAGTATAGGGTGGCTGCAACGCTCTTCGGATGGTATCGTCTCTAAGGAAAACATGAGTCACAGTCGACAAATCCCTGAATATAAATGAAGATGTTTCACCATGTCGACTAGCTGGCAATGGACGTACCAATGACATTTTGTGTCGCAGCTGAACAACGAAATCACCAGGGTTTTCAAATCTTCCAGATGCTAAAGGAGGCACCAAAAATTCTCCAGGGAGCCTAAGAGGCTCTCCGTAAAGTAATTCCGCTACCGTGGCTTTGAGGTCTTCTTTAAACGCCGAACGCATTCCTAACAAAACCATCGGTAGGGACCTCACCCAAGAATCATTATAGCACATTAACGCTGCTTTGAGCTGCCGATGAACTCGCTCGATCATCCCGTTTGCGCAGGGATGATATGAAGTGGTTCTAATGCGTTTGGTACCGAATTGCTGCAGTAACCGGTGAAACAAATCTGACTCAAATTGAGAACCCTGATCTGTAGTAATAACCAACGGAACGCCAAAACGAGGTACCCATTCTCTAGTAAAAGTCTCGGCTACCTCCTCGGCGGTAATGGATCGCATGGGCCAAACCTCGGGCCATCTGGACACTCTATCTATTGCAGTCAAACAATAACGATATTCGTTACAGACGGGCAAAGGACCAACGATGTCGATATGGACATGCGTGAAACGACCAGATGGTATGTCAAAATTACCGACAGGGGAAGAATTGTGTCTTGATATTTTACTGCGCTGACATGCTTCACAAGATCGGGACCAATCTCGGCAATCCTTTCTAACCGAAGGCCAAACAAAACGCTCTGCCACCAAACGAGTCGTAGCTTGAACACCAGGGTGGCTCAAATTGTGCAATTTATTGAAAGCAGCACGGCGGAAGGAAGGGGTCAAATAGAGACGTGGCTTACCGGTAGATATGTCACAGTAAACCGGAGTGTTGGTCCCTGATGTATTGATTTTGGTGAGTGTTAGGCTGGAACCACCTTGCAATAAATTAGCAAGTTCTTGGTCTGATGCCTGCGACTTAGCCAAAGCTTCAAAATCTTGGTCTAAAGTGATGGCGTCTATGTTAATGCGTGACATAGCGTCGGCCACGATATTGTCTTCACCCTTAATGTACTGGATGTCGGTCGTGAATTGACTAATGAATGATAGCTGGTTAAGTTGTGGAGGTGGAAGTTTCTCACGTCGCTGTAAAAAGGCGTACAAAAGTGGCTTATGATCTGTGAAAATTGTTGCATGCTGAACTTCTAAAATGTAACGAAAATGTTGAACGCTTTCATAGATCGCTAACAATTCACGGTAATAAGCTGGCCACTGTGTTTGCTGCGGAGTCAACTTTTTGCTGAAAAAAGAAAGTGGATACCACTGGCCGTTTAGATTTTGCTGAAGGCAGGACCCAATGTGAACGCTAGATGCGTCAGTAAATAAACCCAACTTTGCGTTGCTGATTGGATGTTGCAGCAGTGTTGCGTTGGAGAGGCTCTTTTTACAAGCATCGAATTGTTGCAAGAGTTCAGGTGACCATGGGAATGGCTTTGCACCTTTACTGTTAGTTGAAACCAATGCATCAATCAAAGGAGCCTGAAATTGCGCTGCACGAGGCACAAATCGACGATAATAGTTAAGCATACCCAGAAACCGGCGCATGCCTTGTACTGTCTCAGGTGGCGGAAAATCCAGCAACGTTTGAATTCGATCCTGAGGAGGGCGAGTACCATCACCACTGACGTGGTAACCCAAAAATACGGCTTCGCTGACACCTAGGACACACTTAGAAGGGTTTATCACCACTCCGTAGTCTTGCAGGCGTTTGAAAAGGACGCGCAGGTGTTGAAGGTGGGAAAACTCGTCTTTGGAAAATATGAGAATATCATCTACGTAAGGAAAACAGAATTCGAGACCCCGTGTGACCTCATCGATGAAACGCTGAAAGGTTTGGCCAGCGTTCCTTAAACCAAAGCTCATATACGGGAATTCGAAGAGGCCAAACGGGGTCACGATGGCAGTTTTGGCAATATCCTCTTCAAAAATCGGAATTTGATGATAAGCTTTAACGAGGTCCAGTGTGCTAAATATCTTGGCACCAGAGAGGTTATGGGCGTAATCATTGATATGCCGAACCGGGTATCGATCTGGTACGGTCCTGGCGTTCAAGGCGCGGTAGTCGCCGCAAGGGCGCCAGGAATTGTCTTTTTTAACGGTCATATGTAATGGTGAAGACCAAGCACTTTTTGACGGCCGAGCTGTCCCGCATCTTACCATTTCCTCGAATTCTTTTTTAGCCGCAACCAATTTCTGTGGCGCCAAACGACGAGGTCGACAGAAAACAGGGGGTCCGTCTGTGGTCTTGATGTAGTGCACTGTATCGTGCTTGATGACTCTAGGGAGGCCGGGAGGTCGAGTGATATCTGGAAACTCTGCTAGAAGCTGAGTAAATATTGACTTACCAGACGCTACTGCTCGAACGCTGGGCTGATCAAAACTAGCGGCAGAAGCAGCAGATGTTAGTCCAGTGGTGCCATCGACCAATTTCTTATTTCGGCAGTCGGGTAAAAGATGATAAAATGCCAAAAAATCAGAACCAATAATGGCTGTGCTGACGTTGGCTATAACGAACTGCCAAGTGAAAACGCGGCGCAAACCAAAATTTAATTTAAGGGTTATTGTACCAAAAGTTTGTATACTGCTTCCATTAGCGGCACTTAGTTCATAATCAGTAGGCTGCCTGCGAGACGATAACCAGCGATGCGGAAAACAACACAAGTCTGACCCAGTGTCAATTAGAAACCGGCGGCTGGTCACATGGTCTGTGACAAAAAGGCGGCGACCAATGTTTTCGCAATCAGATGCCGCCGCTACTGACCGCTTTTTGGGTTTTCCGACTCCCAATCACATGGCCTAGTACATCTAGTTGCTTTAACACCCCATCTCCTATGATACCAACATCGCTTGGAATTGTTCGCTGCTCTATCGGAAGATGCCGACCTGCCAGAAAATGCAGACCGGTCACGAATGGGACGGTGTTGCCGCCTCGAGAGTGCAGCTACTTGACTAGTCACATCTTCCAATTTCTGAGTTAATGCAGCCAAAGAAAAAGTTGAAGTTGTCGACGTGCAACAAACAACAGGTGATGGGGCTAACTCAACGATTTTATCAGCTAACTCCGACACTTTATCCAAATTGAGGTCAGCCTGTGCTGCTAGTATTGCTTGAGCTTGTTGAGGCAAACGGCGCAACCAAAGTTGGCGTATGATACTATCATCTGAAAGAAACGTCCCGGCAAGTGAGCGAAGGTGACGAAGAAATTGTGACGGTTTCCGGTCACCGAGCTCTTCATCACTTAGAAGCTGTCTAACTCGTTTCTCTTGGGAAGTTGAAAGTCGTTGAATGAGGACTTCTTTCAGTTTTTCATATTTCCCTTCGGCTGGAGGATTGGTTATTAAATCTTCAACCTCACCTGCCAGCCTTTGATCAAGGTGACCTACTACATAATTGTATTTGGTAGTATCACCAATAATATTAGCAATTTGGAATTGGGCTTCCACTTGTGCAAACCAAATTGCGGGTTTGTCAACCCAAAATGTAGGTAATTTCACTGCTACCCTACATACCTTAGCCTCCACCTCATTTTGGCCTAGCCGCTTTTGTAATGCTGCATTTTCAGCCATTAGTTGCTCAAGTTGTGCCTGAAGCTGTTCATTCTCCATGATGCAAAACCTGTACAAACCTAGTAGCAATAATAATGCGGGAAGTAGCAATAATACCACACACCCGAGCACCGCAGAACAAACAAATAATAATAAATCAATTTTGATAACTACAGTACCAAACCCAAAAGAAATTAACGTTAGCAGTAGGTAGAAATTCAATAACAAAATATACAAATTTTTACAAAATCAATTTTCGATCAATCAGCTGAGCAATAATAAATTGATGTTAAGCTTCATTTAAAGATGCGGGTCAGTTACAAACACTTGCACTCAAAACACACCAAAAAGCGATTATGCACTTTGGGCAGTTGTTCCGGCGATTGCAGTCGTTAGGTACCAACTGCAAGTTGTAATCTGAACTTCAGAAACGCGATGAAATTTTCGTAGCATAGATGAACCCAAGTTCCGAAAAAATAAGGCGTAGGTATACAGACCGCCACAGTGTCGGGACAGAACTCTGGTTGAGCGTCGGCAGCGTCGAAATCAACGTCAAAATATGGTTCCTGCTCGTTTGAAAAATCACCGACTGACATAGGAAGTGGCACTCCGGTCCCGGCGTTGGTGCTTGCTTGTCTAGCTACTGGTCACAATTCACCTCCTGATGTTGCTTTGTCAGCCGGAAACGATCATCATCACGTCGGGGTCACCAAATGCGGTAATTAGCTGCTCCCGCCGATATGAACTCAATAAAACCTTAATTTCATGCCAATATAATTTAATTAGCCGATTGGCTTCTCAATAAAGAATTAATTAGAATAATTGAATTAATTAAAATACAGGAAAAATAATTCTTCAGTCACTGACAAATTGACATAGCAGAGCTCGTGTCAAAATCCCATAGAGATGTTACTAACAATCAAAGAGGTGTTAATCGCCACAAATGTACTGTTGCTATAGATCCTACCTATAACTTGTATTGCTGGAGAATCAATAAACTACCATTATAATAACTGTGTTATTGTTTGTATGCTTGAAAATGACGGTCTTAAGGTCTAACGACCCCCACACACCCTAGTGTCAGAGTTTCTAAACATGGTTTGACGACAGCAATTTGGCGACAGGGACCACCGGCTTAGGGTGCTTTTCCACCAGAGATGCGCTATGCTACGTTGCTATGGATTCGTTATATATCCGCCAATCATATTCATTGGTGCACATAGCTTAGCACTGGTGGAAACGGATTCAACTAAGATGTTTTCTATATGGAAGGATGCGTACTACGGATGTGTGCTTGATGAAAAGCAGCTTTATACGTGCCTTCCGAAGCATATAGTGCCTTTCAAACATTGCTACTGAGAATCAATCTAGTTTTACAAACGGGAACGCACAAGCGTGTTTAACCGAACGCTCTTACATCGTTTGAACATAGTCACCCTGAAATCATCCACAACTTCTTACACGCAGTTTAACAGACCTAAAAAGTACTTGGGTACCTACTTAAATAAAACGATCAAAGTTAATAATGGTTTATAGTCAGAATTCTTTATTAGACAATTTAAAATATCGATTAACAACTCGTAGATCAGTCCATATTCGAATTTCCTGGAATTATTTTAACCAGCTCCATGGTCCATAGTGATAGGTAGTGGTTTTTAAGATGCATGGATGCAGTTTTAATGATATTCTTTCCATTGGTTGCTCTTCATCTCTCAAGGGAAAATAAACATTGGCATGTCCACGTTCACGTTAAGGTTTTTATTTCAAGCCAGCTTCAAAATATTATGAACCATCATTTTGGTACATATTTCATAAGTCCATCATAAATATATGAATATCGAAAACGGTTCATATTCACAATCACAGCACACAAGAAAAGTAAATACCATAATTTAATTTAGAATTATTATATAAACCTATGATGTAATTTTATTGAATTTTGTTGACAACCACTCACTGACAAGTATTTTAATGACGTAATGCATTGACATGGATGCCACTTTTAATTTAAAACGATAATGATAACAGCCAGTTATAAAAAACCACTGGTCCGAATCTTATTATGTTACAATGAAGGGCTTAACCTCCTTCGAAACATTTTCTTACTTTGTCAAGGAAAATCCTCAAAGATTTTATAAATGTTACGATTTTAATTTATGTATTTTCTTAAAACTACCTCTACAAATGAAAAATTGTATGGTAAATAATATTTCTATTTTCATTTAAGTTATATTTTGTTTCATGACTATTATTTCGGAATACGATTCGGACCGGATTTTTGAGAAAGAGACAGTGCTATACAGTTTACGTATTGCTAGTTGCTTCTTTCATGTTAAAGCAGGGAATAGACAAATCTTACAGATCGTTCGTTCTTTCCCCGCACTAAGCAAGAGTAAAACATTATTGTTTTGTAGAGGTCATGGTACCAAACAAAGTGTTATTGTTTTAAGCCTGAATCAAAACGTTCCTGCAATAGGATTGTTTTGTTAGAGGTGGTAGTAGCGGCCCAGTATAATATAACAATACCTTCAAAAGGTCCCGCCACTTTGATATCAAAGTGGTGGGACCAGGTACCAAATTCCTTTACCTTTAGAGGTACTTACAAATGTCTTGTTTAGGGTACAATTAGTACATAATATGGAGTACAATCACTGTAATGCGAAAGATTTGAGATTTCGGATTTGGTCCCGCGATCTTGACGGTCACGTCGAATGCATGCACTATAGTTTCACCACTGGGTTACCCTTCGCTAATGACAACCATCTTAATGTCATCAGTGTTTATGCGCCAACAATGGACAAGGATGATGACATCAAGAGCAAATTTTATGAAGAAGTTACGCAAACCCTATCAAAAATCCCTCTTAGGGAGCAGATACTATTGATGGGTGACTTTAACGCGAGAGTCGGGCGTGACTTTGAAGCATGGCCTAAGGTCTTGGGAAGACATGGCATTGGCAACATGAATAGTAATGGACAACTCCTGCTGTCCCTTTGTTCTGAATTTGAACTGACCATCACCAACACCGTGTTTAGACTCCCTGCAAAATATAAGACCACATGGATGCATCCGAGGTCGAAACATTGGCACCTGATTGACTACGTTATTGTCCGACAAAGAGACATTTCTCAAGTGCATGTCACTCGCGTTATGCGTGATGCTAATGCGATCTGCTCCACGGATCACCGTCTTGTCGTATCCAAAATGAAGCTCCGGCTATATCGTCCTTGCAGATCAAAAGGTGTGAAGCCTAAGCGTTTAGACATAGAAAAATTGCAAAGTCTAGAGGTGCGTAAGAACTATGCACAGGCGGTTAGAGATGCGATCCAAGCGGTGGATATTGAGAATGGTGATTCTGTGGCCAATTGGCATATGCTCTCATCCAATTTAGTCGCGGCCGCCTCGCAGACACTGGGTTTAAAACCTAGCAGACACGAGGACTGGTTTGATGACAACGATGAAAATTTGTCAAAAGCTATCCGGAGTCACCGATCTCTCTTACGTCAGCATAGGGACAACCACCAAGCGGAGCAAGTCAAGCAAAGTGGTGCCGCGCTGCGGAGATATGTGCGAGAAGTAAAGGATCAGTGGTGGCGAAATAAGGCCGAACGCATGCAGTGGCTCGCTGACACTAAACAGCTGGGTGCTTTTTATGATGAGGTCCGCAAAATTGTTGGTGTAGCGATTCGTATTAAAGTGCCCCTGAGATCCTTCGATGGTACACAATTGCTTACCAACAAACAAGATGTACGCAATAGATGGGCAGAGCATTTTAACACCTTGCTCAATGTTGACCGAGCTGCGGACATTTCCTACATCAACTCGATGGCATCGCTTCCCACAATGTACAAGCTGGACGAACCACTGACTCTGCGCGAGGTTGTTGTTGCCGTTCAACAACAGCAGAACAAAAAAGCGGTCGGCATTGACAATATACCTGGAGAACTGTTGAAGTATGGGGGTGAGGAATTGCATGAAACCATTTGGAAGCTCTTTGTACAGATGTGGGATGAAGAGAAAGTACCTGAAGACTTTCAAGTCTCTCGTGTTTGCTCCCTTTACAAGAACAAAGGTGACAAATCCGACTGCAATTCTTATAGGGGAATCTCCCTCTTGACTTCTCCAGGAAAAGTGTTTGCGCGAATTTTACTCAACCGCTTGATGCCCTTGTCGGAAGACATTCTGCCTGAGACCCAGTTTGGCTTCCGGCCGAATCGAGGCACATGTGAGGCCATCTTCTCTGTCCGCCACCTCCTAGAGAAGAGTCGAGAGCAGGGTCAACCGTTGTACCTTTGTTTTGTTGACTTGGAAAAAGCTTTTGACTGTGTGCCTCGAGAAGCCTTATGGGTGGTATTGACGAAACTTGGATGCACGGACAGGTTTGTAAGGATAATCCGACTCCTGCATGATGATATGCGTTGTTGTGTCAATGTGCAGGGCGAAGATTCAGAGTTCTTTTCTGTGAGCTGCGGCGTAAAGCAAGGCTGTGTACTCGCTCCAACTTTATTCGCTCTGTACTTTGCAGTTGTAGTTAGGGATGCCTTACAGACTTTAACCGAGGGTATTCGTATTCGTTTTCGTATCAATGGCGGTGGTGTTTTCAACTTGGCTAGACTCAAAGCTCACACCAAAGTGTCCCACGTGACTATCACTGAGATGATGTATGCAGATGACTTATGCTTTGCGGCGGAATCCCCAGAAGGTCTACAGAGGCTTATGTCGAGTCTTGATGAGTCATGTCGCAGATTTGGCCTCAAGATCAGTGTGAAGAAGACTGAAGTCATGGCTCTTGAGACACTGAACAATAGCCCAGTCGACATTAAACTCGGTGACGTCTCGCTTAAGCACTTGCTTACAAACAAACAACAAACACACAGACAAATTCAAATATCTGGGCAACACTATAACATCCAGGTGCCTCCTTGATAACGAAGTCAACAGCAGAATTGGAGCAGCTGCTGCGGCTTTTGGCAGACTTCGTGCCAAGGTGTTCCGTTCGCATGACATAAAGCTCTCTACGAAAATTGCTGTGTACATGGCAATAGTTCTGCCAAATCTCCTGTATGCCTCCGAGACATGGTGTTTATACCGCAAGCACATTCGCACCTTAGATAGATTCCATCTGAAATGCCTACGGGACATTATGAACATCCACTGGTCGGACCGTGTTCGTAACACGGAAGTACTACGGCGAGCTAATGTCGGCGGCATAGAGGCCTATATAATGCGGCGCCAGTTGCGATGGGCTGGCCATGTCTCCCGAATGTCTGACGACAGAGTGGCGAAGCAAATCTTCTACTCAGAACTGCAGGATGGCAAGCGGAAACAAGGCGGCCAACTCCTTCGGTACAAAGATGTGCTTAAGCGCCACATGAAACGATGTGACCTAGACACGTCACAATGGGAGGCATTGGCAGCGGACCGGTCACTGTGGAGGCATACCGTGAGCACTAAGGTGTTTGAGTTTGAAAGGCGACGTAGAGAAGAGCTCGATGCTAAACGTGACGAGCTTAAGGCCCGACCACCCGCGGCCATCCAATACAATTACGTCGGAGGGGTGCTGACTTGCAGTGAATGTGAACGCACTTTCACGGCAAAAATTGGCTATGTCAGTCACCAGAGAGCACACCAGCGATGCTCTTAATAGGCAGATCCAAGTCGCTGTGGCCGAAATCGGTCGGGATCATCATATATATACCCTTCGGGGAGAATAGGCGTGATGTTATGTTATATTTATTTATTTATTTAAACTTCATGCACAATAGTGATACATAGGCGGACTTAATGCCACAAGGCATTCTCTACCAGTCAACCTTAGGGTTAAATAAGACAACTTTGTGGTATATTTGTTATTTGTTTTAGCATATCTCTCTTTTTACACTGGCTTAAATTCGGTCTTGAGGTTTTTTTTAATAGGAATTGTGAACGTAAAACCAAGAAGAAAATGAAAGGCGATGCAATAGTAATTAACCGCCTTATTCATAAAAATAGTTAAGAGTTGTTTAACTTAAGCTTGGTTTATCTCGCATGCCGTCTCACTTCAATAATATTCAAATGAAAGTGACGGCATGCGAGATAAACCAAGCTTAAGTTAAACAACTCTTAACTATTTTTATGAATAAGGCGGTAGTCTTTAATTGAGGTAAAACTGGGGTTCAGAAAATAACAACAGAAACAATAACTTACTGGCAATAACTGTTCTTCATTACAATTTTTTATATCACTTCATTTAATTCAATCAATCAATTCATTTCAATTTTGGATTCAATTTCAATTGTATCTTATGGGCCTACCACACGTACAAGCTTCACCACAGTTTTGTCTGCGCAACTCGGTTTGTACACGCCACACGGTACATCGTGCGTGTGGTTGGTGAAACCCGAATATAAACCGAATTGCGCAGGAAAACTTTGGTGAAGCTTGTGCGTGTGGGTAGACCCATTATTCACAAAGACACTAGTTTTACAGCCCCTTTGCAATTTCTCGGTCAGTGTCAAGTAGTACCTTTAAGTGAAATAAAATGGAATTCGCGGCAATGAAAAATGTCTATTTACCATTGATATAATAAAACCCAAGATACACACTCCGCGTCTCAAAACCATCCGCATAAAATGAGTTCACAATGAACTCATTTCAAATAGTCTCGCGTCGCTCGCGTCTCTGCACGGTCGTACAAAATGCTTTTTATATTGCTTTTTATAACTGCATTGTAAAAACAACTTTAAGGAATCTGCGTAAGGTTGAATTTGCAAAAAAATATGTTTAAATAGTGTAACGGTAATAGTGCGTGTATTGGTGAGTGTTTGGCGACAGCTTCGACTGTTTGTTTTGTTCGAGACTGTGCATCTAGGGTTTTATTATATCAATGCTATATATTGAGTAATAATGATTAAAATCACCAATACAACCGTCTCAGTTCATACAATCCTCAAGAATGCCTTTTTCATCAAATAGTCACTCGTCAACGTAGGTAGTCCGTTATGGTCATTTTACATGTCTCTTGCTCTGTAAGTAAAACTTACACCCCTGAATGCCGGGGTGTATGACTATCATTACAGCATAGGTTTTCGAATTTGAAAAAAGAACTGTCATACTCATACTGCACGAAGAATATTTTTAAAAAGTTATTTTTTTTTTCTCGGTATCGATTAATTACTCGAATCGGAATCTAGACAATTTATTTTATAAAGATTTTATTTTAAATATGGAACTATTTGTTTCCACATCGTATGTTAGATGGAATCGATTTAAAAATCAAACTGGCCAGCAAGATTTGACGAGCTTGCGTGCGTGAAAAAAAAAAGGCAGTCTACTAGTAGGCGCGAAAGCATCGCGAAAATAATTAATTTTAATGAAGAAAATAGTACCAGTCAACTGCCGCCATTTACGATGCAAGAACCTCAAGTCACTCAAACTCAAGTCTTATCATCACAAACTCATATTCAAACTATAAATATACCTAAAAAGAACGTGACCATATCTCTTACAAATTGTAATAATTTTACTATTAATTTTAATTAAATACACATTTTTTTCTTCTTAATAAATGTTCATTGAAACCTGCTGTCTTGTTGTTTACTTACCTCACAATCGATATGTAAAGCAGAGTATTTATCTCGGGCGTAAGCATCAATTGCATACTCGGGTTAATTAGCGCCTTCGCTTCGCTCAGGCGCCAAAAACCTCGTATGCAATTGATGTCATACAGCCCTTGGTTAATAATCTACTATTAATGCATATTTTTTATAAATGTTTTGATATTCCTGCTCCCTAGATCATATTTTTTTACCGTTTTTTTTCTACTGAAAATGCCATTATTTAGCTCATTAAACATCTTAACAACAATCTGCTGTAGTCCATTCACAGTTATTTTGGTTCCAATTTTGCTTTCACCATAGAAATTACATCCTTATTTATCGTTAAATTAAAGTTTAAATCAAATTGCTGTTGTTACAGGTATAATTACTGTGAAAGGACTGTATAAAATAAAGAGGAAACAGATTGTATAAAATTATTATAATAGCAGTTTACAAACAAATAAATAATAATATTCTTTATATTTTAATTCTTAATTATAATATTCTTAAAGAAACCCTGGGAACATATGCAAAAATCTTAGAATTCTGCTTTATACAATTATGTACCTACAAACAATATCACAAATCAGTCTTTTAGATCTTAACCATGATTTCTTCCAGACTCTTCCTCTGCAGGGCTGGTACCGTGGCGTCTTCGTGTGGTCTTCCTACTGGCAGTAGCAGTTCCAGTCTTTCATTAAGTGGCCTGGACAGCAGGTCTCGGAGACGGGCGTTGCAGTTCAGGGGTGTTGAAGTCAGGGCTACTAGGCCGCAGTACTGGAATTTAAATAAATTATGTTTTAATAGACAACTAGTAACAGTGGCCCGCGTAGAGTTCGATAATCGTTCAACGGGATTACACAGGAGTGCAATACGTCATTTTACGAAAGTTACAACGTCGAATCACACGGCGCCGAATGTTTGCGACAACGAATACTGTGAGAACGAAAGCACGCAGCGACGAATCACGTTACAACGAATGCACGAGACTTCGAATCACGCAACAACGAATGCACGTTACAACGAAAATCGTCACACCGAATCACGTGACCCCGAAATAATGTAACAACGAACGTATCACCGACATCAAAACAAAAAAACGAAATCAAATATTTTTTTACTAGGTACCTTTTTTACATTGACGCATTAATAATAATAATTTATTTATTCAATTTAGACAACTCAGTGATCCATCCAGTTTATAATAAGGTGTGCTTATAAGCTATACTTTCCCGGCAATATGTGGTTGTACTATTGGTAAGTATTGCTCGGCCATCTTGAAAATATTGCCGGCTACACGTGAAAATGCTTGGCCATACCAAACGTGTGGGTATGGCCGAGCCATTAGTGTAATATGCAATTTACTGATGCATAATATTAAAGTAGTAAAAAAAAATGATTTCGTTTTTCTGTTTTGTTGACGGTGATACGTTCGTTGTTACGTTATTTCGGGGTCACGTGATTCGGTGTGACGATTTTCGTTGTAACGTGCATTCGTTGTTGCGTGATTCGAAGTCTCGTGCATTCGTTGTAACGTGATTCGTCGCTGCGTGCTTTCGTCCTCACAGTATTCGTTGTCGCAAACATTCGGCGCCGTGTGATTCGACGTTGTAACTTTCTTAATGACGTATTGCACTCCACCGAGATACAAAGTATTTTTAGTTACTCCAGGTTATAAACCATTTTTGTGTGCTAATCATTCAACTAAATAAGTTCAGTAGTTTTAGCGTAACTGAGTAAGAAACATCCACCAATCCTTACAAACTTTCGCATTTATAATAATAGTAGGAAGTATGATTATTAGGATAGTATATTCTTCTATAAAGGTAGGTAATTCAATCAATTATTTACAATTATTTTACAATTATTACCAAAATAATATTCAAATTCCACCTAGATAATAACGGAATTGAGGTCGTAAGAATAATTATTATAAACGTATTTGGTTTACAACGACCAAACAAAGAAAACTCTTGTGAAAAATTTGGATCGAAAACTACCTCCAAAGAAACATGGTGCAAAAATAGTCACCTAGACAAAGCTTACTAAGAGATAAAACCGAAATAGCCAGGCCAAAAGCAAATTAGTAAATTATTTTTCTAGGTTGAACTGTATTTGCCTTCTCAAGGTCTTGTGTGACGAATACAAGAAATTTTCTTTGATCTGCCGTTTATTTCATGTTTACAATGAAGGAACCTAACGCAAACACAAATCAATTTAATGAGGTAATTCTGGGCAATGTAAGCGAAATAAAACCCACGGAATAACAAATAGCTATACATTTGTGTTTGGATAATGTGGGTGAGATTCTAAAACTAGCTTTAATGAGAAAAGGTGGTCGGCAGTTGGATTGGATGGATTGTGTGAAGCATGTATGAAAAAGAAAGGAGTAATATGATGGTGACTGACAGGGCAAAATGGAAGGAAGAAAAGAAAAAAAAAATGAATGAATGAATGGAATGGATGGAAGTAAAATGGGATAAGAGCAGGAAGATGATGGTGCTTCTTTTTACCGTATCGATTTCAAAATAAAACAAATATATCTGGCCAAAAATTGCCTAGGTCTAGGTTTTGCTTGCCTAGGTCGGCCTGTGGATGGGTGACCGCCCGACATACCGAGTTTCCTCCGTGCCTCCGAAAGCACGTTAAGCTGTTGGTCCCGGCTGCTATATATATAGATCTTTGGTAGTCGTTACAGGTAGTCAGTGATCTGAAATTCTGACATCCAGTCTTACCAAAGGGTATCGTATTACCAAGTAATAACTGGGTTGTGGGGGTCAGATAGGCAGTCGCTCCATGTAAAATACTGGTATTCAGCTGCATCCGGTTAGACTGGAAGCCGACCCCAATATAGTTGGGAAAAGGCTAGGCAGATGATGATCTGGCCAAAAATTCAGCAATACGAACACCGCTCTGCGTCAGAAAAATGAAAGGGTTTGGAGCGCAAGATCAAAATAATTAATACTTATCTAACTTACATGTATTGCTGCCAGTAACACACCAGCAGCTATCGCCGTACTGATCTCACTGTAGTAATGCATCCTCTTCCTCCCATCATCTCTCCAAGAGTGCGTCTGTCGGAAGACCAGCACCAATGCTGGAGCATCGGACAGATACGGCTTCACAAAATTCGTCGCAAACGGCCTCAAGTCTGTCACCCACTGCCTTGACATTCTCTTGTTGTAATTCAACTCTTCTTCTTCTTCCACGATCTCTCTTATGGCTGTTTTCATGTCTTGGTCTTGAACCACGACGAAAGTCCAAGGTTCTGTATGTGCCCCCGATGGAGAGGTGCCTGGAATGAATGATAACGTAATTAAATGCTGGGAAACAGTCATAAGGGTGACTTTCAGAATGTTGCGGGTGAGACCCTGCGTAGACCAGGGAAATATGGGACAAAAGGGGTCTATACGCAGCAATGAATAAGACAAGGCTTCCAATGATGATGTAGCGTCACTTGTGTTACCAACTTAATGATGATATTTGAATGAAGGCAATGGGCCAGTAAGAAGTCATCGTTTACCGATTTCCTAAAGAGGACCAACCCAAAGCAAGGCTGTAATGTAAAACGTATGAGTCTATAACTCTTCTTTTATTTTGCATCATTGCTTATGCTACGTTATAATCTGTTTTCATGTCACTTTTGACATACCTAATCTATGTGTGAATCAAAAATCGAGGTAGAAAGTATTACCTTCTCAAATATATTTTATACAGTAATCAATAATCATGACACTCTTATTCAATTCGCGTCGAATCTATATTCTGTTGATCTTATTGACTACAACACTGATATTTTACGTCTTGTATGTAATGAAAGATCGACGAGATTTTATCAAAAAATATTTTGAAAATGAAGAGGATGATGATAAAAACACAAGACATCAAATGTTCAAGAACACAGTAAAAATGAGTAAAATCAAATATCATGTTAAACAGTTCAACACAAAGCAAGTCATCCACAATACACATTTGGGCCCTATTACTAAAAAAACGTTTGTTGTTGTCATACAATGCCATGCCAATATACAACACTTGAAGCGACTCTTGAGTATTTTGAAAAAAGTCTATTTCATCAATAACGCGTTACTAATATTCTCTCACGATTACTTCAGTGATAAAATGAATAAACTCCTTCTTAAAATTGACTTTGCACAATACATGCAAATTTTTTATCCATATTCAATACAGTTATACCCTGAAGTGTTTCCTGGAGAAGAACCTAAATCCTGTACGGAAGATTTACTCTGCAAGAAGTCTTCATCCAGAGATCCTGAAGCCGCTCAGTCTAAGCACCACTGGTGGTGGCAAGCCAACCAAATCTTCGACCATTTAAGTGACTTGGAAAAATTCAACGAACCGATTCTATTTCTCGAAGCGAACAACTATGTGATGCTTGATGTTTTATTTGTATTCAGATTGCTTGTAAACGCAAGAAATGCACACTGCACTTTTTGTGAAATGATAAGTTTGGCAGCACATGTACCTGAAGTATCCCAATACAAGAAAAGAAAAAGTATTGTAACACTAGAAGCTTGGAAGAAGTCTATGTCTAGTACAGCCATCGCTTTTGATAGGCAGGTTTGGCACAGCATCAAAGCCTGGAAAGAACTTTTCTGTGTCTATAATGATTCAAAATGGGATAATTCTTTGAAACATGTTGGTGTTTCTAAAATGCAGGGAAATATTTATTTAGCGGCTATAGACGGTCCCAGGGTGTTTCGTATTGAGGAGTGTGATGCCAAAGATGTTGGTTGCAATGAGGACGAAAAACTGATTTTTGTAAAGCGCTTAACAAAATTGGTTTCGAAACACATGTTCCCTCAGAGTCTTAAGATTAAAGTGCCAGCTGATGAAGAGTGTAATGTTACTGAGTCTGGTAACTGGAGTGACGTTCGAGACCAGAAGCTTTGCATGCAGTTTGCTAATGAAAGCGTGTGGTTTCCAAATGATTGGTTTCGTAAAAGTCTTGGTTGATTAAATTGCGTCATTAGTTTTATGTTTTTAATTTATTGTTTCTTTTCCTCTGAGAAGTCAAAAAAGGTCGGCTAGATAATAATATTTTGTTCTCTCATGTCTGAAAATTAAATACAAAAATTAGCATTACATGATTTTATTCTGGAAACCTTTTTATTAATTAATAAATAATTCAGAACACTCACATGCAG
Source organism: Diarsia mendica (assembly GCA_949316265.1). Lineage (NCBI taxonomy): Eukaryota > Metazoa > Arthropoda > Insecta > Lepidoptera > Noctuidae > Diarsia > Diarsia mendica. Next base: position 24,568,447 of record OX438893.1, on the reverse strand, counting down.
TGTATTATTTACTTGAAAAATAAAAGGTGTAAACATGACCATTTACGTAACCGAAAGCCACTGATATTGTTTTTGTTCTGGACCATACCGGAGAACCTTCTAGTTACGCAGGTATTCGAGGCCAAAGTTTCAAATTTTACATAACTTTTTTACCCGACTTCGGCGAAGCCCGAAAGGAAGGTTATACTTAGGCTGAGTTGCACCAAAAAAGTAGTTAAAGTTAAAGTTTGTGTCAAATGGCACGTCAAACAAACATCAAAACTTCAGTTTTGTATCGGTTATGCCAACAATGAGTTGCGCGATTTGACAAATAGTTAAATGACGTCATAACTTTAACGGTAACTGCAACCGCTCACTTTCCGCTGGTTAGTGTTATAGTTTGTGTTAAATTGTCTGTCAATTTTATTGTCAAACGCGTTGAATATAACCGCTATTCTTTTCTGATTAATTTCGTTGCGGGATCCAAGACAGTTAAATCATTTCTCTGGGACTTCGTCGAGCTTCATTGTCTCGGCGCTTTTCTTGTGGTCGCCACTGTTGATTCTGGCTAACAGGAGTTACAGTGGTTTGGGAATAGTGTGGCGGGCTTGTCCAACCTTTAGACATCATGTCCCTGCTCCAAGAAATACGTTCTAGTTCTGATGACGAAAGCGATGAAAAGAAAAGTGTGATTACCAGAGCCGATCGTTTTTCCACATGGAACGACGAATGTTTCTTGCCATGATTTCGAGTCTCTAAAAACGTAGCTTGGTTTCTGACTATACGATTGCACAAGGATATTCATCGTAGGTAATTGTTCAACCAAAAAATAATACGTGCTATAGACAAAGCAATAAATATAATAAGTAGGTACTTACTTTATTTGAACGTTCGCAAAAAAAATTTTGTTTAAGTATATAATTTTTATATACCCCATAAAGTACTGTCAAATTTGACAAAAACCTTAACTTTAACGACTTTTTTATTGCAACTCTGCCTTAAATACTAGTATTTAAGGTTATAACTTTAATTACATCAATGATACGTATACTATTTATCCACCAGCACAATTTTTTGAGCGTGTTACGTCTAGTGTTAAGGATGATAATTATGGTAAGAAGGAAGGTGTCTCATGAGATGACGAGAAACATAGAAGTATGGAAGAAGAAGACATGCTGCGCCGACCACAAATAAATTGGGGGCAAGAGAATGTTGATGATGTCTAGTTTTAATCCCAAAACAAATTCGTTTTGCAGCAATATTTTTGCGTGGGGTACTTACCCTGGCCCTAATACCCTAGCATTATGTACATCAAACTAAGTATAGTTTTATGTACATCATGCTTGTGTGACGGCTTCGTGAAAAGTCCGTTTACACTTTGTATGTCATTTTACTATAGAAGAATCTATCAGAGAAAAACTATAGCATGGTATGAATGGGGCGAGATACCTAAATTAATGTATGACTACTTTTGTTAGCTTGGGTCTTACCTGTTACAACAAATGTATGTGATAATCAATGAATAAATAAATAAATAAATTATGTAAAAAGGAAACAACGCTCTATTCAATATTAGCTTTTTTACTTTTTCTCAACTTTGAGTAACATCAATACCACACACTATTTTTTGTGAAATGCATACAAAGTTCATGGTCCCTAACGTCTTCCCACAACCCAGCAGGTTTCTCATCGAAATGCTCTTCATTTTGGGCAACCGTGATCATTCCCCATGGATATAACTTCTTGGATATATGTTTCAGAAATGCTTCCAGTACTGCGAATTCGAATCCTTTGCATTTATTGTTTTTGTCACACTGCTTAAGACGAAATACTCTGCGTCCAGCAATAGCTATCATATAAATATTCCCTTCCCATTTTTGCTCACCCACATATCTGAAGGAACTGTCCCAGTTATAATCGTTGTGGTAACAGAACACATCGCTGTTTGCCTTCAAGGCGTTCCAAATTCTCCTGTTGAAAGCAATACCTGTTCTAGGGATTTTATTTGTCCAAACTTCCATCGATATTATAGTTTTCTTCTCGTACTGAGATAATTTAGGTTTGTGTGCCCCCATACTCAACAACTCACAAAATGGACAATGGGTGGCTCGAGTGTATCTAAGCAATGTATGTACATATAGTACGTCTGCAGTCACATAATCACCTTCCTCTAAAAATAAAATGGTTCCGTTGAAAGGCTGTGTGATTTCCATATTGTCAAACACCTGGTTGACTCCCCACCACCAGTGATGTTTTTCCTGGGCTGCCTTTGGGTCCCTAAGAGTAGACTCTTTACAGACATAGCCTTCAGAACACAACTGACTATCATTCCCAGGGAATACATTTGGGTGCAACTGTATTGAGTATGGAAAGAAAATTTGTATATATTTGACAAAATTAATCCGTTTGATGAGTTGATTTATTTCATAACTGAAGTAATCGTGTGAAAAGATAAGCAATGAATTGGTAATACCGTTGGCAACACTGAGGGACACTAACAGCTCTCGGAGATGATAAGCATTTGAGTGCACTTGTATAACTATGATGTGAGAAACGTTGGTGATGGGGCCCAAGTTTTCATTGTACACTTTCTGCTTCATGTTTATCTGTTTAATTACATCTTTGATCTTGACTATATGTTTCATATCATGCACTTTGTTTCTAAACTGTGCATCCAAGAGTTCCGTGTAAGTGCTGTTTACATAATCTTCTTTATAGTTCTCAATAAAATCTTTTCTCTGTTTCTTCACAAACATGACCTGTTGGTAGACTCCATAAGCTAGAGAAACCATAACAACGATAAAAACTGTGAGGTATATACGAGCTAGTATTTCGGGATTTATATTCATGGTTCCAATTTAACGAACATGAATTTTGGCTTAAAATATTTAATAAATAAAATCACTGGTATCAAAAGAAATACATAATATTCTGACACTAACAATAGGATTGGAAATGAAAATGTCATCAAGTGACATTAAATACAATAGTCAACAAGCAGAGGAGAGAGTTTATAATAAACTAAACCTTCTCAGTGAGTTAGCATCCAAAAGTTATAGCTTACGTTTATTGTGTTTAAAAATGCTAACGACACATTTTATAATTTAAAGGCAAAACAAAGACAAGCTTCAGGAACGCGACTAGTTTCCATACGAGCAGCGACTACTATCTCGTTTGAAATTACACATTTTGGATTCTTATATTTTGTTTTAATTTTTACCCTTCTGCGGCGAACCCCAAAAGGGGGATAATAACTCACGAAAAAAAAACTGGCAGAAATTCCATACGAAATAATCAGCACATAATGTACTTAAATTATTATTTGTAATTCTCCTGTGCTTTCTACTGTGTATACATAAATAACTAAAATATCGAAGAAAGTCAAATGACCATTTATCCAGCTTATGATAGAAATCATAAACAAGCCAGAATCCAAACTCAAAAACAAAAATGCGTTTATATTATATTAATATAAATAAAAAAAGCTATACAATTTAATACCAAAGGCTACGTTTAGTGAAGTGCATACAGAGCTCCTGGTCCCTACTGTCAAGCCAGTCCCCTGATGGCTCAGAGTCAACCATCTCCCTTTCTTTTCTTTGCCCTAGAATGAAACCCTTCGGAAATAGTTCTTTAGATATTGCTTGTACAAACTTTTGCACTTCAAACAAGGTATTGCAACCCAAAGTTTCATCACATTCATCTAAAGTAAAAACCCTAGGACCTTGAATTGCTATCACATCTATTTTTCCATTCCATTTTCTGTTCTTCAGATTCTTCAAAGATCTGTCCCAACGTGAGTCATTATAGTAACAAAAATCTTTGCCGGACTTCACAGCTTTCCAAATTTCCCTATCGAAGGCTAAACCAGTTTTGGGCATATCATCAGACCAAGTTCGAACCAGTACTGTGTCCTGTTCTTTGTGATATTGGTACGTAGCGAGACGTTTGTTTGGAGCCAAACTTATAAACTCACAAAACGGACAGTGTTGTCTTTTAGCATCTTGAATAAACTTGAACATGTATAAAAAATCTTTTGTAACGTAGTTCCCTTCTTCTAGAAATAAAATATCTTTGTTATAATTACTTATAATGGGCATGTTGTTAAATACTTGGTTGACTAGCCACCACCAGTGAAGCTTTGCTTGAGATGCTTTCGGATCTCTTAAAGTTGAATTTTTACAATCACTGCCTTTAGTGCATAATTTAAAGTCTTCACCGGGAAATACATTTGGGTACAACTGTAATGAACACGGATAGAAGATTTGAATATATCTGACATAGTCAATAGTTTTGACAAGTTTGTTGATTTCATCATCCCAGTAATCGTGAGAGAAGATAAGCAGGCAGTTTCTGATACCCTTGGCATTCTTCATAGATTCCAAGAGTTGTCTAAAGTAGAAAACATTTGAATGGACTTGTATCACTACAACGCTAGTAAGATGGTGTACTGGTGCCAAAGCCAAGTTGTAAACAGTCTGACTTAGGTTTATAAGTTTGATACGTGTTTTCATCTGTTCATGGTCGTAAGGACTTCTTTTCTCCAGCTGTTTCTCTGTACCAATTATAATAGAATTTTCTGAAACTGTACTTGCAGAGTGTTCATTGTAATCTTCGTCGTATGTTGGGTCAACTGGATTACCGAAGTATACTTGATGAAATACTGTGCATACTATCGCAGCACCGATTATAGCCGCTAATATACGATGGAAGTAAATTAGAACTAAATTATTAACTCTATTCCACTTCATGGTTCCTATAGCACAAATATTACCTATATCATTCTAAATACAGAAAATTTACTTTGTAAATGTAGTGATACACATTTTTGCGTGCAAAATGTCGCTACAATTTTGATCTCTGTGGATACATAAATAATTATCAAAATTATATACTTGTATTCCTTGTAATACCTTTAGATCATTGCTTTAGATCAAATGCCATTTGACGTGCAAGACTTTCCAATGGGATTGTCATAAAAAAAAAATTATTTTTTAATGACAATTACCATAAAAACTCTTTTACTTCACCGCAGGAGAGATTCTTTTAATTTTATTTTTACTGTTTCAGCTTTCACTGAATTACTGCCTTAAAAGGAACACGTTAATTAATGCTCAATATGCTCCTAGTAAAGCTAGTTATAGAAAGTATTGAATATTTTCCAGCTTTCGAAGCTAAACTAGAAACGACAGGATTTCCTGAGCAGAGTATAGAACTGGAACTGGTAGTTCTTGTATTGTGGAACTTGCAAGTCAACAAGTTAAGATTACGTAGTAGTACATAACTATGTTGTCTAACAATACCTACCTATATTAAAACCCTTTCGATTCAAACACTGCTTCTGGAAAACTATTACCTACCATTTTAACATTTGTTCAGCTCTGAAGTAATTATGATATTCTTCTTCTTCTTAGCGTGTTTATGATAATATTTAAATTGAGTCAGCCCAATATTAATTTAGCTGCGAGTTTGGCATTGTGATATTCGTAGAACTTCAAAAATGTGAAAAATCATCTTCTTTAGCTGAAGCGGGATTAGACTGGGCATATCTGCCGCATGCTTAATAAGCTGTGGGCCAAAAAAGTGAGCAGATTGAAATCCTCAGATTTTTTTATCTAAGCAGTAATTATGGCATATTAAAATTTATTCTGAACAAATTCTGAATCAACTTTTAATTTACTATTATGTGTTATATTATTTATTTATTAATAGTAGATTATTGCATCGAGCACAAAGTAATTTATTATTGCACCGAGTGCCTGATTTAGAGCCTGAGCGTTAGCGAGGGCTCTAATCTAACAGGCACGAGGGCAATATAAATTACTTAAGGCGAGGTGCATAATCTGCTTTTCTTTCAACTATTACATAAAGGAACAGTAGATAAAAGAAACTCATATCAAACAGTTAAAAGATTTTCTATAACACTGTCGGCTTAATTTAGAATGTTTTCCGGAGGTAATGTGTCGCTAAATGATTCCATTTTAATTCGAAGCCGAAGCACTCAAAATCAGATAGTATCACACTTTATCGTTTCCAAAAATATTTTCAAGCAAAATTAACAAAGTTGCCGCCAAATCACTTTTTTAAATTTCTTTCATTTTTTAGTAGCAATCATTTTTTAAATTAGGAACAAGTAGGATAGAAACGAAAATAGGTAAGTACGTAAAAAAAAAAGTATTGATATCGGCTGGCTGAATAGAGCTAATTCATTGAGATTGGCACCGGTGCGATTATAAAAAATAAACTGTGCAATAATGAAATTTCATACATTTTAATTGCTCTAGAGCATTAAAGACTCGCTTTGTGCTGAGTTTTTAGTGTGATTGTGATGAAATTAAAGCATAGTTGGAAGAAAAAATTTATACACAACAAAATCGTATATAAAGGCGTACTTAATGCCTTGGGCATTTTCTTCCAGTCTACCTTAGGGTGATGCAGAGACAATACACAGTAGGTGCAAAAAGGAAAAAAAAAAAATTATTAGAAAAGATATTATTATATACCTACCTAAATATTTCCATATTATTATTTCTTTTATTCATCCATACCATTCATATATTTCTTATATTTTAAATATTTCTTTTTAAACCCATAAACATAAGAAAAATACAATTGCATATTTTTAAATAGGATTGTTGTGAAATTTTTGAATTGTATTTTAATTTTAATTATTGTAGATTTTTGTACATTGAATACTTTAATGTTTATATTAGATAATAATGTATAACAAGGATGGTGGTTACATGACACTGGTAGGGATGTTGCAAAATAGCAAAAAGGCAGCTATAGTAGATTCCCGTACAATACATTTCGTATGCACAAAGGGACATTCATTGCATATGTTTCAAGTTCGAGCTAAATGCCACGGTATTATAATGCATGCCGCAGTTGCATTAGCTTCCTTACTTAGTAGGTCTGGCTTGCGTTTGTGAGTGTTTTGCTAAGTGCACTTCAAGGTGGCAACGGGACTGTTTTTTTTTTTTAATAACTTATCCCCACACTAGGAATTTCTCCTGTATCGTGGGTGCGTTCACAAACATTTAAACTCACATACACAAATGCGTGCGGGGATCGAACCCGCGACACGCAGAGCAGCAGTCCAAGCGTCCAATCAGTGCCGTCACGTGTTAGACAATCAATCAGCCATGAGGTTTATCTGCGTTACCCTTGCTGATGACCTTCCTTTGTATTGCTCGACTAGCTGACCCGCGCAACTTTGCATCACATGGTATAGCTTATAACCTTCCTCGATAAATAGACCATCCAGAACAAAAACATTTTTTGGATTCCAACCAGCAGTTCCCGAGATTGGCGCGTTCAACCAAACAAACTCATCATCTTTATAATATTAGTATGGATTTAGGTCATGCAGTTTAACATCGCTCTCATAGCATCTTCTGTAGGGTTGACAGAATAAAATCATCGAATTTAAGGCATCGTTCACACCAAAAGTATTGTCCTCTGCCGACTGTGAGTATGCTCACTGTCTCTATGGATCTACGCAATAGCGTATACTCGGTTCGGTGTGAACAAGAAGTTAAATATATATTGAAAAGCGATAAACTGCGTAACGCGTGCTCACAGTCAACGGCGGACAAAACGTTTGGTGTGAACGATGCCTAATACCCGAAGATCTTGATAGAGGTGACCTAGGTATATTGAACAACACCTAGATTTCACCACTTAGCTTTAAGTCACGTGATAAAGACCAACATATTGCTGACAGACATCAACCGAGCACAAATTCAACCTTCCATTGAGAAGCTCCTGGTGACACCTTTTAATACTTTGTCTGACCAACGAACCACACCCAGCACCCATGACTTTTATGGAAGGATTTATTGTATTATAGTTCAGTATAGTTCCATGCTGTTCTGTGCATGGAACTATAATACAATAAATCCAACACAAAGAACAAAATTGAAGTCACCCATTATAAGTATTACCTGCAGTCTTTATAAGATTATCCAATACTTCTTGAGGTATCGGCTCGGGACTGAAAGACCTGACGGTTCTTCTCTCAGCCATCAACTCGTAGTACTCCCGGGATTTCTCCAGGACCTCGTCATCCAACCTTCTTGGAGGTCTGTAGGGGACTTGAGGAGTGTCCTCTGGTATGGCTGGCACCAGGAGGTCAGGATCATCGTCAGCATCGTCTGGGAAGTCGCGAGCTGGAAACAGATGAAAATGGTTTTAGGAAGAGCTAAAGAAATCTGAATAACATCGCTTAATCTCTGTGACCGTTAGCACTAGAAAGCTGAAATTTGGTACCAATATGTGTAATTGTGTATCAATCACGCCGACAAAGTGGTAAAATAAAAATTGGAAAAAAATGTTTTATTAGGGTAGCCCCCCTATATGTAAAGTGGGAAGTGATTTTTTATAATCGCTCCAAAAGTAAAAAACAATGCGTCCCCCCCCCCCTCTAACTTTTGAACCATAAGTTTAGAAAATATGAAAAAAATCTGAAAAGTAGAACTTTATTAGGACTTTCTAGGAAAATTATTTTGAACTTGGATGGAAACAACAGATGGAAACAGCAGTTAACCAATATAATTTGGTCCCTGAATCGTATGAGCGCCTATACAATCCAGAGGTCAAGTTTCATTGGCCCGTAGAAGAAATTGTACAAATTATTGCTATAATTTGTACAATTTCTTCTACATACCGTTTTGGTACGGAACCCTTCATGTGCGAGTCCGACTTGCACTTGGCCAGTTTTGTATGTTTATATGTATGCCCTGTGTCTGTACCAATAAATGTTATTTCTTTCTTTTCTTTCTTACTTTCTTACTTTCTTATCCTATTCTATTTGGGGTCGGCGCAACACGTTCTCTTTTTCCATTCTTCCCTGTTAGACGTCACGGTGGCATTACTCCTTTCTCTTTAATATCATTCCTCACACATTCCTCCATCTTTTCTTTGTCCTTCCTCTGCCTCTCTATCAACATTTAGATCCCAGCGTTCTGATCCATACAGTACACACGGCTACACATCAAGCTATAGAAAACCAGTATAATCTGATCGTTCATTGTGCGAAAAGATCTAGTAAAGTGAGGCCAAGATTAACTGGTTTGTATAGCTTGATGTGTAGCCGTGTGTACGACAGGTCTTATCACGGAATTGTATATTTTTCCCTTTAACTTGAGAGGCCGTGGGTAACAATCACATCACCAATTTAAAATCAAAATGTTTTATTTTATACATAGCTTTTGCCCGCGACTTCGTTCGCGTGGAATAGTGACTTCCGGCAGATTTTTGGTTTATCTCGCGAAAAAAAAAAAACTATCCTATGTCCTTTCTCAAGTTCCAAACTATGTCTGTACCAAATTTCATCAAAATCCGTTCAGCCGTTTAGGCGTGAAAGAGTAACAGACAGACAGACAGACAGAGTTACTTTCGCATTTATAATATTATATAGTAATATATAGTAATATAGTATATATATATTATATAGTATATAGTATAGTATGGAAGTATGGATAGGTAGGCGTACCTCATGGGCACTTAAGTTTAAAACGTAAAAAAAAGATTCACGATTTAGGTTGGTCGTTTGATATGGAGAAGAACCAGCAAGAAAGTTCACGATTACTTCATACATTTACGGTTACCTACTAGTACAAAATCGACTGTTACAAAAATAACAGCAGTTGTGGTTAAAAACTGAGTTCCTAAGAAAGTGCCGTCTGCTATACGAACAGACATTTGGTTAACGTGTAAAACATACTATAGGTACCTTATACGCCCATTATTATTAGGTTGGTAAATTAAAATATTATAATAGGAAGACTAAGGTAAGGAAACGATGAATGAATTGTAAAGAATGATATGAAAGAGAAAGGTCCAAATGATTGCGTGACGGTTGGCAGGGCAATGGAAGACAAAAACGTGTTGCGTCAACCCCAAGGGACATGGAACAAGGCTGCCCTTATTGGGCTAAGGGTTGTTCGAGAGAGATACCGCGGCCTCGACACGAAGAGCTAAGGAGGAACATAGGTGGTTTGTAGTCAGTAGAAGTCTGACACTCGGTACCGCAGAGCGGGAGGAGTCATTTAACCCTCCAAAAAAACACTATGAAACTTCCCGCGAAGTTGATGAAATTGAATTGTGATAATTATTTATTTATTGGTTGGTTGGTACAAAACGGTGATGGAAAATACCGTGGTGGAAAATCATCAAATGAGCCCCCCCCCCCGCTCTTGGGCAGAGCGAAGGGGAGTGTCAGACTTCTACTGACTAAACACCGAACCCATGTTCCTTCTTTGCCCTTGCGCCGAGGCCACGTCATCTAGTACAAAAATCCGCGGCCCCGAAGCGGCATGTCTTAGAACCAAAAAATTCGATGACAGCATGTGACTGGGCAGGGCCCGCGTGGTGGCCCATCCTTCTAATAGAGAGGAGGCCCGAGTCCCTGCAGTGGGAACATTTTAGGTTGATGATGATGATTATTTAATTAACAGGAAATGAAAAAGCATTATAATTTTAATACAAAACGTACGATAAAACATAAGTTCATTTCAATGTGCAGTCGCGTAAGTGCCTGAAAAAACGCGAGTTCATTAACCTTACAACCACATTTTTTTTTTCATCAACATAAGTAAAGTAATTAAGTACCAAAACATTTTAATTAAGGCGACATTAGCTGCCCGCGACCTTGAGCGCGCGTTTAACTCATCGCCTAAGCAAATAAGGTTGAAAATGGCGATGCGTTTGATGCTCGTGACTGCCAAAATGAACGATAGTTCGCAGATTTAATTTATTAAAAAAAAAAATACGCTGTAATGTTAAAATATTTTTACATAGTATGTCTTTAGTTGGTTAAATTTCCTTTCTGATAGTAAAAAAAAATAACAGTTGTCACTCAAAATATTGAGCATTTCGAGACGAAAAAGTTTTTTCGTGTGATTTTTTTGTGATTTTGTGATTTATTTTTTCGAGGTTCTTGATTACTTTTAGAAAATATTTTTGCATAAGTCTTTTACCTATACATTTGACTATACACTCTATTTTTTTTGGAATTGTAATAAGTAGCAATACGGCTAACTCTGCGACGAAAAACAGGTCGTTTTTACGGTGCCCCTTTAACTGCGCCTTAAGAATAACCGCCGAGTTATTTAAGTTTTCAACTATCACGCTGTTGCATTTGGGTACAAAGTCCCGCAGACATCGCGTGACCTTATAACATTGTTCGTGATAAGGGAATTTTAATATAATCATTTGTTTACGTTTGTTTTGATTTACGTGTGGTTTATTTATGGACTTTTTTGGGAATAATTACAGTTTTATAAAGGTGGATTTGCTTTGGAGGTGTGAAATAATCGCACGGAACCTAGTAAACGGATAGAATATATCCTAAAAAAAATAAAAACGTACACACGAATAGACAACGGTGAGGAGCTCGTGGCTTAATAAGAACTGCCACTCGGGTCGATCTTTAGGTAAAGCTGTGCTTGCCTAGGTCGGTCTATGGATGGGTGACCGCCCGACATACCGAGTTTCCTCCGTGCCTCGGAAAGCACGTTAAGCTGTTGGTCCCGGCTGACATAATATAGATCTTTGGTAGTCGTTACAGGAAGCACTGACTACCTGTAACGACCTGAAATTCTGACATCCAGTCTTACCAAAGGGTATTGTATTACCTAGTATTAAGTGGGTTGTGGAGGTCAGATAGGCAGTCGCTCCATGTAAAATACTGGTACTCAGCTGCATCCGGTTACACTGGAAGCCGATCCCAACATGGTTGGGAAAAGGCTAGGCAGATGATGACATTGTATTTGTGGAGGTTGTCCTCCACGCAAACCTGGCAGGGGAGGACAAAAAATCACGATAGTATGACGTAACTTATCAGCGATCCTCTAATAGGTACATACTTGTCAATGCCACCACTACAAAGTTTTTATAATAGCTAATAGTTGACGTAGGTCTGGCGTTCGTAGGATCTGCCTCTATTATCGATAACGAGGAAACGCAATTAGCCAACTGATTGCTATAGAAACAATGTAAACAAGAACACGCTCACGACCAATAATCGATGGCAAACGTGAAAAACTTGAAGTAAAATATTCTTCATACCAAAACATCACGTTTGTAATCCCGGAAGGGTCAGGCAGAGGTGTTCCTAATAGTACACCCACATTATGGGTCCCATGTTATAGGGGGCGAACCTATTGCCACCAACTGGGCACAAATTCAGACGCCGTGGCTGCTACTGGGAATATCCATAAGGCAAAACCCAATAAGACTTTGCCCGGCCTGGGAATTGACTCCATGACCACAATATGCTCAGCAGTTACGCTTACGACCACTCACTGGCTAGACCAACGAAGAAGTCCATCCGTCAGTCAAGTTTGTGAAGATGGATGTTGATACTCTTTCACGCCAAACCTACTGAATGGATTTGGATGAAATTTAGCATACAGATAGTTTATGGGTTATATTTAAATGCACATCTGTTTAATTTTTCAGCACACTAGGTAACTCCACTAATTAACTGAATGCATACCAAAAAAACCAATTGATTTCCTACAAAAAAGTCTAAAAAATCACACAAAACGAGATGACCTTTTTTATCGAATTCACACCAAAAATGTAGTTATAATAGTACATCGGATATATGATTTGTAAAACAAAAATACTAATTGCTTATCAAAAATACTAACTTGCACTCTAAATTTATTGTACAATCTTACTACGGAATTTCTAAATTGATATCTAATACGACCGTCTCGCGACAGTGTCCTTTATGGGCGGCATGGGCACCGGGCCGTAGGCCGACGAAGGAGGCCGGCGCGGCGGAGGTCCGGCACTTCGGGGACAGAAGATATTAGTGTTATTTAATATGCGAGCGAAGCGAGCGCGCGTCATGGAGTAAATCAGGTGTAGGTTTTCCTTAAAAAAGTTTTAAAATGTTTGTTAGACTAAAGAATTATTAGATATACTATTTTGATAATAGTTATTTGTTCAGTAAAAGAGTTTTGCAAATGCCATTAAAAAAGATACTTTGGTTTCTTTAGTGTGCATAATTTGAGATAATTTGAGTGCAAGTCAGTATTTTTGGTGTAACTTTAAAATATTTTGTTCGAAAAAAGGGAATATACAGATAACGGTTTAAATACATGCCATAGTTTATAACCTGGATTAAAACATAGGATCTTCGATCAATACTTTTTAATCCGGTACTATGATCCCGAGGGACAATTATTATCGAACTCCACGCGGACGAAGCTAGGGCATTAACTAGTCCTATAAACATTTAATTGCAGTAACTTTAATAACCCAGCCACGACGTGACATTTCAACATTACAAATTATTTAAACATTATGACGCAAACAGTGCAATTACAAAGTGTTTTTATCTACCCAAATATCATAAACCCTCTCTAATGCGTTCAAAAACCATAGGCAATGACCAGCATTACCAACCAGCAGAAACTAACAGAACTGTAATGAGCTCATAACATTGACTTAGAATTCTAAATTCTAAGTCAATGGCTCATAACCTACTGAAAACAGTAGGTTATGAGTTTAAATTTGGAACAGGTGTCAAATTCAAGTGAGTGTGCTATTCTAGTATCTACATTAAAACAGATACCTATCGATACGAAACCCCAATTCAGTACGATTTTAATTATAAATCGCACGACATTTTGATCTCGAGTGACACAAGAATAGTGACTTTGTTCGTTTGCCTATGATTTAAAAAAAATTACAGATATCCGAAACGCCGCCATTTCGAGCTGTCATTTGTTCGTTAGCTTTTTATTCCCTTTCATTGAGTAGACAAATTTTCTGATAAGTTCTTTATTTCTGTCGAAAATGAGTGATAGTGACTCAGAAATTAACATGAACACTCCGCCAGATATCGTAAATGCAGCGACGAATGCAACTAATAACCTGTTTATTTTTTATTGCATTACACTGGTAACAATGCTGGTCATTTCCCTATGGTTCCTGAGCCCATCATAGAGCCCTTATGATATTCGGGTAGATAAATTAGTGTATGCAACTATACATAATTAGGCATTACAACACTCGTGTGATGCTATTAAGAAACTCGCCTTCGGCTCGTTTCTTAAACCCACACTTGTGTTGTAATGCCCTTCATTATGCACAGTCGCATAAACTACTATTGTACAAAAATAAATAACGATTAACTTAGTATACAAAAATGTCTGCCCCCAATTACCACTATCAGCGTATCATGTATTTTATTTCCCATCTACAATTGAAATAAAACATAGGTAATAATTGGTAATAATCGTGGGTGGGTTCGTACCCAGCCAGGCACATTACTTTGTGTAATTTATTTCATCACCACTGCTCTCAAAACGGTGAAGGAAAACATCGTGAGGAAACCTAGAAGGCATATCTTAGAACCAGAAAATTCGAAGACATGTGACATCTACCAATCCGCACTGGGCCCGCGTGGTAGATTATAGTCCATCCCTCTCCTAGAGAGGAGGCCCGAGTCCCTGCAGTGGGAACATTATAGGCTGATGATGATAGGTAGGTAATAATCAAGTTACCTACTTCCCTTTTTGATATAAATCTATTATTTTCCTTTGACTGAAAAGAAAAGAAAGAAAGAAAACATATTTATTTAGTACTTGCCACAAGTGCACACAACAAACAATAAAAATATAAAAGAAATTGAAAAGAAAAAATAACAAAACAAAATAAAAGCGTGTGTGCATCTCACGGCTGTGACTGCGTCGTTGGTCTAGTGGTTGCAAGCACCACTGCTGTGCATAAAGTTCTGGGTTCGATTAACGGTCCGGGGAAAGTGTTATTGGGTTTTTCCTTCAGAAACTCAGTAGCAGCCACAGAGTCTGAAATTGTGTACAGGTGATGGTAGTAGCCTCGCCCCCTATTACATGGGACTTATACATAACCGGCGATATGTGGGTGTCCTATAAAGTACAACTCAGTTTAACCATTTGGGGATTACAGGCGTGATGTTATGTTATCATCATCATCATCATTTCAGCCAAAAGTCGTCCACTGCTGGACATAGGCCTCCCCCAGGTGTCGCCCATTGACCGGTCCCGTGCGTCTCTCATCCAGCGGGTTCCCGCAACCTTGACCAGGTGCACGGTCCACCTAGTGGGAGGCCTTCCAACACAACGTCTTCCAGTTCGTGGTCGCCATTCCAGAACTTTTCGGCCCCTCGGCCATCCGTTCTGCGAGCAATGTGCCCTGCCCATTGCCACTTAAGTCTGGCGATTCTTCGGGCTACGTCGGTAACCTTGGTTCTCATGCGGATGTCCTCATTTCTGATTCGATCACGCAAGGAAACTCCGAGCATAGCCCTCTCCATTGCCCTTTGGGTGACTGAGCTTTCTGATAAGGCCCATTGTGAGCGACCACGTTTCGGTCCCGTGTTATGTTATATAAATACGTAAAAATTATGTAGGTATTCAAAAATGTTAGGTCTAATTGCACACTATCATCATTATGTAGGTATTTTATTTCTCGTCTACAATTGAAATGAACGTAATAATCCAATGATTTCCTTTTAAATATATCGTGACATTGATAACAATAATAAACGACATACATTATTATATGTTTACCAGCTGCGTGTAATAATATATGCGAATACATATATAGTTTGTGTTGCTTACTAGTATACAATTTCTGTAATGGATTCTAAGGCGCCATTCATTTATCTAGTAGGTCAGTCGTTGAATCGTTGTCTTGTAGGAAAATACTGAATAAACAAAAACTTTTACAAAAAATCATCGACATAATTAGGTACATCGGCTTCCGAAACATGATACTTTAAACTGGAAAATTACTTGTGGGAAGTCGGTAGCATATTAAAAGGTTAAACAAGACATTTACAGTAAGTGCAAAAACCTTTCGCGTAAACCATTTAATGGATAACTAAATTAGACCTTGGTTAACATCATCTTCTACGTAATCTTTTACTTAAAATACACCAATTACAATCACAATCATATATTTCAGCCGAAAGTCGTGCATTGCTGGACATAAACCTCCCCAAGCGTCACCTTATTGACCGGTCCCGTGCGTCTGTCATCCAATGGATCCCCGCAACCTTTACCATGTCATCGGTCCACCTAGTGGGAGGCCTTCCAAGTCTTCCAATGCAACGTCTTTCGGGTTTTGGTCGCCACTCCAGAACGAATACAATAGAACTTCAAAATGACTTGAAACAATTGTCTTCCATCATAGTTCTTCAAACAGTTAAACAAAACGTCTTTCCTTGCTCCATTTAAATAAGAGCTCAGAGATAAGGAAGAAGTCAGTGTATTTAAGTTACTCACTGACCCCTACATTATTCTAACGCACTATTTGTGTTGATAACACTATTGATAAGGTATCAGCGACGGCTATTTAAGGATGCATACGGACCCCGTACGTGACAAGCCATACTGTTCCTAAACCACTGTAACTCCTAAAACTCGCATATGAGTTAAAATGATTAGAATGTTATAGATACGAGTAGATTACATTGAAATTATAAACCAAAATCCTCTGCCACATCTGTCTGTCTGGCTGTTTGCGATAAACTTAAAAAAATTCTGCACCAACGTCATGCTAATTTCACGAATGGATACATTTATGTATCCATTCGTTCCACTTTATAAAGTGGTTCTCGAGCAAGGTTTTAGTAATTAATTTGTCAAGTTTACCTATAAATAAGCGAGGGCAGCCGCGGGCAAAGGCACGACCTCTATGGTCCGTGTGAAATTATTATAAAAATATGACTTTCCTTTTTCAATCGGATTTTTTTAACAATTTCAGGGGTTTTAAGTTACGGAACCCTAATCATTTCTTTAAACAAATAGTAGCGGTTTCTTATAACATCTGCTGCATCTGCAGTAAAGAAGGCGACATTAGCTGCCCGCGACCTTGAGCGCGCGTTTAGCTCATCGCCTAAACAAATAAGGTTGAAAATGGCGATGCGTTTGATGCTCGTGACTGCCAAAATGAACGATAGTTCGCAGATTTAATATATTAAAAAAAAAATACGCTGTAATGTTAAAATATTTTTACATATTATGTATTTAGTTGGTTAAATTTCCTTTCTGATAGTAAAAAAATAAATAACAGTTGTCACTCAAAATATTGAGCATTTCGAGACGAAAAAGTTTTTTCGTGTGATTTTTTTGTGATTTTGTGATTTTTTTTTTCGAGGTTCTTGATTACTTTTAGAAAATATTTTTACATAAGTCTTTTACCTATACATTTGACTATACACTGTATTTTTTTTGGAATTGTAATAAGTAGCAATACGGCTAACTCTGCGACGAAAAACAGGTCGTTTTTACGGTTCCCCCGTTAACTGCGTCTAGTTTCAGAGATTACCCGGAACAAGTAGACAGACAGATAAAATTAAAAACGAAATGCTAATTTTTTTTTTTAAAGTATTCGACCGGTCAATTTTATTTATTTGTAAAGACGATTATCAATATTATCTTCACTATTTTTAAAAGGTTTCTTTCTATCTGTATCGATCCACTAAATACCACTTGGTTATAACCTCGGAAACCTCAGTCATTACCAGGTACTTCCTTCGTACATAATTTATACTGATCGATTTCTTTGACACGCTATTTGTCGTCACGTCGCCATCAAATTAGGAATTGTGTATGGAAACAAATACTAAGTGTACAGTCAACATCAGAAGAAGATTAGCACTACTCAAAGTCTCAACATAGGTTTTTTGTTAAAACTTGTTAGGTATTACTCGTTACCAACAAGTTATTGAAGAGTAGGGAATATTTTTAAGAATAACTTTCAGCCACATCACTACATAGTATAAAATAAAGTCGCTTTCTCTGTCCCTATGTCCCTTTGTATGTTTAAATCTTTAAAACTACGCAACGGATTTTGATGCGGTTTTTTTTCATAGATAGAGTGATTCAAGAGGAAGGTTTCAATACCTTTTTTGCACCCGTGCAAAGCCGGGGCGGGTCACTAGTTAAAAATAATAGCTGGAATCCTGTACATCAAATAATTAAAATTCTGAAGTGTTAAGCTACTTCTGTTGCTAACCGTACAATAGGTACATTATAGTGCATACACGTGGTAGACATGAAATCTAGAATCTGATAAGATTATGTAAAACGTGATTTTTGATAAAGTCTGATAATAATTTGGCAAAATCATAAAGCGTACCATCTTACTCACCAATATAAAAACGATAGTTTGTGAGGTTTTAAGTGAAATTTTGTGCATAGATAGTTTATAACCTGGATTATTAGATAGGACACTTTTTATTGAAGTAGTTTGATCCAGTGGAACATTTACCGTACTCCATATGGTCAAGGTTGCAGACGTTGCAGTCTAAGGCTAGTCTGGTATAACATTGTTTACTATCAACGAATTGTGATTTATTGTAACCGCATGATAAACTTACAACCTAGCATTTTTGTAAAGTTACAATGCCTGCCTTGGATACTAATTTTATATCTTTAATCTAATGTTAGTTAAATGGTCATTATTCAAGCTGTTTTACTGTTGGTATGCCGCTGAATATTAGCAGGAGAAATGGCCAAATCCATCATCATCATTTCAGCCAAAAGACGTCCACTGCTGAACATAGGCCTCCCCCAGGTGTCGCCACATTGACCGGTCCCGTGCGTCTCTCATCCAGCGGGTTCCTGCAACCTTGACCAGGTCATCGGTCCACCTAGTGGGAGGCCAATTAATGCAT
The DNA here is from genome assembly GCA_949316265.1 of Diarsia mendica. Classification (NCBI taxonomy): domain Eukaryota; kingdom Metazoa; phylum Arthropoda; class Insecta; order Lepidoptera; family Noctuidae; genus Diarsia; species Diarsia mendica. The sequence continues at coordinate 24,549,783 of OX438893.1, read as the reverse complement.
GAAAATACTTGTTAAAACAACCCTCTTTCAAGCCTCTCAGACTCTCTGTCTCGTTGGTCTAGTGGTTGCAAGTGCAACTGCTGAGCATGAGGTCCTAAGTTTGATTCCCAGGTCAGGAAAAGTGTTTTTCTATCAGGTAATTTGTCAGTAGCAGCCACCTAGTCTGAATTTGTGCCGGATTGATGGCTATAGGCTCGCCCTCCACTTAAAACATAACTGGTCGAAATGTGAGTGGTCTATTCGTTACACCTCTGCCGAACCCTTCGGGAATTACAGGCGTGATGTTGCGTTATCAAGTAAGACTCGATGCATAAATGCTAGTTCGCATTCCATTCACTCCCCTCCTTCTATAGAATAGTGTAGTAAATAATTTTATTCATCTCTGACTAGTTTTTATAATAACCGACGCAGTTCCTTGATCTCTAATGACTGTGTGCTTGGAAATATTACTGTTTGTTGGTTTTTGTTCAATTATGTTGTTTGAGGAAACTCGTTGGTAAACATTCAGCCGGTTGGGTCGATCTTTAGGTTGCAACTCTTGCCTAGGTTGCTTCATGGGTGGGGACCACCTATTGTGTACCGAATTTCCTCCGTGACTCAGAAATCACGAAAAGCCGTTGGTCCCGGCTGCCAGCTGCAAATCTTTGAGAATCGTTATAGGTAAGTCAATAGCCTGAAAGTCTGACAACAATATTATTAAGCCACGAGCTCTTCCACTGGCAGTGACATATTATTACAGTAAAATAACTGTAATAGACAGACGGATGTACCTCATTTAGTCATAAAAATAGACTATTACGTAAATGATATGCTATCATGAAAATATACAGGTAATGTTGTTGACTTTTGTGATAGAACTGTGTGTATATAATTATGTTAGAGAGGTTTTGTATGTTTGGATGTAGGAGATAATCTTGGGAACTACTGACGCTGATCCAAAAAAAAAATTACTTATGGGAAGCTGATGGAGCAACGTTGTCACGCAGAAGGTGCCTAGAAACGCTGGCGTGACGACTTAGAGGTTTTTTGCGAGATTGACCAATGAAAACCCCATGAAGAGAAGAGTGGAAGCCTTTGCGGGCCTTTGCCCAGCAGTGGAACAAAATGGGTTAAAAAATATATCCTATAGGTCTATATTTGCGCGGACAAAGTTTCTCGCAAACGGTTTTGTGCAGGATTTTACTATCTATCTATATCTATACATATAATAAAATGGTAGGAAAGTCAAAACTGTACATTGAATATTTTTTTAAAAGAATAATTGGGGTGTGATCTACAATCGATACCGAAGCCAAAAATATAGTTTTTAGAATTTCTGTCTGTTTGTCTGTTTGTCTGTTTGTCTGTTTGTCTGTATGTATGTCCGGGATAAACTCAAAAAGTACTGCATGGATTTACACATATAATAAAATGGTAGGAAAGTCAAAACTGTACATTGAATATTTTTTTAAAAGAATAATTGGGGTGTGATCTACAATCGATACCGAAGCCAAAAATATAGTTTTTAGAATTTCTGTCTGTTTGTCTGTTTGTCTGTATGTATGTCCGGGATAAACTCAAAAAGTACTGCATGGATTTACTTCAAATTTGGCACGAATATTACTAAGAAGTCGGGTCAACCTATAGGCTACATATTATCACGCTATCACCTACGGGGAACGAGCAGTGAACCTTTATTTCTTCAACGCATTCTGTAACAACGTGTAATTTAACGACGTATATTTAAATATTGTTATTATATTAACCATGCTATAAGCTAGCTTCATACTATAAAAATCACGCAATAAGTAACTTAGGCCGATAAAAATAAGAATTTTTATAATTGTAGTATCAAGACAATTTAAAGCAGCGTCATCTATGGGATTTCAAAAACATCAAGTCGACTTACATGTGTAAGTCCTTTTTGGTTATAAATAATTTAAATTTGATTGATGTTGGCGAGGTTAATAGTTGTTTATAAAAGTCATAGATGGAGTTGTGCATTTTCTTCTTAAACATTGTATCGTTAATTCGTTTCAGAGATGAGCAAGCCAATTTAAAAAAAATACGTTTATATAAGTTTAAGCTGCTTTATCTATGTCTTATAAAATTCATCGAGATTGTCTGTGATGAACGCGTGCTGAATACCTGTCTCAGTTCACTTCTAGACGTGGTCATTTCTATCGGCGGCAATCCACTGGTCGAATATGGGTTACCAGCTTCCCAATCAGCACCGCATCAAGACCGTGGAAATCGGGAGTACCTATAACACTGAGACAATTTACGATCCGGGCGATATGACCACCATACGAAATTACCATGTCGCTTTGTTCTCTTCAGAGCATAATCAAATTTATGACACCGTCCTTGAAAGCGTTGGGCAAAACCAGGGTAAAATGTTTTTCTTGGATGCTCCTGGTGGAACAGGAAAAACATTTGTTACCACTGACATACTTGCAGAGGTCAGGAGGCAAGTCAAAATTACCATTGCTGTAGCGTCGTCGGGAATCGCTGCCACACTGCTTCCGCGTGGCAAGACAGCACATCATCATCATCATCAGCCTATAATTGTTCCCACTGCAGGGACTCAGGCCTCCTCTCTAGGAGAGGGATGGGCTATAATCCACCACGCGGGCCCAGTGCGGATTGGTAGATGTCGCATATCTTCGAATTTTTTGGTTCTAAGACATGCCGGTTTCCTCACGATGTTTTCCTTCACCGTTTTGAGAGCAGTGGTGATGAAATAAATTACACAAAGTAATGCGCCTGCCTGGGTTCGAACCCACGACCAACTGTTCGTAAGTCGGGGCCGCCACCACTGGGCCACCACTGCTCTCTCCCAGCACATGCCATGTTTAAAATTCCCATCGATTTAGAAAGCGCCGAAACGCCTGTTTGTGGTGTGTCACGTAACAGTGATAAGGGTCACGTGCTCAAGGATTGCTCTCTGATCGTATGGGATGAGTGTACGATGGCCAACAGGAAGGCAGTTGAGGCCGAGGACAGAACTTTGCAGGACATCCACAAGAACGAACGTTCTGTTCAGAGGCGATTTCCGGCACACGCTGCCCGTGCTGACGCGGGGATCGAAGACTGACGAAGTGAATGCTTCGTTGGAATGGTCTTCGTTGTAGTCACGATTTCGTACACTGCGCTTGACCATTAATATGAGAGCTCAGCACGGCGGCAATGCACGTGCTCAAGAATTCTCCGATGTCCTTCAAAGGCTTGGCGACGGCGAGGAGAGAGGTGGACAAGTGGCGCTTCCAGTGTCTCTCGGTACTTCGGTAGAGTTGTATCCAGCTTAGAAGAACTCATTCGCTGTGTGTATACGGGGACATCAGTCGTATACCGCACCAGCAGAATTCTTGGGTGTGCGAGCGGACCATTTTAACGCCCAAAATGATCAGACTGCGGCAATTAACGAATGCATTATCTCGGAAATTGAGGGGAATGAAGTGGTCTACACCTCTATAAGCACTGTCGTCGAGCAAGATGACGCCACACATTATCCCGTGGAATTTCTGAGCTCCCTGTCAGCAAGTAGACTTCCAGCGCTTACCATCAAGCTGAAGGTCGGTGTCCCGATCATGCTTCTTCGGAACCTATCTCCTTCGAAGTTGTGTAACGGGACCCGCCTTAAAGTCATCTCGCTCCACAGACACACTATTGAGGCGAAAATTCTCACGGATTGTGGAGTCGGCGAGGCAGTATTTATACCACGTATTCCACTCATACCTCATAACTTCCCGATCCAGTTCAAGCGCGTACAATTTCCCGTGAGTGTTTGCTTCGCGATGACCATCAATAAGTCGCAGGGGCAAACACTGAGGGCAGCGGGTGTCGACCTCAGGACGAGCTGCTTCTCACACGGGCAGCTGTACGTCGCTTGCTCCAGCGTCACCAGTCCTGACTCTCTTTACATTTTGGCTGCGGATAGCCAACCCACTATTGTTGTTTTTGGAAAATTCCTGTAAGTATGTTATTTTTACCCTATTTTGTATTCCTTATTCATTGTTTTCTCCATCGATCCATCTGCTTCAGTCACAACTTATGACTTAATTCAGGAGAATCACCATAAAGTCATTTAAGAAAGAAGAAAGAAAAGAAAAAAAAGTAAAAAGTGTAATCGAAGGTATTTTTGGTGCTGTATAGCGTTCACGCAGACGACGTCGCGGGCAGCAGCTAGTAGTTTAATATCTTTATTTTTACAAAAAGATCATTGTAATAGTTGTTAGGCAAAAAACATAATTTGCTAAGCCTATTTACTATTTCTGTGCAGGTGTAAATGTCTGTTTCTTTTGCACACTAACGTGTTGGTGCTACCACGGACCCTGCTCTTCATCAATGCAGTTCTTTTCCTAATGATGGACAAGAAATTATCGATGGATCATCCGCAAACGTTGCAGAAGCAAAGGTATTCTGGTAACATGAGTATATGGGATCACCTGGTGGCATTATTGTCGGCATACAATTTCACGTGAACAAACTCGTGGGTGTCAATTGGCGACTTTTATAACAAAAATGAGAATTAAAAATAATATTATTTTATGTTATTTAGAGTAATAATAATAATGCTGACCACAGTTCGATGCCTTCAGCTTGTTAGTTATTTTAATGATCCTATTCAAATAGTCTCTTTTTTATAGGTCCGTATGTTTTCCTAACTCGGCAACAAAAAATATATTCGATGTTAAACACTGTACCTATTCTATATTTTTACTTTACCAACTGACTTCCTATTTTAACAAAATTTCGTTATATTTTGCATTGTTATGGAGCTGGTAAATGTTTGTCTGCGAGCCCTTTTTTTCTTAATTGGCGTTGTCAAAATAAAAAACCGGCCAAGTGCGAGTCGGACTCGAGGCACCGAGTTTTGTTTGTTTGATTTCATTTTTTTGCCACCGACTTCAGAAACAGATTTTTCTTCTAAAGTTTATTTTGCACTTTTTTGTGTTTTTTTTTAAAGTCGGTTTTATTTTTTGTTAAAAAGTTTTTATTTTTCACTTTTTAGTGGTTCACATGTTCATGGGTCAATGTGGACAATGTAGTTTTTTTTGAGTTTTGTTGATTTTTCAAAAACCGCTTGTCCGATTTCGATAAAAAAATTATGGGACCATTTCGGAAGTATACCCTTTCCAACAAAATCAGATTTTTTTAAATCGGTTAGCAAGTGACGGAGTTATGCCCGATCAAACATAAAAAAAAAAAAAAATACAAACATCCGAATTGAGAACCTCCTTCTTTTTTTAGAAGTCGGTTAAAAATGGATAATTGTTGTTAGCTATAATTTTTTACACCATGTGACCTAACAAGTTAGTGTGAATTAAAGGGGTTTGAACTTTTTTGTATGGGAGCTGGCATATCGACCCACCGCCATTTTGATTTTTTTTCGAAATCGCGGCCCACGATGAAAGTGGTATGTATGGATAGAGGACATATAGACGAACAAAAAATGTCAAGCAACACGGTACCCAAAGTGTCACGTTACCGAGATATTTGAAGGTAAAGATGGACAAATCAGTACAATGACCACATAAAAATTATAATAATATAATAAATAATAATAAATTTATTTACTCAAGATAAATTTATTATTATTTATTATATATACACGTAAAATTAGACCTTTTACGTGTCTATAGGCGTTGATTATTATTATTACTGGTTATTGAAAGAGAGTAGGTACATTACATACTACTAGGAGCACGAGAAAACTATTTTTTGACATTACATAGCGTTTCAATGAGGTGCGAAGCGATTTCAATGTGCGTATAACAATAATCAACCTGGGAACTATTATTTGGATATAATTTAACGCCCAAACACGTAAAAAGGCTATTTAAAAAAATATTTAATGAATGTCGTTGTACTCGTTTGTCGATCTTTAACTTCAAATATCTCGGTAACGTGACACTTTGGGTACCATGTTACTGGACATTTTTTGTTCGTCTATATGTCCTCTATCCATACATTCCACTTTCACCGTGGGCCGCGATTTCGAAAAAAAAACAAAATGGCGGACAGGTTGATATGCCACATTGGTTCTATCCCCTTTAAATATTTTAGGTCTGAAGCAAATTCAATTAATTAATTTTAATGTTATTTTTCCTCATAGCTCATAAATAACGGTATTTTAGCACTGAAATAGATTAGGGGGCAACGAACTAGTGCACAATAATAATATGAATACAATCTAACAGCTTCACGTTTGGCACAAAATGAATTTATGAGTTTCTCATCGTTAGTAATTCAGGATATAACAAAGCCAAATACAGTTTAGCCCAAAGACCTCTTGAGAAACAACCAAAAATTATAAAATATGAAAAAAAGACATTAACACTAACATAGCATTACGCCTGTTTTCGTCGTTAGGTAAAGCAGAGAAGTGCCACAGTACACCCAAGTTTCACTAAAACACAAAAACGTAAGAAAATTTGAATTTCGCGGGCTACCCTGGAACATCAACCTTAATAGGGTGAGCCTAATGCTATCAAAGTATCAACTCGTCACACAAACCCGCTTGCATACCAATTATTTTGTATCTTATTTCATTATTATCTCAATAGAGTATTCATCTACATCCGGTTAGACTGGAAGTCGGCTGCCAGTCTAACCGGATGTAGCCGGTCCAGCCGGATCAACCGGGGTCGGCCCCAACATAGTAGCGGAAAGGCACATGATGATGATTACAAAACTCAATATTTATCTATACTCGAGTGCCTTATTATATTTTCCTTGTAACCGTTTGGTTGGTATAATAGTAGCTAGTCAAATATTTGTGAAAGAATATTTACACTGTATTACCTCGACTGTTCATAGTAAAAAATACAGTATGTATTCGATATTTACGATACATCAACTATGAGGATAAGAGGTCTTTGGTCAATAGACCCGCTTGGTACTGGACCCGCGTCAAACTGTGAATAACAAATCGACTAATGCCCGGTTTCTGAGGCACTTTATCTGTGGTTTATCTATTCATATGCGTACATTTGCTATCTGTGGTTTATCTATTCAAATGTACGCATATGAATAGATAAACCACAGATAAACCACAGATAAAGTGCCTCAGAAACCGGGCATAAGTCAAAATGTGACGAATGTTTCACCGATCATGCGGGACTTCGGGACTGCCCTGTTAGTTTCGTGGTGGCAAACGTGGCTGCTGAGCGTGAGGTTCTTGGTTCGATTCTCGGGTCACGCAAAAATAGTAATTGGGTTTTTAGAGTAGTAGCCCGGAGTTTTTAAGTTGGCGGTATGATACCTCCTTGCCCCGGAAAACACGTTAAACCGTTGCACCTGATCTCTCTTCGGTGGTGTCGAATTGCCTTCGCATCGGACTATGAGAGTAAAGGAACAGTGAGTGCACCTGTGTCTGCGCTGCGTAGGTACAATAATATCTCCCGCACCGACAGCTAATCTCCGCTAAGATTAGCTGCTGTGACCGAAAACGGTCAGGAGGACTATTTTTATACTTCAGGAAATACAATAAGTAGTCATAAATAAACATACATTCGTCATATCCAGTACTCGCCATGGCACAGGGTCGGGGCTCTCAGGCTAGTATTGATAAGCCACTTCCCTCATTCCCCACGCGTGGAGATAAGTGATGCAGATTTTATTTTATTTTATTTATTTTATTTTACAGTTTTAGGAAAACTTACAGCTAAAAATTTACACACGATTAAGAGTAACAGAAATAAGGCCAATTAAAAGTTTTCACAGATAGAAGAGAGCTTATAAACAAAAACAAGAATATTTAAGACAGCAGACAGTGTTTGTGATAGAGATCTTAGGTAAAAAATTACAATCAATAACTTAATTTACGTTATCAAAGAAGAAATTACAAATAGTCCTTTTTAATTTTGAGATGCTAGTACTGAAAATATCGATGTCAACGCCCCGGTCGATCGCATTATACGTGTGACTCGCTCTTATTAAGTATGAGTTCCGTCTGTATTTTGTTCCTACCACAGGAGTATGCAATAGGCAGGTACTGCGCCGAAAAGTAGAAGGAATTCGCAGTCCAATGTTGCTCAGCAGTTCGGGAAGCTCGGTGAAACCGTTAGCAATTCTAAATAAAAACGCCAAGTCCGCAATTCTTCTACGTTCAGAAAGAGGAAGTAGATGGAATCTTTTACAGCGTAGGAGATAAGTAGGAGAATAAGTTTTAGACCGGAATTGAATATACCTCATAAATTGATGTCACAATAATGTTTTAGATACGAGTATATCTACTTATTTAGCCTGTGGAATACGCTTTTCTGACTGTCTCGAAGGTCTAGTGATGGTAATCGCGACTACCGCGCATATCGATATCGTCCTTGTTACGATTTTCGGATCTGGGAAATTGTTATTAGGTTTATCTGGGCCTCGGGTTGAACATGGTTGGTTTTTAGCCATGTCTGATGCGTCTACCCAAACCTTCAGGAATTATAGGCGTGATGTAATGTTAATTTGCGGCTTCCCACATCTGGGTAACCATGACTCCCAGCTCTTCCGATTCGCCCAGTTACACTGCAAGCAACAATCTAAGACTACAATCCAAGCTTCGTCCTACTACTAAGAAATCGCTAAAGGAAAAACCTAAAACCCCGCTAGTAGCGTTTACGACCATTAAGCCATCATCATCATCATCCACAGCCCAACTTAACCCACTGTTAGGCCTCTCTTTGCTAGTTACACGCTCTTATGCCAGCCTCAGCCAGGATATTCCCGCAATGACAACAACAAACAACACAAACAAACAACAAACAAACACAACAACAACAAATATTTGTATGGCCTACATTTAGTTGTTCCGGGTCTGGGTATTTGTGTATGTGAGTTTCAATGTCTCAGACCAACAAAAAAAGGAAGACGACGCGCCACGAACATCAAAAGTGAAGCCAACTTTTTATCTATGTGTGTAGACAATGTCTCGTGAAGTCGTGACGTTCTAGGAGAAATGCGTGTGGTTTTAGTGTAGGTGTGTGCGTGAACTTGTATGTTTACTTGCTATAGGCGTGTGGTTTTGTGGCTTCACTGTTGGTGTTCGCGGCGCGCCGTCTTTCTTTTTTTCTTGGTCTGAGTTCAATGTTTGTAAACGCACCCACGATACAGGAGAAATTCCTAGCGTGCGGCAACGTTTAAAAAAAAAAAAAAAATGACAACAATGTCGTCTGCCCATTTTGTAGCCGGATCGTACCAGCCAGTTTATTTATATGCACGGTATATTTATATGAAGGGTTAGGCAGAGGTAAACCTAATATATAAACATAATAGTTATCAACCGGGCTCAAATTCAGACTCCGGCTGCTATTGAGAAATCCCTGATGGATAAACCGAATAGCACTCTGCCCGACCAGGGATTCGAACCCAGTACTAGTACTGGTATAGACCAACAAGGCAGTCTATTTATATAATTTTATCTTTATTTGTTCAGTCAATGATATGCGGGTTATTTGCCCTATTTTGAATGATTTATGTGTTAAATGAGGTTTCTGGGTTACGTTCGTGAGACAATTATAATACATAAACGGAAATATATTTTTCGCATAAAAGCATAAGTACATAACATCACGCCTTTAATCCCGAAGGGCTAAGCAGAGGTAGGAATGGGACGCCGTCGCCTCCTTCTGCGAAGCAGTGATGCTAGCGAAGGAGGTGGCGGAACGAGAGAGGGAGAGAACCTCTCAACGTCCCAGCCGCTGCGGAAGGCGCTCCGGGCGTCGGGGGGCACGCGATGACCTCCGGCCATCGTAGATGCGGGCCTGTGGACGGTGAGTAACGGGCTAGCTCGCCGTCCGGCCGTCGTCATGACGGCAACAGACCGTGTCGGCGACGCGTACATGTTCCACGCGCGCCTTAAAGAGATGTCAGCAATATGGAAGGGGGGCAAGGGCCGACGCCCGTCGGGGCTGTGGATATCGAAAGGTTACCGCGGCTCCGACACAAGGGCGAAGAAGAAGGAACATGGGTTTGGTTTTTAGTCAGTAGAAGTCTGACACTCCCCTTCGCTCTGCCCAAGAGCGGACCCACCAAAAAAAAAAAAGGCCTAAGCAGAGGTGTAGGTAGGTACCAATAGTAGTACACTAACATTTCGCTATTCACGTTTAAGCCCCACGTAATAGGAGGCGAGCCTATTGACATCGAGCAGGTACAAATCCAAACTCTGTGGCTGGTACAGAAAAAATCCTGTGGGATATACCCAATAACACGGCCAGACCAGGACATTGAACACTGGACCTTTACACAGCAGTCTCGCATGCAACCACTAGACCAACGAAGCAGTAAATAAATAGGTTCATACATAAAGAAAGGAAATATATTTTTCATAAATGAACCCATTAAGTAGGGATTTTTCCTTTATCTTTTTAAATCGCTTTTATTTACTTATCTTTTTTTTAGGGGACACACAACTAATTTAAAGAGTGTTGCCATGTTGCATAGTTTGTTGATTCTAATTTGATAGGTAGGTACATTTTTGCATATATTATTTTTCTTTATTAATATACCAATTTGATAATTTAATACTTTCGTGCCCCTGAACAATTTCCTGACAAGGATAATTAGCAAACTATAAAAATACTTACTTGAAACAATGTTTACTAATTGTTCAAAATAAGTGACAAGAAGGAAATAGTACTTAGTTTGCGACCGTTTCTGGTACTAAAATATTGTTTATTTAAGGTACTCCAGCATTTTTCAGGGGGTCTAAAATGGATTTAATGGAATGGAAAAGAATTTATAAAATGGATCTTTCTTAACTACGTTTGTGACCAGTTTACGACTTTTTCGCAATTCATATTCTGATTCATATTAGGATCTGCTAAAGTGGCCATTTTTTCAGACCCCCAAGTCGTATAGTTATTGTATAAACAAATAAAATATCAACAATATAGTAGACAGGTGACCTACGGTTAGTCACCGAGACCTTAACCACAGTTAGCGGTCATAAACTTGTTTCAAACCCTTTTTTTACTTTTTAACATCCTTTAAAGGTTTCATACTTATTCATCCTCAATTAATAACCTTCTGCCGGTTAAATTATAGCGTTGATAACGGGTAATTTGTGCAGAAATATAAATAAATTGTCCTGCAGAAGATATTCAATTAAAACTATAAAAGTGTTACAGGTAAATTCTACGTACATCTATTTTTATATGTTTGCCTTAAAAAGTAACAAAAAAAGTATAACTGTCACTGTCACCTTTCCCGCCAGTTCCCGTTCGCGCCTTTTCCTTTTTCGCCGCCACACTATAATGTTCTTCCAACTTATTCTTATGATACAACGTAAATGCAATAAAACAAACTATCAGTCCACTATAAACTATAAAACAGTTCTTTTCTAAAGTCCATATTGCTAACGATATCACATTCATTTTATTAAAAAATAACAGAGCACCCGTGTGTATTCAATCGCGTCGCGCGCACTACTAAACTTTGTTGTCATGTTAATTGTTAAAACCAATCGATTAGCCGTTGATAAAGTTATTCACGTTCCAATTTCTACTTTATCTTAATGCGGTAAGATTCATGTGTGACTTATTCGTGGTTTTGTTTTGTTTGCGTAAAGTTGGCATCCCGTAGCTTCTTTTTGCCAACATTGGCGTCCTTGACTTTTTTCTTTGCAGACAGTACACGAATGTTTGCACGCAAGAATAGTTCGTCTGTGTGTATCATATTAATTTTATTTTTACCTCATAATAATGTGCTCCCAGATATATTGACTAGATACGTTTTTAGATTTTTCTCATGTGTGATTTTTTTCTTTAAATTAGGTCGTTGTCAGAGATTTTTATCGAACTTGTCTTATAGTTACTTCATCTATATTCTAGCTATCTATCTATATGTTATCTATATAAAATGTTATGTTGGTTAGTGTACGCTTCAAAAACTCAAAAAGTTCTGCACCGATCGAGCTGAAATTTTAGAATGATATATTATATTAATCCGCATCAAGGATTGTTTTTACAGTATCCACGCGGGCGAAGCCGCGGGCATCAGCTAGTATATTATAAAAGGCAAAGCTGATTGACTGAGGATCAACGCACACGCCAAAAACCCTTAGGGCTAGAAACTTGAAATTTCGCACACGTATTCCCCATAGTACGTAGGCATCCAGTCCACTAAGAAAGGTCCACTAAGGATTTTTAAAAATTCAACCCCTTCGAGGGTGTTAAAAAAGAAGGAAAAGTTTGTTATGTTTGGAAAATCGTCATTTTCACGCGGGCGGAGCTGTGGGCAAAAGCTAGTTTTGGACAACACACACAAACTTGGTACGAAAAAAATCAAAAAAAAAGAAGACAGTATTACAACTGAAAAGTTACTAATATAGTTTTAGGATTCTATTTAGTAACACAAATTGTCTTATTTCTCATATTATGGCTATGCATACTCTTTAAGGTGGGTCAAAGTTGCCTAACACTATAAATGCATCAGCCCAAGCGATTGTTAATAGCGTGTAATATTTTACAAAGTAACGTGTATGTTACTTTGTAAAATATCATCTGATAGTAATTTAAAAATTGATCCATTATCGGTGAAATAAGGTGTAACAACAAACCGACTACATAACTATTTACAACATATATGTATGTATAACTATAGCTATTATCGCAGGTAAATCCAATTAGGAACAAGTCTGAAGTACATATACTCAGGATTCAATATATTCTATTTCTATTTATCTTCGGGGACGCTGGCAGACACCAGACGGGCGATCAGTCCTTTCGATGTGGATTATTTCGCCCAGTTCCCCATTTTGGTGGATCCCCTTCATGGGTTACTGGTGGTCGGCATCGCGAATCTTCCTGTCGCCTTGCAGAAGCTCACCAGTTGTTCGGTAGAGATTTCTGCGAGCTTCTCTTCATTAATCTCATCTGTTCCTAGGATTTCCCATCTGAGTGGCCCATACATTGTGCATTCCGCCACAAGGTGGAAACTTGTTTCTTCTGCTTCTCCACATGCTGGGCATATGGGATCTTCCTTTACTTTCAGGATTCAATATATACCAATAAACGTACTATGTACGTACATAATGACACCTATGTAAATTAAGTAATACACTCGTACTGAGTACACATGAATCAATTAAATACTCACGTGAAGAACGAATCGAGCTCTATTTCCACACTTTATTTGAATATCGTGAAATAATAGGCCGAAACTACTTCCAACTATGCTTGTTTAATAAAAAGGAAATCCGATTAACCCGTCGGCCCCTGGCCCTTTTTCGGGTCAAAAGAATCGTGTCAAGTATTGTCGTTCAAATCATTTGGTATGCTCACAGCTAAACTTGTTTTTTTGTGTGTCACTTACAGACTGTATTTAATAAACTTACTATATGCAGTAAAACAATGACAAATCATTAAATAAACTAATCTCACAACGACCTATAAAACGGCATTTAAAACTACTCCTCAACGAAAAAAGAAAAAAGGTGGAAAACGCAAAGAAAACTATGTTGGCGAAATAAGCAAATAAAGTTGAAATGGCGGAGGAAACAATGCGGCTTTGCAGAAGGCAACGAAGAATTTTCTGTGGTAGAATAACTTATTTAGAATAAGACGTGGCGATTAAAAGAAGGATTGCCTGTTCTATCGTAGGTACTTCGGTAAGGTTCGGTGAAGGCGAATAAAACTATGCGGTGGTGAAAATAACAAAGAAATCGAAGTCAGTATAAAAAATAGGAATTAACACGATGCAGTAATAGTGGAGACAAACTAAGGTAACGCAGTTATAGTAGATAGCGTTAAAACAAGATGAAATGATAAACACAATGCAGGAGCTAAATGCTTAGAAGATAAGATAGTAAGATAAACAAGTAGTAACTTCTTAATCTTAAAACAAAACACGAGTTTCAGTAGTTTTATTAAGTTTGCATAGTAATAACGTCTCCACACAACCCAACATTACTACCTAATTCATATACCAATACAAAAAATTGTAATAAAAAAAAGTATGAGTCAGTCCGTTTATAATCTCACAAGATCGTCACACACTGTTGGCTGAGGGAAATGCCGTGCAATGCTCGTATCTGTCTGGCTTTAAAAATATATTTTTAGCACGCGATGTAGCGTAGAGGAAATGCATCAAGGAGTGGGTAGACAGACTGATGTACAGACGGTACTTGAGAAGATAATCATCTCTTTAAACGAGTGTAATTGTGTCATCACTCATTGGGCCAAATCTGGGAATACAAAAATGGTGAACGTTTCAATGTCATTATCATCTCTTGCCCTTAACTTAATTCATTTGGGGTCGGCGCAGCGTGTTTTCTACTTCCATACTTCTTTATTACCCTTCATCTCATCAGCCGTCTTCTCTCTGGCCATATCATCTTTTACACAGTTCATCCATCGTTTCTTTGGTCTTCCTTTACTCGTTTTAATGTCATCAACAATCACAGTCCGACTTGTTTTAGTTGACGCTTCTTGTGACCCAAGGGCTGGCTTTTATCTTGGCCAGAGGCTAAGTGTTGCCATACAACGAGGCAATGCCGCCAGTCTTTTGGGCACATTACCGGCTGACAGCGTTGAGGAACAGTATTTCGATGCCTTTTTATAGTTAATTGTTAGTTTAGTTTATTTTATAGTTTTTAATTAAGTTGAATTATCTAAATAAACTTATGATTGACTTGTTTTTGCTTTTACCGACATTCATTTTCCTGACTAGCCGCATGCAGGTTTTGGTCTCCTGTTAAGACTTTAAAAGTCAGTTGTTTGTGTAAGAAAAATAGCTAAATAGTTAATGGCGGTCCTGTCTATAGATAAATGTATTGCTCGTACATGCAAACGGATAACATTATTAAGAAAATAGTCTAGTTGAATGCAATCTTCTTCATCTACCTGGAGTATTGCGTGTCTAGAAGAAGGTCGGTCGTATCAGTCTTGTAATCAAGCCCTTTAGGACAATAGAGAAACAGTACCAAAATTACTGTGTTAATGGCCAAGCTGACATAAGGGTGGGTTCACAAATTACTACAACAGATCTTATTCTTGAGTTTTCGAAAAAGTAAATCAATTGTTCGAAAAATAACAGGGTGTAAGAGACAGTCCTTCGCAAACTGACAGGATGCATTCAGCTATTTATTTTGAATCATATTTTACCGGAATTTTACGCTATCGAACGACGCGTGTATCAGCTGTTCACTCTCTGCTTAGCTACAGAGTTTATCGAACTTGTTGTCGTGCTTGCCGTTTGCAACGTATGTTTTGCCATTGTTTGCCATTTTGTTTATAATGTGTACGCGGCGTAGTCTGCTGCTGCTGCGTGCAGTCGGCTACCAACTTGTACCTTTACTTTTACCGCAGTCGTTATCAACATCTTTTATCAGTCACTGATCGAGTAGAGAGTAGAGAGGTTATCGAGTACTTTTTTCCTTTCCAAAAAAGTACTCGATAACCTCTCTACTACGAAATAGCTGTTTACCAAGTTCTTTCAAACATGAAATTGTTCGTTTCTGGTTTTCTCCGGAAACAAAGAAACCGCATTACTCACGTCCCTTTCATTTGACAAGATTAATCCTAGATCGACTGCCTCCTTGGTATGCCTTGATGCTCTAGTAGTTGCAAGCGCGACTGCTGAGCCTGAGGTCTTTAGTTTGATTCCCGGGTCGTGCAAAGTGACGGCACGGTTGGTGCAGTGGCTCAAGCAATGAACTGCCGCGCTGCGTGTCGCGGGTTCGATCCCCGCACGGAACAAATATTTGTAAGACTTACAGATAGTTGTTCCGGGTCTGGGTATTTGTGCATGTGAGTTTAAATGTTTGTGAACGCGCCCACGATACAGGATAAATTCCTAGTGTGGTGTAACGTTTTTTAAAAAAAAAAGTTATTGAATTTTTCCATCACGATTTTCTCAGGTGAAAGGCGAGCCTATTTTTTTCTTTTTTTAAATATTAAATGGGCTTACTCTTGACCTCAATCTTGCCCTAAGGGCAGAGATGAGGTCGACGATGGAACGAGCTTACCCAGAAGAAGCTGGGGTTATATCAACTCGGGAAGACCGACACAGGCAGGGTGTTCCACTCCTTGGCTGTACGAATAATGAAAGACTTAGCAAAACGCTTCGTTCGCTATTGCCCTCAACTGGACATAATTCCAATTTCCGTGGCTACTACTAAAAAACTCCTGATGAAAAAGTGCAATGACACTTTGCCCGACCTGAGAACCGAACTCGTGCTTGACTAGACCAACGAGGCAGTCATTATGGTATAGTCGAACAAGCTAATAAGTATAGAGTATAGAGTTTTTTATAATTCTAGGAGGTTATACACTGAAAATATTGATTGCAATTTTGTTTTATAAAGCGTTTCACACTAAGCGACTGATCTCAAACGCTGTATCGTTTGGCATCAGTCTCTAAATGTATCTGTATAATCTTAAAAGTAAATGCAAGTTAGCTGACTGTATACTTATTAGCTTGTTCGACTGCACAGTGATGCAAATGTTCTTACTAGGCCATGGCGCTGAGGAGTCCTTTGCAAATCAAGTTCGTCACTTAGTCTTGAGCATAGCTTATAGACTACTGGCCCGTGTTGAAAAAATTATGGGTCATGTGAACCACCAGGTGACCTATCTAGAACGATATAGGAGCATAAAATAATAAGATTCAGCACTATGCCGTCACTTGTAAGCTGTCCAACCGAGTGCAGGAGAGAATTCAAAAGTACAGGTAGACTGGGTACATTTTGGTCATATATTTTTGTACGGCATTCTTACCATCTTCTTATATTAATGTTTTATTTAAACCTGGTGTTGTATTGAGAAAGTAGTTATATGTCTGCTTAGTAGTCATTGCCGTTTGATAGCTATATACCCAGCGGTAAAGGTAACTTTCAAGTTTTAAGCCGTGGCACAGTGTTCGGAATGATTATTTTACGAGCTACTTGTATTTTTTACATGAAAAATTTAATTTAAATGTGTTTGCGACTTAGGTATATGAGAGAAACACATGTATTATTAAGTATTGTTGTATTTATATAGTGTGTACATATATTTATAGTCTTTAATAAAAAAAAGTATTTTATTAGAGTTAACTTTAAGACATTTTTAAATAGGCGGCCCTGAAAAAGGCTTTTGGCTTTTGTCTACTCGCTGTCTGCCTCTTCGTCGGATGAGTGTCCTTTCAGGCGCTTCAGGCGCCTCAGGAGCTTTCAATAATTGTAAAACTTCTGGCGCCAAAGTTCCCGATTTTCTCTTAGGCAATGCTCTGATGCTGGATATTAATGGATCGGAGGAGATGAGCAGAGCATGTAGCAGGTCTTCAATAGTCTGCTTCCTTCCAATTTTTCTCGTGCTATGCTTTTCCATCTAGCATTTGTCTCTATTAAAATGTGCTCAATGTTGACCGTTCGATCCCCGATTTCTATTTGCGTAGTGTGCAGAGCAGCTATTTGTCTGTTCATGTAGTCGTCTTCATTGCAACGACTGGCTGCATTCTTGCAGCTAGTCGTTGCATTTTAAAACAAACTTCTCTTTGTTCCTGATAGCACTCCATTTCTTGGTTAGCACAGCAGAAATCACCTCTATTTTATTTTTAATAACTTCTGCTAGAACTCCTGGAATCTCTGAAGATACATAGTCAACCATCCGAGCAATAGAAGATCCCTTATTCGCTTGATTGACCAGTTTATGCCGACATAAAAGGTCGAAAAGGTGAAGGCGTGTTATTCCTGGTGAACGAAAAAATTACATCACTCAAAAGTCGAGGCGAGTCGAATATTGAGACTAGATTCATTCGAGAGCTAGATAAATACTCGATTTACACAAAAAAACGTGGACGGCTGGAATTGGCTGGGAAAAAGTTGAAGTCTATTGAACGTTTAAACTTTTTGCAAATTTCGTTGTTTTTTTCAATTCACATTTTATTTATTTTCTCATAATACGAATTTATGTATGATTAAAAAATTGGTGTATATCATACCTGTGGATGTGGAACACATGATGAAGCAAAAATTTTATTTAAAAACTCAAAAACTGTTGTAAGAACAGAACGTAAACACGTGCGATAAATAGCGGCTAACAAAATCGACTGACCGGTGTTGCTATCGCGTGGGATTGGAGCAGTGCTGAGCGATGAACATTTCTCGGAATCGGCAAATTTTTCGTTTAATGAGTTGTATGACTAATAGTGTACCCTAATCACTTGCAAATTTCAATTTATATTGCCATGATGTTTGTACCTAAAGTAGCTCGTAATATAATCATTCCGAACACTGTGCGTGGGTTCCAACCTAAGCAGACAACACACATTTATTCCCCGAAGGGTTAGACAAAGGTACCTTATATTACACCCACAGTTAAGTTTTTAGGACCCAAGTAATAGGTGCAAGCCTAGTCTCATCAACCAGGGCCAATTAGGGGATCGGACAAAAAAAAACTAATAGTCCATCAGATAGATTTCCAAAAAATATTGACCACATATTTTTTTTCTTTTTTCACGTGTAACGACAGTGGTAAAAAATAAACAGGAACTGATTTATAACTTTGTTCGGGCAGAGCTTCCCCTTACAACTATAACAATCGAGTGCGACAAGACCGCGAAATGAGCTTGTAGGGCACTATATAGCTTTATCCCCAACGGAGTCGTCCGGTAGTTATGGCGGTGACTTGGCTCGGCTGTCATTCGCTCGGCTGTCATTGGCATGGCTGTCATTGGCATGGCTGTCATTGGCATGGCTGTCATTGGCATGGCTGTCATTGGCATGGCTGTCATTGGCATGGCTGTCATTAATTGGCATGGCTGTCATTGGCATGGCTGTCTAGTGTGGCGGGCTGTCAGTGGGCTGTTGTAACACACGTAAACAAAAAATGAAGACGTTAGAGTGCTTCGAAAACTCGTGTGACGTCATACGATAGTACATTTTGTACCTTCAAGTGACGTTTCAAGCCCCACTCCATGATCTTTGACGCGCTTTATCTTCGTCAATTATTTTTATTGATTTGATAAAACAAAAAACACGTATCCAATATTTTTCGATAATCTAACTGACTGACTAAACAGAATCATATTTTTTTGAGTCAGTCCGATCCCCTAATTTCGTGGTTGAATAGCTAGGTGACGCAAGCTCCTACATTTGTTTCATTTAACATCTAACACAAAACAAACAATATTGTCTTTGTTTACACTCTGATGCAATTGTTTAGAACATAATTTATTGAAGCTACATGCATGCGTGTTATCATCGTTTCCAGTCCTAGGGGCGAATATAGATCGAAAATCTGTTTGGAAAATGGAAATTCGTAATGGGCGATTAGATTCATATTTGTTCTTTGTTTGTCTAACTTTCAGTAGGCCATCTGGAATAACCGGAACCGTCTGAACAAAGTGGAAAGATGTAACTTCAAGCTCGTAAAATAAGGTAGCCGGAGTAACCTCCGCTTTACTAACTGCGGTCGCGGAAATGGCAAAGTTTTGGATAACAAAAACATAGAATACGGTCTTAACAGCTAAGTATATGAAGAACCAAAACTATTTAAGAAAAATGTGTACTGTATGTCGATTATAATCTACAATCATTTACCAAATAATCTTCAAGAGTTATCGATGACGATGTTTAGAAAAATACTTTTCAAACTGTTACTATTTAAAAGATATTACTCTGTTAAAGAATATTTAGATGACAAGTCAATAGAACCTGTAAATTGCAAGCTAGATTAATCGACTTCGCTCCTATTTCCTATTGTAAGAAATTTGCACGCCATGTCATGGCAGGATATGCTGAAACAAATCTACTGTAACATCCATAATGTATACTCTAGCAAATAAAATATTTTGATTTGATTTGATTTGAAGGGGTTCAACGACTCTGAGAATAACATGACATTTCATCATCATCATCTTCATCATCAGCCTATGATGTTCTCACTGCAGGGACTCAGTGCTCCTCTCTAGGAGAGGGATGGGCTTTAATCCACCACACGGGCCCAGTTGTTGGCAGATGTCACAATGTCTTCGAATTTTTGGATCTAAGACATGCCGGTTTCCTCACGATGTTTTCCTTTGCCGTTTTGTGAGCAACGGTGATGCGTCTGCCACGACTTAGAAGGTACTGTTCGTAAGTCGGGGCCGCAACCACTGGGCCACCGCTGCTTTTTACTTAGGTGACATGAAATTTAGGTAGGCATGATCTGCTGAGCCTTTTCCAACTATCCAGTGTCACGGATGTAGCTGATTACAATCGGGGGGCACGGGAGTGCCCCCGCCGAGTCGAGCGCGAAGCAAACACTATCGTACCATCTTTTACTGGAACCATTTCGCCGCATTTTCAGGCCCCTATTTGAGGACCTCTGGATAAGACCAGAACGCTGAAATTTTCGTCATCCAGTAAGCTATAAAATCACACATAAAATAAAAAGTTTCAAGTCTGTAGGTATTTAGTTCCGAAGTTAAGCGAAAGCAAAGTTTCGCATTTATGAAACTCACTCACTCATGATCATCAAAATAGAACTAGTACTTCCTAATAAAACTCAGGGAGCTGAAATTTGGTACAGAGTGAGGGTTTAATGGCCACATAAAGGGAAAACTATAAAAAGTAGGATAATCAAAAATTAAAAAAAAAAAAAACTACAAAAAAAAAATGTTTTAAATAAGAAAATCTAATAAAATAAATCAATATGCCCACGTTTCTACAAAAAGAAGTGAAATCCCAACAAAAACATTCTGTAAAAAACTAGCCAACTCTCGATGGAGCTGCTTGTTTATCTCTAAAAAGTAATGAAATCTAAACAAAGTCGTGCCAAGTCTAAGGTTCTTTATTGCGATTTCTTTATTATTATAGTTAACTAGCTTTTGCCCGCGACTTCGTCCGCGTGGAATAATGACTTCCGGCAGAATTTGGGTTTTTCGCTTAGTTATCAGATCATATCTGAAAGCCAGTCTGTTGCTGTTAGCTAAAATTCGATTGCGAACTCTATTAATTGTGGACAACTGCTGTCTCTCTGCCTGAGCTCTAAGTCGCTGCGAACGCTCGACACTTGACTCTCGTTCGCGTAAGTCAGAGGTCCTTACATTTTGTTTATGAAGACGTTGGGAACGCTCCAGCCTCGACTCTCGTGCACGTAACTCAGAGGTTCTCAGATTTTGTTGTGCAAGGCGTTGCGAACGTTCGACACTCGACAATCGTGCGCGTACCTGAAAGTTTCTCTGATTTTGTTCAGCAAGGCGTTGTGAACGTTCAGGTGAAGATTCTCCCATACGACGTATTCTTGCTGCCCGTGCTTGAGAACTATGTTTAGAAAGTTGAGACCTGGCTCTCTTATATAGGCATTTTCAAATGTTTAAGAAAATGTTAATAGCGTGTAATATTCTGGGTCCCTAATTGCTCACCTAAAGTTCTTTACCCGAGATTGAATTCCGAATAGGAAGAACATTTTCAGATTTCCAATTATCGGAGTTGAAAATTTAGGTGAACTTTGGCGCACCCTAATATTCTAGCTCTGAAAAGAACTGGGGCCCTACTATGACGTCTTAAAACAATCCTAACTTATTCTTAATCCAGTGTGGAGGAGAGATGGCGCTATACACCCTGTATAGTTCTGTCACGTTTCCACACTGGAATAACATTAAGTTAGGACTGTTTTAAGACGTCATAGTAGGGGGGCTGTTGTTTAGCCCTGAAAAGAACTGTTGTTTAGCCCTGAAAAGAACTCTTGTTTAGCCCTGAAAAGAACTGTTGGTTACCCCTGAAAATAACTGTTGATTAGCTCTGAGAAGAACTGTTGTTTAGCTCTGAGAAGAACTTTTGCGTAGGTGTAGTTTTAAGAACGAAATCTAAAAAAAACTCCCGCACGCGCACCGGCCTTAATATTTTAATTTCGCCATAACTTCAAAACCAAACGTCCAATTTTAATCATTAAAAGACCAAATATTATCTACATAAACTGTACTTAGTGATGAAATAATTTATATTGATAAGGATTAATAGCATGAGTAAAATATATGCGTATAAATGTAGTCAAAAAAAAAATTCAAGATTTTTAGTTAAAAAAATGGTTGTTGTGCCTCACTCGACATAGATAGGTATAGTGTTTCGCGGACTTTTTTGTAGATATTTATAAGATCTACAATTAATTAGAGCATTTTATGGTTCTATCTTTTATAGTTTAGGCAGCGTACGCAAAATTCTGGTTGATTTTTTACACCTTGTCTCCGAAAAACCCAAATATCTTACGGAACCCTAGTTTTTCCAAAATAAAATTTAGCCTATATGTTTCGTGGATAATGTAGGTTTCGAATGGTGAAAGAATTTTTAAAAACGGTCCAGTAGTTTTTAAGCCTATTCATTACAACCAAACAAACAAAGTTTTCCTCTTTATAATATTATTATAATATTATAATTATAATTATAATATTATAATATATTATAATTTTAATAATAATAAATAATAATAATGTAGAAGTGTAGATGTTGTGTGACTTGGCCGTTGTTCGTTTCGTTTAGTTCTGCTACTTTTTCTTCTTGGCGTCCAATTGCCAACACCAGTATGGGTTATTATCTCGCTTAATAAACATAAGTAGTTACAACAGATATAACATTACGTATACCTAAACAAAATTGACTTGTACCCACTAACGTTTAGAGAATGTTCAACGGCCAAGTCACACAACATTAACTATAATAATAAAGAAATCGCAATAAGGAACCTTAGACTTTCATTCTCGTAGGTAGTTCGTACTACCTGAGAAATTTAGATACTAGCCAACTGATACCGCTTATGTTCGACAGCTTTGTGATCCCTCTTTCGCCACACGTTAAAGACTTAGGCCTGCACATTGACGACACACTTAGTTGGAACAAACAGGTGGCTCAGGTTAGCCAGAAAGTCACATACTCACTGCGGTCTCTCTATAGATTCAAACATTTTCTACCATCTAGCACTGAAATAACTTTGGTCCAGTCACTGGTGATTCCCATTATAGACTATGCTGATGTTTGTTACTCTGATCTCTCCCAAGAACTTTTAAACAAATTGGATCGTCTTCTCAATAATTGCATTAGGTTTATTTTTGGCCTTCGTAAATACGATCACATCTCTTCATACCGTTCTCAGCTTAAATGGCTGCCTATCCGACTCAGAAGATCCCTCAGATCTCTTTGCATGCATTTCACTATATTAAAGGATCCATGTACTCCCGGTTATTTAAAAAAATACTTCAAAGTGTTGGGCAGTTCACACAGTCGTAACCTTCGAGCTTCTAACAACCTACTCCTTGAAATTCCTTCACACCGTACTGGTTTCATGTCATCTTCTTACGCTGTCTCAGCCATAAAACTCTGGAACGCGCTACCCCTTGGCATTAAAAAGCGGAAAGCAAAATGGCTTTCAAAAGAGCTGTGCGGAAGCATTTCTTAAAATCGGACTGAATTACTCTTAATTAAGTGTGTAAAGTCATGGTAATTATTGTTTGGTTCCTCGTTTTATGAACTATTTGTATGTATTATAATATATGTTAGTTTATTTAATTCCCTATTTATGTATATGTATTAGTATGTACGATTTATGTAGGTATATTAATTTAATTTATGTTAACAAAATAGTGTTCTCCTGATTTATTTATTTTTGTACTCTACCACAATTATGTCCTATTTGACCCTAAGGTTGACTGGTAGAGTATGCCTTGTGGCATTAAGTCCGCCTATGTACCACGTTTGTGCATAAAGTTTAAATAAATAGACTTGGCACGACTTTGTTTAGATTTCATTACTTTTTAGAGATAAACAAGCAGCTCCATCGAGATCTGGCTAGTTTTTTACAGAATGTTTTTGTTGGGATTTATTTTACATGAAACGACTGTCTATCTGTTCTCCAGACCCCAGTTAGTATTGGGTAATCGATACTCCTTGATAAAACTTTTTAGAGACTTTTAGGCCACTGACCACTTAACGACTATCATAGTCGTCATAGATCAACAATTAATAAACCGTTGATGGTTTATCGTGATATCTATCCGAGGTATGGAGAAAAATAGGTATGTATTTGGTGGTCATTCATCCACAGACCAATATCGGCGTCGACCGGAGCGGCTGTAGTTGATTTGCCTCGACCTGCTAGTGGCCTATTCATGAGGCTTTTTTTCACGAGACGAGATACCTATCTCTAAAACCTGTTTAAATCTAGCATAGATACCGTCCTACGACCTAAATCCAAAACAAATAGTAATTGTGTACTATTAGTATTACGGCTCTATTAAATTACAGAACACGGTGGGGGAATAAAAACAGTGGTCTATTTAGACGACCTGCAACCTGTTACAAAATATATTTACATTACAATACAAATGATACAATTGTCAATGTAGACTACTTGCATAATAATTTATTTTGAGTTCGTTGACATCATTTTTTTTTAAACCGACTTTGATAACACAACCGACTTCAAAAATCTATCGATCTTTATCCATATACAGGTTGGTGTCGACCATACGACAATAAATGAAACCACTGGTAGTTCTACTTCATAGGAACATTTTTAAACTATCAAATAAATCGTAACACCATGGTTTTGTTAACACCAACGACGACAGTAACTTAAGGTCAGGAGACACATAAAGACTATCCTGACCATTTTCCATTGCCAGCAACTACATTCACAATTCAATCGACAGAAGCAGTAAAGAACCTTTATCCTTGTCAATTTTTTTTTATGGCAACTGCTGTAAGCCGGAATCAACAGTGGCGACCACAGAACAGCTCTTATATCTATTCTGTGGTGGCGACCACCAGAAAAGCGCCGAGACAATGAAGCTCGACGAAGTTCCAGAGAAACGATTTAACTGTGTGTGTGATCCCACTACGAAATTAATCAGAAAACAATAACGAGTCCTACTCCTCAGGAATAATCATAATTTCTACTTCTCTCTATATCAGCAGGAGACAGAACAGAACAAGGTCAATATGCACACAGGGACGTACACAACTGTGATAAACCCAGTTGCCTAGCACCATGGATATATAATAATGGGAAATACAGCATGGAATTTCAACCCTGAGCAGAGACATTTGTGTAGCGGGAGATGTATCTTCGATGATTGTAATCTTCGAAGGTTTGGACAGAGGCATTCTTATGGATAATACCTATACCGATCTCCTAGTTCTTTTAGGTTAGCAATCACCCTTCTCGCGTTGAAATATTACGCGCCTGATGTTATGTTCACGGCAACCTAATACATTTCTTCGACTTGTAGTTGTATAAAAGCGTAAGTTGCAAAATTAAATGTGAAAAACCAGTAAAACCTTTAATAATTATATTACTAGTTTAATTTATTTTATAGCTTTGTTAAAGATTATCTTTTAATTTATGTCTCTTGTTTTGGTTTTATTTTGGTTTTAAACGTAATCAGCCAAATTTATCTCCTCTAAACAGCTTACGCTTGAACAGTATTTTGTAAGAACATGATCCATCCGGTAATATTATCTTCAAACATTTTGCCGATGTCCTCATGGCGTCATATCCTTTAAAAATATTATAGTCGATTCTTAGAAACTGCTGTTTTTTTGTACGAATTATTAATCTTAAAATCTAGTTTTAGGGTTCCTTTTGTGTAAAAATAATTATCAATATTTCATTGATGATTATTTGTAACCGACTTCTAAAAAAAGAAGGAGGTTCTCAATTCGGATGTTTGTTTGTTTTTTTTTTTTTTATATTTGTTCGGGCATAACTCCGTCACTTGCTAGCCGAAATTCTTTTTTTGTTGGAAAGGGTATACTTCCCAAATGATCCCATATTTTTTTTTATCGAAATCGGACAAGCGGTTTTTGAAAAACCACAAAACTCAAAAAAAAAAAAACATTGTCCACATTATGACCCATGAACATATGAACCACTAAAAAGTGAAAAATAAAAAGTCGGTGGCTTTTGTTTGTTTGATTTCATTTTTTTGCCACCGACTTAAGAAACTGATTTATTTTTGACTTTTTTGTGTTTTTTTTTTTAAGTCGGTTTTATTTTTTGTTAAAAAGTTTTTTTTCGTGGACTGCTTCGTTGGTCGAGTGATCGCACAGTGACTGCATCTGTGAATGAGTTCCTGCGTTCGATTCCGGGATCGGGCAGTGTTATTAGGTTTTTCAATATTAAGAACTTTTCAGAAGTTGCCTCGGAGCCTGGATCTGTGCCCGATTGATGGCAATAAGCTCGCCCCCTATTACATGGGACTTAAAAAATAACTTGCGAAATGTTGAAAAGATAACGGGACGTCCGTTTATCTTGTTTCAAGTGTCATTCACCTTCTTAATAACTGTACGTTTCTATTTTCCTATTTTATTATATTATTGACAATAGTTTGTTAGTTCTTTAGATACTACAATTACCTACTTAAATAGGTACAATATAAAAATGTTGATTGCCAAATATTTCCAGGTCTTGACACAATGTGACTACTTATTTACTCATTTTAAAGGTAGGTGTCAATTTAATTTGTTATTGACGTCTTCTTGAATTGGACAAAAAAAATTAATCTTTGAGCTGTACTAAGAGAGGCACCTGCGTGTTTGTGTCTTACTCATCGCGAATCAATGAAAATGTGACATCAAAATCCCGTTTTTTTGGGGTGGCAAATCATCAAATAACCCCTCCCGCTCTTGGGCAGAGTGAAAGGGAGTGTCAGACTTCTACTGACTAAAAACCACCCATGTTCCTTCTTAGCCCTTTATGTCGAGGCCGCGATTTCTCTTATGAACAACCCACAGCCCCGACGGGGTTAAAGTCCCTCAATTGTATTAGGTCCCATCTTCAGAAAAATTAACTCCACAAAAATGATTTTAGAAGAGAATAAATCAAACACATAACCCTCCTTTTGAGCTTCGCCGCAGTGGGGTAAAAAAAACTGCATTCTGTTTTTTTCAAGCTACAGATTTGTTTTTCCTATATTTAAGCTTCATCAATTCTGTGAAACAAGTGTGAAAGATCAAAGAAGCTATAAAACCACGTTATATGAATGTACGGAACACTGCAGGCTAATTCGTATTGCTCATGACCTTATGGTAATATCAGTCAT
This sequence comes from Diarsia mendica, assembly GCA_949316265.1. NCBI lineage: Eukaryota > Metazoa > Arthropoda > Insecta > Lepidoptera > Noctuidae > Diarsia > Diarsia mendica. Next base: position 24,522,816 of record OX438893.1, on the reverse strand, counting down.
TCATACGAGAGATCAAAGGGGTTTGGCTAACTTTGTATGGGCTAGTGGCGTCATTTTTTTTTTGAGCGGCCACTTTTAATTTTCATGTTATTTTGTTGTGCTGTGTCAAATACACATACATGTTAAATTATTTTTGTCCTAAGTCATTTCTAAACTGAGATATTTGAGTTTGAATATTATAAAAATGTCTTCTTCAATTACTGTTCTGCGTAAGTTATGTGTTTAGAAGGTTGATATTAGAGCTGGCTTAATAATAACTGCTACTTGGGTCGATCTTTAGGTTAGGCCACGCTTGCCTAGGTGGGTCTGTGGATGGGTGGGTGTGGATTATATACCGAGTTTCCTCCGTGCCTTGGAAAGCACGTTAAGCTGTTGGTCCCGGCTGCCATATATAGATCTTTTGCAGTCGTTACTGGTTGTCAGTGACCTGACTCTGTCTGACAACCAGTCTTACCAAAGGGTATCGTATTACCCAGTATTAACTGGGACGTGGAGGTCAGATAGGCAGTCGCTCCATGTAAAATACTGATATTCAGCTGCCTCCGGTTAGACTGGAAGCCGACCCCAACATAGTTGGGAAAAGGAATAAATAATACAAGAGCAATATTGCACCCAGCCCTTGTGTAGCAGTTTCTACGAGAATGTACACGTAAATGTCCGTCTAGATGAATGTGTAATACGAGTCCCGCCGACACGATTCAGACTTCGCTGGCTACAAATGCAAAATGCACTGTTAATTACATCCATGGTGTTATACATCCAAATCTTAAACATCTATGAGTCTAAAGAGGTATGCTGGGTCTGTCACAAATCACAATACACAAACGATCACAATGCCAAGTCTTTATAATGCATCAGCCCATAGATAACAGACATCGAGCCATGCAATCTACGTACGTATTTAATTTATTTTGATTATTTTTTCATCGTTGGCCAGCACTAGGAACTTCAGTCCGCTGTATCGTGGGTGCATTCACAAACATTTAAACTCAAACACACAAATACCCAGACCCGAAACAACTATCTGCAAGTCATACAAATATTTGCCCTGTGTGGGAATCGAACCCGCGACACGTAGCGCAGCAGTCAACTGCTTGAGCCACTGCGCCTACCGTGTGGTCTGAATTCTGAAAAAAATTTTTTTTGAACTCCTCGATTTGGCCCCCAAAATCCGCAATTTTTCGTTGTTTTTTAATTTTAATGTAGCCTATAACACTCGCGCCATCAAGACGAATCTAACGATGTGTATTTCTTTCAAATCCCTTCATCCCTTTAGGAATTATGAGGGAACAAAGAAACGGACATACATACATACTTACATACATACATACACGTCAAACACATAACCCTCCTTTTGGGCTTCGCCGCAGTCGGGTAAAAAATACGACTGGAACCTTAAACAGTGCAATAGACTGTAATAACTTCTTCGATTTTAATGAGCAATTCAAAACCAAATATCTCCGTTCCGATTAGATTTAGAGAAATGCATCCATAATATTTTTGGATCGCTTTAATCTGTTCTTTCAAAATATCCAAGTTTCATTACTGGCCGCGCAACTTCAAAACGACGCCAACTTTAGCCAAACCCCTTTAATTATTAAAAAAAAAAACGATTTAAGTCATTTAATTTTAGTAAAATCATGATAATAGAGCCTTTACACTGTACCTACGTGAGCGTGCGTTGGTCTAGTGGAGGTCCTGGGTTCGATTCCCGGGTCGGGCAAAGTGTTATTGACTTTTCCCATCAGGAATTTATCAGTAACAGCCACGGAGTCTGGATTTGTGCCCGGTTGATGGCAATAGGCTCGCCCCCTATTACATGGGACTTAAATATAACTGCGAAATGCGGGTGTACTATTAGGTACACCGCTGCCTAACCCTTCGAGGATTACTAACAGGCGTGATGTTATGTTATAATAATAACTAGCTGATGCCCGCGGCTTCACCCGCGTGGATGTCGTTCAAATTATATACTAAAACCTTCCTCTTGAATCACTCTATCTATTAAAAAAAACCGCATCAAAATCCGTTGCGTAGTTTTAAAGATTTAAGCATACAGACAAACAAACAAATAAACAAACAAACAAACAAACAAACAGACGCGACTTTGTTTTATACTATGTAAGGATAATAGTATAATAATATAATTTTTATTTCGAACAACCAGGTCCATATGGGTTAGTAAACAATACACTTACAGACTATGTTAGTGGTAATAAATTTGATGAGCAAGATATAATTGAAAAATCCTTCTACAATACTAATAATAAATTATTAAAATTATTTTTATGTCACTTTATTTTAGTTTTAGTCAACACCCCAATGTGATGACACAGAATGGGACAGTCAAATTGTCCGCAATAACCCCCAGAATGCCATTGCTACTAGCACGGACTCTGCTCAACAAGGAGGCCTCCATGAACATGCCAGCCATGCATGCCATGTTATGTATGTTATGTGAGCCCGGAATCCGGTTTAAAAATGTAATACCGTGTGCGTCATTCGATCGCTAATAAAGACCTTACCCTAACATGCTAGATGGCTATAGATCCTTCGAGAACCTTTGCCTACTAAGGGTCCGTTCACACCGCCCGGCTCGGAGAGGATAGCAGATTTTTAGCACGTTTTATGGGCCTACCACACGCTCAAGCTTCACCACACTCTTCGTTCACACTTCACAGTACATCGCGCGTATGATTGGTAAAACTGTATTACCATTACCAACCACACGCGCGATGTACTGTGTTCAAGCCAGTTTGCGCAAGTAAACCCATGGGGAAGTGTGAGCGTGTGGTAGGCGCATAAAACAGAGTTTTGAATCATTGTAATAAGATTTATTTTGTCATGTCACTACGCTCAAGAGCAAAAGAACAAATTGCTCTGAAGAACAGTAGAAGTGGCGTGTGAAAATAAATCTTATTATAATGTCTCAAAACTTTGTTTTAATAAACGACCCTAATAATTTGAAACTGTACCAACTGTGCCGTTGTTTTCGTGGTCGCAAACGTGGCTGCTAAGCTTGGAGTCCTATTGGGTTTTTCATATTAGTTTCCCAGTAGTAGCCCGAAGTTTGGAAGTTGGCGGTAAGATTCCCCCGTGCCTTGGAAAACACGCTCGCGTCGGATTACCGTCCCATTGGACTATGAGAGTAGGGGGAAGAGAGTGCACCTGTACCTGCGCACACACTTGTGCACTCTAATATGTCCCGCGCTGATGGCTAACCTCTGCCACCTACCAACATTATACATTTTATACTTACATAGGTAAGCTGAAAGCTTTCTCATTCGGAACTTTAGTTTTTACTTGTGATTGGACAAAAACCTTATCCGGCAAGATAAACACCTACAAGAACCGTCTCTTACTACAAATCTACAGTCCTCTTTACACTTTAAAAGTGGCATGTTGTAGGTAGTTTATTGTGTATTCAGTATTCACTCAACTGGAAAGCTTGGACAAGCAGAAAATATGCCACACAAAAAAGATGTCTCAACAAATCTTTCGAGAAATCAAAAAATACATTTTTTTTGTAGGGTTGGAAATCATTAAATGCCTCCTCCCGCTTTGGACGAAGCGAAAGCGGAGTTTCAGACTTCCTTTCTAAAAACCACCCATGTTCCTTCTTAGCCCTTTGTGTCCGGGACCGCGGTATCTCTTTCGAACAACCCGCAGTTCCGGCAGGATTACGGAATACCTGAGACGTCCTTGCTTGAGTAGTCATGGATTCTGAATTTGTGCCCTATTGCATTGATTTTATTACATGAGACTTTACTACTACTTATTACAGGAATTTGTGTCGTTATGGTATGTTTGTTGATAGCCCCTTTCAGTGGATGCAAAAATCAGATTACGAATATCTTTCATGTTTTTTTAAATAATCATCTATTATTACTATTAATACTGTAAACGGGATATTTACCATGTTTTGATATTGTTGCGAGTTCCCGATATTTCGGCGCTGTTACAAGCACCATGATCACGGATAAACTGAAGTCATTGCGGGTGGATGTTTATGAGCAGACAAATCGGTCTACCCTCTTTCTCGTTCGTTTTTTGCGCTCGGTACCACTACCATTGTCACTCACTACACGATTCTGTTCCCGACACACAAAACTCACTGTGTCCACTCGCGAACATTTTTCGGCACTTTTTCGGTTTTTACACAGCTGAACCACTGGATTCCAGGCTCTCGACAGTTGAAACCCATCCTCCCGGTTAAAATTGTTATATTTTGTAATTTCAATAGCCTCTCTAACCAGACGAGGTATATAGTGGCGTTCTGTTGAGATGACCTGAGGGTTATGCAACTCAATCCAGTGGTTCGATCCCGATTCAAGTAGATGTTCAGCTATGGCCGATTTTTGGGTGTCATTGTTTTTCACTGCCCTAATATGTTCGGATATACGACACGACACCGTACGTTTTGTCTGACCGATATAGGACTTGCCGCAACTACAGTCTACTTTATAAACCCCGGGTTTTTCCAGCGGAAAGTTGTCCTTCGGCGAACGCAGCATCTGGGACACTTTCCTGAAAGGAGTGAAGATGGTCTTTACGGCGTATTTCCGAAGAATATTCGCAACCTTATCTGTCACTCCCCTCACGTATGGCAAAAATGCTGGCTGCCTCTCAACCTCGCACTTCCGGTGCTTATAATTAGTTTTTTGTTTAAGTTGTGCAGACTTCCCCGTGTATCCGTTTCTCTGTAGGACCTCCTGCACGTGTGTTAACTCAACACGTAAATGTTCCTCGTCGCATAGATCATATGCCCGGTTGATGAGTGAAGTCACTACAGAGTTCAGCTGCCTGGGATGGTGATGAGAATCAGCGTGCAGATATCTATCCGTGTGAGTCGATTTCCTGTAGACTGAGTGGCTCAGAACACCGTCAGTACGGACCCCTACTTTTACGTCCAAGAATGGAATTGTCCTCTCTTTTTCCATCTCGTAGGTGAATTTTATTTTACCATGTATGCTATTAAGATGTTCCAAGCATACTTTTACATCTTGTTCGTCTCCTTTCATTATACAAAAGACGTCATCAACATACCGCCTCCATAGCTTTATTGGTGTAGGTGAAATTGGGACTGCCAACTCTTCAAAATGCTCCATCCAAATGTTGGCTACCACTGGAGCCACTGGACTACCCATGGCTACACCATCAAGTTGCAGGTAATATTGACCTTGGTACACGAAGTAACTGGTTGACAAACAATGATGACTCTGGGATGTTATTTTCTTGAAGTTTAATCTTAACAACCTCCATGCAGTCCGCCACCGGCACATTCGTGAATAAAGACTCAACATCAAAACTGACCATTACGTCATCTGCTTGGAGTTTGCTGGATTGTAAGATGTTGATAAAATGTCGAGAATCTTTGACATAAGATGATGAATGACCAACCAATGGCTGAAGTACTGAAGCTACATGTTTCGCCAGGTGGTATGTGGGTGAGTCGATCTGACTAACTATGGGCCGTAGCGGAACATTCTGCTTATGTACCTTTGGCAAGCCATACAGTTTAGGGGGCTGTACATTTCTGGGACGGAGCAAGTACTTCGCTGTATCGTCCGTGATTATATGTTGATATTCTTTTATAATCTTGCGTGTACTGCGATTTGTTCGTGCCGTAGGATTGTAATTCACTTCCCTGTAGGTGTTCACATCACTCAATAAGTTACGAATCTTTTTGTCGTACTCAGTAAAGTTCATGACTACGTATAAGTGATGTTCGATGTCATCGAACATCACTTCTGAAGAATTAGCCGCACTACGTGATCTCCGCAAGGATGAGGACGTACTTGTACTTAAAGCGGACAAAGGTAATGCTACTGTAGTCATGAACTTTACTGAGTACGACAAAAAGATTCGTAACTTATTGAGTGATGTGAACACCTACAGGGAAGTGAATTACAATCCTACGGCACGAACAAATCGCAGTACACGCAAGATTATAAAAGAATATCAACATATAATCACGGACGATACAGCGAAGTACTTGCTCCGTCCCAGAAATGTACAGCCCCCTAAACTGTATGGCTTGCCAAAGGTACATAAGCAGAATGTTCCGCTACGGCCCATAGTTAGTCAGATCGACTCACCCACATACCACCTGGCGAAACATGTAGCTTCAGTACTTCAGCCATTGGTTGGTCATTCATCATCTTATGTCAAAGATTCTCGACATTTTATCAACATCTTACAATCCAGCAAACTCCAAGCAGATGACGTAATGGTCAGTTTTGATGTTGAGTCTTTATTCACGAATGTGCCGGTGGCGGACTGCATGGAGGTTGTTAAGATTAAACTTCAAGAAAATAACATCCCAGTAGAATACATCAACCTACTACATCATTGTTTGTCAACCAGTTACTTCGTGTACCAAGGTCAATATTACCTGCAACTTGATGGTGTAGCCATGGGTAGTCCAGTGGCTCCAGTGGTAGCCAACATTTGGATGGAGCATTTTGAAGAGTTGGCAGTCCCAATTTCACCTACACCAATAAAGCTATGGAGGCGGTATGTTGATGACGTCTTTTGTATAATGAAAGGAGACGAACAAGATGTAAAAGTATGCTTGGAACATCTTAATAGCATACATGGTAAAATAAAATTCACCTACGAGATGGAAAAAGAGAGGACAATTCCATTCTTGGACGTAAAAGTAGGGGTCCGTACTGACGGTGTTCTGAGCCACTCAGTCTACAGGAAATCGACTCACACGGATAGATATCTGCACGCTGATTCTCATCACCATCCCAGGCAGCTGAACTCTGTAGTGACTTCACTCATCAACCGGGCATATGATCTATGCGACGAGGAACATTTACGTGTTGAGTTAACACACGTGCAGGAGGTCCTACAGAGAAACGGATACACGGGGAAGTCTGCACAACTTAAACAAAAAACTAATTATAAGCACCGGAAGTGCGAGGTTGAGAGGCAGCCAGCATTTTTGCCATACGTGAGGGGAGTGACAGATAAGGTTGCGAATATTCTTCGGAAATACGCCGTAAAGACCATCTTCACTCCTTTCAGGAAAGTGTCCCAGATGCTGCGTTCGCCGAAGGACAACTTTCCGCTGGAAAAACCCGGGGTTTATAAAGTAGACTGTAGTTGCGGCAAGTCCTATATCGGTCAGACAAAACGTACGGTGTCGTGTCGTATATCCGAACATATTAGGGCAGTGAAAAACAATGACACCCAAAAATCGGCCATAGCTGAACATCTACTTGAATCGGGATCGAACCACTGGATTGAGTTGCATAACCCTCAGGTCATCTCAACAGAACGCCACTATATACCTCGTCTGGTTAGAGAGGCTATTGAAATTACAAAATATAACAATTTTAACCGGGAGGATGGGTTTCAACTGTCGAGAGCCTGGAATCCAGTGGTTCAGCTGTGTAAAAACCGAAAAAGTGCCGAAAAATGTTCGCGAGTGGACACAGTGAGTTTTGTGTGTCGGGAACAGAATCGTGTAGTGAGTGACAATGGTAGTGGTACCGAGCGCAAAAAACGAACGAGAAAGAGGGTAGACCGATTTGTCTGCTCATAAACATCCACCCGCAATGACTTCAGTTTATCCGTGATCATGGTGCTTGTAACAGCGCCGAAATATCGGGAACTCGCAACAATATCAAAACATGGTAAATATCCCGTTTACAGTATTAATAGTAATGTCAGTGACCATGTCAGTTTAAAAACTTAAATCATCTATTATGTGATTTTAGTTTTTTGCCATAGCTCTCATGGGTGTATTGTATTGTATCACTTGCGTCGGTGTTGGGTTCCATCGTAAGAAAGCCATAATGCCTGAGAGATATTTCTCGACGGCATGTAAAGCCAAGTGAGAGGTCCATGGCCGGTATAAAAACTGTGATACCAGGTTATGGCGGGGTTGCAGTACTTTTTATAAAAAAAAAAAAAAAATATTCCACAACTATCACACAACGCCATCTAGTCCCAAGCTAAGCAGAGCTTGTGTTATGGGTACTAGATAACTGATAAACATACTTATATATTTCTAAATACATACATATTATAGATAAATTTTATGATTTTTGAACCTATAAAAATCGAACTAAATACGAGTTTTTTAATAAATAAAAATCATTACATAAAAATTGAACATACTCTAGTAAATCGTAAAGATAGAAACGCGATTTAGAATGATCGGCTCGATACTTTTTTTAACCGACTTCAAAAAAAGGAGGAGGTTATCATTAACCGACTTCAAAAAAAGGAGGAGGTTATCAATTCGACTGTATTTTTTTTTATGTTTGTTCGCTCATAACTTGCGACTGGGTGAACTGATTTTCATGATTCTTTTTTTTATTTGGAAGCTGGTGCTTCCCGTGTGGTCCCATTGTCACCATTTCAATATCTGATGATGGGATCTTGTAGAAATCGGGGGAACTCTTCAATAAATAACAGCAGATTAACCGCGATTGTTGCTATAGCATATCTAAGCATTGTTTCGGAGATAGGCAACGGAACTCCTCAATTAATGATAGCAAATGGACTGGGATTGCTGAAATCTCATGACTGTCTATTGTTTACACCAGTTCATAACATAACATCACGCCGGTACGTTGTGAAGGGGTAAGCACATGTGAACCACTAAAAAGTGAAAAATAAAAACTTTTTTACAAAAAATAAAACCGTTTTTATTTTTTGTAAAAAAGTTTTTATCAAACATGACTCTAAATCACAATTTCAAACGTGTACTGCTAAGACATTTCATTATGAATTTATATAAAAGTTATATCAATAGATAGAACTTTTTATTCTGAAGTAAATGTTGAAAACATATTGTATAATTTCATTATAGTTTTTCTCCAAGAAGCAAAAAACAGTCAAAATTTAGGCATTATATCGCTCGCGCGGCAGGGCGAGGGGTGAGGTCGTGCGTACATAAAAACAAAGTACTGCAACCTCGCCTTAAGCACTAACCACATGATAAAGTAGATGAAGCATAATCATGGATCGTGTAAATTCAGTTTTTTTTTCATTATACTATATCGGTTCTATGCTGGTGGCTTTCTGTCTATGTAAGCAAAGGCAAAGGTAGCTTAGACATGGAGCGATAGCCAATGGAACTGTCACGCTGTCACGCACAACTGTTTACCAACATCCCCCTTCTCTTGACGTCATTGGAACGATAAAAGGTGCCATCGCCAGATACAATCGTCACGTGTACAGTCGCGAGCAACAATATGTATATTATTATGTTACCGGCCAAATCCGATTTCTGGCTTTACACAAAGTAATTACACTGCCTGCACCTAACACGGATAAAGCGCTTGCCGGTAACCTTTAACCCAATTAAACAGATCTTTCTACGATCGTTATTTTGTGATGAGTCCTAGTTAGGCCTAGGACAAACTATTTTTGCCTGAAATCGGATTTGGCCGGTAGCATTTACACGAAACAACATCTTAAAGTGATTGTCTCCTAGTGTACTGATTTACATTTTGGAAGGTTTTACGAAGTAGGTCTAACTAATATGTATTAAAGAAGAAATCGTTATTTCCATAGAAAACAGCTTGTTAATTTCACTTAGTGTACACCTACACATATGTATTACTAGCTTTTGCCCGCGACTTCGTTCGCGTGGAATAGTGACTTCCGGCAGATTTTTGGTTTCTCGCGAAAAAAAAAAAAAAACTATCCTATGCCCTTTCTCAAGTTCCAAACTATGTCTGTACCAAATTTCACACAAATCAGTTCAGTATAGTTTAGGCGTGAAGCAAAGACAGACACACAGACAGACATAAACACAGACAGACAGAGTTACTTTCGCATTTATAATATTAGTTAGGATTTGTGCTCATGACTGTAGTTTCAAAAGGTTTGGTCCAAGGTGTGTCTTCAATCATTTTTTATTATTCGCGAAATTGTGCTAATGTTGTTTGATTCGGAGATTTGTTTTAATTTGAAGTACTTCGAATGCTATGTTAATTAATTTGTTTTGATGTACGAAATAAAATGCGTACCTATGTGCATAATTTAACTTTTTTATAGTATTCAATGGCAGAATTTGTTGTTTTCTTATTATATGACGTCTATGGGTAAGGGTATTTATGGCTACCACCAAACAACATAGCTTCTTCTCGAATTCTCGATTGGTATAGTCATGTAATGAGGAAGACACGCGATGGATGGAGAAGGAGAGAAAGACAAAAGAAAAGATGGAGGGATTGTGTGAGAAATTATATGAATAGAGAAAGGAGTAAATGCCACCGTAACGTCTAACAGGGAAGGATGGAAGTAGAAAACGTGTTGTGCCGACAACAAATATAATGGGACTAACTTTTGCCAGCGGCTTCGCCCGCGTGAAAATGACGATTTCCATACAAACTTTCATCCCCTATTTAACACCCTTAGGGGTTGAATTTCAAAAAATCCTTTATTATTCCTTGTCTACATTATAAAGGGAACATCTGTGCAAAATTTCAGCTTTCTAGGTCCATGGGTTTGGGCTGGGCGTTGATGAGTCAGTCAGTCAATAAGTCAGTCAGTCAGTCAGTCAGTCAGGACTTCTCTTTTTATTTATATAGATATATAGATAATGGCAGGAAGATAAGAGAGTATATCCCAGCAGTGGAATATTATTGGCTGATTATGCTATGCTAATTTCCAAGGCATAAGCAATAAATAACAACCCATAACATATAATTTTTGATGTTTGCTAATCACATATTAACATCCAGTAATTATCTGATTTGACCAAGATTTGACCAAAAATATAACCTTGTCAAAATCCGGAAGAACAAACGGAAGATGAAGGAAAATAGTTCATAAATTTTTGTGATTAATGATCTAATATTAATGATTTAATGAACTTATCGGAGAAAATCTTGCCATTGAGACGTTTACAAAGATGGGCCTGATAACACTTCATTAATCAAATCCTGGCAAGTTTATGCAAAAATTATGGTAATTTAATAAAATTACTTAAACAAAAATATATCTTAATTATTATTTTGTACCTACTTGTAATGTAACCTTGGAAAGGTTAAATATATACAAAAAAATAAGCCGACTTGACAAGGTTTGGTCGTTTGTCGGTCTTTTTTTAGGATTCCGTAGTCAACTAGGAACCCTTATAGTTTCACCATGTCTGTCTGTCCGTCCGTCTCTGTGACCGTTAGTACAAGAAAGCTGAAATTTGGTACCAATATGTGTATCAATTACGCCGACAAAGGGGTAAAATAAAAATTGGAAAAAATGTTTTATTAGGGTAGCCCCCCTATATGTAAAGTGGGATGTGATTTTTTTTTTAATTTCAGCCCTAACGTGTGATATATTGTTGGAAAGGTATTTAAAAATTAATAGCGGTTTACTACAATCATTTTTTGATAATGTCAATAATTTCGGAAATAATCGCTCCAAAAGTAAAAAACAATGTGTCCCCCCCTCTAACTTTTGAACCATAAGTTTAGAAAATATGAAAAAAAATCTGAAAAGTAGAACTTTATAAAGACTTTCTAGGAAAATCATTTTGAACTTGGATGGAAACAACAGATGGAAACAGCAGTTAACCAAAATAATTTGGTCCCTGAATCGTATGAGCGCCAGCGGCCAGCGCGAGTTAGAAGGAATTGTATAAATTATAGCATACCGTTTTGGTACGGAACCCTTCATGTTCGAATCCGACTCGCACTTGGCCAGTTTTTTTTTCACAAAATGGTGCCGATTCCCACGGTGATACCTATTGGTTGGTGATAATAATGAGTCAGACTGGATGGAAACTAACAGCTATATATTCCATAGCTGAAAAATATTAAATCATGCTTGTATTGAGGTAAAGTGATGAAAATGTTGAGTTTGAGTATGAATGTAGATGGCTACAAGGGTAGAGGAAGACCAAAGAGTCGATGTATAGATTGTGTAAAGAATGTATATGACTAGAAAGGAGGTGGCTGTTGATATGACGAGCAATAAAGAAGTATAGAAGAATAAATAAATAATAAATTTTTATTTCATAGAAAGGAGATTGTAAGTTCAAGTGGCATAAACAAAGTTAAACATAATTATAAGTTTGTAGGTACCAAGTCAAACACAATCGAGTGGGTGAAGTTCTGCTATTCCTAGCTAGGTTATAGAATAACCTGTATTATGGAATAACAGTCCCTGTCCCTTACAAAGAGTTTCAATAAACTAGTACATTTTTTTTTGTTTATTATTTATATACTACTACAATAATGTTTATAATTGAAAACGTTCTTGTGTGTGTGTGTGTGTGTGTGTGTGTATGTTTGTGAGAGCGTGCGTGTGTGTGTGAGTGATTGTATGTGTGTTTGTGGTATGTGTGAGTGTAAAAGAAGACATGCTGTACCGACCACAGAAGAGATAAAAGAGGTTAGAAAGGCCATGTGGGCGGGGCACGCGCGCCGCCTATATGATCAGACGATCATATGTCGACAAAATTTGATTTACTGACCAACAATCGCGCTCATATTGTGACAGCTAACGGAGCTCCGCGAAAAAAAAAGAATTATGCCGTGTTGCGCGATTATTACGTGTCGGAAAAGAAGCCAGGTGTGCAGTGTGGCTCGAGAAGGGATTTCTCTTCATCGGTAAGTCTAAAAACCTTAAAATACAAGTGATATTTGTAATTATTACAATAGTATTATGTAGTTCGCAGACAAAAATGATACAATCGCAAGCAGAAACGAAATTATGTACATTGCTTGCAATACGTGGGTACCATCTTGTACTACGTGGGCGATTGCGCAATGCATTTCGTTCACTGCGAACGTCGCGTGCGACGAGCCAAAGCTTAAATTCTGCCTACTCTTTGCGTTTCGATAGTGTTGTACCAAGTTGTAAATAATGTCGATATTTAGTATGTGTGAATGTATTCAAATGATTATTATGTTATGATTAAAATAACTTTTGTTTATCCCATACTATCAATACCTTATTATTGTTTATTGATTGTTTTTCATCTAAAATTTGTTTTGAGGTTAGCCATTTATAAATCGAAACATACATTTTAAATTTTATTTTTAGGTTTCCAACAGATCCAGATATGTTACAGACCTGAATAAAGCTATTATAGAAAAATATTAGTGTGAGATTGCATTTTATTCTGAAAAATTCGAATTTGAAAGATAGCAAACGCATGCTATTGCTACTTAATAAATAAGTTTTATTTCAAGACAATAATAAAATCTGAATTGAAATTGAATTTCAAGTACTTAATGTTCAATATTTGAAAAAAATCTTTTATGTTTACTTTTTATCTTTAATTTTTTATGTGTGAGAGACCAATAAATATTTTTGCTTTCTTATTTTCTTTCTTTCTGTCTCGTCCCGAAATTAAAGCAAAAACTGCAAAACTTAAAGTAACAAAACTCAAGTAATTTTATCGATATACATTATCGACCTTTTGGTCACCGTAACATGTATGAGAAATATACGCAAGTGTGAGTGTACGTCAAACGCAATGTTTGCGCTAGTGTGACAACCAGTAGCAAGCTCGCGATCTAAGTGAGTGTGGTTTATTTGTGTGCATAATTCGCGTACTTATAAGCGTCTTGCATGTAGTGGTTACAGAGAGTGGGAGACAAGCGGCGACACGCGTTCTAATACAAATCAGGAACTATTTCCTTTCTAACCTCTTTTATCTCTTCTGTGGTACCGACCATAAATAAATTGAGAAATAATCTCATCAAACACCTCCTTTCTTGTCATAAGAGCTCATACGCCTTATTATAGACACAATTAAAAAGCCATTGTTATAAATCTCCTGGAGATTTATTAGCGGACGGGAGGATAATAATATCATGATTTAAACAAGCCATCGTTTTTTTTTTTAATTTCATCTATTCTTATACATCTTTTTTTAGGTGTGTGGGAAATCATCAATAACCCCTCCCGCTCTGGGCAGAGCGGAGGGAGTGTCAGACTTCTACTGACTAAAAACCACCCATGTTCCTTCTTCGCCCTAGTGCCAAGGCCGCGGTATCTCTTTCAAACCACCCACAGTCATTCTTATACCCCTTATAGTTCCTATTGCATTCAAAATATATATTAGCAGGAAAGGAACTGCTATTTCCACCTGCTGACGTGTAGGTACAGTCGAACAAGCTAATAAGTATACAGCCAGCTAACTTTTATTTACTTTTAATATTATACAGATACATTTAGAGACTGATGTCAAACGATACAGCGTTAAGCCGCCTTTTCACTATGGGATGTAATATTCCTTCAAATGACTTCTAAATATCGCTCGCATACATTTTGTAGTTTGGGATGTAATATACATTATAGCACAGTGTGAACGGTCACGTACAAAATGTAGGCGAGCGATATTTAGAGGTCATTTGAAGGAATATTACATCCCATAGTGAAAAGGCGGCTTTAGACATCAGTCGCTTAATGCGAAACACTTGATAAAACAAAATAACAATCAATATTTTCAGTGTTATAGAATTATAAAGATCTCTACCCTGTATACTTATTAACTTGTTCGACTGCACTTACATCTATAGGTAAACCGCATTTACAAGTGTAGACAATTCTGAACTAACTAGTTATAATAGTTCAAATAGAGTCTAGAACTCTAGACCTTGACTGAACACATAATACGTCACCCAGGAGTATCGAAGTGCGTAGGCATATGCAACAGAGTAATTAATGTAGATGTCGACTCAGTGAATCAGATTAGTAGCCATCATGGAAACGCAAATCAAATTAATTCAAGAAAAATATTTTGCATAAATTATGGCTAATATGGTTATAATATTATGCAAAATTAATTGCTGTTCGCTAAGATCACTAAAAGTCTAGAATGACAAAACCGATTTCGCTAATAGGTAGGTATAATTACCGGCACGGTTCTTGAGCGCTCGGCGGAAGAGTGGGGATCGCTGTGCGCATCGTACACTTTATGACAAATAAAACGCACACCCGTTTATTCGTGAGGTAAGTGCAGCAGGAGTAAAGAACAAATCCCGAGTGACGGCTATGACGCGATGCGCTACGGGCCAATCACTGCACTTTCCCCGCCCCGCGTCTCACTTCATACCACCAAAGGGACCCAATAACTCACTTTTGCGTCAGCGCTCAAGAATCGTGCCGATGATAATACTCGTATTGGTTTTGAAATATTTATGGCAGTCCAGGGAAGGTAAATATTGTTTTCACATCATACATGACACCTTTAAACCCCGAAGGGTTGCCCAGAGGTGGACCCATTTATTTGTACACCCTCATTGGCCAGTTATATTATCGTCCCATGTAATAGGGGAAAGCCTATCACTATCAACCGGGCATAAATCCTAACTACGTGGCTGCTAGACAGAAATTTCAGATGGAAAAATCCAATAACATTTTTGCTTGGTCTGGGAATCGAACCAAGTGTCTCGTGCACAACAATTCCGCAGCTTGCGATCCTAGACCAACTTTACTTCATCATTTCAGCTAAAAGACGTCCACTGCTGGACATAGGCCTCCCCCAGGTGTCGCCACATTGACCAGTTCCGTGCGTCTCTCAGCCAGCGGTACTTTAGCTTTAGCTTTACTTGGATTTTTTAAGAAAACTCTTCAGATGATTTAGTTTCGCTGTTGTTCGATAGATGGCGTTGTGCCCTGTAAGCCGTCGGCTGAATCGTGCTATGGTTTCGTTACACGACGCAGGGAAATTTTAGTTTGAGATACTACTATACCCACATTTCGCTTGTTATGTAATAAGTCGAATGTAATAAATACCAAGCTTATTGCCAGCAACCAGCAGCAAATCCAGACTCCTTTTTTTTTTTTTTTGGTGGGTGGAAAATCATCAACGGTCTTGGGCAGAGCGAAGGGGTGTGTCAGACTTCTACTGACTAAAAACCGAACCCATGTTCCTTCTTTGCCCTTGTGCCGAGGCCACGTCATCTCGTTCTACAATCCGCGGCCCCGACGGGCGTCGACCCTTGCGGGCCCCTCCTTGCTGCTGACATCTCTTTGAGGCGCGCGTGGAACACGAACGCGCCGCCGACACGGTCTGTTGCCGTCATGACGACGGCCGGACGGCGAACTAGCCCATTACTCACCGTCCACAGGCCCGCGTCTACTTTGGCCGGAAGCATCACGTGGCCCCCGCCCGACGCCCGAAGCGCCTTCCGCGCCTTCCGCGGCGGCTGGGACGTGAGAGATTCCCAGACTCCTTGGCTGCTACTGAGAAATTCAAATTCAAATATGTTTACTTGTAGAACATAGGTAAAACGAAAGTACAGACTGATGTTCGTGATGGAAATTTTGAAAAAACGGCATCAAGAAACTGTTGTCTCCTAGAAATAAGAAAATCGCAATAGGGCTTCCCCAACTATAAATCAAACCGTTGACAGCATGACCTCTGACCCTGTTTACCCTCCCACTACAACGTGGTAAGTCATATGTTTACGTATCACAGTCAATTAGCACCTATACGATTATTTTCCGAATGTTTACTTATTGTCGTTACTACTATATTTAGAATCTTTGAAAATACATTTGAATATTATTGAACAACACTTAATTAGAATTGTACATAGTTTGTCTCGTAGTTTGTGTTTCGTGGTCCATTGTTGGACTGTCCTTTACCTAGATCAACGTAGATTCACTTGGGAGGCATTTACGTACAGGCGTTTCGTCTTCTAGTTCGTCTCGGAAAAAGGTAGGTACTTATTGTGAATTTACCCAATAACAAAAGCACATAAACAGCATATTATTATTAATAGCCAACTTCTAAATATACTAATAGTTGTTATTCTTTTGGACCATGCAACGTTTCATCATTATCTTCGTCCTCTCGTCCCATTTCTTGGGTCGGTGTTAAACCCATTTTTCTTCAATTCTCCTCTGTCAACGCCGCGATCTTATAACAGTAATAGTTTTATAATATAATTCCCCACACAATTAATGCAAACCTCTTCTCGAAAGGAAGTTCAAAGAAAAAACGGAACACGGCACACTAACGCTAAAAAGTAGGATTAAACACCAGGAATTAAGCTCTTTATAAGAGGAAGAAAACATAAGAACAAAGCAACATAATGTTATGAACCAGGCTTGAATGTAGAATCGATTACCGCTCACTCTCTAAACATAAGTAGATGCAGAAGGCAAAATATGGATTTCCATAAATAAAATACCAGTATCGTAAAAAAATCCCTTTACCAGTTTGTGTAGTGCCATTGAGAGGTCCATCCATCCATCCATCCAGGCTGATGGATGATTCACACTACCAAGATGATGCATGGGTTACTCAATAATTATGATATTTACTGTACATGTTTACAGTTCAGTGGCTGCTAGTTTTGAGAATTTTGTAGTACCTTTAGATGAGTCGTTCATTAGGAAAATACTCAATTCAGACAAAAATCATCTCAGCTTTGACACCTTGTCATTTTAATTACTCGAATAGCACGCAAATAGTATTTTCCGGTGTTTCGCTTAAATAATGATATCTTAGAAAAGTACCTATTTGATTGTTTGATTTTTCTATTTATTTGTGTCTACCTGTTTTAGGACTGAATCATGAACCCAGAAGCGTCGATTACTTTTTGCTACTATAACTGCCTATCCGTTTCCGAATTATGTCCGGATCAGCTTTCAGTTCAACTAGATGCAGCTGAATACCATATTCAACTCGGAGGCGTGAGGTGATGGACGCATGGAGGAGTTGCTATTTAAATCCTAAAGGAGTTAAAATTGCGGACATAATATGGCATGACCAGACATAGTCAGACGATGGACCAAAGAGCCAGACATTTCCAGAAGGATGTCATCATAGCTGCTGCTCCACAGGATTACTTGCGACCACAACCAGTAGGTATAATGTTTGATTATTTATTAAGATTATACATATTTAGAAAGAGTTAGTACGTAAGTTCACTGATCAGAGGATGATTACTAAAAAAAAAAAAAAAAATACTACTTGAAAAGTGTTTTGTCAAAAGAGTGTAGTGTTTTACGGGTAGTTAAGTAGGTACTTAAGTTTATGAAGAGCGATTAGTTTAGAAGGTAAACTCCACATACAAACATATTTATTTGTTTAGGCGTTTATTTGGGGTGGGTACATACTACACATTTATTTGTCTGTCTGTTTGTATTTAGAATCAGTCAAAAGCACCAGCATACTTGACAGGGTTAGAGGGGCTTAGGAAAGCAGGTAGTGTAAAAACTTTGCTTTTGCCCTTTGCTTCTTTAATGCCAGACAAAGGAGTATTCGCAGTCAATTATGTATCTGTCGCAGGTTTTTCATAAAATTAGGTTTTTGATCAAAAACCTAGGTTTTTCATCAAACACCGGAAGATGACACATTTTAAACTCAATTTCATCATAAACCTGTAACAATAAAGTAAAAAGTATGATAAAGTTCTTGTCAAAACATATGTCGCTGGTTTTTCATAAAATTAGGTTTTTGATCAAAAACCTAGGTTTTTCATCAAAAACCGGAAGATGACACATTTTATATCCTTTATGGGCGGCATGGGCACCGGGCCGTAGGCCGACGAAGGAGGCCGGCGGAGGCCCGGCACTTTGGGGACAGAAGATATTAGTGTTATATAATATGCGAGCGAAGCGAGCGCGCGTCACGGAGTACTACTGGGATTTGATCAAATCACTAGATTTGTTTAGGGAAATGATAAAACCGTGTTGTTATTTTATCTTCCTCCGTGGTTTGATCAAACCGTCCGTCCGTGGTTCGTGGTTTGGTTTGTCTTCGTGGTTTGTTTTTGATCAAAAACCTAATTTTATCATATCCCTGCGACATATCTATCGGTAAAATGGTCTAGGTATGAAAACATAACTATCTGTGTTCAAGCACATCTCTGTTGCTCATATAGAGCTCGGGCTAGGGTTATACGATACCCCTGAGTAAGACTGGATGTCTGACTACTCGACTGACACGGATTTACAAATGACTGCCGGGACCAATGACTTAATGATGGTTTTTGAGACACGGAGGAAACTCGATATCTATATAAATAAAAAGAGAAGTCCTGACTGACTGACTGACTCATCCACGCCCAGCCCAAACCCTTGGACCTAGAAAGCTGAAATTTTGCACAGAGGTTTCCTTTATAATGTAGACAAGGAATAAGGAAGGATTTTTCGAAATTCAACCCCTAAGGTATTTAAATAGGGGATGAAAGTTTGTTGCGGGCGAAGCCGCTGGCAAAAGCTAGTCTCATATAAGGAGATCAGGATCACACATTCATAGACCAACCTCAGCCAGGTTCAGTCACCTAATGATTGAGTGGTTGTTATAACTCAACCACGAGCTCCTTAATTTAACAGTGTCTATCTTTTAATTGCGATATCAGGCAAAATTTATAAGCCCATAAGTAGGTAAGTTTATTGAACTCATCTAACTTCGTGATAAAGGCATTTGTGCACTCGTACAGCCCTATGATACCGCTCAAACCAAATATCACCGAATTAGGCGAATCACAGAATCAGATGAGCTCACCCTAATGTTTGGTTAGCATAGCATTGATCACAACACTAACAGGAAGAAGAAAGCGTTTAAAAATGTTTAACATAGAAGAATACCAATCTCACATTGATACCTATCTCATATCTTTATCAATATTTGATTTATCTTTAAATAGAAAAAACGTTATACCAATTTGCATATATTATATACGAGTATATGATAAAATAGCAGTTTTTTTGTTTGTCTTCATTCATTTAATTGGAACCTCTCAAACAGTCTAATCGTCTGATGATTATATATTTATAGTCGAAATATTCCACAAACTACAATATTTTTCAATCAATCAATCATTTATTTTGTAAAACATAGGTATGGTTACAGATGTTGTTATGTCAAAATATGAGCACTATGTTTTATTTATTTATTTCTTAAGGAAAAACAAACAGTAACATATTACAGATTAATGACAAGGCTTAATTAAGTACTAAATTAAAAAAAAATAATAATAATAATATAATATAATATTTGGCGTACAAATTCTCCCATCCAAAAAAATAAAGGAAAATTTTCAAATTTTCCTTTTATATTTATGGTCCGTGTTTTAAAGATATAGGTTTGAATTGGGAGCCTCTTCTTTATATAACGTAACCAATGAGATCCAAACCACTATTCTCATCATCATCATCATCATTACCCTTGTCGCTGTAAAGAAACATCGAAAAAAAAAGGTGTAGACCAAACATAACGTGTCGCAGTATCAAGGCTACGATTTATAATTTTCGCAGAATGGTGTTTCGAAGTAACGTAGGGAACCCGCTTAGCCTTATCCCAACGATGTTAGGGTCAGCTTTCAGTATAATCAGACGCAGCTAAATACCAGTAATTTACATGGAGTGACTGCCTAATCTGCGTGAGCAGCGGTGGCCCAGTGGTGGTAGGTCGTGGGTTCGAACCCAGGCAGGCGCATTACTTTGTGTAATTTATTTCATCACCGCTGCTCTCAAAACGGTGAAGGAAAACATCGTGAGGAAACCGGCATGTCTTAGAACCCAAAAATTCGAAGACATGTGACATCTGCCAATCCGGACTGGGCCCGCGTGGTGGATTATAGCCCATCCCTCTCCTAGAGAGGAGGCCTGATTCCCTGCAGTGGGAACATAGGCTGATGATGATGGTGATGATGATGACTGCCTAATCTGACCTGCACAACCCAATTAGTACTGGGTAATATGATATCCCTTGGTAAAACTGGTTGTCTGACTATCGGATTCTGACTACTCATGAGGACTATCGTAATCTATACCTACCCTTATAACCCTTCTGAAAACTTCCTTCACCGCATCAGACCCATTGCTAAAACGAGATACGTGGTCATATATTAATTACGAACAAAAATTTACTTTGTTTCTAATCTGAGGTATTCAGAGTTTTGGATCCGGAAACCTTTTTTCTTTTTGGTGATTGGTAAATCATCAATGAATGACACCTCCCGCTCTTAGGGTGGAGTGGAAGGGAGTGTCAGACTTCCAATGACAAAAAATCACCCATGTTCTTTCTTAGATGCCGTTAATATCATGTTTTGACACTTTGTGACCATTTTACGAATTGTAGCGTAATTCATATTATTTAAGGCCCCCTGGATACAATGCGAGTGTGGAGCCCCAGCACAGGATATTCCACACCTCCGCTCTTGCCCATCGTGGCACAACTAATTGCATAGGTATTCCAGGTCTTTAATACCACAGAAGGATCGTAGCAGGTAGTGTTCTGTGGTTTCTGCCTACCCCCATTGGAAAAGGGCGTGAGTTTATGTATGTAGTAATACGACAGAACTGTCCAGGTAGCTACGTGCAGTGTATCAAAACCTGATTTCTTGCCAAAGGTAGGATTAATGTTGTAAATCAGTGTTTTACTAGCAAAAAGAACACAAAATTATGATTATTAATTTATTATAATGATGACAACATTTTGAATGAAGTCCTTGACCGGTGCAATGCATTTGACTGGAAAAAACCGGCAAACTGCGAGTTGGACTCCGGCACCGATGGTTTCGTACAAACTTGTAGGTATTTTTTTATTAAATTACATATTTACAGTTTTCAGATTTTAACCTCACATACGTGTAAGACACTACTTCCTGCCAAACATTATTTTATTTCGTGGTGATCTTCAAATAATTATTATTGACATAGTAGTAATCCCTTACGGCACGTATTTAACCTCGCGATTTTAGATAAATAAAATGAATATTTTTTAAAGATTGCAACATTTGCATCTTACTTTCCCGTCTTTGACACATGAAACTTCACTTTTCTTTTTCGCGCGTAACGACATCGCAAGAAAAAAGTTCTTTCTCGTCCAATTATTCGCTTAAAAATAAGTTTACGTTATAATATCATCGAAATAACAAAATACTGAGTGACAGGAAGTGTATTTGTGCATCCTTAGTGAAAATTGTAAACCTGAGACGCAGAAATCTGAGCAAATACCTACAGACAACGCTCGCACAGGATTGAACTTGGATGTAACCCTTGTAGCCCTACCATTAGGCGTAAGAATGCCTGGCTATAACTGACCTCCGGATACGTGATATCTACAGTGCTTAATCAAGCGATACGATGGTCATTAACACTGTTTACCTATGTGCCGTAAAGCTTCATAAAGTTTTTTCCAGTGGGTGCGCGACACCCCAGTTACATATATTTCCTATGTACTAGCTGGAACTTGAACTGTCAGTGCGTGACACGCGATGTCCTAGGCAATGTCATTGGACTATGCTTACACTGAAAATACCTATACTCGGCATAGCAGGTGAGTTCCACTTTCATGCTAATTTAGAGCATATACGCTATGTTATTTGCTACACAGCAGACTGTCAGTGCGTAGCACGAGATGCTCTTGGCAAAGTCATTAGACAATGCTAACACTGAAAATACCTATAATCGGCATAACTGGTGAGTTCCATTGGTGGGTTGTTTGTGCGCAAAGAGCAATCATCAATCTCTTGCCCTTATCCCAATTCATTTGAGGTTGGCGCAGCATGTCATCTTCTTCCATACTTCTCTATTACTCAAATGATTCCAACGAAAAAATTACCACCCAGAAGTATACTAGGTATTACTATGATTTACATGAAAACATAATTATATTCCATGTTACTAGCTGCTCATCAAACCATCAGTGTGTGACTCAATATGTCTTTAGCTAAGTCATCGGACAATGCTAACACTAAAAATACCACCGCATGTGTAGACATCACAGTGGAACCCTATTGCCTGACTTCGGCCAGCAAAATTTTATAAATATGTTCTTTAATCTATGAGCATGATGGTTGCGAGACAACCTTGCTTATGAAATGTGCATTATAGTCTTGCTAACGCAAATACTTGCAGTGAATGGGGGACCATACTTTGTCACCTGGACTGGCTGACACACATTGTCATAATAATCGCACATGCTTTAGTACGAGATACTCTCAGCA
Source organism: Diarsia mendica (assembly GCA_949316265.1). NCBI lineage: Eukaryota > Metazoa > Arthropoda > Insecta > Lepidoptera > Noctuidae > Diarsia > Diarsia mendica. Next base: position 24,499,921 of record OX438893.1, on the reverse strand, counting down.
TGTTATGGTCACATTAACTTAGCTAAGAAGAAGAAGATTAAGCGAAATCTTTTTTTCACAGTAAATCTTCACCGAGTATGATATTATGGAAGCATCATCGGTTCTAGATCAAGGTTACATATGCACATAACTAACCAAATGCAAACAATATTTAACGGATAACCGTTTATTTTCTGAATAAATTCAATAAAACATGGTGGTCAATACTTATGCACTGTAATGTCCCAATACTAAAAAACTATTAGTATTGAGAGGGAAAAGGTCTATAGACTGACAATGTCTTAACGGCTTGTTAATGAACAAATGACTTTATCAACCGGTTCCCTTTTAGTTCCAAATCAAATTATTTCCTCTCTGACCCCCACCCCCTTTTAGGAAAAGATAATATTAACTTTATATTGTATAGGCCCAATCTAAAAGAACACCCCCAAAAGTAACCCATTGCTATACCTACCAATATATATATATTTATTTATTTTTTCTTACCATGATGCTTATTCTGGTGGTCTGAAAGATTTCTGAAATTTTGTCCACCTATTTTAATGGACACTTTAAGGGTACAATATTAAATTAATCATGTTGGGATTTAAAATGTTAAGAATAAGAAACTTTATTTGCTTAAACTTGTGAATAAATAATACAATAAAATAAAATACACTCATGCAAGATAATAAACGCATGTTGATAATTTATTTATGCCTAAGAGTAATTTCAGAGAAAATCACTCAAACCTAACCTAATAATAACAGATTACTTGTCCTGTCTGAATTAGTCATCATAGACACGCAAAACACTCATGTGTTGTAATAAGCATGTAACCTGCATTAAATAATATTTAATACCTGAGAAGATGGGATTCACAACAGAATAAAGAAGAATTTTAAATTCTTATTCTTACCTGGGTATTGGTTTTCTTTACTACTTTTATACGGTAGTATGAGTAAGTAGAAGTACTAAAGTGAAACGACATAACATAAAACAAGGGGGGGGGGGGGGGGTGCATGGGAGTGCGAAGGTATGGTGGTTAGATCACCAAGACATCAGGTGCCATACATTTCATGTAACTAATTTTCCGGAGCTTTTATTCATAACATTATTATGTCATGGAGAACTCAAATAGGCAATATATGGGAGAAACTTAGTAAGTTTTCCTATGTTCTTATAATTATGCTGAGTAAGATTATAAATAAAACCGCACTGCTGGTGGCTTAACAAGGTTTGGTTGTCTTTACTGTGCAGTATAGACTTATATTTGGGGCAATACTTTCACAGGCATTACTAAGATAAGTATTTCATGAGCCTGTATTGGAACTCATGCAAAATAAAATTCACAAAATCATGCCGACAGCATTTTAAAAATATCAACAGTAGACACTGTACATTTATGAAAAATGTAGTTTTGCCAAAAATAATATAAATAAACTTGTTGAAAGCCTATGTTGTTCAGATAAACTGAAAACACAAAAGTGTTAATTTTGCAATCACCCAGATTGTACACTAAAATAGCTACACAAACCAAAGATAGTGAAAGCCTCAATAAATTTAAAAACTGACTCTCACTATTATCGTTAGACAAAGTTTGCTACTAATTTATTACTCTGTTAGTGAAAACTGTTATAATATTGACATTTTATTTATCCAGTTGTTGGTCTTCTGCCTAATTGACCTATGCATTGCAAGCACTGCTGAGAATGAGTTCTACTCCTGGATCATGCAAAGTACTATTGGGGTTTTTTCCATCAGGAATTCCTCAGTACACCACACAGCCACAGAGCCTGAATTTGTGCTCAGCTAATGACACTAGGCTCGCCCCTTGTTACATGGGACTTAAGATGAATTCTATTTACCTATACATTGACATTTTTACTTACATTGTCAAAACTTTGATGCCATGTAATTTTAATATTTAGTGAACCAGATTATATGGTTATGTTTTGATTTCATTCTTTGAAGCAATTTAATCTTATGTACCTAATTGAAGAAACATTAAGGGTGCTAAATGGCAAGAACTTAGATAGTTTCAGAATTTTGTATATTGCACCACATTTGAATCCGATAGAATCTATCAAAAGTGTTCAATCTCATTTCAGGGTGATATTATAGAACAAAGTTTAAAACAAATATATTCGTTGTTCTGCCAGCTCTAATTTTAACCCATTGGAGTAATGATACAGCTGTTAGGAATATCAACCACCAATATTTCAAAGTTTCTTATATTTCGAGTGGGTTTTCTGAACCCCATATCTAACTTCTCACTGTACAACGACACAAACAGCAGATCAAATCAGAACTGTCAACACATTGTTGATTTATAATCATTATCGTATTACAGTTACCAAACTCAACATGCATTATATCCTTAGGGTTATAATAGTAAAGCAATAATATACCTACTTAAGTAAGGAAGTCATAAGTATGTAGGCGTTATCACAAAAGAGTGACGTAACTGCTCGTACTATTAAGGGTTTAAACAGAGCAATTTGGTTCTATAAGATAAAAGAGCATTTAAGTCTTCTATTTTAGCTGTTTAAAACGCTTACAGGACCATACAAATAGAAAAATTGGTACTACTTAGTACTAAAGACGACCTAACAAGCACTTATTTATCTATTATGCACTAATAATGCGTCAAAATAAGTTTTACAGTACAAGCACTGTAACAGTATCGAAAATACTATTAAAAGGCCAATCGACACTGTAAAAGTACCTTACACAACCACTATGTTGTAACCTTTTAACTTCTTAAAAGTTCTCTAAACGTTGTTATGGGGCTAGTTCTGTAAAACACAACAAATCTTCCAGAATGGATCACTGTTATCTAATTTGAATAAATAAATTAAAATTGATCAAAATAGCATAACTCTTTTAGAATACTAAATATGACTCTCGGTGGAGCTGCTACATAACTTAATAGCTCTCGCGAGTTTGTGTTACTGCTATGAGACAAGCGGCGATCTAATTCGTTTTCGGTGAAAATATGGCTGATATTTTCTGCCATGATAGCACATTGGCAACACGGTAGGAACCAATGTGTACTATAGCAGCCATAGTCGGGACAAGTTTTAATTTATTTTCATTTCATTAATTTAAATTTAATAAAAACATTAAAAAATAATAATAATAATAATGAAGGCGCACTGTCAAATATGAAATCAGCATAATGATTTAATTGATACAAATTCTTCCGCAAGTGCAAGTTATGGCAGAGTCGTCATGATTCTTTTGTGTTTTATTCTTTTCAATGCAAATGGTATGTTAAACAACAATGGGAAATGACATAAACATAAGTTACCGATATTGTTTTCTAGGAACACTCACGACAAGTGTGATAAAACATAATATCACTGGAATTGTTTACAGTGCAAAATACAAACATATTTGGTTCCATAGATAGTACAAGTCACCATGAGAGCCTATTTGGGGTTTTGTAAACGTTTACAACACCACTATAATGCAAAGCATGAACACTAATGAGTACGCTAATACATTCTCAGGACTTTTATAAGTAGTAGGTACCGTTTGTTAATGGGGTAATTATCACAAAGTGTCATCCAGAATTATTTGTATTTTAATTACTTAATTAATTATTGCAGCAAACTCTAAACATCTACTATGTCAATAATAATTATTTGAAGATCACCACGAAATAAAATTGGGAATCAAACGAGCTTACCTGTTAAGCGAAGTCTTGATTCTAATTTTATGAGTGGTGATCTGAAAAATAATTATTACCCACCCACCACTACTAACAACCCCAAAGCTGCAATAATTAGTCTACCTAATTCAATGTTAACCTTTTCAGGACAACAAAGCGAATGTAGGCATTTGGAACTACTCTGTATAGGAAACAGAGTTTGTTCCTAATGATAAGATCTCTAAAATAAGTGAAGTTTCATGTGTCAAAGACGGGAAAGTAAGATGCAAATGTTGCAATCTTTAAAAAATATTCATTTTATTTATCTAAAATCGCGAGGTTAAATACGTGCCGTAAGGGATTACTACTATGTCAATAATAATTATTTTTCAGATCACCACTCATAAAATTAGAATCAAGACTTCGCTTAACAGGTAAGCTCGTTTGATTCCCAATTCTTGGTCAACGGTAAGAGTACCTTATACATTATAGTGTCGGAATTTCATTTCAAACACTTTTTGCGGCATAAACGGCCGTATCTTTTGTAAACGTAAACTCAGAAGTTTGAAATTTTCCCAGCTTCAAGAAACAGAAGATTTCAGAATATAGTTTTAATTTGAACGCGATACTTTTTCGCGTTCCTGAGATAAAGGGTCTTGGCAGACAGACGAACTACAAAGTTTCATTCTTTCCTCTCGAGGTGTGGAACCCTAAAATAAAGAAACCGTTTTAATTCAACCCGAATTCGAATGACGTAGGTACGTAGAACCCGAATATCAAGACTTTAAATGTGGTTGCATGAAATTTTGTTTTGAAAAGGTGTTCAAATCTTCGTGCGTCAATGAAAACGGCGGCGGCGTGGCAATTCTTATTGGGTCGTTCGTCGTTTCGCACCACGAGCGGTTCGGACCGCCGGTGTGAAACGCAGAAGAGCTCTGATGATGGCTTCAGCCGAACGAGGTGTCCGTAAACATCGCTGTCTTTTGTAGTTTTTAATAAAACTTTATTTTTATTGTCAAACCAATTTTCATGAATAAGTCCAACGGGCCACCACCACAACCACCACTGGAAACCATAACATACCATACATCGAGTAAATATTTAGGATTATTGATTAGGTTCTGTGTTTCTTTGTCAACGTATGCATACAGAGAAAGGCTTATGAATAATTCAAAGTACATGCAGAAAAGTAGGGTGCAAGAGCGAACGAAAAGAGTTCATAAGTTTTGGCACCCTGTATCGTATAGGTTATGTTTTCTTAGTCAATTTATAAAGCAGTGGGTGTCGCCGTTTCGACTCATGCAGAAGAACTCATCATCTTCATCATCAGCCTATTAATGTGCCCACTGCTGGGCCACAGGCCTCCTCCTCTACCACGCTGGCCGAGTGCGGAAGGGTAGATCTCACAAGTCTTAGAAATTTTGGGTGTAGGACATATCGGTTTCCTCACGATGTTTTTCTTCACCGTTTTTGATAGCAGTGGTGAATAGAATAGAATAGAATAGAATAGAATAGAATAGAATAGAATAGAATAGAATAGAATAGAATAGAATAGAATAGAATAGAATATAATAGAATAGAATAGAATAGAATAGAATAGAATAGAATAGAATAGAATAGAATAGAATAGAATAGAATAGAATAGAATAGAATAGAATAGAATAGAATAGAATAGAATAGAATAGAATAGAATAGAATAGAATAGAATAGAATAGAATAGAATAGAATAGAATAGAATAGAATAGAATAGAATAGAATAGAATAGAATAGAATAGAATAGAATAGAATAGAATAGAATAGAATAGAATAGAATAGAATAGAATAGAATAGAATAGAATAGAATAGAATAGAATAGAATAGAATAGAATAGAATAGAATAGAATAGAATAGAATAGAATAGAATAGAATAGAATAGAATAGAATAGAATAGAATAGAATAGAATAGAATAGAATAGAATAGAATAGAATAGAATAGAATAGAATAGAATAGAATAGAATAGAATATAATATAATATAATATAATATAATATAATATAATATAATATAATATAATATAATATAATATAATATAATATAATATAATATAATATAATATAATATAATATAATATAATATAATATAATATAATATAATATAATATAATATAATATAATATAATATAATATAATATAATATAATATAATATAATATAATATAATATAATATAATATAATATAATATAATATAATATAATATAATATAATATAATAGAATAGAATATTCGTTTATTTCCTTATAATGTAGGTATTTACAATGAACAAATTCCACAAAGTAATGCGCCTGCCTTGGTTCAAATCCACGACTTACTGTTCGTAAGTTGGGGCCGCTATCCCTGGGCCACCACTGCTGTCCAGAAGAACATGACTACATGAGGTGCAGAAGAACTAAGCTAAATAAATGGTTCTCTATACCTACCTAGCCTAAGCACATCATCTATACTTAGCCTTATTCCAACTGTGCTGTGGTCGGCTTCCAGTCTAACCCGATGCAGCTGAATACCAGTATTTTACATGGAGCGACTGCCTATCTGACCTCCACAACCCAGTTAGTTCTGGGGTAAAGCGATACCCAGTAATGACTGCCAAAGATGCACAAAATGACAACCGGAATCAACAGCTTTACGTGCTTTGCTCCGAGGCCTTAAAGAAACTCAGTATGTAATGAGTGACACCCATCCACAAAGAAACCTAAGCAAACGTGGCTTAACCTGAACATTGACCCCGAGTGGCTGATATTGTTTAGTCCAGAGGTCCTAGACTTAGCACAGAGCCTTTATTAATTAACTAGGTACCGACGCACTAAGATCATCGTTTGGACCGTCATGTTTTGTCACAAAAACCTATTATGACGTTTTTGTGATACTATACTACGACATTATATTTCATACATTGTCTTGTAGGTACATACCTGACCTTTCTGAACCGGGGCTCATGTTAAACGCTTTGCTAACGCAAACATGTTAGCTTAGGTATTGTAATTATGATGTTTTTGTCAAGAGTTGGAGATGTTTCAGTAAGCGACGGAAAATTCTAGTTGTGAGCAATTGTGCCTTTTCTAGAATTTTCGAAAAGTAAGGGTTGATATTTTTGAAATGTAAATCTTATGCACAAATATTGGTATTCAGCGGCACATCAACGATTCCGCACTGCGCTCTTGTGGTAGATTATAGCCCATTCCCTATCAAAGAGAGGAGGCCTGATGATGAAACTTTTGGCTACTCAATGCCGAGTGTAGGTCTCTTCCAAATCTCTACGATTTTGTGTTTTGGTTATCCAGTATCTTTCAGGCAGTTTAATGAGATCGTCTGTCCACCTTGTTGGTTGGCATTTTTAGGGTTCCGTATCTCAACAAGAAAAAACGGAACCCTTATAGGATCACTTTGTTGTCCGTCTGTCTGTCAAGACTCTTTTTCTCAGGAACGCGTGGAGGTATCAAACTGAAATTCATATCAAATACTGGTCAGGTCTACTGTCCCTTGAAGCTGTGAAAAAATCGAAATTCCAACGCAATCAAAAGCCAACGCAATCAAAAGATACAGCCGTTTATGTTGCATTTTTTTTTTGTTTTTCTCAGAATAGAAGAAAATGACACAATACAGAAATGAAACAATGAGATCTATGGAAGGAATGATGTGATTACGTTAAGATTTAAATGACATGACCAACGACAACAAAAGAGGTTAGTTGAGAATGTGCTCGAAGTCTACTTACGTCTTTTGTATATTTTTATTTTGCTAATTAGGCCTGCTCTACCGTGTTCATGGAACCAATTAGTGGCAATTAAACATTATTAAGTAATGTATTATGTTAATGTAATCTGACAAAATATGAATAGTGTTTCTGATGGTAACATTTTGAAAGCGATTGCTATTTGTTTTAGCATTTAGGACTGGAGATGATGATGATGATGGTGGTGGAGCTTCTAGTGATGTCAGGGCATGGAGGATAGGTAGTAGCTTATGTTTCATGTTTAAACCAACTGCATCGGCTTCATCATTTCAGCCAAAAGACGTCCACTGCTGGACAAAGGCCTCCCCCAGGTGTCGCCACATTGACCGGTCCCGTGCGTCTCTCATCCAGCGGGTTCCCGCAACCTTGACCAGGTCATCGGTTCACCTAGTGGGAGGCCTTCCAACGCAACGTCTTTCGGTTCGCGGTCGCCATTCCAGAACTTTTCGGCACCATCGGCCATCCGTTCTGCGAGCAATGTGCCCTGCCCATTGCCACTTAAATCTGGCGATTCTTCGGGCTACGTCGGTAACCTGGGTTCTCATGCGGATGTCCTCATTTCTGATTCGGCTTAATTATTTTAAAACGTGAGACATAACACAAACAAGTACAGGACACACAGTATCTGCTTGGTTGACTACGGTCTTTTAGCGGACGAGAGAGAGGTTTCGTGTTGATTTTTCCATGATATCCACCAATTTAATGTAAGGGCTCACCCATCGTGGCTTCTGCCAAATGCAATGCTGTCGATTACTCAGTACCCATCCTTACATAGTATAAAACAAAGTCGCGTCTGTTTGTTTGTTTGTTTATTTGTTTATTTGTTTGTTTGTCTGTATGCTTAAATCTTTAAAACTACGCAACGGATTTTGATGCGGTTTTTTTTAATAGATAGAGTGATTCAAGAGGAAGGTTTTAATACCTTTTTTGTACCCGTGCGAAGCCGGGGCGGGTCACTAGTGATTCTATATGACGATGTTAATATGATGTAAACCCGTCGCACCTTTCCTTCGTTTTCCACTCTTCGTTCCCTGGATGACGTCAGAAGCAGTCGTGCATGAATATCAATAAAGTAGCAGTGCTGACGCGTATTTGTGTGCAATTAAGGGTGAGGCCAAACGAGCGTAATTTTGTGAGTCGTGAGTCGCAGATTTTCTTTTTCTGGTACAGTGCAAACTCATTTTTTTTTACGTTGCGAAAGACTTTTTGTATGAAAGCGACCGAAATTCTGTGACTCACGACTCACAAAATTACGCTCCTTTGGCCTCACCCTTAATTAGGGTGGATAGACCAGATGCAAATTTTAACTAATGATAATGATAATAATGTGATTGACCGATTTCTGACATATCTCCTCTCGTCTCCGTTCCTCTCCGCTTTGGTGGAAACAAAGCAGGGCCGTGAGCCTCAGCGATCGTCAGTTTAGCCGCTTTATTGAAGCTAGCGCCCGCAAACAGCATGTAGGTACAGTCGCAAAATCGTAGGTCGCCGATGCTAAAAGTAGCGTGTGTACTGTGGCCCTAATGCTATTGTTGCAGTAACTTGACTGCGATGCTACAAAAGGTCACTGTGGGCAAAGGGCCTAAGGATAACGATTCACGTGTCTAGTACGTACAAACATACACATTATAAATAAGTACCAAGTTATTACAAGATAATTACCTCAATTTAAGTACTTTTAGCTGTTTTATTGACGACAAAAAATCTATCACAAGAACTATTGCGAAAACTGACTTTATAGGAGTTTGGCAGTGCCAATTAACATCAAAAATACGTAGTTACAGAGGATGTAAGAAATATAACATTAGTGTTAGGGATCACGCTATAACTGGTTTATTTATTTTGCTTACGCACGAAAGTTAATGTAGAAGTCAAAAAAAAAAACAAAATGATAAGATTAAGATCACATTAAGTACTTACTGGTATTTCTTGTTTTAATTTGTGTCAATATTGTTTGTTGAATTTGCATGACTATTAACGTTTAACATAACATCTCACCTAGAAACTCCAAAGGGTTAGGCAGGTGGTGTCCCTCACAGTGCATCCACATTTCGATAGTTACATTTTGATTCCGTTTACTATGAGACTAGCGCATTGACATCAAAGGTCAGAAATCCAGACTGTGGCTGATACTAAGAAATCCTATTTGTATGGTCGCACTTCTTCCGAAAATAAATCGTTATTGTTTATAGCTTATCATAATAAATTATGAATACGAATGCAAATTTTACACATTATGGTTTATTTTTGCACGAAACGCTGTTGTACTTGAGTTGAGTCAAAGTCGTTTTTAAATGTCATAATTATGTCTTACGATCAAGTTATAGGTACCTACGATTGGCACTCGCGCGGTGACTATGACATAAGAATTTTCCTTCTGGTGTAAGTACCTACCTACTGATTTTCTACCTTACTTCTTTCCTTCTTCGTCTAGTGGTCGCAATCGCGACTGTTGAGCATGAGTTCCTGGGTTCTATCCCTGGTCTGTTGAAGTGCTATTTAGTTTTTAGGGTTCCGTACCTCAAAAGGAAAAAACGGGACCCTTAAAGGATCACTCGTGTGTCTGTCTGTCGGTCCGACCATTCCCCCCCTCCCTTATCTCCGAAACTACTGGGCCTAAAATTCGAAAAAATACAGAAATTAGTTCAACACGTTTAGATTACAGGAAAACCTATAAGAAATCATGGTACGGATCCCTTCATGTGCAAGTCCGACTTGCACTTGGCCAGTTTTTACACCAGGCATACCTCAACAGCAGCCACGGAGTCTGTATTTATGCCAGTAGGCTCACCCCTATTACATGGCAAAGTGATATTGGGTTTCCCCACCAGGAAATTCTTAGTAATAGCCATTTAGTCTGGATTAGTGACCCGTTAAGAGCAATAGACCATGCAATGGGCCAATACATGGAACTTAAGAGTCTTTAGTCAACCGGACCCACTTGAAATGGACCCGCGGGTCCAGTCGACCGATTCAAATTTTGAACTGGTCGACTGGACCACTACCTAATATCATTAAAAAGTACAGTCACGGACTAAAGCCGAATCTTTTAGTTTTATTTTTACAGTTATTGTGATTTAATTTCACAAACTACAAGGAGATCAGAATTATGAAGAAGTATTTATTATCTTCATTGCGTGGTGCACGACCAATAAAAATATTGATGTGGTCAACTGGACCCGCGGGTTCAATAGCGAGCGTCCAGTCGACCAAAGACTAAACTTAACTGGCCTACCTAATCCTTTAGGGATTATAGGCGTGATTGTATGTTATGTTTTAGACACGAACTCTAGACGATAGTACCTAACACCAAACGCAAACCTACCTACGTGCCTGCCGGTATTTAATGTATTATATCTTGAAATCATGGAACGGTCGAATTCGCAATGTGTCAACCAACCCATCTAAGGAAACCTTGCTTAACTTCATCGATCGATGCCAAACTCACCGTCATTTTGCTGTTAGTCTCTTGATCAGAAAGGCTTGCCTTATAATGAGGGATTTAGTTTATTTTGGGTTCTAACTAATTTAATTTTATGTTCTAGTCCTATTCGCATTCCTATGTTGATAAAATAAGTATATAAATTGGGAAAAGACGTGAATTTAAATAGAGAATATAAAATGCCTATGACAAGGTATTATAAATCATAAAAAAATATTATAATGTGCGTGTAATTATGTATGTGTTAATTATAGACTCGCTTAGGTCGTATTTAAGTCTCATGTTATATTATATGAGACTTAAACATAACTAATGAAATGTGGGTATACTTATAGGTACACCTTTGCTTAACCCTTTGGGGACTACAGGCGTAGTGTTTTGTTATCATGTGTTCTTGTTGTTTTACGTCACAAGATGTTGTCCGAAAGATAACTAGTTCACTAAATGCTATGAAATATATTTAGTTTTAATACCGCGAGACATATATCCAGGTCTGAAAGCAGGACACAAATCCCACCGTCATGCATATGCACATGCACACATGGGCCCACCCTCCCGCCCTCATGCATATGCACACATACAAAACAAGTGAGAAATAATTTGCATGCCATGCAATCAAACCTATACTCGACACGTGTTTCGCCCCTCCACGGGGCATCCTCAGGAGTTGTTGACTCGTCGAGCGTTCGAGCTCGATCGCTCGACGACTACTTGTTTTGTATGTGTGCATATGCATGAGGGCGGGAGGGTGGGCCCATGTGTGCATGTGCATATGCATGACGGTGGGATTTGTGTCCTGCTTTCAGACCTGGATATATGTCTCGCGGTATTAAAACTAAATATATTTCATAGCATTTAATGTCATGGATTTCCGCAAAGTAACGCCTGATTCCATAGCTTAACTAGTTCACTATAATGGGTATGGTAATGTACCATAGATCGAATAAACACGTTTTAATATTTGGAGAATCCCTGAAACGATGATAATAAAATACCTGTGATGGGTCTGACTCTGATATTGAATACCTATTAAAAAAGTTACATAAGAATTAAATCATGTTGATTTGCGTCAGTAGATATTATTCGAAAGTTTAGCTGATTGAGTTATTGGTAAATTAACTGATTTTATTATCAAGATAGGGAGATAAATAGGTAATAACAGATGCTCGTGATCAATCTTCAGGTTAAACTTTGTTTGCCTAGGATTCTGATTCTTGTCAATTAGTATTACTTAGTACTAACTTGGTTAAGTATGTCAGATAGGCAGTCATTCAATGTAAAATACAGGTCTTCAGCTACATCCTTTACGACTGGAAGTCGACCACTGACCACAACATAGTTTATTTATTTATGCCTTTTATTTATCTTGTAACAAATTTTATACATTTTTATTGATTTCTCATTAAACTTTTTAACAATGAGTTAACTGTAATCTATAATAATATCTATCTATATAAATAAAAAGAGAAGTCCTGGCTGACTGACTGACTGACTCATCAACGCTCAGCCCAAACCCTTCGACCTAGAAAGCTGAAATTTTGCACAGAGGTTCCCTCTATAATGTAGACAAGGAATAAGGAAGGATTTTTCGAAATTCAACCCCTAAGGGAGTTAAATAGGGGATAAAAGTTTGTATGGAAAATCGTCATTTCCACGCGGGCGAAGCCGCTGGCAAAAGCTAGTCTATAAATAAAAAGAGAAGTCCTGACTGACTGACTGACTCATCAACGCTCAGCCCAAACCCTTCGACCTAGAAAGCTGAAATTTTGCACCGAGGTTCCCTTTATAATGTAGACAAGGAATAAGGAAGGATTATTCGAAATTCAACCCCTAAGGGAGTTAAATAGGAGATGAAAGTTTGTATGGAAAATCGTCATTTCCACGCGGGCGAAGCCGCTGGCAAAAGCTAGTATCATAATAATTAGAACAATGCTAACTTCGTATAAGCGCCTCATCATTACTCATCACTTACAGAAGAGCACAGCATGTACTACATAATATGATTTTTACATTGTGTGAGATGATATTATCAAGATACATCATCATCATCATATATAGCCAGCCTATAATATTCCCACTGCAGGGACTCAGGCCTCCTCTCTAGGAGAGGAATGGGCTATGATCCACCACTCGTGCCCAGTGCGGGTTGGTAGCTGATGTCACATGTCTTTGATTTTGTTGGTTCTAAGACATGCCGGCCGGTTTCCTCAAGATGTTTTCCTTCACATATAAAAGGATATAAAATACCCATAATGGGTAGACCGTATTAAATCATAAAAGAATATTAATATTATGAATAACTAAGTTTTATAGAAATTATATAAGAATTAAATATTGTTGTTTTGCGTCAGTAGATTTTGTCCGAAAGTTTAGCTAGTTCTATATAGTATGGTGCTGTGCCATAGATCGCTCAGTCGAAATTATGCGCGCGCGCAAGTCGTACTAATCGCATCGTAAACGTGTTTAAAATAGTGTTTTTTTTTCTGTGGATTTTTCTATCGTATGACTGGAAGTGATTGTTTGTGATTGTTTTATTAGGTAGGTTATTTTATTTTATTTTCAGCATGCTTTAATTATGGATGCGTATTAATTATTTGTATTTTTTAGTTATATCATAGCAATTGTTATTTATAAAAAATATATATTTAAATAAAAAATGAAATTTGACATAAAATTACTTATATAAATAATTTTACCAAAAATATTTAGTGATTGTTTTATTAGGTAGGTTTTTTTATTTTCAGCATGTTTAATGGAATGCGGATTAATTTCTAAAATAAACAATTAAAGAAAAGAATTATCTTTAATTTAAAAAAAGGATTTTTTTCTCAAAAATATTGGGGAATTTTGTCTAAATAATAATGTAGGTACAACCTATCTCTTAACATTGAACTGTTATATTATCTCAGTTTACATCTATTTACTGTTTGCAGATATTTGAATTAATAAATCGTGGCATTGATTAGGTAAAACCACAAAACAATTGCGTGTAAGTACAGTATTGACACAATTACCTTTCGCAATATTTTTTTTGAAAGTTATGAAAACTTAAGGAAACCAATGAATAGTTATAGGTATATATAAAGTAACACATTATTTGAGATTAATACTAACGTCCATTAAATGTAAGCAAACAAAATACTTTGCATCCTTAAATTATTATTATTAATTAAGGTCAAATAATAATTTGGCTTTAACCAACAATTAGTATCTTCTACTCAAAACTTAATAATACGTTATGGTTGGATATTAATAATGTATTCCTGTAAGTTGTGATTAGTTGTGGGTTCGGAACCAGGCAAGCGCATTACTTCGTATAGTTTATTTCATCACCATTGGTCTCTAAACGGTGAAGGAAAACATCGTGGGGAAACCGGCATGTCTTAGAACCAAAAAATTCGAACATCTACCAACCATGTGTGGTGGATTATAGCCCAGCCCTCTCCTAGAGAGGAGGCCTGAGTCCCTGCAGTGGGAACAATATAGGCTGATGATGATGATGAAAAGTCTCAGTAGGCTGAGAAAAATCAATAAAAGTATCAACCTGGATTTGTTACCGGTTGATTGCATTAAGCTTGCCTTTGTAACAGGTGAATTCTCGGTGAATATAGAGACGAATCTGCCTTACTCTCTGGGGAAATAAGCTTAATGTTATGTCGATTTATCCTTCAATAGGTACCTTTACCATTTTAAAGTAGGTTCACAAGTTAACAACCCCTTGGGGCTGCGGGTTGTTCGAAAGAGATACCGAGGCCTCGACTCAAAGGGCTAATAAGGAACATGGGTGGTTTTTAGTTAGTAGAAGTCTCCCCAGAGCGGAAGGAGTTATTTAATGATTTCCCACCCTCCGAAAAAAAAAAGTTGGTTCGCTAACAAATTACATTTTGTTGACAACATTAACCATAATAAATAATTGAAAGACACAACTTCTCTATTAAAACAGTTTAGTACTGAAAATCTGATTAATTAGACCAACCGTTAAATTAGACTTTTATTTGCGTGTAATTCATAGTTGGCTCATTGAGTTGACAAATTAGTGTCATATTGCTATTGCAATGCTACGAAATCAATTGCAAATATACATAAATAATAGAAATACCATAATTATTTTTATAGCTCATAAAAAGTAAGTATGTCAATTAATTAACTTATTTGTATATGATTCTATTATTTACTTTGTGTTATCCGTTATTGCCCATTATAGAACTAATTTCTTTGTTAATTAAATAAATAATAAAAAAACACTTCGATGTGAACGCACTTTTAAAGAGAAATTAATAATAACAATAACACGCAAATAAATAATAACTGCTACTCGGTTTAATCTTTAGGTTAAGCTGCGCATGCCTAGGTTGGTCTGTGGATGGGTGACCGCCCATTACATACCGAGTTTCCTCCGTGCCTCGTATAGCACGTTAAGCTGTTGGTCCCGGCTGCCATATATTATATAGATCTTTGGCAGTCGTTACAGGTAGTCAGTGACCTGAAAGTGACAACCGGTCTTACCAAAGGGTATTGTTTTACCCAGTATGAACTGAGCTGTGAAGTTCAGATAGGTAGTCGTTCTATGTAAAATACTGCATCCGGTTAGACTGGTAGCCGACCTCAATAAAGTAGGCTAGGCAGAACACTGTAAGTATGACAATTCCTGAATTTTCTAGTAAATCCCAATCTCAGTCGCCTCTGTTAAAAATAACTCCAATTATCATACATTATTTATTTATTGATTTAAACTTCATGTACAAGAGTGTTACATAGGCGGACTTAACGCCACAAGGCATTCTCTACCAGTCAACCTTTGGGTCGAATAGGACAGCACTGTGGTAGAGTACAAAAAAATAGTACCAAAGGATAATACTATTTTGTAAACATAATACATAAATAGGTGCATACTAATACATATATATACAGATATTGATTTGACGGTTATGATAAATGGGAATTTTGACCTTCTATTAGCTGTACTATAATTTATTCAATCCGTGCAAATGCAGGTTCTTACAGCTAGGTGCAAATGACACTAATGTCTCATGCACAAATATAGTGCCTATAGTCACGAAAAATACTTTTTTGTAGACCATAAACCAATATTTAATCCGTACAGGGTTAACCCGACGGAAATGGTTTAACCAAAAGAATATACTATGTAAATATACTTTGCTATTTAACTTTTAGCCAAATAACGTACTGTGACAATATTATATGGCAAGTTATTTTATTTTTACATTCCAATGCATAAATTATTATGCAAATGATTATTATTTAAGAACTAATATGTCGTTTAAAAGAAAAATCAATACTATGCAAAACTGTAAAAGTAGCATGACCGTTGATTCCGTAGTTTTTTAAAAAGGGAAGAGCCCCTTTTAAGAACGAAAATACGATAATATACGTGAAAAACGTTCTGAAAAACTTAGTGAAATTTTCAAAACATTTTCTTCATTCGTCCGCATCACATGCTTGCACCACAATAGCCGATTACCACACAACTTCATAACTTCAGACTTCCTTATTTACGTACTCATTCCTTATTTTATCCATAATCGCGTAACACCACACATCCCCCTTAGCATTCTCATCTCAGCCACATACAAATGCTTTTCATTCATACTTTTCGTGGCCCAACATTCTGATAAATCAAATAATTGTTTTAGAAATCATCCCTTTAAGTTTAAAGGTACAAGTTGGTAGCCGACTGCACGCAGCAGCAGCAGACGACATGTCACGACACGTCGTTGCGTCATGTCGTTTTATTAAAGGGCATATCTCCTGTTGTTTCTGTTATCTATGGGCACTACTGATCTGCGGTCGGACGACACTATCGTCTGCTGCTCGACGAGCGACGCGTCGCTAGCTTCATGTCGCTGACTACGGAGGGGATTTCATAGAAATACGTAGAAACCAGTAGTGTAGCTGCGACATGTCGTCTGCTGCTGCTGCGTGCAGTCGGCTACCAACAGAACTTGCACTTTTAGAGAAATGCAGGTGTCGCAGATTTTTTTTTGCATGTCAGTCAGGACTTCTCTCTTTATTTATATAGATTGTTTAGACAACGGAACTCTCCTAAAACTATTTGTTTCTCGACTTATACTTGCGACCTTAGATACACTATCTCTAATACATAATTTCTATGTATTCATAACCTCATTCGATGAGTAACACTTGATTAATAAAAAATAAGTGTGTAACTGTCTTATTTGGGCAAGTGTTTTATACCGTCCATTGACCCCGCTAATAGTTTCATAGAAAGCTCTTATCAGTACTTGTTACATAGATACATAAATAGAATTGTTTACCCACTTATTTTAATTTTAATTACGCTGAACTTCAGCCCTTTTGCATTACATAAATCTGTAAATTATTGTGTAAAATGTGGTTTTTCTAACCTAAGAGACAGATTTGTGAGAAAGAAACAGTGTCAGAAAACAAATAGAAATGGCATCAGATTCTAGTAAGATGATTTGGAAAATAGTAAATGGACAGCGAAATGCCACGAAAAATCTTGACAATGACCCAATTATTCTAAAGGTAGACAACAAAATAATTAACAATGGCGTAGACGTAGCTAACATTTTTTCAAAAAGGTTCGACAATAATGTTCACCTTAAAGCGTGTGACCATAAATTGGCAATTGAATATCTCTGTGAAAGTGTCAGCAGAGTTGACTCGAACATGACTTTTGAGGCAGTCACACCTCTTGAAATTTTTAACTTAGTTAAAAAGATGGTCAATAAACCGTCTACAGGCTATGACGAGATTCCCCTGACTATCATTAAAGATAATATTGACATTTTGGCAACTCCACTTGCATCACTTTATAATAACTGTATCGAGGAAGGACTGTTCCCTGATCAGTTTAAAATTGCAAAAGTAATTCCAATTTATAAGAAGGGTTCAAAAACGGATCCTGGCAACTATAGGCCGATTTCCCTTTTGCCTGTACTATCAAAAATTTTTGAAAAGATTATGAAGGAACGACTAATGAAACACTTACGAATGCATAGTATCTTAAATGAACAACAATTTGGCTATCAAAAATCATTGGGAACGGCTGATGCTGTTGAAGCATTAGTCGATGAGGTTATTCGCAATCTTAATGATAAACATAAGGTGGCAGGTGTATTTCTGGACCTTAGTTCTGCCTTCGACACGGTGGACCATGAAATCTTGCTGGCCAAGCTGGAGCACTACGGTATAAGGGAGAATGTTCTGAAGCTATTTCGATCTTATTTGCATAATAGGCGCCAATTTGTGGAGATTAAGACGGTAGTGGATGAAGAACAAAAAATTTTGAACTCTGATTTAATGACGGTATTCCGAGGTGTCCCTCAGGGATCCGTTCTAGGCCCAATTTTCTTCATATTATTCCTTAATGATTTAATTGAGTACATAAAAAAACGCATCACAGTCACCAGGCTCGTTATTTTTGCGGATGACACTAACGCAATCGTATCTGCAAATAACTTAAATAATTTAGAATCTATAATTAATAACTTATTAAAGGCTTTTGAACACTGGTTTGGTACAAACAATCTTAAGCTTAATATAAATAAAACGAAATGTGTTCTATTTAAGACGAACGTTCGTAACAACGCTAGTCTTGAGGTTTTGTCATGTGGCTGCAAAGTCGAAGTGGTTGATTGCGTAAAATTCCTCGGTGTTCACATCGACGCATTGTTAAACTGGAAGGCTGAGACTTCGTCTGTAACGAAGTCTGTTAGCTCAGCATGCTATGCACTCCGAAGCCTAAGAGAGGAACTGACACTGGCCCAGCTTAGAATGGTATACTTCGCCTTGGTTGAGTCTAAGCTTAGATACAGTATTGAGTTTTGGGGCAACAGAAGTATAATATTCACTCGACATTTGTGATTCAAAAACGAGCCTTAAGGACAATGCTCCGATTAAAACAGACGGATTCGTGCAGGGATCACTTTATTACACTTAATATTTTGACGGTGCCATGCCTTTATATATTGGTGCTGTAACCAGTTTTGTTAAAAACTTACACAAATCTGAAACTGATGACCAACGACAAGTTAGAGTTCATACACGTAGGAAGGACTTGCCTAACACCATCCAACCAAAATTAAACGTGGTTCATCACAGTCCTAGGTACCAGTCAGTACTTCTATACAATAAGCTTCCCCTAGAATTGAAAAGCATAAATAGCCCAAACTTATTTAAAAACAAATTGAAGGCATATTTATTGAGGAAAGGCTACTACAGTGTCGATGAGTATCTAAATCATAAGCCATAGCTGTAATATTATGATTATTGAAATTGAATTTTAAGTTATATGATGATTATTATTTAGTTTGCTTTTTTGTACTTAATATTGTTGTTGTTGTATTTTTGTTTTATATTATGTCATTTTGTTTTATTAATGTATTACTTAGAGACATTTAATTGACATATTATTTTAGTAAGTAATCACAATTTATTATCTTTGACATTCTATTAACATTGAGATGACATTTATGACTGACCTTTTTATAACAATTTGTACCTAATTTATTTTTATTTGACAGATCTACATTTTTTGATATATTTTTATTGATTATTCACAAAAAATTTGATGACATATTTAATATTTATTTTTTAAACCAATTTGATTTTTATTTAGTTTTTCACTTATCGTTTTATTTTGTTATTAAATATTTTTAATTGAATGAGAGTCATTATTGTTTGGAATTAGTAATTATTATTGTTTATGTGAATTAATATGGTTGTTATTTTTATTTTTTAGACATGTTTGATTGTAACATTTTAATTGTACCTACCTACTGTTTTATTTTACAAATTTCAATTTCAACACAATGTATATTATTGTTCCGAAATAAATAACTTATGAACTTATGTTGTTGGGGTGATTTTTCCGCCACTTTTCCTAAGCTAAAAGACTAAGAAGTGTCGAAGGGCGGACGTTTCGCAGGACCGTCTTATAATTATTATTTGTATTTAACTAGTGACCCGCCCCGGCTTCGCACGGTTGCAAAAAACCTACTGAAACCTTCCCCTTCTTGAATCACTATCTATTTAAAAAACCGCATAAAAATCCGTTGCGTAGTTTTAAAGATACATGGGACATAGGGCATAAAGATACATATTAGGGCATACATAGGGACAGAAGTGTAGTAGCGGGAAGTGACTTTGTTTTATACTGTGATTCAAAAGTATTTTTTTTGCACCCTTGCGAAGCCGGGGTGGGTCACTAGTTGTTTTATAGTACGTTGTGAAGTGGTTACTTGGACACCACTCGGGCACAGTTTTACTTCACGTACCAACACCACGTCTTGTTAGGTGATCTGCCCAATTCCATTTCAGTTCCATTTATAACGCAGTTTCCAATATCCAAAGACCTCGACGTCCATCTCCGAATTTCGACGTTTGAAACTTGGTCTACTACACTCGCGAGCAAGCAAATCGACTCAAGCCTTGTAGGCGCACACATACATTGATAAAACTAAAAATATGAATGGAAATTATAAAAATGATATGTCATTCGAAAGCTTAAGATGTCAGCTTTAATTTGATATCTTTATCATTGAAATCCATCCATATTTTTTTTAAATAAATGGTGTCTGAACGCAAGAGTAGGAAAAACAGGAATTTAGGGAAAAGGGTATGGGTCTCGTATTTTACAAATTTGTTAAAAATAAAATTAATAAATTTAAATCAATACTTCGTATTGCCCCCTCTTGCCCTAATTACAGCCTGCAGTCTGTTTTTCATTGACCTTATCAATTTTTTGACATTTTCTTGAGGAATGCCGTCCCACTCCTCTAATAATGCTGTCTTTAGCTCGTCTACGGTTGAAGGGACTGGATTCCTGGCCCGAACTCTTCTTTTAAGCTCGTCCCATAAGTGCTCGATGGGATTCATGTCAGGACTGAGCGCAGGCCAGTCCATCGTGCGTAATTCGACCTCTTCCAGAAACTGTCGAGTGACTCGTGCCGTGTGGCAGCGGGCATTGTCGTGCAATAACACGAAGTCTGCACCGACAAACCCTGCGTAGGGCACAACATGATTTAGTAGAATGTCGGTGATGTACCGATCAGCTGTTAGCCCGCCTCCTCGGCCGGCCCCAGGCACGAAAACAAGTTCGGTTTTTCCCTCTAAAGAAATACCAGCCCACATCATGCAGGAACCGCCGCCATATGCCACTGTTTCAGCGAAACAACATTGGGCAAATCGTTCCCCCGGACGCCTGTAGACTCGGCCTCTCCTGTCACTGCCATGTAGACACATTCTGCACTCATCAGTAAACAGGACCGATCGCCATTGCGCAACGCTCCAATTGAGATGCTCTCGAGCAAATTGAAGGCGCGCTTGTCGGTGGCCTGCAGTCAATTTAGGGCCCGTCGCAGGTCTTTTTGGCGTCAAGCTGGCTTCCTTCAAGCGTATTCTCACTGTCCACTCGCTGACAGATACTTGTCGTACACGTCTCAGTTCTTGCTGCACATCAACGCCCGTAAGGTGTCGATTGCGCAGAGAGGTTGAGACAATGAAGTGGTCGTCTCTCTCTGAAGTGCACCGGTGGCGGCTCGTTCTTGGTCTCCGATTGAAGGCACCAGTCTCTTGGAACCGTCTGTATACTCGGGATACAGAAGACTGGCTCAAGTGGAGCTGGGCAGCAACTGCTCGCTGACTTAACCCTTGTTGCAACAAGGCAACCACTTGAGCGGCTTCTTCTGGTGTGGTATCCATGGTTTAGCGAAAACAAGGAATGCAATTTACGGAGATGTGTACCGGTCAACTTGTAACAAGCGACTGATAAGGTAAACCGGATGTGGAGGGGTTTTATAGCGGGAGCAGGTAGCGCAAGTCGTGGATTCCTAATGAGGTAATTTACGCTGACGGCCAATTAAAATGCGTCAATAAATCAGCGCTTAGTTTTTTTTTAAGGTATTGATGTTAATTGAAAGCATAATTCTTCAGCTTTCGAATGACATATCACTTTTATAATTACCATTTATCGTTTTAGGAAAATCAATGTATATGTGCGCCGTCAAGGCTTGAGTCGATTTGGTTGCTCGCGAGTGTAGTTTTATGGCGAGATTGGAACGCTTCATGGTTCTCTGTGATAAAAAAAAACATAAAACATTATTACTCAGCAATGAAGATAAACTTTATTTTATCACAATTTTAAATGATGAGACCAATGTGCGTGTGTCATAGACCACGAGCCTACTAGACAGGTATTCTAAACTCTACAAATATTTCTTTAAAACTTTTTAGAGCTCTACCCTCCTTTTTGGAGGGCGGGAAATCATCATATAACCCTCCCACTCTGGGCAGAGCGGAAGGGATTGTCAGAACTCTACTGACTTAAAATTACCCATGTTGCCTCTCAGCCCTTTGTTTCGAAGTGACGGTATCTCTTTCGAACAAGATGCAGCCCGCTCTCTACCTACCCTAACCTAACCCTCTAAAACACAGCGTGAATCTAATATTATGTCAAATAACACGACCAATGCCAACACGATAGTTACAAATTAGCAGCTAATCTAAATAAACAATAAATAAGCACAAAGTACATATTATTTAACGACTAAATTGTTTACACAGACGATATTATTTAATGAACATTAGACACAACAGTTACAAGGCCTGTAAACCTATATACAATACTATTTTAATGATAAAACGGTCTATTTTAAGGATTTAGTTTACTTGAAGAAGCAAAAAAACTTATCTATTTGTATTTAGGTTTGTGTCTCATTCCGGGTATTAATGTGTCATCTTGAAAATGCCTACTTGATAAAAAATATCTGTAAAGTTGAATGAGTCCAAATGTCAAACGTTTATTTTACTTTTATGGACTGATTCAATAAAACTAAAACTAATAAAAAGGATACATTTTTATCTAATTGAAAAAACATGATCTGGAATTTACGAGTAAAACAAACTCAAAAGTCCGAATCTGTTTTTATTGACTTACTAAACTGGAGATACCCCGGTTATAACGAAAAATATAGTCAGGAGCTTCACTACTAATAATAAATCAATTTAATTGTAAGCAGATAAGATTCACTTGTTTTTGTATACAACTGAATCTTGGAACGCGTCTACAGCTACGAATATTAAGCCAAAAAAAAAATAGTTAAAAAAAATAATAGTTAAAGTTTTTTAGTCGTTGTGAGTCGAATTTGTATGGAAAATCGCAACATCAGGAAAGGTTCAATAGATCTCAGTTAAACAATCATCATTGGTTAAAAATATTAGCCTACTATGACAATTGTGTGCAAAGTAAATAACACCTATTTTAACAGTTTCTCATTACAATTCAGTGGAGTTACTGTTATTTCAAGAGCGCTCTCAACCGAGTTTTATGAAACGATTGTCATTTTACTAACGGTTAGTTAATTATTCGTAACTGGAGACTTGTTGACTGACTAAACTTTACACGCGGTATGGTATCGGGTATTTCCGAATGACAGTTAAGTTTTTGACATTCATAAGGCCCGTAATCCACCAAAGCGGAGAGGAGAGGAGACGAGAGGAGATATGTTTGAATAAACCAATCCGTTTTCGTTATTTCCACATCTCTTCTCCGCTTAGCTTTGGTGGAAATGGGTCAAGGGGAGGGTAGAGGAGATGTCTCATTTTTCTATAGAATTTTGTGCAGCGAGCGAGCAAGCGGCGCGGCAGAGCGGAGAAGTGTCTATTCGGGCGGCCGGGTTTCACCCCGCCTGCCTTCTCCGCGCGCCTCGCACGTTTTGTTTTGTTTTCGATCTCTCACAGCTCACATCTCCTCTCCGCAACGCATCTCTTCTCCGCTTTGGTGGAAATAACCTGCCAGCTTCGCGGCACATCTCCTCTCGTCTCCTCTCCTCTCCGCTTTGGTGGATTACGGGCCTAATTCGTGGCTCATAAACGGCCTCACTTCACACTCTTAGTTTGTGTCAATCTACACGTAACATATTATCACGCCAGAAGTCCTGAAAGGGTTAGGCAGGAGTGCAGTGACATTTCGCCAGTTCAGGTGCGTTTATAGCCCTATATTAAAACCCCATACTGTCCGACCGGGGATCAAAGATGCTAATTAGTAAGTAGTGCTTGCCAATAAGATTATTAAAAGATCACCGGAAAACATTAAAGTGGTAGGTGTTTGCTTATCCTAATCACGTAGGTCTGTTTTTTTTCTATTGTTTTCTAGACTAATCACGGTTAATTCTAGAGTTAACCTTGATTATTCACTAATTTAATTGCTTGGTTCATTTAATTAGTTAAATATTTGATCCTCTAAAACGCTTGTCCAGATTATTTTTCTAGCTATTACGTTTTCTTTGTAAATATTTTCAATCAAATGCATTGGAATGTGATTGTGTGTGGCAGTGTACTTAGATATCGGATGATAGAGACATGACAGAATAGAATAATATGCTGCTGTGGTGCTCACAAATAATAAGGGTTACTGCATGGGGATTTTGATGGGGATTTGTTGGCCTTGGGTTCGCTTCCCTAGTCAGACAAAGAGTCACAAAGATACCGCGGCCTCGACATAAGGGGCTCAGAAGGGGTGGTTTTTAGTCAGTAGAAGTCTGACACACCCTTTTCGCTTTGCCCAAGAGCGGGACTTATTTGATAATTTCGCAAACGCCAAAAAAAAACCAAAGCATTACTGGATTATTTAATTAGATATTTCGCAGTAGCACACGGATATCAGAATGCGTGTCTGATTGATGGCAATCATGGAACTTAAACTGACTGCCAAATCCTTCGGAGATAAAAAGAGTGATGACGTAATATAAGGTCCCATTAAAATAGGTGGACAAAATTTCAGAAATCATTCAGACCACCAAAATAAGGACGATGGTAAAAATAATAATAAGAAAAACGCATTTAAGTACCTACTACTATAGGATGAGTCTGTTCTAGAGGCCGGCAATTTATTATTTAAAGTAAAAAAAAACAGTTTATTTAATGTTTTTTTTTTGTTTAGATATGTTTGGTTAGACCTACAGAATGCTGTGTTAAAATTTGTCCACCTATTTTAATGGGACCTTATAATAATCAATTAACTTTACGTCACATGACAGTGACCTGAATGAATAAACCCATAATTATTATAAATGTTACTTAAACATTTATCTAAACAGATATGTATTGTTTAAACAATACTATAGATACTTAGAAGAATGTCGTTGCAGCAAACTTCATTAATACGACAATGTAACATTGACTGCATTTCAATTAGCAGTTTATTTATTCTCGTAATAAGCGCAAATAGAGGTATGTCATGTACATAGTAATAATATTATTATCTTCGCATCCGAGCGGTCGTCAAGTCAAATATATTTCCTGAGGATAGCCGTGGAGGGGCGAAACGCGTGTAAAGAGCTTGGGTAGGTACATTGTATATTAATTTTCGCTTTTCCTGCCTATGCATAATTTTGCTCGGGCATCCAAGCCTTGAAATGTATCGCAAAGTTATCCCTAAATATTTTGTATACGTTTACTTAACAATCTCATCACATTTTAAATTATCTACAACTAGTTTTTGCAAGCGGCATCGCCCGCGTTATCATCCTCATTTCAGCCGACAGACGTCCACTGCTGGACATAGACCTCCCCTATCCCTAAGTGTCGCACCATTGACCGGTCCCGTGCGTCTCGCATCCAGCAGATCGCCGAAACGTTCACCAGATCATCGGTCCACCTAGTGGGAGGTCTTCCAACGCAAAGTCTTCCGGTTCACGGTCGCCACTCCCAGAACTATTCGGCACCATGGGCCGTCCATTCTGCGAGCAATGTGCCCTATCCATTGCCGCTTCAGTCTGGTAATCCTTCGGGCTACGTCGGAAACCTTGGTTCTCTTGCGGATGTCTCCATCATCATTCTTTCATTTCTGATTCGATCACGCAAGGAAACTCCGATCATAGCCTTCTAAATTATCTACTATAATAGCCCTTATACAGCTGTATAGTTCTCTGTAACTAATGTGACCTGTGTACGATTGGGGGTCAAATAAAAATAATGGGTCGGATAACTTAGGTGCCTTTGAAGGTACAGGTTGTCAGCCTTTTCCTCTCTATGTTATTTATAAAGTTATTAAATATGAACTTTTGTAAGTTAAAACTTACTTAATGTTTTATTTTTAAACTCAAAGCATTTATTTAAAATAATTATATTAATTTATTACACAAGAAAATGGTTACAAAATTGAGCGAATTCCCTGACTGTGCTAGGTGATTGACCTGTCATTCAGAAATTATTATAAAATAATAATAGATCATTATTGAATCAAATTGATTGTCCTGGCTAGCTCAAATCAGTGAACGGATCAGGTTAAAATTTAGCAGACACATAGATAAATCTTTAAAAAAATGTAACCCAATAGATGGTGATATAGAGACTGGCAACTTACAGTACCTACGAAAATCTGTCACCTTGCGAACCTGTCACCACCGTCATAGTGCGGGTCGACTAGTATAAAATACAACCAGAATGACACTAATTTTTCTCCAAACCTTTTTTTTTTTTTCACTTATGTCAAATATAAAGCCAAAAATGAAACGGAATTCTCTGTTTTTAAACATCTTCTCGTGTTAGTTATTGGTTACGTAGCCGGCTCGTTTGACTTGCCTGGAAAAAAAATGATGACTAATTGTTAATTAATCTTAATAATTATTATTATGATTTTATTAAGGTTTTTTTTTTAACACGAATAAGCTTTTAGAGTTTGTAGGTAAGTACTTGATTGGCTTTGATTAAACACTCTTTATTTAACATTTTTTATACGTCTGGTAGTTAATTGCTTAATTAATAAGTACTTATTATTGTAGTGTGCTAGCTGATTTGTGGCAATAGTATTTTAATTAATAAATGTAATGGATTCTTTGATAAAATTATTTTACATTTTTTGCATAGAATCTGGTTCCTTGAGCCACTTCATTCCAGCTAAAACACTAGGAAGTGTCGAAGGGTGGGTGTTTTGGGAGACTGTCTCTTACAAACTTTGACGTTCAAAAGGGCTTATTATAAATTATCAGCCTAATTTGAATTAATGTCTTTTAAAATTGGTTCCACGTAACAACTACGTAAGATTTCGTGTCGGAATGGTAGAGGTAAAGGATTTAAAATTCTAGTTCTAATTCTTTTAAAGTTTTGTAACCAAACTTAGCTTGATTTCTCGTGTAAATTGGTGTTAGTTAGTCGGATATTAATAAACCCCTAAAATATACTCGTCGGAATCTTATATATTATTATTATTAGCCTGTACTGTCCGACTGCAGGGCAAAGGCCTCCCTTCCCTCCTTCCACTTTTCGCGATCTAGTGCGATGATAGGCCAATCCTTTGAGAAGGAATCCAGCTCATCCCGCCATCTCCTTCTGGGACTGCTGCGTTGTCGTTTCTTGCTGGTTGGTGTCCACTGAGTGGTAATTTTTGCCCATTGCTCCTCCGACATGCGGCAGATGTGACCAGCCCAGTTCCATTTCAACCTTATATAAGTAAGACTTATATATAGCTAGCGACGCAAGTCTCATTCATATGTACAAAGACGTGTTTTCAATAAGTATGCTATAACTTATCAACTGTGACAGCTCATCAGACATTCCTCCACCCAACTCTTAAACCTGTATTGCCAGATTTAGTTAATTAACACCCAGACAATTTGCAAAAAAATTACATACATAAGTATTACATAAGACCACGCCTGTAATCACCCGAAAGGTTGGGCAGAGGAAAAAATAATAGAATACATTTTTTGCTAGTTATATGTTTAAATCGCATGCATGTAGGTAATAGGGAGCGACCCTATAGCCAAAAAAACGGGCGTCGTTATGAATTCTATTATTTTTTTATTCAAAAATACAAGTCTGCTATAAAATTCTTAACATGTAAGATTTTGCATAAAAATAAATTAGGCAACAAAAATCTTATTTAAAGTTCGACCCCAAAACCTATACCTTTATCATATAAAACTAACTGTAGGTAATGAAATTTAATAAATCATGTTTGTTGTGTGAATAATAAATAGTTAACAAAAAAAGTGCAACTTAGTTTTTGTAATAAAACACGTGTCACTAATATATTATTTAATACCATAAATTAAAAAAAGCATTATCATTCTTAAAAACACGTGTCACTAATATATTATTTAAGGCGCTGACAAGAGCCAAATAGGCTTGTATTGAACAATTTTTTAGCCAAATCTATACAGTTTGACACGGCGGAAAAAATATATGTTAATCTTGAACATATTTCTGATAATTTCGTTGTTTTCAAAACACGTTTTTGAAAAGTTTTCTCGATACAAAAAAATGGTAAACTAACCTCTTAAAATGATCTTCCAACAAAAATATCTGTATTACTGATGAACGTACGTTGGTAAAATTTATAACAATAACGTATCATATTTAAATACAAAATTTGGTTGTTTTTAATTTTTGATTATTTAATAAATTATTATTTTATAATTAATCATTATATGGTTTGTAAGAAGTTCGAGCGTTGCGTCATCGCGCTCTCTTTCTTACGTATGCAATCCGACAGTGAGCGCTTAGGCGCGGTGCTAGACGGACGTATGTCACTTTGCGCCCCACTGACAGCTATCCGTTCATCTATAAATTATTATTGACCGCGTCACAATGTTAGTCCAGGATCCACGGTACATTTTTTCACTTGATTACTATCAAGCTAATTTTCCGTGAGCCAACATTACCCTATACGAAAACTCTCGATTGTGGTAGGTAATAGGGGCAGCAGGGATAAAATATATATTGATTATATATTATTATAATTATTTATTTGATGATTTTCAAAAATCTATTACTAACTATTTTATTTTTATCTGATGATCATTATCTAAATCCAACATGTATTGATAACGAGCTCATCAAAAATTACTACAAACCAGCTGTTTTTTAGGGGTCCGTAGCCGAATGGCAAAAAACGGAACCCTTATAATTATATTCGTCATGTCTGTTTGTCCGTCTGTCCACCCGTATGTCACAGCCACTTCATTCGGAAACTATTGAGACTACACAGTTGAAACTCTACAAGTATTCTGTGAACCGCTTTACGATTTTTATACAAAAATAAAAAAAAGGATTTAGGGGGTCGCCCCATACATGGAACTGAAACTATATTTTTTTTTTTCATCAAACCTATACCTACGTGTGGGGTGTCTATAGACATTAGACAGGTCTTTAAAAATGACATTGAGGTTCCACAAACAATTTTTTCTCAAAGCCAATCGTTTGGAAGACAGACACTTCCAAATTTGTAAAATGGCGACCGGCCTCGCGGTCGCTTGCCTTCGGTATTGCCAACAATGACCAGCTTTTCAAGGCTGCTATCTCCTCTTTGCATTATGTGGCCGAAATAAGACAAAATACGCTGTAGGCAAACTGTTGACAATCGAGTCTTGATATCGAGTTGGTAAAGGATAGACACATTTGTGCGTTTGGCCGTCCATGGAATTCGGAGAATCCGCCTAAAACACCACATTTCGAATGCGTCTATCCTCTGTCTTACTCTTGTTTGGATTGTCCATGTCTTAACTTGTGGGGAAAAATGCTCCTTCCGAGAAGCCTGTGCCTGAAAAGGAACCGATCCAGGCTGATGATGGTTTCGTGACGGTGTTGAGGAGGAAGCGCCGTCAGCGAACCATCAAGAACCGCTGCGGCACGGCTCCATCGGAGCCCAATGTGCATATTCGTGCCGCAAAGCCGAACACTCCTTTGTACCTCTCCCGTCTACATTACACCACTACGACGGAGGACATCGTGGAGTACGTGCGCCAGAAGATCAAGTACGTGGCGAGAGTGCAGCTGCTCGAGTCGCGCCGCAACGTCAACTTTAAGGCGTTTGTGGTGCGAGTACCGACATGCTACCTGCACCTCGTCTTGGAAGAGGACTTTTGGCCGCAGGGGGTGGTGTTTCGACGCTTCCGCGGGCAAGTGCCACATGATCGCACAGTGACGTAGTGCAACTGTAGTGATACTAATATAGTTTTAAGGTTTTGTTTACTAACACAAGCTGTCAATTATATCGTATGTATGTTAGTCTGTAAGGTATTTATCTATGGGCCAAAGTAGCCTGAAAATAAATAAGTATTATTATTATTAACTCTATGGAGGAAAATCAGGAAAACTAGTGCTCTGACCAAACGGGCCTTCGTTTTAAAACTTATACCACGTTTTTCCCAGATGTTCCGGGGGCGTAATATAGCATCTTTAGCCATGGCTATCCTCCGTTTTATTTCTGTGACGCAGCTACCTTCATTACTTATATTGGAGCCCAGTTAATCGAAGCTGTCCACAGTATAGATGCCTTAGATGTTATAGGCGCCCGATAGGTTTCCCGCACGATCTACCACCATAAGCTTGGTTTTCTGCCTATTTATTGCAAACCCTACTTTGCCACTTTCCACTTCCAATCTGTGCCGTATCTCTTTCATGTTGCCAAATGTTGTAGCAAGGAGAACGGTGTCATCAGTGTACCTCAGATTGGAAATCCACTTTCCACCAACAGTAAACCCCTTGTCCCAGCCCTAAAGAGTCTTGAATGATATTACTCTTCGTACATATTGAAGAGCAGAGGTGAGAGGATGCATCCCTGCCTAACGCATTTGAACAGTCGGTGTCTATTTTGACGAAAGAGCGGTTGTTGATGTGTAGGTAGAGGCATCGGACTATGTCAATAAGATGTTGAGGCGTTCCCATGTCTATAAGAACCCCCCACAGCTTGCCCCACTCCACGCAATCAAATGCGTATAATCTATGAAACATATCAATACAGGGCTGTTAAATTCCCGACTTTTCTCTATAATTTGGCGAACGTTCAGGATTTGTTCCCGCGTGTCTTTGCCTTTAACAAAACCTGCTTGCTATTCTGGAATTTGTGGCTCCAGAAAGTGTATTAGCCTGTTGTTTATGATGTACAGGAGTATTGATGGTGCGTGGAGTAAGTGCCAAACACTTAATATAATTTACACTTAATCTTGTAGGCAACTTGTAAAGAGTGGGTTTAATAGAAAATATCCAATCCCCAAAACCCAGTTAGTAAGTAATCATTTTTAATGACTTCGTTATCGATACATATTGGAAGGAAGGAAGGGGACTCTTTGATCAAACCATACATTTTGTAGGACAAATATTTTTTCAAATAATTTAGATAATTATCATCAGATTTAACAAAAAAAACCCAGCTGATGATTCTCAAAAGTGTTTGTACTTAACACTTTTGAGAATCATCAAACCAACATATTTTATCCCTGCTACCCCTATTACTTACCACAATCGAGAATTCGAGAGTTTCGTACAGGAAATTGTTGGGCGTCTCGCCGTCTCATCAAAATTAGCTTGATAATAATCAAGTGCAAAAATGGACCGCGGATCCTGGACTATTTGTTTCTTACTTGGTAGTATGGCGCTAGGGTATCGGAAAAATTGTGGGCGTGTCCAAAAATACTGAAACATCAGAAGTCAATAGCTATTGTCATCGTCTTAATACCATAAATAAAAAAAGCATTATCATTCTTAAATTGGTTTTACATTGTTTTTTTATTACTTTTAACTCTTTAACGGTAATAACAACAACTATTCAATTAATTCAGTTAATAATATGACTATCAAAACAGTAGGTAGCAATTAGTCCCATAAAATCCCAAAAAATATCTTACCCTTGACCCAAATAACTTAAAAGATATCCTAATGCATTACTATCCTTTATTAAACATTCTTCTGCAATACCTTTTTTTTTTGAAGGGTGAAAAATCATCAAATTACTCCTCCCGTTCTGGGCGGAGCGAAAGGGAGTGTCAGACTTCTACTGACTGAAAAGTACCCATGTTCCTTCTTAGCCCTTTGTGTCCGGGTTTGCGGTATCTCTTTCAAACAACCCGCAGCTCGGACAGGCGTCGGCTTTTTGAGCCCTTGCAATGTTGCTACATCCCTTAGAGGCGCGCGTGGAACACAAACGCGCAGTCGACACGGCTTCTTCTGCAATATAATTTACGCTATTACGATTTTTTCCACGTGTATATTGTATGTCGACAATAGTGTCAATGTACCACCAACCGGGTCCAACAACTACTGTCTAGATGTCTTTTAGTAGGTACAAAAAAAATATTTCATCAAAATCGGTCAAGCGGTTTAGGAGAATTACAAACACGCTCTCCTGAATTGTATTAAATAATGTTGTGCTCTCTCTATATAAATCGGATTTATTCATCAGCAACATAGAGACCATTCTATCAAAATGATAGCAACAATACTAAAAAAATATGGCGAAAATGGTGTGGGGATTTTCACCACTCATTCCCGTATTTTGGGAAGATGAGCATTTATTACAACACTTTGCAGATCAGAACAGCTCTAATACTTAATATTCACAAAACGTATACGTTTGAGACGAAATAAAATCTTAAACAGCAATCATAGACCTAATACACACGTTTTATACGAAAATCCGACTTTTTGTATGGGTTTTTGTATATTTCGCGCATAAAATTGTGATAAATTTTACATTATTTGCATGGATATTGCTAATTAAGTTGTATAATAATAATAATTAACCTCTATTTGAAAACTTGTTAGTTGCAAAGTTTATCATTTTCTTAAAAGAATATTTACACACAACATTTTAAACTTTTCCAAACACGGAAGGCAATAGTTCCGGTGATTTAAAACATATTCAGAATATTATATTTTACACACAAATACACCTTGACATTGCCAATATTTAGTAACGGAAATTTCCTTTTATGGATATTCCAAGAATACAAAATATTATGGATAAGTAATTTATTCAAAGAGGCGATTTGAATATTCTGACGTCGTGTGGCCTAACAATGAATGACCAATACAAAGTCAATGACGTTTAAATCGGCAGACATGTTTGCGATCACCAGACTTCGATTGAATTGTTTAATTTACTCATTAGGTTTTGCCTTGTGGCTTTGCTCGTGTTTAAATGGTCGGACGTCATCCCAAAGAATGTTTTTAATATAAGCCTTAGAGACTCGAGAACCAACGCCGCGGCCCGCGTGGTGGATTATAGCCCACTCCCTCTCAAAGAGAGCAGTCTTGTGTCCCAGCAGTGGGAACATCTTAGGCCGATTATGACTCGGGAACATTGTTGCTTCCCATTGGTGATTTTTTTTTGGAATCGGGTCAGTAGTTTCAAAGATATCATCCAAACTTACATACATACAAACATTACCTCTTTATGAAGTGTAGCTAAGAGAATTATGATGATGTGTTATTCGATTAATGCTTAGTGTTAGTTTTTTTTGGGATTGAACAAAAATCGTCTTATCGTGATTATGGTTGAAACCTTTCCTTATAAAAATGAGAACTTAATTTATGAAGGTATTCCCTTGCATAAAATGCCAATCAAATCAGGCAAAAATAATCGAAGCATAAAATAAAACTTGAGGAACAATGAAATTGGAAGTGTTCCGTTGAGAACAGCAATTTGAAGAATACCTGAGGAAGAATACCCATGTTACTCGCATGTGTATTAAACCTATATACCTATAAAAATTGCCATGGTGATGATCGTCTTGTATATTAACGCATACCCCCGGCCACGGATTACAACCACTATAGGAGTATGCAGAACGGGGAGTAAAATTCTTCATCCCCCATAGAAAAGGGGGAATCCGTCGGCCAGACGGGTGTTGTGACTGTAAAATTCATCTCAAGGGAAATCTTATCAACTGAAAGTCTCTGTGTACTTATTACAGTACTATTACAACCCGGATTTACCACAAAATCAAATCTAAAACTTTCCATACTATAGATGTACTGAAAAAACAAAATTTTGCGTAAGCGTGACTATATCAACCTAATTCAGCGAAAAATTATCGCTAGTCTAATGAAGAGGGCCATAAAATATCACACCACTTCTTAGGTTTTTTTCCCATTCCAAATATAGAAATATAAACGACACGGAAACACCATGAGTGTAACATACCAAAAATAGAAAAAAAAACGGAAATATCAATGATAATAATAATAAATAATCTTTATTATGAAAATCGAATAAAACTATAGATATGAATAAAAATATCATCAATGATTTATCTAAATATTAAGATATGATTATGTAAGCGTCAGTGATATGTTTAGCGGATGATTAATTTATTAGTATTCACTTGAACGAAGCAAACTTGATACTTTGTTTGCGTGTCATTTGGTAATTGAGCAGTGCATTGATAGAATAGATAGATAGAATACTCTTTATTATGTACTCCAAATTACAAAAAAACAATAGTAAAACATTTTACAAGGGGTGACACAATGGGCGGTCTTATCGCTTATAGCGATCTTTTAAAGACAACCTTTGGATGGATATATGGGAGAAGGAGAAACAATACTGCAGGTAGCCTGTGGTGTACCATTTACACAATTATATACAACTAGCTTTTGCCCGCGACTTCGTGGAATAGTGACTTCTGGCAGATTTTTGGTTTTACCCACATAGTTCCCTATCTCTCGAAAAAAAAAAAAAAAACTATCCTATGTCCTTTCTCAAGTTCCAAACTATGTCTGTACCAAATTTCACACAAACCGGTTCAGTAGTTTAGGCGTGAAGCAAAGACAGACAGACAGACAGAGTTACTTTCGCATTTATAATATTACTAGCTTTTGCCCGCGACTTCGTTCGCGTGAAATAGTGACTTCCGGCAGATTTTTGGTTTATCTCGCAAAAAAAAAAAAAACTATCCTATGTCCTTTCTCAAGTTCCAAACTATGTCCGTACCAAATTTCATCTAAATCCGTTCAGCCGTTTAGGCGTGAAAGAGTAACAGACAGTTACTTTCGCATTTATAATATTATTATGGATATTAGTTAGGATTAGGATAAATACACAAATATACATACATAAAACATATTACTCTTATATTTTACATTAAAGACAGTGCGAAGAACTAAATTAACAATCATCTTCCTACCCTTGTCCTATTCTAATTATGGTCAGCACAACACGTTTTCTTCTTCCGTCTCTGTCAGACATAACGTCATCATTTACACCTTTCTCATTCATATCATTTCTCACACAATCCATACATCTTTTCTTTGGCATTTCTCTCCCTCTCTATCCATCAACATTAATAACTTCACTTTTTAATCACGTTTTTTTATCACTCTTCATTATTAAAATCCAGCAGGCTTACTCTTGAATTTAATTCCGATCGATTAGCCTTAAAAACTTCCACATAGAATATTCATTAAACATGAGTAATGTTCTATGTTTTTATATTATTATCTCTTCCGTTACTCTAAGATCAAAGTAAATAAAAGATTTTATTTACACTGTACGGTGTTTGCGAATTAGCAGTGTTAATGTTTTTTCTTAGTTTTTATTTGTGTGTACATGATTTTAGCGGAAGGACTTAAGCGGCACCTATTGGGATCTTTGCTTTGTTATTTACATTATAACAGTATTGTATTATTTTAGTGTCACGTATGGTTCACAAAAAATACGTCCTCTTTGTTTCTTCCGGTGAATATATCTTAGGAGAAGTCGTCTTATCCATTTTGATTTGCGAATAATAACGTTAAGCTCTGTACTCCTAACGAGGTCACATGAAAAGAGCTACACAAAAATTATCCAAAAACTATGAAATTCCATGTGCCATGGGCCTGAGAAAAGGAACTCTAAATTATTGGGGCTCAAATCATAGAGTGGAGCAAAGATCTGATGGAATGAAACTCAAACGTCGTCCCAAACTGAAAAAGATGACCACGAAATTACGCAACTGTTTAAAAACATGGTTTCCTGTTATTTCAAATACTCAGTTACAGTTAGGACGTAAACGCTGTTTAAACTCAATAAACTTAGTCTTTTCCTATTAACTTAGTCAAGTTACTTATGCAATGCAATATTAGCCTATGAAACCACCACGACATAAAATTCAGAATTTTGCGAGTCTTTTCCTGTCAAATATTTATTTGGATGATAATTTTGCCAGATAGTTAAAATTTTAATAAGTTAATAGGAATCTTTGTATTTTTAGGGTTAATATTTTCGAGAATTTTGACTAATTAACAATAAACTGGGTGAAATAGCTACTTAAAAAGAACCATTAAAGGTAACAATATGAATCACGATAAAATTCTTTCATTGTTAAAAAGTCTCAGTTATTATTGAAACGTCACTTCGTAACGATTTTACGTGTAGTAATGTATAAGGTAATACATTATTAGTATAGGTAATTATTCTACTATGATTCTGTTAAAGTGGTAATTTTAGACCCCCTGGTCAACTCCTCGTAAGAGGAAATGTGGGAGGTCTTTTCTCCATACAAACGCTCTCGCCTGTTTTCTTTCTTGTTAATGATTATACAGCTATGATTTTTTACAGAATAATAAATATTAACTACTTGTACGCCCCTATGTTTTTCTTTTTGATGATACGTTATTTTTCTAAGCACTAGAACCTTCAAAAAATGCTCATTTAGATCGCTGTCAACAGAGGCCTGGTGGGCAACGAAAAAAGAAAAACATAGGGGCACAGAATACATCCTTCTTATTTAGTGCCTAAAATATCTTATAAATTGGTACAATATTGGAGGAGGAAATAGGCGAGAGACAAACCTAGAAATATACTCTTATTGAGTCGCTATTGAGTCGGATCTGCAGTTGTCCTTAACGCACGAATTAGAGGGCCCCTGGAGAGAGACAGCAATTGTGGAGAGAGACAGACGGATAGACGGAGAGAGACAGCGCCCACATTTCCTCTTAATAGTAAAAATGTATTGTTTGATGAAATGTTACGTATTTGTAACCTATCCATCAAATACTGCTAAAAAAACTCTTTCGGAATATACCTACTAGGAATAGATTAGGTTCAAGTTTTTTAAGTGATGATTAGCCATCGTCAACCACAAGTACCCACATGGCTATCATTAACATCATCACACGTGTGACGATGATGATGATGATTAGTCATTTTTTTGCCGTCAAACTGCAACACTGTATTAAATAATTGCCTGTCTTCTCTATAATAAATTGGTACAAAAAATCCAAAACTATGATTGAATTTTCAAACTATTATGGTCATGTACTTAGTTTTTGCTTCATAAGTGTGTATGTAAATGTATTTATTTAGTTATTTATCTTTGTTTGTTTTTGCTACCTACTAGTTTGTACATAATATTTACTAGGTGTCAGTGTGAATTACAATTTGCACATAAGGAAATTGATTCTATGAAAATTTTTCGAGAAATTTTGTAGGTATTAGTAGTAGACAATATCTTCAACATCATCATCAGCCTTTAATGTTCCCACTGCAGGGACACAGGCCTCCTCTCTAGGAGAGGGATGGGCTATAATCTACCACGCGGGCCCAGTGCGGATTGGTAGATGTCACATGTCTTCGAATTTTTGGTTCTAAGACATGCCGGTTTCCTCACGATGTTTTCCTTCACCGTTTTGAGAGCAGTGGTGATGAAATAAATTACACAAAGTAATGCGCCTGACTGGGTTCGAACCCACGACTAACTGTTCGTAAGTCGGAGCCGCTACCACTGAGCCACCACTGCTCTCAGACAATATCTTTATAACAATATATTCGCAAACAATGAGGAATTTGCCTAAATATCGTCAGTAACTTTTTTCCGTGTTACTTTGGGGTCAGAGAAACACGTTTTCTTCTTGTTTTCTCGCCTCTCTACCGACCTGGGGGTCTAAAAGGGCTACTTTCGTAGATCATATTAAGATTTGCGTTTAGAAGCGTAAAATGGACCTTTCATTAGAAACTGCGTCTGTGTCCATTAAGGAATTCATTCATCCAGAAAGCAATTCATATTATGATCTGCTAAAGTGGCCATTTTACACCCCGTACTGTTTGAAACAGTATGACGGAAACAAGAAAAGAGGCTTTCGATTTTACAGACACATTATAACATCTTTCATTTGCAATACTTGTATTCAAAATACCTTAGGGTCATTGTCAATGTCAACTAACCAAATTCCGCCACGGAAAGTTTATACCTACTTTATGACCAAAGATAATTTTACAGGGACACAACATGGCATAAAAACATAGGCAATTGACACGGGTTAGAAGATCATTAATAATCCACACTACCTAGGTATTTAATTTTCTTGTACAACGACAATAACAAATTATTATTCATGAAGCTTGTTATTGAAGGTATAAACTTGTTACTATGACCGAAGAAAAAACTATAATCTCTCTAACACCAGGTCAGTCATGTCTGGGTAACCAAGTTAGGCATTCAATCATTCCTGGACTTATTCCATTATTTGGGCTCAACGCAACACGTCTTTTTCTTTCATACTTCTCTATACTCGTCATCTCAGCAGTCGACTCCTTTTTAGCCATATCAACCTTCACAGTTTTAGAACCATTTAGGTACCTACATTCATAATAGGCACTGATTAGGCACACGACAAAGAAAGAAAAGAATAATGTGAAACCTGATTAAGTGAGACCTCAAGGACCTGAAAATTTGTCTCACTTATAGAGGTATTCCACTTCACCAGTGTCTCAGATATCCAAATCTGTCTCATGGGACCTCAGCATGAGTTCCAGTTATAGAGGTTTCTCACTTATCCAGGTCCCAGTTAACCAAGTTTCACTGTATAATACCTGCTAGCCTATTACTACCCCACGGTTGGACAACAGCCTCTTGTCATACAACGAAGACCAAGTCCCGAAGACCACTAAACAACAAAAAACCATTTTGGTAAAATATTTGAATGACACGTCACTTCTAATAATACCACAGGGTTCCTAAATGTGACGTCAACTCTTCTATTGACGTCAATGCCTGGTACCCTTAATTCTAAAGCCTGTTTGGATGTTAGCGAATTAATTCGGTTATTAAAACAGGCTTTTAGCTAACACAAGTGGTAAATCGCTAAATTCATGTAGGTATATGTTATCTGATTTGCTACAAAGAAAAACTAATCTTAAACGTGTATTAATTTTTATATACCTATTTATAAAATACCTGTTTTTCGCCAGTAGGAAATAACAGTAAATTTTCTTCAATATGGTAAGCCCGCAGCTTACTGCTTACCATATTGAAGAAAATTTACCTACATTTTATGATACCTACTATACAATATTTCTACGTCTTGGGTCCCGTCGGGGCTGCGGGTGGTTCGCAAGAGATACCGCGGCATCGACATAAAGGGCTAAGAAGGAAACTGGGTGGTTTTTAGTCAGTTGTCAGTCTGACACTCCCTTTCGCTCTGCCCAAGAGCGGGAAGGGTTATTTGATGATTTTTTTCCAAACGCCAAAAAAAATAGACGCTATTGGTAACAATAATCAGCTAAAAATGCTTCTGCAGCTGAGATATAATTATGAGAGACTGTATAGTCAGTATAGTCACTGATAATAATATGAACACACTACCCAACGTTAAAAAGCAACCCTTTTGCCTACTTTCATGTTTTGTAACGAAGTAATATTTTAGAACAATAAAATTATGGGTCATATAGTAGGTCATACTATTATCTAAAGTTGTTATTTTATTTTTGCAACAGTTATTTCACGAGAAATATCTATTGCAACTTGAGATAATTATACTCGTGACTGTACCTTTAGATCATGCGGGCCCATAGCGGGCAGGTAGACATCAATGTCTTAGAATTTGGTTATAACATTTTAAAAGTTATTTAACTTTTGGTAAACATTCCAGCAGTTATTTTATTATGTTGAAATTAACAATGGCTGTGTTAGTTCCGGGTTTGGTCAAAATTTTATAACTTTATTATTTTCACGATAATTTGAGCAGTTAAAGTTACTGTGATTTGATTAGAATTTTTCGTCAATAACCATTCATCCGTGTTTAAAAATACGACAAAAAAGTCACGCATAATGCTTTTAGCACTATAATAATTTAGTCTAAATTAATCGCTAATTTCCTAAACACACACAAATTATTTGTGCAGGCATATTAGATCCACGTCATTTCTATTCTGAGAATCAAGACAATAAAGTTGCTGTTGTTTTTTTAAAGATATAGGTAAGTGCTTATGGATAATTACGAGCTTGTACACTCACGAGCATAAGTATGTATACATTTAGCCAAGTTCTCGAGGAATGATGGTGGCCAACTATGATATACATTTGTGTTACACTTATTTTAGATGTGGGCTCCAATTGGGTTCATGTGAATAATACCATGATATTCTAATCGTGGACTGTTGCTCAATTCAGCGTCAAGTGGTATGGCCTATGTTGAGAGGATTGCTCTTATGGCATTTAAAATTTTATTATAAAGAGTTATTTCTGTTGATTTTAAAACCAATAAACGTTCTTTTGCATAACATTTGAAGAAAATTCATTTTTAAATCGAGTATTATCACCATGTAATTTTCCCCACATACTTTCTGAAAAACTTGCTAATTACTGTCTACATATTTATGTTTGTAACTGTACTTTTCCTAATGACCTATCACAATACAAAATTGATCTTATAACCCTAATTAAAATGATTTCCACGTGCCAATGGTGATCAATGCTCGTATGTAAAGAGCTTTTGACCTTCAGTGGGATAGTAATAGGCTAATAATATAAAGTCTGAGTTCTGACCTAACCTAGCTCATACGTGGTAGTGTAATGAATTAGCTGATGCAAAGTCTAAATTGTTTGTTTTTTCGTCCGAAATCCGGGTCGTGCAATGTGTTAATGGGTTTTTCCGTCAGGAATTTTTCAGTAGAAGTCACGGCGACTAGGTCTAAACATGGTTGTCGGCTGGGACCTGGGACCTGGGACCTGGGACCTGGGACCTGGGACTTAAACATACCGCTCGAAATGTGGGTAGGTTAGGTACACGGGCTTGCGTGGCTTGCGTGGACCAACCTGCCTGGGCCCACCTGGTGGATAACAGCTAACTCCCTCTCATAAAGAGGAGGCCTGTGTCCCAGAAGTGGGAACCTTATAGGCTGATTATTCTACACAGGCGTACAAGCGGAATTACATCATCATCATCATCATCATCATCAGCCTTTAATGTTCCCACTGCAGGGACTCAGGCCTCCTCTCTAGGAGAGGGATGGGCTATAATCCACCACGCGGGCCCAGTGCGGATTGGTAGATGTCACATGTCTTCGAATTTTTTGGTTCTAAGACATGCCGGTTTCCTCACGATGTTTTCCTTCACCGTTTTGAGAGCAGTGGTGATGAAATAAATTACACAAAGTAATGTGCCTGACTGGGATTCGAACCCACGACTCACTGTTCGTAAGTCGGGGCCGCAACCACTGGACCACCACTGCTCTCCTCTTTATTTTTATTATTAATTAATTACAATAATTAATTACATGCGTGATGGTAGATTTACCACGTAGCTCATTTGAAAGAATTTTAAAAAAGCTGAAAGATACATTTGATCCCAGGGCAATCAAATGCAACATTTTCCGTTAGGGAACCGAAAATATCCGTCGTTTTTTTGGACCATAGCCCATTCATTTTTGTCATTCTCCTTTCTTGGTGTTGTCAAAATCAACAATTATGAG
This sequence comes from Diarsia mendica, assembly GCA_949316265.1. Lineage (NCBI taxonomy): Eukaryota > Metazoa > Arthropoda > Insecta > Lepidoptera > Noctuidae > Diarsia > Diarsia mendica. The sequence continues at coordinate 24,458,621 of OX438893.1, read as the reverse complement.
ATCAATGATTGACCATTCTGACACTATTGAATAGCAGACTCGGGGCCCTGGTCTCTGAGTTCGTTTCTTTATTTAAATGTTGATTGAATTTTCAATAAGTAGGTAGGTACCTACATTGATCAGAAATTTTAACGGGTTTTTTTAGTAAACAATGGCTATGAATTCTTTAGGGGATGTCCCAATCGTCTGTTATGTAATATAAAACACGACATATTTTATTTAACATATATGCACAAGCGCGTTAAGACTTTGTTCAGTCAATAATTACGAAATATTAAACCTGTTTGTAACTAATTACTTTGTCGACACGCTCAAACACACGTGTTTGTTTTATTAAAACAACACTAATTTTGCATTGGGCAGAAAATTATCTTGCAATTAAAATACACACATCAAAAGTGTCTAGGGATCAACATATATTTTTGCAATAACTTTTCTCCTGATTGATATTAATTAAAACTTTCTTTAAGGATTCATCAAATAAAGTGTTTTCGTTTGTCACAGTAACGATAAACCAAGTCACCTTTGCATTAATAAAGAAATTTGCCATTTTCCTAATAAAGGGATTTTTGACATTTGAACCACTAACATTAAAGTTCGAAAAAAAGACTGAAATAACAGTTTTCTTTAAAATTTGATTGGGTAACTTAAACAATTAATAATCCGTGTTTCTACCGCGAACACTAACAACACAAGAACATCGGTTTGGCATACTCAAAATGAGTTCATCCAAATCACGCTGTGGAATGGCCGCCCATGTTCGTTGCAACAACAAAAAAGGTCTTCTTGCGACTGGATACCCTCCACATTCGGCAGAGCTCTTCTCTGTAGCATATCCCATGCATGCTCAATCGGGTTCAAGTCTGGCGACTGAACAGGCCAGGGCAGGACATTGATGTTAGCTGCGGCGAGAGTCTGTCTTACAACTCTTGCGGTGTGGGGTCGTGCATTATCATGCATTAACTGAAATAAGGGACCGATTTGCACTTGTAGAGGAACGATGACGTCTGATACAATCGTCTCAGCATAAATTTGAGCGTTGAGGTTGCCTCTGATCCAAATCAACTCAGTTCTTCCGCCGATCCAAATACCCGCCCATACCATGATGGTTCGTTTGCTTTTCGTGGCGTGTTTCGTGTGCTTTTCTGATGAGTCTCGTTTTGGTATGAGACCGAATACAAGACGTATACGACACTGGAGGACCCCTGGACGCCAACAGCGATTAAAATCCTGCCAGGAAGTCTATCCTTATAGTGGTGGAACCATCATGGTATGGGCGGGTATTTGGATCGGCGGAAGAACTGAGTTGATTTGGATCAGAGGCAACCTCAACGCTCAAATTTATGCTGAGACGATTGTATCAGACGTCATCGTTCCTCTACAAGTGCAAATCGGTCCCTTAATTCAGTTAATGCATGATAATGCACGACCGCACACCACAAGAGTTGTAAGACAGACTCTCGCCGCAGCTAACATCAATGTCCTGCCCTGGCCTGCTCAGTCGCCAGACTTGAACCCGATTGAGCATGCATGGGATATGCTACAGAGAAGAGCTCTGCTGAATATGGAGGGTATCCAGTCGCAAGAAGACCTTTTTTTGTTGTTGCAACGAACATGGGCGGCCATTCCACAGCGTGATTTGGATGAACTCATTTTGAGTATGCCAAACCGATGTTCTTGTGTTGTTAGTGTTCGCGGTAGAAACACGGATTATTAATTGTTTAAGTTACCCAATAAAATTTTAAAGAAAACTGTTATTTCACTCTTTTTTTCGAACTTTAATGTTAGTGGTTCAAATGTCAAAAATCCCTTTATTAGGAAAATGGCAAATTTCTTTATTAATGCAAAGGTGACTTGGTTTATCGTTACTGTGACAAACGAAACACTTTATTTGATGAATCCGTAAAGAAAATTTTAATTAATATCAATCAGGAGAAAAGTTATTGCAAAAATATATGTTGATCCCTAGACACTTTTGATGTGTGTATGTTTCGGCAATAAAATACTAAATTACTAATCATTGGGCTTTTCCTAAACGTGTCTTGGGATATTTACAGACCTTAAAAAACAAACCTTAAAATATAACAGACTTTTTTTTTGGACGGCGGAAAATCATCAATTCACTCCTCCCGCTCTGAGTGACGCGGAAGGGAGTGTCAGACTTCTATTGACTAAAAACCGCCCATGTACTTTCTTAGCCCTTTGTGTCCAGCCGCGGTATCTCTTTTTCAACCCGCAGCCCAAAATATTACAGGCCTTATAATTTGAGTATGGGTTTGTTTACAATTGATTGACTGGTAGACTCGCCTCTTTATTACAAAATATTAAAATAGGTGTGGTATGGGTGTACACGTACACCTCTGCCAAACCTTTCGAGGATTTCAGACGTGATGATTTTTTTTCCATTCAACTTATAATTATAAATTTAAACATTTATACTATTTTATTTATACTTGCTGTACTAGAACTAAAATACCTACCTCATTACATGTTTCTCTCGTAGATGTGAAATAAAAAAAAATCTTTGTGTGCTAATTTTAAAGACGTATGTAAGCCATTTACAGTAAATAATGTGTGTTAAAGTCCAAGTTTTCTCAACACCTTAAGATTAACTAAAAATAAATCGTGGTTTTTTTTTATTCATCAACTATACATTTTTGTGTAAATTTAATTTAATTTACTTAAAAGAATAAAAATGTTATTTTTAATCGCTTAGTAGGGTGATTAATTTTTTTTTTCTAGATCTTTCTCACAGCTCTTCTCTTAAAATATTTTTCGGAGTTAACTTCGTCAGTGATTATTTTAATATTTTAACGCAACTCTGCTAAAGCGGCCATTTTAAACATAATAGGATTGTTATTCGATCGCGAAAAGTGGTTACTTATTTGCTAGTCTGGTCAAATGTGACAATACAGGCTAAGAATAAAAACGTGAATCACATTAAAAAAATTATCACAGATGCATTATATATTTTATGGTGGCTTTCGGAATGACGTATTGCACTCGTAGTTTCGTTCTTCTTCCGTCCTTCTGACATTCAAAAGTGCCTATAGTGGCTTAATTGAAATAAAAATATTTGAGTTTGAGTTTGAGTTTGATGAATATTCACTTTGTGGACGTTTCGCGAATTGTTAATTACCTTTTTTATGATTCCTCTATCGGGCATTTTAGACCCCCGGATCAAGCGTTCAGACAATTTTGAACTGTGAAAAAGGAGTTTTAACCGGTTATTTATTTGTTTCAGACGGCTGAAAGATGGTTGTAGGCACCCTACAGAGTGTCCCCAGCAAGGGGCGGATATCCATTATGAAAATACAAAATTTCACAGTGCAGAAAAGACGTAAGTATTATCAGAAAAAAAATTGCTTAAATAAATATTTTCCAATAGTTTAGGCTCGCGGCTTCTCTCGATTCATGGTCGGAAAATATCCCGCTGGGCTTTTTTAATAGCCTATTAGTTGCGGGAAGAATAGAGCTTCTTATTAATTAACGAATTTTTGTAATCGACTCAGGAGTTCCGAAGATTTTCTGCCATATACAAACCTATAAACTTTATCTCTTTTTAGTGTTATTTGACATGTTATAAATGTGCAGTTGCATCATTTTTTAATAAAAGACTCGTTCTGTTTTTAAAACGAGGGCAACATGTGCCTCACGTGAATTTAAAAAAGCACGTGTTTTTACTTACAAAAAAAGATAATAAATTAAAATGTTAGATGGAATGGAAGGTCAATGTCCAAATACCATCTTGATTTTAGACTATAAGTATCTTGGAATAAGACTTAATTCTGTGTTGCTCAAAGTTTCAATCTATAGGTCAGCGATATGGTGATTATCGATCATCTCACGATTCCTTTATTATTAGAAAAATCTATAATTGGGTTTTTAGAAAATTCCGTTGCAACTAAAATTAATCTCAAACAACTTAGCATTTTGAACAAAAAAGTATGTTATTGTTATGACTTTGAGAAAAGATGATGTTTCCAAAAGTTTTTTTCTTTTATTTTTAGATTCTGTGATAAAACTCTCGTATGGGATTCTACTGATGATCGTCAGTGTAATAATGGCTGCGATCGATCCTGTCGACATAGCTACTAATTGGGTAAGTGCTTTGTTTAGTTTTTTATTCAAGAACATTAAATTTAATATTGAAAAATCTATTTTCAATATTAATAACAGTACCGATGGCCAACTTTTAATTAATTTTTTTTTTTTTAATTTTGTGTGACGTTGTTTAAATAATTATATTCATTTATTTTCCTGAACTATGATATTTTACGGATTTCTTAACACATTACACAATAGTTCTTCATATTCCGCCTACTAAATTAGGCATAGGTACTGTGACAATATCAAATTCTAATATAAACAAAATAGTTAGGTATATTCCAATGTCAAAAAAGAGTACTAAATCAAGAATTGTCAACATAACAAATTAGAAATGTCAAAGAAAAATAATTAATATAGTTTTTTTATTAAAATTTGTGAATGTGTGAACATTGTAGGCCTTGTAGATTCCTAGATAATTATGATCTGTGATTTTTTTAATCGTTTTTAACCTTCTCGATCACGTTTTTGTGAAGTAAGGCGAGTTAAAAAATAATTTTAATGAAGTAGGTAACATGTCTTTGTGAGTTTGTTGTTGGTTCTTCTCCATAGGAAACGACCAACTAGAACCGTGCACCCCGTTAAAAGTGTTGACAAGCTAACAACCCTTGTAGGTCTATGACATTTCGATTTGAACCAAAAACCACACCATTCCACCACACCATTTCTACAGTACTTTTGTTTAAAAAAAAAACGAAAACTGGTATTTACTAGATTTTAGTATCGTACAGTTGCAATTATTTATGACATAACAGCGTCTGGACGTGCGTAGTCGGGTAAAAAAACTACCGGTAAACTTTTTTTACATAAACACGTGCACGTTTCAAAAACGTGAGCTTTGGAAACTAAAATACTACGTTCGTTGCCTTATAATTAAGGATTGTAAATTAGTGATTTTGTCATAACTCTGAAGCGATAGAAAAACCGGTCAAGCGTGAGTTTGTCTTGCATGGGATTGAACCACAGATTTGTGGAACCTAAATATTTTAAACCAAGCAGTAAGTTTTGTAAAATTTCTCCTTCATCGTATCTAAGCAGGTTTAAAAAAAAGAGAAGGAGAAATCATTATAATTCTCGTTTTGGATAAACAAGAAAAGAAAAGTTAAATAAAACTAAATTATATAAAAAAGTTATTTATCATTAGAAAAAAAAAACAAAAATGAAATTGGTCATAGACAAGTTAAAAAGGCATGCAGAGACAATAACAAAAAAAAATTACAGCATGTTATGTAACTTAAAAAAAATAAAAAAAGTAGTTAAAAAACTAAAAAACACGACTGAAAAAACTGAAAAGCAAAAAACAAGCACATTTTAAATTAAACAAAACTTGGAAGCAGACGGGGTTCTATTTTAGTTCTATTTTTTTCAACCTAAGAGTTTTAAACTCAACTAAAAACTTATCGTCTGAATCAGGTAATTAAAATAAATAAAAAAATATCACACGGAAAGAACACTGAAGTTGACATTCATTTAATTATGTAGGTAGCTACTAGTAAAATTTTAAGTAAAAAATTAATGATATCTTCCAAAACTAATTTTGGGCAGGAAACGTAAGTTACTTTAAAACAAAAAACTCATCCTTTGCTGTCATGGTGATTTTCTATTTTGTCTATATGTTTCATACTTCATTTTGTAGCGTACTTTTAGACGTTTAATTTTTCTCATTACCTGAGGACAATTTTGAATATTTTATTATTTTACACAATGGATTATTATAAAAATCCTAAATTACAAAAATATAATTATACATAGTAGCTATATTTTAATTATATGCACCGAGTAGGTTGAAAAACATCATTCGTTCATTAGATCTTTGATTACCTAAAATCCAATAATTATCTTAAGAGGGAAAAGGAACTTCAAGGAATTTCAAAAATATATGTATTTTTTTTTTTTAATATTTTGAAGAAACTATGGCCGTTGCACTGCGTCAAACCTGCCCCCTTATAGGAACCGCTGCAGCTCAGACCGATTATATCACAAAAAATTGACGAGATCGATGTTTTCGTATTCCCCTTTAGGCTCTTCCCTTGGTAGGTGTCGCCGATAAAGCGAAAAAGTTTTAACAACATAGGTTCTGTGTCGCCGAACAACTTAGCTCGTACGCAAGTCGCCGACATATCATTATTTGTTGTGAAGTGCGCATTAAGCCTGTACAAATCCGCATCCAAAAACCTTGAAATCAAACTAATTCACATTATCTTTATAGCTTAATTCGCACATTTTTTACCAAACATCATTGGCTACGACTATTGGTGGTTAATATAACGAATAACACCAAAACATAACATGTTATTGATTCATAACGAATAACGTATGTTATACCGACGCTGCATAAGTGTTATCATTATAATGTCTAACTCTACACGCCCAACGAATAACAGCGGGGCCAGAACGGGGTATTATAATAAGTATAACAACGTAGCAAGCGGTGGCGCGCGGCGGTCCTACGATGCACCGTTCTCGAGTTATGGGCGCTAAAAGTTTCTGTTAAAAAAAAATTGAAATTGAAATATCTCGAAAACGGAGCGTCCTAGGCAAAAAAGGACCAAAATTTTGACCCCCCTCTGACACCCTCGTGATATTTAAGTGAGAATCACATAACACCAAAAAAAAAATTTTTTTTTACGGGATCCAACTTTACTTAATAATAACATTTTATTAGTCCTAAAACTGTGCATTAAGAAGGAAAGTTCATTGATAATTTAAAACAGCTATATAATAATATTCGTTCTTAATATTAATAATAACGATATTATTATATTCGTTCGTATTCCGTCCACTACGTGATAACATTCACAGCGCATCATTGCGCCCGTTTAACGTGTTGTCGAATAAAACGACAACGTCTCCGCGTTCATATTGCTGCCGCGTTTTGTTTCAACTCGTTATAATGATAACGTATAAAATAACATGTTATAAAAATATATTCAATAGTCTACAACTACATGATAATTATTTATAGCGGAATTGCACACCACTAGCTACGACCTACGACCAAGTAATGGACGGCAATCATGTTTTTTCTCAGACGTCACTCAAACTTAGAATACTGGTCGCAAAACATGATACGATTAATTTTATTGTGACGTCTGTACGCTAAATTAATTTATTAACTAAATCGGATAACTTGTTTTCTTAAATACAACTTTCAAGTATGCTTTATTGATTGGTAATCTGTAAGGGATTTTTTTTTCCAAAACATGAAACCCATTATTTTCTAAACGTATAATTACGGATAATTAGAATGCACAAACTTCTGGAAACTTAAGTGGAGTGTGTCAGATATTTGTTTATGTTATTAAATATGAGAAAATAACCATTTATATACGTAATTTTTTATTCATCATTAAATGTTCTCAAAAATCAATTAAAGCTTTATTTGGAATTAATGTTTTTAGTAAGAAATTTATAAACAAACTCCAAAATAATACATGTAAAACATTGGTATTCAGCTGCATCCGGTTAGACTGGAAAGTGATTCTAACATAGTTAGGAAAAGGCTAGGCTGATGATGATGATATAATTGCAACACAAACAATATTATCAAATTGCTAATAATAGTCTTCCAGTCCAAGTCAACATTACACACGAAATAATGAAAAAAATAACACCTAAGTAAAACTCAAGGATAACTTTTTTGACCTACGGCTAATAACTACTTAGTTACAATACTTAGACATGCTAGCAAAATAATCTGTAATACCTAGACAAAACCAATTATAATCTCATTTGTCCACTTTGTAATAAGTATATCTAAGTACCTAATCACTAAAGAAGTTAATGAGTGACGGGTCGAAGGAAGGACGAAGTATTTTGATAATACACACATTGCTATTCATGGCATTTTTAGGTATTGCCGTAAAACGCGTGAATAATAAATAGGCAAAGTTAAGATTCGGAAAAACAGTTAGGAACACGGAATTCTGACAGAAAATATGCTAAACTATCATTCTGTCAAAGAATCTTTGTGTACCGTTTTAAGAGGGAACCACTGCAGCTGTCCATAGTGCATCCTACGGGGCCGCGGGGGCTTGTCGCGACGGCAATAGTTTCTTCAAATACTTAGTTTTTGGCCCTGACCCCTCTTAAACATTCTTTTCCAAAACCAATAGTTTTTTAATGTAATATTATTTCATTAAAAAAGCAAAATTAAATTTTTTGAAAAAACCCACGACTGTTAAAAATTAATGGAAAAAAGGATAAAATAACATAAAACACCCACCTTAAAAAACCCAAGAATGTCCGTCGGGGGCTGACATTAAATGAACTAGTTTTGCAATGTTCAGCTCCCGACGGACATTCTTGGGTTTTTTTAAGGTGGGTGTTTTATGTTATTTTATCCTTTTTTCCATTAATTTTTAACAGTCGTGGGTTTTTTTCAACTTTGATTTGCACAAAAAATGTTTGCTGCAGCGCCCCCTGGTGAGTTGTCACCGTAACACCTATCTAAGAACATGCACCAATCAAACCCGAACCCATAACTGAAAACTGCATCAAAATCGGACTTGTAGTTTTGAAGAAAAATGGCAACATGTATTTGCACAAACACAAACAAACAACCTCTCACCATACCGTCTCCGTTCCGTCGTGGGTAATAATATAAACCGAGTTGAAAATGGTACAGACAAAGTCACCAATAGAATAATGTAAGTAATTATTTTGGTAGACAAAAACTCATTCATAATAAGTAAAAATTAAATATCTCTACAATAACAAAATCACCCGAGACGCGTCCAGACTTCCGGCGTAATTAAAATTCTTATCAGTATGAAACAAGACAGTGTTATGACTATTTTTGTAACAGTTTTTATTTTGTAACAATAATATGACGTGACGACCATTGACCTCTGAATTTCACAATTTTTTATCTACTCTGTGTTACTTTCTTGGAGTTGTGTAAAATTGATAATTGTTATGATAGTTTGTTATATTACATTACTGGTAAATTGAAAGAATTTAGTATATTATTGTCTCAAAGTTTTGTGGCCTGTGTTTTTTAGTTTTTTTGGTGTGAAATATCATCTAATGACTCCTCCCGCTCTGGGCAGAGTGGTAGGGAGTGTCAGACTTCTACTGACTAAAAACCACCCATGTTCCTTCTTAGCCCTTTGTCTCGAGGCCGCGGTATCTCTTTCAAACAACCTGCAGCTCCGACGGGGAATAAGCTCACCCTCTGTTAGGGATTATCCTCATCGCGAGTGCTGCCAAAAGCTGTTGTTGCTGCTGCTCTGGTACTTAGCATTCCCGCTCTGTTTCTTGCTCCAGCAATGACGGTTCTGACCGACAGAAAAGAATAAGGGCTTGGAGAAATGTGATTCCGTGCAGCCTTTAATTTCTCCTAACTTTTATTAAACTATCGATTCATCAGAATCTTTCGATCAAATCAAAGTCAATCCTCGCTTTGTAATTACATAGTTTTCGTGCTCCAAAATTGTTTTATTGTTTGGCTTCAACTAAATACATAATTCTATGTTTTTGTTTTAGTTAAAATCTGTAGATTATGAAAAGTCTGAAATGATTTTAGGTAGGTTTCATACCTAAAGTACCTCTATTATATTATCTTTTTAACAACACTTGTCAATGTATGGTGTGTGAATCTACTCACACGTTTTTATATTCATGAATTAGTAATAAAAAGGATAAAATTACTTCGTTTTTGTTTATTGCAGTAATTAAGTATGAGAAACATAATTTTAAATAGCTGTTTATAAAAAGTAGGTACAGTCACGTAAAAAAAAATCTGGTGAAATAACGGTTAAATTGTATCTGTAAAAAAGATCTATTTCGTAAAACTATAGCTTCCAAAATGCATCATTCGTAAAAACGTAAAACGTAACAGACCTTCAAAAAATCACCTAAAAAAGTTGTTTTGTGTTAACATAATGATTCTCGTGATACCACAGATTTTATTGAGTCCTGTCGCGTACATAAAATAAAAAGCCTATTACACACATATTTTTACTTTTTATTACATACTTTACCTACAGTGCCTACTTTATCTTTTCTGAAAAACATTTTTAAACTAAGAATGAAACTCGTTATGTAATGGATGGTCACCCATCCACAGACTAACCTTGTCAAGCGTGACTTAACCTGAGAATTGATCCGAGTGGCAGTTAGTACCTATCTAGCCACATGTTCCTCAGCAAATAGTCAGCTTCTACCGAAACTAACTAAAAACAATGACTTTTACTATTCCATCTTACAAAATTAATATGCCTACTAGGCATAGTAGGCATATTAATTATATATTAAAATAATTTTGTATTAGGTACTTAGTTATTACATGTCTATAAAAAAACATAAAATTATTTTTCACGAAGACTTTTATAATAGCAAAGGTTATCATTACAGCCAGGCTATTGTTTCCGTTAGGTACGTTTTTTTTTTCATAGAAGAGGCTGATTTTTTTTTTCATTCTATGAGAAGTACTCTTATCTATGCCGTCATTGTTTTTGGTTAGGGACAATTTGCACTTATTTCGCATCCGGGTTAACAAACTCTATGAGTGGTATGATGTCAAAAATAGTATTTATTCAGTCTAAAAGTCAAAAGGAATTACGAATTTCTTAATATGGTTTTTGATCGTATGACTTTGGTATGACTTATCGTCGTCCAAAAACATTAATTGCTTAATATTTTTTAACTTATGACCAAAGTGCTAATCAGCTTCTAAAATCTATCCATAGGCAATGAATTCTTTAAAATGTTTAGTCTCGAAGGATTATAGAAAAGTTCTCTGGCAGACACTTTACTTGCGATAACAACTTGGACTTTTCTTGGGCTAAAATCTGGTACCTATAGTTTGTAAACATCGATAGAAGACCTCAGAGAAGAAGAATCGCTGATAAGGCTCTTAAGTAAGCGCCATGATTAGAAGATTCAATCATTATTGAATATTCATTCATTTAATGTTGATTCAACGGTGATTTTTCACAGAGCAACTGCTCATCGAAAATACATTCATAAAACCACTCGTTTATTATTCAACGAACATGTATAATATTACAATAACGATTTATCAATAACGCAATAAAAACGGTAATTTAATTCGAATTGCATGATTACCAAATCCAAATTAAATTACCATGATCTGATTAAGGTCAAAAAACGTGTTTTTGAAGAAATGATTGCCAAGCGAGTAAAAAAGACAATAAATGTGTATTATGGAGAAAATCAGACGAAAAAGACGCTGTACGTGAGAATGAATGATTTTTGATGACGCCGTTTTTCATGAACTACTAAATCTAATCTCACTTCAAAGTTAAAATGTCCTCAAATAAACGATCCAGGATAACGGATTTACATTAAATGTGACTGTCACCTTTGAGGTTCTTCCCAGAGTAGATACATAATGTAGGTTCCTCACTGTGCGTGCTTGTATTTGCTCTTCATGATCGTTGAGCCCCTTCAGATTGATGGTGACTCTTCTTGACGTTGATTCTGACGCCTTCATGTCGTTGATGGTTTCTATCTTCAATGGATATCATTATGCCTGTAATCCGCAAATGATAAAACAGAGCAATAGGCTCTTAGTAGTACACCCATATTTCACTAGTTATGTTTTAGTCCAGGAACAGGGGGTAAGCCTCTTACTATCAACATGACACTAAATAAGCTTGAGACCAAATTCAGTTGCTCGCACAGGGCTGCGGGTTGTTCGCAAGAGACACCGCGGCCTTGACATAAAGGGCTACGAAGGAACATGGGTGGTTTTTAGTCTGTAGAAGTCTGACACTCCCTTTTGCTCTGCCCAAGTGCGGGAGGGGTTATTTGATGATTATCCAACCCCCAAAAAAAAGGTCAAATTCAGACTCCGTGTCTGCTATTCTGAGATAATTCAAGCGAACCTCAATAACACTTTTTCTGACCTAAGAATTGATCCCAGGACCGTTTCCGACCACGAGACAAAAAAAGCAAAATAATTAGTCTATTTGAAGTCTTCCCGCCTTATTAATAAAAATAGTTAAACCTGGTTTAACTTACGCTTGGACGCTTGGTTTATCTCGCATGCCGCTCACTTCAATAATTTTCAAAAGAAAGTGACGGCATGCTATAAGACGGTATAAGTTTATATGCACAACAAATCAAGAAGCAGTCAGCCACTGCGTCACAAACATATCATTGACATCCTTTAAACTGTTTACTAAGATTGACCTTCACTTCTGATCGCGCTGGCGTGCTCGCGTGCACATGACATAGTAAACTGGAGTTTGGACGTGAAAACACGTGCGTGCTCACACTTTGGTATGTTTAGGCATTCGTTTAAAGGTACGGCTTGTAAGGCGACGACAAGCAGCAGTAGCGTTGTGGTTGATAAAAGCAAGCGACAGTGTCGCTGCGGATTTTATTCTGATTCCCATGGTTATCATCATCATCAGCCTATAATGTTCCCACTGCAGAGACTCAGGCCTCCTCTCTAGGAGGGAAATGGGCTACGATCCACCACGCGGGTCCATTGCGGGTTGGTAGATGTCATAAATGTCTTCGAATTTTTTGGTTCTAAAACTATAAAATGTAGCAGACAAGTAATAAGATACAACAGCATTCCTTTAGTTTTTTGCCACTTTAAATACAAGTTTCTTGTTCAATAAAGTAATAAACAAAAACTTAAGAGACGTGTCAATTTATGACGTGTAAGTAATTTCAGCAAAAACACCTTCTTAACCCATTAGGGACTGTGTTTTTGAAATTGAAATTTTGTTGTTTTATGTTTATATTTGAGTTAAGTGATGACCAGATAATACTATTATGACTAAAAAAAAAATTCGGAATCTCCCAATTTTGAGTTTTAGACTGTTGCCATATGACAACGCTAGGTCAAAGGAGGTACAATATTTTGCCGTTTCAAATAAATTGCTTTTGAATTTTTATTGTAATTATTTAGTATATATACATGAAAATACACAGGTAATTACTTGAAATGATAATTTTCAAAACATTTTGTATATAACCGAACGTCACATTTTGAACATAGGTACTCTTCCAATAGTTTTACAGTCAGCTCCAACACATCTGCGTTTCCTATCTACTGATTTTGGAAAGTGATTTGTTCCGTCATATCTAACCCCTTCCAAAACTCTAGACCCACATCTCGAGGTAGATGGTCGACAACCAGATTTAGGAGGGATTCCATACTCTTTCAAATATGTTTGAACTATCTCACGACGAAAATTCAGCTGCGAAATAATCATATGTCATAGGTGCAGAAAATGTAACTGGAGGAAAGTCAGGAAGATCTGATTTCTGTTTCTGTCTACGGTGACCGGAAGCCATCTCGTGGGACCCGACGCCCGGAGCGTCTCCCGCGGCGGCTGGGACGAGAGGTGCTCTCCCACTCACGTTCCGCCACCTCCTTCGCTAGCATCACTGCTTCGCAGAAGGAGGCGACGGCGTCCCATTCCTCCTCGCCCCGGACCATGGCTTGCACCAGGGCCGGGCGCGAGAGGTCGCTGCCGCCGATCGCCGCTACGAGAACTCGGTGGTGCTCTGCTCAAGCGGGGCAGACCTCCACGTGTGCTCCACCGTGTCCTCGCAATGGTAGCATCCGGGCGTTTCCTCCCGCCTGATTCGGTGTAGGTACCTCCTGAAACAACCGTGTCAGGTGAGGACCTGCATCAGAGGGAAGGTGAGGGTGCCGTGGCGGCTCTCCAGCCACTCCTCAAAGAGGGGACTTACCACCACTATCGTGGCATGCCCTTGTAGAAGGTCCTGGATCTGTCAAATGTTCATCAGTTTTGTCGTCGTCGTCTTTTACTTCTGCACAACCAAATTTTCTTTCAAGCCACCTGAATCTTCATTAGCAGAATCCTCATCAGTATTTTTCAGCCACTTCAGGATGCTCAATATATATATTTTGCAAATCATCATCAAGTCCTTGTTCCAATAAATCTGCAATTTCATGTAACTTCAGTCTAAAAAGATAAATAAGCACTTTAGGGAAAAATGTACCTATAACGACCTAGCGTTGCCATATGGCAACATACAAAATAACTTCCGTGACGTCAAAATTGCATAAAAAATTATATACCGTATAGTATTATTGTAAACTTGAGATGTGTCTGAACATTTATTCGACAAATAAAAAACAAAAAACTACGCGAAATCGAAATAAGTAAAACTTACATTTTTTTCTGCTCGATTTCTGCGAAATTTCTGATAACCAACAAATGAATCAACCACTACCCACCAATTTAAAAACGAAATGACCAAAAATCGTTTCTTATCTGTGACTTGGATATCTAACTTTATAATATCATTAAAACAAAATTGCTGGGGTTGTTAGTTTTTGATATATGATCTGTAAATTAAATCGACCACTCACGTTGCCATATGGCAACGCTAGTCTCTAATGGGTTAATATTATTAGCAAAATATTCGCTATTCATCTTAGGTCTAAAGTTAAGCTTCAGATTATAGATTCGAGTATCGGCATCTATTATGCTAGTCAATGGATCCGATAAATCATAATCCTAGTTCTCTTATTACCGGCATAATTTTAATATTGATTAATCATTTACAGCATAAAAAAGACCGGTCTCACGCGCATTTAAATCCAAACATTAAATTGGCTCTTATGCAAGATAGGCTCAAAGACATAAGGAAGCAAGAAAAAAATAAAGCTTACATAAGTAGGAAAGTGAAAATACAGGGTGAAAAATCCCTTTCATGAAGCCAAGTCAACCAAGAATTTAACGCATTTTTTTTCAGAGTTCGCATACTTGAGTTTTGGGCCAAATAATATAATATACTAGCTTTTGCCAGCGGCTTCGCCCGCGTGAAAATGACGATTTTCCAAACAAACTTTCATCCCCTATTTAACTACCTTGAGGGTTGAATTTCGAAAAACCCTTCCTTAATCCTTGTCTACATTATAAAGGGAATCTCTGTGCAAAATTTCAGCTTTCTAGGTCTAAGGGTTTGGGCTGGGCGTTGATGAGTCAGTCAGTCAGTCAGTCAGGACTTCTCTTTTTATTTATGTAGATATAGATAGAAAGATAAGGAAACTTGGTCATCGACACGAAGAATGCTTGATTGGCTATAAGTAATTTTAATATTTATAAATAAAAATACCGTGTACACTCAACTATATAGTCCACTGGGTGTATGACGGGCAAAAATAATTTCCCGTAGTACACACAGGTGGACTAGGCAAGTGGATCGCGGCCAATAAACGAAAACTGTACCTTTCGTTTTTTGGAGGACTGATTTTAATGTGTTTTAACTTGGTACGATATAATATAACACCTAGGTTAGGTAAGTATCTTACTAAACAAGACATAAGACGTGTAGAATTTGGAATTGTGAACACAGTTTTTTACCGTCCCTTTTTCCTTAATAGGTACTTTGAGTTTTATGAAAGTAAAGTTATTACATAGGTTTTGTTTATTTTTTAAATGGAAGTCACTAATTTTTGGAAAATAAAATATTTTTTGTGTTTTCAATTCTCGGTTCAGAGACGATCAAACATCATAATTCAACAGCTCGCTTTATATCAGACAATAATTATATCAGACAAGAAAGAATCACCTACTGTTAGTGAAACTACCTATATATTAAAGTTCCCAAAATCATAACTTAGCAGACTAACAATTTCACAGTCTAGCAAACATTTAACATAAAGTACTGTTTTTGCACCTCCTAAAGTTCATCCGGTCAAATGCTAGGAATTTCCGAGTTGCCAGATAAGAATAAACGAACAATATGAAGGTCTTAGTTTAGGGTCAAGTGGCATCATGGTATCTTTATAAAAACTAACGGCAGGCTAACAAAAAGATTCACAGAGTATTGACAAATGAATTGAACAATGTGTGGGTGTTTTATGTTTAAGAAGCGGGTTCGCATCTTTAGCTGTTTCCTTGCGTCAGGTTCTTCAGTTTCTGCGGGTTGTTTGAAAGAGATACCGCGGCCCTGGACACACTCGTATACATAACATAACGCTTGTAATCCCAAGTTAGACTTACGGTCTTACAGGACCACCACCACCACCACGAGTCCACGACCCACGACCCACCCACCCACCAGTACTTTACTTGGGGCGACTACACCTCCACAACACAGTTAGTACTCGTAAATGGTACTACTTTATTTCACTGTGATGCAAAAACAAGTAGGTAATTTCTTACGTTGTTTTTGTGTTACTCAAGGAATTAGAATTCAAGAGAAAATAATAGAGACGTTTAACTTTTTATTAGAATCATGTAATAAGAAGATTTATTGATTATATTATTTCCGGTGTATAACTCCAAATATAACAAAAAAACATAAATCATGTAGGAGATTAACAAAAAAGAAATCAAATATGAATGACAGCATGAATAGAAATACATAAATGAAAAGGTTATGTGTGGTAGGTTATGTTTCTATTGCTAATTTAGATAGCAATGATATGCCTTTATTTGGTTATGAATGGAATCTAAAATCGGAAGTAGTAAAAAATACGGAAGTTTGTTACTGATATCGTTATATTCAATTATTCTTTAATAATGTAAGTAGTAATTTTTTGTACTCCCTCGGTTAATTTAAATGTTATATTAAAAGGTTAATTCAAAAAGTATGAGCTGAATACCAGTATTTTACTGAGGCCAACAGGCGTAAAACGCGAGTTTTATTATGCGTAAAAGTATATGATTCACTGCAGTAAACAAAATCAGAAAAAAAAATGATATTCTTCAGGATATATGCCAGTAGCATAGTGTTGTGAAAACATAATACAACTAACTTTGCTTGATAGAAAAAAATCACGAAGATACCTCTAAAAATTTCTTTTAACAAGTAAAAATCATACTAAATTACGTCATCGTTCTGATTTTTTTTACCAAATAGTTCTAAAAGCAACATAATAAAATCATAGTATCTTACTTTTTTAGTCCAATCAATCGTTTTTTGTAAATCGCAAAATACCACTAATTTCACACTATTCGGCCGCAGCGAAAGACGTAACAACCGCTTTGTAGTGCAAGCTGATTAGAATTTTATTCTAACAGTATTTCAAGCGAAGTTTGAACCACCACAAATGGAGTTGCTAATTTGAGGAATTGAGTCGTCCACAACCTAGTTAGTACTGGGTAATACGATACGCCTTTGTAATTCTGGTTGTCAGTTTTTAAACCATTGACTATCTGTAACAAATGTCAAAGATTTACAAAGGACAGGCAGGCCAACAGCATAACGGACTTTGCGATGTATATAGGAAACTCGGTATCTAATGGGTGGTCACCCATCCATAGATAAACGTAAAAAGCGTGGCTTGACTGGATAGTGCCACCAGAATTTCGAAGAATGGTGACAAGCTCTTGCGAAAGGGCTAAAATGGTTTTAGACACACGCACGACCGTCTTATGTGAAGCTAAATTATGTCTTTATGTCGAAAAACTCCTTTTACATGATGACGTCCATATCCCTTTCTTTTCGATATTTACATAACAAAGCAGTATAACTTTCTAGCACAGAAATTGGGCAAGACATATTAATCTGTTTTCTTCAATATTTAAATTGATATTAAATATAGAAAACCAACAATATTTGACGTCAATATATCCGTTATGACACCCAAATCATTCACATCGAAACGCTAATAAACAAGCATAACTATGACAGCCAATTAAATATACAACTTTAGATAAAATAGGTGAAAAACAGAAAAAAAGTGTAAGAAAAAATTCTACCAATTAATTTGTTAGCATAACTATTCGCAATTAGCAGGTAATTTGACAGGCTTGACGTGACGCGTTTAAACAGAAAAAATTTAAGGTGTGCTAAATCTGCACAAAATAATTTGAGGCATATAACGTCAGGTCTATTTTGTCTGACGTGTGTAGATAATAATAATTATGATACATTGTTTTTGTCAGTCCCTACAAAAAAAAAACTGCTATAAGTTCGCGTTCGTCTCGCGCACCGAGGGCTCCGTATAAACTTGTTGGTATTTTGTAACAAGTTGTGATTGTTTTTCAGATTGCATGTGCTGTTAGACATTGCTTCTTGCCAAATTTCATGATTTTTAAGTCAACGGGAAGTACCCTATAGGTCCCTTGTGAAATCGCAAATTATTTGACATTAAATGATATCATATCTTTTGATCGCTTAAACATAAATGTTTAATTTTTTCATTACTTCATGGGGAAGAAAATCTGCGTTTTTTACATTAACTTCAGATTGATACCTGCATACGTTTCGGAGGAAAAAGGTTTTGGCCGACAACAAAGTCATCCTGTAAAGGTTTCGTTTTTGTCGACTGACGCACAGAACCCAAAAAACACTTTAAACTTTAGTTATTGAAGGTGGGATCTAACTAATCAGCAAATTGACAGTGTAGCAGGCGTTACGCTGGACATACTCGAGATTTAACTATTCATCTTCTCATCATAACATTACACAAAAGGATCACTAATCTATAACCACTATTTGATTTTGTTAGAAACTCGGGGAAAATGTAGCTTCCCATTTATTGGTGAAAGAATTTACGGAATCAGATCAGTAGTGGCGAAGATGACCCCTTTTTTTTTTGGTGGGTGGAAAATCATCGAATAACCCCCCCCCCCCCCCCCCCCCCCCAAGAAGGGGAGTGTCAGACTTCTACTGACTAAAAACCAAACCCATGTTCCTTCTTCGCCCTTGTGTCAGAGCCACAGCCCCGACGGGAGAAGATGACCCCTTACATTCTAACTTACCTCTTGTACAGACACCAGTGTTGAACTACCCGAAACTGTCAAGTTTTCCTTATCAACCTTAAACAATAACGGTAAAGTTGAAAATCTATTAAAGAAATTTGACAGATATTTTGTCATAGCTGGCGTCCCGTCAGGGCTGCGGATTATCGAAAGGGATAACGCGGCCTCGGCACAAGGGCGAAGAAGGAACATGGGTTGGTTTTTAGTCAGTAGAAGTCTGACACTCCCTTCCACCCTGCCCAAGAGCGGGGGGGGGGGGGGTTTATTTGATGATTTTGCACCCACCAAAAAAAAAATGTGCTGGCGGCAAACAGGACTTGTCTCTAAGATGTTTTTTTATCTATAAACTTGTCAGTGACGTCCACCATTCAAATATTCATACGTGCGAATTAATTAAAGTTATGTTTAACGACAATTCGAACATTTATGGCACAGCTTTTTGTCATATTAAATGGACATATTAAAAACACGACAGGTTAAATGTTTTCTTGCCACAAGATTAATAATTTTATGTTTTATTATCACTCATAGAATTCTAAACAAAAGGATTTTTTGGTTCTAAATACTGTTAATTGTATTGTCTGTTTTTACGTACACTTGACCGTACGTTGTTAGTGGTAACATTTTACCTTTGAGCTGACCTAGCGTAGGATGGAGTTTTTATAATAAGAAGGTAGCTTTAGATACCTACCGAAGGGTGTATAATAATCGTACTCAGTACGCACTACGACTAAAGAAAAAGCTGTTACAAACCAGGAAATCTATGGCTTAATATGTCACCGAGTGTACTAACTGGGTTTTGGAGGGCAAGCAGACGGTCATTCCATGAAACTACTGTTATTGCTGCTAAATCCAGCTAGGTACACTGGAAGCTGACTCCAACATAATTGTGAAAAGACAAGACTGATGATGATGAAGAAGCCAGCTTATACTGATGATGTTGGTACCTATGAAGCGGGGCTTACAGTACATACCGTTTCCATTTATAACATAGCTTGCTAATGACTCGAAATATTCTTGTGTCTTTCAACACAAAAGAAAAAACAGTTAACCAACGGTAATTCTCAACTAAACCAAAACAATAACTTCTGGATGTGTAAATTAATTTATTTATGTCAGTAGTGTTTGAAACGATAAATTAGAGAAAACAGAGTTTATGCTCGGGC
The DNA here is from genome assembly GCA_949316265.1 of Diarsia mendica. Classification (NCBI taxonomy): domain Eukaryota; kingdom Metazoa; phylum Arthropoda; class Insecta; order Lepidoptera; family Noctuidae; genus Diarsia; species Diarsia mendica. Next base: position 24,438,673 of record OX438893.1, on the reverse strand, counting down.
AAAAGTAGAAGGAAATACAGAAAAAAAAAACTACAACTAAAGGAAACCAGCATGCCTTAGATCTTTTTTCAACTGTTTTGTGTACTCCTCTGCTGTTATTTTTTAATTAATTTCGTTGCGAGTTGAGAGTTAAATTGTCGGGTTTCACTGACTCGGCGCTTTTCAGGTGGTCGCCACTATTAATTCTGGCTTTCAGGAGTTACAGTAGTTTAGGAATTATCCCATAACAAAAGAATGGCTTAGTCCTTCTGGATTCATCAACCAACACTGGGCCTGGGTCTCTAAGTAAGGAAACCTGTATGCCAACTTCATCATTCGCTTGCCCATATCCCAATTCATTTAGGGTCAGCTGTACTGCATATCTTCTTCTACTTTCTCTATTTCTCTATCTGCTGTGTCTCAGCAGTGGGAACGTTGATTACTCTTATACTAAACTAACCCCAATCTTCCCTTGTCCACAGTACACAGACATGCGAGAAGGTTCATTCCTCTACAACATGTGGGAGAACCCCACGTATGAGATGCTGTCGGAGATGTGGGTGTACAACTATACCAACGTGCAGGAGTATCTCTCTGATGCTGAGAAGGTCCTCAGGGTTAAGGAGGTCGGGCCGTTTATGTTTACGTAAGTATCTACTTTTTTATTTGAACTTTGGAGAACCGACGCAGGCAGGGAGTTCCACTCTTTGGATGTGCGCATAAAATAAAAGATGTCGCGAATCGCTTTGTGCGAATGTATGGAACATCGACAAGGCATGGGTGATAGCCTGCATGGCAGTACGTCTAGTCTCCCGATGGAAGAAGGGAGATGGTTGAATCAGCTCGTGGAGCTCTTGTGCACACTCTCCGAAGTACAGTCTCTAGCAATCGAGTACATTTGGCTTTTTAAACTTACATTAGGAATCATGTATTTTGGTTTGTGTGGAGGTGGCAAGTTTTGAGCATCTTGTATGATTTAAGACTTCATTGGTCTAGTAGACGAAACAACGACTGCTGAGCTTTAGGTTCTGGGTTCGATTCCCGTGTCGGGCAAAATGTTATTGAGTTTTTTCATCAGGCATTTCTCTGTAGCAGCTACTGAGTCTGGATTTGTGCCCGGTTGATGGCAAAAGGCCCGCCCTTTATAACATGGGACTTAAACTTAGCTGACAAAATCTGGGTGTACTATTAGGTACACCATAGTACACCTCTTAACTCTTCTCCGCTTGATTATAGAACAGCCACACGATAAGGAAGATTATAAAAAGGCTCAAGCCCGCGATGCTGTGCCAGTAGTTTTAAACCAGCCCCTAATTAATTTAACCCAGATCCAGCCTGTCCCCTTGCTGCCCTCTACCAGTGACGTCCTAAGCCGAGGTCCGTACCCCACAGGGGGTGCCCTTAGCGATTAGTCACTTAGTATATAAGTTATTTGCCCCTGGCTGGAGGCCTTAGACTCAAGGCATCCACAGGGAATTGTCCGGTTAAGCAGAAGCCAGTCTCCTAGACTGAACTGCGAGATGCCATTTCGAAAAAAAAAAAAAAAAAATCTGCACAATTGAAAGCTTCTTCACTAAGCAGTTTATTGTTAATTAGTAAATAAAAACACGTCATTTAAAATAAAGATATATCGATATTATCTTTAATCAAAATATAATCTTCACTCCCGAATAACAGAGCACGTGCATGCCCTTTGCCTTGACATAATCAGTCCTATTCACATAGATACATAGTCACAAATTGTTTGACTGATTACACGCCACTTCCCTGTTGATTTTATCCATTAATATTAGTAAATATTCTGTGAAAACAACGCATAGTTTATGTACTGAGTTTGTTGATTGACTCACCACATTTTCCTTGTAAGGTTGTGGTTTTATGTAACAGATTCATTAAAGTAAGCACCATTATCATAATTAAATTACAGAGGTTGAAATTAATTTTGGACTTTGTCCGCGTGAATGATTTTCCAATTTGATTGGCTAAGCAATTTATTCCGTTAAAAAAATGCCAGAGGCCGTATTCAGCTCAAAAAATTACAACTAAGTACCTTTGTATTACCGGGTGCCTGGATATGTAAACCTGTAACAAGTGGCTCGCCACCTGTTACATACAACTTACATTTTGTACTACGGTACATGAGTAAGAGTTACCGCGGCTCTAGATTGCAAAGAGGATCAGAAAGAACACGGATAGGTTGTCAGTAAAAGTCTCACACTCCCTTTTGCTCCACCCAGAGCGGGGGAGTCATTTGAGGATTTACCAGCCAAAGGCATGATGTTAATTATGTTATTTTATTAAGCTAAAGTTTTATAACCGTGGAAGTAGACCCCCCTGTTTGAATTTGTATTGTAGAATAAACAGTTACCTCGGTAGCATTGTTTGCTATCAAGTCAAGTAGTATGATAGATAACAGTCTTAGGGATTACCCGTCTACATACGGCCTTTACCAGCCCCGCTAAATATTTACCCAGTAAGGCCGTGATTCAAATTGTGTTGCAAGTTTTCGCTGAATCACAAGTTCCACATCCTTTTTATGTCTTTTGCGGTAAGCAGCATAGTCAACATTAGCTCATCACGCTTGTTTATTAACGGAACGTGTTTCAAATATCACGATTTTTGCACAAACTTTGCTACTTTGCTTAGGTTAAGTCGTTATCCTTGTTTTGCTGAAACTTGGGTAGAATTACAAGCAGTTGTTACGTTAGGAGTAAGGTGTTACCAATCGTGACAGTGTGTGTTGTTTGGTCATTGTTTATACACCTCAGGAGTGCCGTTCTAAAGTAGGATCATATCTTTACAAACGTTAGGTTACTAAAGTTATAAAAGTTGGGATACTAAGGTTAGAACTAACTTTATAACTACCATACCTGGATATTTATATAGTAACTAGAACTGTAACTAAGCTAGGCCAATGCTTGACCGAAAGCTAAATTGTAACGTTATACCACGCCTGGACTCTCCCGAAAGGCTAGGCAGAAGGCTTACCTTATAGAAAATTAAAGAAAGAAGAAGTGCCATTCTATAGGCATCTGAATCATGACACTTTGTTTTATAGAAAGTCCTGTGGCCAAAATGTACACGGGCGAACCCGCGACATGCAGCGTGGTATCCAATCACTCAGCCACTTTTTTTTATTATTATTTATATAATAGGGCTTACTCTTGACCTCAATCTTGCCCTAAGGGCAGAGATGAGGTCGACGATGGAACGAGCTTACCCAGAAGAAGCCTATTTACTTGCTACTTAAATAGTATAATTTTTTTTTTTTTTTGTTATGTTTGTTATTCCACTCCTTGGCTGTACGAATAATGAAAGACTTAGCAAAACGCTTCGTACGAATGTAAACTGCGCCTACCATTATGCGTTTACTCTTCAAAAACATTGTTGATTAACACATAAACCTTTTATTTCCAGAGAAATGCGAACGAACGAGAACATACGGATAGACAAGGAGCGAGGCGTGATGACGATGAACCCGAAGCTGAACCTGAAGTTCCTGCCAGAACAGTCCGTCGCAGATCTCCACAATGTTTCTATCAAGATACCGAATATAGCGCTTATTGTAAGTACCACCATAATCTTTTGCAAAAGAAGACGAGGAAGAAGTTTATACAATAGACTAGCGACCCGCCCCGGCTTCGCACGGGTGCAAATGGATGTTATTATACATATAAACCTTCCTCTTGAATCACTCTATCTATTTAAAAAAACCGAATCAAAATCCGTTGCGTAGTTTTAAAGATTTAAGCATACAAAGGGACATAGGGACAGAGAAAGCGACTTTATTTTATACTACGAGTATGTAGTTAGTGATTAAACATAATTTTAGGGTTGCTTTTGATCTAGTTAGTGCAAAGGCTACTGCTGAACATGTTTGGGTTTCAGAATCAGGTATACTATTAACCCAAAATCACAAAACGTAAAACAACCGAGGTCTGTAAGGTCGTGGGTTTGATTCCCAAGTTGGGAAAAGTGTTAGTCTGCGGGGCTCCGGGTCGCGGGGCGGCGGTTGCACGTTGCGGCGTGCATTCGTGGTTCCGTGATTCGGGGTCTAATAATGGGGGATAATTTTAGAGTCTGGGAATACATCCCAGACTCTAAAAAAAAAGTGCATGGAGGGTCAAAAGTGTTCGAACGTAAGTGAACTCGGTACGAGTACATGGACTTACACGTGTATCCAAAATCGCGAGCTCTTAGGATCTCTTGGGTTCATAAAACGTTATTGCATTACGTTAATCTTTAGATCAAGTTATAAACCGTCCTAACTTGTTATACGGGACAACTTCAAGTAGTTCAAGGTCGAGATAGTAAATTAAATTGCCTAAAGCCATAACTATAAATCTTGAAAAATACAAATGTTAAAAAAAACCTGTCCATCATAATTTAATATAGATTTTATCCTTATCTTACATCTCTGAGATAATCTGATTTTAGGAATTAATATTCGAATAAATAATAATATAAAAAAACCTGCAAAACGGACCAACTATAATTCTATAAGACATTCATATGGATGCCAATTATTATGTCAAAATCAAAATATTTTATTTCACATAGGCTTCATGGGCACTTGTGACCAGAAGTTATTAAGCTCTTAGGTAGCTTACAAGATGTACCTGGTGTGCCGTGTCGAACGTGCGAAAAGCGTTCGTGTTCCACGCCCACCTCAAAGAGATGTCAGCAACTTTTCAGGTGCAAGGGCCGACGCTTGTCTGCGGGTTGCTCAAAAGAGATACCGCGACCCCGGATACAAAGGGCTAAGAAGGAACATGGGTGGTTTTTAGTCAGTAGAATTTTGACACTCCCTACCGCTCTTCCCTGAGCGGGAAGAGTCGTTTGGTGATTTCCCACCTTCCAAAAAAGGTGTCACTGGTGTACATCAAGGCGGACCCTTCATATAGCCGACAATCAAGCATTCTGTGCATGAAACAAAGTAAACTCTACGATAATCTTGCTGACAAACGAGATTTTCCTGGTGCTAAATCACGTTTCACGGTGGACTTAAAAAAAACGCACTCAAGAAGACCATTCGATCTGCCGGTGGCTTAAAAATGTTGTCAAGTTAATATGCATTAATATTCAGAATAGCCTCTTAAACTCATAAAATCAGACGTCACTCAAACTTAACCGTCACGCGTCGTCGGGTTACCACACTTTGTAACTTACATAACATAATATTATACTTAGATGACAAAACCAGATTTGAAGCCATGAACCTCTCATTCCACTGCCAATGTCACGGTTAGTGGACTATGAATGAAATTTAACTGTTACCTAACTAACTTGCGATTGCTCTGCTTTGCATGGTAAATCAAAATAAACAGATGTGTGTCAAGAATATCAATGTAGATAGATTTTCCGCTATCTTTCATCTAAATAATTTTTAAAGTTTAAAAGAAATAGGCGGCCAGACGGAGAGACACAAAAAGCGAAGATAGAACACGTTTTGATTCCCTACTGTCGCACAAATATTTTTGAACTAGCTTTTGCTAGCGGCTTCGCCCGTGTGGAAATGATGATTTTCCATACAAATTTTCATCCCCTATTTAACTCCCTTAGGGGTTGAATTTTGAAAAATCCTTCCTTATTCCTTGTCTACATTATAAAGGGACGTCGACGTCTGTGCAAAATTTCAGCTTTCTAGGTCCAAGGGTTTGGGCTGGGCGTTGATGAGTCAGTCAGTCAGTCAAGATCTTTATTTATTAGATAATGTTATTTGACTGTCAAGGTTAACTAGCAACGGTTCATTGATATTGATTTTGGTGTTTCCAAAATAACTGGGTTTTCTAGCTACAGTTGTGGGGTATAAAACCATTTGATAATGAGCTTGAATTATTAGCTATCGAAATTAAAAATACATCATGGATTTTCCCTTTTAAAGCACTCTTCTTCTCTACAAAATCTGGACTTGTGCCGTGTATTATACACAGAGGTAATGTCAAACATGACGCAATTGTGAGCCCCTTTGTCTGGTCTATCTGTATGTGTAATACAGGATATTTTCTATGATCTATCTACACAAATCTATCTACACTACCCCTTTGCGAAAAAAAGGCTCTATTACATGTTTCTCATCACTTCCAATATTCTTTTCCAGGCCATGAGTACCTTAGCTGCCGACAAGCTGGGCTACTTCGCAAACGCAGGAGCTTACTACTCCATGTCAGCCTTGGGGTCTAAACTCTTCAAGGACATGACTGTGTACGACATGTTCTGGGGTTACGACGACCCCATCGTGTCGATTGCGAACACCTTGTTGCCAGGCTGGATTGACTTCAAGAAGATTGGACTGCTTGATCGGGTTAGTATTATAGGATTAAGAGGGCCTGTAACAAATGTTTCCATCGCTTTTAAACCGTTTCTTACTTCTATAACAATGGGATTAAAGTTAGTCTTCCCGCAGTTTATTTAAAGAAAAGAAAGAAAGAAAAAATATTTATTTGGGACAAGCACAGGAATATATATATAATAATAATATATTTCAGTCTTATACAATTTTCCTGACACCTTTAAAGTATGAAAAAATTTAATTATAATAAATTCACGGTATTGGAATGATAACCTAGTTTCGTACAAAGTTACAGCTTTTATAAAATGACCTACGCGTCTGGCATTAAGGGGGTTATTATTATTAATTGTCCAGGTTTTGAGGTCCGTTTAAAATTGTTTAAAATGTCAATTTCTTATGTTGTACCTATTAATGGTTTAGAAGTATTTTGAGTCTCAATGCTCAAATGACAAAATACTGGAACAACTTTTAACAGAAAAATATTCACTTAGGAAACGGATATTTTGCACCTACATTCATTAATATTTAAAACCAAAACTGCCTTTGTCAACGGTACCATAAGTGTCTACTAGATATCTCAGACCACACTTTTTTGTAAAAAATCATTATTGCTGTTGTTATTTGAAGATAATGTCAAATATTAGCAGGAAATCCCAAAATAGTAAAATAGCCGACAAATATGATTACATAAATAAGATAATACTGTGCTAGAATCTTCTCAGTTCTAACTGTGACGTGCTTTTTACAGTTCTATCAGCAAAAGAACGAGTCATCGGAGGTGGAACTCCGGGACCGCAGCAGAAGATACTCCTTGAACTCTTGGGACAATGTCACCGGTCTTCTGGAGCAAGGCTTTACAGACTTAGAATCTAGGTAAGCTATAGATTTTTTATACCAAGAGTCAGATATTAAATCGTACCATATATCTTCATGGTCTTTAATAAATATTCTTCCTTTCCAGCACACCATGCAACAGAATCAAGGGATCCTTCGAAGGCCTCATGCTGTCCCCCAACTACGAAAAAGGTCGCAACATCACGATCTTCAGGAAGCAGGCTTGCAGGAACTACCCTTTTAGCTATGTTAGGGAGGCGAAAAGTGATCAAGGACTTAATTCTTATATGTAAGTCTTACCTTTGTTAATTTCCGTGTATTGGAAAGCATTTTAAGCTGTTGGAACCAGCTCCATGTAAATTACTGGTATTAAGAGGCAGATGATGATGGCCTTTGTTAATTTCTTTTATCAACCAAAATTAACTACCCTCAAACTTTTTTAATGTGTTAGAGTTTTGGTTTCATGTTCTTGATTTGGGTTTTGGTTTTGGATAGATGTTCTTGATTCTAAAATTAAATGATGTAAACGTTATGTTACAAACTCTGGTTTGCCTATAGCTTTCTTTGAATGCATTTTCAGTAAAAGCTTTAGATTACTACATACCTGGTTAGTCAGGTGCATTGTAACAAGATAACCTCTTGTGCTAACGAAATCATTATAAATAATCTCCAGTAATTCAATCTATGAACGTCTCTCATCTGTATCTTCTCATTCTGCTCCAGGTTCTCAATGGACAGCACAGCGTTCAGCAGCACCTCTCCCTTCGCCTGCAATTGTAGCAATGAATGTCCTCCCGAAGGATTCGTTGATGTCAGCAACTGTTACTATGGTCAGTACAATAGAATCTTCTTCTATTTAATCTACTTGAACTTATCTGTTAAACTAATAAAGTCAACAAGTGGTATTTGACTACTTCATTCCGTTCATTGGTCACAGTCATTTGCTATTGCTGTGCATCAGCTTCTGGGTTCGAATTTCTCTTCGGGCTATATGTGATTCGAATTTTGCATCTGGCATTTATCAGTATCAGCACAGAGTCAGATCGCCCTCTGTCATATGGGACTTGAACATAACTAGGAAAATTTGACTGTACTGGGGCATTTACATCGCGGCTAAACTATCATGTTATGTTATGATTAACAAAAGTTAAACTCCTGAAATTACATTCATACTTTTTTTATTAGCTAGTAGCCAAAACTTGACTTTTCAAATAATTTCCAGGTTTCCCAATATCCCTATCAAAACCACATTTCATGGACACGGATCCCGTTCAGCAGGCACACTTTGAGGGGATGGTACCTGATCGTGTGAGGCATACGTCACATTTTGAATTGGAACCTGTAAGTAGCACCACCAATATTTTTATGGCAATAAAATAAAAACTAAAAAAGGTGATGAATGGAGGAGGGATGATATGTTATGAATAGAGGTGATGAAGCGTAATACAGAAGTATGGAATGAGAAAACCCCAATTAAATTGAGATAAAGGCTGAATCGTCCAATGTTAACTATACATGAACTGAAATGCTTTAAATGTTACCTACACAGATTATCATTTCCCTCACAGTTGGATCAATCTCCGTTCCTCAAACGCTAACTTTACTATTTGATATTAATTATTCACAGGTTGTTGGAGCTCCACTAAGTTTTTCAATTAAGATCCAGATCAATCTTGCCGTGAGGATGTCTACAGGAAACCCTATCACTGAACCACTAAAGGACAAGGTCTTGCCGCTCATGTGGTTTTCAATGGTGAGTTATTTCATGATCAATCTGCAGTATAGGGTCATTTTACCACACTGCTCTGCTATAGATATTCTTTGTAACCAACGATTAATGGGTCACTATGATTTAAGCCTGAATTATTCAGGACGTTCAAGATACAGTAATTTCTTAAAATCTGTTGGTCACGATTTATAGAATGTGGTAGTTGCTTCCATACTTTTCAGTTTTGTGAGGATCAAGTTATAGCATAAAATATAAAAAAAAATGCAAAAACACGGTAAATCAAACGATGATTTACGACTGTAAGACACCATTTTCTCACTGCTGAGGCCGTCATAAGGCGACGATAGCTTTCTTCCCTTTAGGATTGGTTTAGTATAGCAGCTGGTCTCGCTAACTTCTACGGCGAGTTCGAAAAATCACTAATCAATGCCTTCTCTTCCAGTACTGCCCATCACCACCCGCAGACGTAGTAACCATGCTGCGTGTCCGCCTGATCTACGCTCCTCCATTGGTCATCACCCTCGAAGTCGTACTCTTCGTCATAGGCCTGGTGCTTTCAGCCCAAGGCCTTCACAGGATCTGGAAGCCGAAGTACAAGATCATCCCACCAAAGGGAATCCCCACTCCTATTATTAGGAGGAAAAGTGGAGAAAGAAGGAGAAGCAGTGTGATCCTGAATATGGCAGAAAATATAGCATTCAGTTTCAAAGATGAGAATGAGGATCTGGCTAAAGAAGCAGTTTCTCTCCTGGCTAATATTGAAGAGGATAGTGATTTTGTAGACTTGATTGTTAGTTCTGATAATGAATAAGAAGATAATGCCGTAGTAGCCGAAGATTTTGCTCAATTTAATTTTGTAGGAGTGAAAAGTGAGTTGTTTCGACGAGTCTTGCCTTGTTGAAAAGGTTTGAAGTGAAAAACAATAAACAATTGGATGTAATAGGATTTGACGATGCTCAAGATAATAATTTATGTACTCTTTTAATACTATTCCTAGTTTTCCACCTTTTGTTTTATAGACCGAGATTTGCTAGGTGTTTTTAATATGCCAACTAAAAATTACCCTCCTTTCTGACTGAATCTTTGGTCAAGTGACACCAACAAAAATTTCGAAATTTTCGGTGAATTTTGTACACCTTTTTGCGAAAATTAGCAGATATTGCACATTTTTTTTTTTGTCAGAAAACACAGTTAATATGTTACGGGTAACACAAAAGCATCAACATTGGCGGCTATATTATGTAATCCTGATAATGACCGGGTAATGTGACAATATTTATGTTTTGCCATTATTTTAAGTACTAATACGTTGTAGACTCCGCTGGCGGTTTCACTCTTAATGTAGATAAGTAGATTATCAATCAATTGCTTAATTAGTCATGAAATCAGATCCATGACAATTATATACAATAATATTAGGTTTTACTACCCATCAAAGAAAAAAGTAACATGTACAGTCACCAGTAAAATTGCATGGACAAGAGAGAAATGACCTCAACTAACGTAACCTAGTTATCGACTAATAAACGTTCACAGGAAAATGGACACTAAAGTGCACATGCAATTTTGCAGGTGACTGTAGCTAGTACAGACGGTGTCACATCAAGCTAAACGTTTCCTATATAACATGGCTTCGCTTTTTATAGAATTTTCGTAGAATGAGAGATCTGCATCAACTGGTTTTGTAAAGCTTGATTGGTCGTCGTGTCACGGACCTTTAAGTTTTGGTAGCATGTTGCATGAAAATAATCGCATAAACACATCATTATTTGGTTCATGGATGGGATTCTGGTACACTTTGCATCCAGATGTAGTTTAATTGGGAATAAACCCAATTGTTGTTATTTAGAATTGCTCAATATTAATTAGTTTAGGAGTTAGTAAGGTGTGAGGTTATCTTATTATTATACGTTATATAATAGTTGTCTACTGCGACAACTTTTGCCTTCTAGACGTAATTAGCATAATATTAATTTACGTTCCTAGTAATGGCCATTGGAGGTACCATTATTATTGTTTATGTAATTATGTACCCACCCAATTATTATTAATGAATGCTTAAATGTAATATCACTTTGACATTATGTGGATTAGATAATTTAGTGTCAATTTTGATAAGAAGGCATTCCATTGGCAACAAACACACCTCTCTTGTAATCCGGCTCGAAGGACACGGAAATACTTCAGGGTAAAATTCTGAAATTTTCTTCCTTCGATACAAGTGGATAAAAAATTATCACTTAGTTAAAATTCAAGTTAGACCTTACGGATCAGGTAACTAGGGTGTTGTCTCGAAGTGCATGAAAGAATTTAAGGTATTTAAACAATATATTTTTATACAATAAGTGAGAGGAGGCAATAAACATGATTTTTGTATTATGACAATAATATAACTAGTTATTTAAAAACAGTAATCCAGTTTTCAGGATTCCAGTATTAATGATTTCACTGAAAATTCCACCATTTTCTCAGTTTATAATCCAGTTTTGTATTGTACCAGTTGTAAGGGACCAAGATATTTTTAGTAATTGTGATATTAATTTTAGTTCTAATTTTAAGTTATTTGTAAATAAATTGTAAATAGTAGTTTAATAGACTGATGGTGAATGTTTTGATAATTAAATAAAGTCTTTTCAAGAATTTATATCGTTTCTTTATTTTATAGTTTAACCTTTTTATAATAAAATATTAATAAATTAACAAAAATATAATTTAACATTGTACAGAAACTGGTATCGCAGTAAATATACATATTACTCTAGTAATATCAATACAACTTATAATTAAAATTATTCTTTAAAACAACATTTAAAAACTACGAAGGCAAATAAGAAATTTAAAAATGGTTGCCCATTGGCTACATCTCTGCTGCTAATTTCGAATTAAGAGTCGCCTAAAGAAATGCCAGAATAAATGCACGCTATAAAGTTTTCAACTTTCTGTGCTTATCCTAGTGTATACAATCCAATAGTGTATTTTTATTCACGGGTTACTTAGTGCGCGTGAAATTTAGCATAACCAAAGAATGCTACACCTATAAAAATATGTAAAAATACTAAATAAATACTTTATTTATTGAATTTTGTTAAGAATACAATTTTATACTAATTAAATCACAGTTATTTTGAGTGGTAATGGGATGAAATACTTAACTACATCACTAATTCTAAATAATAATTTAATTACTTAAAGTTAAGTAGCAAAGGCAGTCATAGGTCGCGTTCTAAACAAAGCGATCATCGCATGAACACGCGACCTTTCACGTTCATTTTGCAGATTCACGATTCTGCGACCGACATGATGATCGCATATTCGCGCGATTGATTGTTTTGATTAGAGCACGGGTGATCAGGAGGAGAATTCTAAATACATATTTCGACTGGTACAACTTGTGAGTATTTTGTCAATATATCGGTAACTACAAACGAAATACTGTTACTTATCAATACTTATTATTAATACAATATTTCATCTTAAATATTTTAATTTAATTATTATTGTAATAAATCGGAGACTAGATGGTATATTTACAAATTGGTAATCATTATAAATTAATAATACAAATTAGCTTGATCGTTGATAATAATAGTTAATCCACACATAAATAAAAATATTCTAAATCAGTGGAATCCATTCGGGATAAACCAATGACATCTGGTATAATCTAGGAATAAGTAGCTATACTTCATCAATATAAATCAATTTTCCATAGTCATAGAATATCATGAAGTAATTTTTGTTGCTGTCAGGAACATCATACTAAAGATGCAATTTTAGTAAATAGTTACAAATTCCGTTATGTATTGCAAATTCTATTGTCAGTAGCAACTTTATGAATGGTCTAGTTAACCCAATGTAGTCATGACAAGACAAGACTAAATTAAACTTTTGTCAGTAGCCACACGGTAGTATTTTGAAATGCTAAGTAGAACAATTTATAGGACCTCGAGGTGCATGACTGACCTCTTAGAACGTTCAGCCAGTAGAATGTATACTTAAAGTCTAAAATTCACATCACCATAGCCAAACAGTTCATTTCAATTGACTTCGATGTCGAATCTTCTACGATAGTCGTATCAGAACCCATAGACCAGGTACGAGACAAGCGTCAATCGCTTACAAAGCATTCGTATTGCCACAGCTACTATCAATAGAATTATATTGGCGTAGGTCAATATTCTTCTTCTTCTTTTTATCAATTCATACTATTCGGCATTTCTCTTATCTTTTCTGCCACTTCTCCGGGATTTCCACAGTTCTCATCAAGCAGGCTATCAGTTAATTTTCTTCCATACCCCGAATACTAGCTAGCATAAACATGTGCGTATATCCAGGACACGTAGTGGGCCACATTCGTATACACGTCAGGAACACCGCGTCGTGCACATCCGGAGCCGAAGGACGTCAGGCCTCGGAGTTCCCAGCGACCCCCTGAACGGCACTGAAGTGGACCCCCGCTGTCACCCTGGAACATAAGGAGGATCAGTTATTAATACAGTAGAATGGGTTATAGGGGGAAATTGTCTGAAAGATTTAGAGTCATCATTTCGCACTACTTCACACTCGCCTTCTATATTTGTGGCAATAGGTACCTAATCATCAAGATTGGCCGTGATGGAAACAATGTAGTCAAATTAAATAATGAAAAATAATATAACGCATTTCACTAATCAGGACTGGTTGTCAGACTTTCAGACCACTGTCACCTGTAACGACTGTCAAAGCTTCATACTTGAAATACCATCGCAGGAAGAAACCACAAATAGATTCTAACTAATAGATGTGAACGTGACTCAATCATTATTGTTAAATAAAAATGGTGGAAAAAGGTGTGAGTAACAAAAAGTTTTAGGTATCATTCATGAAAAAGGCGTAGAATCTAAATGAACAACTGTTGTAAATCTGAAATAGTTATTTCTGAGTTCAATTAATAGAATTAATGCTAAAGGTTATGCCATTTTCAGTTCTTTGATAAACTCTCCTTTTAACTCATCCATTACCATTTTTGGCTGTTAACAGACTTCGAATTTATCATAATACTTATATATTTTTCTACCATTCTTCTTCTATACCATTGACACTGGATTGACATCAGAATTCCCACTTCTACCATCGAACTCACGAGCTAGCAATCAGTCACAACTGAACTATAATTGCCAGCCAATATTGCCTGATATAATATTCTCTGATGAGAGAAAGTCAAGAATGAACTTTCCAATGTGAAGCCGATGTCACGAAAATTAATAAGAACTGTATTAAATTGTAACAAGTCAACAAATCAGCCTTATCTGTCTAATGATCAGTTGTTACTGACAGTTTGGTATGGCATGTCAAAGTTGGTGTACCGGTTAAAAGTTGCCTGTGAATAATAGTCTCTGTGCAGCGATAAAAAAGTAAAAATCTAAAACCCGACTACGACAAAAAAACGACGCTGAAAAAGTATGAAACCAGATTTTCAGGATAGAACAAAAAGAAAAGCCGTAGTCACACGGTATTAAAGTGTTCAGGTTGGTACCTTTATCGTGTGATTATGGCTTTTCTTTTTGTTCTATCCTGAAAATCTGGTTTCATACTTTTTCAGCGTCGTTTTTTTGTCGTAGTCGGGTTTTAGTTTTTTACTTTTTTGAAAATCTTGTTTCATACTTTTTGTGACACGTCACGTAGCCTATGTTCAGCGGAAAATTAAGACTAGAACCGTCTTAATTTTCCGCTGAACGATACCTCATATGTCGAGTTCCGATAAGTAGATTATAAGCTATGAACAGATGAAGATACTCACATACATACATACATAGGTACATAGCCAGTCAAAATCATAACCCTCCCTTGACTTTGCCGTAGTCGGGTAAAAACTCATTTCCTTTTTTCTATTCAAAATGTTTGAATCTCCGTTAAAGCCATTATCATCATTCATCATCAGGCTTTTGTCCTTATCCTCATTTATTTGGGGTCGGTGCAACGTGGTTGCATGTGTATCTTCTTCCATACTTAGTTTTATTACTCGTCACCTCATCAGACACCTCGAAGGGAGTACTGTTTGAGAAATTAAGAGAGCAAATCGTTTATAATCTGTCCTTTTCCAAGTATGCTATGGTCGGGTTCCACTCTAAGCGCATGCACCTGAAGACCAGTATAAAATAACCTGATGTGATCCCTATAAAAACGGTTTACCCTTGTTTGGTATAACAACGTTTCGTCGAAAATCACTTCGACTAATTTTAGTTACCTGAACATTACATCAAATGGACATTATACCTTTTGATCAATAGCGCAAATGTTGTTTTCGCAAATAAATATTCGATGAAATGAAAATTATGTTAATCGATATTATACAAAATGATTATTTTATTAAACGTTGTTCGAATTAATAACATTACATCAAAAGTGTTCGGCGAAACAAGGGTGAACCTATAAAAACAGCAGATGTCCTTAGGCTATTGCAACTTAAGATACCTGCCTGCGTTGGTTTTCCCGAATTCATGTAACCCTAATATATTTATGTAGCGAGTAAATAGGCTTCTTCTGGGTTAGCTCGTTCCATCGTTAGCCTCATCTCTGCCCTCAGGGCAAGATTGAATTCAAGAGCAAGCCCATTTCAAATAAAAAAAAAAACAACAAAATGCCGCTTCCGCCTAAAATTTTAGACTCTAAATCTTTATTTACTTTAAAAAAACCGGCCAAGAGCGTGTCGGGCCACGCTCAGTGTAGGGTTCCGTAGTAATAATTCTTTTTTTGTTTGAAATACGGGCCAATGAAACTTGACCTCTGGATTGTATAGGCGCTCATACGATTCAGGGACCAAATTATATTGGTTAACTGCAGTTTCCATCTGTTGTTTCCATCCAAGTTCAAAATAATTTTCCTAGAAAGTCCTTATAAAGTTCTACTTTTCAGATTTTTTTCGTATTTTCTAAACTTATGGTTCAAAAGTTAGAGGGGGGGGGACGCTTTGTTTTTTACTTTTGGAGCGATTATTTCCGAAATTATTGACATTATCAAAAAATGATTTTAGTAAACCCCTATTCATTTTTAAATACCTTTCCAACAATATATCACACGTTAGGGTTAAAATTAAAAAAAAAATCACTTCCCACTTTACATATAGGGGGGCTACCCTAATAAAACATTTTTTTCCAATTTTTATTTTAGCACTTTGTCGGCGTGATTGATATACATATTGGTACCAAATTTCAGCTTTCTAGTGCTAACGGTCACAGAGATTAAGCGAGGACGGACAGACGGACAGACAGACAGACAGACAGACAGACAGACAGACAGACAGACATGGCGAAACTATAAGGGTTCCTAGTTGACTACGGAACCCTAAAAAACATCCACACCATCGTTACCTCTCCTCCATTCTGTAATATTCTGTATATGTGTATGTTTGTTATAGGTATATACATATTCGGATACTAGTATTTATTTTTATACGTGTATAAATTAGTATGTATGTTTATTATAAATGAATTTGCTTTTGTTCGTTCGATTTGCTAGTTAGTCTTTTCTACACAGTGTCTACATTTCTAATCAAACTTCCCTCTTGCATAAGTCTGCTGGAAGAAATTTCTTTTGAAATAAATAGTACCTTTGTGCTCTTCTACTTGTTATGTTTTTATCCTTGTTTTATATTTTGTGTGTGCATAAATAAATATACGAGCCACAAGATTTCTTAGACGGTTTACCAAACTCCCATTGGGTGTAATTTTCTAGATTTTACTTAGTTGAAACCTACTTTTATTCCGTATCCCGTTAGACTGGAAGCTGACCCCAAAATAGTTGGGAAAATGCTAGACAGCTATTTAGGGTTGATTCTTATTTTCAATGTGTCGATGATCATTTAAATTGAACCGACCTAAACCTTGGCCACGAATTTGACGCCTAATGGCGTCAAATTCGTGGCCAAGGTTTAGGCGGCTTCCCGCAATACTAATTTTTAAGTGGCCTTTTTAGATTTCCAACTAATTCCAGTTAGGATTTTGGAAAATATTTTTTAATGATCCAAAACGAAACTATGTCAGCCCGATATTTCACAAACTTGAGATAAAAATCAAAAATGCTTCATTTAGATAACAATCTCGAGATATAATTGGCTCAATTAAAATTCCAGATACACTAACAAACCCAGAATTCACTCTTAAGGTCACCTCAGCTATAAATCTCTCCTGGGTGGGCAGCATTTTGAACAAACGTTATTTTTAATTACAGACTATTTACAAAGGAACAATGGCCCTCCAACAAGGGAGCCATAATCTGTCCAAAGTGTTTCTTCTCCTGCACTTTGAGGGTGTCAATGACGTTACTGGGGCCGCGGTCTGGGCAAATTAGAATATATCTGATATTACTCGTATATTAGGATATTATATATGAGTGTCATAAGGTCTGACTCCTTAGTAGGGCTAAAAGAAAAATAAGTTCAAGCTAAAAGAAAATCCAACTGAGCTGTCAAACCAAGTAATCACATGGAAATTATCTAGTTAAGATTAATACAATGAAACAAATCTCCTTTTAACAAGATTTCCCTAAGTATTTAACTACGCTTTTCAGTAACTTTTGAGAAATCAACAGAAATAAAATAAGGTTGACACTCACCACACAAGCTCCTGTGCTGCCATCCGTGCTCCCTGCACACAGATGTCCATCATTCAGCGGAAGAGTCAGTGCGTACCTCTCCCTGCACACATTCAACGGCAGAACTGGCACTTCAGCTTCCAACAATACATCCGTTAATGTCCCATTTGTCTGTTCTCTGCCCCATCCAGTAGTATAACATTCATCTTTGAAGTCTAATCTGTTGTTGTCATCAATGAAAGGATCTATTTCTTCACCAAACATAAGCTTTTTGTCACTTCTGTTTATATTTACTTTGTAATCATCTTTTAGAAGACTGTTCCTAATAAGTTTGACTACACTATCTAGAGTAGCACTGTCATAGATCAGATCGCTGTGGCCTCTTTCGTTATCAGACTTTCTAAGTTCTTCTCCATTTTTCCTTTCTGGTTGTCTGTTTGATTCGTTTGACACTCTTACGTTGTATCTCATGTTTTTATGTTTCTTATTCACAAGTCCTGAGAAGATATTCTTCGTTAAATTGTTCAGCTTTTCAAGATATTTTACTGCGGTATCAGGTTTAGGTTTTGGTGGTTTCGGCTTTCGTCTTGGTGGTTCCGTATTCGATTCTGGTCGGAGGTAGAATGATGAAGAGCTCTTGTCATCTTCGAAGGGATCTATTGGAGGTGGTTCAAATGGAGGGAGGCAGATTGTACGTATTCGACTGCCAGTGCTGACGTCTGCTGGTCTTGTGAGTTTCATTAAGGCTGAAAAGAGAAAAGTTGGAGTTAATGAAAATGTTATAACTAACCCCAGTTACTATAGAATATCTGAAGCAGTAACATAAAGGGAACTTTTAATTGTACATTCTAGTATTACACAAGTCTGTAATACCCAAAGGGTTAGGCAGAGGTCTGCCTAATATTACAGCTACATTTCTTTAGTTATGTTTTAGTCCCATGTTATAGGGAGTCAGATAATTTATTCATTTTCTGTTAAGAAAAGTTTTTCTGTTATGTTAAGAATATAATTATGAACTTTATATTCCTTTTTCTGAGATCCGGGGAAAGATGATGTATTCGGGAAAGCCCTAGTAGTGTATTGTTGCGCCAATCCCAAGTAGCACGGAACAAGGACAAAATGATGACGATTCACGAAGTCTATCTCACCTATATCATGCTGGTAGTTATGAAACCGGTGATGCAGCACTATCTTCTCAATAGGCACGTAGGCACCCTTCTGCTCTGCCCGGTCCCATTCGCCCAGCACCGCTGTCCAGAGAGCTGGTACCGGCAGGTTGAAGAGTTCACTGGAACATTTTGTTGTACACTGTTACTTTTGTGGTAGAATTCGTCTCATAGGCAAGGTTAATCACTGTAATGGGTGTAGGTTACGACTAAAACTAAAGTTATGGCTACAACTATGGCTACTAATGGCTAGGAGTTGTGGATACAATGCTGAATAGGACTTGATGTTTTGCAAACTTCTTGAGGTAGGAGACCTGTACAAGTGAACAGAATGATACCAGATAGGTAAGCTCTCCGCTCTTCTTTGAGAACTTTAGCGATCTAAAGAATTTCCAACCCAAATATCAACTTTTGTTTGCCCAAGAGCGGGGGGGGGGGTCATTCGATGATTTTCCACCCACCAAAAAAAAAAAAAAAGGTAGAAGCTTCTACAATAGTTACTGCCAACTTTGCATCGCTTTATTCATGGCTAACAAAAGCACGTAGCACGTTTATGTTCAAGTTTGAAGTTAAACAGATATACTTATGGATGCAGTGCGCGGTAGTGAGGAGCCACATCGGATGCACCAGCACGCCACCGCACCAGTGACCGATCAGCCCGTAGTTTGGGTGCAGCAGCTGCAGAGACACCTGGAAATTAAACGTTAATAAGGTGTAAATAGAGTAGAAATCACGATATCATATTAGCAGATTACTGTGTGACATCCGCAACTTGTTATAAAACTGAAAAGGAAAACTTTTTGTCACAATAGGGATGTTTACTGACTAAAAAAATTATGATTCTAATTAGTCCGTCTGTTAGATAATCGAAAAATATTGGATACGTATTTTTTGTTATAACAAATCAAAAAAAATTGACGAAGATAAAACGCGTCAAAGATTTGAGTAGGAGGTTGTAAACGTCACTGCTCGCTAAGAAATGTCATACTATAATGTCTTAGAATATGACGTCACACGAGTTTTCAAAGTACTGTATCGTCTTCATTGTTTGTTTACGTGAAAAAAGAAAAAATATGTGTCCAATATTTTTGGAAATCAATATGACAGACTATTTAGATTTTTTTAGAGACTGTCATTGGTAGCACTTAAAGATAGAAAACTAGTAATAGGTATAGTTAGACTTTTGGACTGATTTAGGTAAAGTAACTATTAAGTAGGTAATACAAAAGTAAAATCTTCCAAAATTGAATTTTTTAACCTGGTATCTGCCTGTACTTTTTGTTCGGGTGGTATTTCATCAAGTGACCCGCTCTGGATGAAGTGGAAGGGTATACCAGACTTGTACTGAATAAAACTAGCCCATGTTCCTTCTTAGCCCCTTGTGTCCCAGGGTCGCGGTATCTCTTTCAATCAATCTATCTGTACCTACTGGACGCATCTTCCCCTCTTATGATTTGAAAATCTAATACTAAGTCTTATTCTGTTTGGCCTAACTTAACCTAATGTTGATCATTTTATAGATTATTTTATTGAGTATTTTATTGTTTCTTTTTTTTGATTATTTTATTGAGTATTTTATTGATTATTTTATTGATTGTTTTATTGATAATTAATTGTTTAATTGATTATTTCAGTGAATTGATTATTCTTCCGTCATTTTCATTATGTTGTATTTATATTTCTTTTTATCTCGTGTTTTGGCTGTTAAGGCGCATATTATGTTGCATGTAGTGCTCTTCTTTAAGTGATGGGGCATTTAGACTTAAGTTTGAAATGTTTTTATGTAAATGTAACAGTGTACTCATTGTTGAGGAGCCAAATTAAAAAAAAAAAAAAAAAAAAAAAAATGGGTCAATGGTTCACGTTTAATCTGTGTATCTGTGTATGGGTGTAATTTATCTATAATATGTATGTATTTAGAAATATATAAGTATGTTTATCAGTTGTCTAGTACCCATAACACAAGCTCTGCTTAGCTTGGGACTAGATGGCGTTGTGTGATAGTTGTGGAAAAAAAAAAACTGATTATAACTCAATACAAAATAATCCTAAACAGCTTCCAGCTTCTTTAATATACTGACCTGCCACGGCCAAGCTCCTCGTTTTGACTCCCTGATCTGTACCTACTGGACGCATCTTCCCCTCTTATGATTTGAAAATGGGTCAATGGTTCACGTTTAATCTGATTAAAACTCAATACAAAATAATCCTAAACAGCTTCCAGCTTCTTTATTATACTGACCTGCCACGGCCAAGCTCCTCGTTTTGACTCCCTGCCTTTGATGATGCGCAGTTGCCCGTGTGTTCTATCTCGAGGTTGACGCGTGTGTCGACGTAAAGGGACCCCACATTCTGAGGAAAAAGATATGATGACATTACAGATATACGTCTTCCAAAGGATAGAAAAAGGTCTCCTTAAGGGAAGAGGGAGTCACGCATACTGTAGAGTAGAAAACTATAAACTGCCTTACGAGTATTTTGTCGTGCATAACTTCACGGTGAAAAATAAAACATTTAACATCTACCCACATTTTGAGCCTACTTATCTGTGCAGGCATTCGAAATAATATGGGGAGGGACATTGATCCGGGAGGGACCACTTTTCACATTATCGATGCATGATTGCATCATTGACAAGCAGTGATCACCTCGAACTGCACAACTTAAAGTGGTCAAACTGTAATTGGTCCAAATTGGGTACTCATCAATCATCATCAACAGCCTATTAATGTTCCCACTGCTGGGGCACGGGCCCTCTCTTTGAGAGGGAATGGGCTATAATCTACCACGCGGGCCCAGTGCGGATTGGTAGATCTGCGGATTGGTAGAATTGGGTACTAACAAAAAACAATTACTTCAAAAAAAATTATACTGCTGTATTGCCTGTATTAAGTTATAATAATAAAAAAAATTACCATTACAAATTACCTAGGCATATAATATAGGAATGTCGGCTTAGATAATGATTACTTACAGCGTTTTATAAACTTATTATGAGAATTATACCGTGATGAGTATGAGGAACGAATTATGGGACACGCTATTTGTTCACGGTCTGACAATGAGCTAGGTTTCGTAGTAAGCGATAAGCGGACGCGGTGAAAAGTGGCCATTAAACTGTACTACTCGACCGTGTAGGTTGGTCTTGGTAGTGCAGACGAAATCTTCTTGGCGCTTCGATGGCAATCAAAATTGTGGCAGCCCAGAACTGAGAAAGAAACAAAGGAAGAAACACTTTGTTATTTCAAAGGTTATTCTGTTTCATGATTATTCAAAAAATATGGGTAATGGGTCGCACCGGTAAGCTTTTTAACCAGATATCGCTCCTGAGATCCAAAATATCAAAAACATAATCATAACATCCACTACAAGCACAGGTCCTGCGAACTGGATTCCCCTGAGCTTAACACGTTCAGACCGGCGTGTACCACCGGTGGAGCACGGAGTATTTGCTGCCACGACGGGGTGTACCACCGGTGGCCACGTCACACTATACTTTCATGTACTAATAAATGCGCGCCGCCATGAGAGAAAATGTTGTATTTACCGTCCCCGTCTAGTAAAATAGACAAATTTTCATAGTGCAGCTCAGGAGGTGGATGTAATTTGGCAAGACTTTTGGTTCATGGGGCGGTGATGTACCACCGGTGGCCATATGAACATTTGCGCCGTAGGATACCAAGTACCTACTCATGAGGTGCCGGTCTGAACGTGTTAATTGTTTCTTTTTCTAAATCGCTACCCGCTTTCAATACGACAACTGACAACATTTTGCTATAAATTAAATTAACTTTTTTGCGTTTACTAATGTTCGTATCTTGACTAAATCAGTTGCGTGTCTCAAAATGTGTGTAATATGATAACAGGCCATGAATTATGCATTTATTTAAATTGTAGTTTTATAAATTAAGCAGTAGGTTTACAGAAGAAACAAGAAATATATAAAATATCACTATTTGGCAATGCTTTCTTTTAGAGCAAAACAGCTTTTGGCTCAGAGATTTTCCCATGGGGTAGGTAGAATTTACAGAACACCGCCAGTTATTACCCTTAGGTACATAATCCTTTGCTTATAATATGATGGAATATCGGGGGTCTGACACGACCGTTATTTATAGCAGAAGCGTAGTAGTATAATAATGTGGTAATTTTAGACCCCCTGAACGCACGCACGCTGGTTGCGTGTACTACGTACGTACCTGACCATTACAATCAGGTGCTTAGGGCAGCATAATTATCTGCCCTGTAAAAACTCTTTTGTTGCCTTTCATTTATTAAAATCTATAAACAAAACCACTTATTGAAAACTATACATACTCTACGGAAGGACAGTCCTCAATACGGAACTAAGCCATATGTCATGTCCACACCCGCGATTACCCAACCGCGCGGTAAAAAGGTGTAATGTTGTTACACATACATTATTGATGAGCTCACAGCTACTCATTATACCCTGGTATTTACATGCGAGCACGTAACTATTGTGTATTCAGGAGGTGCGACTTTGTGTCGCGTAGTCGCACGATTTGGACTTTATATTTGGGTTAGACTGTTGCATAATTTGTTAGAACATCGTATTAATGTTCCGAATGATTATGACCTCCTGAGACATGAGGTAGGTACTGGGTTCGAAAATTCTTAGTAGCAGCCAGGATGTTCAGATCTGTGCCCGGTTAATGGTATTAGGCTCGCCCCTATTAGGTAAATGCTGGCGAAACGGGAATGTACTAATGGGTACACCTCTGCCTGACCCTTTGGTGATTACAGGTGATGTCATGTTATGTGATTAAGATTAAGATTAAGATTGCTTCTTAGTTTCACAAAGCCAGAGCACAATAACGTCGTTAAAGTTCTGACAATGTTTAGCGGTGTTAATGCGTAGTTTCAGCCAATTACAGAAACAAACAACGTCTGTATCTAATTTGAAGTGAACACATAATTATTATAAAATGGTATTATTTCATAACTTGATCGTATCAGTTATTCAAAATCCAGTAAAGTTACTATTTTTGACTTAAATAGTCAGCAACGATATTCCGGAGATATGTAACAACGACCTACCCACACTGGGCCTACGTTGTGGGTCATGACCCTCATCTGTCACAGAGACGAGGCTTGAGTCCCAGCTGTAGGAATGTTGGAGGTAGGCTGATTATGCTCAAGGGTGTATGCCAAGAAGATAGAACCATCTAAACGAATCAAGAAAAACACATAACTCTCCTTTTGGGCTTCGCAGCAGTCGGGTAAAAAAACAAAATCCATCTGTGTGTGTTATGGATGGATTGGATGATAACTTAGGAAGTCTCACTAGGTTATTTATTTATTTTAAAATCAATTACTCTTACTGATTTCTTCAAACGTTTTGTGGTTTTATGAATCAGCTAATTGAGCACCATCACTTCATCATTACTGTGCCAAATATTTAATTGGTAAACAGTCGCGTTCTTAGAACCCTTCTTTCGTTAACCATTTAATTTAATTAAAATCAAATCCAATTCGACACACGCAGTTATAACGGTAACCTAAACACGACCACCCAAATGTAAAGGTTCAGACTTTTGACCTAGTAGACTATTTGAATTAATTCGAGTAACAATTTGATAGAGTTTGTTTATATCTTGACGGCGACGACGGTCGTTTTAAATCTCACGTGTTTTGTCTCTGAGCCTTTTATTGTTTGATTGTTTGATTTGACTTGATTACTGATATACTGAATGAAGTGTCAATCACTGAGCGCGGAAACCTCCTTCTTCTTTATAAAATTAAAAAAAAAAATAGTGAATGTTGTCTTCGAAGGATCAATGCCATATTGGTTATTGATTTTCAAATCAGCTGAGCTTCAAAATTTGAAAATCACAGTCATCAACATCAGTTTGTCAGTGTAGTGATAGATAGAAGTATATTATGACTGTAGAAATATATTATTACAGGAAGGAGGGGAAGGAGGGGAGGATCATAATTATGTATCTATATGAATGATGGAATGAGTGAAAGACTGTTGGTAACTTGTCATAGTTGGCAAGGAATGACTTTGATACTAAACGATAAACATATCACACATTTAGAACCGTTAGTGACTCTAGGGTAATTTACAAGCTTTCTTACAAAATACCAACCATAGTAATTAATTCATTAACTAAACAAGAAATACGTACCTACTTTGAAACCAGTCCAGGTTTAACATATCAAGAAGCTTTTAATTTAGATCTCCCATGCGATAACCCCTTTTTCTCGCGAAAATAAGCTAAGTATTACTGGGTATCAGCAGATGGAACAAATGACCACCTGCTGAACATCTCCCACCTGGACAAGAGTTGCCGTGGCTGACCTGGACCTGGAAGTCTTTAAACAGACTCCGGACCCAGGTTGGTCGCAGCAAAGAAAACCTACCTACGGAGGTGGAGATATATAAATGACTCTGCTCTGGAGTGTAAATGTGGTGCTGTTCCTCAAACGATGGGGCACTTAATATCGTGCCCTGCGTGTCCTGCTGGTTGTTCACTGCAGGAACTGATGGACGCTACCGAAAGCGCCAAACTAGTAGCCCAATTCTGGGCCGACACAATTTAGATTGCCATCGACACGCTAAGAAGAAGAAGACTGGGTATCGGTTGATAGCGTATTTAATAATAAGGCTGGTGCAGTTAAGCATCAAATATGAAGACTGCTTGTGTGTATTCATCATCAGCCTATAATGTTCCCACTGCAGGGATTCAGGCCTCCTCTCTAGGAGAGGGATGGGCTTAATCCACCACGCGGGCCCAGTGCGGATTGGCAGATGTCACATGTCTTCGAATTTTTGGTTCTAAGACATGCCGGTTTCCTCACGATGTTTTCCTTCACCGTTTTGAGAGCAGCGGTGATGAAATAAATTACACAAAGTAATGCGCCTGCCTGGGTTCGAACCCACGACCTACTGTTCGTAAGTCGGGGCCAACACCACTGGGCCACCGCTGCTCCTTGTGTGTACCTATTATGAATGAGTATTTAATTACATATTTTTTCTAGCCTGCTCAGTCTATCGCACTCATGGGTTAAGGCTTCATCAACTCTTTCCATTTCTCTCGAACTCAGTAACCTATAGCTTAAATCAGTTGCACCAAGTGGTTCAGTACCCACCATGGTGCATTCTTTTGTATGGAAATGAACCTATTACATCTCCATCTGCCCAGCTCAACTATGTTGGGAACGCGGGTTTCAGTCTATTTGTATGCAGCTAAATACAAGTATTTCACATGAAGCTACCTACCAGACCTCCGCAACACAGGTTCTAAAAGGAAATATGAAACCCCTCGATAAGACTGGTTGTCAGACTTTCGAGCCACTGACTACCTGTAACAGCCGAGACCAACTTAACTGGACCTATTAGGTACATAAAGCAACACAATCTGGGTGCAGATAATATGCAACTCAAAGCTTTATTTTTATTTTTGGGGGGGTTGGAAATCATCAAATGACTCCACCCGCTCTGCGGTAGGAATTAGTGTCAGACTTCTGCTGAGTAAAAACCACCCATGTTCCTTCTTAGCCCTTTGTGCCGAGGCGGCGGTATCTCATTCGAGCAACCCGCATCCCCAACGGAATGCAACTCAAAGCTTTTGGAAGCTTTTTAAAGACACGGAAGCAAAGATTCTTCAAAAAGATAACTTGTTACGATTGCTACACATAAGTTTAACTCAATTATGGAAAGTAAATGTCCAATTCGTTTTGGAAATGCTTTGTCACTACACAAACAAGTTTTGAAAGTGAAATTATGACAGTTACTAATGTATTAGTTCGGTTTAGTTTGTAAAGCACTAGAAGATGTTTTAATTTTGCATATCTTGTAGGCGGTAAGGACTTACTTGTAAACCGGAACGAGCGCTTTTGGCACATTATATAAAGAAATGTTATCTTTTAAACTATGTTTAGTATTAGGATTTTAACGGCTTTTCCTTATAAGGATAGTAAGGATATTTTGGCGACTATTCAAATAGTTAGAAAATGTTGCACAACTTGCTACGCCAAATCATGACAAGAGTTGTTTCGGGGTTTCTTTGAAATCACGATTTGACAAAACAAAGATGATTGTCTTCAATTTAAAATTCTGGTAATACTAAAACAGCATAGTTTTAAATGTTCCAGTATATTATAATTCTGGGGCCTCTCGTAAATTAAGCTTAATTGACGCTCTAGAATACCTCTCCCTTAAAATTAATCACGGGCCAAGTTAATACCAAATACAATAGGCCCGAGTCCCTTTTTTTTTTTGGTGGGTGGAAAATCATCGAATAACCCCCCCCCCCCCCCCCCGCTCTTGGGCAGAGCGAAGGGGAGTGTCAGGCTTCTACTGGCTAAAAACCAAACCCATGTAACCTTTCGACAAACCACAGCCAGGCCTGAGTCCCTGCAGTGGGAACATTATAGGCTGATGATGATGATGACAATATCATGAGGAGCGCGAGAAACGGATGCATGACGTCGCACAGGACAGAATAGAGTGGTAAAAGAAAAGAAAGACGCCTATACCCACAGAATAGATAAACTATTCTGTGCCTATACCCAAAAAAGTGCGTGATTTCTGAAGTAATAATGATGATGAAACTTTTAACGAAATTCCATCTCGAACATACGTAACTATGATTGAACTAAAGTTAATTTCGACGTATTTATAAAGGGTGGGCCAAAAATTTTTGCAAATAGAAACACTAGATTTTTTTGGGAAACGTTCGAGGGAGGGGCGCACAGGTGGCGGGAAACTGTGCGCCACTTCATGCAATTTTAGTTACGATGGAGCGCTTCACGGGACAACAGCGTGCTTTTTGTGTAAAACAAATTTACAAAAACAATGATTCCTACGTTACTGTACGACTCCTGTTTAGAATTGATTACGGATTATGTCGTGTAAGTGAGTGTCAAAGTGTTAATTTGATCCAAGCTTGAGTCGAGAAGTTCGAGCAAACGGGATCGAAAATGAATATTAAACAAACAGGGCGGCCACGATAAAATGACAGCATGGGGTGCCATATCATCAAAGGGCATTGGTCCGTATTTTTTTGAAAATAATCAAGGAAATAATGTAATTGTGAATTCAGCGGAATACGTCAAGATGTTGCAAGACTTTTTGACGCCGCAGTTGCATGAATTTCAAGGGTACAACAGCAGGACTTGGATGCAACAAGATGGAGCAACATGCCATACGTCAAATGTGAGTTTACCGGTAGTTAAAGAAATGTTTCTGAACAAATTTATTTCTCGCAGGGGTGATATCCCATGGCCTCCGAGAAGCCTGGACCTTAAACCATGCGATTTTTTCTTGTGGGGATACCTGAAAAGTCGAGTGTACCTTAGTAAACCGACGGCAATATCCCAATTAAAACAAAAAAATCCACGAGGAAATAACCGCGATCCCCCGCAGCATGTGTCAGCGAGTTTTCCAAAATTTGCGTTGTCGATTGCAGGAGTGTTAACAACAAGGCAGCGCACATTTGGACGATGTTATTTTTAAATAATAAATTTCATTAAATGGTTATTACGTTAAATAAATTATCAACAAAATAACATTTGTAGTTTTATTTTTATTCATGTTTCAAAAGTGCAAAAATTTTTGGCCCACCCTGTATAATACAGGGCAGGGCTAAATTATACAATTTTGGCCATCAATTATGTATACCTTAGTTGTTACCTGAAAAGAATTTAAATGCCTTCGAAAGATGACACAATATTCTCCCTACCAATACAAGTTCCCACGTTGCATCAAACACAGTGATCTACGCAGCATCCAACTCTATTCGTGTCCCTAGTCATGCGGTTACTGTCAGTGACCTCATCAACAAGCCATCAGCGTAATGATAGCACTTTCACTGACAACCAATCTCCGGATTACTGATAACGTATTATAATATCGAATGGATTGTGGGCAATGTACAGAAGGTGCAATGTAAAAGGGATACTTAGTATGCACCAAAGCTTGTGGAAAATGAAGGCGTCTCCAAAAATTGAAGACCGTTTTCGGTTATTCTGCGTAAATGCACAATGCAGATTGCACATTATCGTCAGAATTTGACTTAAATCTTCTGGGTTCATAAAGACAAAATGGCCTCCAATGAAGCAGAAAAAACGTAAAAGCATGGATAGAACAGTGATGTTACCGCTGGACTGACAAGTCGTGGGTCTGCAGTTTGAACCTTCATGTTATCAATTTCATCGGAAAACGAAAACATCGTGAGGAGACGCTGAAAGATAAATGCCTGAAATATTTTTCTCAATGGGATGTAAAACCAAGTCAGAGGCAGATGGGTGGCATAAACACTCCTTCACCAGGTTATGGCACTACCCACACGATATAGAAGAAATACCCTGCAAAGTGTACCTGTAGGGTACACCTCATCATTTTATCAGCCAAAAGACGTCCACTGCTGGACATAGGCCTCCCCCAGGCGTCGCCACATTGACCGGTCCCGTGCGTCTCTCATCCAGCGGGTTCCTGCAACCTTGACCAGGTCATCGGTCCACCTAGTGGGAGGCCTAGCTTCCAACGCAACGTCTTCCGGTTCGCGGTCGCCATTCCAGAACTTTTCGGCCCCATCGGCCATCCGTTCTGCGAGCAATGTGCCCTGCCCATTGCCACTTAAGTCTGGCGATTCTTCGGGCTACGTCGGTAACCTTGGTTCTCATGCGGATGTCCTCATTTCTGATTCGATCACGCAAGGGTACACCTAGGTATTCTTAATTCAACAACATAGCCTGTCATCATCATCATCATCATCAGCCTATAATGTTACCACAGCAGGGTCTCAGGCCTCCTCTCTAGGAAAGAAACATAGCCTGTATTCTTCAATAATTCATTTTTTTCCTTTTAAACTTCAATCTTTCTCTGCGTGTACTATTGCATAACCTCTAGATTTTATGTGAAATTGATTGGATAGAGTTTAAAGGGTTTGAGCGTCCGTCGTTATGTCATTTGTTAAGGGACCGATTATTTTTTCTGATGATTTGTGAGTGTACTGTGATGCAATTGACGATGATTTGATTGTAGCATTCAAAAGATTATTTGTGATGTAACTTGGTTGTACCTGCTGTGTTTTATGGTGAGAACTTTCTTAGGTTGTCAATTTGATAAATACGCAGAAAGATGAATACAGCTTTGCTAAATCCTTCTCCTTAGCGTGTCCATGGCAATTAAAATTGATTCAGCCCAAAATTGGCGACGAGTTTGGCACTATTAGTAGCGTCCCTAATCTCATGTGAAGTGCAAGCAACGGGGACAGGCAGAACACGATATCAAGTGTCCCATCGTTTTGTTTCTCATCACCACATTTACACTCCAGGGCAGAGTCATTTATGGATCAGCACCTGAACAGGTTTGACTTACTTCGTCCAACCTGTGTCCGGAGTATATTCAAAGACTTGGTGATGTGTTGGTTATTACTCCACCACCACTTTTATATCACTGGTCTATTACTTTCATACATACTTATAAGTATTTTCGAAAGATATACATAATTACATATAGATATATAGTGTTCAGGCTAAACGATGAGCAATTGCATCGTGTTATAGTGTAAGATCCCACTCAGAGATATCTCCGCTCTTGTCTCAGTTGATACTGCGCCGATCGATCTACTACATTTTACGAATTTAACATCTTTGCCGCGGTCAAGCTTTATATTTCTCTACTTTTCGGAGATCTTGCTTATGCAACCTTCTACACTTCTTTACTGAAATTGATATCTTTCCTCTTTTTGAAGTCCTGAAAATATTTTTTCATTTCATTTTCATAAAGAGTTTCGTAACGGCGAAAATGCCTGATGCGGTACAAAATCGGGGAAGCTTCATCAGCACCCGAAATGCATTATTGCATTGCAGACGCAGGGTAAATATGTATATTCTAATGAAATAAATGTTAGCTATCGTACAAGGTTATCCGAAGGGTAAAAAAAAACCTAACAAACCTAATAAGTTTCCTAACGACATTTAAGTTATTTAGTTTAGTAGAGAAATAAAACAGAAACCACCTTAAATAGTTTTGACCGGTCAAAAGTAGTTTTGACTAGTCAAAAGTAGTTTTGACTGATTAAGATTTTTGCCTGTGAACTAGACACTGTTTTGAAAATCTTTTAAAGCTGAGTAGGGTACAGAACTCTAACAAATAACAACGAACAGGGAACCCTAACACTTAAATTAACGAAGACACAGTAAGGTCAGTAAATTAAATAAAAACGTCACCTGTCAAGATCATCAGAGCAGCCGGAGTAGCGTTATCAAAAACATCTGAGCTATTAGTCGGGCCGTCGCCGTTGCTATCTGTACTGATGACCCGGTTGATTCCAAGAACATTTAAGTCAAAACCAGTGTGCTTACTCTCGAATATAATTCCGATAGATCGACATTGGAATTGTCAGTCAAACGTCAGGCATTGGCTGGACTCACTGAGTCTAGCCAATCCCTGACGTTTAACTCAACCAACTGACGTTTGACCAATGTCGATCTATCGGAATTATATTCCAGAGTAAGCACCCAGGTCGGTTCGTAGAAACCCTAGTGAGTTTTGGATGGATGACTGATAGGAATGTGTTCTTACAAGATAATTACGAGTTATCAAAAATCTCGACTGCTTTGTTGGTCTAGATAGTGGTCACAAGTGACTGTTGATTGTGGGGTCTGGCTGGGTTCAATTCTCGGGTTGGGATGCGTGCTTTTGGGTTTATCCATCAGAAATTGCTCAGTAACAGCCACAGAGTCTGGTTGAGTGTTCGTTTGATTACAATAGACTCGCCCCTTGGCCCTTATTACAATGGGACTTAAAAACATAGTTGGTGAAATATGGGAGGTACAGGTTCACCTTCTTGGAGGTACAAGTTAAATCTTACATTGGGTGCCAGAGTTCATCGAAAACACCCGTTTCCTAGTTGTAAAACTCCATATTATTATTGTTAAATAAGTGTTTCTTGTACAATTGATGATAATAAATATACTTCTTCTGTTAAAACCTGCCTAATCACATTTGAACAAATAGGATACATTTTTTCCCGGTAGTACCATAAGTCAGGACGGATAGGTCAGAATCATCGTCACCGAAACGTTGGCGTGACGATTTGGACTCATTCCTTACTAATTGACCAGAGAAGGCAAAACATCGGAAGAGTTGGGAAGGTCTGAATGAGACCTTTGCGCAGTAGTGGGACAAACAGGCTAGTAAAAAACACAAAAAAGTGAAAAATAAAAAGTCAGCTTCTGAAGTCGGTGACTTTTGTTTGTTTGATTTCATGTTTTTGCCACCGACTTCTGAAGCAGATTTTTTATTTTTCACTTTTTTGTGTTTTATTTTTGTCGAAGTCGGTTTTATTTTTTGTAAAAAAGTTTTTATTTTTCACTTTTTAGTGGTTCACATGTGCTTACCCCTTGTAAATCAAGAAAATCAGTTCACCCAGTCGCAAGTAATGAGCGAACAAACATGAAAAAAAAATCAACAGTGATTCAATCTTTTGATGTGAAATTACCTATGTATTTTAATTGAATCAAAAGATTCATAAATCAAAATAACTTAAAACTTTTCATTCAAAGACCTCAACAAAAAAAATAAAACTTGTCTAGTTAATTAGACCCAACCCGCCAATCGCCAGCACTACGACCTCAAACCCCAACATCAGTTACGTAATACTCCACCCGCCTGTAAAAAAAAAAAAGACGGGTTGCACTCCGGGAGTGCCGGCAGAAGTGAAAACTTGATTATTAACGTTGAGCATGTTTGATACACACATCAACACGGTCTAGGGATATTTCATACTCAATTAAATAACTCGAAAAGTACTGGCCGCATTGGAATCTTTAATACACCGATTTGTTTGTAATTTATCTCAGACTAATTCCAAAATCAAATTTTTGAAAATTCTTTTGTTTCGGTGGCATAAAAATGTCTTGATGTATAGGAGAGGGAATTTTCATTTGTGCGAAATTTAAAAAACAATACGAATTACGTTTAGTTACAGTTTTTTTTCATTTTTAAACGAAAGATAAAGTTAAAATTGAGGTGTTGTAGCCATGCAACGCCGACATTTGACGAGGGCGGAGATGTTACGAGCTGCGGGAATGCTGGAAGCTGGATCTGTTCAGCGTAATGTTGCTGAGGCCATAGGGACCCATCAAAATGTAATTTCAAGATTGTGGACACGCTATCGTGCCACAGGTGAAGTAGCGGAGAGGCACCGGGGGCCAAGTCGCATCACTACCCCCAGACAAGACCGATTTTTGCAAATTACTGCGCGAGCTCAACCAAATGCAACGGCGACTCAATTGGTCCAAAGGCTGCGAGTGGAACACCAAGTGCTTGTGAGTGACCAAACTGTAAGAAGGCGACTGCATGAAAGCAATCTACGCTCTCGTAGACCACTCCGGGTCCCACCTTTACGGAGAGGCAATCGTGGACGACGATTAGAATGGGTTCGGAACCACGTGGACTGGGGCCGTGAGCAATGGTCCAATGTGCTGTTCACGGATGAATCCAGGTTTGGCTTCCATCCAGATTCACGAAGGACGCGTGTTTGGCGAGTTCCTGGACGATGGAGCCGTCTCCAGAACCCTCAGGAATTTCACCCATACCAAGGAGGAACAATTATGGTTTGGGCAGGAATTCGTCTTGGTGGACGGACGGATCACGTTTGGGTGCGGGGCAATATGACGGCAGAACGATACGTCCAATAGGTGCTGGGGCCCGTAATCTTGCCCCACCGAACACAAATGGGGCAAGATTTCCTGCTCATGCACGACAATGCCCGGGCACACACGGCGAGAACGGTAGCAGCTTGGTTACATACACATAATGTTAGGGCCTTAGACTGGCCTGCTCAATCGCCAGATCTAAATCCCATTGAGCATGCGTGGGATATGCTGCAAAGAAGAGCTCTGAAGGAAGTTACTGAAAATCAACTACAGAAGATCAACTTTTTGCGCACCTCAGAAGGACATGGGACAATATTCCGCTGCAAGACATTGACAACCTTGTTCTGAGCATGCCGAATCGTTGCCGATGTGTTATGAACATCATGGGCGCTTTCTCAGACTACTAACTTCAAGTTTATAAACACAAATTAAATGATTTTTCTATTTTGTTCAGTTTTTACTCACAAATTAAAAGTTAATTCATATACGGTTTCCGTCTATGCTTAATTTTTTTTCCATAAAATCCTGAAATTTTAATCAGTACCTTAACCATTATTAAAAAATGGTAGAATATTAAATAACGTATATTTTAAATATATACATGTCATATAAATAATTAACACATTAATAGTAATTCGCTTTTTTAAAAATATCCCTAGACCGTGTTGATGTGTGTATTTTGGAATGGTTAGGGAATAATTTTGCACCAATTGCTTTAACAGTATAAAAGTACTATCATTTATGTGGTAGAATACAATATTGATTTATTGCGCTATCGTACACAAACATGACAATTTATATTACATTAAAAATTTAACACTTTAAAACTATTACAATTATTTTACATTAAAAAGTTTATCTCTCCGAAAAATCAACTTTCATCCATAATTTCAACGACTTTTTCACCATCATCATTACCAGAACTATCATCGCCAATCTCTAAAACTGATACGATAGGTTTATGGTAGCTGAAGTAAGAAACGAACAGTTTTGATTCGAACCTATTTAAATGTCTAATAAAGACCGCATCAATAGTAGTTTTGTATTTCGTTGTGCTAAGATTGCGATCATTCGACATAGTTAAACCAAATTCATTATTTAAAAATTCAATTATTCCGCCATAACTATGCTAACCCATTTATTTTGTCTTTCCCTGTCCTCCGATCGGAACTCCGATTGGTAGGAGGAGCGGGAATATTTTTTCCCATGCCTCCGATTAAGCATCATAAAAACATTGTACAGTCTAGTTCAAAATAAATTATTTTTGTATTTTATTGACTGTACAGTCGACATCGTTAACGTTCAGGGTCAAAATGTCCAACTCCCACACGACTAGTCTAAGATCGATAGTTTCCGAGATATAGCCGTTTCAATTTTGACAGCTGTCATCCGAAATGTAGATCTCATTGAGATCTATCACTTGTCCCTACACACAACTAGTCTAAGGTCGATAGTTTCCGAGATATAGCTGTTTCAATTTTGACAGCTGTCATCCGAAATGTAGATCTCATTGAGACCTATCACTTGTCCCTACACACAACTAGTCTAAGGTCGATAGTTTCCGAGATATAGCCGTTTCAATTTTGACAGCTGTCATCTGAAATGTAGATCTCATTGAGACCTATCACTTGTCCCTACACACAACTAGTCTAAGGTCGATAGTTTCCGAGATATAGCCGTTTCAATTTTGACAGCTGTCATCCGAAATGTAGATCTCATTGAGACCTATCACTTGTCCCTACACACAACTAGTCTTAGGTCGATAGTTTCCGAGATATAGCCGTTTCAATTTTGACAGCTGTCATCCGAAATGTAGATCTCATTGAGACCTATCACTTGTCCCTACACACAACTAGTCTAAGGTCGATAGTTTCCGAGATATAGCCGTTTCAATTTTGACAGCTGTCATCCGAAATGTAGATCTCATTGAGACCTATCACTTGTCCCTAGACACAACTAGTCTAAGGTCGATAGTTTCCGAGATATAGCCGTTTCAATTTTGACAGCTGTCATCTGAAATGTAGATCTCATTGAGACCTATCACTTGTCCCTACACACAACTAGTCTAAGGTCGATAGTTTCCGAGATATAGCCGTTTCAATTTTGACAGCTGTCATCCGAAATGTAGATCTCATTGAGACCTATCAATTGTCCCTACACACAACTAGTCTAAGGTCGATAGTTTCCGAGATATAGCCGTTTCAATTTTGACAGCTGTCATCCGAAATGTAGATCTCATTGAGACCTATCACTTGTCCCTACACACAACTAGTCTTAGGTCGATAGTTTCCGAGATATAGCCGTTTCAATTTTGACAGCTGTCATCCGAAATGTAGATCTCATTGAGACCTATCAC
Organism: Diarsia mendica; assembly: GCA_949316265.1. Taxonomy (NCBI): domain Eukaryota; kingdom Metazoa; phylum Arthropoda; class Insecta; order Lepidoptera; family Noctuidae; genus Diarsia; species Diarsia mendica. Next base: position 24,403,106 of record OX438893.1, on the reverse strand, counting down.
TTGTCCCTACACACAACTAGTCTAAGGTCGATAGTTTCCGAGATATAGCAGTTTCAATTTTGACAGCTGTCATCCGAAATGTAGATCTCATTGAGACCTATCACTTGTCCCTACACACAACTAGTCTAAGGTCGATAGTTTCCGAGATATAGCCGTTTCAATTTTGACAGCTGTCATCTGAAATGTAGATCTCATTGAGACCTATCACTTGTCCCTACACACAACTAGTCTAAGGTCGATAGTTTCCGAGATATAGCCGTTTCAATTTTGACAGCTGTCATCCGAAATGTAGATCTCATTGAGACCTATCACTTGTCCCTACACACAACTAGTCTAAGGTCGATAGTTTCCGAGATATAGCCGTTTCAATTTTGACAGCTGTCATCTGAAATGTAGATCTCATTGAGACCTATCACTTGTCCCTACACACAACTAGTCTAAGGTCGATAGTTTCCGAGATATAGCCGTTTCAATTTTGACAGCTGTCATCCGAAATGTAGATCTCATTGAGACCTATCAATTGTCCCTACACACAACTAGTCTAAGGTCGATAGTTTCCGAGATATAGCTGTTTCAATTTTGACAGCTGTCATCATTATTATTATTATTATTAATTATTATTAATTATTATTATTATTATTAATTATATTATTATTATTAATAATTTTATTATTATTAATTATATTATTATTAATAATAATTATTATTATTATTAAGCGCCCTGCGCTGCCTAAACGAAACAGTAGGCCCAGGCATACATTTTCGCCGCGCCGTAGAGAGGGGATAGCTGTCTACTTTCCATCCGTCTTACGCTTTTTCGATCAGGGTCACGTGGTCACGTGTCCTGACGAATTTTCGATCAGGGTCACGTGGTCACTTGTCCTGACGCGAGTTTAAGATTTTATACCCATCACAGAACAATTTCCCAAAGTGCTTAACGCCGCTAAAGAAGTTTTTTGAAGCAGTTTTGGTTCAATATTGTCAAGATGGTCTTTTGTTGGGTTCTGGCAGTCATTTGTCAGCGACTGATGTCTTTGTTTAAGAATGGTAGAATGGTGGAAGTCTGGGCTGTGGTTTATGAAAGCGTGGGCTGATGTGTGCGGTTTGTGCGGTTTTCATTGAGACATACGGAAGGAGCCATTGATTTTGGTGCGTTATCAGTAATCTAATCCTTACTGATTATGTAACTATGGAAGTCGGCAAGAGCCCTTCTGCTTTAAGAGAGAACAGGTGTAGCGATTACCCATACAAAATTAAATGTAGGTATTGCCCTGGTTTGTTCTAGAATGATGCATTTATAGCAATCATTTAACTTAGATACTATGTAGGTTTACTGTGGACTTTATGTGGTTTATTATTAATAAGTAATAGAATATGACTCTCCAAAATGACAAGAAGTGTTCCATTTTTTTGCCGTCTTAGAAAATTTTAATGATCGGCTTAGTTTTCGAGAAGAAGAAAAGGGTAGTACGAAACGCCGATCGATGTCGTCAAAATTTTGTGATTTAATCGTATCACACTTTACAATAATTCCTTCAAGTAGCTGGATTTGCATTCATATTATCTTCTCCATGGAATTGATATCTTATCAAAAGGTCAAATCAGAACCCTTTCAGAAGAAATTAGAGGAAGAAGAAGATCCCAGCATATTCTTATCGCACACGTCAAGTTATTATTTACATACTACGAGTATTTATCTATCTATTTAAGTACGTCAGGAACTCAGGACAGTGAAAGTGCTGCTAATCTACCATCCCGACCCGCCATGATTGATGATCTGTCCCCTGACATCTTGAACTTCCGTCTCCTATAACTACAGTTTGAAAAGCGAATTTGTTTTGAATTGAGAAGCATTGAAGCTTGAAACCGTTTAACGGCTGAATGAATGAGATTGATGAAGAAGATTATAAGAAGTGATGTGACAATGGAGGTGGAATGTTTGTAAGTGAATTCCAATTTGGTGTAGTCAGGTGTACTGAAGCTCTATGAATATGTTTGACTATAGATGATGGTGGTTTTGCCCACGTGGAGTTTGATTATTGCCCCACGGTATCGTACATTTTTTTTAACCGACTTCAAAAAAAGGAGGAGGTTATCAATTCGACTACTTTTTTTGAAGTGAAAACTTCTTTAGCGGCGTTGAGCACTTTGGGAAATTGTTCTGTGATGGGTATAAAATCTTAAACTCGCGTCAGGACAAGTGACCACGTGACCCTGATCGAAAATTCGTCAGGACACGTGACCACGTGACCCTGATCGAAAAAGCGTAAGACGGATGGAAAGTAGACAGCTATCCCCTCTCTACGGCGCGGCGAAAATGTATGCCTGGGCCTACTGTTTCGTTTAGGCAGCGCAGGGCGCTTAATAATAATTATTATTAATAATAATATAATTAATAATAATAAAATTACTAATAATAATAATATAATTAATAATAATAATAATAATTAATAATAATAATAATAATAATAATGATGACAGCTGTCAAAATTGAAACAGCTATATCTCGGAAACTATCGACCTTAGACTAGTTGTGTGTAGGGACAATTGATAGGTCTCAATGAGATCTACATTTCGGATGACAGCTGTCAAAATTGAAACGGCTATATCTCGGAAACTATCGACCTTAGACTAGTTGTGTGTAGGGACAAGTGATAGGTCTCAATGAGATCTACATTTCAGATGACAGCTGTCAAAATTGAAACGGCTATATCTCGGAAACTATCGACCTTAGACTAGTTGTGTGTTGTGTGTTGTGATAGATCTCATTGAGACCTATCACTTGTCCCTACACACAACTAGTCTAAGGTCGATAGTTTCCGAGATATAGCCGTTTCAATTTTGACAGCTGTCATCCGAAATGTAGATCTCATTGAGACCTATCACTTGTCCCTACACACAACTAGTCTAAGGTCGATAGTTTCCGAGATATAGCCGTTTCAATTTTGACAGCTGTCATCTGAAATGTAGATCTCATTGAGACCTATCACTTGTCCCTACACACAACTAGTCTAAGGTCGATAGTTTCCGAGATATAGCCGTTTCAATTTTGACAGCTGTCATCCGAAATGTAGATCTCATTGAGACCTATCAATTGTCCCTACACACAACTAGTCTAAGGTCGATAGTTTCCGAGATATAGCTGTTTCAATTTTGACAGCTGTCATCATTATTATTATTATTATTATTATTAATTATTATTAATTATTATTATTATTATTAATTATATTATTATTATTAATAATTTTATTATTATTAATTATATTATTATTAATAATAATTATTATTATTATTAAGCGCCCTGCGCTGCATAAACGAAACAGTAGGCCCAGGCATACATTTTCGCCGCGCCGTAGAGAGGGGATAGCTGTCTACTTTCCATCCGTCTTACGCTTTTTCGATCAGGGTCACGTGGTCACGTGTCCTGACGAATTTTCGATCAGGGTCACGTGGTCACTTGTCCTGACGCGAGTTTAAGATTTTATACCCATCACAGAACAATTTCCCAAAGTGCTCAACGCCGCTAAAGAAGTTTTCACTTCAAAAAAAGTAGTCGAATTGATAACCTCCTCCTTTTTTTGAAGTCGGTTAAAAAAAATGTACGATACCGTGGGGCAATAATCAAACTCCACGTGGGCAAAACCACCATCATCTATAGTCAAACATATTCATAGAGCTTCAGTACACCTGACTACACCAAATTGGAATTCACTTACAAACATTCCACCTCCATTGTCACATCACTTCTTATAATCTTCTTCATCAATCTCAATCATTCAGCCGTTAAACGGTTTCAAGCTTCAATGCTTCTCAATTCAAAACAAATTCGCTTTTCAAACTGTAGTTATAGGAGACGGAAGTTCAAGATGTCAGGGGACAGATCATCAATCATGGCGGGTCGGGATGGTAGATTAGCAGCACTTTCACTGTCCTGAGTTCCTGACGTACTTAAATAGATAGATAAATACTCGTAGTATGTAAATAATAACTTGACGTGTGCGATAAGAATATGCTGGGATCTTCTTCTTCCTCTAATTTCTTCTGAAAGGGTTCTGATTTGACCTTTTGATAAGATATCAATTCCATGGAGAAGATAATATGAATGCAAATCCAGCTACTTGAAGGAATTATTGTAAAGTGTGATACGATTAAATCATAAAATTTTGACGACATCGATCGGCGTTTCGTACTACCCTTTTCTTCTTCTCGAAAACTAAGCCGATCATTAAAATTTTCTAAGACGGCAAAAAAATGGAACTTCTTGTCATTTTGGAGAGTCATATTCTATTACTTATTAATAATAAACCACATAAAGTCCACAGTAAACCTACATAGTATCTAAGTTAAATGATTGCTATAAATGCATCATTCTAGAACAAACCAGGGCAATACCTACATTTAAATTTTGTATGGGTAATCGCTACACCTGTTCTCTCTTAAAGCAGAAGGGCTCTTGCCGACTTCCATAGTTACATAATCAGTAAGGATTAGATTACTGATAACGCACCAAAATCAATGGCTCCTTCCGTATGTCTCAATGAAAACCGCACAAACCGCACACATCAGCCCACGCTTTCATAAACCACAGCCCAGACTTCCACCATTCTACCATTCTTAAACAAAGACATCAGTCGCTGACAAATGACTGCCAGAACCCAACAAAAGACCATCTTGACAATATTGAACCAAAACTGCTTCAAAAGAATACAATTAACCATGAAGACTTGAACAGTCGGTGAAATCGGACAAAAAGAGAAATGAACAAATGCTTGAATGGACAAAAAAGTGTGCAATGTTTTGTAAAAAGTAATTACTAGGATTACTGGGCAATGTCGTAACGTTCAGAGTTGCGTTACGTGATGTTTGAGCCGGATGTCCATTGATAAGCTATGGCTTGATTTGAACTTGATTGAGTTATTGGGAATTAATTACCAGAACTAAAGATCAATGTCTCACTGGTTCAGTAGTTGTTGCAATTAGTGCAACTGTTGAGTATGAGGTTATTTTTCGGGTGGGAAATCGTCAAATGACTCCGCCCGATCTAGGCGAAGCGGGAGTGTCAGACTTGTACTGACTAAAATCCACCCATGTTTCTTCTTAGCGCTTCATGTACCAGGGCCGCAGCATTTTTCGAAAAGTCCCGCAGCTTCGGGCAATGAGTCATGCAAAAAACATTAAAAAATCCGGAATTTTCCATAACACTTGGCTCGACCCGGGAATCGTACCCAGGACCGATGCAGTTGCCATCACTGCACTAATGAGACAGTCCCATTAATAGATGATAGACGTAAACGTAGCTATAAATCAATCAGACAATTTTGGACAATCATCGAAGCCAAATAAAAATAATTGAACAGAAAAAAAATAACACAAAGAAAGTGTCCAATTTGTCAAACAAAAGTCCGAGCAAGATTATTCAACCGATGATAGAACAATAATTTGTAGTAATCACACGTCACATTACGCAATACTAAACGCAAACGTAACGTAAACGTAAATGACAACGTAACCGCATAGTTTAGAGTTACGTTACAAGTGATTTACTTGTATCCGGTTACGTTTGTTTGGTTGTTTATTTTTGTTTTATATTGTTGTGGGCGTGTCTTTTTATGTAATTTGGTTTTACGTCATAATACTGGTGTCATAGCGAATTATAGTAGTTTATGCGACTGTGCATAATGAAGGGCATTACAACACAAGTGTGGGTTTAAGAAACGAGCCGAAGGCGAGTTTCTTAATAGCATCACACGAGTGTTGTAATGCCTAATTATGTATAGTTGCATACACTAATTTATCTACCCGAATATCATAAGGGCTCTATGATGGGCTCAGGAACCATAGGGAAATGACCAGCATTGTTAAGTGTAATGCATTAAAAAATAAACAGGTTATTAGTTGCATTCGTCGCTGCATTTACGATATCTGGCGGAGTGTTCATGTTAATTTCTGAGTCACTATCACTCATTTTCGACAGAAATAAAGAACTTATCAGAAAATTTGTCTACTCAATGAAAGGGAATAAAAAGCTAACGAACAAATGACAGCTCGAAATGGCGGCGTTTCGGATATCTGTCATTTTTTTTAAATCATAGGCAAACGAACAAAGTCACTATTCTTGTGTCACTCGAGATCAAAATGTCGTGCGATTTATAATTAACTAGTGACCCGCCCCGGCTTCGCACGGGTACAAAAAAGGTATTAAAACCTTCCTCTTGAATCACTCTATCTATTAAAAAAAACCGCATCAAAATCCGTTGCGTAGTTTTAAAGATTTAAGCATACAGACAAACAAACAAATAAACAAACAAACAAACAGACGCGACTTTGTTTTATACTATGTAAGGAAATCATACTGAATTGGGGTTTCGTATCGATAGGTATCTGTTTTAATGTAGATACTAGAATAGCACACTCACTTGAATTTGACACCTGTTCCAAATTTAAACTCATAACCTACTGTTTTCAGTAGGTTATGAGCTCATTACAGTTCTGTTAATTTCTGCTGGTTGGTAATGCTGGTCATTGCCTATGGTTTTTGAACGCATTAGAGAGGGTTTATGATATTTGGGTAGATAAAATCTATTATTGCACATGTATTTTAGTTTTGTGAAACAAAGTAGTGCCATATCTTGTGTCGATGATGGCAGTCTCTATTGTTTCCGCCCAGCACGAGTCGGGCTAGTCTAACTAGTTTGATGTAATACATCAAACTTGTCTTTGTGTCTATTTTAACCAATTCTGCAGAAAAAAGGTAACAACTGTAACAAGTTTCGCGTGTTATTCATGTAGGCCCAGAGAGAGGATGTAAAGCCTTCTTCTTTCTCGTGATTCTTGGTGTCCATTTGTCCATCAAAGGACACCAAGAATCACGAGCTGTAGAAGCAAAAGGGTAGGTACCAAGGTTCATTTGTAATGCACTTAAGAGTCCAGAACTGAAGTGGAGGCATATTAAATCATAGGCACCTACGATACTACAGTTGAGCCCTACGGTACTTCCTCGTCGAAGGTATACAGTACTACGTGACAGGCGTACGACTCACTACGGAAGTAAGCAGGAAACACGGATGCTATTAGAATACAAATAAGGTGCACAGGTGCATGACAAGCAAAGGACGATGATTGAGATAAGTCAGAAAGAGAAACTTATTAATAAATAAATCATTCCACCAACCGGGGGGGGGGGGGGGGAGGTGGGTGAACCACACCACATGATTTTACCATCCCATAGGATTGAAGAGGCGAAGAAAATAATCTTAGGATCCCATGAGATTGAAAACGCGAAAAACTTATACGAGGATCCCATGGGAGCCTCGTCATGGGATCCAAGTGGACGGAGGGATTTATTCAGGACCAAACATAATTATGCCACGTCGATAGCGTATTCGTGTTCCACGTGCCTCAAATTTGGTTCCAACAATATAGTAAGTGATGATGTGATGATGCCAATCATCACATCATCACTTATGCTATTATTAATTATTCTGTATTCTCATCGATTTCGGTCACAGCGACTGCATTCGACGGCTTAGGATGGTTGTCAAGACCTATGGTGTAGGTAGGTACTGCTCTTTCAAGTGCTCTCAACTGGCTAGCATATTCAACTTTGGCCGAAAAACAACGAGCACAAAGCGAACATGTCAGAAAACTATTGAAGACATTGTACGGACGAGGCAGTCAGTAAAGCTAAAGGTAATAGTAAAACAGTGATAGTGAGAGTTATTAGAACCTCGCAGTTTCCGTTTTGCATAATGTTATTAAATACTCATTAAGGTACGGGTATTTATTACTCCCGGTGTAAGAGTTTTAATTGGTAGTTTGCGGAGGGTACTTAAATGCTTTTACTTAGAACGTATCCTGTGTCTTTGACCCGTTGGTCTCGTGGTCTGCTGAATGTGGGATCCTGGGTTTGATTCCAGGGTCGTATAAAAGTTGTATTGGATTTTTCTATATGCGACGTCGTACAACGATGCGGCATCGTTTCACGATACGACGTCGCGTCGTGGAAATCTACGACACGACGTCGCAACTGTGCTTAGAAACTCACGATGCAATCCTGCGCAGTTGTCTCGTTACTTTAATGAACAAATTAACATTTATTTGGGTTCTAATTTCAAAAACATTTAAATATTCTTTTCAGAATGCGTCTAGAGCGGTCAATTTTTCGGAATAAACTAAAACACCACCCCACTGTATCGACGGCATCGTGTCGTGTATCGTGCGTGGCACATTACGTTACGATGTCGTGTTTTTTTACGATGCTCATCGTAGATTTCCACAACGCGACGTCATAATTATCGTGTTTATGTGTGGGGAGCCCTTAGCAATTCCTCAGCCTGGAGTTTGAAAGTTGGCGGTGTGCTTCCCCGTGTTTCGGAAAGCACGTTAAGCCGTTAGTCCCGCACTTTGAAATCATGTGTGTGAGTCAGAGGCCACCAGGTTGACTTTAACCACATCATTTCAGCCGAAAGACGTCCACTGCTGGACATAGGCCTCCTCTAAGTGTCGTCACATTGACCAGTCCCATGCGTTTCGCATTCAGCGGATCCCCGCAACCTTCACCAGGTCATCAGTCCACCTAGTGGGAGGCCTTCCAACGCAACCACACGGTAAAGAAAAGAAGCAGTTATGGAACCTTTTCAGAAACTGATCTATTACCAACTAAGCCTCTATATATTCAATATCTAACTTAAGTAAAGAAGAAAGTATGGGGAGCTCCTAGTAAATAACAGCGGCTCGGATCGTATCGATTGGTCTGTGGATGGGTGACCACCCCTCACGTTCCGAATTTCCTATTCAGCTCTATCCTGTTTTACTGGAAGCCGACCCCAATATAGTTGGAAAAGGGCTAGGCAGATGATGATCGAATTTAAGTAAAATTACGAGTCAAAACAAAGTTTGGCTCTATCATCGCTAAATCTAACCACTATAGTTTCTCAGAAAATCACGGCAATTAAACTCTTCACAAAAACAACCACTAGCTTAACACAGCAAACAAACCTATTCCCTGAAAAACTGTCACCGAATTCAGCGAATCACACAAGAAGTGTAAACGCACGAGCCGACAATGGCGCGTGATCGGAAAATATCGTTTGTACACGCTTTCCACGGCTTGCTTCCGTACAAGCTTACTACTTTATTGGTAGACTAGCTATGCTCCGCGACTGTGATTATTAAAAAAAGTAGTATCCCATTTGAATCTTATTTTATGACCAATTTCAAGGGGTTTACTTTTTTTTTACGGAATCCTAGCTATTTTTCTAAAATAAAATACGGCGTCTCGGTGATAAATAGCCATGTTAGACCTTATAATATCAGCTATCTGCCAGTAAAACTGCCGTCAAAATCGGTTCAACCGTTTTGGAGATACGCCGGAACAGACATATACACAAAAAAAGATGTGACTTTGTTATAAGTACCGTATTTACTTATACATTCAGTAAAACGTTATTATTTTGAAATGACAAACAGACACATCAATTTTATTATTTATTTATATTTATAGATAGATACCTTTTACTTTCCTTCGTGTGTTGTGGAAATGGATCGCCAAGATCGGATTACAGGCTGTTGGTCTAGAGTTATAGCTGAGTCGATGACCGACGTGGGAACAGGTAGGGTATGCAGGGAGGGAGGGAGAATTTAGGTGGTTGAGCAGCCGCGGAGTGGTAAAGTGTTGTTGAGACACGATTTCTTATGACTTTCCGTTCTATTAGTGGTAATTATGATGTATTAGTGTTAATTGTCTGTGGTATTACATACCTTTTTTTTTCCTACTCCTCCGCTATTCTTTTCTGATTAATTTCGTTGCGGGATCCAAGACAGTTAAATCATTTCTCTGGGACTTCGTCGAGCTTCATTGTCTCGGCGCTTTTCTTGTGGTCGCCACTGTTGATTCTGGCTAACAGGAGTTACAGTGGTTTGGGAATAGTGTGGCGGGCTTTGGTATTACATACAACCACGTAAGAAATATTTATTTTTAGGCTTTATCCATCAATCTCTTCTTCTACTTCGTGTTGACGAAAACCTCAGCAGTGGCTTCGAACAGGTCCCTTAAAGTGGGAGTTGCACAAAGAACAGTCAGGAGGTGGGCCATGGTTTGAGAAGACTCACAGTCACACTCAGTGTTATCGGAAAACCCCCACCGGAACATTGTGAATCTAATTGAAATGGGTTCACTTATTTGCTTACTACCATAGAGCAAAGAAAGATTTTATATCAAAACTAGCTTTTGCCAGCGGCTTCGCCCGCGGGAAAATGTCGATTTTCCATACAAACTTTCATCCCCTATTTAAATCCCTTAGGGGCTGAATTTCGAAAAATCCTTCCTTAATCCTTGTCTACATTACAAAGGGAACCTCTGTGCAAAATTTCAGCTTTCTAGGTCCAAGGGTTTGGGCTGGGCGTTGATGAGTCAGTCAGTCAGTCAGGACTTCTCTCTTTATTTATTATAGATAGAAGAACAATTGGGGCAAAACCAGGAATGTCACTAAAGTTAAAAAAGTTTATTTTTGATGGCAATATTTTCATTTTCCCGCGTATTTTAATTTGGCATTACACAAAAACTGTATAAACAACTATAGTCGGATGTTTATAGGAACAAAAGAGGGAAGTTCCATGTATTACGGAACGTAAGAAGGAATGTCCAAGCTGTCAAAATACTTATGGCAACTTTCTAATCAATAAGGATATGTACAGGGGCAAAACAAGAAATGTCACAAAAACAGAAAGCAGTTCCATATAACTTCCCTAACAACGGTCGCCCCTAACCCGCTGACTAAGCAAAAATTAAACTATGGAATTAACTTACATAACTTTTTATTTTTGTGACATTTCTTGTTTTGCTCCTGTACCCTTCAATTGCAGTCACTGGAAGCATTGAATTAATAGATAAACAAAAACATATCAGTAATATGTAGTTAGAGTCTTCGAAAAATAACAAAACACCAAGTAAGTAAGATAACTTCTTCTTCTTAGCGTGTCGATGGCAATCTAAAGTGTCGGCCCAGAAATAAGATAACTAATAAATAACATTAAAAACTCGTAATCTTACATGAAGTCATAAATCAAATTACACCATAATCATAGACATGTTGGTAGTAAAGGTCATCCAACTCTAAGTAATGATGGCGACCATAAAGTGACGTAACATGACATAGTACTGCACCATGGAACATGGCTGTCCCATGACCGCGTGTGTTTGTGACGTAATTGTGTGGTGCGAGTGAAGGGCAGAGCGGAATGAGATATGTTTTTATTTGATATTGTTATGAAAAATCTGGGTAGCAAAGCATTTATTTTTTGGGGAAGGCATTCAGAATTTCAGATTTCGGACACTATAATGTAGCTTGGACCCTCCACCGCTGCCGCTTGTTAGAGCTCCAGAGAGGAACCTCCTTACAATACGAGCCGTGTCTAGATAGCCATGGTCAGGTACTGTTTTCTTAATCACGGCAGCCATAGCTCTTCAGGTATTAAATTGGTCGAAGCGAATGGCAATTGAGTAATAGGGGATTGGACAAACAAAAACTAATTAGTCCGTCAGATAGATTTCCAAAAACAAAAAATGAAGACGATACAGGTGCTTCGAAAACTCGTGTGACGTCATTTGATAGTACATTTTGTAACTTCAAGTGACGTTTCAAGCCCCACTCCATGATCTTTGACGCGCTTTATCTTCGTCAATTTTTATTTTTATATATTTATTTTATAAATAAATAAATAAATTCATTTTTTTTTTGAGTCAGTCCGATCCCCTATTGCATCGGCTGTCAATACGACTAAGTATCGGCACAATATTCGCTGAGTTCACACCCCACATGTCAACAACCTCGCGAGCCAAGTCTAGACATTTGATTTGTTTACGAATTATAATAAATAAATAAATAATAAATTATTACGATGCTTTTATCATATACTCTATCGTTCTAATTGATCATTCTTGGGTTCGATTTTCTTAAGTTATTCCAAACAAATCACCATCTATAATCAGAGATATTTCATCATTAACAATTCGCTTCCTCTTATCCCTTGAGCCCTAAACAACTAACCGCGCAAGTCACGTCTCAAAGAAAATGAAAACTCATTCCATTGCGTATTCCCTGCACACCACACATAAAATTACTGCTATTAACTTGGCAATAGTTACGTAACCTGAGGAAATGCGACGTATGGATACTTGAATGAACATCAAGTTGTTACGACATGGTTTGACAAGTTGTGATTATTTGGTTTTAGTACTTATTTGTGTGTAATTTGTTTATAATGATGTAGGTTGGTTGGTTGCGATTGTAGGTTGTCTTTAAAAGATCGCTTTAAGCGATAAGACCGCCCATTGTGTCACCCCTTGTAAAATGTTTTACTATTGTTTTTTTGTAATTTGGTGTACATAATAAAGAGTATTCTATCTATCTATCTAGGTACACGACAGACGTTAGTTTTTATTGAAAGCTTTATAAATATTGTCGGTGCCGTACCTATATCTTCTTTACATAGTAAAATAAGACAAAGTCGCCTCCACTGTTTGTATACGCTAATATGCTTAGATCTTTTATACTACGCAACGAATTTTATTGCAGTTTTCAGCAATTGATAGAGGCATTTAAGATGAACGTTTATTTGTAGTAGGTACATACACCCCTGTATGAAGCCGGGGCGGGTTGCTAGTACCATATAATATACTACTTTTACTTTTATTGCACACTGTTTTACTATTACCTCTTATGTATTATCTGTGCCATTACTTTTTTAACCAAATATATTATATACGAACACTAATTCCGTCGACAAACTGTTACGCAGTTTGGAGGTGCACCAATGTACAAAACAAAGCCCAAATCGGCCACATCTACAGAAACAACGCTGGCCTCAGCGTTGTTTCTGTAGATGTGGCCGATTCCCGGTAGTTAAGGATCAGTGTGCTTACTCTCGAATATAATTCCGATAGATCGACATTGGAATTGTCAGTCAAACGTCAGGCATTGGCTGGGCTCACTGAGTCTAGCCAATCCCTGACGTTTAACTCAACCAACTGACGTTTGACCAATGTCGATCTATCGGAAATATATTCCAGAGTAAGCACCAAGGTCCTACCTTATCCTTAAACTACTTTAATTTAAAAGTTAATCAAATTAGTAACTAAAGGTACTGTACCGAAATGATTTTTCTTCAGAGTCTTTGTTTACATACGGAAAAACTTACAAGAAAACAAACTTTCGATTATGTGACTCATCATGTAAAAACAATCAGAGTAAAAAAGATTTGTATTGTCATTACAATTAACATTTTCTCTTGTAACCCGTATATTTTGCTGTGCCCGAGATGGTCAATAATAATTATGATCTAATTATAAGTTTACAACCTAAAACTTCCTTCAAGAGTGTAACAAAAGTATGGAGTATTTAGAAAAAGTAAATAAACAAAATTAGTTTAATACTTATCAAGAGAAATTCTCACCAAAAACCACTAGAACCACTAGAAGAAGCGACAACAGTGTAAAGGCTAGGCGTCGTCGTTGACAGGTCATCATGAGGTCGTGACTCGCGGGTTCAAATCGTGCCCTGAACTAATGAGGTGAACTTAGTACTAGTACTAGCATTTACTGTAGTACGGTGGTGGTGGAAGAACATGAGAATTCGATATTTTGTGCTGCTATTAATTTTAGCTCATGTTGTTAAGTTGTATAATGGTTAAAATGGCACTACCTACAAGGTGCAAACGGACTCTAAACGGTAAATTAAGCATTTGTGCATCAAGGTAAGTAAATCCACGCAAAAATGATTCCTACTTTTTTGGGTAAAATATCTTGTCTTACAGTAACACTCAATGTAATGCACTCAAACCATCGAAATCGACACCGGCCTCTGCATTATATTGTTTATTAGCTGTTGCCAGCGAGCGGTTTCACCCGCTACAACTCGAAAATAATCCCACGGGAAGATAAAATCGGGATAAAAACTATCATATGTGTTAATCCAGGTTATAAACTATCTGTGTACCAAATCCGTTCTGTAGTTTTTGTGTGAAGAAGTAACAAACATACACACTCACACAGTCACACACTCACAAACTTTCGCCTTTATAATATTAGTGTGATATAAGTGTGATATAGTAGGAAGTAGGACTAGCTGTTGTCAGCGGCTTCACCCGCTACAACTCGAAAATTATCCCATGGGAAGATAAAATCTGGATAAATACTACCCTATGTGTTAATCCAGGGTGTCAGCTAACTCCATACCAAATTTTATTAAAATCGCTCCAGCCGTTTAGACGAGAAGAAGTAACAAACATACACACTCACAAATGTTCGCCTTCATAATATTAGTGTGATCACGGGTCCTTTAGAGATAAAAACAATCCAAATGAAATCATGGTCAGAGCTAGCTGGCGAAAAACTAACACAGGTTTTTTAGACTCCCCGTATCATAACACTGAATTTAACAACCGTATTATTATGTAGTTAGACCAAAACGGCCACTAAAGCCTGGGAAATAGTCAAAAAGTGATGAATGGCTCATTCTTGTTGACGTCAGCTACGTCCATAATATGTTTCACAAACGCCCATAAAATCATGTCATAATTTGTTCTCATATTACATTCAACCACCTATTACTTCACAAGTCATTAACACTTCATAAACATTAACTTCTCTATTATTTGAACCATAGATAATGTATAATTTGTTCTCAGAAATGAGTGGCGTCGTGTCATCGGGGCAGGCATCGAACTCGCGACCTTCGCGGGAGAAAGTTAAGAAACTGACATCTAGAGTTACTGAGGGCTGATTGCTGGGATTATGTTATTAGTTTAGTTTAAGTAGACTATTTGTGAGTTCATTGTTTTACGTAAATAGATTTGCTATCTCGTCTTATTGAATGCTCATAGCTTTATGATTCTCAAGGTATTTTATAGATCCCGTCGGGGCTACGAGCTGTTAGAAAGAGATACCGCGGCCTCGGCACATGCAATGGGTTATGAAGGAACATGGGTGGCTTTTTGTCAGTAGAAGTTTGACACTCCCTACCGCTCTGCCTAGAGCGGGAGAAATCATTTGATGATGACTCTACCCCAAAAAAAAAACGGAATTTTATAAATGAATACATGCACACTTGCACACTATTATATGGATAGATAGAACGTATAAATATTGCTCAGCCAAATTCAAATTTTCCAGAAAACCTTTAAGTTAGCATTAAAAAAAGAAATCGCAGAAAATATCATGAAAACTAGCTTTTCGAATAAGCATGCAAAAAAAATCTTGATTTTCAGTGTCATCGATAGACGCGAACATGAGACTGTATAAATAAAGTAAATGTTTTTTTTTTGTCAGTTCACGATTGGTGCTCTAATAAAAGTTTTTCGCATTTATTATGCAGACCTTTTTGAGCGAAAACCAAAAGCAAATCTGAACAGAGAATAAACGATCCAGAAATTATAGAATATCCTAAATATGGATCCATTGTTCCATCACACACAAATCTGTTTAAAATAGAGAGTTGCAAGTGAGAGTAATAAAGTTTATGCGAACCATTAAGTTGGGGGCTCAATGGGCGCTAAATTGCACCCACAACAAGTAAGAGTTACACTTTACGAGTCACTAATTGTGGGGTATCCAAACACCCCCATAAGCAATAAGATTAATAATGTTCTTAAACGTACGTATCTAGACCTACTTGTATTACTAGGTTTTAATTGTTGCTATCATCAGGTCAAAATAAAGCTTCTTATAAATATTTTTCACGGTTATATGAATAGATCTGAAATATTCTGATATTGGTCCTGTAACCTTTCACAATGTTCCGAAATCATTCAAATATAATTAGGCAAAATGTGAGTCTGCCATAATATATTATGGCAGACTTACATTTTTACATTACCTAACTCTTGGGGGAGAACCGGCAAGAAGACATAATGAGGTTAATGTTCTAAACAATGTCGGATGATAAAGCGATTGCGTGTTTGAGTGTATTTATTTACTGCCCCAATAAAATTCTGGTGGATAACAAAATTAAATTAAACAAAATAGCTATTTACTGAACGGATCTAGGAAGCAATAAGGAAGACAAAACTGCTCATCTAGATAGAAATGCAGATAAACAACGAAACACAGCTACAACTGTAAAACATCGTATAGCAGCAAACGTGCGTGCAAAAGTAAAAGTATCGCATGGAAGTAGGAAGCAACCTTGACCGCAGGCGTATGCGGTTATAACGATACACGATATGGATAGCTACTGCTGATATGTAATGGAAATAAAATTTATGGTGATTATGGGGAAGAATATTGTAGCTTTGCCTACAATATTCTTCATCATAATCATGAACGTTTCACAATTTTGAATTAGAATTAATGAAATGGAGGGAGCGATGGTCATTCTGGACTGGTTACTGAACAGTGCTTTTCGAAACATGCAAGGAACGTTACTCCTTTAAATGATCCACCATTTTGTCAGTCTCCAAGACTTAATAATCATTACACAATTTATCAAATAATTTCATAGTCCCTAATCCATTGAACCTTGCGAAGTCCACAGTATTCAAACGCAAAGCTGCGATACACCACCCAGTTCAACTGAAGTTGCTAACGTCCAAACAATATTTATTTTGACAGGAGAAATTATCTTAGTATATTCTGAAATGGAAGCTAATGTAGCCGCCTACCTACTGAATTGAAAACGAATGACATTCAACATAATTATAACTCGAACTAGGAAAACCAACAACAATAATTATTACAAATACTCGTACAATAGTATTTCACATCCAATCTCTCATGTTTTGCAAACGCATCTGTCATTACCGTGCAAGAAATACCGGGGGAAAAGTCTAGTCTTTTTCTAACAGACAGATTGTCTCGATTGATATCTAATCAATATTCTAAGTATCGATTGTCATACGCTTTTTTTTTAATCGGACCGAAGTGTGAAAGGACTTGCGTGAGATTTTTGAGGGCATGTGAAAATGAAACCTCTTTTATGTTTATGGATTATTGTACGCAGTAGCCATCTTCGACCATTAATATTTATGAGGTGTTCACACAATGGCCTGTGTTTAGAGTTGATGGGCTGCTATTATTATGTTTATTATATTTTAACATGTTACAGTTACTGTTATGCGTGGCTATTGAAACTACATTGAATTTGCACTTGCTACTGGTAACTTCAACTGAGGTTTGGCTATAAAAGTAGGGAAAACGAAAGATAAAATTAATGGAGTGAAAGATATTGTATAGAGATGGCGACCGCTGGAAAAAGATACAAGCTGAGACACATAATTATACTACTCTATGTCTATAGCCGTGGATGCAAGTCGATTATAAGATCGTGATAATTCATGGAGTTTATAGAAAGACGTCTCTTTAGCCAGTAAATATCTTGCAAAAAAGCTGCCAACGCCGTTTTATTCTTAGTTTTCAGCAATTGCGAAAATTACGTAACCAACGTAATAGTTTCCGTTCCAAATCGAATTAGGTTTATTTCTTTCCAATGACTACTTACGGCTATTATACTTTCCATCGTAGTTTCGACTAATTTTCTGCTAACTTTTGTTTTCATCTTACATAATAGATTATGTAAACTTTTATACTTTATTTTTATAATTTTACCTGCAACTGCGGAAATCTCTTTATTGTATTGTACTTAACAGTTGTGATTTCTATTTCCCGAAGTCCCTTGCTTTTCTTGTTACGTTTTGAATCGATTTCAACAATGTTATGTTATTTACTATATTCGTTTTCCTTATGTTTTGTAAGTTGAAACATTATGTTGATAGATTCTTTCTTTGGCCAAGTCCATAGTTTAGATGAAGTCTTGGCTACCCGGAGCCCCAACAAGGCTGTTCGCTAGCCAACTTATTTGTCACTGTCACTTGCACTATGTTTTCCGCGTACAGCGCTAACATTACTGCGTGAAAGTGAATCTAATTCTACAGAGAATTCAAGTATTTCAGTGCTGACATCATCGATTCTGTTTCTATTAAGTTCTATTTGAGTTTATTCACTTATTGATTTGTTATTTCGTACTTTACAAGCAACTAATTGAACAGGACTGGATGCAGAAACAAGAGGACTGGAAGTTTTGGCATTCCTTGGGAGATGCCTATGTTTAGCAGTGGACTGCGAAAGGCTGATGTTATTAAAGTAACAAAAGCGTTTGAAGGTACTCTATTTACCACTACACAAATAGATGTATATTCAGATTGTTTGTACTTTCTATGTGTCACTTGTAAGCAGTGACTAAGGAGTTATATGAGTGCTAACTTTGACTAGAATATTAAGTAAGTTACGAAGCATAATATGCTTACGGTAGTGTTATGGTAATATCTATGGGACTACTTTGGATGATCGGTTCGTAATTCATTAATTCAATTCATTAAAGGCAAATGTATACAATAGCGGAAGTGTATCAATAATACGTAACAATTTTCTTTAAGGACGCATTTACGATTGATAAGTCAAATCATTACTTTTTTAAACAAAAGTATGTTTATTAAATACAATGCTTTGTATTTTTAAAATGTTTTTGCTGCTTATTGTAGGTAGATGTGCAAGGTACAAGTCTTAACTATAAATATAATTTTAGATATGTCCAGTTTCTCAATAAATGTACCGAAGTGAATTTTTTTTACTTCGGTACATTTATTGAACATCTACCTACAATAAGCAGCAAAATACAAAGCATTGTATTTAATAAACATACTTTTGTTTAAAAAAGTAATGATTTGACTTATCAATCGGAAATGCGTCCTTAATTCGTATGATAGAGGATAAAACAATGTAGGAAAAAGAAAACTGTAACTTACAGTTCAGGTATTAGGTATAGATGTGTTGAATCGTTTAATTAAATAAACTGTTTACGGAGCAGAAGTCATTGAAATAAATGGCATTTATGATAAAGGTACTGCTCACACCACAAGCAAAAAGGAACATAAACATAAAAATAGTCAAGACCCAAATAGCGAAGGCGGTAAAAATTTTAATTGCAGCAACCGCGCATTTCCGTAATGTCAGTAGTTTCTAAAATCAAATCAAAACTATAAAATAATTTACACGAAACGGCTCGAGTCAATTGGTTCAAAGTGGAACGATACTAATCGAGAAATTGATCGGTCGTGACGTCACAGTACCGCGGGCACAGGTCCGATGTTTTTGCTCCACCGCTTTCCTCGCAAACATTTGATGTTTCGTAATAAATGTAACAGTGACAATGAATTTGGTAATTCCACTACAACAATGACTATCACAATAATCTTTTTTGACAAATTTTTTGTCGATATTTTCATCGATACTTTTTTTATTGATCGTTGATCTTTTGTGAGCTGAGAATGAATTGTCAATAGCTGACAGGTATTGCACGTTTTTAAATTAAATTTTATTGGTATCGATAATGCTGTTATTGTTGGGTTTAAGTTGATAACTTTACGATTGGCTTCAATAAATGACGTAACTACTATTATGATCCTGATCATGATTCTGCTCGGGCAGTTAAAGTTAACGTATATTTTTTTTTTTTTTTTTTATTTTTATTATTGATAGGTTCGCGTTTGACCACTATCTCACCTGATGGAAAGTGATGATGCGGTCGACGATGGAGCACGCTTACCTAGAAGTAACCTATTCATTTTATACTTCTCTGCAAACACTTAGCAACAAAAACATCTCTAACAGTCATTCTTGAAGATGAAAGGCGTCAATGCAGTTTGTACGTTTTTTTACAAATATAATTTGAAGTTTTATTAAAATGGCTGCCTCAATTGGCAACAATAAATTGATGTACAACAAAGGAAACACATGATGAAAGTCTAAAATAGAACCTTATTGGAAATTGATGTCTTTCAATCAGTCGGAAATTGGTTTCGTGTTAGTGAAGTTAGTGTTCTCTATCAATTTGAACTAGCTGCTATAAAATATTACTACTAT
This sequence comes from Diarsia mendica, assembly GCA_949316265.1. Taxonomy (NCBI): domain Eukaryota; kingdom Metazoa; phylum Arthropoda; class Insecta; order Lepidoptera; family Noctuidae; genus Diarsia; species Diarsia mendica. Next base: position 24,383,194 of record OX438893.1, on the reverse strand, counting down.
TTGGGGTATTTTGAAAATGATTTATTGGAGTCAGACCTGGAAAGTAATAATAGCAGATTCCTCAAAAATTTCCTACGTTTAATTTTCTCCACACTTCTTTAATTGCTGCTAGAGTTTGAGTTCCACTTCTGATATTTGGATCCGTTTTATTATTATAAGTTACACGTTTAATGTGGACGGTCAATCTTACGCTTTCCAGTTAGTCTATATTTAATGTCATAATCAGTACCGTCTTTACCATAAGGGCACAAGGGGCACTTGCCCAGGGCCCCCATCCTCAGAGGGCCCCGAAGGGCCGACAATTTCTCTCACATTTAATCTCAAAAAACTCATTACACTTTTCTCAATGCCCGAATATCGATTATTTTCAGATTTATTCGAATCAATATACTTATTTATATGAATTTGAGTGACATCAAGCCTACAGGGTCTCGGTTGTGTGCGGTATATAGACACTGTAGCTTCTTGCTTAATTTAAACTTAGTGCGCTTTTTGGCTGTACTAAAGGGCTGTTTTTGGTCTGATATAACTTACCAGACATTTACTTGAGTTTATAAATTTTATAATCTAGAGTCTATAATGTCTATTTTCAAGTTACATATCATTTGATTTTTTATTCAGTTATTCAGTAATTTAAAAGTATTTCTGAACGCATCCTACCTAATTTACTAAGAACACCATCTAGCGATCATCCATGCAAACCGCTCCAATGCCAAATTCAAGCGACCATAAAAAATGTCGACTTTGTCTATGGTTGGGGCTTGGGGAATCCCCGGATAAATTATGAAAAACTTTCAGTCGGAACATTTTACCTAAAGTTATTACTTATTATATCACTTATTTTCACAGAAGTGTCGTGATTTAATTTTGTTTAATGTAATTTGGGTAAATTCCAAAAGGGCCCCAAATTCTTGTGTGCCCAAGGGCCCCAGCACAGTCTAAGACGGCTCTGGTCATAATTAGGATTAAGTCTTGTTGTGTAGTTGTTGTGTAGACTATGCTGACTATGCAGTCGTGGGTAGCATTACAATTATCAACTTAAAGGACTCATTTAGTGTCTATACATTTAAATTCTAAAAACTTATATTATTCACGGTAACTTAGACTTAGCTAACAAATAAAGCCATTTATTATAAGAAAAGACAAGTTATTGTCTGCTAGCATTAAAGGGAAAACCGGTCGTTTGCAATGGAAACTACCCGATATAAATATTAAGACGGAAAGTGAAATCTAAAGATTTTGTGTAATAAAATAGTTTCCTATTGCGGTGTAAGATTGATTATATGAATTTTATTATAGATGTATATGGTGTCATTGTGCCGTAACTTCAGATAATGGTGTTGTTGAGGATTGAGGGCTAAATTCCGATGTTTTAAGCGGTTTTTGATGCATATTTTTTAGATTCTCTTCATGTACTTAATATTTTGATATGATGAAGAATATCATCGTAGTTCTCGTGCCCTTTTCTGAATGTATTTAGGGTGCAGTCGAACATGTCTTCTGTCTTCTCTATTAGTTATCAATTCATTTCAATAGTCACCCCTTTTCTACCCACATTATCTCACACAATCCCTACATCGTTAATTCTCTCTTCACTATTATTTAATTTGTAAGAGATACAGAACTTCCCTGTCCTCAATTTTTAAACATAAGCGCTTTTTGAAACAAACGTCAAGTTACGTAACTTAACACGAACATTCTTGACATCTTCTTAACTTACCTAAAGGCTAGAAATAAGAGTAGGTATGTTGACGTGTTTAAAGTTAAATATAATTATAAGAAATGCTCTCGGAGCAATAAAATATGGACAATCATTTATTATTTCTGTAAAATTACTGACTGACTAATAAGACACAGAACCCATCGCAGGCAGAGATATAATGGGGTCCGCAAGGGCCGACGCCCGTCGGGGCTGCGGATTATCGAAAGAGATGACGTGGCCTCGGCACAAGGGCGAAGGAGGAACATGGGTTGGTTTTTAGTCAGTAGAAGTTTGACACTCTCCTTCGCTCTACCCAAGGGCGGAGGGGGGGGGGGTCATTCGATGATTTTCTACCCACAAAAAAAAAAGGCAGAGATATAATCAAAAGGAAGCAAGTAATTAAATACAAACAATATAATTATGACAATCAACCTTTATTTCTGGTTTCTGATTAACAAGCTGAAAATTACAATAATTCTTCCGTAAAACAAGCCATAATTCTGAATTAGGTATATCTAACTAACTACAACGCTAATCAGATTTATCTCCTAGTTGGTCGTTAACTAATAGTAATTTCTTGTAAGTTGGCAGTAAAGCATTGTTACAAAGGCTTACAACCTTTCATTGCCTAGGCTGTCGTGTACCTCAGTCGACTAAAGTCAGCTTTAGCTGTAAAGGAACAACTTTGAGTTGTGGTAACAACGGCTAGCGGCAGAGAAAATGAGAGTGAATATGTAAATTGGATGATATTTAAATCTTCAATTATTCCTAGGTAATATTTTAGAGTTTTAGAGAGTTCTACTGTAAATTTAGAGCTTATAAAGTATTGGTCTGGTAGGAATTTAGTTCGTACTAGCTTTTGCCAGCGGCTTCGCCCGCGTGGAAATGACGATTTTCCATACAAACTTTCATCCCCTAATTAACTCCCTTAGGGATTGAATTTCGAAAAATCCTTCCTTATTCCTTGTCTACATTATAAAGGGAACCTCTGTGCAAATTTTCAGCTTTTTACGTCCAAGGGTTTGTGCTGGGCGTTGATGAGTCAGTCAGTCAGTCAGGACTTCTCTTTTTATTAATATAGATAGATAGAAGATAAATTACCACGTACATTTTCCTTGCTGCGGCGTTGCACGACTGCTGTGCGTGAGGTCTTGGGTCCATTTCCCAGATCGTACAAAGTGTTATTGGGTTATTCCATCAAGTTTTAATTAGCAGCCACAGAGTTGTGATTTGTGTCTGGTTGATGGCAATTAGCTCAACCCCTAGTACATGGGATTTAACATAACTGGCGAAATGTACCTACGCCTCTGCTGCCCAACCCTTCGGGGATCACAGGCGTGATGCTTATGTTATATTTTCCCTATATTTAACCATTTGCCATGAGGTTTTAATTAATAAAGCCTAGAAAACGAAATAACAAGAAGAATTTGAATGTTAGAAGGATATTTCAACGGAGTAGTTTGCAAAAGTGAAATCCCACCAATTTCAGGGCTGAACAAACGACAGAACAAAAATGATGACGATTATAACTCATAGAATTATCGGTAAGTAATTAATTGCTACTGAATAGTTCAAATTATTGATCGATACTTAGAGATAAGATTCACATCAAGTTAGAGATCATTTATCATCAATTTACTCTAAGTGCTGTGCAGTTAAGTTGTTACAAAATCTGAAACGTTTAAGTATTTCCTTTCACGACAAATCGTCGAGTCATGACAATTAATTGAATTGCATTAGTATTTCAGTCCTAACTGATTAATTGGAAGAATTTGTTTTATTTTTGTGAAAGAGCGCGATTGAGCTTTCGGTTTGGTAAATGATGAGGAAAACTTTAGATATTGTTTCGCGTAAATTGTAAAAATAAAACGTGAACAGAATGATGCGGAGTTTTGATCATCATTCATCAGGGATTGATTCAGTAGGTACTTCTGGAACCGGTGCGTATTGTTAAGAGCTTCTTCTCTCAAGAGCCCTGATCACCAGTTGCTCGGACCCTGTTCCCGATGATGGTGGACTTTTAGGTATTAATTTATAATATAGAAATAAACATATAAAAAAACTGTGTAAAAATTAATAAAATGTAATATTCATGACTTCTGTAAGAGCTACATATTTCAGGTTTATTTAAGGATGAGTAAAACTTTTAGATGTAATGTACAAAAAAATCCTGTAAATTGTCACGTGAAAATTAAATCGTCAAATAAAATAATTGTAATAAGTTTTGTTTCTTACCTCTGGGGCTGTAACCATCACAGCTGTCCAAGAAAACCGCCAATAAAACTACAATTAAAACACAACAGTTAACACGCGTCATAGTCATTACTTTACACGACAACAATCAATTCATTCTTCCACCACGCACAATTTACGCTAATACTCGTATTACGCGCAAATTACGCGACGATACGTATCGATATTTAACGATTCATAAACATCACTATTAATCATTGTAACTGCCAATAAAAACGCGGTAAAAGTCAGTCCGTTCGATTTTTAAAAATATTCTTTTTGACACGTGCGCTTCTGACGGTGTCGAAATTAGAAATGGTTGGAAAAAAGTGCGCGCTGCGCTTGCGACTATATTAATGACTAACGATAGGTAGTGTTTTTACTTTTTTCCGCGGTGTTTGCTGGCGCCTAAACCCCCACCGGCCATGAGGGGGAGTTGACAACATTTGGTAAAGAAGTAAGGAAGGAAATGAAAAGTGTACACTTACACTTTTCATTTCCTTTGACATTCGCTGATTTATTGGCGGTTTGGAAAGGATGGAAATAGCGCATTTGCGTGGAAAGTATGGAAATTGTGTTTTCTTTGGTGAAAGGCGGTGGTAAACATAATATATTATATGTAACAAAGACCTGTCATTATTATTTTATGCATTGTCGTTGGAAATTGTCGAAAAATTACTGTAGAGCTGTAGAGTGCCCCTCGTTGGTGAAATGGTCGCAAGTAAGTTGTAACCATTTCGATATTATGAATTCCAAATTGTACCACAACTTTTAAACAATACCGAGCAATGTTGTCGATCTCTGTCTATAGAGAGTGAAATGATTTGCGCGTGCGACGCGAACGGTTGCTGTCGATAGGTACTATACTGCACTGTCATGTTGATAAGTATGTTGTCTATGTTTGTTAGTTCCTTAACTTCTATAGAAGGTATCTGGTGCCAGGGAAAAGTGAAGAATACTTCTACTTTGTTTGTGGTGGGTCTGGGTGGAGCGGAATGGAGTATCAGACTTCTACTGACTAAAAACCACCCATGTTCCTTCTTCGCCCTTGTGCCGAGGCCGCGTTATGCCTTTCGATAGATAATCCGCAGCCCCGATGGGTGTCGGCCCTTGCGGGCCCCTTCCATGTTGCTGACATCTCTTTGAGGCGCGCGTGGAACAAGGCCCAAGAGCGGGGGGGGGGGGGGGTTATTTGATGATTTTCCACCCACCAAAAAAAAAAAGGGAGAAGACTCTCTGCTACAACGGCTCTAAGGAAAACTGAACATCGAGAGAAATGGAGACAGATTGTAAGATCTGTGAAGGACTTTCATCAAGGACAATAAGACCTTCAATAATGAAGAATACGACTACAAAGAAAGAGATAAGAGAAGAAGACATGCTGCTATTCCAATTAAATTGGGGTTTGGGCAAGAAAATGCTGATGATATGGTTTGAAAGAAAATAATAATAATCATTAAATTAAACAGATCATACAATCCAATTTGTTAGTAATACACACACACACACAACATCTTAAACACTAATGTTAGTAGGCACACACATTTGGAAAATTTTGATAATAATTACTTAATAATGTCAAAATCAGAAAATGTCAAAAAAAAATTAAAAATACAGGCATCCTTCAAAGTCCTCTTCAAAATTAGTTAAAAATTAGAAAAGGTCCATAATTGATTCTTTGTTTTAACATACCAACTGTTACATGAATGTACACATTATGGAATGCAATAAAGTATTGAGTAGTAGTAGGAATACCTAATGGGGTCTTCATCATCATCCACAGCCTGAACTCACCCACTGCTGGGTATAGGCCTCCCTTTTCTTGTGCCACTCTCCACGGTCCTGTGCCAGCCTCATCCAGGTTTTTCCCCCGATGGTAACTATGTCGTCTGCCCATCTTGCCGCTGGACGACCCACACTTCTTTTTCCAGTTCTTGGACGCCATTCAGTGATAGCCTTAGTCCACCTGTCATCACTGCGCCTTGCTAGGTGTCCTGCCCAACTCCATTTGAGTTCCGTAACGCGATTTCCAATATCGAAAACCTTTGTACGTTTTCGAATTTCGACGTTAGGAACTCAGTCTATAAGTTTTATGCCTAGCATGGAACGCTCCATGGCTCTCTGTGCAACTCTCAATCTGTACACAGTCTCCTGCGTGAGCGTCCATGTTTCTGCACCATATGTCATTGTGGGCAGAACACACTGGTTATAGAGGCGGGACTTCAGACATAGCGGAACTTTGGCTGTTTTTAAAATGTCGTCTAATTTGCTAAACGCGGCCCACCCAAGCTGTATTCTTCGAGATATCTCCTTTTGTTGGTGTTCTTTGCCAAAGGAAAGACCGAGACCGATATGACCGAGATAGACATACTGGTCAACTATATCCAACTCTTCATTTCCAACTTTGACAGAAGAAATTGAACAGCTGTTAATATTTGCCATAATCTTCGTCTTGGTCATATTCATCCTAAGTCCTACTTTGAAAGAGGCATCGTATTGGTCTTGAAGCATATTCTGAAGATCCTCGAAGTTTTCAGCGAAGAGAACGAGGTCGTCTGCAAATCTTAAATGCGACAGGTACCTAAGCACCATTTATGTTAACACCACAACTGTCCCAATTTAGGCATTTCATAATGTCTTCAAGGACTGCTGTAAAAAGTTTTGGTGATATGGTGTCGCACGGGGAGTGCGACAGGGTGACACCATATCACCAAAACTTTTTGCTTGATCTGTACGGGTATGCATAGAGTATGCATTCGAACCTGTAGAGTGACCGAGGTGCAGGTGCAGTTCACGCAGCACATCCACGTAGCGGGAGTCGATATGGCAGCGATGGAGAGCGTGGAACACGGCCCAATGCTCGACACTGTCGAAAGCTTTCTCGTATGGGGTCTTAGTTGGTAAGAATCTGGATTTCACTATCACTACATATTATAAAACAAAGTCATCCTCCGCGTCTGTCTGTCTGTCTGTTCGCGATGAATTCAAAAACTACTGATTTTCATGCGGTTTTCACCAATAGATAGAGTGGTTTGCGAGGAAGGTTTTAGTACCTACCTTTATAATTTGACCGAGATCCACGCGGCTTTTCTGAAACTATGCTATCAAAAAAATATCCTTATGATGAAGCGTTTCGATCGGTACAATAAAGCTACAGCCGCTACAGGATATTTTTTTTCTCGTGTAGCGAGTTCGATTCCCGGTTCAACCATGTAATTATTTAAAAATCTATGAATGCAGTTTAAATTGGTTTTTAAAATTAAAATAATGTGTTCTTTCAGTAAAATGTTCCATCTACAATTTCAAGGTACTTTCCCTCCATGTGGCATAGCCGTGGGACGCCCTGTATAGGTAGTAAATACTATAGGTACGTCAGGGGTTTTGATGTATTTTTAATTTATCCACCGTTTCCTTTGCTGCGTTACTGTCTTAACTGGGTATATCCATACAAACTTTGTATATCCATCTATGACAGTTAAGATATAGAACATCTTTTTGGTAGCATCCCAAGGTCCTAAATGATCACAATGAAGTGTATCAAATGGTACATAAACCTTTCACCATGGAAGCACACAGAAAGACTGAGCTGGAGACAGATATTGTCTAAGGCCTTCATTAACTGTGCTCTACCTGTATTACTCCTGTTTGACTGCCTCGTTGGTCAAGTAAGCTAGTCCGACTGCTGAACATGAGGTCCTGGGTTCGATTAGGCGCGTGCCGTGGCGGCGCGCGGCGTGTGCGCGGGGCTCCGGGTCGCGGTTGCGCGTTGCGGCGTGCATTCGTTGTTCCGTGATTCGGGGTCTCGTGCATTCGTTGTTGCGGTCTGCATCGCTGCGTGCTTTCGTGCTCGCAGTGTTCGTTGTTGCGGGCACTTGGTGGCGTGTGTTTCGGCGTGGTGGCTTTCGGAATGACGTATTTCTCGTAGTTTCGTTTTTTTTTTGTGAATTGTTCTTCTGACATTCAAAAGTGCCTGTAATGGCTTAATTGAAGTAAATGATTTGAGTTTGATTCCCAGGTCGGACAAAGTCTTGTCATTGATTCATTGGGAATCAATCACCAGGGGTTTCTCGGTAGCAGCCTCGGAGCCTGGATTTGCATCTCTACCTAACCCTTCAGGGTTTACAGGTGTGATGTTATGACATTATTATTGACAGTTGCGATGCACTGGCTCGTTTGTCATGCTGAAGACTGTTAGTGCCAGTACGCTAGTATTATATTATCTGTGGTGCCAGCGAGTGTCAGTGGCTGGCAAATTAATAGATACGACTAGTCACGCTGCACGCAACACTACGAATGAAGACATCACAAAAATCCGGAATAAACGACATCATAGGAAGTATCTTATCTGAAGAGGCATAAAAAGTCATCAATCAGCTGTAGCCTGTAGGTTGCGGGTGTTTTAATCCAAGTAGTAGGCACTTTATGTACCTACTCTTTGCAATCTAACCCATCACCACTGCTCTCAAAATAATGAAGGAAATTAATGTTTGGAGACCGGCCTGGTGAAAATGTGTGTCCTCCCACAGAGAAGAGGAATGTGCCTCAAAAGTGGGAAAATATTGATTCTTGAATTTTTTGGCTAAATCTACACGGCCGGTGTTCTCCTCCTATCCTGGACCGACGAAGTCACTCTCACATTTTACAAGGCTGTCGTATCGGTACCTACACCAGATTTTCTAAGGAATGGATGTCAACTTCTGCGAGCACTGTATCTGCATGTCAAAATTTTATGTCAAATGAATGGGACAAGAACAAGACTGACTGATCATAGAACCATGGTGTTGGTGTGTTCAATTATTTCTGTAGTGTTTTTTTAAAACTGAAGCTCCCTACCGCCATCTACACTCAAGACAACGCAACTAACCTGTCAATAAGCAACGCTATCTATCGGATTCTTAAAGTATTAACAAGACGATCAATAAAGTCGAAGCCCTCGCACTTACTAGTACCCTTTCCTACCACCAGAGGCGCTGCGCTCTCGCAAGTCACATTACGGTTAACATCATCCATCTCTTTCACTCACTCAATGACGTTTTACGTGCGAAAGGGATAGCTAGAATCGTGTCAATGGAACGTAACGTAAACACAAGTTGTCAGTTGTCGAGCTAAATTCCACGGTGGCGGGTTACAGAAGTAATTAAATAATAGTTTTATTTGTTACTTCACGTGTTTAATACAATATTAAGTAAAGAGTGAATATGTAGGTCCGTGTTAAGAACAAAAGTGTTGTTTTGTGTGTTGCTGTGCTACGTTTAACCGTTTTGTGATGTCAAGCTGTTGAAATAACGGTATTATTGTGCTGTGAACCACTGGTTTTGTATCAAATCGAACACACCTAGTGCGAGCCCGTTTTTGTGAACAAAAAAGTACAGGATGCAACGCGTGTGAAGTTTTGACTGACCTTATTTACGGTAAGCTAACTTTTAAAAGTACTTTAAAAATAACACGACACAAAAAAAAAAATGTTATTGCAAAACGTTCCTTCGTCACTATTACGACATTTCTTGATCTTATAATCATATCGCTCTGTTTTACTAAAGGCGGTAATAACAACTTTATCCAATTTCGAAATTCAAATTTCGAACCACCGAGATGTCATTTGTTTTTTTTTTCTCTTTTCCTATTAGGCACAGACAACTGTTTATTCTTCTTCGATTTACCAAAAAGTAAGTAGGTATTAATTGACCAGGATACTAAGGTCAAAATATTTCGCACCTATGATTCATAAATACAAAAAGCAGACTTGGAGAGTTAAGCAAGCCACGACCTTGTTGCAAAGGTCCCCATTTGCCATTCTCCACCGGTTTGTCACGCACGTTTTATCCGTTTGTGAGAGAAAACACCTAAAATATTACCTAATTTATTCATGTCAGTATGGTAAAGTGCTGTTCTGGTTTTTGAAGTAATTATCAAGTCTATTATCTGAGTCTATTAAGTATTATGTTAATTAGTTGGCTAAAGTTAACGGTCAACAGGTTTTTCTAAAGGTAGAGCGGCAAACTTAATAAGAAAAAATATTTCGCAAAAGTATCCTTTTTAGCTAAGTATTTGTATTTTTTTCTACTGAGAAATGATGATGGAAAATTCCAATACCTACCACTTTACTCGGCGCAGGAATCGAACCCGCGCGTAGCGTTAGCAACGCGGGTTCAGGTAGTAGGTAACACCGCCAAGGCGCCAAACGTCTCTTCGTAAGTTTCTCTTTAAACGAACCTCTTTTCCTAATAATAATTGCATGTCAATGTATCACCAATCAACATTCTGAGAACCATAATACAAAGACAAAACTATTGAATTTTAAGCTAATGAAAAGCTTACGTAAGTATGTAAATCTTACTGAAGAAACACGAAACGGTACGAAAGCGATCGCCACTAATAAACCAGCCAGCGTAGTGGTGTAGCCATTGGACTGCCAAGCTCGAATCTCTAATAGGCCTCAAGTTCGAACCTAAGACATGCACCTATCTATGATTTTTTGGATTCATGAGAGTGTTGTCCAATGATCATGATTCAATCAATGATTGCTTCGGTAAAGGAAAGAAACCGGCATGCCTTTTTATTTTTATTTTTTTGGTGGTTGGAAAATCATCGAATGACCCCCCAAGCTCTTGGGCAGAGCGAAGGGGAGTGTCAGACTTCTACTGACTAAAAACCGAACCCATGTTCCTTCTTTGCCCTTGCGCCGAGGCCACGTCATCTAGTACAAAAATCCGCGGCCCCGAAAGGGAAACCGACATGCCTGGGAGATATAATATCTCGACGTCATATAACATCAGAGTCAGAGTTTTTATGACGCCGATCGCCGATGGACCTCTGCCAAGTGAGAGGTCCATCGGCTCACTTCAATAATACTTATTCAAAAGAAAGTGACAGCATGCGAGATAAACCAGGTCTAAGTTAAACCAGGTTTAACTTCCTTTTGTAATAAGGCGGTAAGGGCTTAAACCTAAGACCCAGAAGGTCGATCAACGCTTACCTACTTATCCTCCACATACCATGATACAAACTACAAGAACAGGTTTAAAATTATGCTCATTGGATAAAATGTACTCCTTGTATTACTCCTTGCTACTAGCTACCTACTAAGTGAGGGCTAGCAACTTAGTAGTCGGTGTTTAAACCTCGATAAACACATCTGGGCCTGTGGTTTGATCTAAATATATACAATACTAGCTTCTCCCGCGGCTTCGTCCGCGAGGACGTCGTAAATCTTATCACGGGAACGTAAGTAAGTACTTACCAAGATAAAAGTTCCTTTAAGATTCTAATGCAAGTCTGTCTACCTCATCATTTTTCTCTTGCCCTTATCCCAATGACCCAATTAATTTGGGGTCTTCGCAGGATGTCTTCTTCTTCTTCTATACCTACTTCCCTTTTACTCGTGATCTCATTAGACACTAGCTAGCCATATCATCATTCACACAGTCCATCCATCGTTAAAAATTCCACGTCTACTTGTGTGCCAAGTTCATCATCGAAGCCCTTTTAACCACACGCGTCTTAACCTGGAAAGGTTGCAGACAGAGTTACTGTGGCATTTATACATATTAGTGTGGATTACTATTTTCGTACTCCGGTTGTGGTTTTTCATTGGTACAAGTTGTAAGTATGGCTCGAATATAAAAATATCAATTTGAAATGACGTAATAAAAATGTTAGTCATGCGGGCGCCGACTATTGCAAATTTGCAAGATCCGAGAATGCGGGTCGGGTCGTAGTAATACGGAAATCTGACAAAAAGCTCTACAGGAAAAATGGAATATAAAGTTCTGCATAAAATGTTCGAATACGAATTCGATAGATCCTCTGATTCAACCCTATTATAGGTAGTATTTTGACAAATATTGGAAGTCCACTTCAATCGAATCTTGGTAAAATAGTTTCAATTTTCGAATTTCTGGCAAGACACAGATAAAAGCAAGAACAATCAAAGTCATTTCCTTTTAACTCAAAAGTAATCCAAATAAACAGTTTTATCGTAACATCTGCCAAAACTCGTCCATATAAGACGCTGACCCGACCTCTCAAAGGTACTTGAAATTCAGCTCACTAAAATAAGTGAAACCATAAATAAAGTACTTTCTTCAGTAGAGACTTGGAGACCCAGTACTGGTCGCACGTGTTCCTATTGGAAAGCCGGTAACAATGGCGATTTGACGTGCCCGATACCGATAAACGGGTTCTGTACAGATGTAGCCAGAGAATGTATAGTATTATCAGCGAATATGATGGGAACTAACAAGATAAGTTCGTGGAGGAATCAAATGTATCTGTTTGTGGTATGAAAACGAATTGATTTGATGCATACCTAGATGAAGAAAAAAAAAAGATGAAGCGAGAAGGAGAGCGAGTGCTCGTATTGAGTATTGAAGATAGGACACCAAAACCTAGAAAGGTTTTACCAATGTGTAGAACTGTAGACGTAGAGACAAAGCCTTGATGAATGTGTAAGTGCCTCATTAAATCATCATCAACATCATCCGCCTAGCCTTGTCTCGACGATGTTGGAGTTAACTTCTAGTGTAACCGAATGCAGTTAATACTAGTATTGTACAGAAAGCGATTGCTTATCTGACCTCCATAACCTAATGTCCCCTAATAAAAGTTACAAATATTATCCTTAGCTTTCGATAAATGGTTTACAAACTTTGCTTTAATACAAAACATTGGCTAAAAATGTTTGAATGATAATTCTAAAGATTTTCCAAATAGGTACTTTAATTTAAAGATACACACCCTTCCAACTTTCTTCATTTGACGGGTTTTAGTTTCACGTGGTCATTCGAAAGCTTGGAGATAGGTAACAAAAAGCCGATTTGATGTGCTGGAGACAGAACTAATCGAAGTTACTACGTTGACATGGTCATTTATGAGGTACAAAGCGGCAATACGGGTATGACAATGAAGAAAAAACGGTCCATGTGCATTTGCATTTCCTTAGATTTTCATATCCGGAGAGTTCCGGACTTGTGGCAAACTTATATGGATAAAACTAGTCTAGGATTTTTTCTGCCACTTCCTATTACTTATTATATATACCTCTTCCGGCGCTGATGAATAATTAATCTGCATGAATTCAATAAGAGGTTTTTAACGAAGAAGCGACACATTATAGATCAAACAAACAAGAGAGTTCTTAGATCCCTCAGACTCCCACTGCCTCCTACGAAAACTGCAAACAATTGTTTTCGATCAACTACATGGCATTTATTTGGAAGCTAGCAAAAACGCTCGCAACACTGGGCCCGCATGGCGAATTATGGTCCTCTCCCTCTATGACAGGAAGCCTGCGTCCCAGGCTCCCAGCTAGCCGTGGGAACACTATTAAAAGGGTGATCATGGCTGACGAAAATTCTGAGTATCAAACGAATCAAACAGGGATAGGCTGATGACGATAATGATGAAATCCGTGTAGATTTTAAACTTATTTTCTTAGCGCGTCGATAGCAATCTAAATTGTGTCCAGAACTGAGCCCTGAGTTCGGCACCTTCAGTAGCGTCCCTCAGTTCGTGTAACAAACAAGCAACAGGATACGCAAGACACGATATTAAGTGCCCCATCGTTTGTGAAACAGTACCACATGCATTGCATCACCGATTCTTTCTTTATTTTTTTTTTGGAAGAGTGGTAAAAATCAAATGACTCCTCATACTCTGGGCGGAGTGAAAGGGAGTGCCAGTCTTGTACTAAGTAACTAAAAATCACCCCTGTTCCTTCTTAGCCCTGTGTCTGGGGCTACGGTATCTCTTTTAGACAACCCGCAGCCCTGGCAGATTCTATCGTTATTGCCTTTAACAGCTGCACAGGTTCTTTCACTATCAACATTCTTGAAATTCAGCCAACACTAGACCTAGAACTAGGTGCACTTTCTAGCTGACCTGCGGACTAGCCACATGGCAATTTGACCTCTATTCGAGAACAGTTTAGTAGCCACAAAGAGACGCTGTCCGCACACAAAAGACTTCTAAACGAGTTCCGAACAAATAAATCTAGCGAGTGTAAAGTGAATTAAATGTTGTTTTATTCGGTTTCTATGCGATTGTAGACAGGTAGCAAATGTAAGCGATGTGTCAGTTAGATGAGAATCTAGGTTTAAAGGTCTTGGGATCTGAATGACGTAGGTATCTGAAATGTGTTTCTTAAAGCTGACTAATCTAAACCTAAGTCTGTCCTTTAAAGGTAAAACTCTCGCTCTAGTGAAAATGAATAGGTACTCCTAGGAGGCCCTAGACAAAGGAAAAATAATTTTGTTAATTTTTATAAAATGGCGTTGTAGAAATACGAAAAGATTTGATTGTTAGTGTTTAACTCTCGTTCCGGTGCCTAATGGAACTACTATTACACAATTTGAACAGAATTGGCAAAAAGTGCATGTCAGACCACGTTCTTCATATCGTGTCGATGACAATTAAAGTTGGGTCAGCCCAAATTTTGCGACGAATTTGGCAGTTTTAGTAGCTATATCAGCTTCCGTGATGTGCAAGCGACAGGATAGGTAGGGCAAGATATCAAGCATACCTATATGAAGTGTCCAGTCATTTGAGGGGAAAATCCAAAATCAAGATTAATCACAACACTTGTACCCGTCAAAGCTCAGAAGAGCTTACAAGAAGTTCATCAATGAAGCAATGTCGAAGGTCATCAATAAGACCCGTCATAATATACCTACCTCTAAAAAGTTTTCAAATACCTATTCCACGTAGGTACCTACCATTAATCCCTCAAAGTCTGCAGGAACATTACTGTAGCAATTACTTGCCATAATTAACGACTTTCTGTAACACCACTTAGGTCTCAGTAATTAGCAGAAAGTTATTGTTACTGTTTATTGCTCGGAAATAGTTAAACTAATGTAGTAAGATATTATAAAGCAGTTAAATGAGATAACTTTAATTAAAGCCTCATTGTCATTATTACCTCAACTCCAATTAACGTACCAGGCAGATGATTTAATGAAAATACTGTTAATTTGGGTACACATTCTCTACTGGGTCCTCTTAGACTTTACAGCAGGGGACTTGTGAATTGTGATCATCAAACCTGTGATATTAAGTCACTCTTTCTGGGCACAATTCTCAAGTTAAATCTTTCCGTCGCGAATCTATTATACCTGCCCTAATGCTTCATCTTAGCGTGTCGAATTGTCGATGGATTTTCAATAAATATATTTGACCCAAAAGACAGCAACGCGAACTTCGCTTGCTGATGCAGTAATAAAATCGTCAAGTGCGCAGTTTTCAGGGCGTGCAGCGCCAGATGGAAGATGGGCATTTGTTTGGGAAGACACACCGCATACACACTTGAGATCTGAGCCGTCCATGAACCCCCATCTGAAGAGATTGTCTAATCATAATTCATAATGCTGATCAAAGGTTTGATGTCTCCTTTATGTGCACAAGAACACTGTTAAATCGCGATGTTAGATGATGCTATATAAATATTCGATTGATGACATACTTTTCGAATCTTCAACTTTACCAAATGCTATACTCGGCTAGGAGGAGGCGACTATAGCGATTATGGGATCCTCCTTCCTCCTCTTTCTCTTATAGTGACCCTAAAACTTGGTCACGACTTAGGTACCCTGCCTTTGGTGCAGTAGCAGTTGATCCTTTTATAAACAACTACGGGATATAAGTATAAGTACGACGGGCTGGTGTCCGCAACTCCACGTTCGATGCGCGTATTTTGCGTGCAGGTGGGAATATCACTCGATCCACCCTAGCTCCCCGAGAAAAGCCAGCAGTCCCTTGGATCAACTACGGGATACAATAACATGTAGTGCCCCATCTCTCCAACAAATAGTTATAATAAAAACAATTGTTAAGAAAGCTCTTGGTAACACTTAAAATACCAGTCACATTTTGAACACATAAAACAGTAATGATTTGCCAAATCACTACCGTGGAGAATTCGTGACACAAACATAACGGTGTTTAGGGTATAGGCAGAGACAGTGGTGTTAACGATATCGCAATGACCGAGTTTTGAGAGCGAGTAGATGCCTGCATAATTAGCGGGGTATGGAAACCGGTTCATATTAGAACCATACTTTATATGAGGTGGAAGGGCGACAAATCAAAATGGTTCGCAATTTGTAGTTGGAAAATCGCTGAGTGTGTTGACATAAAAGTGGTTCAGTCAGGGTAATGAAGAATTGGGGCTGCGGGTTGCTCGAAAGAGATACCGCGACCCCGGACACAAAGGGCTATTAAGGAACATGGGGGGTTTTCAGCCAGAAGAAGTTTGACACTCCCTAGGAGTCATTTGATGATTTTCCACCTTCCAAAAAAATTAAAAAGGCTGCAATTCGTTTGGCTTTCAGTTAAACTACTGGTTACGGAAGATTTTCCAACATAAAACTTTTCAGACCAATAGAGCAGCTTAAATTATATTCTCTAAAAATCTTTACAACGGATTTAGAAACTACCGGATAGGTACAGAATTTCAGTTAGCATACTTAACCCGTCATGTTAAAGACACATGACTTACTACTGATTCAATTTTGAAACATCTTGATAGTAAAAAACCTCAGCTATTCAGAATTTAAAGAATCTCATGCTCATTCAGCTTATAATAACGTAGGCGTATTCGAAAGTGCCATTAGTAATAAACCCAGACATTAGATCATCAATGATGATCACCACTTCCTCTATTATACATTTATTACCACATTCTAGCAATAAAATTATATTTCTCGATTCACGTCTTCTAAAAAACGAGAAATAAAACGTACATCAGTATTAGTAACGGATAACTAGTCAAGTGATTCTTAAATATTTTGCTGTAAAATATAAATTGAATAACACCACGCCTGCCCTGTAACCTCCAAAGGGTTGGGCAGAAGTGTTATTTGTTCGCTAGTAATGTTAACATCCCATGGACAGTCAGTCATAGTTATTCGAATTTGTTGAAATTTTATAATTCTTTTAATATTTTTACCCTTTGAGCAAAGCAAAAAAGAATAATAAAATATAAGTAATAATAACATTTAAAAAATTTATCGTTTCCCACTGCAAGGACTCAGGCTTCCTTCCTATGAGATGGAATCGGCTTTATTCCAGCACGCGGGCCCAGTGCGGGTTGGTACTGGTAGATGTCACATGTCTTCGATTTTTTTAGTTCTAAGACTTGCCGGTTTCCTCACGATGTTTTCCTTCACACCTCAAGCTCAGCAGTCGCCTTTACGAAATGGTTGTCAGTGTCAGTTTTCCAATTTCCAAATATGACTCCAATTATTGGAGAACCCTGTGCGTGTACAATTTGATATGATATGCCAATCTTGCAAATATTCTCGAAATCTCGATAAAGATATAAAACCTCAGTACCTATGCCAAGGTTTAAGTACCGCTTGGTTGGCAAAAATCGTAAAATACCAATATTTTAATAAATCCTACATAACCAGTTTTCATACATTTTACCTGACGCTAAAATATTCAAAATGTCTGCCGATACTGATACTTGGAATGACTCAGAAATAAGACGGACGTGTCTATTTGCTGTTTTCTTTGTTCTTCGATCAGTTTGTGGTAGTTATTTTTAATTTTAGTAGCTTAAATTATATTACCAACAATAGAAAATATGTATACTAGGTACCTACCTAGTTAGCTTACTAATAAATACTTTTTTCCTAATTCTGGTTAAAAATGGGTTAAAACCAGTGCGCACTATTAGGTGTACCTAGGTAGGTAACTAGGTACCTACATAAACATTTATAATAATTTGAATTTATTTTTTTCCCACAAAAACAGAATACCACAAATATTGATAATTTTATTGTTTTCCCACTGCTATCTGAAAACCACAATGTTCGTCAATACTAAATTCAAAAAAGACCACAGAGATTCATGACCTGGTCCCGTCTGGACTTCGGGTTGTCGTCATTTCGCCCAGACTATTATATATACTCAACATCATCAGCCTATAATGTTCCCACTGCAGGGACTCAGGCCTCCTCTCTAGGAGAGGGATGGGCTATAATCCACCATGCGTGCCCAGTGCGGTTTGGTAGATGTCACATGTCTTCGAATTTTTTGGTTCTAAGACATGCCGATTTCCTCACGATGTTTACCTTCACCGTTTTGAGAGCAGCTCACTAAAACTACTAGTAACTAATTGGCAGGTGTAAATATCGTTTAGAAAACAAGTTACCTAGTTACCTTTACGTAAACGTTACCTAATAGGTTTCCGCAGTTCATAAGTGACAACGTCTTGAAGTAATCATTTCACTTCTATTGAAATACTTACTAACAGTGACATGCTAGATTTTAGAGGAGCTCGTGACTAAATAAAAGCAGCTGCATCTTTGGATCTCAATGAATTGTTTTTTTTTTTGTTTTTTTGTTCATTCAAGTAGGTCCTTGGATGGGTGACCACTCATTTTACCCTACCTACTAAGTTTCCTCCGTCTTTCGGAAAGCACGCTAAGCCGTTGCTCCCGGCTGTCATTTGCAGGCGCGGATCCACCGTTGTGGGCACTAATGGGCATGCCCACAACCCTAATAGACTTGTGACGTCACACTTTTACGGTTACAGGGGTCAAGACCCCGAAAAAATCTTCAGAGAATCGCAATTTTTTGAATTTGATAAATTATTAACTTTCTGCACAACAGAAACTAACTATTCCAAGGTAGCAACCAAATATAGTAAACTCGCTTCGCTCGCTATTCCATTTTGCCCTTTTTTATTAAGGGCTGTAAAAGTAAGTTGAAACGTCAACTTATATGTGTCGCAGGGATATGATAAAAATAGGGGTTTCGCCAAATCCCTAAGGGATTTGATCAAATCACGGAGGATGTTAAAATAAAATAATATCTATCGCATTAGGTGAAGTACCTGTAATGATAGTTTTTAATAAATAAATAAACAACACGATTTTATCATTTTCCTAAGCAAATCTGTATGTCTGTATAAATTAACAAAAAGATCCCAATATATTGGTCGAATGAATGAATGAATGAATGAATGAAATTTATTTATTTGCCAGAATATAGGTACATACATAATAAGATGGTAAAATAATTTTAGTCTCACTATATTCGACTCATCAGTCGTGCAAATATTTCTGGTACATGCATAATAATAATACATAATTATATTAATTGCATTAGTCACAAACATCATAATCGTAATAATAAAATAAAATTTATGGTTTTGCTGCGTTGATATTAATACGGCAAATTACATTATAAAATACATTATAGATTAGTTTATTATAGAATTTCACAGTCAAGACAGTTCATCAATTTGTTGATTATATTTTAGATACTTTAATGTCAATAATATGTAAATAAGTGAAAAATTATCATGTCAAAATATTATCATGTCAAAAATGTTTCAAATTATGCATCATGTCTGTTTAAAATTTAAATAGTCGTCTATTGAATAAAAACATCTGTCACAAAGCCAATTGATTAAAGTTCTGTTAAATTCTAAATTATTCATTTTTCTTATTTTTACTGGTAGATTATTATAGATTTTTACCGCCATTGTGTAGCAGTTACTGTCACATAGCCTCAATCTGTTTCGAGGAATAATCAGAGGTTTTTGGACGACTTTTCTCTTAAATTGGGCCTTCTCATCCTGCTCAAAGAGTGATAGATTGTTTCTAACAAATTTACTGATTTCAAAAATGTATAGGGATGGAAGTGTTAGCAAACGTTTTTCGGAGAATAC
Source organism: Diarsia mendica (assembly GCA_949316265.1). Classification (NCBI taxonomy): domain Eukaryota; kingdom Metazoa; phylum Arthropoda; class Insecta; order Lepidoptera; family Noctuidae; genus Diarsia; species Diarsia mendica. Next base: position 24,363,584 of record OX438893.1, on the reverse strand, counting down.
CGGTCGACACGAATCAGTCCACTTGAGACCATAGATCGATCTTAAGCATTTTTTTTGGGCTATAAAAGCTCTCTGGGCGTCTGTAGAGTTTCCCCACAAAATTATACCATACCTCAGTACCGAACATACATGACTGTGGTATACCATTAATGCTGTTTCTTTACTTGTAATTTTTTTTATTAGGAATTATTTATTATTATATTATTAAATTACGAAGGCTGGATGGTTACATTTTTTAAGGTCCCTTCTCTCGCTCTTGCATTCTGTTATTATGAAGAGCGGATTCAAGGGCTTTCGCCTTGGAACCTAATCCTTTCGAGGACTGGCTTGCTCCACTCGCTCTTGTGTTGTCTTCATCTTGACATTTAAAATTGTAACTCATCTCTGGGACTGGGAACCTCCTCACCTTCCCCGAAATCGAAGCGATCTAGGTTGATCCGAGACGGAATTCTAAAAAAATTTGGGCTGGATCCGCGCCTGGTCATTTGACATTTGTACATCTTTAACAGTCGTTACAGGTAGTCAGTGTCCCAAATGTCTGACAACCAGTCATACCAAAGGGTATGACCATGGGGGAAGTGGAAGTATCGTATTACCCAGTACTATACTAACTTGGTAATATGATACTCCCACTTCTGTGGAGGTCAAATTGGCAGTCGCTCCATGTAAAATTCAGCTGCATCCGGTTAGACTGGAAGCTGACGACAACATAGTTGGGAAAAGACTAGACAGATCATGATGAAATTAACAGTGAATGCTGAATGTCACACTGATTTTAATTAATTTTGTCATTTTTACGCAATAGAGCGGTTAATTTAAGAGCATTTTGTAATATTTTGTAGTCTACAACTCTAGTCTACATTCTAAATTAATTTTGCAAAAATATGCATGGCATTTGATTGTGTTGAAATAAATTATTTAATTAGACTTTTAAAGAAGCTGTCAAAATATAGGAGTACTAATGGGTACACCTCTGTCTAACCCTTCGTGTATTACAGGCGTGATGTTATGTTTCTAAGACAAGACTTGGAAAGAAGAAAACAGACCCAGGATAAAGACTTATTATTGTATATCAAACATACTTGATGAAATCTTTGGGTGGTAGGTACAGAACAATAACTGTTTTGCACGATGTTAGGATGCACAAAAGATGAGCCTAACTGTCATTATTACTTCTTATCGATCTTCGTTTGCTTAACGATTGTTATTTTGATATTACAAACAGACACTTATATTTTATTTATTTGTATAAAGATCATCCACATTTTCGTAAAATCATCAATTGCTTTAGTAGAAGGTCTATTGACAATAGTACTCAGCTAATTCGATACGTAATATACCTAATTGGAATCACTCTTAACTTTCTCCGTTTACGGAATGTCCTACATAGTTGGAAATATTTAGTGCAAACTGGTTAATTATTATATAAATTGATTCGGAAGTCAATTAATAGCTAAAAAATGTAAAATTACAAGTTTTTTCGGTCCATTTCCGACTGTTTAGCCTTTACTCTATATTTTTTGCAAGTTAGCTTTACACAATGCCCACAGTTAAATGCATCTTTTATTTTAATGAATATGCATATTGTCTGAATTACTGCAAGGTTGCAGACGTGTTGGCATTTCAAAGTAAAGTGCGAAAGTAAGCGCTCATTATCCAGCATCCCAAGTTCCCAACGCATTCCAATACAAAGGCACGGTTCAAATCTGCTTTACATCATCATCATTGGCAGCCTTTTCAGCCATTCATATGATATGGGCCTTCTTCCATATAAAGCCATGCAAAGCCATGCTACCCGGGTCTGTGCGAGTCTCATCCAGATCTTTTGGCTATTTGGCTATATCCATAACAAGACGTTCTTCTAAAACAAAACAATATTTCTGCAATATTATCTTAAACCCTGAAAACATTACAAACAAGAAAGAGGGAAGACTGCTTTGGCTGCTCATAAACCGTGGTGCCCTGCAATAACTTTAGTTTATCTGAGACATTTTTCCCAGATCTATGAAAATTCATTCAAACTAACTTTAATACAAAGCTTTATTAGACAACTGGGGTTAGTTCGGGGTTTCAAACCATTTCATTCAACTATCAAAGAATGACAGTAGATAATACAAGCAATTAAAATTGGTTATCAGTTCGCATAGCAATTAATTAATCTACTTTGCAATACTGTGTGACATCTAAATCCCAGCATGATTGCTCGTTTCAAAACAATAGAATTCTCACATTATTCCCAGATCGAATGAAATCAATGAGTAAAGAAATTAAAAGTGACATAGTTACGCACTGTATGCCTTTCTCTATTGATTTATTACTATTGCTAACACTTTGGTTAGTTGAAAGCTATGGCATGTCTAGATTGTGGCCTTGGATTTGATGGCTGAGTCAGGCCATGTTTTATTTTTATTTGGCAATCGCTTCATTCATACTTAGCCAGTCTGCGTTTGAATGGAAATAACACTTTAATTCGGCGTAAAATATTGTTAATAACCACCACATTCTGATGGTTTTCTATCTACACGGATAGGTTCCAACCTAGACCCGACGTACACAACCCAGTTTTTTGTTATTTTTCTTCAGAACCTCCTGTTTTCTTCAAAGTCGGTTAACAAATAAAAGAGAAATAAATTGTATTATTTCTTAGTGCAATATCTTGGCCATGAAGTGGTCCATTTACTAATATTAGGTGAGCAAGTTACTGTATTTTCGGTAAAATTGAATGTGGACAGCTCTGTACAATCATAAGCAGATGATTATCCAAAAACTTCATAATATCCGGTGAAACTCGACACTAGACAATAAACTAAATAGGTACTCCTTTCTATTTACATTTTGTGCAATACTATACAGACTGACTGCCTCAACATTCATGTTTCGATCACCGATCACCACTAATAGATGTATTATAGCCGCTCTCGTCAAGGTCGACGAGATTCTCGCGAAGGCATGGAGAATATTGATAGGATATTATGCATTTAGCTTTGATTGGAGGATGTCTGTTTTGTTTAGATAAATAGATGAATTAGTGTACAGTTTCAAATAACTCATTCAAAAGCGATTTTATGGGTACTTACATCATAATTAACATAAAACCAAGCCAGTAAGCGCCTAAGGGTGAGGCAGAGGTGTACTTAATATTATAGAACACCCATATTTACCCTGTTATTATGTCCCATGTAATGCGAGCCTGTTGCCAACAACTGCAGGGCACAAATAATTGTGCAATTTGTGTATTTGTGTTTTGTTTGTGTTTTTTGTATTTGTATTTGTTTTGTTTGTTTGTATTTGTGTTTGTTTTTTGTTTTGTATTTTGTATTTGTGTTTGCTACTAAAAAGTTACTGATTGAAAAACCCAAGAACACATTCCCCAACCCGAGAATTGAACCCAGGATCTTATGCTCAGTAGTCAAGAGAACTAGGTCCATCAGAATGAATGAGTCACTTTACACAACTTACGTATTTTATTTCCCGCCGTCTACGATAAAATTCGTAACAGCAAAATGTCCCCATTACCCATGGGAAATGGCGTAACGCCCACTTTATCGCCCCACGCGATTTTACGATATAATAAATGAATGCAATGCTAATTAGCGATCAATATCGTATCCGTTGAACTGATTAAGAAACCAATATTTTTTATTCAACAATGGTTATTAAGTATGTAAAAAGTTAAAAAAAACTCTTTTACGAGACAACAATCATAGGTAGTACGGTCCAATGTTTCGGAAATGAGAAAGGAATCAACTGATAAATTGTCAGTAATGAATTAGGTAGGTAATGATTATGATTTACGATAAAGAAGAAGAATTAAAAACTTCCAAATTAAAACGAGAAACAGGTACTTGTTTACGTCTAATCTATAGACTAGATGGGAAACCAATGATTACAGAATTGTTTAATACTTTTAATACAATCGAAAGAGAAGAGACCAATATCCCAGCAGTGGGAATAAAGTGTCAACGTACCCTACACGTTAAGTACCGCCAACCAATAATTCTGTACATCAAACTATTTGGCGTAGGTAGTGTTACTTATCACTGTGCAAATATTATTGCTGGAAAAAGACTTTTAATAAGATCACGACTGACAAATTGACAATAAAAGTAAAACTCTACTTATGAGTTTTAGACTTTGTTTTGATGGATGCATTTAATAATATAGTACTGTAGGTATGTACAGGGGAGCATGGAAACTTCAAAATATCCGTTACAAGAAGATAATTATTATGATTCACAAACTAAAAAATATAGCAATGAAGGGGAGAACCATTCGCTTCGTGAAAGATTGTATTATACCCATCAAACTAATTATGCATAACGCTTTAAGAGGAAACGCGAGTGGTCTTTTCTCCATACAAACGCTCTCGCCTGTTTTCTTTTTGGTTAATGACCCTAGAGCAATGGTTTTTTTACAGAATAATAAATATTAACTATTTCTATGCCCCTATGTTTTCCTTTTTGGTGATAAATTATTTTTATAAGCACTAGAACCCTCAAAAAATGCTCAAAATTGCTTGTTTAGATCGCTGTTAACAGAGTCCTAGTGTACAAATTTGACAACTATTAACGAAAAAAGAAAAAAATAGCGGCGTAGTATATAACCTCCTTATTCATTGTCTAAAATATCTTTTAAATTGGTTCAATATTGGAGGAGGAAATAGGCGAGAGCCAAACCTCGAATTCTAACTTTTTTCTATAGTTGTCCTTATCGCACGAATTTGAGGGCAGGGAGGACGGAGAGAGACAGCGATAGTAGAAAGAGACAGCACTCGCATTTCCTCTTAAGAGCATGAGTAACATACGTATGTATGGTCAAGCCTTAACAAGGCTAATTGTTTCAAACACCCGGGCATTGTTCGAACACTTTCTTTTTCTTCCTTCGCCTATTATGTATGAACCGAACAATCACCTCGTGACTTCCTAAATCGAAGCGTAAACTTTAGTTGCACAACTTTAAAGAAATGGCTACCTGTGAGTAATTCTTGTACAAAAACAGCACATTACAAATGAAATAGAAAGTGGAGAAGATTTTGTTTAAAATAAGAGACTTGTGGCGGCACATCACTAATTGCTACGCCCATCCTTATTTGCCGGAGCGAGGTGTCAAAAAGGACACAAGTCTGACGCATGGATTTTTCTCTGCGGCTCTCGGTTTTTGTCTGAGCTATTAAATGTGTTTCTAGTGGAAGAGTCGTTTACTTTATTACACACGATTCTCGTGGACATCATCCCCACAAACGGTGACCCCGACGTGATCCGTCATGACGGACAAACACGCACCTAGATTGGACGAAGCCGACGGAGATTTTGTAGACGCAGCATTCGACGCCACAGTGAACAGAGTCGCAGTGCGTCTGCCGCCATTCTGGCCAGAAGACCCGGAGGTATGGTTCGCGCAAGCAGAGGCACAATTTAAAATTTCCGGCATTAAAGATGACAGTACGAAATTTTATCATGTCATCTCTCAGCTTGAACTTATGTACATTCGCGAAGTAAAAGACATCGTGAGAAACCCTCCACCGACCAACAGGTACGAGAAGTTAAAGCAAGAGCTAACAAAACGGTTATCTATTTCTCGTCAACACCAAATTACTCAGTTACTTTCGCACGAAGAATTAGGCGATAGAAAACCGTCACAATTTCTGCGCCATTTAAAAACGCTTGCCGCAAACGAGGTAACTGACGAGTTTTTGCGAAGTTTGTGGTCAAGTCGCCTACCTCCTCATGTTCAAGCAATTATTGTGACGCAAACCTCTGGGAGCCTGGAAGTCGTCGCGGAATTAGCGGATAAAATTTGTGAGGTCGCGGCGCCGTTACACCACCAGGTAGCGAGTACAAGCACGAACGCCGCCAGTGCCTTCAGTAATTTCGACGGTTTATTGAAACGTATCGATGAAATGATTACGTCACGTATACATTCAGAATTAAGCCAACAAATATCGCAATTAAACATACGTTCGCGTGATCTCTCTCCCTCTAGAGGCAGATACCGATCGAGGAGCAGTAGCCGCAGCAATACACGTGGCGTATGCTGGTACCACAAGAGGTTTGGAGATAAAGCTACGAAATGCACATCTCCTTGTTCATACAAGTCGGTAAACTAGAGCGACAGTTCGTAGAGGCGACTAACGACTGTCAAGGTGCTACCAGTCGCCTTTTCATCACAGACCGGAAAACAAAGGTACAGTTTTTGATAGATACTGGTTCGGATCTTTGTGTGCTCCCACGTCGATTCCTGCGCCAGTCCAGACAACCTGCGGACTACAGTCTTACTGCTGCAAACGGTAGCATCATCAGCACCTTCGGTACCATGACTTTGCACCTGGACCTGGGTTTGAGACGAGACTTTGTGTGGAATTTCGTGGTAGCGACTGTGGATAAGCCAATCATAGGAGCTGATTTCATCGCGCATTACGGACTTTTGGTGGACTATAAACACAGGCGTCTGATTGATAGTATGACAACTTTAACTGCACCTGGAACCCTCAGGGTTTGTAACCAAACCAGTATCAAAGCGATATCGGGTTCTACTGAATTTCACAAATTACTTTCCCGGTACCCTAATTTGACCAAACCTTTTGGAGTATTTCGTGAAGTTAAGCACTCAACCGTACACTACATAAATACTACACCTGGACCCGCTGTATTTTGCAGACCGCGCCGTTTAGCTCCTGATCGTCTCAAGATTGCCAAAGAAGAGATTAATAACATGATTCGAGAAGGCACTGCGAGACCATCAGATTCACCATGGGCGTCAGCACTGCACCTGGCTCCGAAGAAGAACGGCTGGAGACCTTGCGGGGACTACCGTGCTTTAAATGCGCGCACTATACCTGACAGGTACCCTATGAAGCATATAGAAGATTACGCTCATAGACTAGCTGGTTGTACAGCATACTCAAAAATCGACCTGGAAAAAGCCTATCATCAAATTCCAGTAGCCCCAGAGGACATAGCAAAGACTGCAATCACAACTCCATTTGGCCTGCTAGAATTTCCGTTCATGTCTTTCGGTTTGCGCAATGCCGCACAAACTTTCCAGCGGTTTCTTGATGAGGTGCTCAGAGGCCTCGATTTCTGCTGTTTCTCTTACATTGATGACATTTTGGTGTACTCTAGAAGTCAATCCGAACACCTGGAACACCTGGAAATGGTTTTCAAGCGTCTGCATGACTACGGTCTCCGTATCAATGAAGGGAAGTGTGAATTCAGCAAAAGCGAACTAGATTTCCTTGGTTTCCACATCACCCAGTATGGCACGCGACCCCTGGAAGACAAGATTAAAGTCATAAAGGAGTTTCCACCACCAAAAACCGTCAACGGTTTACGCAGATTTTTGGGAATGCTAAATTTTTATCGCCGATTCATTCCAAACGCTGCCTCTGATCAAGCACCGCTGCACGAGATGCTGTCGGGACCCAAAGTAAAGGGTACTCATCCAATCACCTGGACGCCACTACTCCTTGAAGCTTTCAACAACTGCAAAGCAAGTATTGTTAAATGTACTTTACTCGCACATCCGGTCATGAATGCGCCTTTGGCCCTTGTGACCGACGCTTCTAACTCGGCCGTGGGCGCGGTACTCCAGCAATTGGTAAATGAGGAATGGCAACCCCTTGCTTTTTACTCAAAGAAGCTGAGCAAATCCCAACAGCTATATAGCGCTTATGACCGAGAGTTGTTGGCGATATACGAAAGCGTTAAACATTTCCGCTATATGATCGAAGGTAGACACTTTGTTATTTACACGGATCACAAGCCAATCACCTACGCTTTCTTGCAGAACAAGCAGAAATGTTCACCTAGACAATTTAATCATCTCGATTTCGTGTCGCAATTTACAACGGACATAAGACATATTTCGGGTAAAGACAACATCCCTGCCGATACGTTGACACGCATCGAAGCTGTAGCGTCACCTCCTACATTAGAACAACTAGCGCATTCTCAAGAACATGACACCGAGCTACAGACTATTGTCTCCAATCGCTCAACTTCATTGAAGCTGGAACAAATGCATATACCAGGTACAAGCGTCACTTTATTCTGCGACGTCTCTCTGCCGAGGCCTCGACCTTTTGCTACAAAGGAGCTGCGTCGGCAGATTTTCAACTCCATTCACTCGATGAGCCATCCCGGAACGAGGTCCACTACAAAGATGGTAACTGATAGATTTATTTGGCCCTCAGCTCGAAAGGATTGTCGCGATTGGGTTCGTACCTGTGAAGCTTGCCAAAAGACTAAAGTACACCGTCATGTTTCATCTCCTCTAGGCAATTTCAAACTGCCACAATCACGCTTCAGTCACGTGCATATAGATTTAATCGGACCAATGCCATCATCTCGCGACTATAAATACTGTCTCACAGCGGTCGACAGATACACACGTTGGCCAGAAGTACAGCCGCTGCAGGACATTACAGCAGAAACAGTAGCAAAGGCATTCTATGAGTTATGGATTTCACGTTTCGGTTGTCCAGAGACATTGACAACAGATAGAGGTCGTCAATTTACCTCCTCACTTTTCAAAGCTCTTACAGATTTTTGTGGAGTCCAGCTGCGCCACACGACTGCTTACCACCCTGCAGCGAATGGGATGGTTGAGAGGTTTCACCGCACTTTGAAGGCTGCCATCATGGCTCACGGCGAGCAGCGCTGGACAGACGTTTTACCTGTCGTATTGCTCGGCGTGCGTACAGCTTGGAAAGAAGACCTGCAATGCTCCGTCGCTGAAATGGTTTATGGTGAGCGCTTGAGAATACCGGGTGAGTTCTTCCAATCAAGTAATAATAACCAGCTGAGACCGCCAGATTTTGTCTCGCAACTGAGACATAACATGTCATTTTTGAAGCCACAAGAAGCAGCTCGACATTCTCCAGCTTCTGTATTTGTGCACAAGGACCTCAAGACTTGCAAACACGTCTTTATTAGAAACTAGTGACCCGCCCCGGCTTCGCACGGGTACAAAAAAGGTATTAAAACCTTCCTCTTGAATCACTCTATCTATTAAAAAAAACCGCATCAAAATCCGTTGCGTAGTTTTAAAGATTTAAGCATACAGACAAACAAACAAATAAACAAACAAACAAACAGACGCGACTTTGTTTTATACTATGTAAGGAAGGTGCACCTCGAGGATCTTTAGAACCACCATATTCAGGTCCGTATCCTGTGTTAGAGAGGACAGATAAGACCGTCACTGTAGAACTACAAAGAGGACCAGTTACAGTCACAATAGATCGTGTCAAACCTGCCTTTATTTTGTCCGACTCATCTGAAGATGCATCAAAGTCGGTAATAGAAAACCCAGATGGTCAACGTCCGGTACAAACCACAAGGTCCGGACGCGTAGTTAGATTTCCTAATTATCTTTCTGCAGGTTTTCCAAACTCCAAGGGGGGTGGTGTGGCGGCACATCACTAATTGCTACGCCCATCCTTATTTGCCGGAGCGAGGTGTCAAAAAGGACACAAGTCTGACGCATGGATTTTTCTCTGCGGCTCTCGGTTTTTGTCTGAGCTATTAAATGTGTTTCTAGTGGAAGAGTCGTTTACTTTATTACACACGATTCTCGTGGACATCATCCCCACAGACTGTTTAGAGGAAAATTTAACAAAGATGAAATACAACATGAAAAAGAGACGACTGACGTTGATTTGGTAGTTGACAGTTTGGCACCAAGTAAACTAAATGGACAACTTGGTATACCTAGATATTTTTATTAATGCAATAGTTTTATAAGTCATTGCATAATTAGAAGGTATATTGATAGCTTAATATTTGACATAACATAATAGAACGTCTGTAATCCCGAAGGGTTGGGTAGAGATGTACCTTATAATACACCCAGTTCAACATTTGGCAAGTTATGTAAGTTCCATTAAAAAGGGGGCGAGGCTTAATTGTCACCGACCGAGCACAAATCCAAACTCCCAGGCTACAATTTAAAAATCCTCAATCATGACTCCTGAAAAGCTTAACCAGGCTCTCAACACGTCCTGGGACTCGAACCAAAAACCTCATGTCATATTAACAAACAAGGCAGTCTCACAGATCGGCAGACGTTTGAGTGTTAGGACTCTAAACTAAAATTGGCAGACTATGGAATACTATGCATATTATGTTACTCAATATTGTATTCTAGTGCCAGAGGTGTCGCTAAACGACCTGATTAAAGTCTACAGTAGCACAAAGCAACAAGCCGAATTGGTAATAGAAAACTTGAGCTTGAAGTCTAAGAGACTGTAGTAACTTAATACATTCTTATCAAAGTTGTAATGAAATTAGGGCAACAGTTATCGATGTAGAAGAAATTATTAATCATATAAAATAAAGGCAGCGACCACTCAACCAAGAGGATAAAATCAAATAATATATTCAAAATTATTTCAAGAAGGCTTTTAAACATCATGGTGGTTTCTGTGACCAACGGCTTGCTGACAAAAGAACATCAAGCAGTGAACTAAAGAAACATACACGACGTAACACAGAAGCAATTTGTCCGACGATTCTGCAATAGTACCAAATGTCGTGACCATCGATCGGACTCCCACTGTGGAGCTTTACGTGCATTTATCTTCGGCAAGCCATCAAACATCGTGAGCCGATGAAAACGTCAGGAAATTCACTCATTGTCATGCATAATAAAATCAAACATAGGTATATGTAATGTCCTGAGAATTCAAGACAGCTGCGATTACCTACCGAAGACTTGGACAGTGTACCGTTCATATAGGCTGGTGAAGAAAGAATATTACACAAGAACGATGGTTTCTCAAGAATGGGTCACCCTTTTCTCACTCATGGTTGTTGCAAGGTAAAGTTAACAATTAGTGTTATACAATCATGTATTGTAATATCATAACATAATCAGCAGTGTAATCACTCTGTGAATCCGTAACGCTGACCAAACACGGGTTGGTAGATGTAATATAACTGTGCAGACTGGGCACACTTGTGTGCTGGGTTGGTGGGGAATAAGACCACTGATTGCTTGTAGTTTCTTCTGTTTATTAGGAGAGTTTCTTACTGAAGTACTGCTGGATTCGGAATGATTTTACAACCAAAATGTTCCCATTTTTATATACAAATTTCTAAGGCGCTGGCCAATCACGATTCAGTATTTGCGCATGCGCAATGGCCTCCTGAAATAATTTGGCGCCGAAAAATTACTGTTTCTGCGCGGGAAAATTTATCATGCTATTTTTAGTGGTAAAACATTCCTTACAATATGTAACTTATGTTCCTAATCTTAGGACTAACTTATATTACATAATAAACACAAAAACTATATAAAAAACCTTGATTTACACCTTAAAATTACAAAAATACTGAAACGGTTCTCGTTAAGGTAACGCAACGCAGTAGCTAAGCTTAGTGAACTATAAACCTAAACACAGTAAACACCAGCGCCGCCAGGCGGCAGGAATGCACAACCTAAGATTATGGCCTTTAGTATTTAAGCTGGGGCACACCAGCGCCGCTAGGCGGCAGGAATGTAAATCATTTTATAACATCAAGCCTGATGGGCGTAAGTAGAGCTAAAGCTATCTTATAAACACATAAAAACATCGTAATAACCTAATTCTAATGCTATTCAACTAATATCACAATATTTACGTATCGTCACTAACGTCTATGTAACACTGCACTATTTTCACTGTCCCGCACATCACTCCCGCCGTGCGACCGCGTCGCATCAGCTGCCGGTGCGGGCTCGACGTCCGTAGCGTAGACAGGGGCAGGATCACCAGCTTTCTCACTGGCCGGCGCAGGATACCTCCTCTGGTCAGCACGTCCACCGTTCGCACGACGTCGTCGGGGCCTGGATACGTAGCGACGACTCTTCCTCGAATCCACACGTTGCGGGGCAGGTTCGGGTCGACGATCTGTACGAGGTCATTGACCTGTACTGCTCGACCTCGTCCGTGGGGCTCCCGCCGGTGTTGGAGCTCAGGGAGATACTCCTTGACCCAGCGTAGCCAGAAGACGTCGGCTAGCCTTTGCGCGGCTCGCCAGCTGGATCGTGAAATGGTGTCTTGCTCGGTGAAGGTGCCTAGCTGCGGCACTCGCCCTGGTCCCCCCAACAAGAAGTGGTTAGGAGTGAGGGCTTCCGGATCTTCTGGGCTGACTGAGACGTGAGTCAGCGGACGACTATTGACGGTGTACTCTACTTCGGCGAGTAGAGTCGTGAGGACTTCTTCTGCTGGATGACGTTCGTGTAACGTCGCGGTGAGCGCCGTCTTTACTGAGCGAACCATTCGCTCCCAAGCTCCGCCCATGAATGGAGCCCCAGGCGGAATGTAGCGCCAGGATATGGTCCTCTTCGCCGCTTCCTCTGCAGTCGCTGTGTCGATTGCTTGTCTTAGTTCCTTGTCGGCAGCCTTTAGGTTGGTGCCGTTATCTGACCAGATTTCGGTCGGGCAGCCTCGTCGTGCGATCAGCCTTCTGACCGCCATTACCGCAGAGTCGGCGCTGAGCGAGCCGGCGACTTCCAGGTGTATTGCTCGCGTCGTGAGACATGTGAAGATAGCCACATATCTCTTCTGTTGAGTTCGTCCGACGGTCACGGAGAGGGGTCCGAAGTAGTCGACTCCGGTGAAGGTGAAGGGTCGCTTGTGATGAGCTAAGCGGCAAGCTGGCAGGTCCCCAGTTCTCGGATGCGGTGGTACTTGTGTCTTCATTCTGCAGAACAGGCATCGTCGCAGTAGTGTGCGTGTGATAGGGCGTAATCTTAATACCCAATACTGTTGTCTGCACTCGTTGACCGTGGCTTCTACTCCGGAGTGATGTAGTTGCCGATGAATACCTAATATCCAGAGCTTGACTGTAGGATGATCACCGTCGATTACCAGCGGGTTTTTGAATTCTTCCTTCATATCTTTGATCGCTTGAATACGACTCCTTAATCTGATGGCGCCGTTTACAGACACAACACTGAGTTGGTGAAGGCGGCTTTCTTTGTCGATGGGCTTCCCGTTGTTTAGACTGTTTATTTCTTCTGTGAATGACTCATCTTGAGAAGATCGCATCAGAAGCTCTTCAGCTGTTTTGAGTAGCTCTGCTGTGACCGGTAGTAGCTTCCTATTGTCTTGTAACGACTTCTTTGTCGTCGTGGGTGCCTGCCTTTTTACTGTAGTCTTGTTCTTCTTCCAAGCTGGGTCAGCTTCTTTATTTTTCTTTGTTCTTCTGTAGTTGACACTCTGTTTATTAGTTCTACAGAGTTGGATAAACTGTAGAACACGCGCTGTTGAGTATCGTAGTCGGTCCCAGCTGGAGAACTTGGATGGGTCAGGCAGACCCTCTGCTAACTTCGGTCTTCTTTTGTCGCTCACGTGATGAGTCTTCTCTTCTTCAGAAGATTCTTCTGTTGTTGTTTTAGTGGTTTCTGTCGGCCATGACTCTTCTGTTAGGTATAAGAAGTCAGGACCTTTGAACCACCGATGATCCCTGTTGAATGTTGCCGGTACGTCTCGTGTGGCGTCGTCTGCCACGTTTAACTTCGTTGGAACCCAGCGCCAGTCGTTGACCGTGGAACTGTCTTCTATTGCTGCTAGACGATGAGCCACGTATGGTTTGTAGGAACGTGACCCTGTCCTTATCCAGGTTAGGACAGTCTTGCTGTCTGTCCAGAACACTTTACGGTCGGGCTTTCTTTCGTGCTCTTCGATCACTGTCTCTGCGAGTCTGGTGCCCATGACTGCTGCTTGCAGCTCCAACCTGGGTATCGATGTCAGCTTCAGTGGTGCCACTTTTGCTTTGGCTATAACGAGGGATAGGGCCACCTCGCCATTCGCTGCCACTGTTCTCCAGAAGAGGACCGCAGAGTAGGCAGACTCGCTGGCGTCGCTGAAGACATGAAGTTCTAATGAGGCGGCGTCACTGTAGTGTAGGTATTGCCGCGGGATAGCTACGTCATGGAGGCTCTTTAGGTGTGCCATCCAGGTTTCCCACTGCTCCGCCAGGTCTTCATCGATCTTGTCGTCCCATGCTGTTCCCCGGCGCCAGACTTCTTGAAGGAGTTGTTTCGCCCTAATTGTGATAGGTGAGGCGAATCCAAGCGGGTCGAAGAGCGACATAACTATGCGTAGAGCTTCTCTCTTCGTTGGCTGTTTACCCTCTATAAGTGTTGAAGGTATTCTTGTTAAGTTAAGGTTGAAGGTGAGCTCGTCGGAGTTGATTTTCCATATGACGCCCAGGACTCGTTCTGTTTTCTCTTCTGTTCTGTACAGCTCTATGTCTTCTGTCTGACTGTCTTCTCCGAGTGTTTGTAGGAGTGACGATGAGTTTGACTTCCACTGTTTCAACTCGAAGCTGGCTTTCATGTGTACTTCTCGTACACTTTTCGTGATGCGCATGGCGTCTTCAATGTTTCTGAAGCTGTCTAAGTAGTCGTCGACATAATGCTTCTGTATGATGGCGGCGGCGGCTTCAGGATGTGACTTTTCATGTTGCTTCGCGTTCAAGTTCTTAACGTATATTGCTGTTGATGGCGAACTTGAAGCCCCGAAGATTAATGACGTCATTCTGTATTCTTCCGGAGGTTGACCGTCACGTCGATCGCCGCGCCATAGGTATCGCAGCGCATCTCTATCTTCTGTCCGCAGCTTGACTTGCATGAACATCTCCTTGATGTCCGCTGTGACTGCGACCATATGTTGTCGAAACCGCATGACGACGCCTGGCAGCGACTGTAGTAGATCAGGACCTTTGAGCAGCGTGTCATTGAGTGCTACTCCTTTTGTCTTGGCTGCCGCGTCGTGTACTACCCGTAGTTTGTCCGGCTTCATTGGGTTGATTACGGCGAAATGAGGCAGGTACCAGGTCTTGTCAGCTGTCTTCTGTTCTGGGGCAGGTTCAGCGTACCCCTTTGTGATGAGAGCGTCCATTTGTTCGACGTATTTTTTCTTTAGTGCGGGGTCACGATCTATTTTCTTTTCGATGCTGAAGAGCCTCTTCAGTGAGTTTTCATAATTGTCTGGAAACTTGACATCTTCTTTGCGCCAGAGAAGACCTGTCTGGAATCTTGTTTCTTCTATTTTTGTCGTGGTCTTCTCCAGAATACGAAGTGCTTGTTCTTCCGGATCAGTCTTCGGTCTCTTGGGGTTGATGCAGAGCGCGTCCATCTCGAAATATTGCTTCACGAGATCTTCTAGGTTGTCTTCTGGATCTTCTGCTATGTGTGACACGAAGTCGATCTTCTGGCCGAAGGTTCGTGTCTGACTGCCGTGTAGTACCCAACCTAGTGGCGTGAGAGATGCCACTGGGTGGTTCTTATCCCCTCTTCTTGTTTCTGAGGTCAGCAGAAGATGCCAGTTGTCTTGCCCGATGAGTACTCGTGGTTTCGCATTCGTATAAGTGAGGTGTCTTCGGATGTCGCATAAGTGTTGACACCCTTCCACTAATTCTTGTGGAACCCGTTGAGACGAAACTTGTAGGTTCTTCACTGTGCGTGCTTGTATTTGCTCTTCATGATCGTTGAGCCCCTTCAGATTGATGGTGACTCTTCTTGACGTTGATTCTGACGCCTTCATGTCGTTGATGGTTTCTATCTTCAATGGATCTATGGGTCCTGTTGCTCCGATGCTCGCCACTACGCTGTCGTCGACGAGCGTGACTGTTGACCCATCGTCCATCAACGCGAAGGTGTCGATGGCCCCTTTTGGTCCCTTCACCTGGACTGGTATTATCTTCAAATAGGACTGCTTCTTGACTGTCCATGTCGAATTGACGACTTCTGTTTTGTCTTGAGATGCTTCTGTTTTTTCAGTCTTCTTTTCGTAGTGCAGCATCTTGTTATGAAAGTACTTGCAGTTGTCGACACCACACGGCTTAGGTTTGCAGTGGTGTGTCTTGCTTCTGTAGCGAAGACATCTGAAGCAGAGGCGTTTGGACTTGGCCATGTCCCATCTTGCATTGGCGTCCAATTTCTCGAACTGTTCACATTCTGTTGCGTTGCTGTGCCCCGTGTTGTCACATACGGCGCACTTCGATGTTTGTGTCTTCTCGGTCACGTTGTTGACCCGTTGCGTCTTCTTTTGTTGTGCGGTCGAAGAAGGTGCTGCCATCTGTTCAGGCAGCGCGTAAGGTCCGCATAACTCTGCTTCCCGTTTGAAGAACTTTTCTATTTTGATGAGGCAAGGATCTTCACGTGGCTGCGTGGCTGAGAAGTCGTAGTATCTATATCGTAGAGTCGGCGTCAGCTTGTCCACCAGTGTCTTCGCGAGTTCCGGGTTGTACATGTAGTTGAAACAACCCAAAGTCTTCAGTGTGGCCACAACGTTGGATACTTTTGTGGCAAATATGCAGATGTCCCTCGGCGACTCGGTGAGGCGGGGCAGGCTACGAAGTGTCTCCATCTCCAGCATGGCTATTGACTCTGGTCTTCCAAATCTTGATTCCAAAGTCTTCATCACTTCAGCTGGATGCGCGTTGGTTATAAGTAGACCGTCGACCGCTTCTTTGGCCTTTCCTTTCAAGTTTCTTCTAAGTCGATTCGTATTTTCAACTGAGGTGAACATTGCTTCTGTCTCGTAGTAAGCGGCGCGAAAGGGTAGCCACTCTTGATGAGACCCACTGAAGAACGGTAACTCGACGAACTTGGGTCGCTGGGTGGCACCGATAGCCCGGGTGATGGCTTCGGCTAGGAGGGCTAAGTCGGTTTGACCTCCCGCCGGTAACTGACGTGTTTCTTCATTCTTCGCTGGCCTTGTTTCTTCTATATGGACGACGGTTGGTTCTTCTGGGGGGTTGTGAGGTTGGTCGGCGATTGCTAACACCGGCGGACGAGTCACTTGATGCTCCAACCAATTGTCCACTCTTGCATTGGCTTCTGACTTCGAGTAGAGACTGACGTCATCTTCTTCATCCTCGGAGTCTTCTTTCTCTAGGACAGCTATGCGTGCTGCGGCTAATTCCACTTGAAGGCGAAGTAAATCTTCTTTCGCCTTTGCAAGCTTGAGTTGCTTCGTTCTGCTATGTGTTGATCCGCCCCCTCCCCCTTTCTTGCTAGGGGGGGGCAGGTCCTGATGGCCGGTCGTCTTCGGTAGACCGACGTTGCTTCTCAAAACTTGCTTTACTGTAGTGGTTTCTGTTTGACGAGTATTGGGACAAAACAGGTGAAAAAACAGCTCCCGATTTTTTTGTTTTATTTTTATTATTTGTTGTTGTAGCAAGTACGCATCTGTGAAAATTTCAACTGTCTCTCTGTTACCAATTATGACTAATCATGAGATACAAAACGGAAAAACGGTGAAAGAAAACATCGTGAGGAAACCGGCATAAGTATCTTAGAACCAAAAATTCAAAGATATGCGACATCTACCAATCCGCACTGGGCCCGCGTGGTAGATTATAGCCCATCCCTCTCCTAGAGAGGAGGCAATGGGAGCAATATAGGCTGATGATGATGAGATACAGCCCACTGACAGACAGACAGATGGATGGACAGCCAGCAGGCTTCGTTAAAGGGTCCCGTTGGTTACCCTTCGAGTACGAAACTCTGAAAAAGATAATTCATTCAATTCATGTCATTGGACCTTTGTCAGCATCTTCTTTCTTTTGTTTAAAAGACAAACCTGTACAAATTCGTCAGTTAGACTCTTTGGCCAGTTACTCATTTTACAGAAATCCATTACCAATTATTTATTTATGGGCTGATGTTACGATGATGATAGGTTGAGGAAGACCGGCTTATTGATCCATTTACAGAAGGCTACAACTTGAATTGCATCCGGTTAAATCAGCCCCGTTATGGCCGATACCATCTTCCTGGCAGGATATTATTATAATGAAGATATACCTAAGCTAATATGTTTACTAAACGGTGAAGGAATATATTGAGAGGGAACATTGTATCTTTGAACATTTCAAGATGTATGACACTGCCAAACCTGAACTGGGCCCGAGTGATGACCTTATTTTCGAAGAATGCCTAAAAGGGTCTATGGTCTATGCCTACACTGTGATGAAAAAAAAAGCCTTGTCCCTTGATATTTGGGGTCGGGCCAACACAATATTTTTTTTCTATTCTTTCCTCTCTATCGTCACGCTATCATTCACTCCCCCTTTCCCTCATAAGTCATTCCTCATAAAATTCATCCATATTTTCTTTGGTCTTCCTCTACCTCTCCACTCCACTCCACATTTCAGTCAGATGCGATACACCCCTCCTCACAAAGCTGCGCTGAGATTTAAAAAAGTTGCGATTGAAATTGAATTCAACACTTATTACTTGAAGAAGCCATTTAACCACATTGTTAACAGCCAGTTGTCTATGTTAAAACAAATAAATAATGTTTTAATTGAAATTCTCACGATGTTCACAAACGGGTCACCTGATTCTCATCATTGTATGGTGTACTTTGTTGGATATGTTGATCGATAATGTTATATGGTTGAACATGGTATGTTTGGCTTTGTTTTCATAATATTGTGTGATATCCTTAACATGGTGGGTAATTGAGGTAGCTTGGGAAGTAAACATGTCTTTGTCAGTAAGTTTTTAAATTGACATGGTCACTAATATTATCGTTAACACTCGTAACGGGAAGACTGATTCGTCTGCTCATAAACACCCATACAGACTACAGAGGATCTCGAGGCTAAATAATAACTGCCGCTCGGGGTGATCTTTATGTTAAGGCGCAGTTAAAGGGGCACCGTAAAAACGACCTGTTTTTCGTCGCAGAGTTAGCCGTATTGCTACTCTTATGGATCAGAAGGGTATTTAATTTTTTTAAAGAAACGACAAAGTAACCTCGAACTATTTATTTTTAAATAGCACATCACAAAACCAACACAGTTATGAAAACATTAAGAAGCCGTCATAGCTATAACCACAGGTCCCAATAGACGTCTGTTGCAGTCGAGCGCCCGAGCAAAAGTGAGTGCGCTCTGAGCGTGCGCCGGTTGATATGCTCTGTCGCCCGTTCCATTCACCGCGTCGTCACGAACATGCGATATTTCTACCCTCCGGCTGAGGAATTATCTAACACGGCCGTTCCTGACAGCTGAACGACCTCGTCAGCTTGGCTCACTGGCACTGAATGCCGATCCTCGCTCGCTTCGTCCATCCTGCACAGATACGCTGTTCAGCGTCTGATCATCACTTGTTTGGACCTCATTCGTAGACTCGTCATCTAAAACATAACAAAACCAAAACTTGAATGAGGTATTCTGAAAGTTTGAACTTTTAACTGCCCATTGTAATGAAATTACTAGCAATCGCACCAAAATAGGCAGCAGTTTGTAAATTGTATCACCAATGAAAGAGTTCGCGACCTCAATCATTACCGAAACAACCACAACATCACCTGGTAACCATCTATCGGGTTTCCAGATAGCCAAATATCGATGCCAAAGTCAAACAAAATTGCCACAATGTCGGGGCAAACAGATATAGCTGTTGATGAAAAAGCTCTTTTTAACAACACTCATCTCAACAGCGAATAACTTAAAGCGACTAGCTTCGCTTAGCATAGCCTAGACTACGCGTTATAGGTGTGAAACATACGAATATCCAAACCAACCACCCGGGGCGGGACTTGTCGGAAGATCGCCACCTCACGACTCGCTAGAGAGAGACCTACGTGAGGCATAACTTTGCGTGTGTAAATTGGTTGACATACAAGTACGTTTCAAACCAATCCCATATACATCACCCATTAACATGATACCAGTCACCAGATGTAGAGGTGAGGTGCGGTTGCAGCCCGCCTTGCCATGTTTAGGGCAACTTGTATCTTCCATGATGCATCGGACCAACATTGGTCACCTCGACACGCAACATATCGAGTACCATCCGGCAGCATCGTTCACATCAGATCCGTCTGTCACAACCTGACCATCATCATTTTCTTGTGTCATCACTAGGTTCACCATCACCAGACTGGTCCTCATCCTCAGACTGGCCATAATCATCTGCAAAGTAACAACAACACATACTGTACATTTGTTTTCTTGCGTCACTTATGTGTCTGAAGCCAAAGAATAGTAAGCACTCGAACTGATGTTGTTAAGTACGCGATAGTGAGCGTGCACTCCCACCATCAGGTACCCAACTAACTAACAGGAAGGTTTTTTTTTTTTTTAGGTAAGTGAAATGTAAATTTAAAAACCTCGACTAATAAATATTTCAAAATCAGTGAGCCAAAGCATTAAAAAGTAAATGGAACTAAATAGCATTCCAAGCAATGGAATTCCGGAATCCCATTGGGTGGAATACTAGCCAAGATAAATAGATAGTAGTAAAGCAGTAATATACTTAACTAGAACAGAAGCCATGAACCGTAGATCCAGGCCAAACAGAAGTCATAAGCCAGAGGCTCAGACCAAACAGAAGCCATGAACCGGAGTTCCAGGCCTATCAGAAGTCATAAGCCAGAGGCTCAGACCAAACAGAAACCATGAACCAGAGGTCCAGGCCAATCAGAAGTCATAAGCCAGAGGCTCAGACCAAACAGAAGCCATGAACCAGAGGTCCAGACCAAACAGAAGTCATAAACCAGAGGCTCAGACCAAACAGAAGTCATGAACCGGAGGTCCAGGCCAATCAGAAGCCATAAGCCAGAGGCTCAGAGACCAAACAGAAGCCATGAACCAGAGGTCCAGGCCAATCAGAAGCCAAAAACCAGAGGCTCAGACCAAACAGAAGCCATGAACCAGAGGTCCAGGCCAATCAGAAGTCATAAGCCAGAGGCTCAGACCAAACAGAAGCCATGAACCAGAGGTCCAGACCAAACAGAAGTCATAAGCCAGAGGCTCAGACCAAACAGAAGCCATGAACCGGAGGTCCAGGCCAATCAGAAGCCATAAGCCAGAGGCTCAGACCAAACAGAAGCCATGAACCAGAGGTCCAGGCCAATCAGAAGTCATAAGCCAGTGGCTCAGACCAAACAGAAGCCATGAACCAGAGGTCCAGACCAAACAGAAGTCATAAGCCAGAGGCTCAGACCAAACAGAAGCCATGAACCAGAGGTCCAGGCCAATCAGAAGTCATAAGCCAGCGACGCGCAAGTAGCGCGCTGGCAGCTCGGAGAGACGCGCTCAACACGCAAGTAGCGCGCTGGCAGCTCGGAGAGACGCGCTCAACACGCAAGTAGGCGCGCTGGCAACGTGGAGTGCCACGCGCAACCGCGCCAGTAGGGCGCGATGGCACCCTGGAGTTCCACTCTCAACCGCGCTGGTAAGACGCGTTGGCACTGTGGAGTGCCACGCACAACTGCGCCAGGAGGGCGCGTTGGCACCTTGGAGTGCCACGAGCAACCGCGCCAGTAGGGCGCGGTGGCACCCTGGAGTGCCACGCGCATCCGCACCAGTAGGGCGCGCTAGCACCTTGGAGGGCCACGCGCAACCGCGCCTGTAGGGCGCGCTGGCACCTTGGCGTGCCACGCGCAACCGCGCCAGTAGGGCGCGCTGGCACCTTGGAGTGCCACGCGCAACCGCGCCAGTAGGGCGCGCTGGCACCTTGGAGGGCCACACGCAACCGCGCCAGTAGGGCGCGCTGGCACCTAGGTGTGCCACGCGCAACCGCGCCAGTAGGGCGCGTTGGCACCGTGGAATGCCTCGCACCACTGCAGTAGTAGGGTGCGCTGGCACCTTGGAGTGCCACGCGCAACCGCGCCAGTAGGGCGCGCTGGCACCTTGGAGGGCCACACGCAACCGCGCCAGTAGGGCGCGCTGGCACCTTGGAGGGCCACATGCAACCGCGCCAGTAGGGCGCGTTGGCACCGTGGAGTGCCTCGCACCATTGCAGTAGTAGGGTGCGCTGGCACCCTGGAGTGCCACGCACAACCGCGCCAGTAGGGCGCGCAGGCACCCTGAAGAGCGTGTGCCACACCAGTATGGCGCGCATGCAGTAAGGAGCGACACGCTCAACCGCGCCAGTAAGGCACCCTGGCAGCTAGCGGCCACGTGTAATGATTATTCTGCAAACAAACAAATCCACAACAGAATTTTGTTCCACTCGGTCACTCCTGACCAAACTTAAGTTTTGTTGAGTTTGATTAAGTCAAACGTGGTTACACGCGGGAATCAAACCCACGACAGTTCCTTGACGATATTCAACCGCAACAAGGACTTTCGGGCATAGCCTGCATACGTGGTAAATTTATTCGAATTCGTACTCATAACGTTATATAGCACAGTGGCCATATCAGGTTAACACGGACACAATGACCAAAATACGGGTTAAAAAATTAGTCCACGTTCTGTTATTGGTCAGCCACGTCTTAGCACCACCATGAAAACAACAACCAATGCGTCCGAGGCATTGTCGATTGCCCCAGTGACTTCATAAACACACACACACAACATAACATCACGCCTGCAATCCCCGAAGGGTTAGGCAGAGGTACTCAGTATACCCACATTTCGCCAGTTATGTTAAGTCCCATGTAATAAGGGCAAGCCTATTGCCACCAACCGGGCACAAATTCAGACAATAAAACTTTGTCCGATCCGAGAATCGAACCCAGAACCTTCATGTTCACGCGGTGTGCACTCGCGATCCGTAAACTGACCACAATATAATTAACACGTGGGTGTTATCCCGAAAACGCATAAGAACACTGACACTTCGATTAATACGTGGTTAGAGGTTACTTGGAAACGAAACGTTTTACTGCAAAATAGATGGCAAACGGTCAAAGACGCGTGTAAGCGAATCCCACTTCTGATCTTATGGATCAGAAGGGTATTTAATTTTTTTAAAGAAACGACAAAGTAACCTCGAACTATTTATTTTTAAATAGCACATCACAAAACCAACACAGTTATGAAAACATTAAGAAGCCGTCATAGCTATAACCACAGGTCCCAATAGACGTCTGTTGCAGTCGAGCGCCCGAGCAAAAGTGAGTGCGCTCTGAGCGTGCGCCGGTTGATATGCTCTGTCGCCCGTTCCATTCACCGCGTCGTCACGAACACGCGATATTTCTACCCTCCGGCTGAGGAATTATCTAACACTACTTATTACAATTCCAAAAAAAAATACAGTGTATAGTCAAATGTAAGGTAAAAGACTTATGCAAAAATATTTTCTAAAAGTAATCAAGAACCTCGAAAAAAAAAATCACAAAATCACAAAAAAAAACACACGAAAAAACTTTTTCGTCTCGAAATGCTCAATATTTTGAGTGACAACTGTTGTTTTTTTTTTACTATCAGAAAGGAAATTTAACCAACTAAAGACATTATATGTAAAAATATTTTAACATTACAGCGTATTTTTTTTTTTAATAAATTAAATCTGCGAACTATCGTTCATTTTGGCAGTCACGAGCATCAAACGCATCGCCATTTTCAACCTTATTTGTTTAGGCGATGAGTTAAACGCGCGCTCAAGGTCGCGGGCAGCTAATGTCGCCTTAAGCCGTGCTTGCCTAGGTTGGTACGCGGATGGGTCTTTCCTCCGTACTTCGGAAAGCACGTTAAACCGTTGGTCTCGTTCCATATAATTATAAACATGCTATATCTATATAGGTACATAGTTCTTTGGCAGTCGTTACAGGTAGTCAATGGCTTGATAGTAGGTATGACAAACGTATTATCCAGTATTAATTATTTGTGGAGGTCAGATAGGCTATCGCTCCATGTAAAAAAATACTGGTATTCAGCTGAATCCGGTTAGGTTGGAAGCTGACCCCACCCCAACACAATCATGTCTAAAAAGGTAGGGCAGACTGCAACACAAATAGCAACCATCGATGATGCTAGTCAAATTTATTTTCAGTAAGTAGGTACCTAAGTAAACTTGATCCGCAGTGTTGTTCTCCTCCTAGTAATTTAACTCTTGAGCTAAATTACTAGGAGAGCACAACAGATTTTCAAATAATCTTTGACACAATCTCACAATGTTATCTAAGTGTGCAATAGAAAATTATTGCTACAATGGCAATTTATGCTGACAGCAATATTCATCAGAACGACCGACTTAGGTATATTCACAAAACCTGTACAGGTTTCACCACTTTACAGGTTTACTGTGTCATGGGCTGGCAGGTCCAGACAGGATAATAATAATAATAATATTCCACAACTATCACACAACGCCATCTAGTCCCAAGCTAAGCAGAGCTTGTGTTATGGGTACTAGACAACTGATAAACATACTTATATATTTCTAAATACATACATATTATAGATAAATTACACCCACCCAGACACAGAACAAATGATCGTGCTCATCACACAAACATTTGTCCTGGGTGGAAATCGAACCCACGACCTCCGGCATAGCAGTTAGGGTCACTAACCACTAGACCAACAGGCCAGGGATGTTATATAAAAGTGACTAAGTTGGTCAGAGTGGTACCTACAAGTAGTACCGGTTTTGGTTAGAGCTTGATTTGGTTCCAAGTAAAAGCCCTTTGTTCAAATTCTTCGTACTGAGGAGGTTTTTTAAGCGCTAATATTTTTAATGATTATATTAATATAACTGGATGGAGAGGGAGAGGAAAGCCAAAGAAAATATGGATGGATTGTGTAAGAAATGATATAAAGAGAAAGGAGTAAATGCCACCGTGACGTCTAACAGGGGAGAATGCAAGAAGAAAACGTGTTGCGCCGACCCCAAGTATGTAGAATGGGGTCGGCTGGAAGATGATGAAATTAATATTATGACTAAGTATATAATAACAAAGCAGTTATTACAAATTATTTCTTTCCTATTCTAGTTGAAATAAACAGTACATATCACATAAATACAGTAAATACTTACGACTTTTCATTTCCTACCTAGTCTAGGAGCTAGTAATGTTAGCACGTTTCCTATCTAGTAACACTATATTACGCAAGTGTACATACCGCACTAGATGAGGTTTTTGTGTCCGAGGAATGATGTTTGAGCTACTTTTACTCGGGCTGGGATGAAAAATAAGCCAATAGAGCCTTTTAAAGTTTGTGTTTTGATACTACCTATGACATTTTTGCAGTGTATTTGTGGCGATAAGTTTAAAACTTAAGTGTTTGGCGCAAAATGAGCAGTCAGAACCATAAGAATCTTACCAGCACGTCTGCCTAGGTAGGTCTGTGGATGGGTGACCCACATTACATAGGTACCGAGTTTCCTCCGTGCCTCGGAAAGCACGTTAAGCTGTTGGTCCCGGCTGCCATATGATATGACATAATATAATAGATCTTTGGACTCAGTGGCCAGAAAGTCTGACAACCAGCCTTACCAAGGGATATAATATTATCCAGTACTAGGTAACTGGGTTGTGGAGACAAGATAGGCATTCGCTCCATGTAAAATACTGGTATTCAGCTGCTACCCGTATAGACTGGAAGCCGACCCCAACTTAATTTGGAAAAGGCTAGGCAGATGATGATACCTTGTAGTATACGATTTAATAACGAGCCTACACAACACTAATTCAATAACATAAACACTTCGTATTGTTAATAAAGCACGTCTAGACATTATGACGTTGACGACCCATAATAATAATTATTATTCAAAGTAAGTAATGTAATCATTACTTGTTATTGTTATTTTCGTCACGTTTTATTGTGAAACAAAGCCTTACCTTCCATGTATTACATCGACAATCGTAATAATAGGATTAGTTAGTATTAGAGCCATAGGAAAAAACCGGCCAAGTGCGAGTCGGACTCGCGCACCGAGGGTTCCGTAAAAAAAATATATTATGTGATGTAACTAAAAATTTATGGTTTTCGTAATTATTCCTTTATCTATGCTATAAGACGTTGCTTCGTACCAAATTTCAAGATTCTGAGTTCACGGGAAGTACCCTGTAGGTTTTGATTCCCTTGCGAGTGTCGAAAATTTGCGGCATAAACGGGAGTATCTTGATGTAACTAAAAATTTATGGTTTTCGTAAT
Source organism: Diarsia mendica (assembly GCA_949316265.1). NCBI lineage: Eukaryota > Metazoa > Arthropoda > Insecta > Lepidoptera > Noctuidae > Diarsia > Diarsia mendica. The sequence continues at coordinate 24,337,740 of OX438893.1, read as the reverse complement.
TATTCCTTTATCTATGCTATAAGACGTTGCTTCGTACCAAATTTCAAGATTCTGAGTTCACGGGAAGTACCCTGTAGGTTTTGATTCCCTTGCGAGTGTCGATTTGCGGCATAAACGGGAGTATCTTTTGATCGCGTTGACTTAGAAGTTTGATTTTTTCACAGCTCCAAGAGACCATAGACTTGAGTATTTGATATGAATTTCAGCTTGATACCTCCACGCGTTCCTGAGAAAAAAGGTCTTGACAGACAGACAGACAGACAGACAGACGGACAACAAAGTGATCCTATAAGGGTTCCGTTTTTTCCTTTTGAGGTACGGAACCCTAAAAAGAAAGAAAAATGTGCTACAGAACAATTAAAACAAACATAAATAATAATGCCATTAAAAAGGGCCTGAGCTCAACATAATGCGAGATGGCAACAGTGTATCCCACCTGACGCTGATTTCCAGCTGCTGCCCAGAAGTGCCATACCTACTGCATATTTATATTATTAAAATATACTTGTGGCTATTACCTTGTGGCTATTGATGCCGGAGTTCCTCAGGGATCTGTTCTCTCCGCGACACTTTTCCTGCTGCACATCAACGACCTCCTTATTCCTGGTATTGTTGGGTACGCAGATGACAGCACTGTCATGGAGAGTTACACATCCAGCGCAAAAGCCGGTGGTGATGAAATACGTTCATTGAGAGAGGCCATGGTAGAGCGAACGAATTCAGCCTTAAGGCGAGGTTTCCCTACTTTGTTTTTATGTACGCACGACCTCGTCCCCCGCCCTGCCGCGCGAGCGATATAATGCCGAAATTTTGACTGTTTTTTCTTCTTGGAGAAAAATGATAAAGAAATTATACATTATGTGACCCGAGATAATACACATTTTTTACGATCTTTATTATGATATAAGTTTCATTTTTCAAAGCCTAATATAACTCAAGTAAAACGATTATTTACCCATCATTTGGACATGTCTTTGCGATTTAATTGGATGCAGTGAAGTGTAAGTAATCGTGTATCGCATGCCCGACATATCATGATCAAAGAGTCAACTATGTAATACATTTTTTTCAAAATTTAAATCCGTTCCATGTACGAGTAAAACGCTATTGTTGACGACGTTTATCGGGGTAACCCCGCCTTAAGTCTTGTCTCCAAGTGGGGTGACGACAATCTGGTTGATTTCAACGCCACCAAAACGCAAGTGTGTCTGTTCACTGCTAAAAAGAGTCCGTTCAATCTGGCCCCCACTTTCCGGAGTGCGTCTGTAGAAGTTACTGACAGTCTCGAGCTTCTTGGCACGAAGTTGAGTGCACATCTGAACTTCTGCGCCTACATCGAGTCGAAAGCTCAAACTGCTGCTCAAAAAGCTGGGTATCCTAAACAAGGTCAAGCGGTACTTCAAGCCTGGACAGCTTTCAATATTGTATAAAGCTCAAGTCCGGTCCGGCATGGAGTACTGCTGTCACCTTTGGGATGGCTCAGCCAAATACCAACTTGCCACACTCGACTCAGTAGAGCGTAGAGCCAGGAGGCTAATTGGTGACGCTAAGTTGGTTGCCAAGCTACATAGCCTGGCCCACCGCCGCAAAGTTGCATGTCTGTCGGTCTTCTACAGACTGTACTTCGGAGAGTGTACGCAAGAGCTCCACGAGCTTATTCCACCATCTCCCTTCTTCCATCGAGAGACTAGACGTACTGCGGGTTATCTATCACCCATACTTTATCGATGTTCCACACATTCGTACGAAGCGTTTTGCTAAGTCTTTCATTATTCGTACAGCCAAGGAGTGGAACATCCTGCCTGCGTCGGTATTCCCGAGTTCATATAACCCCAATCTATTTAAGTCGCGAGTAAATAGGCTTCTTCTGGGTAAACTCGTTCCATCGTCGACCTCATCTCTGCCCTTAGGGCAAGATTGAGTTCAAGAGTAAGCCCATATAAAATAAAATAAATATACTTACTCAGTTTACTTACGATACTGCCTCGTTGGTCTAGTGGTCGCAAGCGCGACTGCTGAGCATGAGGTCTTGGGTTTGAGCCCTTGTCGGGCAGTGTTATTTTGTTTTTTCAATCAGGAATTTCCCAGTCGCAGCCACGGAGTCTGAATTTGGACCTGGTTGATGGCAAAAGGCTTGCTACCAATAACATGTAACTTAAATATAACTGGCGAAATGTGGGCGTAGCATTCGGTACACCTCTGCCTAACCCTTCCGGGATTACTGCCGTGATGTTATTTGTATGTGTACGTTACATTAGGTATAATTTATTATGTTTTCAGATTTATACGTAACTCATAGTCGGATTCGTAAAGATAAAGCTTTTTTAATTGAAACGTTTGCATAATAATTATTGTGTTATAAAAAACTCAGCGCAGGATGTTCTTAATTATTTTAATACTGGTGGTTTTATCTAAAACCACTTGGAATTTAGATTCAAAGGCAGGCAAAGCTTCTAAGATATATAGTCTGAAAAGACAAACATGCACCTACAGTCTGACTGGATTTTATAAGGTCATACAGACCTGAAGGTAGGTAGACAATGATAAGCTGCGGGTTGTTCGAAAGAGATACTGCGGTCCCGGACACAAAGGGCTAAGAAGGAACATGGGTGGTTTTTAGTCATTAGAAGTCTGACACTCCTATCGGTTCCGCCTAGAGCGGGGGGAGTCATTTCATAATTCCAACATACTTACCAAAAAAAGGCAGACAATGATTTTGTAACATGTACCTACACATACATAAACTCAAGCCCTTTTTCCATGATTACAATGATTTACCTATTATTTAAGCTCAGAGTCACGCAACGAGCCATGGAGAGGGCTATGCTCGGAGTTTCTTTGTGCGACAGAATCCGGAATGAGGAAATTCGCCGAAGAACCAGGGTCACCGACATAGCTCGCAGAATATGCAAGTTGAAGTGGCAATGGGCAGGCCACATCGCTCGAAGAACGGACAACCGATGGGGAAGAAAGGTTCTCGAGTGGCGACCACGAACCGGAAGACGCAGCGTTGGCAGGCCTCCCACCAGGTGGACCGACGACATCGTGAGAGTCGCGGGCAACCGGTGGATGCAAACGGCAGGCTGCCGATCTTTATGGCGTTCTATGGGGGAGGCCTTTGTCCAGCAGTGGACGTCTAATGGCTGATGAAATGACCTATTATTTGACTAATAACTCGACTAATTCTCCCAACTACAAAATTTTACGACTTCAACAAAACAAACCAGACTTCAAACCACAAAACATTAAGGTGTGAGCAGTTCAGCAGAACCGAACCCGTGCATTATTGCGGTTGACCCCGCCACCGTTACACCATCGGACTATTATCTTACAGTTATATCTGCAGTACAAATGTACAGTATGGCTGGTTCAACACTGAGACACGGAAATGATTCGCTTGGAAGTAATTCAGATTTATTGTGAACATCGAATTTTGTGTGGGTCTGGCTGTGATTACCTCGTATTTCGGAATTTGGAGCTTTTTAACGAAAGGCCTCCCTTCCTCGTTTAATTTTTCCATAATTTTTTTCAATCAAGCTATGCTATGCAATGCTATATAAGGCGAGCTGCGGGTTGTTTAAAAAACAAAAGAGATGCCGTGGCCTCGGACACAAAGGCCGAAGAAGGAACTTGGGTGGTTTTTAGTCAGTAGAAGTCTGACAGTCCTTACCGCTCCGCCCAGAGCCGGAGAAATCATTTGATTAGTAGGCCAATACTTTGAGAAACGGCCGTAAGTTTTGAATTTGTATAATGTTTTTTTTTGGGTCCATAGTGTGGTCTTTATCAAATTATAGCTAAAAAAAAATGCTGCAATGACCACTTGAAAATCACCGAGAAGGAATGTGGTAGCGGGCATCACCCACTGTCGGAAAATATTTCTTAGTATAAATATATTATTTTGTTTCATAATTATTATAACAGAAACTAAAGCAAAAAAGTATAAGAAAGGAATAAACTATTTGCAGTCAATGAGTTGTCTCGTTGAAATCGTAAAAATAACATCGCTTTTCTGATCGTACGTTCACAGAAGAGAAATGATTCATCATTTCAGCGATTGTACTAAAAGCTTCTTCATCCATGGTAGGTTGAATTTCTAGTTTTGGCGAAACAAATGACTGCCGATTGACCTACGCAACCCTGAGGAAATCTAGATTTATGATATTGCTATTTAGGCTGAATGTGGACATTCGCGGAAGAGGCTATGAAGGGGACATAAAATATATCTATGTAATCTTAAAGATTTGTAATACAAATAAGCGTAAATTATTGTTCTGCACAATCTGCTTAGAAAGTTCCTCTATCAAGCTTATAGATAATATTACCGTGCTTAAAGTGTTATGGTTCATGGCTTCACTCGAGTTATGGCCGTAGTTGTTACTCGGGAACGTTGTTATTATAATTATGGTCTAGGACACTTCGAGATAGCAAACTTTCCACTAGTAAAAGAATTTTCAGAATCAGTGTGCTTACTCTCGAATATAATTCCGATAGATCGACATTGGAATTGTCAGACGAACGTCAGGCATTGGCTGGACTCACTGAGTCTAGCCAATCCCTGACGTTTAACTCAACCAACTGACGTTTGACCAATGTCGATCTATCGGAATTATATTCCAGAGTAAGCACCCTGATCAGTAGTTCCGAAGATTCCCTCGTCGTACATTCAATCTTACAAACTTTAGCTCTACTTATGTAATAATTTTAGTATCAGAGATATCGTTGTTGTTGGTAAAGTTAAACCAGAAAAGTAAGCGCTTCGGTAATCTTCGTGTTTCCCAATGAGACTCACGTGCGGGTTTTCTTTTTCATTTTAAATGCAGTACTCTTGACTATAATCTTGTCTTGAGGACAGAGAGATGAGGTCGACGATGATCAAGCTAACCCAAAAGAAGCCTATTAACTGGAGACTTAAAAATATTGGGGTCGAATGAACTTGGAAACATCGACGCAGGCAGGGAATTCCACTCCTAGACTGCGGGCCCAATCAAAGATGTAGCTTATCACAACAGTACGACTTGCCTTCCTGCTTACCCTTCTAGCTATACCTACGTGAACTGACATAATACGGAGTCAGCCAGTCTACATACAAACTTGTTCTCCCCTTTGGCGTCAGGTTATCATGCGATGCAGTTTACGAGTATATATCTGTAACAGGTTGCTGTCATCGCCTACCATGTTATGTAACCCGTTTACCTCATCTTGGGTCGAATTGACTGGACCTGCAGCTTTTTTAATTGACTTGTAGATTATAAAAAGTACAAACATGGAGTTAAAAATATAGTTGTTAATTACTATGTGTAGATTGATAGACAATTTATGATTTCCTCAAACGATTGTCTGGGAGATGTTGCTATAGATAGAGACATGTCTATCGTTGTATCTTAAAATAATGGGTTTTTAAAGGAGTTTTGTTAAAACATTGGCATCTTCTTCTTCTTTTCGAGTCGATGACTAAACTCTGTCCACCCAGTACGTGGCAACCTGGACGGCTCTATCGTTTGCGCGTCATTCAGGTCTTTGAGTGATGTGCAGTTAGTTGTGCAACATTGGCATAATAAAACATCTTCTCATTCACTCATGTTTGATAGAGGTATTTCCATCTGAGCACCGAATTTTAGAGCACCTACGGTTAGAGCACCAAAGCTATTCTCATCTGAGCACTATATCTTCTGACCGCGTCAGTCATGTTTTATTCGATACTGTCATATTTCTACAAGTTTCCGAAACCAGAAAAATAACTTTGACACATGATCATCATAATCACCCACTGCTGGGTATCTAATAGGCCTCCCCTTTATTCTGCCACACTTTCTGGTCCTGTGAGTCCCTTATCCAGGTGTTCTCCGTGACTTTAGCGAAATCGTCTACCCAAAGAGCTTTAGGATGGCCCTGGTTTCTTTGACTTCACCTTGGCCACCACTCGGTCAATGCCTTGCCTTGCCTTGGTTCACTTGAGGCGCACATCATAAGTACTCCTCTGATGTATGTATACATCAGAGGAGTACCTATGATGTGTGTTTCAGGTCAGTCCAATGTATACATTGGACTGACCTGAAACACTACTTAATTAGTACACAGACGAGGCAGTAATTAACAACTCCACCAAACAATAAAAACTACGTTCCAAAGCTTAGATAATAATCCTTGTTCCATCCAAACAATTACTTAATAAGTCACACAAAAAGACTTACCCTTGAAAACCAAAACAATACGCTAATTACTTTGTTTAAAACAAGAACTGCGTACCTGCATTAGAGTATGTCTTCATTCTCACACGATATCGTACGGAATCGCGAGTTATCGCAACCGCGAACTGTGTCGTTTGACGTGACGTAATTGTGCGAAACATAGTGTTGTGCAAGGCATTGTTCTTAAGATCTGGTTCGGTTTTTGTCAGTTACTGTGTGGTTGTTATTAAGAAAGGTTTTTTTTATAAATAGAGCTGTTTAATCGTTGGTTTTTGGTGTTAGTTATTGGGTAACTGTTAGATTAATTGCAGTATTTGTCAGACGACTTCCCAGTGAGTTAGCTTGTATTTTGCAATGACATCAGTTTACATAAATGTTGTTTAAATTGCAAAAAGGTTTTTTTCACGGCGACTTTTACATGTACTTAATACGGTCTAAGACAGGCATCGCCGATGTTGGTGTTAAATCTGCCAAGTTAAAGTGGGACTGGGCGGGTCACGTTTCCAGGATGAAGCCGGACAGATGGGCAAAGATAGTCACTCAGTGGGTGCCTGAAGACGGCCGTCGTAACCGAGGCAGACCCAAGAAACGCTGGCGTGACGATCTGGACTCATTCTTAACAGATTGGACGGAGAAAGCAAATAACAAACAAACTTGGAAAGCCATGGGGGAGGCCTTTGCCCAGCAGTGGGACAGCGTAGGCTGATAAAAAAAAAAAAAAAGACTTTTAAGTACATGTATTTTTTTTAACTAGATGTTTCGTACCTGACTACTTTGACAAACAGCCGAAACAAATTCATTGTCTTTTTTAAGGTTCAGTTCAGACATAATCTTGGTCAACTCACATGAGGGTTACACAGATTACTGGCTGAGATGGTCTTTTGAAGAAGGAACCACACAGATTTTAGTGGACCTGTCCAATTAGTCCAATTAGTCCTGCATCTGCCAGTTATCGTCATATATATTTATGTTGCATTCCTCTTATAGTACCTATTCATGTTTCTGAACTTCCTTGGAGTATCAGCTAGGTGTCTGACCCAAGTAACCCTTAGGGAAATCAGGCTTTCACAGTAAGCCTACCGGTAACGTTACATAAGATAATAATCTGAGTTTCGTAGTTGTCGATTTGTCGGTCATGCATGATGCAATGCACTTGCAGATTGTATCTGCAATGTCTGACTACTAGAACTCGAGGGCCTGATTTTCCGCTATTGGGTTATTAGCTGCTAAATCAACCGTTACTCTTTTTGTAACACCATTAGAAAAAAACTTCCTCCTGGACAGGAACTGCAGTAGCCAATCTGGAAATATCTTTAACGTTTGTGGGCCCTGGTTGTCTGCTGTAGAATAATCTGGCCAGATGGAGTATTCCACCCGACCTAAATTCAATGCCAGTGTGGCATGCCAGTGGGGCTCCCCTGCAAGATATAGGTAACCCACCTCCTTTTTGCCCATCCTTCCAGGATTTTAATGCAACCAATGAGTTGTGCGTAGGGCTACATACTTTTCGGATATTATTTGATGCCATCTAAGAAGTATACATGTACATACAAAAAAAAAACAGAGAAATTGATACGGTTTTTGATTTGGATTTTATTTACGTTTATGTAGCTACGACAATTCTTAGATTAAAGAAATCGAATAATAAAACCTAGGCTACATACTCTTTAATGCCGCGATTCAAAATACCATTCACCTTTGGTAACTGTAGCATTGACATTAGAAACCTAAATGCTTTTTATTACTTCAGTCAATTGAGTTACAACACTGCTCTGATTGGCGCTAACTGTGTTAAAACATTCAATGGCGATAACCAAACACGATAAATTGAAACAAACCATGATGAACCTACTTCGGCAAGAGAAGCTTCCTTCGATCGACCCGGCTGTGATTGGTCAGCCAAGAGCCCTCCCATTTAACACAATTTCATCATCATAATCATTGCCTTTTCCCAACTATATTGAGGTCGGTTTCCTGTCTAACCAAACGCAGCTGAATACCAGTATTATACATGGAGCGACTGCCAATCTGACCTCCACAATCCATTTAGAACTGTGTCATACGAAACCCATTGATAAGACTGGTTGTCAATTTAACGCAATTTATCAGCATAAAATCAACCTAGAAAGATCCTTGATAAACCGAAATCGATTAATTAAATCTTTGACCTAGTAATAAACAATTAATTAAGAACAGATGAATGACCTACAACTCCCAGATTAACTTGTACAATAAAATAATCAAATTGATAAGAATAGATTATGAAATAACGAGATCTTTCTCACGGCACACTTTAGTAATTGCCGTGAACATAACTATTCGCATTAGTTTTAAAGTAAGTATGGTAATGTACTATTTCAATGATCCGCTGGAATTTATAAAAATACTACAATCTAAGCGCAGCGGTGGCCCAGTGGTGGCGGTTCCGAGTTACGAGCAGTAAGTCGTTGGGTTCGGGCACAGGCTGGCCCATTAGGTACTTTGTGTAATTCACAAAAACATGTGACATCTACCACCCCGCACTGTGTGGTAGATTACACCCCATTCCCTCTCATGGAGGCCTGTGTGCCGCCAGCAGTGGCAACATTACAGGCCGATTGTGCTTATTCTAAATTCTAAGTTGAACTGAAACCTCACGTTCTAGGGCCAAGTTGGCTTCAGCATTGTCTCTTTGCAAGATAGATTTTTTATTAGTTTTCAGTCAGCCCATTCGAGATAATTTGTTCAAACAATTATGACTTTTATAGCATAAAGAAGCTCATTGTATTTACTCAGAGTTTAACACCAGACCTTTGACAAGCTAATGATTACAGCCGGTTTTCAACCAAGGATCAAAGGATCAAACCAAAATAAGATCAATCTTAACTTAATTTACCTTTAAATATTAGCAATCATCACACAAAATCGAAACTTAATCCATAAAACGTATACAAATACTACAGCTTGATTGCAACAGAATTATTCAATAACAGTCGACTCTATTAATTAGCTAATTAGAGCGCTGTCCTACTGAGGTGGACGGTCTGTGGTCATGGCTGCTGACCTCACCAATTAACCTCGTAGGTAGCGAGGGTTAGGAGGTGCATCTACCTAGGTACCTACTCACGATGACCAATCATGCTATGCAAAACCAAATTAAGCGTTATTTTACGAAAAGATTGGGGTAAAGTGTGTGAGGTTGGAGGGGGTAATCTCTGTGTAGTTCTGTACCGATTTTGAAAATTCCTTTACAAGTAGAGAGCCACATTATTTGTCAGTGTCTTATGATATAATATTTATCTGAAAACCAGACCACACGGGTGAAGACGCGGACATATTAAGCTAGTGCTGGATATGTATGACGTTTAGTTTTCAAAAATTATGTTTCTCAGATAAGACCAAAATCTTAATGTCTACAGATTTGACTAGATTAAGGTTTCTATTTACGGGCACTTCTCTTTTAATCCAGTTTTATAAACACGGCATGAAACCAAAATTGGTTTAGTAAAAACATTACAGAAACCCCGGTATAGCATTAGACCAGCTTAAACTTCTAGTTAGGTTAATGTTTTATCTAAGACCAGAAAAGTACGTGGGTTACCGAAGGGTTGTAAAAGAACTGCAGGATTACTACATTAGAAAGATATCAAAACAGTTGTGTACCAATAACCTGATATGAAAAGAAATGATCATGAATCATGAGGATAATTGCAATCAAATCTGTTATACAATAATCTCCTTTAACAATGCTAAGTTAAACCAAAACAGGTGTTAATATAATATCATTGATTCATTGTATTACTTATTGTTACACTTACAATATTAAAATGAAATAACAATGAAAGTAATACATCATTGTTAACCCAAGTAAAGACTACTGGAATAATAAGCGAAGTACAGTCTGCACAGCTAATAAATATACATCACGCACACTAGCTAATGAGTTTACACTTTACATGTGTGAAATAGTTATGCCACACAAACACTGAGTAAAGCAAGCGAGCTCTGTCTTTATTAGTGTGCGTGCGGCACATCAATAATACCATATACCAATATATAGTAATCATTTATTTGTCACTGAATCAGATATAATATTTCGCTAATGCAACTATAGCAATCTTGGCTCAATAGTTAACGCCTTTGATTAACGAACGAGGAGTCGTAAGATCAAACCACGGGTGCTGCTTTTCTTTTTGTAATCATTATTTTGTTAAAACATTATTTAGAGTAGAATCTTTAACGATTCAATCCCGTTCATGGATGAGTTATGAAGTTTGCAACGTTTGAGAACTACGACACTCTCAGTCCATTTTATTTCGGCTGCTTATAAACTAACTACCGACAATTTAAAAATAAAATTGTTTTCAAACACCTTCATTTATAAAAAAATTGCGGTCTTAGTGGTCAATCTACGATTATTTGCATTACTTAGTTTATTGATAACACAGAAATTACTCTAGATATATTCGTTTGTAATTTATTTCTGTGGATCCAAACATGCATCATTAAACAACGTTAAAAAGGCAGAAATCGTTCTTTTGCATGAGCAAACCTTATTTATTAGTGAAATTGCAAGGCGCTTAATGATATCGGTAAGTAACAGATACTATTTTACTTTTATGTTTACGTAGGAATTAATAAAATTAACGTAACTTTAGTGCATTAACATTGTTATAATAGCCCATTTATGTTTGCTAATGTATATTTAAACCATATCTAAAAGTATTTTAACTTGTAGTGTATCTATGCAGATGATTATTGAAAATAAATAATATTAATTTGGTGTTTATAGAAGTGTGTATGTATTATTTTATATACGGTATATATAGTTACATATAAACCAAATTAATATTATTTCATCATTTAATAGATAGGTATACATTAAGTTAACTAAAGTGCATTAACCATTGTTCTAATAGCCCATTTTGTTTGCTAATAGAGGTATATATAGTTTAAGGTATTTATTAGGTATATATTTAAAAGTATTTTATATAATTATTGTATATAAATAACATTAATTATATATACCTATATGAAAGCATAATTTTATTTTTTAAGTATACATAATTTACTATAAAATAATTATTATCATAAGTATTTTAGTAGAAGCAGGTATTTTAAATACTGTTTTGTTTTATATTCACAGAGAAGAACCGAGCAATTATGGGTCCACCGATATGCGGATTCTGGAGACGTGGAAAATCTTCGACGTGGGCCAAAATCAAAAGCGAATTCATCAGCTCGACACCATGACATCGTGGCAAAGCACAAAGCTAGTTCATTCAGATTGCCAACACGCGTCACAGCTACAGCACACAATGTGTGCTTACAAACGGTGAGAAATCACCTGCGTTCTGCTGGTTCACGTTGCAGCAAGCCAGCGCGGAAGATTTTACTGTCCACTGCGCATCGACGACGCCGACTACAGTTCGCTAGGTCATAATTATTTTAATTTTGATTGGAAGAACAATGTGATGATTTGTAGCGACGAAAAAACTTTTAAGTTGAATAAGGATGGGCGTGAAATATTATGGAGAAAAGGTGGTGAAAGATAATTATAATGAATGTAACAACTAAATTAGTAGAATTTATTTTAAATATTAAACGATTGTGAACCTTATCGTTATATACATAATGTTCATGTTTGTGTGAACAAATGTAAAACTTAGCATTATTTTTATTTGTTAAACAACTTGCTGTTCCTCTGTTTTAAACAGCAATTCGTATTGTTAAAGTCTGGTGAAGTGATGTTATTGTTATGCAGATAGAAGTTGCCATAATTTCTTACTATCTAACATGTTGATTCACTTCCCAGCTAATTTTACTTTCGATTCAATTTAGATACCACCCTACTTCAATAAATTATTTACGTCCATCCTTAATTAAGCAACAAATAAATTGTCTAAGTAATAAATAAAAATAAAACAAATTATTTTATTGTTTTTATTTAATTACCTTTTGAAATAAATTACAATCATCGTACAAGAATATGTTTTATTTAATATCGTAACTAAGTAAACATGAATGTCACAACCATAGAGGTAGGTATATAACATTCGTCCATTCCAACGAAGCTACGACATCTCCTCGACAAGACGTCGTGGTCTCGTGGTGGTGCGCCCACTGCGCCTTGCTGGTGCTCCCTGCAAGACAGCCGTGGCCAGCGGAAGACCAGGTGTCTCAGCGCTGACTTGTCGTGGAGTGCCCGCTTGATTCTGTGTGCCTGATGAACTTGGAACGATGTGCTCCATCACATTTGGATTTATATCAGGCGAGTCTTGAGTAGCCTGGCAGGAGGACCAAATTGATGGTTGGGTTAGTTGAGGCGTTGGGTGAGGTGACTCTGGCTGATTGCTAAATGTGAATGATGGTGAACGCTGTCTGATAGGTGTGGAAAAAGTTAGTGAATGAGGCGTAGGTGTGGATCGAGGCAAAGGGCGAGAATGAGATGTGGACGGAGGTGTTAGTGGGTGTCCAACTCCAACAGGTGTTGACGAAGGTAGAGGAGGAAGATCAGTAACAGCTGGACTGATTGAGTCTGCTATGCGGGAACGCACATGATCTGCATGATATCTCCTCTCTACACCGTCTGAAGTTTTCACAGCGTAAGAATATCTGTGCGTACGCTTTGATATTGTAGCAGGTAGCCATCGCGATCCGTCTCGGGCGCGAACAAAAACACTGTCACCTGCTTTAAAAAATGGGATTCGATTCTCAGACTCAATGTTTGCCTGTATCTGCTTGTGTTGCAGAGTTCTTTTAGGGTTAGGCCGCGCGTTATCCAGAGCACAATGCAACCGACGCCCAAACAAAATTTCACCTGGGCTCTTTCCGGTGGCACTATGAGGTGTTATACGGTAGGAAAATAGGAAGTTTTCTAGCCTCCTTCTCAGGGTCATGCCATCGCTCGCACTTGAAGACATTCTAGTTTTGAAAGTACGAACCAGGCGTTCTGCCAAGCCATTAGTCCTCGGGTGATATGGAGATGACTTAATATGTAGAATACCCTTGTCTCTGCAATAATTTTGGAATTCCCGGGAGGTAAACTGTGTCCCGTTATCAGACACCAAAAATTGTGGCAAACCAAACGTTGTAAATATAGAGTCTAATTCTTCACACAGTTTGTTTGTAGTTATTTGGTTCATGGGCTTGATCTCAATCCATTTTGAGAGTGCATCTGCTAGAACAAACCAGTATTTTCCTTCAAAAGGTCCCGCAAAATCGACATGAAGTCTTTCCCATGGGTTGTCAGGAACGGACCAGGAGTACACAGGCAATTCAGAGTTATTTGGCCGGTTTTCTTGGCATTTACGACAATATTTGATGTACTCTTCAATATCATCGTCGATCGATGGCCACCATACGTAAAAACGTGCGAGTGCTTTCATTGCACAGGTTCCTGGGTGTCCTGTGTGCAGGTATTTCAATGTAGTCTTCCTGAGCGTATTCGGAACGACTATTCGACCCTGCCACATCATAATCTTATTTTCGATGGACAATTCGTTGCGTTTCCGAGCATAAGGTTTTAAGATATCTGAATATGAATTTTCCCGCCAACCTGTCTTAATGTTCTCCGAAATTTGTTTGAAAATAGGATCATTCCTTGACGCATCCCTTATTATTTCTTCTGTCAACGCTAAATCTGAAAAACTGTTATGATTTAGCTGAGCTATTATTCTGTGTACTGTCAATTCTGCACGGGACGGTTTCTCATCAGGATTGGGCATCCTGGAAAGATAATCAGCTATAAAATTAAGTTGTCCTTTTGTGAAGACGATGTCGTAGTCATAGCTACCAATGATCAAAGCCCAACGTATTAAGCGATTATTAACAAGCTTCGGTAAATTGCGCTGTGGGCCTAAAACGTGAATCAAGGGTTTATGATCAGTGACGAGTGTGAATTTTGTGCCACGTAAGTATTGGTCAAACTTTTTGATGCCGAAAAATATGGCTAATGCTTCTCGATCAATAACTGAATATTTAGATTCCGCTGATCTCAGTTTTCTTGACGCAAAAACGATAGGTTGAATATTTTGATCATTCGCTTTATGAAATAATACGGCACCCACGCCCTTTTCCGAGGCGTCACACGCTAAAAACAACGGACGCTTCTCGTCAAAAGCAACAAGTGGTTTTGATTCACAAATCAGCATTTTAGTATTTTCAAACGCTGTGTTTTCTTTATCTGTCCATCGCCACTTTTGGCGCGCGCCAGTTAGTGCATGCAGGTCCGCACAGAAACTGTGCAGATGAGGTATGAATCTTTCGTAGAAATTTACGAGGCCAAGAAATGACCGTAGTTCTTGAGCGTTAGTAGGCGGTGTCGCTTTTGTTATTGCTTCAATCTTCGATTTAGTTGGTCGTATTCCTTCCTTGCTGATTGTGTGACCCAGGTACTCGATATCTGTTTGGAAGAATGAGCATTTTGTTAAGTTGACTTTTAAGCCAGCTCGTTGTAATTTGTCAAACACAGTAGACAGTGTTTCGAGATGTTCAGCGTCATCCTTCCCTGTTAAGGCGATGTCATCGAAATAAATCGCTACGTTTGGAATACCACCGAGTAGTTCATCAAGGTAGTGTTGAAAAATCGAGGGTGCTGTTGATATTCCAAAAGGCATCCTATTGTATTGATAATATCCTTTGTGAGTAGATATTGTCAGGTACTTTTTTGACTCTGGAGAGATCTCGAATTGTAAGTAAGCATCTTTTAAGTCGATTTTCGAAAACTTAACTCCGTTTGCAAGGTTTTGACGTAACTGGTCAAATAGCGGGACTGGATGAGCGTGTGTTACCATGGCAGGGTTAATAGTGCTACGAAAATCACCGCAAATTCTGATTTGGCCATTTGTTTTGACCACGTTGACTGTGGGTGTTGCCCATTCCAAGGGCGTCATATTTGGATCAACTTTGGTAATTATTCCCTCGTCCACTAAACGCTGAAGTTCTCTTTCTATGTTTTTGCACAAAGCGAACTTAACGGGTCGGGCAGGAACGTGTTTCGGTACGGTACCATGTTTAATATGGATGTTAACTGTGTAATTTTTAACTTTTCCTAGTTTGTTGTCAAAAAGAGGCGAGAAAGTGTCTAATACCTGTTTAAGTGTTCTGGTATCTCGTTGAGTAGGTTTAATCGAATAGACGGGTTCTGGAAAAGTCATGTCGTACATCTCGCTCCACTGGAGACCAAAAAGCATGGGGTTGGCGTCTTCCATAACTACAACTTGTAAAATTTTCTGTCTTCCAAGCATTTCAACTGTTACGTCCGTAAGTCCTTTTGGTTTGAGTTTGAGGTTCCCATAGGCACGACGTAGTTTCGGTGCCTTTGTTAAAGGGGGTGCTCCAATACGTTTCCAAAACTCTGTGCTAATGATGGAGTATACCGATCCCGGGTCCCAGTCCAACGTACATTTGACACCATTGAGTGTGACGTCAATGCGCTTGCTGTCCTTGATCCTTTTGCGTTCAATCTTGTAGATATCTTCACTATCGTATGAGGATGTAGAAGATTCTGACAAACACTCGTCGCTGTCAGTGTTCCTAATTTTATGTAATTTGTTTTCGTTTTTGATTGCTCGTTTCTTCCCTGACTTGGTGTTCGTTAAATATGCTCTTCCAGTCTTGATACAGCAATCTTCAAAATGTCCTAATGTTTGACATTCCTTGCAAATATAGTCTTTTGCCTTACAATCGCCCACCTTATGTCTATCATATGCACCGCATCGACGGCATTGATCTGGACCAATCCTGCGTAAAGACGTACTCTGTTTGTTGTGATGCGCCATGTTGGTTTTTGCTCTGACTTTGTTTGTGGCAGCAGGTAAAACGACGTGAATGTCACCTTCAGCAAGCTCTCTAGACTGAGTTACTGCAAAGAATTTGGCAAATGTAACTTCCACAGTCTTTCCATCGTAATGTTCTTGTAAATCGGGCCATTTCTGTTTCAGATCCACTTCTAGCTGCGGGTGGTTTATGCCGGTCGCAAATCGATCACGCAGTAGACGCTCGAACAAGTCGTCCTTGTAGCCACAGTTGGTGGCGAGTTTTTTGAGCCTGTTAGCGTAGTGTTCCATAGTCTCATTGCAGTCTCTTACGCAATTCCAAAACTCAGTCAAAGCTTTGAATTTCGTTGTCTTAGGTCGATGTAAGTCGAGTAGTTTAGACTTTACGTCTTTGTATAGACTTTTTTCAAAAACGGGTATGAGTGCTACTTTCAGATCGTGAAAGACTTCTGGAGTTAAACAAGAAAATAATAGTTCTTTCCTGATGTCGTCTTCGCTTACGTCCCAGATATCGCATTTTTTTTCAAAAAAATCTAAAAAATATTCTACCGACGTAGTAGAAGGGTTAAACGTATCGCACTTGAAATTTTTAATAATTGTGAGCTTATTACAGTTGTTGTTGGTGTTCGCCGAGCTGGTAGACTCCGTACCAGGTGTTGCTGGTGTGGGGGCCGCCGCTGTCGGTTGCTGTTGTTGTAACACGAGTTGCTGCAAAACGTCTGTTATTTGCTGTTGTTGTTCCCGTTGAATTTGTATAAATTCTTTAAATTGTTCCGCGTCCATTTTATCACTTAATCCTCGTCGCCAATGAAATAAATTACAATCATCGTACAAGAATATGTTTTATTTAATATCGTAACTAAGTAAACATGAATGTCACAACCATAGAGGTAGGTATATAACACCTTTCTACTTTTTTGTTTAAGTGATTTTATTGGTCACAAACTTAATTTTATAAAACAAAAAGTAAAAAAAGGTAAAAAACAGTAAAACTGAATTCCTCAGTGGGGATCGAACTCACGACACCGAGCGTAGACTAATAACTATGTCAAGCGCTTACACCACTCTGCCACGGATGTTCTACTAGACATATCTAAAATATTGGGTCATATTCCTTCACTGTGAGCCCGTTTCTTGAATTTTTACCCGTGTATGTTTAATACGAATACCCACACAATATTAATAAAAGTTACCGATGAGTGCGTGATGTAAAGTCGGCCTGCGGTAGGCCAGTTTTGACATATACGCACATAACGCACACTATTAGAAACATAGTTCACTCGTTTTACTTAGTGTGTGTGCGTATAACTATGACTTCACTCACACATTGCAAAATGTATACTTATTAACTGGTTCAACTGTACCTACTCCATAACAAGGTACATAAGTAAAATACACAAACTTAGGTAGGTACGTACATAGTTATGATACTATAAGGCCCCTGAACACAAAGAGCTAAGAAGGAGGGTGTGTGGGTGGGTGTTTGTTTTTGTTTTAGCCAGTGCAAGTCCGAGGCCCGGTAAAAAGAAGAGAGGAGCGGAGATGAGAGATGTACAGTCGAACAAGCTAATAAGTATACAGCCAGCTAACTTACATTTACTTTTAAGATTATACAGATACATTTAGATACTGATGCCAAATGATACAGCGTTTGACATCAGTCGCTTAATGCGAAACGCTATAAAAAACAAAATTGCAATCAACATTTTCAGTGTAATAGAATTATAAAAAAACTCTACCTGTATACTTATTAGCTTGTTCGACTGTACGAGAATCGCTCAATCACAAACATCTTGTCTTTCGCCATTCCTGTGATTGATCCAATTTGGCACATCTCTACCCTCTGCTCGTCTCCGCTTTGGTGGATACTGGGCCTGACCCTCCCTTCCGCTCCACCCAAAGTGGGAGGAGTCATTTAATTTTTTCCCATCCGCAAAAAAAAGTACTTGAATGCACAACGATGTCGATGTAGCTCCCTAGCCACTTGGTTGAAAGAGGTCTCGGTAACTGACAAGGTCATCATCATTCTATTGCCGCTAGCACAATTAATTTGGAGTCAGCGCAGAATGTCTTCCTTTTCCATACCTCTCTGTCTCTCGTCATCTCATGAGACACCTCCTTCCATCCACCGTTTTTAGGGTTAAAAGGGTAAAAATGTGACCCTATTGCTAAGAGTTCGCTTTCTCTCCGTCTGTCTGTCACCAGGCTGTATCTCAAGAACAGCGATAGCTAGACAGTTGAACTTTTCACAAATTATGTGTTTCTGTTGCCGCTATACCAACAAACACTAAAAACAAAATAAAATAAATATTTAAGAGGGGCTCCCAAACAACAAACCCGATTTTTATAGATAAAGGTACGGATCCCTTCGTGCGTGAGTTCGACTCTCATTTATGGTCTTTTGGATTTTTGGTCTTCCTTTATTCTTATACCCATCCACATTCATATTGAAATCCAAGGTAATCGAAACAAGGTCAATCGTAGAGCAGAAAACTAAGCTGATACATAGGCGCTTGTGGATAAACGGAAAACTCCAAATAAGCGATAAAGCGCGAAACACTTTTTATTGACTGCCTCGTTGGTCTAGTGGTAGCAAGCACGACTACTGAGCATGAGGTCCTGCGTTCGATTTCCGGGTCGGGCAAAGTGTTATTGGGTTTTGACATCAGAAATTTCTCTGTAGCAGCCACGAAGTCAGATTTGTGCCCGGTCGATGGCTGTAGGTTCGCCCTCAAAACATAACTGTCCAAAAAATGTGCGTGTACTACTAAGTACACCAGAAATCGGCCTTCGGTCAGCCACTGCGTATTTGTGAGTTATGTGCTAATTATCAGTATTAACCATTGAAGAGAAACCTGAGAAAATTTACGCGGACACAATAGGTTTGAACCTTGAAATTCTATCTAAACAATGCACAAACATTTGGACAAAAAACCCTCTCAATTATTGTAACATTTTGCTAACTGTGAAGTGTGTGTAAGCTTTAGGTGTCCAAATAATGAAGTAGCTTTGGCGGACCACGTACACACGGCTACACATCAAGCTATACAAAACCAGTATAATCTGATCGTTCATTGTGCGAAAAGACCTAGTAAAGTGAGGCCAAGATTAACTGGTTTTGTATAGCTTGATGTGTAGCCGTGTGTACATAGATCATCATCATCCACAGCCAACTTCACCCACTGCTGGGTATAGGCCTCTTTGCTTGTGCCAAGTTTTTCGTTCTTGTGGGAGCCTCTTCTAGGATATTCCCGCGATGGCAAGTCGCAACAATGTCGCCTACCCATCTCGCCACTAGACGACCAATATGACTCTTTCCAGACCTTGGTGACTCCTAGTGATGGTGGCCTAGTTAGATTTTGATACATTCCTATGAAATCGGTATCAAACAACAGGGTTTCATCATCTTCCTGCCCTTATCCCATTTGGGGTCAGCGCAACACGTATCTTCTTCCATTCTTCCCTGTAAGACGTTACGGTGGCATTTACTCCATTCTCATTCATCATCATTCTTCACACAATCACAGGGTTTGCAAAGAATACGAGACAGCGTATTTTTTTTAAATATGTTCTAACAGCCTATGGCAGTCCCTTTAAATTTTCACTGTTTTCATGAAATTATTACTTTATTTTGTGTAGCATAGTAGTTGTGATTGAGAGTACTCTGTGTACCTGATTGATACGATTTCTTGCAATATTAATTAATTCCGCCTACTTATTAACTTGCCCTTTCTTTAACATTATCGTGTGTCTCAAAATGAGACGCTTATCATCATAATTATGATTTGTGTATGGCACATTTGCACCAATGAGTCAACTACCTAAATGCATCTCATTAGTTAATAACGGTGTCATTACTGAAATGGATCATTATCCTAACGGGTTCACATAAAATAACATTGAAGACATCTGAGGATATTAGTTTAAGGGATAGAGTTAAGAGAGAAGGACGAAAGTAGTAGGAAGACTTTTGTAGTGTTGATGACTGTGAAACTCGTGTTGGTTAAGAGTGCTTCCAGAGTGATCTTTAGAGCTTGATCAATAGACCATAGTAATAGGAAGTCGTGTAGAAATTAACCAGGGTATGCTATGCAGTAGCGGACACAAGTTACACGAGAAGAGACAACGTGAGAAACCTAATTGCTTTGTTTTCGGCGTATCTTCAAGGATCTATACGGAGTTTCAGTGCAAACTCGGTCGTTAATCATCCTCCTTGGTGTCCTAATGCGTCAGAGCATATCTCCTTGTATGTAATACATCTCTTTAGGGATGCTTTCTTCCTTGTATGCATCTCTTTATGCTTTCTTATTTAGAAGTTACCCTCTTTCTAGTACTCCATATTGTTTTAAATTGCATATTATTTAGACTAGACCCATCCGCTAATAATGAGCTAATCCCAAATTCTTTACTATTAAAAAATATACTTATAAAAACAATATCATTGTTTCAGATATCCAAAGATGGAGACACGATGGAACTACGTCATCATTTGGACGGCGCTATGTTTTGCGTCAGGTAAGTGTTTAGTTATAATAATGACGTCAGCTTCCGGTTAATAAGATGTAGCTCTTGGGCTGTGTTATTGCACGTGCACTGGAACAATGATTAGTAAGGGCTTAATAAGTACTTGTGAAATACAATATCTCCCTCAATATAAAACGTCATTACACATTTAGACGCGTAGCAAAAATCGATCACCGCTATAGAATTCTCAACCACGTTTTGGTGTACTTTCGAAGACGGATTACCATGAGCAGACTTCCTCAAAATCGACCGGACTAAATCATTTGCACAGTATGTTACTTTGTCTGGTTGGTCAACAAGCTGGACTGGTGAATTTGGGGTCCCTGATTCGACTCGGGTCGGGTAAAGTGTTCAATCAATCAATCAATCAATCAATCAATTTATTTCTTTGCAAACATGGGTAATGTACATAGATGTTATTTTTTTACAATAAAGTTCTCCATATTTTACCTTCACATAGGCATGCAAATATTAGGTTTACAAGTTATATAATATTGGTGTTATTGTTTAACTGTCTCAGTAGCAGTGAATGAGTCTGGATTTGTGCTCGGTTGATGGCAATAGGCCAGCTCCCTATACCTATCATTGAACTTAAAAACGTAACTGACGAACTGTGGGTGTACTTTTTGATACACCTCTAATCCTTTGGGAATGATTATGTAGGTACGTTTATATGCATAGCTATTCTAACTTAAAAACTCACTACGACGACCCTACTATTTAACTCCAGTCCAAATCTGCGAAAAGATCTCCGCTTCCTTTTACACAGTAACAACCATTGTTTTAACTAGTGACAGTTTACAACTAAATCAGATAACTGCGAACAGTGAACAGTAGTGTGTTCCTACAACAATAACAGTGTTACTATAACCGGAACAGTGATTAACACAATTATTGTCCATAGCATCGGCTCTTTCTCGCCGTGTATAGATTTAAACTGCTAATTAATGAACATTGGGTAATATGGGTTTTTGGGGCGAAAGTTTACTTTTTGTTTTTGGTTGTCTTGGTTTTGGAGTTATAGCTACGTCATTTTGAAATGCTTTTATTGAAAATATTTTTTTTAGCAGCATTTGCATAGCTACACACGAACTACGTTTCCTGACTCTTGTTCGAGGCAGCCCGTGATGCTTATAAGCCAGTAGTTTTAAATCAGTCCCTAAATAATAATATTACTCAGATCCAGCCTGTCCCTTTGCTGCCCTTCCCAGTGACGCGGTAAACCGGGAGTGCCCTTAGCGCGGTGTCACTTAGTTTATAAGTTTGATATGCCTGACATTGACACCCTCAGGATAGTCCGGTTAAGCATGCTAGCCTCTTAGGTTGACCCGCTTCATACCTGATATCACGTAGAGTCCTGCATTGCAGGATTCCATCATCTCCGAAATCATTCAGAGTGGTCCATGTCCACCAGATTATGGTTCAGCCTCCCTGACAACCCTCGGTAGGGAGCACCCGACCAGGATTCTCCCATTTTAATTGAGGATAAGGAGCGTTTCACCCTCTTTTTTTCGAGATACCTTTATAGTACACTTTGCTCTACCGATTTTTCTTAACATTTTCTACGGCTCATTTGTATTGCCCCTAAGGCGTCATCGTTAAAATATAATGATATTTTAATTTAATTCTATGGTTATTTTATTCTTGAACAAAGTTCAGGGTCAAACAACTGTTTGTATGTGTGCTGAATGATAAGATATTATGATTACCGGACAACCTTGCTGCTGGACACTGTAATCAAAGGGTTAAGCAGCGATGTATGTACTT
Source organism: Diarsia mendica (assembly GCA_949316265.1). Classification (NCBI taxonomy): domain Eukaryota; kingdom Metazoa; phylum Arthropoda; class Insecta; order Lepidoptera; family Noctuidae; genus Diarsia; species Diarsia mendica. Next base: position 24,315,503 of record OX438893.1, on the reverse strand, counting down.
AAAGTACATCCACATTTCACCATATATGTTTTAAGTCTCAAGTAATAGCTTATTGCCAGTATTGCCACCAATTAATAGGGCACAAATGCAAATGCATTCCAGTCATACAAATATCTATCTATCTATATATAAATAAAAAAAGAAGTCCTGACTGACTGACTGACTCATCAACGCCCAGCCCAAACCCTTGGACCTAGAAAGCTGAAATTTTGCACAGAGGTTCCCTTTATAATGTAGACAAGGAATAAGGAAGGATTTTTCGAAATTCAACCCCTAAGGGAGTTAAATATGGGATGAAATTTTGTATGGAAAATCGTTATTTTCACGCGGGCGAAGCCGCTGGCAAAAGCTAGTTATTTATAAAGAAAGCGCCCTTGGGGTCAAGTTGGATTTGGACAGTGTTGGTGGATGGAGGACCAGGATATGTAGAGTAGCTTGGGAAATGCCCAAGCTAACCTCTTGATAACGAATAATATTTCACATTATCGTGTTTTGTTTGGTGTCCCAGGAGTGAACTGCGACCGGCTATACTCATTCATCGAATAGGTACTGATTTGTAATATGCGTCTGTTTTCAGGGTCCACAAACATGTTACCAGTGTTCACACTGGACATGAACAACCACGCGTTATCGGAGAGCACACCAGTCGGTACCATCGTGTATAGGCTGCAAGGATCAGACCCTGAAGGATTACCGGTAAGACTCTCTCTTTAGTGGAGATAATAATTATGTTCTCTCGCTTTTGTTACCGTTTTCTGAGATGGATGGATATAATGATGGAGGGCCAAATAGGGCAAACGTAACGTGTGACGCTCTCAGGCTCGGTTGAGTAACGAGAGTTGCCGAAAATCAAGTTGGGTGGTGTGCGATGAAAGGGGTCTACGTTCATTGCTGTAGGCCGTGGATTGCTGTAGGCTTAGATGAATGGAAAAAAAAACAATAAGTAAATGGTGATAAGATGAGAATTCAAAGAGTCCATCCTCATCGTTGACGAAGATTGATGGATTACCATCTATTGTTTAATCCATTGATCGGCGACTGTGTGGGCGATATTGGCAGAGTGGCCCGATACCCGCTCTCACTATTAATTGATTAATCAGACGAACTTACCTTAAGTGAAGTCCGATTACAATTTCATGAAGGATGAACTGAAATATAATTGATTACAGTGTAGTTCCCAATTCGCAAGTATTTGGCATCGCAGTTTTAGAGAAATAAAATAAAACTTTTTCTCTATGGATTGGCAACACAGCTTTGACACTCTTTAGAGATAGCGTTGCTCCATTAGCCCATTCGACAAGGGACTAATCCTAAAAAGGATGGGTTGGGTGGGTAATTATATTTCAGTTCATCCTTCATGAAATTGTAATCGGACTTCACTTAAGGTAAGTTCGTCTGATTAATCAATTTCATTTCATGATGAACTGAAATATAATTGATTACAGTGTAGCTGTTTAGAGTCTAAGTCGACATGGGCCACTCTTTTGGAAATATACAAGACTTACCAAATCAATCTTATTGTTACATGAATCAATTTTTTTTTTTTTTTTTTGAGACCAATATAGTCAAACTACCCTATGCTTGTATATCTTAGGTAGGTATGATTCATAATCATCAATCTTAAGGTATTATAATTATAATAAGTATGTATGTGTAAAAAGACAAAATACCTAGCCATATGTGTAGCTTACATAACTAGGGCGTCATTAAAGACAAACCAATGATAATTGGCTACTAGTATTTTCATGATAATAAAATACTATCAGTCCTGTCTCATAATCAGATACAATATGAAACAATAAATGCTATAAGTATGTATAGCTAATAATGCCATATTACTAAATTAAAACACTTAAATGACAGTGTACAAATAAAATAAATAATCATTAATACTATGGAATGTTTGAATAAAACTTAAAACTGAATGTTAATGAAACTTATTAAGTTTGTGTAAAGATAAATAAAGGAATGTAAATATTATTTACATCTTCAAGTTGGTATTTAAGACGGTATTAATAAAGCTGTCATGTAGGACATTTTTTTTTTTTTTTTTTTTTTTTTTGTTTAAACGTTGCCCCACACTAGGGATTTCTCCTGTATCGTGGGTGCGTGCAAAAACATATAAAGTCACATACACAAATACCCAGACCCGAAACAACTATCTGCAGGACATACAAATATTTGTTCCGTGCGGGAATCGAACCCGCGACACGCAGCTCAGCAGTCCAACCGCTTAGCCACTGCGCCAACCGTGCCGTCAAACAGACATAAACCATTAACATTCACTGATACATCATGAACCTTGTCAATGTAATATAACTATCTGGCTAGCCAATAGTTTTCCTAATGACATCTAATGACACCCTTGCCTGTTTAGCAAAATATGTGTCTGCATAAAGTGTGTTATGTGTGGTACATAATATATCAGTCAATCCCACTTCCCTTCATTAATAATTTAATTCTTCTACTAATTGTTTGTTTGGATGCCTGATAGAAAAGGAAAGCAGGTTTCAGTTTTTGATGACAGTGATATTTTTATAAGAATAGTAATGTACATAATGTACCTATTATGTCTTGTGACATGGACATATTGTCTTTTAATAACTGATAGAGTCTGCACTCTTTGAGCAGTAGCAAGAGCTGACAAGCTTTTTACTTAATTTTTTAAATTAAAATTCAGATTATCCCCAATTAGACAGTGAATACTACTACACTACTATTGTAGGATCACAAGTATTCCCATACTTGTATAAAGCGGGTTGAATTCTTTAAAGACCCATGAGAAAACGCTTGGTGTGATCATCCCTGTCAATTCATTCATTTAACAGAGAAGCGAAAGTATTGATCTAGCCTAATGTAACAAGCTGTAGCCAACATTATTTTGGTTTATGTATAATGTATTTCAGTGAGGTATTGTATTAGATCTGGTATTGAATCACACTGTGATTTTGGCAGAATAACTACCAACTCTTTAAGTAGTACTAAATTGTTTTAGCCTACCTGGTGGAGTGGATAGGTTAGTGGCAAACCTTTACATGTACCTTTGCATTTTGCAAAAGATGGTCACTGCCGGAGTAAGCTGGTTGCTTTATGGGTGTTTGGTACTGAAAGGAGATTTTAATAAATTATTATTAGAATAGAAAATGATTGGTTTTATAACCATCATCATTTTTACCAAAGGATATCTGACAAGTCCACACTGGGTACCTACACCTACTCATATTTCCTTGCCCCCCCCCCCCCTTTTTTTAATTTTTGAAGACAATTCGTAATTAATGTCAATGGTATGAATGTGTATAAAAAAAAGTAGGAGCTCTATTTAATTGAGAAGGCATCTATCTCAAATGCATATGGGTCTCTATATCAAGTTCATGACACATAGGTATCCCTTTAAGTATGCTTTACAATTTGAATTAACTCCGGTAGCTAGTAAATCATAATTGATAATTCCCACTCTGTGGCAATGTTAGTATGCCTTGATTCATCATATGAAAAGTTATATTTAGATTTTATGTAAGGCTAATAAATCATAAATGATAATTCCAACTCTGTGGCAATGTTAGTATGCCTTGGTTCCTCATCTGACAAGTTATATTTAGATTTTATGTAAGATGCTTGGAGATTAATACGCCTAGCTTCACACCAAACCCATATCATTCTACAACCATCGTTTAGGTTAGACATTGAACACTACCCATCTTGTTCATGCAAGCAATGGCAGTAGTCCGAAGAAGAATATCACAATTATTTTTTAAATTTACAAAGCATTTTAAACCAGAAAATATTGCCCTTAACCTGGTTTATGTGATATAATTGCTCTGATTGTGACCACAGGCCTCCAACATTTTCACCATAGCAATGAGTATCCCAACCTGTCAGGTCTGTATAAACTTGTAAATCAAATTTTCTTCACTGCCTTGGTGGAGGAATAATTATATTCCTTCTCCATTGAAAGTCAACGGTCAATTATTGGTCATGGTCAATGTGGCGAGGGGGGCTTAGGCCGCTTAGGGGAGGCCTATGTCCAGCAGTGGACGTCTTTCGGCTGAAATGATGATGCTGATGACCATTGAAAAAGTAACCATAAGTAATGTCATGGATGCATCATAATTAATAAAATAATTGATTGATTGTCTGATAAAAAGATGGTTTGATTTCAGTAATGGTATTCCATTTCCATTTGTTTTGTATGTACTATGCCATATTATGATAAAGCTGGCCATGCTGCTACTAATGTGCCTAAAAACAAGGCAAAATTCTTTTATTTTAAATTTTAGAATGTATCGTACTCTTCATTGTAAGTATTTCTTATTTCAAAAGGTACGGTTGGTAGGTAGGCACAATGATTTGGAGTTAATCATGAATCCCAGTTTACAACATTAACAAGGTACTACGGTACTTTTGTCATAATTAATAAGGGTTCCTAGTTGACTACGGAACCCTAATAATAGCATATGAACTTTAACATTGTTTTCATGTATTGTAAACACTCCTTGTAATATGCTTGGTCAATATATAAAATATCATTAATGTAGATTATGAATAAGTGGCCTAAATTTCTTGCTTACACAACCACAGGTATTAACAATTTGATGAACAAACTAGGTGCAGTACATAGTCCATATGGCAATGCTGTAAATTCATATAAGGTTCCATTGAATTCAAAACAAAGGAACTTTAAATCTAATAATCATAAATATGACTTGTTCAAAGGTTTTAGATTTAAAATTAACCTGTTTGCCATCAGGTTTTGAAACAAGGAAAATCTTTTGAGATGTATTCTCCCTTTGGATGACAACATGGTGTTATAGCTCTTAATTGTAAAAGGTGAACAATTATGAGTAGCTTCCTGCATATGTGTAATTTCACAATCAGGTAAATTATTTTTAGGACTGAGACATGAAAGGGACATGAAATCCTTAATCCACTGCAATATAATGGGGTCATTTGTTGATGACAACCAACAAACAAAATATGTAAGTACCTTGTTTATTTCCTGCTGTTGTAGTAGGCATCCCGGGTTCTCTCGGAACGCTGCGGGTTCAAGGATGTTCTGCGGTGTGATGGCTGTGGTCGAGTCTGTGGTCCATTTCATGCCATCTCCTTGGTTGGTTGATGCTTTCAACTGTTGTGGTTGACTCTTCCTTCCCATATATTTGTTACTTATGTTTTAAGCAGAAATTGCTGGCTTGGTGCAGTTTTCTTAATAGAATTTGAACTCTGTTGTATTAGGCATCTTATTTACCGCAATTCTTTGATAAATTGCCACCATTTAAAAATAGTTTTATGAGTAATTTCTATGAAATGCTTGTGCAGAACCACTACAGACCTTGTTTTTAGTTTCTTAATGATAGAGTTCACACACCAACTTGTTGCTTCACCAAGTGATTTTAACATAGTTATTTTATCTAGTAGGTTTTTTATTATAAGAGACATGATTTTGTCTAATATTGTAAGTGCTGTGCCCACCTGTCTTTGCTGGTAAGCGATACACTTATTTCTAGTTATTCCCATTTTAGAGATCACTAGCTTTACTTTGGTGATGATAAGGATTCAATATCTGGGATTGTGTCACATTATTCATCAGGGCCTGATGTTTGACAAATTTCACACCTTTTAATGATTTTTTCCTCAAAAAATGATGAAAAAATACCTTACTTGGTCCCTTAGGGCTTCTCAACAGCATTTGACTTGCACTACACAGTATCTCGTACTGTCGCACATGCTCGTTTTGATCAAATCGGCATCACGTGCCGGTAAATAGAAATCTGACATCCAAGTTGATATCTTGTAGTGTTTGTAAACACTGTATATTGTAAGGTTTCTCGACAGCATTAGAATAGCACTGAACAGTATCTCGTACTGTAAGCACATGCTGGTTTAGATCAAATGGGCAGCTCGTGCCGTTTGCCATCAAAGTCGATATCTCGTATCAAAGTTGATCTTCGTGTTTGGTAACTCGTACTAACACGGTAAACAGTATCTCGTACTGTAAGCATATGTAGTCGGCATCGGCATCGCGTGCCGGTAACAGAAATCTGTTTTACATCAAAGCTGATATCTCGTATCAAAGTTGATCTTCGTGTTTAAGTATCTCGTACCAACACGGTATATTATCCTCGACCATTGCTGTAGCCAGCCACGTTTTTTGATTTAGTTGCACCTAAAACAAAAAGCTTACCTTCTTTATCCGAGGCGAAATAATGACGAGCAAAAGGGCTCCGGTCCCGGTCGACACTTTGCCGTCGATTTAAACTAAGGTTGCGTTTGCGCAAACCATCGGGACTCCGTATTTTGTTTCGACGTCGACAATCCCACTTATACAACAGTATTTCCACATTTTTCCAATAAGTTTTTCTTCAGAAACCATTTTTTCTTGCGATGCCGTTCAACGCGCGAAAAAGAAGTGTCAAAGCTGTGTTGCCAATCCATAGAGAAAAAGTTTTATTTTATTTCTCTAAAACTGCGATGCCAAATACTTGCGAATTGGGAACTACACTGTAATCAATTATATTTCAGTTCATCATGAAATGAAATTAGCTTGTGAAGGATGTATGATGTAACTGACTGGCGACACTGGGCCGAAATAAAGTGGAACAGGGGAGAAATAAAACAGATAGTTTTATAACAGAATAGCTAGGTCAGTGCCTGCTGCCTGTGTTTGATTCCCGGGTCAGGGAAAAAGTATTAAGGGTTTGTCTATTGGAAATTTCTCAGTAAGTAATAGCCTAGACTTTGGAAGATAGCGGTTTGATATCCCCGTGCCCTGCCGTGTGTCTTGAGCCTGATCTCTCTCCGGTCATGTTGGTTTGCCGTCCTATTTGCCTATGAGAGTAAAGAAACAGAGTACTCTAGAAAATTCTCAGTATGATTCATCAAGTAATAAACGATAATAAATCATTGTTTTTTTTTCAGATAAAATACAGTTTAGCGGGCACCAACAAGTTTTCGGTGAACCCGGACACTGGGGATGTGACGTTAGACCGACCACTGGATAGAGAGGTAAAAACTTTATTCAAATTCTATATTATTTAAACTTACGTGAGTTGAACTTCAAAGCTTACTATATTCTATTACCTAACGACTACTTAGAGATGATAAGAATAGTTGGTCGCTGAGTTGAGCACAAGACAATGTTTGTTATTTATGTTCATTCTCCAAAATTAGTTTACTGTTATGTTATGTATTTATTATTTTATTTTTACATTGTTTATTGTAATATACTTTTGTTTATTACTGATTGTGTCTATAGTAAATCTTAAATTTAACTGACACCTTGCTATTGTATCGAGTCTGGTTCTTCTAACAGTTCTAACCAACCTAACAGACAGATGTGTGCTGGGAAGTTTGTTCCGCCACTTCTTCTTTCCAGCTAAACACTAGGAAGTGTGGATGGGTGGGCGTTTTGGAGGGCTGTCTTATAAACATGTAAATAGTAAAGTAAAGTAAATTTTGACCTTCGAAAAGTGTTGATTATCAGCCTAGTTTGAATAAATGACTTTTGATTTTGATTTTGAACTATTCTTTGAAGTACTAAGCGAGGACTGGGTTCGATTCGAGATCTGGAAAAGTGGATTATCAGCCACGGAGTCTAAACTTGTGCCCGGTTGATAGCATTAGGCTCGCCCCCCTTTACATAGGGCTTAAGCCCCACATTACTGGCGAAATGTGGGTGTACTATTAGCCGAACCTTTTTGAAATAACAGGATGATGATATGTTACATACCAACAAATTTTAAGTTTCGTTTTAAGAATAAAGTGCCTGCATAATACTTTTTATTCATATATATTTTTACTGCCGGTACGAATAAAATTAAAGCAAAAAACAACGGTAAGTGTTGCCGACTCACGTTTTTTTGTAGTTTAATGCTGTCTGGCGCATTTATACAAATAAAACTTTATTTTTAATTGCGACAAAGACCCCAAAACTTCAAGGCAGACGGTTAATGTTCTCAGACTTGAATTTTACATAATAACAAAGCAATTACTATAAAATTATCTAATAGTAATGAGCATTGTAAGAATGATGATAGTTGTTATAAAATATGCAAAATGTTTCATATAGTTATGCTAAAACTAAAGTATGTGGCGTATGGCGGTATTCAATTCCGCTTTTTATGCTCAGGGTCACAGGTTCAATTCCTGGTGAAGGTTTTCATAAGGACAAAGGGAAACATTTATAGGAGATACTCCTCAATAGTATCTATAGACTCCTTGATGACCAATGGGGTCAAAAAGTTCCGAAGTGGCGTCCATGAACTGGAAGACGTTGCGTTGGAAGGCCTCCCACTCGGTGAACCAATGACCTCGAGAAGGTTAGGGGGATCCGCTCGATGCGAGACACACGAGACTGGTCAATGTGGCCACACTTGGGGGAGGCTTATGTCCAGCAGTGGACGTCTCTCGGCTGAAATGCTTATGATTATTGACTCAGGTTCAGCCCTTCTTCCTTTTCTTATCCTCCTTATATGATTTCAGGTGGAAGACACGATAAAGTTCCTAGTTTCTATAGAAGACCAGGACCCTGCTGGGGTGCAGAACCTGTCTCAGTCGCAGGCAGTCACCGTGATCGTGCTGGATGAGAACGATAACCCACCGATGTTTAAAAATGTAAGAAAACAATATGTATTTCTCATGATACAAGGGTTGAGTCTGATATAGAAACTGTCTGAGCAGTCAAAAAGGCTGCAGTAAAGGAGCCTTTAGAGAAATCTGCAGGATCTGGCGGGAAAAGGCGCAACAACGAGGAAAGTGAACTAGGAATGGGGGGAGGCCTTTGCCTAGAAATGGGAAAGATTATGCAAACAAAAAAAAAAGGTTCTGCAGGGAGTTTGATTTAAAACGTGATGACCTTAAAGCTAAACCACGTACAGGTTCCTGCAATGGCGTCAATGGTATTCTGACATGACCTCGAAAGCCTGAAATAAATCTGAGGAATATTTCTCGAAAACCGGCATGTAAAGCCATATTTACGCACCGTCGAGAAATATTCCTCACGTGTGCTGGCTCCTCACGATTTCCTTCACCGAAGCAAGAGATGTTTATACAATAAGCACATAAATCTCAAAAATCAGAGATGCTTGTCTCTGTTTTAGGTTCGAACTTGAGACCAAGAAATCAGTAGCAGCCGTGGCCGAGCGGTTAAGGCGTCTGACTAGAAATCAGATTCCCTCTGGGAGCGTAGGTTCGAATCCTACCGGCTGCGAATACTTTTTGTGTTATATTTTGATATTAATTGGTAATCTATCACGATTATTTAGGTAATTTAGTTTTTATCATGCAGATATTGCGATTGTTGATGAAATTATCGTTTTATTGGTTGAATATTTCATGTTCACGTTAGTAGAATCTATTCCTTTACCAATCATTCCTATTTTCTTTAAATCATGTGAAGATACTAGCTAAAGATTTTTGTTTTTTCTAGAGTCCTTACGAAGTAGACGTGCCAGAGGACGAAGTAGTCGGCAAGACTCTTCTGGAGAATATCCTGGTGGAAGACAGGGATTCTGTGGGAGACGGTCTGGAAGTAGGATGTGTGCCCAATGAACAGGTAAGTTGATTTTGAAGACTGTCGACCTGGTAGACTCAGTTATTTTAGGGCTCAGTTTTTACCCTAAAAAAAATATGCACACGGCGAGACTTCAAGCTAAACATATCCAGTTTAATCTGACCTGCTTTGTAAGAGTTTCTTGTAGAATGAAAGATCAGCTTAATTTGGTTATTCATAGCGTAATAATAACCAAAAAAAATTTGCAAACTAAATTATTTTGCTACCTTCAGCTGTTGTGTTCATCAAGACAGTCTATATATTGATTATGTCTGCCTTTCTTTGAAATTGTATAGATAAGGGGGTCTAAAATGGCCACTTTTGCAGATCATAATGTGAATTGCGTTTAAAAGCGTAAAATGGACCTTTCATAATAAAAACTGCGTCTGTGACTATTTTACGAATGTTAACGCAATATGATGTATTTTACTAAATTGTTACAGACGCAGTTATTATAATGAAAGGTCCATTTTACGCTTTTTAACGCAATTCATATTATGATCTGCCAAAGTGGCCGTTTTAGACCCCCAGGTCAGATTTGGTAGAAAAATTTTTAGCGGAAATTGCCAGTTTTATTCGCTCCCCATACTAAATATTGCAAGTTTTAAGACCGACCATGGACCGACCCAAAACTCAGGGGTTTATTAAGGGCAGAAGAATAATGTTGACGATAGTGATATTGCAGTTATTCTATTTTTTTTTAAATTTACAATTTGTCTATATTTCAGTGGCCTGAAGCTTGCGAGACCTTCGAAGTGGTAGCCCTTAACTCGTCAGCTCATCAGTACACTGGTGCCCTGGTGCTGAGGAAACCCCTCAACTACAACGAGAGACAGTTCTACCAGTACCAGCTGTATGCTACCGTGAGTATAACCGGCAATATAATGTTCTTTATTTTGTTTTGATCTCGTAAGCTAAGTAAGCCATCTCAAATCAATGCCGTGAAGCAATAATCTTTTTCTAAACGTTTTAATAAACCATTTTGACATTGATTTAGCAACAAGTGCATATTTTGCGTACGGCCCGATAGACAATAAAATACGGGTCTCGTTGACATAGTAATGTGACTCGTTAAGATTAACGTATTCTGCTTGTCTTGTCATCTGCACGATACAAGAAACTGAGTACGCTGCTGAAGACGCTAAACTCGTACCCATATTCTGGCTTAACTTACTTTAGATTATACCATCATACGCTAAGTAGAATAATAAAACAATAACAAATAAATGAAAATCTCTCGTATTTGATATAAAGGTACTCTATAGGGCATAGAACCGATGTGACATATCTATCAACCACCCGCCATTTTGTTTTTTTTTTCGAAATCGCGGCCCACGATGAAAGTGGTATGTATGGATAGAGGACATACAGACGAACAAAAAATGACATGTAACATGGTATTCCAAAGTGTCACGTTATCGAGATATTTGAAGGTAAAGATTTCGAAAAAAAATCAAAATGACGGTGGGTCGATATGCCAGCTCCCATACAAAAAAGTTCAAACCCCTTAATCGAAAACTTCTCCATTCCCCAGGACGGTACCCTAAACTCGACGGCCCACGTAGAGATCAAAGTGGTGGACGTTCAGAACTCTCCGCCTGTATTCAGTGGAGCCCTCAGTGGGGCACTGGCGGAGGATGCGCCCGTGGGGACGTTGGCACTCACTGTGAAGGCCAGGGATGCTGATAGGGCACAGCCTAGGAGGGTTGTGTTGGAGCTTGTTACTAGTAAGTGTTTTATTAAATTATTTAATTAGAATTAAGGTGCTGATGGTGGCACGAGCTGGTCAAGAACAGTGACCTGGATTGAAACGACTAGAATTCATGGAGACGCTTTTGTCCAACAGTGGGATGACGCAGGCTAATGTAGTATGCGTATTGAGATTCTCCAAATTAAATATTGGAAGGTTGATGCCACTGCCAACGTGATTGAAACGAATCAAACGAAAATAACATAATAGGTATTTAAGAAATCTCAGTAAAGTTACTAATTGCCGGCAAGGTTTGCGCGGTGGATGAGCGATTGGCTCCTGCACTACGTGTCGCGGGTTCAATTCTCGTACGAATAAATTTTTGAATGGTCTCGAGTAGTTGTTCCGGGTTTATCTGTATGTGCATACTAGAGTTTAAATGATTCTAAATGTATATACTTAAACTTAAACCATACGGGAGAGATTCCTAGTGTGCGGCAAAAGTAAAAAAATGAATGGTTGATTGATTTGCCTTGTGACATTCAGTCCGCCTATGCAACATTCTTACATATATACACGTACATACTAAAATTAAATAAATAAGTAAATAAAATTTTAAATAAATGTTTTATTACAGATCCCTTGGACTTCTTCCTGTTAGACAGTCAAACAGGTGAACTAAGAACAGCAAAACCACTGGACAGGGAAGCGTTAGCTGACCCATCATCACCACTGAACCTCACTGTTAGGGTAAGTAACCAGTTTATTTTGATATCTATCAACCTATTTTCAAATCTCTTTGTGTTTTTAAGAGAGCAGAAATATAGATGTATAAGAAAAACTGATCGTGCAGAGATTTATGTGAATATTGTAGCAGGTCAAAGTTACAATTTAGTGTTAAGTACAGTGCGATCAAATTATCTTGGCAACTCCGAACTTCGTGCAGGTCATTTTGTTACAACGAATGTATAAAAGTGTTATGATATTTATTTTATTTGTATTTCTCACTGTGTAAATTAGATATTTTCTGATCGTTTAAGTATTGGTTTATCTGACAATAACAGTTTTATTCCCAAGTTTACATGCGTAAAATTTCGCAAAGCCTATGTTCAGAGCTGCCAAGATAATTTGATCGCACTGTAACCCTCGTATGAGACTGATACCAATTAGCACCATCACTTATTTTTATTCTTTTTCCGTTTTTCTTTCGTTTGTTTGATGTTGTTTTGTCATGATAATAGGTGCCTAGAATTTTCACAACTAGGGTAGAATTGGCTTCCAGACTAAATGGATGCAGCTTACTACCAATATTTTACCTACTTATAGCGACTACCTATCTGACCTCTACAACCCAGTTACTACTCAGACATACGATACCCATTGGCCCTTGGTAAGCCAGGTTGTCCGACTTTCGGGCAAAGATATACAAATAACAGCCGTGCCGTGCCGTTCCTCCGTGCCTTGCCGCGGAAAGGCACGGAGGAAACTCGGTACGTAGTAGATGGTCATCAATCCACATACCAACTTAAGCACGGGCCGTTTAACCTGAAGACCGACGCGAGCGTCTGTTATTATTTAACTACTCAGTACTATAACGAAATATCTCCTAAACCCACAGGCAACAGAAGTAGTGAACGGCTTCCCCCTGATCTCCGAGCTGACCTCAACCCTGGCGACAGTGACCATCACGATAAAGGACGTGAACGACGAGCCGCCGCGGTTCAACCGACGCGAGTACTTCGTGGAGATACCTGAGAGTCTGCCCATCGGGACACCGCTGCCGAACTTGGATATGGTCGTCACTGATACTGATGTGGTAAGGGAATTATTTTTGAGAATTGTAGAATGAAAGAAACGAAAGATGTTTGATGCGACAAGGTAGCCCGCGAAATTGGAATTTCATACGTTTTTTTGCAATTTCCCGGTCAGTCTTAAATCATAAGTTAAATAAAATGGGATTCGCGGCAATAACAAATGTTTATTTACCGAGTAATAATGATTAAAATTACCAATACATCATCCGTCTCAGTTCATAAAGGTCTCTAGAGTAACTATTTGATGAATAAAGGAAGTGTCTGATGAAATGACGATTAATAGAGAAGTATGGAAGAAAAATGCACATGCTGCGCCGACCTCTAATGAATTAGTTTATGAACAAGAGAATAATGATGATGATTATGTAAAATGTTAGTTTTACTTATTTTCATTGACTAAGTAGGTAGTTTTATTGACTGCTTCTAGTTGGTCTAGTTGTCGCAAGCGCGACTCCTGAGCATGAGGTCCTGGGTTCAATTCCCGGATCGGGCAAAGTGTTATGGGGTTTTTCCATCAAGTATTTCTCAGTAACTGTAAGGAGTCTGAATTTGTGCCAGGTTAACGGTAATAGGCTTTTTTTTTTTTTGGTGAGTGGAAAATCATCGAATAACCCCCCCCCCCCCGCTCTTGGGCAGAGCGAAGGGGAGTGTCAGACTTCTACTGACTAAAAACCAAACCCATGTTCCTTCTTCTTCGCCCTTGTGTCGGAGCCGCGGTAACCTTTCGATATCCACAGCCCCGACGGGCAACGGTAATAGGCTCACTCCCTATTACATGCAACTTAACATAACTGGCGAAATGTGCTATTGCTAAACTTGTCTCTGTGGAAGTCGCTTACGTCATATTTAAACCTTTTTCCACATCTTTCCAGGGTCTAAACTCCGTGTTCACTCTACGTCTATCAGACGAGATGGGTGCGTTCATCGTGGAGCCTTCAACAGCGACTGGAACTGCCTCTGTGACGTTAAGACTCAACTCCAGCCTCGATTATGAGGACCCGAACCAGAGGAAGTTTATATTGGAGGTGGGTTTTACGTGTTTCAGTTTACGAAGGATGTAACGAACTTCAAGACTGTGATTTTGACTGTGTTTTGTTGAAGTGTCTATATCAGTTCAGTTAATCAAATCACTTATGCTTAATGTTCTTCCTCTTTTGGAGTCGATAGGTATTTTAAGGTTAATTGGGCTCCAAGTAGGGAAGTAAGTTGGGTCCGGCATGGAGTATTGCTGTCACCTTTGGGATGGCTCAGCCAAATACCAACTTGCCACACTCGACTCAGTAGAACGCAGAGCCAGGAGGCTGATTGGTGACGCCAAGCTGGTTATCAAGCTACATAGCCTGGCCCACCGTCGCAAAGTCGCATGTCTGTCGGTCTTCTACAGACTGTACTTCGGAGAGTGTGCGCAAGAGCTCCACGAGCTGATCCCACCATCTCCCTTCTTCCATCGGGAGACTAGACGTACTGCAGGGTATCACCGATACCTAGTCGACATTCCACACATTCGAACGAAGCGCTTTGCTGGGTCCTTTATTATGCGCACAGCCAAGGAGTGGAAATCCCTGCCTGTGTCGGTTTTTCCGAGTTCATATAGCCCTAATCCATTTAAGTCGCCAGTAAACAGGCTTCTTCTGGGTAAGCTCGTTCCATCGTCGACATCATCTCATGCCCTTAGGGCAAGATTGAGATCAAGAGCAAGCCCATTCATTCATGATAAAAAAAAAACACTCCTCGTTGTAAAACCGTCGAACTATCAAGTCATAGCTAGGCTCGAAGTGTAACCATAGGTTTCGAGTTTGAAACCAAGACACGCACTTCTGGTTTTTCGGAGTCATCTGCGTATTGCTTCGGTGAAAGAAAACAGCGTGAGGAAACCAGCATGCCTGAGAGATATTCCTCGATGACTTATAAAGCCAAGTCAGAGGCCCTTGGGCGGCTTATAAACTTTGGAATCAGCTGTTTAGTTAGGTTAGTTAGTAAATTGATTTTTAGTTATTGCTATCAATCAATCTACCTGTACCTACCTACCTATTACTAACTAACCTATTGAGATCGGCCTAACTAAACTGGCTAGCCTGGATGGCATTGCCATTGTGATGTTGGTTTTTAGCCTGTTTGTGCATCAAATCGATTTGCATGATTTAATATCTTATCTTTCGAGGGCGCAGGTGTTATTCTCCAGTCCATATCTTTGTACGAGGTATAAAAATCTAACCTAAATTCCAGGTGATAGCCGAAGAGCTCCACACATCCCCCCGCCTGTCCTCCAAGGCTAGCGTCACGATATCACTGACAGACGTAAACGACAACGCGCCGCAGTTCGCCGACGAGCCATACTCCGCGACTGTGTCTGAGAGCGCTGCTGCTGGCACCAGGGTCGCTAGCGTGAAGGCTACGGATAGGGATACTGGCAGGTGAGATATTGGGATAGTAGCAGTGGACTGTGGACTAGAAAGTAAGAGTAAGGCTGTGATGTTTCTCGCCGTCCGTCCGTCTTATGACGACGACAGGCCGTGTTGACGGCGCGTACTTGTTCCACGCGCGCCACAAAGAGATGTCAGCAACATTTGACGACACGGTTGGCGCAGTGGCTGAGCGATTGGACTACTGTGCTGCGTGTCGCGGGTTCGATCCCCGCACGGAACAAATGTTTGTATGGCCTACAGATAGTTGTTCCGGGTCTGGGTATTTGTGTATATGAGTTTAAATGTTTGTAAACGCACCCACGATACAGGAGAAATTCCTAGTGTGGGGCAACGTTTTAAAAAAAAAAAAAAAAAAACATAGAAGGCGTCCCGCAAGGCCCGAAGCCCGTCGGGGCGGCGCGCGGCGGGTTGTTCGAACAGCATTCACGGAGATTTGTCTTTGTTATGGATGGCTAGTCTTTGGCTTTGTAAATGTCATTGTTTACGTTTTGGAACGGGTGAACAGCTTCTTCATTTTGTTTTTGAGTAACTGACTCCCTAACCATTCAAAATTGAATGTTCAACACCTTGTAAGAAGGTTCTAGTTTATTATACGTGCAAGTTTATCGAGCTTTGTACATACTTGGATAAACTAGATGACTGTAATAATAATAATGCTTTATTTCTAAAATTACAATTTAGCAGAATGGCACTACGTAAAACAGACTAGGTATAATAATAATAATATTCCACACCTATCACACAACGCCATCTAGTCCCAAGCTAAGCAGAGCTTGTGTTATGGGTACTAGACAACTGATAAACATACTTATATATTTCTAAATACATACATATTATAGATAAATTACACCCAGACACAGAACAAATGATCGTGCTCATCACACAAACATTTGTCCTGGGTGGGAATCGAACCCACGACCTCCGGCATAGCAGTTAGGGTCACTAACCACTAGACCAACAGGCCAGTCGAATATATGTATAAACTTAATTTTTTTAATAATTCCACTGAGTTTAAACCTCTGGCACCCAAGCTAGATTAAACTTGTGTTATGGATGTCAGGGTTACTATGAAAATATTCATAAAAGGGCCATTTGAAAGTGGCACCTATTTTCTTAACCTTGAAATCAAATCATGGATGACGTTATTATTCTTTTAGACACCAATAAGCATTCCATATCCTTCCATCTTCCAGATTCGGTACAGAAGGCATAGTATACCACCTCTCAGGCAACGGCGCAGAACTGTTCAGGGTGGACAACCGTAGTGGAGTGATTACTGTGGCACCGTGTCCCACGCCTGGGCAGGCGCCCTGTCTGGACTATGAGACGAGGAAGGACTACTTCCTGCAGTACAAGGTATGGTTCAAACTATTTTGGCCTATCATACCAAGAAGTTTTACTGTCAATGGTTGTAGCACGAAATTTATTTATTTATTTATTTATTTATTTATTTATTTATTTATTTATTTATTTATTTATTTATTTATTTATTTCATTTGGGAAAACAAACAGTAGTATATATATTAAGTATACACAACCTTAAAACTTCTTAAAATTAAAATTAACAAATATACTACCCACAACATTTTCCACAGATTACTATGTTAAATAATAAAAACAAACTGTAAACAAACGTTAGCTGTAGCAGGGCTAAATCAAAGAAAAATAAATTTAAGGAAAAATAAAGATAAACAATATTTTATAAAAGATGAGACAAACTAACAAAAAAACAAAAACATAATTTCATGCGTGTATCATACAGGTCCCTGTATAAAAAAAAAAGTGATATCCATATTGTGGAATATGGAGTCTACAGCTGATCCCTTAAAACGGAAGTTACTTCATTTTTAAATTTATATTTGTTTAGGAACAATATGTCTATTGCATCAAAACGCGAATTGTATGTGTCGACAAGACGGTATAGCGGTGAGCGCACACCAGCATTGGATCTACAAAAGCTGGTGGCAAACAGTCGCCTGGCACGTACCTCACGTCCATGCACCGTCCGAGGAACCAGGTAACACAAACCAGACACCAAGTCAGGGCAATCAAACTTGTTACGGCATATACTAAATAATGTCATTGTCTCAAGGAGGACGCGTCTTGACTGTAAAGTAAGCACATCGTATTTTTTTAGCAGCGATTTCATTGGTGTTTTCCTCCGGAAACATCTAAATTGCATAGTACGAAGGTACTTACGTTGGACTAATTCAATCATTTCGATATATTTCGCATAGTAAGGATTCCAGATTGGTACTGCGTATTCTAATTGCGGCCTAACTATAGACTTATATAGGTGCAAGAAGGTGGATGGGCGATGAAAATCTCTAGATGCTCTCATTACAAAGCCATACATCTGATATGCCCTATTGACAATGTTTTCTACATGTATATCAAGATGAAGTTTCGAGTCTAGCTGCACACCAAGATCACGAAGATTGCTAACTTTGTTAATAATACTATTAGCTAGGCGATAATTGAAATGTATGATATTTTTCTTTTTAGTGAACGTTATACTGTGGCACTTAGGCAAGCTAAGGTACAATTTATTATAAGAGCAATAGTCTGAGAAACGATCAAGATCGCGTTGAAATTCAATACAGTCCTGTTCATTTGAAATTTGTTTAAAAACTTTTAAATCGTCAGCGTATAAGAGAAATTTTGAATTTTGAAAGCAATCTTTTATGTCATTTATGAACAGTATAAATAATAAAGGTCCTAATATTGAGCCTTGAGGGACTCCTGATGTAACTTGTATATAGCTAGACTCAAAACCATTGATCACAACCTTCTGGGTCCTATTGGTTATATAGGAGATAAACCAGCGCAAGAGATCCCCTCTGATGCCATTGTACGCGATTTTATTGAGCAGCAATCTATGATCCACTTTATCAAATGCCTTTTGGAAATCAGTGTACACCGCGTCTGTTTGTTGTCTGTTATCAATACCCTCAAAAAGCTGCGATGTAAATATTAAGAGATTGCTTATACAAGACCTGTCCTTGACGAAGCCATGTTGCTCTTTTATTAGAATATGACGAATAACTGGATAAATCTCAGCATGGACAAGCCTTTCAAATAGTTTAGACAATGCCGATAATATGGAAATTGGACGATACATTTCTACATTGTTTCTGGCACCACTTTTGTGTATTGGTACGATATTTGCGCGTTTCCATATATCCGGAAAGACTCCACACGAAATACATTTGTTAAATAGTATAAATACGGGATAGCATATTGTACTGTAGGTGTTTTTTAAAAATAACGCAGGTATACCGTCCGGACCAGGTCCTTTAGTCGAGTCCAACATTTTCAGTTCTCTACGAATATTTTCTAGGGGGAAGTACAATTTAGACAGATTGATATCATGATCGGCACTTGCAGGAGGAGGCACCCATGAATCGGCGCTAAATGTGGATGGCTCGTACACAGAATGGAAAAAGGAGGAGAATAAATTACACGCTGTAGTTGTATCACTGGCTGAACTATGCTTATAGTGTATCGTACTAGGAATTCTATTTGATGTTTTACGGTTGGAGATGTATGTCCAGAAAGCCTTGATATTGGTGGCAATATTATCTTCGACTGACGTCATGTACCTTTTATAGCATCTATCAACATCCCTTTTGAACCTTGCTCTAATAACAGAAAACTTTTCATAGTCACTTATGTTGCCGCATTTCTTCCACTTTACCCATGCACAAGTTTTATTTTTAAAAGTACGTATGAGTGAACGTGTAAACCAGACGGGAAAATTAAAGTTTCTCTGCTTGCACGTGGGTGTATGTGATCTAATTATTGCGAAGATTTTTTCATAGAAAGTACACACAGCCTCCTCAGGCATCAACCCTTCAAGTAAATTACTCCAGTCAACATTACTAATATCTTTATTTATCTCGCCGTAGTCAGCTTTATAATAATTTAGCGGATTCGGAATTTTGCAATTAGAGATACCCGGAGAATGTACAAAAGGTACGTGGACGAAAAAGGCTGGATGATAAGTATCGATGGGCAAGAGTGGGTCATCAGAGGTAAACGTTACAGAATGTGCATTACTGAAAAACAAATCTAAAATACGACCATTACAATTGGTTAAATAATTATATTGTTTAATATTAAGTTGTGAGCAAAAGTTTAAGAGTTGACGAGTTACATTAGAGGGAGTATTCGCAGCACATTCCATAAATGAAGTTACTTTAATCCAATTGAGTTGTGGCAAGTTGAAGTCGCCTGTCAATATAATATTGTCGACATACGGATCATCACACAGAGCTGAGAGAGAATTAAGAAACTGGATGTATATTTCTTCCGTAGCGTTCGGCGGTATGTACGTAGCACATATTAAATTGTAATTATCACGTCGGGAAGGAATTTTAACTATTTTATGCTCAGGTAAAGTTAAAGGGGGTGATAATTCGAGGCAAGATGGTTTTAATCCACGAGATACAGCTATCAGGACACCACCACCGTCTTTTTTTTGAGTAACAATACGGTCACGATCACATCTAAACACGTGGTAACGTTGGTCAATAAATTCGTTATCAGAGATATCAGGTGTCAGCCAGGTCTCGGTGAAAATAATAACGTCGTAATTATGAGTCAGAATGTTCAAATACAGTGTGTTCAGTTTTGTCCTGATACCTCGGCAGTTCTGGTAATATATAGTTAGATGATTATTAGCCATTAAAATGAGGCAATTCATTAGTATTAAATAAAAGCAATATTGGTAAAATTATGCAACAACGACACATTATAAACAGAGCAATGAAAAACGTTACGTTCAATTTGGCGCCTGTAGAGAAAAATAAGGCAAAGACATATTTGTACAGCAACATTTTAAAGATAGGCAGGAGCACCGTAAAATAATCAACGGACCATTTTTTTTTAGCATAAGACATATTGTACCTTAAAAATGACACTTTTACACAGAAATACCACTGTGTTTGGTGTTTTTTCGTACTCATAATACGGAATTTGGACGTGGAGTTGCAGACACCTGACCTTTATTCAATACCATACCACATGGTTTTTTAACTCGTTAATTGCCGGACTTTTTTTTAATTAGTATTTTACTAATTAAAAAAAACTATTTGGTATTTATTTTGGCAACTTCCCTTGTTGCCAAAATAAATAGGTACCAATTTTTTACAAAAAAAAATTTGAAACTGTTAGATAGACTTTCAAGTTTATAAAAGCTTATCTTTGTATCTGAAATACCTTCAGGTTCAGTTCTGATAGAATAGAAAAGCTATTCATGTTTTTTTTTTCTAAACAAAATGCAGGTGTAACACAAAAGCACATTTTCCTAATTATCTTCCACCATTCTCAGGCAACCGACGACGACGGTGCTGGTCAGATGACAGTGGTGTCCCTGCAGATATCTCTGACCGACTCCAACGACAACCCGCCGGTGTTCAACACTGCTGTCTACAAAGCTTCTATAGATGAAGATGCTGTGAAGTTTGAACCAGAGCTACAGGTACGTACAAAGCAATAAATAATTTGTTACACGACTGCCCCAAAAAAAAGAGTGTTATGTTTTTAGCGTTCATGTATGTATGTATGTTTGTTTGTGAGTTTCTTTATTCCACCGTAACTTCTAAACGCCTGAACCGATTTTGATGTGTGTGGTATCATTAGATTCTTTGCGTTATCCCGGGTGACATAGGCTATAGAAAAAATCAAAAAACATAATAGGGTGGCCATTATTTAGAAATAACACGAACTTTTAATTTGTTTTTATTGAAATACTAGCTGCTGCCCGCGACTTCGTCTGCGTGAACGCTATACAGCACCAAAAATACCTACGATTAGGTATACCTTTTACAATTACATTCATTTACCCCTTTCTTCTTTACATTGCATATCTAGGGAAAGTGCAGTAACAGAGGGAGACTGTCTTTTGTAAAATTGACCTTCAAAAAGTGTCAATTTTCAGCCTGCTTTTAATAATTGACTTTATGGTGATTCTACTGAATGAAGTCATAAGTTGTGACTGAACCATATGGAGAAAATAAGGAATACAGAATAGGGTAAAAATACATACTTATAGGACTTCTCGATAAACAACATTAGTGGTTTGGCTTTGGAGCGAGATGAATTTAAGGCGGGTCCCGTTACACAGCTTCGAGGAGATAGGTTACGAAGAAGTATAATCGGGACACCGACCTTCAGCTTGATGGTATGCGCTGGAAGTCCACTTGCTGACAGGGAGTTCAGAAATTCCACGGGTAATGTGTGGCGTCATCTTGCTCGACGACAGTGTTTATAGAGGTGTAGACCACTTCATTCCTCTCAATTTCCGAGAGAATGCGTTCGTTAATTGCAGCAGCCTGATCATTTTTGGGCGTCAAAATGGCCCGCTCACACACCCGAGAATTCTGCTAGAGCGGTATACGACTGATGTCCCCGTACACACAGCGAATGAGTTCTTCTATGCTGGATACAACTCTACCGAGATACTCTGGAAGCACCACCTGTCCACCTCTCTCCTCTGGTAGAGTGCCTTCGCCAAGACTTAGAAGGACGTCGGAGAATTCTTGAGCATGTGCATTGCCGCCGAGCCGAGCTCTCATATTAATGGTCAAGCGCAGCGTACGAACTCGTGACCACAACGAAGATCATTTCAACAAAGCATTCACCTCGTCAGCCCTCGATACCCGCGTCACCACGGGAAGCGTTTGTCAGAAATCGCAGAACTGTGACACCACCCATCAAATGTTCGTTCCTGCGGATGTCCTGCAGGGTTCTCTCCACGGCCTCAACTGCCTTCCTATTGGCCATCGTACACTCATCTCATATGATCAAAGAGCAATCCTTGAGCACGTGTCCCTTATCACTGTTACGTGACATACCACAAACATGCGTTTCGGCTCTCTCTAAATCGATGGGAGTTTCAAACATGGCATGTGCTGTCTTGCCACCCGGAAGCAGTGTGGCAGCGATTCCCGACGGCGCTACAGCAATGGCAATTTTGCCTTGCCTCCTGACCTCTGCAATTATGCCAGTGGTAACAAATGTTTTTCCTGTTCCACCAGGATCATCCAAGAAAAACATTTTACAAAGGTGTCATAAATTAGTTTTTGCTCTGAAGAGAACAAAGCGACATGGTAATTTAGTTTGGTTGGTAGTCATTTCGCCCGGATCGTAAATTGTCTCAGCGTTATACTCCCGATTTCCACGGTCTTGATGCGGTGATGATTGGGGAGTTGGTAACCCAATTCGACCAGTGGATTGCCGCCGATAGCAATGACCACGTCTTGAAGTGAACTGTGAGACAGGTGTTCAGCACGCGTTCATCAGTTACTTCGACTTCGTCTCCAGTAGCACGCCCCAAAACTCGAAAAACTACTTCAGACAGATGATGGCGATATTTCTCCCACAAAGCTACCGGGTTTGCAGTTCTTTTTGAGTTCTGTTTGTTATTATTACATAAAGACAAACTCGATGAATTTCACAAGACATAGATGAAGCAGGCAGGCAGGGCAGGGCACATTGCTCGCAGAACGGATGGCCGATGGGGCCGAAAAGTTCTCGAATGGCGACCGCGAACCGGAAGACGTTGCGCTGGAAGGCCTCCCACTAGGTGGACCGATGACCTGGTCAAGGTTGCAGGAACCCGCTGGATGAGAGACGCACGGGACCGCGAGATGTGGCGACGCCTGGGGGAGGCCTATGTCCAGCAGTGGACGTCTTTTGGCTGAAATGATGATGATGATGATGAGATGAAGCAGCTTAAAACTTATATAAACACATTTATTTAAATTGTATTGCTCATCTCTGAAACGAATTAACGATACAATTTTTAAGAAGAAAATGCACAACTCCATCTATGACTTTTAAAAGCAACTATTAACCTCGCTAACAGTGTCAAAAAATTATTTGTATCCAAAAAGGGCTTAGACATGTAATTCGACTTGATGTTTTTGAAATCTCATAGATGGCGCTGCTTTAAATATATTAATTTAATTTTAATTATGTTTATTGGCCTATGTTACTTATATTGCGTGATTTTTATATTGTAAAGCTAGCTAATAGCATGGTTAACATAATCACAACATTCAAATATACGTCGATACATTACACGTTGTTACAGAATGCGTTGAAGAAATAAAGCTTCACTGCTCGTTCCCCGTAGGTGATAGCGTGATAATATGTAGCCTATGTGTTGACCCGTGTGGGGGAATATTAGGTGACTTTTCAAAGAAACTCCAGAAAATGCTGATAATTAGTCAAACGTGTATTGCTTTGGTGACGAACAAAAATGGAAGAAAAAATGACAAGCAAGTACATAAAATCCTTACATCTAATTACAAACTATTTACTACGCAACGTTGATTTCTTGCTCATTCCAAACGAGCAGGCGTTAAGCTCGAACATGCCCCCGGACGTTGGAAGCAGCAGAGGCGCTTTCAACCAAGCGCAGAATCAACGGGCAGTGGGCAAATCCTATTGAAGGCTCTTCTGACGACTCCAGTGGATGTTTTGACGTCTGCCACACGAACAATTCCATCTGATCCCGGATGAACGGCGACGACTCTCCCCAATCTCCATTTCAGAGGAGGAAGATGGTCCTCCTTTATGATGACCAAAGAACCCAACTTAAGCATATCTTTGCTGGTATGCCACTTGGTCCTCTGCTGCAGCTCGGACACAAATTCTTTACTCCAACGAGCCCAAAAATGCTGACGAAGCTGCTCGATTCGTTGGAAACGAGACAATGAAGCAGTGGATTGGTTCTGTACATCTTGCTGCGGGAGTGACGTCAGCGGTCGACCAACAAGAAAATGACCCGGAGTCAGTGGTGTGCAATCCGCTGGATCGGATGATAGCGGCGTCAGTGGACGTGAATTCAATATCGCCTCAATCTGGACTAATGTGGTGTTAAGTTCTTCAAAGGATAAATGACAATTTCCCAACACTCGCCTGAGATGATATTTGGTTGACTTCACACCCGCTTCCCAGAGTCCGCCAAAATGAGGAGTGTACGCGGGTATAAAATGAAATTTAATTCCGTCATTAGCCAACCGCTCGCCCAAGGAATTGTAATTAGATTTAAGGAACTTCGAAAGTTCGTTGCAGGCACCAACGAAAGAGGTACCGTTGTCGGAGTAGATGTCACTGGGTTTTCCCCGTCGCGAGATAAATCTAAATAAAGCTAGTAAATACATATTGCTAGTTAAGTCACTCACCAGCTCTAAGTGGATAGCCTTGGTGGTGAAGCACACAAAAATGGCTATGTACACTTTTATCAGCCTACATCCCCGACCCTGCCTACTAGCAGCCATGATGGGACCAGCATAATCCACACCAGTGGTTTGAAAAGGATAACCACCTGGAAGGAGACGCTGCTGCGGTAAATTACCCATTAAAGGAGTAACTGTTCTACCCGACATGCGACAACAACGCACGCAATTACGATAACAACTCTTTGCCAGGCTCCGTCCGCCTATAGGCCAGTATGAATCTCTAATTGAAGCCAGTAATAACTGAGGGCCTGCATGCATAAGTTTTGTATGTTCATATTCGAAAAGTAACTTCGTAAATTTATGAGTGGACTGTATAAGAATAGGGTGCTTTTTATCAAAAGAAAAAGTTGAATTTGCCAAGCGTCCTCCAACACGCATGATTTTATTATCGTCTAAAAATACGTTAAATTTTATTAGGGCGCTTTTATGAGGCAACTTTTGATTATTAATGAGTAATTTGTACTCGGGAAATGACTCAATCTGACTTCTAATTATTATTATATTTAATGCATCCTGCAACTCCACTTGTGATAGAAAACTGGGAGAAGGAAGCTTCCTACACAATTTTATAAACCTTAAAACTGTTGCTACACTACGGATTAACCTTAAATAACTAGAAAAACGATTAAAATCGATGATTGTATCACATTGATTATTAAAACTAACACTAGCGCTCAATAAAGCATGAGGTCGAGTTTCAGGCAGCTGGTCTAACTCTAAAGATTTATGTTGAGACGGCCAATGAGATCCTGCTTCAAAAAACTGGGACCACTCCACCATAAGTCCAAAGATTGCAGAACACTAATATCCACGCCTCGTGATAGTAGGTCTGCAGGGTTCTTGGCGGTTGGGATGTGTCGCCAAGTACAGTGCCCCGTCTTGTCTAAAACTTCAGCAACGCGATTTCGCACAAATGGCTGAAGCTTAGAAGGTAGCATCTGCAACCATCCCAACACGACAGTGGAGTCAGTCCAGCAATAAACATGACTAAACTTTAGTCTCATTGAGCTCACAACCTTCTCGCATAAACGAGCCCCGACCACTGCGCCACACAATTCCAACCTTGGAATGGTGGTCGGCTTAATCGGCGCCACTCGACTTTTAGCAGCTAAGAGACGAACCATGTACTCACCCTCATCATTGGTACTACGTACATAAACGCACGCACCATACGCACGCTCTGATGCGTCTGTGAATACATGTAGTTCTAGTGTGTTATGTGCATCACATATAACGTGTCTTGGAACACGACAGTTATTAATAAACGGCAATGCTTTGACAATAGCATTCCAACTAACATTAAGTGGCGGGGATAATGGCTCATCCCACGAGAGCTTATCTAACCACATTCGTTGTAGAAACATTTTCATTGTAACTACACAAGGAGATAAAAGTCCTAGGGGGTCAAAAATACGTGCTATGGCCGAAAGTACATCACGCTTAGTAACAGAATCCTTACAAGGTAACGTTACACTTGAAAACCCAAATTCGTCGGAACTAGAATACCAGTTAAGCCCTAATAACTTATTAGGTTCATTAGATCCCATTTCTAAATCTAATGACGACTGCTCAGCTCCAGAGACTAAGCTAAGGACGTTGGATCTCCACTTTCTAAGCGGCATGCAAGCAGATGCTAGTGCGTTGGTGACCTCTGTGCGGATAAACATAATTTCATTCAAATCATCACTTCCTGTCAAGAGGTCATCAACGTAAAAATCATGCATGATGACGTCAGCTATCTTATTTCTGCTATCTGAGGATGACTCACCCATTGAACGTGAAGAGTTAGTGTCATTGGATTGATAATCCATCCCTATTTGCTTGAGGCAACGTGTAGCAAGATATGGTGCACTAGCCGTACCATATGTGACGGTATTCAATTTGAAAACCTTAACAGGATTGCATGCATTATCACGCCACAGAACCTGTTGAAGGTACCTATCAGATGGGTGGACGTAAATACATCTATACATTTTCGCAACATCAGCTGTTACGACGTATTTGTGTTGTCGAAACCGAAGAAGTATAGATATGAGATCGTCCTGCACTGTAGGACCCACCATCTGCACGTCATTGAAGGATACCCCTGAAGACGTAACACAACTCGCATTAAAAACTACACGAAGTTTGGTAGTTGTGCTACATTCACGCAGTACCCCGTGGTGTGGTATGAAATATCCACTGGGACTGTCATTATTTTTATTTTCGGTCATATGTCCTAAAGTCTCATATTCAGACATAAAGTCACGATATAATTTACCAAACTCTGGCTTGGACTTTAGTCTGCGTTCTAGGGAATATAGACACTTAGAAGCCCTTTTGAAGGATTCTCCTAAAAAAGAAGGGTTCTGCTTAACAGGAATACGAACACAGAAATGTCCGCTGTCTAAACGTGTCGTATTCTTGACAAAATGCTCTTCACACAACTTTTCCTCGGGTAAATAATGCGAAGATGGTGAACTAATCTCTTCTAGATTCCAGAATTTCTCTAAATCGGAATGAATTCTATTTAAATCATCCTTGCTGGGGGAATCAGTATGAGTTAAATTGCACGAAATATTATTCGACAATAATTTACCATTATTATAGGTAACAGGGCCAGAAATAATCCAGCCTAACAGCGTTTCACATAACACGGGCTTACCTCTTAGTCTAATTCTCTGTGAACCAACCAAGTCCCAGAAGAGATCCGCTCCTATTAAGATATCTACTTCTGAAGGCTTGTAAAAGTTAGGGTCAGCCAAACAGATATTATCTGGAATATTCAGGTCTGAAATATCGACTTCACGACAAGGCACAACAGTCGTCAACGATGGCAAAACAAAACAATAAAACTTAGTAACATAACTATTATCTAATGACGTCATTTTCACATGACATGTTTTGCCTACGCGAGAACTTACGTTATTAATGCCATAGACCGATCCATTTATCTGACTAGTATTTAAGTTAAGCCGTGTACATAACCGTTCCGTCATAAAACACGATGTACTTCCGCTATCAAGCAGGGCCCGCACTATGTGCTCACGATCATTCTGATCACATAACTTGATAAGAGCGGTGGACAATAACACACCGTGTTGTTTACGTTCACTACTTAACGAACTGAGATCCGCAGCCAAAGTTAAATTATTAGCACGCACATCAGTGCTAGCCACGGCGTCAGTGGGTGATGACGTTGATACGGAATGGGACGAGCTACCGTTTGATTTGTTATCATTAGTGCAAGAATTCGCCGTACCTTTATTCTCGGACGAATGAATTAATGTATTATGTCGGCGTTTACATATCTTGCATCCCGGCTTTTTGCATCGGTTAGCAAAATGACCTGCATGAAAACAGTTATAACATACTTTATAGTTAGGTATTAATTTAAGTCGGGCGTCTGGGCTAAGTGAAAGAAACTGTGAACAACAACTTAATACGTGATCAGCTTTACAGTTCGGGCACAACTTATTTAATTCGGTGCTGGAATTATTTGAATCTTGTGATACAACCATAGATTTTATTTTGTTAGAATGGGAACTAGGCTTAACGGGAGTGGGATTAGTGCTATTTCGTGCTGTTTCTAATGTTTCTAACAAGTCAGCGCGAAAGCGAATAAATTGAATGAGTGCAGCAAATGTGATTGTGCTATCCTTGTCTATACGACCTTTGTGCTCCTCCCACTCTCGATAAGTTGAACGATCAAGCTTCTGAGTTACCATAAATATCAATAAAGTATCCCAATACTTGATGGGTTCATCTAACGCTTCCAACGCACGGAGATTTTTATTAAGTTGATCAATTAACCCTTTTAACGCAACAGAGGACTCCTTTGTAATAGCATTCAAATAATATATGGACGACACATGATTTTGAACTAACATTCTTTTATTATCGAAGCGATCACAAATTAACTTCCAAGCTGTATCGTAATTACTTGCAGAAAACTCAATCCCATGGATTACAACAGCAGCAGATCCCTCCAGGGACGCTCTCAAGTAATGGAATTTGTTAATTTGATCTATTTCATCGTTACAGTGAATGAGACTAGTAAAAGTGTCGCGGAACTCCAACCAATTGCTAAAACTCCCATTAAATTTAGGTAACTGTATCGTGGGTAACTTAACAGGCTTACGCTGACTAATACGGGTACATTTTGCACTACTTATAGACTCATTATCGCTGTTGTACTTACATAACAGCTCGTGTGCCCTAGCCAGTGTTTTGTAATACTGTGAATCAAATTCAGCACGCTCAGAGACTTGAGCTTTATCATCATCTACTAGACATTCCAATCGCAACTGTACCTCATCGTAATGCTCATACAAGGACTCGATTTTACCAACCCGTAACTGCAATTCCTTGACCTCACAGCTGTTCAACTCCTTGTTGCATGATGCATCAAGGTAATTGATAAATACCGTTAAGCGTCCCTTTATGCTTCCTCGTTTTTTAATAAGTTCTCTTTCTTCGGACATACTGGGAATCGAATGTGGTCAACCTGGAATTTATACAATAACAAGTTAAGGTATATATTTATGCAATACTGATAACTCACGATAGGAACCCTACGTCTAGCTACTATAATAGGTATACAATTTAACAAAAGATTTTAACACTGTAAATGACTTCTACCTGTTGTAAACATTAAGTGAATACAAAAGTGGGATTTTTAATTTAGACTTTGATTTAAGCTAGGTAGGTACATGAATTCCTCAAAAATTGAACACTTAAGGTGGTACCCTGAGCAAATAACCTTGAGCATTTGCTCCCTCTTTGCCGCACCCCACCTCTACAATACTTCGTAAACTATTACTTGCGCCACCTGGCGAACTTCATACGAATACAAGTAAAATTCACAGATCTAAGAAGTAATAGATATGGCATTCAAAGAAATATTTTTTTATGAAATGTTATTATGAATTCAGTTACTATACTCACGTCGATAAATAGGTAGGTACTTTCAACTTTTACAGTGATACAAATATTACGATTACGAAAATGAGCTCAAAATTAAAATCCAAGATGGCGCCGACGAAAATTTTTGGTTTTTTCGTCATGGGTGTCGTTTTCATGGTTTTCGGGGTCGCTGATTACGAAAATGAGGTCAAAATGAAAATCCAAGATGGCGCCGACGAAAAATTTTGGTTTTTCCGTCATGGGTGTCGTTTTCATGGTTTTTATGGTCGCTGATTACGAAAATGAGGTCAAAATGAAAATCCAAGATGGCGCCGACGAAGATTTTTGGTTTTTCCGTCATGGGTGTCGTTTGCATGGTTTTTGGGGACGCTGATTACGAAAATGAGGTCAAAATGAAAATCCAAGATGGCGGTAAAGACTTTTTAGGTTTTCCGTCATGGGTGTCGTTTTCATGGTTTTTGGGGTCACTGATTACGAAAATGAGGTCAAAAGGAAAATCCAAGATGGCGCCGACGGTTTTTGGATATTCCGTCATGGGTGTCGTTTTCGTGGTTTTTGGGGTCGGTGATTACGAAAATGAGGTCAAAATGAAAATCCAAGATGGCGCCGACGAAATTTTTTGGTTTTTCCGTCATGGGTGTCGTTTCCATGGTTTTTGGGGTCGCTGATTACGAAAATGAGGTCAAAATAAAAATCAAAGATGGCGCCGACGAAAATTTTTGGTTTTTCCGTCATGGGTGTCGTTTTCATAGTTTTTGGGGTCGCTGATTACGAAAATAAGCTCAAAATCAAAATCCAAGATGGCCCCAACGAAAATTTTGGTTTTTCGACTATATATATATATATAAAACGACAGCCATAACGGAAAAATCAAAAATTTACCTGGCCGCCATCTTGGATTTTCATTTTGACCTCAAAAACCATGAAAACGACACCCGTGAAAGAAAAACCAAACATTTTACTGACCGCCACCTAGGGTTTTCATTTTGACCTCTTTTCGTAATCAGCGACCCCAAAAACCATGAAAACGACACCCATGACGGAAAACCTAAAATTTTCGTCGGCGTCATCTTGGATTTTCATTTTGACCTCATTTTCGTAATCAGCGACCCCAAAAACCATGAAAACGACACCCATGACGGAAAATCCAAAAATTTTCGTCGGCGCCATCTTGGATTTTCATTTTGACCTCATTTTCGTAATCAGCGACCCCAAAAACCATGAAAACGACACCCATGACGGACAATCCAAAAATTTTCGTCGGCGCCATCTTGGATTTTCATTTTGATCTCATTTTCGTAATCAGCGATCCCAAAAACCATGAAAACGACACCCATGACGGAAAACCTAAAATTTTCGTCGGCGTCATCTTGGATTTTCATTTTGACCTCATTTTCGTAATCAGTGACCCCAAAAACCATGAAAACGACACCCATGACGGAAAATCCAAAAATTTTCGTCGGCGCCATCTTGGATTTTCATTTTGACCTCATTTTCGTAATCAGCGACCCCAAAAACCATGAAAACGACACCCATGACGGACAATCCAAAAATTTTCGTCGGCGCCATCTTGGATTTTCATTTTGATCTCATTTTCGTAATCAGCGATCCCAAAAACCATGAAAACGACACCCATGACGGAAAAACCTAAAAAATCTTTACCGCCATCTTGGATTTTCATTTTGACCTCATTTTCGTAATCAGCGACCCCAAAAACCATGGAAACGACACCCATGACGGAAAAACCTAAAATTTTCCTAGCCGCCATCTTGGATTTTCATTTTGACCTCATTTTCGTAATCAGCGTCCCCAAAAACCATGAAAACGACACCCATGACGGAAAAACCAAAAATCTTCGTCGGCGCCATCTTGGATTTTCATTTTGACCTCATTTTCGTAATCAGCGACCATAAAAACCATGAAAACGACACCCATGACGGAAAAACCAAAATTTTTCGTCGGCGCCATCTTGGATTTTCATTTTGACCTCATTTTCGTAATCAGCGACCCCAAAAACCATGAAAACGACACCCATGACGGAAAAACCTAAAATTTTCCTAACCGCCATCTTGGATTTTAATTTTGAGCTCAATCGTGCCAATATTATTTTGTATCACAGTAAAAGTTGAAAGTACCTACCTATTTATCGACGTGAGTATAATAACTGAATTCATAATGACCAAAAGTATTTGGACGCACCAATAAATATTTCATAAAAAAATATTTCATTGAATGCCATATCTATTACTTGAAATTACTTCTTAGATCTGTTGATAATGTGACGTAAGCGAGCGAGCGCATGAACCGACGCGGCGCGGTGACGAGCGACACGGGTTCCCCCTTCGAGGCCTGGCGGCATACTGAATGTCAATAGATACGGTTGCGAATACGCTCAGAATTTTGCATAAAAATCTTTATAAAATCAAATTTTGGGTTTTTGAAAAAAAAAATCGTACCATAATGTTCATTATGAAATTGCTTATCCATTAGTGTAAAAACAAAATAAAAACAATTGTTAGTTTTGGAGAAGTAGCATGTTTTCAATAATTATTTCTCATTTCTGTGGTTTCGTTGTGAGGGGATTAATTAAATATTTTACTTAAAAAAGAAAAAAACAAAACGTACCATTTTGAAGGTAAGAGTATGTAGAAATTTAATGTATTTTTTGTTGGTTGATATATCTTTTTTTTTAAGAGTTATAAGCTCCAGAAAACTGCATAAAAAACGGCTAGAGCTACGTTTTGCTGGGGGACGCGCCTTAATTACCTAACGTCTAACTTTAAGCAATACAATAACAAATTAATAAGTAACTAGATTGACTAATACGGTTTAATAACTGAATGAATACTAATTCTAACGACTTGTAATATCATCTAACACCAAACTATTCACTAATAACTATCTACTGTGAATAGAACTAAAATACTGCTATACAATTATAAATGTAGCAAAATATCTACTGAACTTTTCATTATATTAATAAGAAAGAACGTATAATTGTATTTGCACAATAAATATCATTAAACAAATGATAAGTACTAGAAACTATTCACAATGAATTAAGGTAAATAAGTTAATTTGAACAATATTCAGGAATATAAAACACTAACCTTTTTAAATCCTTAATTAATACTACCTGATCGAGTGTTGGGTGATGATATTTTAACCGTAATATTCTTAACACCGTAAATTAGCTTGAAGTCCTTTGTTTAAAATCACGTTGCCGGCGTATAACCTCGTCGGCATATGTCCCGGGTAATATTTATATAAATCCACTGATTTTTGGCAAATCTTCATGTAATTCCCAATCCAGCTCGGTAATGGACCAAAATGTGGGGGAATATTAGGTGACTTTTCAAAGAAACTCCAGAAAATGCTGATAATTAGTCAAACGTGTATTGCTTTGGTGACGAACAAAAATGGAAGAAAAAATGACAAGCAAGTACATAAAATCCTTACATCTAATTACAAACTATTTACTACGCAACGTTGATTTCTTGCTCATTCCAAACGAGCAGGCGTTAAGCTCGAACAACCCGACTTCTCAATAACATTCGTTCCAAATTTGAAGTAAATCCATGCAGTACTTTTTGAGTTTATCCCGGACAGACAAACAGACAAACAGACAAAAATTCTAAAAACTATATTTTTGGCTTCGGTATCGATTGTAGGTCACACCCCAAGTATTCTTTTAAAAAAATATTCAATGTACAGTTTTGACTTTCCTACCATTTTATTAATGTATAGATTAATTTTATTAAATTAGAAGTAAAAACTGAGCAAAAAAATAGGTATTTCAGTAGGTACATAGAACTGCACCCTGGAACCAGTTTCACACACCAGTTGGTTGTTTCTATTAAGTTTTAATGTTTTCAACGTAACATTTTAACCAAAAATTACAAGATAAACAGGGTAGTAACTCATGTCAGTTACAGTGCAATCAAATAATATTATAAATGCGAAAGTAACTCTGTCTGTCTGTCTTTCTGTCTGTCTGTCTTTGCTTCACGCCTAAACTACTGAACCGATTTGTGTGAAATTTGGTACAGACATAGTTTGGAACTTGAGAAAGGATATAGGATAGTTTTTTTTTTTTTCGCGAGATAAACCAAAAATCTGGCGGAAGTCACTATTCCACGCGAACGAAGTCGCGGGCAAAAGCTAGTATTAGATATTTTCTGATCGTATAGGTATTGGTTTATCTGGCAATAACACAGACTCACAGTTTTCTTCACAAGTTTACATGCGTAAATGTTCGCAGAGCCTATGTTCAGACCTGTCAAGATAATTTGATCGTACTGTATAACAACCCTCGAGTCTGTGTCTCTGCAGTGGGAATGCTCATACGTGGTAATGCTTATAAGCTTCTTCGGAAGCTTCAGAGAAACCTGCGAAATTCAATTTTCTTATGATTTCCGGAATTTAAAACGTGCCAGAATGTATTTTGAACAAATCTAATCAAACCATTTATTTTTGCTGAATACAGTAACAACATTTTTAATCAACCTACAATCTGACACTGAACTGCTAATTGCAAAAAACCTTAAAAATGTTCAAATACTGATACAAGTCTAATATCCTCAGGTCCAAGCCCGTGACGTAGACGCAGCATCAGACATCCGCTACTCGATCACCGCGCCCGCAACGCACCCATTCTGGATGGATCCCATCAACGGCAGGATATCCGTGCGACCTGATACCGGTGGAGTTACTCCGCCTGAAGAAGGAAACAAGATCTACTTGACTGTGCTGGTAAGATTGAACTGGATAAACTCTTCAACTGCTTACCTTTTTCCTTAGCAAAAGGAGTTTTTCGGGAAAATACTGCCGTTTTATCTGCTGATTGGATTTTCTCTTCTGCCCCAATACGAGAAAAGCTGTTAGAATGTTTGTAAAGCTTCATTACCATCTGCAAAGTTTTACTTGGAGAAACAAGTTTAACATTGCGCCTTGTAATCCCGAAATGGTTAGGCAGAGGTATACGAAACAAGTACCTACACGACAAGTAGGTATGTACAAGTTTCGCCAGTTATATTTAAGACCCATAATAGGATTTGATTTTCCCGTGACTTCGTTCGACTTCTTTTTTTGGAGGGTCCTCCCGCTCTGGGTAAAGCTGTAGAGAGTGTCAGACTTCTACTGACTAAAAACCACCCATGTTCCCTCTTAGCCCTTTGTGTCCGGGGCCGAGGCACGAGTATCTCTTTCTAACAATCTGCAGGAGTGACAAAGCCTTACAGTTCCTTGTCATAAAACTTATATGTATGATCGCTTAGGCAACAGACGGAGTCCACAACGCAACGTGCCGGGTGGAGATAGCAGTCCGTGACGTCAACAACCACGCGCCTGTGTTCGATACTGACAAGTATGACGCCGATATCTCTGAAGATGCACCTATTGGTAAGTCTACATTTTTAAAACCTTTATTTAGCATTAAAGTAAGACTATACTAAATATATAAACTAAACTTACCTAAACACAAACTAACTATAAAAGGGCATCGAAAAACTCCTCGCAGGTAAAGTACCCAAGAGACTGGCAGCGTTGCCGCGTTGTATGGTAACACTTAGCCTCTGGCCAAAGAAAAAGCCAGCCCTTGGGTCGCAGGAAGCGTCAACAAGGCGTTTGGAAATATCCTTAAAAAGGCTGTGTGCATTGGCATGGCTCTAAAGTTTCAACCCCAAACGGCTCGAAAATATAGTTTCCACAAAGGTACTATATTTACGCCGCTTGAGGTTCTCCGCAGCCGCAGCGGCAGCGCCGCTGTCTGGGTGTGTGATAAATATACATAAATGTTGTTGGATGGAGAGGGTGTGGATGACCAAGGAAGCGATGAATGAATTGTGTGAGGAATGATATGAAAGAATATTTTAGTACCATAGACTTTTTATGGGTTTTCCTGTAATTATATAATTTTGTCTCTGTGGTTTCGGAGATAAGGAGTGGGGGGGATGATCGGACAGACAGACACACGAGTGATCCTATAAGCGTTTCGTTTTTTCATTTTGAGGTACGGAACCCTCAAAAGGAGTTAATCACACAAACGGATCTTAAGATTCGAATTAATATTATTAAATTGCGTGGTTCGAAGTCGGCTACTAGTTCACCTATGACTTGGCAGTCTAACGAATTGCGTGTTTTGGGTTTGAACACGGGACCTATGACTTGACAGTCCACATCACCATAAGCTATCACTGTTTAAAAGACTTTGACATAATGTTTTTTAATCTAATGTTGATATTGTAGTTAACATAATATTTTGTTTCAATTCATCCCCAGGCACGGAAGTAGCAGCCGTCCGCGCCACAGACTTGGACAGCGGCATCAACTCTGAGCTCAAGTACTGGATACAGAAGGGAGCGCTGGACTC
The DNA here is from genome assembly GCA_949316265.1 of Diarsia mendica. NCBI lineage: Eukaryota > Metazoa > Arthropoda > Insecta > Lepidoptera > Noctuidae > Diarsia > Diarsia mendica. Next base: position 24,279,500 of record OX438893.1, on the reverse strand, counting down.
CTTCGCTATACACAACGATACCGGAGTCGTCACTGTGTCCTCTAACCTGGACTATGACAAGAGGAACACGTATAGGATACAGATTGTGGCTACGGATTTGGGTAAGTTACACTTACTTGGAGAAGGGACGAGAGAGGGTGAGAGAGAGAGAGTTGAATTGTCATCAAACCACGATAACAGTTTATTTCACACCGGTAACACAAAGAGAATTTCTGCCTGAGACTTCTTGATACATTTTTGAAAAGAGGTTTGATTCCTGATAATTTATGACTTTTGAGCTTCTCTCTCTCCGATTGTCGTAACATCGAATCAAGGCAAACTGGCCTTTGGGTCCCAGCTTTGCTTTGCTTTGCTTTGCTTGGCCTTTGGTTTGGGTTTGGCTTTGGGCTGGTTTTGGGTTTGCCCAGTTGTTACTGGGTTTGTGTTCCCAAAGTTAGCCAGTTTACCTTTGCTCAAACTGGGCATCGATTCCAAGACCACTAACGATTCAGATGTAACATAACATGAAACCTGTAATCCATGAAGGGTCGGTAGAAGTCTACCCAATAGTAAGTCCCATGTAATAGGGGGCAAGCTATTAACCGGGCCGGGCTGCTACTAAAAGCTTCTTGATGAAAAATCCAATAACAATTTACCCGGTATCGAACCCAGGACAGCTCAGCAATCGTGATTGTGACCAACCGTGCAATCAGATATTGGTTTATTCTAGATTTTGCACCAATTCTTAAATACATCTTCCTCTTCAGGTATACCCAGCCTCACAGGCACAACGGAACTCACAGTCCACGTAATAAACGTGAACGACAAGAAGCCATACTTCACGCCGTCCATACAACGCGCGGAGGTGTCAGCAGACGCAGAGCTCGGGGCTGTGGTACACAACCTGATAGCTGTGGACCCGGATATCACGGGTGATGGGTCGCTGGTGTATGAGATGGGAGATAGAGTGATAAGGGCCGTTGATAAGAATGGGAAAGAGGTGAGAATTATTTTTTTAATAGTCTGTTTTTCTTCTGATCTAGGTTATTAAGGGTGAATTTTACAAATGACAGAATTTGAACATGACTGATTTCAGCTCATAGGTCCACTCTATTTTTTAACAGTCTTCACAAAAAGGAGGAAGTTCTCAATTCAGTTGCATTTTTTTTTGTTTGTTACTCTGTCATTTATGAACCAATTTATAAAAATCTTTTATAATATGAATACAATAATGCTTTCCGATTGGCCCTTTATAAATTTCATTATAATCGGTTCAGTATTTTGGGTTTTCAACACGTTCATTGCCACATCACGGGACGTCACGTAATGGTGATACAATGATGTATGATTTTTACTTTATTCTTTTTTGTGATCTACAGGTTTCAGACGAAGGTATCTTCGGCTCCTGGTTCTCAGTGCAACCTAATGGAACGATAATAGTAACTCAGAAGTTGGACAGGAGTCGTGCAGCAGTGTTGACCTTACCTGTTAGAGTTACTGATGCTTCTGCACCTACGTTGCAACAGGCTGATGGTAAGTTATACCTTTTTTTATTAGTTATTTTTTTTAAATGACACTAGTTTTCTAAATTTACAAAATAAATGAGGTGTGTTCCTTAAGGAGATGACAAGACTTATCACTACTGAATTAACATTATAATAGTAAATGGAATAAAAGCAAAAAAGATGTCATTCCACCCCGATATGTGTGACCCCGACAAAATGAATAAAATATACCTAGTATTTTTTTCTATGTGAGTTAAAATATCTTGATGTTGATTCAATTATGGTTTGAAGCAAAGTCACGTAAACCAAGTTTAAAAAATCTAAAATTCGCATGTTTTTTAAAACTCTCTGATGACTTTATATCAAAATTAGAAGGCCGTAACTTAATACTGAACATTCACTTTTTTCTCTTCCAGGCGAGTTAATAATCACCATAGTAGACGTGAACCGCTACGCCCCCGTGTTCTCCCAACCCTCATACCTGGAGACCATGGTAGAGGAGCAGCCCATAGGCACCGTGCTCAACACTTACGTGGCCACGGACAAGGAGACGCCCATACAGGCTATTGTGATACACCCACCTAGTCCCTACTTTACTATTGATAATGTTACTGGTGAGACTGAACTCTTTAAATTAGTCTAATTAGGTTTATTTTGGAGCTTTTTGTGTCAATTTCACTTGCTATTGGTGGTCCTTGAACAGTAAGATAGCGACTTTTTGAAAAGAAGTAAACAGAGTCAGTGGCCAAACAGTTACCACCAAGACCAATGGCTGACCAGCCGGCTTAGTATGATCACCGAAGAAACGGGTTTTGTCGACGGAAGAATCGACAAAATGACAGATTGTAGCAAGGTTTCATGTCAAATTGTATGGAAAAATCTTTGTCTATTCTTGGTAGAATAGAGATAGAATCGCCATGCTACGGGGGCAGGTTGACATGGGTTCAAAGACATGTTTTTCTTAAGAAGATCACTCTGTGGGTGGTTTATAGCTGTTATGGTGATGTGGGTATGAAGATCTCGAAGCCTTTGCGTTTCTGATACCAATTTTAGACTTATTATATACAGACGGATCTATGTTTCACTGACATATAATATGGAATTCATAACCGTCAAAGACGGGCATAGTGTCCAGCTTTACAGGTAAGTATAAGTGTGACAGAATCAGATATAGATAGTATACATCTCCATACAAACATGAACTCAAGCAATTCTTCATCCCATCTTATTCGTGTCGCTGGCATGTAAATTTTTATATTTTGTTTATCCAGAACTTCGCATGTTTCTCTATAATTCTTCGTAAGAGCCAAATTCTTAGACTCCATACAGCATTTTACACTAAAACATCTCCATTCTTCCCTTAGGTGTAGTAAAAACATCCGCCCGAATAGACTACGAGAAAATCCACAGCATCCAGTTCACTCTCGTCGCTGTTGACTCTGGCGTGCCCGCGCTGAGCACGTCAGCAGGCGTCACCGTGACGTTACGTAACGCTAACGACGAGGAGCCCGAGTTCGCGGCCGCAGCTTACGACGCTGCTGTGCCGGAACACTCGCCAGCAGGGACCAGTGTCATTACTGTGTCGGCTGTCGATAAGGATGAAGGTATGAGAGTAATGCAGTTTCTTTTTTACATTTGACGTCACAAGTTTTTAAACTGACATGGTCATTAAAATTCATGGTACTTGCAACAGCGCTGAAATATCGGGAACTTAAAACAAATAGTAATCATGGTAAATATCCCGTTTTCTGTGTTATTGATAATCTTATACCATGCCTCAGCCTGTAATGATCTTTTCAATTATCGTGGACGTTTGTTACTGTAGTTCTCGCCTGCGGCTCGGGCGTGAATTCCAGATTGGCTGCAGTAACAAAGTTTCCCCACGAAATATATCAAAACTATTCCAAACAAGTGCCTTTAGACGTCGTTCCCAACAGTGGTTTTACACCTCGTATATAGCAATGTATCAGAAAAATGTGATCTAACTGAATAACTCCACGATCGGAATCACGTAAAATTCATACATTCAGGAGTCCCATAAAACTTTTGAATCCCTACTGGACCCAATTGGATAGCTGATGTTGTGGTAATACCCATGATACATTAATGGAGAAGCCGTAAAGTTAAAGTATCAAGAAAATTTAAAAAAAAACTTAACTTGTGCTTACTCTAAGGTATTAAATTATTTACTTTATCCATTGTTGAAAACGGCATGGAAATCGGTGCAGTTGTTTCTGAGATTATCGGGAACAGACAGACCGACAGACAGGCAGATGCAGCGGAGGACTTTGTTTTATAATATGTATGTGATTTATTTAAACTATCCCGTTTATCAAAATTATTCCTTCGCAGACGAATTCGGCGAAGTAACCTACAGTCTATCAGGAGAATCATCACAGCAGTTCACCATCGACCCTAAGAACGGAGTCATAACAGTGGCGGAGGGCGCTGAGCTCGATAGGGAGGTAGCTGCAGATGTGAGGCTGAGGGCTATTGCCAGTGATAATGCACCTGCACATCTTAGGAGGACTACCAGTGTTCCAGTAAGTAGTCGTAGAGAGTTTTTTTATATTATACTTGCTGGCGAAAGTGTGCTAATTACGTTTCGAAAAATTCAATTTCGAGGACGTCCGTTGCGTAAGGAGCCGACCACGCGACTGAGCCGCGCGGGTACCTACCTCTCACATGTAAAATAATTAAACCCGAAACCATCGCGCGCCGTCCGCTGCTTTGGTTTTTTCTCCGATTCACTTTGCGAAACAGACTACCACGTAAAAGCCTTTTTATTTTTCGGTGTTTTATATACCCTATGACACTCAGCAATAATGAGGCTTTCTATTGGTGAAAGAATTTTTAAAATTGGTTCAGTAGATCCCGAGATTACCCCTTACAATTTAACAAACACACAAACTTTACTTCTTTATAATATTAGTATAGAAGTATAGATAACTCACTCAAAGGATACAAGAGACGTCGCTTGTCGTGTTGCAAGTTTCAGTCAAGAATATTTTATCACACCGAGGTCGCAGAAGACCAAGAAGAAGGTGGCGGGACACCTTGGATGACTTTCTCAAAAAATAGCCCGAAGTGGTATATCACCGACAGAACTGGAATAGGAGGCGATTTTTGCCCAGAAATGGGACAGTATAGGAAAAAACAATATTATTAAAAGTATTTTTGAAATAGGGGATCGGACTGAGTCAAAAAAAAAATTCTGTTTCGTCCGTCAGTTAGATTATCAAAAAATATTGGATACGTGTTTTTTGTTTTATCAAATCAATAAAAATTTACGAAGATAAAGCGCGCCAAAGATCATGGAGTGGGGCTGGAAACGTCACTTGTAGGTACAAAATGTACTAGCATATAGTTTTCGAAGCACTGCATCGTCGTCATTTTTTAGTTTTTTTTTTGTCCGATCCCCTATTCTGTACAGTTGAAAGCAGTAGAACATCAGTCTTTCGTTTCAGAAAATATATCCGGAACTGGTAGCCCGTTGTAATGACAGGTCTGTCGTCATCACATTGATAAACTATTGAGAAAATATTATAAATGCTTTTGGCGTTTGATATTATGTTATACTGTAGAATTGTACCTACATAATCGTAAACGCTATTAATTTATTTATTATCCCCCCAGGTCCATATAAAAATCCTAGACATAAACGACCACCCGCCCATCTTCAGCCAGAAGGTGTACAAGAGTACGATAGCAGAGAACTTGCAGCTGAACCCTCCGGCTGCCATCCTGCAAGTGCTGGCTGATGATAAAGATGAGGGCATCAACGGGAAGATCGAGTATAGGATTGTGGAGCAGAGTGAGCCGGGTAAGGAAGCTTTTAGATACTTTTTAGGGTTCTGTAGTCAACTAGGAACCCTTACAGTTTCGCCATGTCTGTCTGTCCGTCCGTCCTCGCTTAATCTCTGTGACCGTTAGCACTAGAAAGCTGAAATTTGGTACCAATATGTGTATCAATTACGCCGATAAAAAGGTAAAATTAAAATTGGAAAAAAATGTTTTATTAGGGTAGCCCCCCTATATGTAAAGTGGGAAGTGTTTTTTTTTTTTTAATTTCAACCCTAACGTGTGATATATTGTTGGAAAGGTATTTAAAAATGAATAGGGGTTTACTAAAATCATTTTTTGATAATGTCAATAATTTCGGAAATAATCGCTCCAAAAGTTAAAAAAAAAATTGTCCCCCCCCCCTCTAACTTTTGAACTATAAGTTTAAAAAATATGAATAAAATCTGAAAAGTAGAACTTTATAAGTTCTATAGGAAATTCATTTTGAACTTGGATGGAAACAGTTTTTGTACAAAAAAGACAAAAAGTTGTAGGTACAAAATAATTTATTTCTGGACTATGTTTGTAGTATAATCGTTTAAGCAAGCATTTTTTTTTTAATTTCGTTTACATATTTTATTATCCTGAACGTATCTTTTTTCAAACAAAAAAAGAATTATTACTACGGAACCCTACACTGAGCGTGGCCCGACACGCTCTTGGCCGGTTTTTTACATTTATTATCGAAAATATATCATCATTCTCCTGCCCTTATCCCAATTTATTTGTGGTCGGCGCAACATGTCTTCTTCTTCCATAATTCCCTATTTCTCGTCATCTCAGCAGTCACCTCCTTTCTATTCATATCATGCTTCACACAGTCCATCCATCGTTTCTTTGGCCTTTCTCTACTCTTATAGCCATCTACATTCATACTCAACACTTTCCTCACAACATTTCCTTCATTCCTTCACATCACATTTCACCAATCAACTTTTCATTCACCGGCGCCACTTTCAGACTTCCTCTTATGTACTCATTCCTTATTTTATCCATTCGCGTCACACCACACATCCCTCTTAACATTATCATCTCAGCCACACGCAATTGCCTTTCTTTTATCCCTTTTGTGGGCCAACATTCTGATCCATCCACAACACAGGTCTAACCATGGTCTTATAAATCTTCCCCTTGAGTTTAAGGGGAATGCGGGAGTCGCATATTGTTCCCGTGACCTCATCCAGTGCTAATTCTGTGCTTTACACAACGATCTTTTTCGCCATCGCTTTGCACAAGTGAACCGAGATACCGAAACTTGGAGCAAATTGGAAGAAGCACGCCATCTAGCGCTATGGCTCCAGAACTGGAGAGACCGCCGAAATCGCAAAACATGTATTCAGTTTTACTTCTGCTGATTTTCAAGCCAACATTCTCCAGCTTCTGTTGCCATTTCTCCAATCTGGTCTGGATCCCAGGTCCATCTTCACCGACCAAAACAATGTAGTCGGCAAACAGCATGCACCAGGGTGCCTCTTCTTGTATGTCCGACGTCAGAACATCCATAATCAACAAGAAGAGATAAGGGGTTAGCCGATATGCCAATAACCAGCTTACCTAAAAACCCAACTCTCTTCCAGGCGTCTTCACAGTAGACCCTTCCAACGGCATCATCTACCCATCCAAGCCGGTCACCGGCAACACTTCCTACCACCTCACAGTGACAGCACAGGACTCGGCAGGTCAGGGACCGCACAGTGACACAGCGCGAGTGGACATCAGCGTGCTGAGCGTGAACAGGCACAGTCCTGTGTTCACGCAGCCGCCGCATGAACAGAGGCAGCTGGAGATACCTGAGGTTAGTAGCTTTGACAGCACAAGACTCGGCAGGTCAGGGACCGCACAGTGACACAGCGCGAGTGGACATCAGCGTGCTGAGCGTGAACAGGCACAGTCCTGTGTTCACGCAGCCGCCGCATGAACAGAGGCAGCTGGAGATACCTGAGGTTAGTAGCTTTGACAGCACAAGACTCGGCAGGTCAGGGACCGCACAGTGACACAGCGCGAGTGGACATCAGCGTGCTGAGCGTGAACAGGCACAGTCCTGTGTTCACGCAGCCGCCGCATGAACAGAGGCAGCTGGAGATACCTGAGGTTAGTAGCTTTGACAGCACAAGACTCGGCAGGTCAGGGACCGCACAGTGACACAGCGCGAGTGGACATCAGCGTGCTGAGCGTGAACAGGCACAGTCCTGTGTTCACGCAGCCGCCGCATGAACAGAGGCAGCTGGAGATACCTGAGGTTAGTAGCTTTGACAGCACAAGACTCGGCAGGTCAGGGACCGCACAGTGACACAGCGCGAGTGGACATCAGCGTGCTGAGCGTGAACAGGCACAGTCCTGTGTTCACGCAGCCGCCGCATGAACAGAGGCAGCTGGAGATACCTGAGGTTAGTAGCTTTGACAGCACAAGACTCGGCAGGTCAGGGACCGCACAGTGACACAGCGCGAGTGGACATCAGCGTGCTGAGCGTGAACAGGCACAGTCCTGTGTTCACGCAGCCGCCGCATGAACAGAGGCAGCTGGAGATACCTGAGGTTAGTAGCTTTGACAGCACAAGACTCGGCAGGTCAGGGACCGCACAGTGACACAGCGCGAGTGGACATCAGCGTGCTGAGCGTGAACAGGCACAGTCCTGTGTTCACGCAGCCGCCGCATGAACAGAGGCAGCTGGAGATACCTGAGGTTAGTAGCTTTGACAGCACAAGACTCGGCAGGTCAGGGACCGCACAGTGACACAGCGCGAGTGGACATCAGCGTGCTGAGCGTGAACAGGCACAGTCCTGTGTTCACGCAGCCGCCGCATGAACAGAGGCAGCTGGAGATACCTGAGGTTAGTAGCTTTGACAGCACAAGACTCGGCAGGTCAGGGACCGCACAGTGACACAGCGCGAGTGGACATCAGCGTGCTGAGCGTGAACAGGCACAGTCCTGTGTTCACGCAGCCGCCGCATGAACAGAGGCAGCTGGAGATACCTGAGGTTAGTAGCTTTGACAGCACAAGACTCGGCAGGTCAGGGACCGCACAGTGACACAGCGCGAGTGGACATCAGCGTGCTGAGCGTGAACAGGCACAGTCCTGTGTTCACGCAGCCGCCGCATGAACAGAGGCAGCTGGAGATACCTGAGGTTAGTAGCTTTTTTTATGGATGGGAAATCTTTAAAGACCCCTCATCAGTAATGAAAGAAAGAAAATTGTGTTTACCTATTTGGCATCATTCACAAAAACACTTTATTTTTTACAAAAGAAACAAACTGATAATAACAAATGGGCTTAGCTCCTGACGCTGAGTTTTAGCTGCTGCGCTCAATGAGTGCTTATCTGACCTCCATAATGAGTACTGGGTAGGACAATAGACCCTTGGTAATACTACTACGTACTACTAATAATACTAGACTACCTGTAACGTTTGCTAAAGATCACCAACGGCAGGATCCGACGGCCTACCGTGCTTCCCAAGGCACGTAGGAAACTCTTCTATTTCTGGGACAACCCAGGAAGACAGGGAAAGAGAAGTTGATTTATGTATGGTTTTAGATCTTACTTAGTGGATATTAAAAGATGAGGTGAACCATGAAGCAAGCCTCTCTTGTGAGCACATTAGAGATACTAAGAGCATTCCAGTGAGGGTTAATCAAATTTTAGCAAGGGCCGTCAATCGGTCAATCCACATTAAAAATACCGTAGCCTTCTCGCAATTTTGCTAGCCTTATTGAAATAAAAAAAAAAAATGCTAGCCTATTTATGTGTCCTAGGGCCGGCTAAAGACCTCTCGTTTCTCCTTCCAAACCTCTCTATCCTGCGCAAATACAAAATTCTCAAATCTTTATCACCTCCACAGAACGCAGCCCAGTCCGACTACCTCATCACCACAATAAAGGCTACTGATGAAGACAGCGGAGAGAATGGCCGCGTGTCTTACTTCCTCAAGGTGGACAATCAGAACGTTGGGGAGACCCAGGAGTTCAGCCTGGATAAGGATACCGGGGAGTTGAGGACTAAGACCTTCTTGGATAGGGAGCATAAGGCTGAGTATCAGGTTAGTTAGATTTAAATCAAGTATAGCTTATTTTGTCCGGCTAGAAGGACATCATCATCATCATCGTCATTTCAGCAGAAAGACGTCTACTGCTGGACATATTCCTCCCCCCAACCACACCTCGGACACTCCATACAACGCCCGTAATAGTAGATTATGCACCAAGGGGCTAAAGTTGTGTCTTATGTCACGGGCGTCATATTGAATCTCGAGCGCAATGAAGGATTCGGGATTTAACTCCCGAGCGCAGGTAGGGAGTTTAGAGTTTAACTCACGAGCGAAGCGAGGGAGTTAATACGAGAATCCTGAATGCAGCGAGGGATTCAAGCTAGCCCAAGGCAAAGACACCTTTAGCCCAGAGGAGGATACTCTACTTTTTACACCTACTGTGAGAAAATAATAGCCATAGGTAGTACGAAAAACCAAGTATTTATTAAATAAACAAACAGTAAGAATAACATATTAGAAATAATGAAATAGAAATAATTATAAGAAAGAAAGGGTAGAATGGTTTTGGATGATTGGCTGTATGCATTTTGAATTTAGAACGTCATTGGAGACGCTCTTGAAATTATAGTATTTTTGATAAAATGTGATAAATCGACTGTAGTATAGATAGGTTTTATTATTTATTTATTTATTCACAAAATCCACAGCAATATTATCTTAGCGCAGTTTACTTAAAATAAATTAACTAATGTTACAGCCAATTACTATTACCTACGGTATTACGGCGCGGTACGGTATTTGTTATTATTAATGCCAGTTTTAATGTTATTCCATTCCTTTTAAAAAATGGTTCTTAGTTATCTAATTATTCTTACAATATTATGTCTTCAAAAACATGGCAACGATATGAAGAAGCAGTCGTTATGATTTTGTAGGAAATCGAGAATATCATCCACGCGTAGTAAGGGTATCGAGAATAGCTTTCCTCTTTCTGGCACCAAAGGGTGTTTGTTATAGTGCGCGCGGATCTAGTTGGCCGCGCCTTAGGTGGCGACAGGGGTGAGGGGGCGGGTTGTCTACAGCTCGCAATGCACAGAAGACTATAATTAGACAGTGATGAACTGATGACCAATCTCGAGATAGGTATCGTGAACAATAATTGTTCAATTTATTGAAAAGAATACAAATAAAAAACAAAAACATGCCTAAGGCGCGGCCTACTAGTTCAGCGCGCACTATAGTACTATACTGCCAATTTAGCTGAGCATGTGAGATTCCAAATTCAAATCACATTATTGACCAGCGGGTCATAATGAAATCCAGTACAACATTATTGACCGGCTGTTCCCCCGGCCACTAATGACTCACTTTAGGATAAGATTGCTTGACATATAATTTGACATTTTCGAGCAGGTGGTGTGAAAAATAATTACCTATTACTACTACATAAACAAATAACGTTTGTGCACGACGTGCACGTGCAAATGTGTGCGTAAACTCTAGTAGGGTCGTCGTAGCCTAAAAAATGGCGCGGAAAGTGCAACGGTCTGCGTCGCGAAAACCGAACGACGACTATTACGAGCGCGAGCCATTGCTCAAGTGTCGGCGACGACTACCTCGAAGTGCGGGGTGAGGTGCGATATTTAATATGAGCGCGGGGAAGGGAGTGTCCCTTCTGTACGTAGTACTATTATGTATTCTGTGCCCCAACTGTCGCCACATTGACCGGTGCCGTGCGTCTCCCCGCGAATCCCCGTAACCTTCTGTAGGACATCGGTCCACCTAGTGGGAGGCCGCACTACGCAACGTCTTCCGGTTCGCGATCACTACTCCAGAACTTATCGACTAGAAGAGGATATGGGTGCTTATATACTAAGTTTTTCAGTAGGTAGCCTCAGTTGCCTGACAATAAAAAACTTTTTAACAAAACGTAAAACCGACTTCGGTCGGTGACTTTTGTTTGTTTGATTTCATTTTTTTGCCACCGACTTCAGAAACTGATTTATTTTTGACTTTTTTGTGTTTTTTATTGAAGTCGGTTTTATTTTTTGTTAAAATATTTTTCACTTTTTAGTGGTTCACATGTTCATGCTTCATGGATCATAATGTGGACAATGTAGTATTTTTTTTTGAGTTTTGTTGATTTTTCAAAAACCGCTTGTCCGTTTTCGATAAAAATAAAAAAAAACATTAAAAAAAAAAAAAACATCCGAATTGAGAACCTCCTTCTTTTTTTAGAAGTCGGTTAAAAATGATTTGATTTGACACTTCCATCAACTGCACCATTTCTTCATCTGCAATCTGAAATCTTCATCATCTGCCTAGCCTTTTCCCAACTACATATATTGGGGTCGGCTTCCAGTCTAACCGGATGCAGCTGAATACCAGTATTTTACATGGAGCGACTGCCTATCTGGCCCCCACAACCCAGTTAATACTAGGTAATACATACTAGACTGGATGTCAGAATTTCAGGTCACTGACTATCTGTAACTACTGCCAAAGATCTGGCAGCCGGACCAACAGCTTCACGTGTAATCTGAAATCTTAACACATATTATTTTGGTGTTACCCAGCTGGTAATAGCAGCAGTAGACAACGGTACTCCAGCCAAGTTCGAAAGCCTCCGTCTACTGACTGTGGTGCTAGTTGACGACAACGACAACGCGCCGCGCTTCTCGTCACCTCTCCATCAGTTCAGCATCAAGGAGAACTTGCTGCCGGGAGTTATTATTGGTAAGTCACGATGATAATGCCTCTGTGATAAAGCCCATGCAGGTCTTATTCCCGTGATGATGTAAAACAATTTGATAGCTTTTATTTAACAAATAAGTCTCAAGAAATTGAAATAGGTTTGACTCCGACCTCTTAATAACAAAAACCATTTTATTTTCTCTGAAGGGTGGAAAATTATTAAATAACTCCTCCCGCTCTAGGCACAGCGGTAAGGAGTGTCGGACTTCTACTGACTAAAAACCACCCATGTTCCTTCTAGCCTTTGTGTCGAGGCCGCGGTACCTCTTTCGAACAACCCGCAGCCCCGATGGGATATCTAAAACCCTTTGATTCGATTTCAACTTGGGAAGTTCTTTTTTGTTCTTTTAATGGACCTTTGTAGCCTGATTTATAAATAAATTATTATTATTAGTATTTTATTTATCATTACGAAAGCGAGATAAACATACATGGGCTGGTCATCAATATTGTTTTATAACAAAATCACATCTTACACATGGGTTTGAGAACTTGCGATATCTCGTGTCCCGGGATTGCGGAAGTCGGAGCCGAAGTCTCGCATGATCTAAATGGAATGAGAATCTTAATATGATTATGATATGTATTTATTTTTATACAGGTACAGTGAAAGCAACGGATAAAGACTCTGGTGAAAATGGCATGGTGTACTATCATATCCTGGAAGGTAACGAAGAAGGTGCATTCACTGTGGACAGGACCTCGGGTATCATCAGGGCTAACATCACCTTTGATAGGTAAGGAATACATCAATAATAATTATGTTAGTACATTTAATAGTTTTTAATAATATTTTCAAGACATCTCTCGTAGGAAAATCGTTTTCGGCTAGAGCAATATCATAATCTATCACTTGGCCTCCTTAGCTAGTTACTACTCACTTACCATAGTTTTCAGAACTAGCCGATTCAACAGGCGTGGTTGGTTCGAATATTTTGTGGGTATCCACCTGATCATCACCTTTGTGGCAACTAGCGACATCTATCGCAACACCTGCGTACTAACAACGATCGACAGGAAATCCTACATCGCGCTATGAACATTATCCGCGACATAAGCCTATAAAGGAGTTCCCGACTTACAACTGTCGGGCAGTTAGCCCGCCGGACACAACACCCGTCCGGTCGGAGGATCCTCCCTTTCCTATGGGGGATGAGGAGCTTTACACCCTGTTCCTCATACCCCCAAACTCCCCAAACCTTCACACAGTCTGAAATTACCCACTGCTAGAGGCCTCTCTTTTCTTCTGCCGCTCTCCACTATCCTGTGCCAACATCATCCAGGTTTTTCTCGAGTTACAACTATAGAACCATCCGGTTAACCCCAAAAGTACACCAAAAACTATAATCAAAATCTGTCAAGCCGTTTAAGAGAAGATGATGAGATTGACACAGCCGTCAAAAATGTTTAATAGGAGAAGAAAAATGATGACACTTCCCTAATACTAATAAAAACTTTTTAACAAAAAATAAAACCGACTTCAAAAAAAAGTCAAAAATAAATCAGTTTCTGAAGTCGGTGACTTTTGTTTGTTTGATTTCATTTTTTTGTCACCGACTTCAGAAACTGATTTATTTTTGACTTTTTTTTGAAGTCGGTTTTATTTTTTGTTAAAAAGTTTTTATTTTTCACTTTTTAGTGGTTCACCTAATGTGGACAATGTAGTATTTTTTTTGAGTTTTGTTGATTTTTCAAAAACCGCTTGTCCGATTTCGATAAAAAAAATATGGGACCATTTGGGAAGTATACCCTTTCCAACAAAAAAAGAATTTTTCAAATCGGTTAGCAAGTGACGGAGTTATGCCCGAACAAACATAAAAAAAAAAAAAAACAAACATCCGAATTGAGAACCTAACCTCCTTCTTTTTTTAGAAGTCGGTTAAAAACTACAATTAACTTTCAGAGAACACCAGTCCGACTACTCCCTCACAATATACGCGAGCAACAACCCCATACTAGAGCACGCGGCGGCCATCTTGAACTCGGTGGATAACGCGACGGACGGACAGGATCCCAGCGTTACCGGGGTCAAGATACGAGTACTGGACGAGAACGATAACGAGCCTAAATTCCAGCATAAGGTTTATTATGCAGGTTAGTTTGACACCGGTATTTAGCATAGTTTCAATAGGATGAGTTTAGCTTTGACCACCAATATCTATCTTATAACTAGAAGATTCCAAGGTACGGTCTTTTTTTTTAATGGGACAAGCCCGCCACACTATTCCCAAACCACTGTAACTCCTGTTAGCCAGAATCAACAGTGGCGACCACAAGAAAAGCGCCGAGACAATGAAGCTCGACGAAGTCCCAGAGAAACGATTTAACTGTCTTGGGTCCCGCAACGAAATTAATCAGAAAAGAATAGCGGAGGAGTAGGAAAAAACATAATTTCCACTTCCCTCCATATCAGCAGGAGACAGAACAGAACAAGGCCAATAGGCACACAGGGACGTATACACCTGGTATGGTCTAGAAAACATGACAGTGACGAGGAGAAGACGTGCTTTTCGGCTTCATTAAGGCTAAGGGTACTGTTATACCCTTTATAACAGTTACCCTCCAGTTCTACACAATCAAAATATATGGAATAACTAATTTCTATTTTGTCTAGTATTAATTTACCGATTACCGTCGATGAATTTTCCTCCCGGATACTTTTCTTGCTAATTGACTGTTTTTTTTTTTGTGTTAGGTGTCTTTGTAGCCCTTCTGGATTGCCAGCAAAAACCTCATCCTGATACTTTATCTCAACTTAAAGGAAAGTTTGCACACATTTTATATAAAAATGGTGTTTTTCTACAGGCATAAAACACACAGCACGGGTCAACGAGCCAGTTATTTCAGTGATGGCTGAAGACCCAGATCTGGAGGAAAATGGAACCATTGTGTATATGGTGGCCGCTTCCAACCTGTACAAGTTTGGAGCTTCGCAGCCCAGTGGGAGTGTTGTGCCGTCGCCTTTCAATATTAGCCAGGATGGTGAGTCTTCTGCCTTTTTTATTACCTTAGCAAAATACTGGTATTCAGCTGCATCCGGTTAGAGTGGAAGCCGACCCCATATAGGCTAAGCAGGTGATGATGATGAGCTGAATAGTTCCATCTTTGCCTCAAAAAGAAGACCCAGGTGGTCTGTATCTTTTAGTACCATTCAAATCCAAAGATAGTAACTGTTAGATGTGCACTGACTGTATTTAAGTAAAATCATGCATAGTTTGACCCCTTTAAAATAGAAGAAGAGGGGAATACAAAAGTTGAACTGTATAAAAGATAATTTGAAATTATCGTTAAAAGGTGGTTGACTTACAAGATTGCAACTAAAAGAGAGGTAAAATATTGTGTCGACTTTGATAGTATTGCATTTAAACCAGCTGGGAGATGTGTATGTATTATTTGTAATCTAACGATCTATTTTCCAGGTATATTGATGACGGCACACTATATGGCAGAATACAATCAAGATAGATTTGTGTTGGATATCATCGCTCAAGAACTTGCACCACCACATAGACAGGCCAAGGCTCAAGTTTACGTAAGTTTCTTGTCGGATAGCATAATATATCTAGTACATGTTTGTAAATATAATATACCATCCACTCGTAATCCTTAAACGGTGAGGCAGAAGTGTAATTATAGAAATACAGTCTTTCTTCAGTAATCTATTCAAGTTTTATGTACTTAATAGTGGCAATAATCTATCAAGTGTAGCATTTCTTAGTAGCAGCCACGGAGCCTGAACGTGGCACACGTTCACACAGAAAACCTCAATAACACGTTGCCAACATATTTCCAATACTATGCGATAGCGTTTGTGACCACTACACCAACGAGGTAGTCATTCGTTTAAGGAAACCAGTACCTAATTCTTTATTCCCAAATATTAATGTTATGGGATATTTACCATTTATTTCGAGTTTCCGATATTTCAGCACTGTTGCAAGTACCATAATCACGGATAAAAACATGTTATTGCGGGCTGATGTTTATGAGCAGATAAAACGGTCTACATTCTTCCTTGTTCGTTTTTGGCGCTCGAAAAACAAAATAACCGTTTTTCTTTATTTGTATCCCCAGGTGTGGATAATCGACCGCTCGTCCCTGATCCGCATGGTAGTGTCCCGCAGCTGCAGCGCGGCCGTGTCGGGCGTACAGCGACGTCTGGCGCGCGCCGCACACGCACTGCTCGTGTCGGGGCGTCGGCTGCCGCTCGTGCAGGCTGATAGGCGGTATGATGACTGGTGAGTCCAGACACTTTTAACCAACTTCAAAAAGAAAGAGAGATTTCACAATAGGGGATCGGACAAAAAAAAACTAATTAGTCCGCCAGATAGATTTCCAAAAATTATTCGACACGTATTTTTTTTTTTTCACGTAAACTTAAAATGAAGACGATACAGTGCTTCGAAAACTCGTGTGACGTCATATGATAGTACATTTTGACGACACAAGTGACGTTTCAAGCCCCACTCCAAGATCTTTGACGCGTTTTATCTTCGTCATTTTTTATTGATTTGATAAAACAAAAAACACGTATTCAATATTTTTCGATAATCTAACTTACGAACTAAACATAATCATATTATTTTGACCCAGTCCGATCCCCTATTCCGTTGTTTGTATTTTTTTGTTTGTTACCTCAATGAACCGATTTGAATGACTCGATTTTATGTGAATTTGAGTTGTGTGGTAGGTCTAACTACAACTAATAAAAATTTAAATAAAATATTTGCAAAAAATCCAATTTCCAAAAAAAAAAAAAAACTAAAAAAGTTTTAAATTACTTTAAGTACGTAAGACCGTGGCAAAAATTGTAATAAAACAAAGTCACGAACAAGTATAAATAAGAAGATACTTAGTTCAACTCATAAATGTGACCGGGTTCGCTAGTGGGGTCCACACAAAAAAAAATTGTCAGGTTAGAATTCTGGACCGCGTCATTCTCAAAAATGTTACTCTAATTCGATGGCCTCTTTTTGCTATGTAGCAGCAGTATCTACTATTTGCCTCGGTCATTCATTACTTCCACCTGTATACTTGCCAAATATTCGAGGACTATCGAAGAAAAAATATTTCTTTCTTCCAAAAACTAGTTATCAAAAACCTCCTTTTTGTCACCTCAGGTGTGAGATCCACCTGCACGCAGTAGACCCAACCACATACCAGGTGCTCCCAGTGGAGAAGGTGCTAGAGACCATCGACTCCAAGTACGACGAGCTCAAGGATGTCTACCAGGAGTATGGAGTGGAGACCTTGATTGCTGCCAGTGCTACTTCTAAGGGTATGATTAAAGAACTTTCGGCTTTCTATTTCAAGTCAGATGTTAGGGTGAACTCATCTAATTTTGTGATTCGCCTTCGGTGATATCATTGAGCGGTATCATAGGGCTGTACGAGTGCACAAATGCCTATATCACGAAGTTTGATGAGTTCATTATACTAGAGAAACTCAGCGCGATCAGCACATTAAGTCTAGTTGTTGGATTCAATTTTCCATAGCAATGATGACACTGACTGTGCTTGAACACGGCTTAGTGATGCTGATCATATTCAGGTGAAATTCATTAGATATCGCAATTTGCAAAAAAAATCGTCATTTTTGTTTACCAAACCTTTACTATTATCTTTGGCTTCACTACATTCAGATAACACATGAACAAAGTGTTTATATTGTAATATCAGACTCTAAGAAAGTGGAACGGACTTGTATAAAGTACAATCAGCACTGTTCTAAGTTTTAAAATAATTATTTTTCTATGATCTCTGTAGTTTTTTGCTGGAAGGTACTTACTACCAGTTAATCAGATTCCTTTTTCTTTTCCAGCACCAGACAGTTTCGATCCAGCGTTAGCAGCGTTAATAGCTCTTCTCATCGTATTATTCACTGGCATCGTCACCTTCATAGTCGTATGCGCATGTCTCAAACACTGGTAAGATATTTATTATAATCCTTTCAGTCGGTAGCCATACGCTGCTATTCCTAGCTGTAACTTGGGAATTTTCATAAGAACTTTAAACATAAAAATTATTGTTACCAAGTAACTAACCATTGTTTATTCAAATGCTGTTAGACTGTCATTATAATAGGGATGTTTCTAACTAAAAAAAATATGATTCTAATTAGTCCGTCTGTTAGATTATCGAAAAATATTGGATACGTATTTTTTGTTTTATCAAATCAATAAAAATTGACAAAGATAAAACGCGTCAAAGATTTGAGTGGGAGGTTGTGACGTCACTGCTCGCTAAGAAATGTCATACTAATGGGTTAGAATATGACGTCAGACGAGTTTTCAAAGCACTGTATCGTCTTCATTGTTTGTTTACGTGAAAAAAGAAAAAATATGTGTCCAATATTTTTTGGAAAATTATCTGACGGACTAATTGGATTTTTTTTGTTAACATCCCTATTGCTTCAATAGATTAACTGTCTGACTAATATAATTACTTCCAATCATACAACATACATAAACTCAAGCCTTTTTACCCATGAGGGTAGGCAGTAACTGCAGAACCTAGCCATTTGTCATACCATCATCACATCTTATCATACCATCTTACCATAGTCTTCTGGACTTACCCATAAATCCACCATCTCTTCTCCCAGGGTAATACCACCACCATCGCTCCAATCAAGCAAGGGTGACAGTCTGGCCCGGCGTCGTATCCTGGAGGAACTGTCCACCACAGAGAACCCGCTGTGGCTGGAGACCAAGCTGCGCCCGTATGAGGAACAGGAACTCACTATGAACGTGTTCGGAGACCAGAACGAACAGCCACCCGCTGAGCCGGCACCGGTATGTGGAATAACTTGAATAGAATAGACGTAGACTGGTTTTAAGGGAGGAATTGAAGCTGCATCATGGTTAGACTGGAAGCCGACAGATTGTAGAGGTTGTCATCCCATCACCAAAACTTTTTTTAAGGCAACGGCCATTATCTTACTGCTGACCCAGTCTGTTGTTGATACAGTGCAAGCATTCTCGTGAAACGAAATATACCGCCTGCAGAAGCCTAAGCATCATCCGCGTAAATATCTTAACTCGATGGCAAAGTACTTAACTGACATGACCATGACTGTTCAATTGTTCATGGTCTGGACCATGTTGTATAGCAACGAGTTTAAATTAAGAAGAGAATGCATTTATTTAGTACCAAAAAGCCAAAAATACGCACCACTGCATATAGATCTTTTCAATGCTCATCTATTTCGTAAGCCTTAAGCCGAATTAAGGAGCCTAAAATCAGTATCAATGTCGAGCTCGCTATCTGCATCTTTACTATTTTTAATCTTGCATTATTTTGTATTTCAGACTGACAACACTTACGCGACGATACAAGGCAGTCGAACGACCGAGAGGTTTGGCGACTATGCGACGTTAGGTGGAGAGTCACCGACGCCTCTTGAAGCTGCCCTAGGATTCCAGGTATGACTTTATTACTAAAGCTGATACTGTCCCACTGTTGGGCAAGGGGCTGACTCCACTTCATTTCTCACAGCTATTGCCTGATGTAGACCTATGTGTCATAAGGTGGACATGATAATATTGTAAATCCAAATCATTTTAAAACAGTTACCGGAGTTTCTTGTCGGTTCTTCTCCATAGAAAATTACCAACCCGAACCGTGCACTCTTATTCGTCGTTTTATAAGTGCCGATGTAGGCCAGATTGATTGATTTTGAAGACATCCAGTTCCCAGCGCATATTTTTAGAAACTAAACGGTTTTCGACATATAGGATGGCTGGTAATAAGTAACCGATACTGAAACACGTGATTGTACTCATGATAACAAACAACTTTTACTATGGGACAAAACCTGAAATAGCGCAAAAAACTGCTGTTCAGTACGTAGGTACGTAATGTACTAAATAGCAGTTTTTTTTAAACGTATAGTCACTGTTACCAATCACCTTATATTATGGGAAAAGTAGCTAATGCTTACTGTCACCATCTGATGAATTATATTTGAAACTGATTTTATTGTTTCCAGGGCAGCACGTTTAAACCGCCATCACCAGACACGCCAGAACCACCACCTAGACCTTCAGGGTTGGGAGTACTCTGATGGTAAGTTTACGATATTGATCATAGCTTTTTGCCATATAGAAATTATTTTTACGCTTCACGCTACGCTACGCTTTTAATCGATGCCTGCTACTACTTCTTCTTATGGTGTGTGCAGTAAGGTCTAACGACCCCACACACCCTAGTGTCAGAGTTTCTAAACCGCCGCAAGCCGCAAGGGCCTCTGACATGGTTTGAAGGACCACCGGCTTATACGTGCCTTCCGAAGCACGGAACCTACTTTTTATCAGACAATCAGGCTAAAACACTTGACCACGGACGCAGTTCTGTTACTTTTACGCTATTGAGCATAGAGGCAGATTTGCCCATAGTCTTTTGTGAATTTGGATTTTTTTTATTTATTTAAACTTCATGCACACGAGTGGTATAAATTCAATGTAATACTAGAAAGTTATTTTTGTAATTTTAGTCACCAATAGGGTAGTCGACAAAAAAAAACTAATTAGTCCGTCAGATAGATTTCCAAAAAATATTGAACACGTATTTTTTCTTTTTTCACGTAAACAAAAAATGAAGACGATACAGTGCTTCGAAAAGTCGTGAAACGTCACAGCTTGGTCCAATTTTACCTAACTATGACGTCAAACGCCCCCTCTCCATGGTCTTTGACAAGCTTTATTTTCGTCAATTTTTATTAATTTGATAAAACAAAAAACACGTATCCAATATTTTTCAATAATCTGACTGACGGACTAAACAGAATCATATTTTTTTTAGTCGGTCGACTACCCTATTCCAAAAACCAATTCCAATTCTTAAAAATATTTTAGATTACATTTCTTGCGGACAAAGTCCTAGTTCGATTATAAAGGTAAAAATTATAACGGATTATTTTTCTTCCAGATACGTCAACAAAATGGTGGCAGATTTATAAATATAAAGCTAAATGTAAATATGCTGTACCTAGTTAGTGCATGTTGGCAATGTATTACAATAAACATCGATATTACTATTTTTGTAACATTTTACTCTCAATGTAACATTTAATTTGACAATGTTACAGCAAGAGTAAAACTTAAGTTACAAAATAAGTTATGATCGTGAATCAAAGTAAGACTGTCTGAAGATATAACTTATATTTTTGTTACCATTTTATTAAAAAAAAACTTTATTTTTGTGATACATTGACAACGTCCAATTATTTTTAATTAGGAACAAATTCCTTATAAATACTTAAATTGTTTATAATTATTTCAAGGTGTTCCTTTTTGGTTCGAATTTTAGAAGCTAGTTCTAAATTGACTGTCGCGTTGGTCTAGTGGGTGCAAGCGCAATAGGAGATCGGACTAACTCAAAATAATATGATTCTGTGTAGTCCGTAAGTTAGATTATCGAAAAATATTGAATACTTGGTACGTGTTTTTTGTTTTATCAAGTCAATAAAAAATGACGAAGATAAAACGCGTCAAAGATCATGGAGTGGGGCTTGAAACGTCACTTGTAGGTACAAAATGTACTATCATATGACGTCACACGAGTTTTCGAAGCACTGTATCGTCTTCATTTTTTGTTTACGTGAAAAAAGAAAAAATACGTGTCCAATAATTTTTGGAAATCTATCTGACGGACTAATTAGTTTTTTTTTTATGTCTGATCCCCTATTGCTGGATATGAGATTCTGGGTTTGATTTCCAGATCGGACAGTGTTATTGGGTTATTGGGGAATATCTCAGTAGCAGCCATGGATTCTGGATTTGCGTCTTGTTGATGGCAATAGGTTCGCCCCCTAATAAATGGGACCATAAAGCTTCAAAAAGGAAAATCTTGAAACTGTAGTAGACTGTAAAAAGAACTATCTTTTAAATATATTTTTCAAAATATTTGTGTCTAGAATCTTGTCTTGAATCTCATTAAATCTTAGCCAATCTTTAGATTAACCTTAGATTTATAATCTAAATTATTTTCTGTTCTTGAGTTGACTACTGCCATATAAATATATTGTAAATTACAAAGTATTGTACAAAATACAATATTATTTAAGACATTACATTAAGACTAGTGTTGTAAGGGACCAATCATTTCAGAGTATAATTATATTTTTTATAAATTTTCTATTTAACCTACTTTTGAGGTATAAGCGCGGGCGCATTTTTATGATGTAAAATGTTGATTTTGTGCTTGTGGTTTTAAAATTGTTTTTTGTAAAGATTTACATTATAATATAATAGTTTTTACTTCATAAATTTTGTAAATAGCAAATGAAATAATAATAAACATCTTCGAAAAATTAAATGCCCTCGAATTCTATCGTTATTGTTTGTTAATAACATGAGTGACAAACTTATATTAACTGAGCAGTAATTTTAACAAAATAAATGACGTACATAACTAGAAACAAATCTGAAAGTGATATAATAATGTTTGTAGCCTTTTGCATTTCAAGATAAGTTGTTATGTTATTTTGAAGTATCGCAATTTTATCAAACAGAAACAGCGATAAGCTAGCCGAGCGATAAACCTAAGTTTTTAAATTGACTGATCTAAATAAAGTCCATTTCACGAAAGAAGTCCCGCAGACGCAGCGCTGTATTCGCGCGACATAATGTTGCTATCTCTCTCTTTCTCTCTCTCTCTCTCCATATCTCCCCATCTGTCAAATTTAGTTCCACAATTGTCCGCGGGACTTCTTTCGTGAAATGGACTTTACAGAAGCACATCGAGCTACTATATTCTGTCAAATTTTCAACTTTATCACTAAACTATTAGGTTCAAGGTTGATTGGGATTATTTTCAGTTTCGGGTAGCTTGATGTGCTAGCGTCTGTAGGTACATAAATGCATTCCTCCAAACCAATGTATTTAAGAAATCAAACAAATAGTCCCTTAGTAAATAAACTCAATAATACAAATAAATAGTCAGTAAGTTAAGTACCAAGATGTAAATATATATTTTTATACCTTAAAGTATTATTTAACAACGAACGAAAAAATAAAGAAATTTTCAGAATGTTTGGTTTTTATTGTTTACCCCCCACCTCCTTCTCCCTCCTCCTCTCTCGCTTAGCGTCTGAAAAGCAGTCTTACCAAAGGGTATCATATTACCCAGTATTGACTGGGTTGTGGAGGTCAGATAGGCAGTCGCTCCATGTAAAATACTGATACTTTGCTGGTTCGACTGGTCCGGTTAGACTGGAAGTCAAGCTGAATGCATGCCTTTGTGACATATCCAATTACCAGTGCTAGACCCAGTTTTAGCACAGTGATAATATGCCAAACTTTTCAGGTCCAGATTTTCGAACAAACGTATCTACTTTTATATTTACTAACTCTGAATCTTTTACCCGTTTTAGTAAATTATATCCACTGCCACTGCCTTATTAATAAAAATAGTTAAGCCTGGTTTAACTTAGTCTTGGTTTATCTCGCATGCCGTCACTTTTGAATATTTTTGAAGTGAGACGGCATGCGAGATACCTAAACCAAGCGTAAGTTAAACTAGGTTTAACTATTTTTATTAATAAGGCGGTTAAAGTTTATATCGCAAATAAAACTAGTTTCTACAATATAAAACTCCCCGTGTCATGTATTCAAGCTGTAACATTTATTCAAAGTTTCCATGATAGATCTGATTCTGTCTAAATATCTGGAGAACTGGGACCTCAAGCACTCGTCCAGGTCTATGAGTGAGGAGTTGAAGTAGGCGTACAGGTCATTCATGGCACGCTGCTTGAGAATCATGAGTCTTTGGATCACTTCATCATACTTGTCGTTTTGCATCTGAAACATGAATGTTTGTTGTAGATCTTGATAGTCTTTACAGGTAGCCTAGGTGGGGCCTAAAAGCCGGACAACCATGAAAATGAAAATTGCTTTATTCGTTTAAACAAGTAAACCTTAACAACTAGGGGTAGGAGCCTAGCCTTTTAAGCAAATAAGCCTGTGGTAGGAGACTCCGCTCTTCCGTAACTTAAATAACTAATTTACTTGTTTTATACTGAAAACATTTTTAAAGAAAATGATGATATAAACTAAAAAAAAATAAGTTAAAACTAAACAAGCAGAATGTACGCAGGCATGCGAGTGTGTGATTAAGGGTGGGTGAAAGTGTGTGAGAAGGTGAATGTGAGCATGTGTGGGTGTGAATGTGAATTTGAGTGTATGAAAGGTTGTGTGAGAGAGATGTTTGTAATCAATCTTTCACCAACTCACCATTCTTACCAAGTACGCAGAACAATAGGAAACATGGTAAATATTCCGTCCACAGTAGTGTTAATTAAAACATAGTCCGGTTTGCTAAGGAAGAAAATATTTAGAAGATTTTCAGTTGATAGAACTTTTTAGTAAAAAATGTAGTACTCACATATTCAACCAAACAATGCTGAGACATCTTCACATTTCTAGGAAATTCATCATCACAGCGATTGATCAAATATCGATAGCCCTTCCTCCACCTCGATATCTGCAAACAAGTCTAAAATATTAATCCTTTTTTTTTGGACGTTGGGAAATCATAAAATTACTCCTCCCCCTCTGGGCAGAGCGGTATCGGGAGTATCAGACTTCTACAGCTGACTAAAAACCATCCACGTTCCTTCTTAGCCCTTTGTGTCGAGGCCGCGGTATCTCTTTCGAACAACCCGCAGCCCCGACGGGAAAGCATTAACCCTTAATTGCCTCTTCATTTACCGACATCAATATCCAGAGGTTTTGCCTTGCATTAGGACAGCAATTAGACTGTTATAATCGTTGTTATTATTGGACCTAGTAGGCATTTTCGTGCAACATCAGCGCCAACAAATATAACAAAAAAAAACTGGCCAAGTGCGAGTCGGACTCGCGCACCGAGGGTTCCGTAAAAAAAATATATTATGTGATGTAACTAAAAATTTATGGTTTTCGTAATTATTCCTTTATCTATGCTATAAGACGTTGCTTCGTACCAAATTTCAAGATTCTGAGTTCACGGGAAGTACCCTGTAGGTTTTGATTCCCTTGCGAGTGTCGAAAATTTGCGGCATAAACGGGAGTATCTTGATGTAACTAAAAATTTATGGTTTTCGTAATTATTCCTTTATCTATGCTATAAGACGTTGCTTCGTACCAAATTTCAAGATTCTGAGTTCACGGGAAGTACCCTGTAGGTTTTGATTCCCTTGCGAGTGTCGAAAATTTGCGGCATAAACGGGAGTATCTTTTGATCGCGTTGACTTAGAAGTTTGATTTTTTCACAGCTCCAAGAGACCATAGACTTGAGTATTTGATATGAATTTCAGCTTGATACCTCCACGCGTTCCTGAGAAAAAAGGTCTTGACAGACAGACAGACGGACAACAAAGTGATCCTATAAGGGTTCCGTTTTTTCCTTTTGAGGTACGGAACCCTAAAAACATCAAAATCGGTCACGCCTTTTAGAAGGCGAACAATAAGATTAAGATTTTTAAACAGACTTTGCACTCTAATTTATCTAGGGGTTGGCAAAACACGTATTTTTAACCCTGATAAAACAAAAGAGTTGTTACAACTTCATGTACAGGAGTGGTACATTCTCTGCCAGTCAACCTTTACATCTGGTTTCGAATGCTCTTACCTCCTTTTCCACTTGTTCCACCTTTTCCTTCGTCTCAGTATCTTTGGAGCTGGCGGCCTTCAAACATTCGTGCTCATTGTCATGGTAGAACCTAATGGATCGTCGGATCTCTTTCCTATGTTTGTAGAGGCAGTCGATCCACTAAAATGCAAAATAAATCAGTAATTTCTGGGTATTGATTTTTATTCACGAACCAGAAGACACAGCGTTGGTAGGCCACCCTATCCAGGTGGACCGACGACATCGTGAGAGTCGCGGGCAACCGGCGGATGCGAAGGGCAAGCTTCCGTTCTTTATGGCGTTCTATGGAGAAGGCTTTTTTTGTCCAGCAGTGGACGTCTTATGGCTGATGATGATAGTTTATTTTGTAGTGTAGGTATCGCCATGAGTGAGTATAAAGTAGTCATTGGTGATCATCGTCCTCAAACCTAAGCTGTGAATCACATCCATGCTTAGAAACCAACATCAAACTGATTTAACAAAGGAACCACTTCTCACCTTAACATTCCCATTGCTCTTAAAGCTATGCTCCTGATGCTTTACCATCTGTAACCTGTATTTCATGGTGACGTCTAACCGCCTAATCTGATACTCGTCAGCCCAGCTCAGCATCAGTGTCCTATCATCTTTCTGCAGTGCTTTGGATGCGTTCAGATCCTGCTCATATTTCTGGATCAGGGCTTTTGTGTTGACTGGCTTTAAAATATGGTGCTGGAAAATGATTAGGTTAATGTTTATTTGGGTTTTAAAATGCACTTGTTTTTGTAAGGGACTTCTTCTTCGCATGCATCAAGCATCAGTCCTGCCTGGAGGACAATTACAAAGCTTGTTTACCAACGTAGATGAATATTCAATCATTTACAATTGTCAAGTTTAAAGTGACAAAAGGTGAATCACACAGCTTTAATCCTTTTCACCACGAGAAAGTAGTGAGATGAAGTGAATTAGTTGATCAATCTAGTCAGTGGAAAAAACATCTCGGTTCAATACCGTACCTATCTCAATCCGCTTGAAAAACGAAACGATGGAATCCGCTTTTGTTTTTTGTAAATAAGCAACTTAGCCCTTTTTTTTTTGGTGGGTGGAAAATCATCGAATAACCCCCCCCCCGCTCTTGGGCAGAGTGAAGGGGAGTGTCAGACTTCTACTGACTAAAAAC
This sequence comes from Diarsia mendica, assembly GCA_949316265.1. Classification (NCBI taxonomy): domain Eukaryota; kingdom Metazoa; phylum Arthropoda; class Insecta; order Lepidoptera; family Noctuidae; genus Diarsia; species Diarsia mendica. The sequence continues at coordinate 24,252,663 of OX438893.1, read as the reverse complement.
CAAACCCATGTTCCTTCTTCTTCGCCCTTGTGTTGGAGCCGCGGTAACCTTTCGATATCCACAGCCCCGACGGGCGTCGGCCCTTGCGGGCCTCTCCTTGCTGACATCTCTTTGAGGCGCGCGTGGAACACGAACGCGCCAAGCAACTTAGCCCTGACAGACTCCAACACAACTTGTTAGTTAAACCTCATACTTGTCTAGCTATAACCACACCCACGGAAGGGTAGGGCATCCTATTCTTAGTCCTGTCTAGACCACACTGCCAACAATAACATCAAATAACTAACTCTAATCAAAGTGTCAACAAATCAAGAAGGAAAGTAGGCTTACCTCACAAGAAGCACTCCTGCGCAGTAAGGGCAACAGAAAAATAAATAATTTAAATAAAAACATTTTTTTAAATTAATTTATTGATGAAATAATTATTATTTTCTCGTAGTGCAGTGAGCTAGTTGAGAGCATGATGTGAATTGCCTTATCTACGAGTACATAGTAGATTAAACTCGATTTGAAGTAAAGTTAGCAATTTATTTTGTAAATAAATAATAAATAATTATGATTATCTAGAAATGAGACAGAACGCAGCTGTACAGTTCAAAGGCTGTTTTACAACTTGCGTGTTTACCCACCTATGCCTATGACGTTGCACCGTCAAGTTAAGTTCGAAGTCACGCGTCCCCGCGACAACACATATAGTCGGTTACAGTACGCTCAAATTATCTTGGCAGCTCCGAACTTCGTGCAGGTCATTTTGTTACAACGAATGTATTAAAGTGTTATGATATTTACTTTATTTGTATTTCTCACTGTTTAAATTAGATATTTTCTGATCGTTTAAGTATTGGTTTATCTGGCAATAACAGTTTTATTCCCAAGTTTACATGCGTAAAATTTCGCAAAGCCTATGTTCAGAGCTGCCAAGATAATTTGAGCGTACTGTACTACCCGTTACTTGCGTCAATCATTTATTGTAGTATTGTACCGTGTTTAGTTATAGCAAATACTTTATTAAATTCATAGTGCAACATAGAATTGGACATCATCATCATTTCATCTAACTATAGAACCTATATCACGTCCCAACAAAAGTTCTATAATATTAAAACCTAATAACCTAGTGCCACTGAAGAAAACGTGTTGCGCTGACCCCAAATAGAATGGGCAGGCAGATGATATGATTACCTATCGCCGCTCTACTTTCTAATCAAAAATAATTGGCAAAACACGACTTTAGAAAGAGGTTTTCCCCCATTTTCCAATAAATAATGACAGTACTGTTTTTCTGTCTGGCTCTACGCATGCAGAGAGTTGATAACCCCGGGTTATCAGTCGACAGATTGATTCAATATTTATTTGCATGCAGTCGTCACTGCACACCAAGGTCGTATTGGATAACTTGTGATTGTGTATCGAACACGTTTCTCTTATTTAATTATATTAAGCTCTCTGTAGTTCATAATTTGTATCATCATCATTTCAGCCGAAAGACGTCCATTGCTGGACATAGGCCTCCCCTAATTGTCGCCACATTGACCGGTCCCGTGCGTCTCATAATTTTAATAAAGCTTGATAATAAAGCCAATTTAACCTCCTTAATTTAAGCTCTCAAAACGGTGAAGGAAAACATCGTGACGAAACCGGCTTCTTAGAACCAAAATCGAAATCGAAGACGTGACATCTACCAACCCACACTGGGCCCGCGGATTGTAACTCATCCCTCTCCTAGAGACGAGGCCTGAATGCCTGCAGTGGAAACATTATAGGCTGATAATGATGATGAACCTCCCCAAGGGGTATAATATCTTCCTCTACATATTATTATATAGAATGGCGCAAGCCGCAACCCACCCACATAATATGACTCTAAACGTTGGATTATTTTTGCTAACGTATGAATTTCATATGAGGTAATAACCGTGGATACTAAAATTCCTAATTATTAGGCATGTATTAATAAATATATCACACTGATAACACAAGACTGTATTAACTGAAAATAGTATATTTTCATTATAAGTGCGGAAAGCCTGTCATTGCAAAGAGTTCCGACAAATGTCTACCCGAGCCGAGGCACTGCCGACGGCGAGGGTTGACAGTCGGAACAAGTTGCAATGACGGTTCCGCACGTGTACTGAACAACTATTTTTAATACAGTTGCGAAAAAAATGAAGCAATTTAATAAAATAATAAAACCGTAATTAAACTCGCAAAGAACATTTTTGGAAAATGGCGCCCACCGTAAAAGAATGTAAGCAGAGATTTTTTTTGTTTTCTTCACCCATTCTGGGTAGGCAAAGGGAACTATGCCCATACAGTCAAGTCTTCAGTAGATTTTTTTTATTGATATGAAATGAAAATGGAATTTAATGAGATGAAACCTGAATCAAATAATAAAATCTGATATTGAAACAAATTAGTAGCTTCTTTAGAAATATTTGCATGAATCATAGAAACTTCTATGATTTTTTTTAGTAAAAACTTCGTGGTTGGTTTTTTTTTTAATGGACATTATTTTGACAGTTGGGAAAGAGAACGCACGAGTTCGGAAATGGTAAAGAAAAAGCACGAGTACGTAATAGCCCACATCCCGAACGCTATACGTCCCTGCAATACGCCACTTTTTGAGCAACTGTATTAAAAAAAAATTTTCGAGATAACTCATTCTTCATCTGTAAAATTTAATTATTTTATCTACGCGAAATAGTGAAAGAATTTTCAAGTGTTTGAATTTTTAAGTGTTCTCTTTTTTTACAATCGTTCAGTCAGTCACTTTTTTACAATCGGTCAGTTTTCCATCATTACTGAATAATTTTTCATTTTGAGTTGATACAGTCTTGTGTTAGCAGAGCGATATGTTATGAGAGTGGTGAAATAATTGATGGATGAAGAGGAACACCAAGGAAACGATGAATGGAGTGTGTGAGGAATGATGTGTAATAAAAAGGAGTAGGTAGGAAATGGTAGCGACGTAGCGTGTCGGTATGACATGGGACAAGGGCAGTAAAGATGAGTATGGTGATGACTTAAATTGCTAATAATTGCCAAATTGCTAATAATTGCCAAATTGCTAATAATTGCAAGAAAGAAAACAAAAATTAATAATGTTAAAATATTTATTACAAAAATAAATTGTCAAATACATTTGTACAATAACATTAACAACGAAGTTGGTGTATTAGTTCATAATTTTATTATAAAACAAACATTTTGCTACTGCTTACGTACTTATTCCATTTTATTTTTATTGTGCATCTGTCATTTTTATGTTTTTTGAAGCAAATCTTTTATAATTTAGCTTAAATTAAAAATTATAAACAAACACAAAATACAGATGCATAAACAAAAATAGATACTATATGTATGAACATACAACATTAATATTTTAATACACGTTACATTACTTATTTTTCAAATTAAATTATATTTATTTTATAAACTATCACAGTGCGTCTGTATACCCAATTTTATACTATTTAAATACTGTAGTGACCCGTTTAACACGAAAATAAAAGGAATTTTAACTTTTTATATGGCTTGAATGATATTCATTGTTTCAAATCAAATCAAATAATTTATTTGCATAGAAGCAGATCTTGTCGATAATAATTACGTAAGTATAAGTACACGCATTTACAAAATACAAAAAAAAAATAACTTGAACCTAATTTGTTTTCAGTTGAAAATTAAGGGAATCTTTATTTAGAATTGCATTCTGCTTCAAACGGGTCATCACAACATTCTTTTAAAACACATTTAATATTATAAACTCATAATTTTCCAATGACATAACCCAATTTCATTTGTTATCTAAAATAAATTATATTTCTTTGTACAATATTTTTATACTTACCTATCTAAGTAATTTTGAGTCTTAAAATTAGATATAGACAATATTATTTTTGGTTAAAGCAGTTTTTAGGATACAATATTAGGTCCAGGAAGGACCTAATATTGTATCCTAAAAACTATATGAATGGGAAGTAGTAATCATTTTATTATTTTATATCCAGAGTTTTATTTTCTTTTCGTTACTACTAATATTTCGAATCGATTTATGTAGTTTCATTTCGGATTTGTATCGGAATAAAATATTCGATTCATAATATATTGACTTTTTAACTAAAGGTAACTAATTGCGAACTCTACTCAGATCACTGAACTATCTGTCAGTGTCCTTTGTCCGCAGCCAGTCCACGTTCTTGTCCGTCTCGGTTCAAGCAACCTTTTAAAGAAGATGTCCATCAAAGCTGCTGTTCAAAATTTGTCTCAAATTCTCGGACAATTCAGAACCAAGATATGGCTTGCTTACTGTCTGACTTCATACCGTAACCATAGTCAATCAAATGAAACAATTTAATACTATAGTCACCAAACTACGTAACATCAATCTCATTAATTTTACTGTTGATCAATCAAAGTTGATTACAGGCACAATTTTTCTATATTAAATTAACTAATATGACACATAATTGCAATTATGGATCTTGTGAATCTTGGTTAAATTCGAAAGTGCAACCAATTAGTTCAATGTGCGGAATTACTGATCTTAGTCTTGTAACCCTATGTACTATGGCGGTCTTATGCGCCTGATCACCACTAAGCTCATTTTTGCTTGCACTCAAGAAATAGAATCGCTCGCTAGCCCGTGGCAGCGCCTCGGCACGATTTAAGCGATTTTTTTTTTAAATGATCAGGCGGAACTGTCTTCGATCGTACCTATCCAGGTTGGCCTAAAAGGTCACCTGCATCTAACATTATATCATTTATGATAACTTGACATGATCTAGCTGTATTCAGGAACTTTATTCCTGATCTCCGAGGGAATCTTCAACTCCTCAACCATCTCCATAGTTTTTCGATTTCTGACATTACTGCCTGTTCTCTTTTCGTTTATTTAGATTTCGTGCAGATGTTTTTTTATTAAAAGCATACAATTATCAAGTAAATAAATCTGTAACCAAATGCCGCCCAAGGGCGAGATGGGCAGACGACATTGTTGCCATTACGGGAAATATAAGTTTTTAAACTGACATGGTCATGATATTAATAGTAGTATTACGGGAAATCTTTGGATGAGGCATAGGAGCGTGGAGCTTAGCACAAGCAAAGAGAGGCATAGGCGCCTCTGCCTAGCCGTGACCATATAATACACATATTCTTCAAGGTTTTCTGTGATTTCATAAGAGACCTCTATGGATCTACAATAAACCACGGGACATAACAACAGCCTCAGAAGATGAAAAAGATTCCTACCTCTCAAATTCTTAATCACACTTTCGACTCCACCAAGACCCACAAGACCTTTTCGTTCTACCCTCTATTTATACAGTACTTATACTCCTCGACGGCGTCACAGGACTTGCTGATGGCCTGCTTCTTCAGATGGTTCAGTTTCCGACGGGCATGAGAGACCACGTCGCGGTAGGATCGCTGGGTGAACGGCATGTCGTCTCGAACTCGGTGGATCTCGGACAGAGCGAGGCGTTGCCAGCGTCTGACCCGAGGTGTGAGCTGTGGAGGGAGGATTTGAGGAGTTAGTTTTGGTAATCACGTAATTAAATGTTGTTTTGTCATTATTTAAGCTATACTAATTAAATGGTTTGAAATAACTCAAATGGAAGGCATGATTATAAGGCAAACTTTTGAGTTTGCCTTATTATGCCATGCACAAGCCGCATATATTAAAGTTTAACCATTTGCAGGTACTTCGTCGAGGAGAGAGTTAATTAGATAGCTGAAGCTAATGTCTGTTCCAAAACGATAGATCTCTATGGAGTAGTATGGGCGAGAATCTCCAAGGGTTACTCATTGGCTGACCATTGTATGCCAACAGCTGCAGGGTTAAGGACCTTTCTCCTCTATACGCAAAAGAAAATATGAAAGGCAGTCACAAAATTGGCAATCAGAGATGTCGATATTGAGTTATGACAGCATAATCAATTCAGCTCGAAATCACCCTCTGTTGGGTATACAGTTAATTTTTATCCCCAACTTAAGAAAGGTGTGTTACACTTTCACTGTAAGGCCCGTAATCCACCAAAGCGGAGATGTGCCAAGCGGAGAGGAGATGTGCCAAATTCGACCAATCACAGTTACATCTGGTCTTTTGCCCTTCCTGTGATTGGTCGAATTTGGCAATCTCCTCTCCGCTTGGCACATCTCCGCTTTGGTGGATTACGGGCCTTATTCCCCGAGCAGCATAGGAATTATTCATTATTGTAATGATTACACAATAGGAGGAAGAAATAGTAATGGTCTTTGTGATCCTTACCTCGCACGGTTGATTACAGCCTCTGGTGACTTTGTCGCATCTCTTCAGGTAATCTTCGCTCTGAAAATATGTAAGAAAATGTCGTTAACATGGTAAAATATGTATCCGAATTTGATATCAAATGCTATTATGCTAAACGTCCGATAATCGTCTCGCAACCCCGACGGGAGAGTTCGAACCTCACCTCTGTTTGTCAGATTCATGTGCGTATTGTACAGTCGAACAAGCTAATAAGTGTACAGCCAGCTAACTTGTATTTACTTTTAAGCTTATACAGATACAGTTAGAGACTGATGTCAAACAATATGGCGTTTGACATCATTGGCTTAATCCGAAACACTTGGTAACAAAATTACAATCAATATTTTCAGTTTTATAGAATTATAAAGATCTCTACCCTGTATACTTATTAGCTTGTTCGACTGTACAATTATCAGTTGCTTCAGTGAAGGAAAACATCGCGACGAAATCAGCATGCCTGGGAGTTATTTCTCGACGGCTTGTATAGCCAAGTTCGAGCCCCATGGACGACACAAAAACTTTGACACCAGGGCCCCGAGTCTGAGTTCAATTATTATTAATAATTTACAAAGTACCTTAAGCCTTTACTCTTAAGGTACTTTTTGGCTTGTCGTCAATCAACAATTATGAGATCAATGATCGACCATTCTGACACTATTGAATAGCAGACTCGGGGCCCAGGTTAGGCACTTAGCACAAAATAAAGAAGATACCTCTTTTGACCAAAAGGCAGCAGCGGTTTAAGTAAGCTTGCATTTGGTCAGTTATGTTGTAGTCCCATGTAACGCAGGGCGAATGTTTTGCTGTCAATCGGGCACAAGTTAAGACTAAGCCTTGCTACTGAGGAATTGTCATCATCCACAGACCGACTTAATCCACTACTCGGCAAACACCACGGCCCTGTGTCAGCCTCAGCCTGGTTTTTTTTCCGCGATGTCAACTATTATATTTATTGGGCTAATAAGTAATAGTATAGGTAGTTACCTTATTGAGATGCATGCGGAACACAATCATGTGTCCCAGCAGGAACTTATGGTGACAGTCACCGCTGTATACGGCGGCCCGGCGCGCATCGTGCTCGATCTTCTTCACGCGGTACTCGAATTTCTTCCAGCACTCGTTTACCTGGGAACAGACATTGCGTTGATTAACATAACTTAAACATAACAGCAAGCCTGTTATCCGCGAAGGGTTAGGCAAAGGTGTAGTCCTATGTAATAGGGGGCAAGCCTATTGCCATCAACCACTCACAAATCAAGAAAAACACAATAGGTACTTAACACTTTTCCCGACCTGAACATCGACCTCATACGCAACAGTCGCACTTGCGACCATGAGAAGAACGAGGCATTGTATTGATTAGTTGATAGAAAAAGGAGTTAGTAAATTGTGAGACGGATCTCAGGGAAGAATGGAACAAAAAATATGTTGCCCCTACTTCTAGTAACAGGGGATGAGGGTAGGAAGACGGTCGTTGAGAAGTTTTTATGACCCGAAAGAAGAGCAGTGTATCAATCGAAAATTAGTGGTTACGATACGTTGCCTATTTCTTCTAGGTTCAAAGTTAGCTAAAAGGATACTTCATAGGAACTTACGTTATCACTATCGGTAGAAATACATTCTTAGAGATTAGGTAAGTCCATGACAAATTCAACGGGATGCCATGTGACATCTTTCTGAGAGTCTGGCTGGGGCTGACTGTCAGGTCACGTAGCGTGAATGCATCCTGACAGGTGAGCAAAGATCGTCGCTCATTGGACATCTTTCGGAGGCAATTAAGTACCGTCGAACTGGACCGCAGTGAAGGTGATGTGACGATCTGATCTTGATTGAGGGGCTATGGCCGGATATCGCACAAGATAGAGAGGTTCTAGGAGGAAAGGAAAGGTCTTAACCCTGCCCCCACTTGAATAGCTACCAAAAAACTGCAATTTCACCATCTTCGAATGGTCAGCCCTGTTGGTTAATGAGCAGCCTTTCCCAAAGATGGGAAGCTTGTGACTCAGCCGTGTGAACATTACAAGATAATTTACACATGCCAAAACAATCGAGTAAACTCAGAGGCAATGTGACATTATTAACTCTAACTATTCCAGAAATTCCAGCCAACTTCCTAATGGCATTAAAATAATCCAGTTTATAACCCAACCTTCATTTAAATAAAGTTATTTTAGTTCATAACGGTGATCTAAATATATCGCCGACGAGATTTACCCATGCAACAGTATGGACGCAGGGTGATAGGGACTAAATTAAATGGGTATAGACAGTACGCAAGACGTGTGACGAGGTGATCTCATTACTGAGGCCATAAGATGAGCGGGGCAGTTCGTTAATCAGTTAGGTATTGATGTTCAGTGCATTGCATTTGGTTTAGTGATGTGGTGAAAAAATGACATGAAATCGAGATTTCTTCGCTAATGTTTCCCCAAAAACATAAAAGTAACACCAGTGTTTTGCAGTATTTGCGAAACTGCAGAACAGTTTGTCGACAATAAGAGAAGGCAAATCGGACATAATAGCCTAATACTTTGACAAAACTCCAGTCTTAGTAATTGCCTTGATTCGCAGGTAAGACAAATATATAGGTTATTGGGTTCTCCATTTGGCATCTCCTTTGAGCTGCCTTCCTAACTTTGGAGCCACCTCGTTCCCTTGTAAGTTATTTTTTAACGCGACCTGTGACCGCTATAAATTCTAGTAGATTGAAATAATGATGTACCAATACAAGAAAATCAACAAGTCACAAATCATAATAAATTGGAGTGCATACATCTGCTGCACGTGTTTTTGCATTAACAACGTCGTGTGCACTGACAAATAGCTCGCTAATTGTAAGGCCACACCGCGTTCGACTCATTGCCAAGGTTCTAACATTGATGGACGCGGGAACACCTATATAATTAGATTATGTATTAAAATTATTTATATTCTTCCGATACGGATTATTTTTAAATACTGTGGGATATGTTATCGGTTTGTTGTTCAACCGCTTTTGCGTTGATCCAAAATAAAAAATAAATTTTGTTATGTCATGGTAATATTTAGATTGATCGATGTTTAGCCTATCTACGAGGGGTTTCTTTAGATATTTTGTGAGATTTTGTTACATCAAGAATATGGAAGAACTTATGAATGGCTAGCAAATAACATCACGCCTATAATTCCTGAAGAGTAAGGCAAATGTGCTAAAGTATGATGGCTTCGGTAGACTAACCAGATCCAGCTTATGCTTAGCTGGACGATTGGACTGCCCTTATATTAGGAAGTGTTGCAGTAGGCATATAGCCCGAGCAGGTTAACGACCCAGTTGTCATTATTGTGGCGTTTAATCAATATAATTATTCTTTGTGTTAATTCAATGTAATTTTTGATTATTTTTATGTGACATTGACTTTAATTTAATTATATAAATTGACATTGTATTTCTGATTTGTGGACATTGTATTTATTATTATTTAATTTTTATTTTCACTATTGTTTATTTTATTTCATTTTTATTTTCAAATTTTAACTGTTTTATGGACTTATATTATATTTATATCGTGTAAATTGAATATGGGGAAACCTGAAATAAATGAATTTTAATTTTTTTTTTATAGCTGACCCTAACAGAGTTTTAGACGTAACATTTGTAATAATAAATAATTATTTTTACATTCACTCTTTTAAAAAATAAAAGATGTCCCTCACCAGCCGGCTTAGCATGGCCACTGAAGAAACGGGTTTCGTCGACGGAAGAATCGACAAAATGACAGATTGTAGCAAGGTTTCATGTCGAATTTCATGGAAAAATCTTTGTCTATTCTTGGTAGAATAGAGATAGTATCGCCATGCTACGGGGCTGGAAGTTCACCTGCAGCATGGGTGCGTTTACAAACATTTATACTCACATACACAACACCCGAACCCAAAACAACGATCTCATCATTCTCATCTCATCATTGTTGTTGTGGTGGTGGGAAATCATCAAATAACCCCTCCCGCTCCTGGGCAGAGCGAAAGGGAGTGTCAGACTTCTACTGACTAAAAATCACCCATATTCCTTCATAGCCCTTGTGCCGAGGCCGCGGTATCTCTTTCGAAAAACCCGCAGACCCGACGGGGAGTGCGACCTCTTCACCTTTATTTTAAACTTTAAACACGTAAACATAAAACCGTATTTGTTTTTAGTTTACTCTTGAACTGTTTGCAACAAACAGATGCACCTCTGATCTCATGGTTGATGTATTGCAGGTGTTGGTACATAAAATATCAGATAACTGGCCAGTTGGTACGTTAAACTGTTGATGCCAAGGACTGAAAATGGATTGGTTGTTTGAAATATTTGTGTAATAGAATGATTAATACTATATACCGAAACTATTGATCTTGCGTATTAGTTATGAATCTATAATAATATTCACGTTAAATATAATATTTGAAGCTAAAGATTGAGCCATTGATCTTGGGTCTCTTGCTGCACATGAGATATGTAACTAACTATGCTGGTTTTCTTAACAGGCTAAAATAGTTTCGGTTTTTAAGCGAAAGTTTTGAAGAAGCGCTCATGAGGTACTTATGTAACTCTATAGCTATCAAATCTCTTGTACAAAATGCAAGACCACCCAATAAAATCATAAAGATGCATTGTATAACAAGAGTTTAGTATTTCTTGTTAGTTCTACAACTGTTTAGGATTAAAACTCTGCGTGATAGTTGCAAATTGCTTCTTTAATTTTTAATATAGCACGGGATCGGTCAATGTGGCGACACTTGGGGGAGGTCTACGTCCAGCAGTCCAATGCCATTCGGCTGAAATGATGATTATAAGTCTTACTAAGGGGTATACACGTTTAATTGTCGGTAATAGGCTTGAAGAGGTTGTGCGCCCGGTTAGACTGGAAGCCAGCCCTAACATTTTCGGGAAAATGATGATAAGATGAAGCCATAGACATGATAATTATCTAGAGGCCTAAGATAAAAGGTTTACTAACGTATCACGGAAGGGATAAGGTCTACAGGCCTAGGTACTTCATAAGTATCTGCTGCTGTGAGCATTTATGATAATATCACCGTTTTTATATCAAAAAGCATGTTTAACGTTATTAACAGTAATTAAAATGTTATTGAGCAGGAACGTGGTGTTTTTATTAAGTGGAAAACTGCTATAATTGAAGAATGTAGTTCAGGTCCTTGAAATTACTTTGTAGTTTTATTGAGCTATGTACTGGTTTCGTATCTTATTCATGGTTTGATTGGCATAATCACTAAACTTTATGAACCATTGCAATGTGTTCATAAAGTTTATGGCCATTGTATCTTAAATCGACTTGCAAACAGGATCTCAAATCACACAGGACACAGTTCAACTAGATACAACTACATTACAATTTAAGATAATAAAAGGGAAAAATATATGATTGGCACAAGGATCCTAAAGCCTATCTAGCATAATGGTCAGACACAGGGCTTCTCTTCTACTTCTTAGAAGGAGTCACATCATCATTCGTTGATAGAATGATGTACTTAACAATATTACAATACCCATAATGCGAATTTGACGACATTTTTTTTTCATCTTTATCAGCAGGTTCAATCGACAAAATGAAAAAATAATAAAAAAGATGAATTAGATGAGTAAACTCATTCGCAGGTCCCAAATGAGTAAGATCAACTTACTAAAGAGCCATATAATATTCTACACTTTTTTTACTAAAGCTGATTTATCAAAAATAGTTGGACCAGTTTTATTGGGTTCACAGCTGAATATTTAATTTAGGCAAATGGATTTATCACTGTCTTCCACGAAATTATTATTATCAAGTATGGCATAATCATTGTCAATACATCGAAGTACGAAAACTCATAATGTACGATCGAAGGCAGTTCTGCCTGATCATTTAAAAAAAATTTCGCCTAAATCGTGCCGAGGCGCTGCCACGGGCTAGCGAGCGATTCTATTTCTTGAGTGCAAGCAAAAATGAGCTTAGTGGTGATCAGGCGCATAAGACCGCCATAGTACGTGAGAAAAAATCTGCATCTTTTTAGTAGGTAAAAGAGGTGACCGACATAATTTACAACCCCTGTAAAAACGTCTTTTGCCTCAAATTTCTTCATTTCCAGAGCAAGCAGACTAGGTATACCTACAATAAGATTAACAAAGTTCTAGCAATTGTTAATCTGTTTAGGGTGGAATGTAAGAGGAAGCTCACACAGTGGCTTCTAGGACTGGACTATGAAGAAACGGAAAAATTGCTTACAGTATTATCCTAGTCTAGCGTTTTTCATAACCCCTCACTCACACATTTATATCACATTCATCATCTAATGTAACTACACACACATTACTCACGCACACACATACACACACACACATATTACGCACGCACACACATACACACACAACACAATCACACTTCACGCACTAACAAACACATCCATTTAATTTAATTTTTTATTTAGTTAGAACTTATTTTTTATTTTTTCTTACAATAGTCCTACATGTTCTACAATAATGATAAGTCAGTCTCGGCGAGGGGAGCCAGGAGTCCATAGCACAGGGTATCCTAGTTTGGGTTCCTGACTCCCACAATCCTCTGTACCTCCAATAATATTGTTACACCTCTATATTGTATTTTTGTACTTTGTGGGAGAAATAAATGTTATTCTATTTTATGCTATGTTAATTATATTACTAGGAATAGGGACCAGTTAGTTCAGCCAGGCTTCAGACTCGCTAAAGTAGACTCGGATCATCTTTCATGGGGTACTGTTTGAGATGCTAAGAGAGAAAGCATTCTTGAACTGAATGAGACGAAATTTAAGACCAACGCTTTGAAATGGGCAACTACAGTACACTCACGAGTTATTATGCTTTGTGACTGAGACTGTAGCTTAGTCTATTTAGCTTTATTAGTTTAGTAGTTTACTGCCGCACTCGGAGAGCTTCAGAGGTTGCTTAGGCCGTCGCTTGGTAAAGGTTTTGTCATACAAAAGTTTGTCAGGCCTTTGCAGGGTGGCGGCTTGAGTGATCGTTGGATATCTCTGAGTGCCGCAGTGAGTTTTGTTCGACTATTCAAAAGTGCCTGTAACTGGCCTACTTGAAATAAATGTTATCATTTTAATTTTGAGTTTATAATGTTCCCACTGCTAGGAGACAGGCCTCCTCTCTGTGGGGGAGTGGACCACGCCCAGTGCGTGTTGGTGACACGAACGTCGCATGCCTTCGAATATCTGATTCTGGGATATACTGATAAAAATTTGCATTGCACTTAATGCATCTTAAATATATTTTAGGATTCCTTTGATCTCTATTTACGACACAAATAAGTAATAGAAACACTTGCCAAAGAATTTTGTTGCTATGAATATTGGTAATTTAATAAACTACAACCTAGCCTATCCCGTCACAACTAATCAGAAACCTAAATATAAACTATTTCCTAAAGCAATTCTCGGTAGTGCAACATTGGGCGCAGGTGATGGCATTATGCAATGGTGCACAATTAGTCATGTTGCCTTGAACGCGAGTTCGAGTCAAGGTGTGCTCTTATACTGCAGAAACTCACATCCCAGTAGGGGGACCATGCGAAGGACTTTCATGAGGATAGTGTGTTTTCTACGGTTGTTTTTTTTGCAGTTTTCGTGTATTTGAATTGCTTATATTCAAACTTGCCAGAAACTAAAGATTTTGTGATTTATAATAACTTTCAGTGGTGGTTCGTATGATAAGGTTTCAGACGTCGTATGTAGATGCAGTGATTTTGAATAAATCTAAAGCATCGAAACCTATACAGATCTACTTGCTTGTCATGAAAGGAAATCTGAAGATATGATATTTTAATAACACTAACAGTTTTGCTAGTTCTTTGTTCTCACTTTTCAATGGATGGATGGAAAGGAGGTGACTGCTAAGATGACGAGTAATAGGGAAGTATGGAAGAAGAAGACATGTTGCGCCGACCACAAATAAATTAGGATAAGGGCAGGAGATGATGACACTTTCATCAACTATCACCAACGGAAACAATAACATATAAACTACTAGCTTTTGCCCACGGCTTCGCCCGCGTGTATGTCGGTTCAACTACAAAAGTGTCGATTTTCATACACACTTTCATCCCCCTTTTCACCCCCTTAAAGGTTAAATTTCCAAGAAACCCTTCTTAGTGCTCCCCTACATTATAATAGGAAGCCGTGTGCAAAATTTCACATTCCTAGCCCCAGTAGTTTCGGCTGTACGTTGATATGTCAGTCAGTCAGTTCTCCTTTTTAACCGACTTCAAAAAAGGAGGTTACTATGTTCGTGTGTATGTATTTTTTTTTTTTTTTTTTTATGTATGTTACCTGATTTCTCCCCCATTTGTGGACCGATCATCAAAATTCTTTTTTTATTTGAAAGAGTATACTCCTGAGGTGGTCCCATTTTTTTTTGGTGAAGATCTGGTGCTGATCTTCGGAGATATACAATGGAACTCTTCAAAAATAGACGGCAAATCTGTCGTAATTGCTGGAAGCGCTTGGATGTTTATTGAATATACATTATCATGACGTAACATCACGCCTGTATGCTCTGAGGGGGTATGCAGATGTGTACAATACACATTTTTTTTTGTTGTTTTATGAATTTTCGTGCTTTTTCTGGCGCTATTCAAGTATTCGCATCTAGCAGTCATCACTTGTATTCATGTTGATGAGCTGATAATGGAAGGTATACTACTCCTCAACGGTTAAGAGTTGAAAGTAAAAATAGGGAAATCTTGAAGGTTAAGGGTTAGGTTTCTTGGTTGAATGTTAAATGCATAGTAAATATTTGTATAGGATATAATATAGGTACTTATTACAGCTAAAAATGAAAAAATAAAAAAAACTTTTTTGCAAAATAACAACCGACTTCAAAAACACCAAAAAGAGAAAAATAAACTTCAGAAGAAAAATCAGCTTCTGAAGTCGGTGGCAAAAAAATAAAATCAAACAAACAAATGTCACCGACTTCAGAAGCTGATTTTTCTTCTGAAGTTTATTTTTCTCTTTTTGGTGTTTTTGAAGTCGGTTGTTATTTTGCAAAAAAGTTTTTTTTTTATGGTATAGATAGACATAAGCACCTCAGTACTTCAGAAATCAAAGTGCACTCAAAAGAAGCAGTTTCCTTAGATCATAATATCAATTAATTTATTGATGATGCAACTGATAACCTTACACTCTTGACAACAGGAAGAAGTATTATCATATCTGCTTATAATCTAACAAGTAATTATATTAAGTGTTAATATATTAATATGTAAATAACGGCGTCTTTGAAGTAATTTAATATTTAGAGATGTCATGTATGTAACTTTTCAATAAGTAGTAAATCAGGAGCGCACAGTGCGTTTGATTTTCATTTATTGCAACTTTGTCTCTAGGAAGGCTGGCAAATTCCAACTATTTAAAAAGCAAGTAATATTTAGTACTAGGTGTTGCCAGCAGCTTCGCCCGCTACAACTCAAAAATAATTCCATGGGAAGATAAAATCGGGATAAAAACTATCCTATGTGTTAATCCTGGTTATAAACTATATGTGTACCAAATCCGTTCGGTAGTTTTTGCGTGAAAGAGTAATAAACATCCATCCATACATACTTACAAACTTTCGCGTTTATAATATTAGTAGGATTGCTGGCCAGTTTATCATTTTTATATGATAATCATTTTAATTTATTTTCACATAATTAAAGGTAATTGATAGAATTCTTACTTTAAAATAATATATTGACTTAACTCAGATTTTTACGTAATTCTTAAAATACTTGTTTTCTTGTTCAGGTAGAAAGTGATGCCGAAAGTCGGATGCTGTACAACAACCACCAACATCTGGTCACCCTAAATGTGTTTTTAGTAGGTACAAACGACATCTTATTTGTTATTTATGCAAACGTAGGAACTAGTGTCGCTCTTGTTAATGAGTGCAGGACAGGTTCACACCTATACCTATGCTAAACAGATCCTGGCAATTAAAGGATTACAAAGTATTGCTGAATTGAATAAGCCAGAATGCAAAAATATTTTTTTATTGGATTCTAACTGTTTCCATAAGTGGTATGCATCTAAAACTAGTTCTAAAGATTGAAAAGTTGGTTTTAAAGTTTTTTTCAAGGAGGTAGGGAGCAGCGGTATTCTATTGTTAATATTAAATCTCAGGGCACTTAAGTTGGTGAAGAGGTGATATTGAAAACTTGTATTTTGTTTGTAGGCTTTGGCAAAATACTTATTAGCTAGCACAAGGAGATTTTACAGGATTATACAGGATTCACCCAAAGAAGTAACATTTTTGGTTTTAGAAAGGTTTTGAAAAGGTTCTAGAACCTTCATATGGAAATCTGCTCGTAAGTCTTAACAGGCTCAATAACGTTATATTAACCTTATATTAACCTCCTGAGTGCAAAAAGGGCCCACGTTTTAGAACATTTCTGAGAGCTATAGCAAAACCTATAGCTCAAATCCAGAACCTTTCGAACTACTTACACAGTACCCAAATATAACCTTCACAACCTTAATTTAACGTGAATATAACCTTGCAAGGTAGCTTTTAAGTTCTAAATTAGTCTTGTATGTAACCCTATGACAACTTAAAACCTTTTTGATGGACATGAAAAAATACCTTTCCAGGACTCACGGGTTTTAAAATGTTTTTGTGTAAGATTTTTTTACACAGAAAGACCAATATAATGGCGCCACATTCGCTGACATTTTACCAAGTTTCAAAATGGCTAACTGAGTATGTAGTAAGTATTTATAAAATAAATATAAGTATCTTGCTGAAGTCAGGAAAAACAAAAATTGTGCGACTGGCACTTCATCGTGAAACTTTAGGATAATAGTGCTAAATACGAGACGGGCCTTTTTTTTTTTTTTTTTTTTTTTTGGTGGGTGGAAAATCATCGAATGACCCCCCCCCGCTCTTGGGCAGAGCGAAGGGGAGTGTCAGACTTCTACTGACTAAAAACCGAACCCATGTTCCTTCTTTGCCCTTGCGCCGAGGCCACGTAATCTAGTACATAATACCGCGGCCCCGGCGGGCGTCGGCCCTTGCGGGCCCCTCCTTGCTGACATCTCTTTGAGGCGCGCGTGGAACACGAACGCGCCGCCGACACGGTCTGTTGCCGTCATGACGACGGCCGGACGGCGAGCTAGCCCATTACTCACCGTCCACAGGCCCGCGTCTACGGTGGCCGGAAGCCATCACGTGGCCCCCGACGCCCGGAGCGCCTTCCGCGCCTTCCGCGGCGGCTGGGACGTTGAGAGGATCGCTCCCTCTCTCGTTCCGCCACCTCCTTCGCTAGCATCACTGCTTCGCAGAAGGAGGCGACGGCGTCCCATTCCTCCTCGCCCCGGACCATGGCTTGCACCAGGGCCGGACGCGAGAGGTCACCGCCGCCGATCGCCGCTACGAGAACACGGCGGGGCTCCGCCCAAGCAGGGCACACCTCCACAGTGTGCTCCACCGTGTCCTCCGGTCGGTCCTCGCAGTGGAAGCATCCGGGCGTTTCTTCCCGCCTGATTCGGTGCAGGTACCTCCCGAAACACCCGTGTCCGGTGAGGACCTGCGTCAGACGGAAGGTGAGGGCGCCGTGGCTCCTCTCTAGCCACTCCTCAAAGAGGGGACTTACCGCCACTATCGTGGCGTGCCCATACGAGACGGGCCTTGCGTTAGTTTAAAATTTTGAAGATATTTTAATTAAATAAAAATTATAAATATACACGGTTGGTGGTACGTTGCATTAGAAATAAAAGTTCTATTCATTTAAAAACATATATTTTAAATGCTATAGCACAAGTTACTTATTTTAGCCTTATTGAATTAAAATATTGCCTTTTGTTTTGATTTTTTTATTTAAAATTGATTTTTATGTAAAAAAAAATGGCTGGCGTTAATAAATTACTAGAAAGCATTAAAATTACCAATTTCAGAACTGTTACAGCTAAAAGCTCTTAATGTTTGTCAAAATAAGAGCTAAAAGTAATGTCGCGGAGCTACTTAAAACGCATAGGCTGTTTTCGCAGCTTTAAGATTATCGCTAGGAGTAATTCAAGACTTGCTAGTCGCGAAAACAACCCCTGCGCACAATTAGTTGCTTTTAGGTTTTGGTTGAAACAGGACGTGCGATCGACGGTTTGACAAGAGTGCTGAACAAACAGCTACAGGGTGTTTTTTTTTCATCAACTTTAAGATCATGAAAAAAATCTCGAAGACATACTTCAAGCCTATAGTGCCAGTATTGACCGCCTTTAATATTTTTTATTTGCATATTATCACCACTGGGAGTATGTAGTAAGGATCTAGGATCCTTCGGAAGTTTCAGGATCGTTCGTTTGTTAAATATGTCTAAAAGATCTTTCAAAGCAACATGTTTAATTTTGTGGGGGCTTTTGATAACGCGTGGTATTAATTGGAATTTAATTTCTGGAACAATAAATTATTCTTATTCTTATTATATTCTAACTTTAAAGACGATCTATGGGGCTACTTACTTGGGGTGTATGTGCTATGGGGCACCAGTTTGGGCCGATAGGGCCACCATAGGAGCGGTACAACGTAAATTACTTCAAAGTCAGCGGTTGGCTTTAATTTTCTTGTGTAAAGCATATAGGACGGTTAGTACTGAAGCCTTACCGGTACTGGCAGGGGTACTTCCAGTTGATCTTGAAGCACAGCGCCGTGCTTCAATGTACTACTGCGCACGAGAGACCGCGGACGCAGACTTTTTAACGCAACGTGACCGTACTAAAATAGCTAGATTACTTAAACCACAGACTGACGTCTGGGAGGAACTTTTGTCTGAATGGCAATGTAGGTGGGGTAATTCCATCAAAGGCCGTCACCTCCACCAGTTCTTTCCATCCGATCGTGAGCGGCTGGCCAGGACATGGCTGGAGGTGGATCACTGTGTCGCCCAATTTCTCACAGGTCATGGTAACTTTAAGAGTAAATTATTTTCCTTCAAGCTTGTTGGCTCGCCTTTTTGTCAATGTTCTACATCTGACTGCGAATTTGAACAAACTGCACATCACATTTTATGGGAGTGTAGTCTTTGGCAGAATGAACGTAATATTATGTTAAATAGTGTACAGGTTACATCCGGAGTTATTAATTAGTTATATTTTAGAAAATATTATGGTAATTATGTTTAGGAATAAAAGCGTTAGGATAAAAACAGTAGGAGTTTAAATATATTAAATGATATTATGAATTACAATTTTCGGAAACATGAGTGTTATAAACATCGTCGGGCACTACAAATAGTATGAATGAAAACTTTAGGATGAAAAATTTTAGGAAGAGTGATCATTCGGATTACAAATCGTTAGGAAGAACAATTTCGGGTAAAGAACTTTAGGTGAGCCAATATGGACCCATTTATTATTCGTAAGAAATTTTTACGCACTTTACGTTTAAAATTTCCACTCCGTTTTTTTGACATCACCCTGTGTTGATTCATCTTCAAGACAACGTAATGCTTAGAAGTAGCGGAGACAACTGATATTTTTTGAGGATGCCTTTATAGCTTTAAAATATTCTTGTAGGACGTTAATCATGCTTTCAGCTCATAAACAATAGCTTATTGGTTTGGGTTGTCACCACGCAGTCCTAATTTATTTGCCTAGACACTCTGAAACAACCTTAAGGTTTGAGGTAGGTTTTAAAAATTACTTATAAGCAATTTCAACATTCCATAACTTTATGGTCATATCAAAGTTAAAACTTAAACCTTTAGATCTCAATTCAGCATAATGCTAGCCTTTTCAGAACTTAATCAGGAGTCTACGACAGCTATAAGATCCTAGGACTATATGCTCTTGAAACACAAGTCAAAATAACGTTAATTTAAACTCTTGTCAGCGGCTCCAAGGTTGTAATATAAAACAACTAGTATTAGGACCTATTAATCATTCTCAAGTACTTAATGTAACCAGATAGCAAAGCATTAACCTTTTTACGACCCTTAGAAAACCTAAAGGCATTTTTTACAACCTAGGCCCGAATGAAATGTTACTTGGGCGGTTGCCCAGTGGCGGCGGCCCCGACTTACGAACAGTATAGGTCGTGGGTTCGAACACTTCGAACCCAGGCAGGCACATTACTTTGTGTAATTTATTTCATCACCACTGCTCTCAAAACGGTGAAGGAAAACGTCGTGAGGAAACCGGCATGTCTTAGAACCAAAAAAATCGATGACAATATGTCATGACATCTATCAATCCGCACTGGACCCGCGTGGTAGTATAATAGCCCATTCACTCTCAAAAGAGAGGAGGCTTGTGTCCCGGCAGTGGGAACATTAACAGGCTGTTGATGAACCCAAAGATAGGGTTAACTGTGTAATACTGTAAAATCTTCAGCTTATTTGTGTAAGGTGCAGCGGGGCAATCTCGACAGCGGGAAATTTCAACTAATCTTAATAACTTCTACATTTTACTTTGAAAGTTGAAATTTCCCGCCATCGAGATTGCCCGGCTGCACCATATTTAATCGTAATTTTTATCAACTAAGTACATAATTTTATAATTATTTTTATTTGTGACTGCTGAGCTGAAGAGAATAGAAAAGTATGGAATTGTGTTAAATGATTTTCGAAATGCTAAGTCACAGGAATAAAATACTTGTAGATAAGAAGCTGATAGCAACCGGCCACGCAAATATATTTACAGTTTCTACTTGAAATCAAGTGCTGCTAACAATGTTTACTACAGTTGTCGTAAGGGATTAGGTTTATCAAGTGCCTCTTCAGTAGGAGCTTTTATTTCAAGTGTGTAGGTTAATGTTTATTTTGAAGGATACCTGACTTTTTAGATTTCGCACTCAACAACAAAGAAACATAAAAACTAAATGTGGCACTCGGAGACTGCCGCGGTAAAGCTATTGCATAGCATTTTTTATCAACAGCAAATAATTAATTATTTAATTTGACAACCTCAGTTGACAACCTTGTTATTTTCCGTAACCATAGCAACCTGGTTGAATACTGAATCTTGAATATTTTCGTTAGGGAATTTCTGGATTCGCTCTCCACGCTCAAGGCCCGCGATAGAAGCTATGCAATAGCTTAATAAAAACAATGGATCGTTTGACTGATTTGTTCGTCTAGTGGTCACAAATGCAACTGCTGAATGTGAGGTCTTGGGTTCAATTGGTAGAGCAAGTTTTAATTTGATTTGTCATGAAGAATTTCTCAGTAGACACTGACAGCGAATAGATTGCATTGCAATGCATGGGGCTTAAAACATAACTGTTGAAATTGGTGTAACTACTATTCTGTTCCTTACCCTTCGGGAATGCGTGATGTTATGTGATTATATCTATAAAAGAGAATGGGCGAAAATGTATGAAAGCTGGTACACCCCTCCAATAGCAATGAGATATACGTCGTTGGATAGCTCTTTTTAACTGAAACAATATTTACTATTACAGTTTTGTTGAGATGTTTGTCCGTTTTGAGTTATAGCTCAAAAACAAAAGTAAAAATGGATACCTATTAACGTTATAATATCTTAGTGTGTAAGTAGCTAAAATTACATCAATGTCGTTGTATATAACGTAATTCGTAATTATCATAACAAAACATAACATCACGCCTGTAATTCCCGAAGGGTTAGGCAGAGGTGTAGGTGCCTAATAGTAGGTACACCCACTTTTCGTCAGTTATGTTTAAGTTCCATGTAATAGGGGGCGAGCCTATTGCCATCAACCTGGCACAAATCCAGACACCATGGCTGCTACCAAGAAATGCTTGAGGGAAACTCCAATAACACTTTGTCCGACCAGGGAGAATGTATGGAAGCTGGTACACCCCTCCAATAGCAATGTCATATACGTCGTTGGATAGGTCTTTTTAAATGGATCAATATTTACTTTGACAGTTTTGTCGAAATGTTTGTCCATTCTGAGTTAAAGGTTATACCTAAACAAAAGTAAAAATTCATAGTATTAATATTGTGATATCTTGGTGTGTAAGGGAAAATAACACTAACGTCGTTGTATAATAATATAATGTAATTCGCAAATAACAAAACATATCATCACGCCGGTAGCCCCCGAAGGGTTAGGTAGAGGGGTATCTGATAGAATACCCAAGTTATGTTTAAGTTCCAAGTAATAGGTGGCAAGCCTATTGTCATCAACTGTGTACAAATCGAGACTTCGTGGCTGCTACTGAGAAATTCGTAAGGGAAAACCCAATAACACTGTCCGACCAGGGAGAATGTATGGAAGCTGGTACACCCCTCCAATAGCAATGTCATATACGTCGTTGGATAGGTATTTTTAAATGGAACAATATTTACTATGCCAGCTTTGCCGAAATAGTTTGTCCATCCTGAGTTATATCTCAAAAACCAAAGTTAAAAAAAGTTTTTAGTATTCCGACACAAAGTACTCATCTGTTTACGTACATTTTAATTGGTAATTTTTGAATGTCTCGTTGATCTAGTGATTGCAAGCGCGACTGCTGAACATGAGGCCCTGCGTTCGATTCCCGGGTCGGGTAAATTGTTACCTATTGGATTTGCTCTCAAGAATTTGTCAGTATCAGTTAAGGAATTTGTATTTATGCCTAGTTCATGGCAATAGGTTCACCCTCTATTACATGGGAAACATAACTGCCGAAAACATCGGTGTATTATTATAAGTTACACCTCAGTCTAACCCTTTAGGCATTACAGGCGTGATGGTATGTTATGTTATTTGCGAATTACATTATTATACTATAATAATATATATTATTATACAACGACGTGTTATTTTCCTTTACTTTTTATATTAATATCATCAATTTTTACTTTTGTTTTTAACCTATAACTCAGAATGGACAAACATTTCGACGAAACTGTCAAAGTAAATATTGTTCCATTTAAAAAGACCTATCCAACGACGTATATGACATTGCTATTGGAAGGGTGTACCAGCTTCCATACATTCTCCCTGGTCGGACAAAGTGTTATTGGAGTTTCCCTCAAGCATTTCTTGGTAGCAGCCATGGTGTCTGGATTTGTGCCAGGTTGATGGCAATAGGCTCGCCCTCTATTACATGGAACTTAAGGCGACATTAGCTGCCCGCGACCTTGAGCGCGCGTTTAACTCATCGCCTAAACAAATAAGGTTGAAAATGGCGATGCGTTTGATGCTCGTGACTGCCAAAATGAACGATAGTTCGCAGATTTAATTTATTTAAAAAAAAAATACGCTGTAATGTTAAAATATTTTTACATATGTCTTTAGTTGGTTAAATGTCCTTTCTGATAGTAAAAAAAAAAATAACAGTTGTCACTCAAAATATTGAGCATTTCGAGACGAAAAAGTTTTATCGTGTGATTTTTTTTGTGATTTTGTGATTTTTTTTTTTCGAGGTTCTTGATTACTTTTAGAAAATATTTTTGCATAAGTCTTTTACCTATACATTTGACTATACACTGTATTTTTTTTGGAATTGTAATAAGTAGCAATACGGCTAACTCTGCGACGAAAAACAGGTCGTTTTTACGGTGCCCCTTTAACTGCGCCTTAAACATAACTGACGAAAAGTGGGTGTACCTACTATTAGGCACCTACACCTCTGCCTAACCCTTCGGGAATTACAGGCGTGATGTTATGTTTTGTTATGATAATTACGAATTACGTTATATACAACGACATTGATATAATTTTAGCTTACACACTAAGATATTATAACGTTAATAATAGGTATCCATTTTTACTTTTGTTTTTGAGCTATAACTCAAACAAACATTTCAACAAAACTGTAATAGTAAATATTGTTTCAGTTAAAAAGAGCTATCCAACGACGTATATCTCATTGCTATTGGAGGGGTGTACCAATAAACCCATTCACCTTTACTTTAATTGTAAAATGTTTTCGAGAGTGAGTGAGTGATCTTATTAATAACTAGCTTCTGCCAGCGGCTTCGCCCGCGTGAAAATGACGATTTTCCATACAAACTTTCATCCCCTATTTAACTTACTTAGGGGTTGAATTTCGAAAAATCCTTCCTTAATATTCCTTGTCTACATTCAGGGCTGGGCAGTATTTGAATTACTTGTAATTAAAATACGTAATTGAAATACAAATACGTACTTATTTTGTATTTGTATTTCAATTACTTCCTTAAAATGTAATTTGTAATTCGTATTTCAAATACCTGACGACGAAGTATTTTGTAATTAGTATTTCAAATACTTGAGGCTTCAAAATACATTTTAACAAAAATACATTTATACCTTCATTTAGCGATCGTGAGTGTGAGTGCGAGGCGAGAGTGCAATGATGGTAAAGCATACCTGTTTTATACTGAACGATATGACTGTACTTACATCAAAATTGGCAATCAAAACGCAAAAAAAAATGTAGGTACGTTGAATTGTCAATGTCAACTTGTCAAGCTAAGATGGCAAGTCATAACGGTTTAGTTTTGCACGTGTAAAAAAATTTGGTTGTTGACAAGATTTTGGGTTAAATTTTTGAACAAAAAATGTTAAAATAAAAACTTTTAAGTTGGTTATTTTGTTTTTAATTCATTTTTGCCACCGACTTCCGAAAGAAAGTTACTTTACACTTTTTTTCTGATGGTTTTTGAAGGCGGTTATTTTTTTTTGAAAAAGTATTTGTAATTTGTATTTTGTATTTCAATTAAAAATTGCTAAAATACTGTATTTTGTATTTTATATTTCAAATACTTTACTTAAATGTAATTTGTATTTTGTAATTTAATTACTTGCGATACTGTATTTTGTAATTTGTATTTCAATTAAAGCAGAGCATGTATTTTGCCCAGCCCTGTCTACATTATAAAGGGAACCTCTGTGCAAAATTTCAGCTTTCTAGGTCCAAGGGTTTGGGCTGGGCGACTTCTCTTTTTATTTATATAGATATAGGTAATAACTACAACAACAAAAAACGACTTAGTATCCACTTCACCTGATATTTTTCGTTTGCACGCGCTTTCACTAATTATTTCAGGAATAATACACACATCAACACGGTCTAGGGATATTTCATACTCAATTAAATAACTCGAAAAGTACTGGCCGCATTGGAATCTTTAATACACCGATTTGTTTGTAATTTATCTGAGACTAATTCCAAATTCAAATTTTTGAAAATTCTTTTGTTTCGGTGGCATAAAAATGTCTTGATGTATAGGAGAGGGAATTTTCATTTGTGCGAAATTTAAAAAACAATACGAATTACGTTTAGTTACAGTTTTTTTTCATTTTTAAACGAAAGATAAAGTTAAAATTGAGGTATTGTAGCCATGCAACGCCGACATTTGACGAGGTCGGAGATGTTACGAGCTGTGGGAATGCTGGAAGCTGGATCTGTTCAGCGTAATGTTGCTGAGGTCATAGGGACCCATCAAAATGTAATTTCAAGATTGTGGACACGCTATCGTGCCACGGGTGAAGTAGCGGAGAGGCACCGGGGGCCAAGTCGCATCACTACCCCCAGACAAGACCGATTTTTGCAAATTACTGCGCGAGCTCAACCAAATGCAACGGCGACTCAATTGGTCCAAAGGCTGCGAGTGGAACACCAAGTGCTTGTGAGTGACCAAACTGTAAGAAGGCGACTGCATGAAAGCAATCTACGCTCTCGTAGACCACTCCGGGTCCCACCTTTACGGAGAGGCAATCGTGGACGACGATTAGAATGGGTTCGGAACCACGTGGACTGGGGCCGTGAGCAATGGTCCAATGTGCTGTTCACGGATGAATCCAGGTTCGGCTTCCATCCAGATTCACGAAGGACGCGTGTTTGGCGAGTTCCTGGACGATGGAGCTGTCTCCAGAACCCTCAGGAAGTTCACCCATACCAAGGAGGAACAATTATGGTTTGGGCAGGAATTCGTCTTGGAGGACGGACGGATCTCGTTTGGGTGCGGGGCAATATGACGGCAGAACGATACGTCCAACAGGTGCTGGGGCCCGTAATCTTGCCCCACAGAACACAAATGGGGCAAGATTTCCTGCTCATGCACGACAATGCCCGGGCACACACGGCGGGAACGGTAGCAGCTTGGTTACATACACATAATGTTAGGGCCTTAGACTGACCTGCTCAATCGCCAGATCTAAATCCCATTGAGCATGCGTGGGATATGCTGCAAAGAAGAGCTCTGAAGGAAGTTCCTGAAAATTTGGCTACAGAAGATCAACTTTTTGCGCACCTCAGAAGGACATGGGACAATATTCCGCAGTAAGACATTGACAACCTTGTTCTGAGCATGCCGAATCGTTGCCGATGTGTTATGAACATCTTGGGCGCTTTCTCAGACTACTAACTTCAAGTTTATAAACACAAATTAAATGATTTTTCTATTTTTTTTCAGTTTTTACTCACAAATTAAAAGTTAATTCATATACGGTTTCCGTCTATGCTTCATTTTTTTTCCATAAAATCCTGAAATTTTAATCAATACCTTAACCATTATTAAAAAATGGTAGAATATTAAATAACGTATATTTTACATGTCATATAAATAATTAACACATTGATAGTAATTCGCTTTTTTAAAAATATCCCTAGACCGTGTTGATGTGTGTATAATAACTACAACTAAAAAATTACTCGGTATCCCTTTCAGCTGATATAAATTTGTTTTGCACGCGCTCTCACTAAAACAAAAAAAAAAAACTCAATTTGCACAACAACTAAGCCAAAACATAAAACATGAACATCCCACACGTGTGGCCACCCTACTCTGACGTAGTGCACTTTGGCAGCAGCTCAACTGGCGAGCTGATGACGCGAACAGTGACGAGCTCACTGCATACATTGATGGACTGATTGTATTTAATTTTGTTTGTAATGTATTTAGAGAAGACTGTGATAATGCAGTTCAAACAAATGCTGTATTGATGTAATGTGTGTGTGTCTGTGGCATTGTATACGAGAAAAGGACATCGCGTAGATTGTTGCCATGCATTCAAGATATTTGACGACCGGAGGGATCTACAATTCCAACGATAGAAAAAGTCCCATACACTCTGTCTAATATCAAATAATATGTCGAGATTTTTGTGATACTCCGTACAAACTACTCAGTACAAAATGGACCAATGTCATTGAATTGCGAAAAACGCCGTGTCGCTCCAGATACGGACAAAGAATTGGCTGTTACCTACCAAAAGAGAAGAGCAAAGAAGTAAGGGAGGAATAAATGGCTGCAGGTTGTTCGAAAGAGATACCGCGGCCTCGACACAAAGGGCTAAGAAGGAACATGGCTGGTTTTTAGTCAGTAGAAGTCTGACACTCCCGCTCTGCCCAGAGCCGGAGGAGTCATTTGATGATTTCTCAGCCTCAACAAAAAATAAAAGCTACTCTCTCTAACTTTAGATTTCCAGGCCATTATCTACTCAACGAATCCATGAAAGCAACAGCAAGACAGACTCCTAGCATAACCCCGTAGATTTTCTAAGTTCGACTACTGTTGACAGACTTGGGTAAGTGTAACAACCATGTTGAGCAAACAATTGATCTAGTGCTCTAGTTTATTTTAATAGGTAAGCCGACCGACGTAACGGAAGCCGACCAACGTAACGGAAGCCGACCAACGTAACAGAAGCCGACCGACGTAACGGAAGCCGACCGACGTAACGGAAGCTGACCTCAACAGTTAGTTACCTACTAGTTGGGAAAAGATAGTTCGATGATGATGAAGACGATGGTCCTGACTATTTATTTTGTATGCTTTTAGGTATAAAGTTGACTTGACATGGAAACTATTGGCAATTTGCCTGGAAATGTAAAATACTACCACATGCTAAATTGTGATCGTACTATACCTACCACAAATCCTACAACTTTATCGTTACAGGTGCAACATTCCCCATGTAACTGTGACAAATCATTAGATCCTATTTATTCGTTTATTACGTGATAATATTTTAATGATTATACTAAAGTTAACACCTTGACAATAATATAAACACAATTTTTATTTAAATGTTTGAACCCTCTTTAGGCCTTAGCCTTTACTAAATTGCAAAGACCTAGTATATGGTTTTATACTTCACAAAAGTCCAAGGTGCACTCCTGATATTTTTACACCGAGGCAACGAGACCGTGAAACTATAGGGGTATGAAGAATAAGGTGTAAAACTCTTCATCTCCCATAGAAGGGGGAGGATCTTCTGACCAGATGGGTGGTGTTTTTAATGGGCTAAGTATTTGCCGATTAAAAAAACAAACTCTTCTTGAAGACGCCACATCAACCGACATTAAATAGCACTTAAGTGTCACACAAATTAATGTCTCAATAAAGCTCTATTGACTTTGTTTTAATTTATCGCCTTAACGATAAATAGAAACTATTTAGATATTAGGTTAGGAGAAGCTTAGGGCTAGTGGAAATGAGCATTGAACATAGTAAGATGTAATTAATTGTTTATCACTTAATCTATCTCCTTATCAACACTACATGGAATTGCTCGTAAACACATGACCAGATCGTTCCCCTATTGCCAAGTTTCTAAGCTAGATCAATAGCTGCAATATCAGACTATCAGTAATGTAAGCCATTATGTAACTTCCGATCTCTATGCCAACTTTAGACATCAGAATCATCAGTGAGTCTATCATAATTTCTATCCCGTTCATCACACAACGCTGGTTTTTTCTTCCCTTCTTCGCTATCAACTGTCAGAATCCTATAGAAGCAAATACAGCAATATCCACTTTTTGCTCAAATGACCCTGATGATAGCGCCACCATCTAAGTAAAATTTCAAACGTTTTTTTTTTAAGTAATAGCGCTCCTAAAACAGCAATATCCCGTTTAAATAGTAGTTTCACTTTTAATGTTCGGTGCAAAAATAGCAAAATCTAAAAGACTGTCAAAACCAAATGCAGCAAAGTCCCAACTAGCCAATCACGGAGCGTTATTCAGTATGGCAAAAACGGTTTTATGGGTGCAAATCCAGCAAAATCCCAAAGTAGGAGGTTCAAATACAGCAATATCCTACTGTCATGAACAAAAACAGCAATATCCAGTACTTAATGTTTTCAATATTTTAACGTGATCGTTTAGTTATGTTAATATATAAGGGTCATACTCAGAAAAAGTGTACATTTGGTGTCTTTTCTTGTCCCGCAACTTCATATTTACGTAAATATTTAGTATTATGATATATTTTCTTTTATCCCCCCTTTTTGTTATATTAGTCTAATTCTACGATGATTTCTCTGGTATTTTCAATTAAATTTTCAATATAAGATTACATTTTTTGACTGTCAAAACATTGATAAAAATATCGCCATACATTTTTTTGGTGTCCCAATGACGATTACACATTTTCAGAGATGAATTGTTACGAATTTTCATCGCTTTTTTTACCATTGACTGTGGTTATATTATTTTTGATGAATCAAGTAACTAAATAAGACCAATTTTATCCGTAAATCTTATACAGAAGGATTTATTTTAATTAAACAAATGTTGTCCCAAAATTATGAAGTTTCGTTACTCAGGGTTAGTAACGCGTGATAAAATTTGAAACGCAATGACTTAAGGTGGTATAAATAGTTTTTTTCTAATCTGGCAACGTTATTACTTACGTCAAAATCACTGTCACGGCAGCCATCTAGTTTTCGCCGCAGTCGTGAAGTCAAGACAAGGCAAGTGAAAATTTACAAAAAATACCTCAGGGTGATAAACGACTATTATTTTGGTAAGTTTAATGTTTTTTGTTTACTTAGCATGTTTTCTTCATATCTTTTGCATTATCTAAAAGAATACACTCAGTGCTTGCGTGGTAAAACGGTGGTTTACGTAAAAACATTTTTAGAGGTTATGATTTCTCAGATTTTATTATCATTTTCGTTATATTGCGTAAAATTGCGTTATTACGAAACTGAGAAATTGTTAAGCTTAGTTCACAAAAACTAAAAGTGCATATCTATATACCTGTGTATTACACAGGTATAGTTGCCGACAGGTTTTTTAATGGAATTTAATTAAATAATTACCAATGTTTATGGTATTTTTATTTTTATTAATCTAAATAAGACTGATAAGCCAAATATAATCAGGTGTTTTATTCGCCCAATCCATGTGCACCATACCTTATGACATCAGTTTCGTGACGGAGATTCTCAGTATCGTTACCTATCAGTTTAGTTACAAATTCAAAATGTACACTTTTTCTGAGTATGACCCATAATCGCTTGTGCATGTGTATTTTAACATTCCCATTGCAATACAATACAATTTTGTTCAAAAAACATGGGTATGATTATCAAAATTAGTTTTATTTAAATTCCCAAAAATCACCTTTCATGGATATTGCTATGTTTGCTTCTATAAATATGATTCATTTCATTCAGTCTATTTCTCTCTCTTTGATTTCTTTCGTTACACAATCCATTCAACATTTCTTTGGCCTCCCTCTCGTCCGTCCACTTCATCATTCTCCTACCCTAAATCCTACCTACTTGGGGTTCGACATTGCATGTCTTCTTCTTCCGTACTTCTTCGCCCATCTAATAATATCCATACTGATATAATTAAATTACTGTAAATGGGGTAACAGTTTGTTTGTTACCTTTCACGACTAACCGCGGCTGCTGATCGAATCGTTATGCAATTTCTATTATACATCAAAGTCAGAAAAAGTTTCTTCTTAGCCATATTGGAATAAACTACTCATTCCAATATGGCTAAGAAGAAGCTTTCGGAACGTAAAGATTACGTTATCATCATTATGATCAGCCTATTAATGATCCCACTGCTGGAAAACAGGCCTCTCTTTGAGAGGGAATGGGCTATAATCTAACGCGCGGGCCCAGTGCGGATTGGTAGATGTCACAAGTGTTCGAATTTTTTGTATTCAGACATGTCGGTTTTCTGACAATATTTTCCTTTACGGTTTTGAGAGTATTTGGTCATGAAATAAATTACACAAAGTAATGCGCCTGCCTGGGTTCAAACCCACGACTATTCGTAAGTCAGGGCCGCGACCACTGGGCCACCGCTGCTATCCTTATATTTTAATCAAGATTACATAATCCGGGGCCCCCTCAATATTTCCTAATGCCATAACTGAGGAGTAGAAGGGCCACAACGAACTTCCCAGCAAGACACCTATCTGTTAACGACGATTATCTCATTTCCATAGTTACCTTGGCAATGCTCAAGCCCCACATACATGCAACTCATTAACGATGAAAACAAACAGTTTCTGTATTAAAAGCAAGGTTATGTCATACGGAGTTTAAATAC
The DNA here is from genome assembly GCA_949316265.1 of Diarsia mendica. Taxonomy (NCBI): domain Eukaryota; kingdom Metazoa; phylum Arthropoda; class Insecta; order Lepidoptera; family Noctuidae; genus Diarsia; species Diarsia mendica. The sequence continues at coordinate 24,221,142 of OX438893.1, read as the reverse complement.
AGCCTGAAGTAATGTACTAATGCATTAATGTTGACAATATGTCGGTCGTTATTTAAAGTTACGACTGTTTTATTGGTCAGACTATAATGGGTACTTGGTTCTGGATGGGAGGCGGCGTTTCTTCTCAAGCTTTTATGGCCGTTCCGCAAAATGTGGTGTCATGATCATCGTCATTTAGCCGAAAGACGTCCACTGCTGGACAAATAGGCTTTCCCTAAGTGTCGCCACATTGACCGGTCCCGTGCGTCTCGCATCCAGCTGATTTCCGCAACCTTGACCAGCAGGGCTATTGTGTATCTTTTAGTGACAGTGGATAACTTATAATGTCTATCAAATAACTGTCAAATGGTGAGTTTTTAAGAAAAAAATGTACCAAACCATAACCAATTTACAGTTAATCTATGGACATTTCTGATAGCCACTGACGATAAAAAGATACGCAATAGGGGGGCAGGTCATCAGTCCACCTAGTAAGAGGCCTTCCAATCCAACGCAACATCTTCCGTAAAGTGTGGTGTGGCCAAGGGAATTTGTCGTTGAGGCGGTTTCAGAGAATGAATGGATCATTCATGATTATTTTGGCTGGCATTGAAGCACGTGGACTTAGGAGTTAAATAATTAAAGCCGCACGTGTCGATCTTCAAGGTTAAGCAGCGGTTGCCAAGGTCGATTCGATGATGGGTGACCATGCGTTCTATACCGTTCTAAATCGTCAATTTTAGCACCTTTGACAGTCGTTACAGATAGTCAGTAGCCCAAAGCCTGACAACCAGTTTTACCAAGGGGAATCGTATTACCCATTATCTGGTAATCGGAATCCGGTTGGCCTGGAAGCCGTCTTAAATACAGTAAGGAAACGGCTGGGCAGATGATGATGCTGACTATGTGTTGTTAGTGTTTGAGGGAATGTAGACAGGCTGCGGGTTGTTCGAAAGAGATACCGCGGCCTCGATACAAAGGGCTAAGAAGAAACATGGGTGGTTTTTAGTCAGTAGAAGTCTGACACTCCCTTGCACTCTGCCCATCTCAGCCTCCATAAAAAAAAGAAGAGAGCTGGAGAAGTCATTTCAATTTTTTCCTAGACCCCTGCAAAAAAAAAAAGGGATTGTATGTAGGCACGTGTCTCCTTATTTTATGGCCGTTTGGCAAAGTGAGACGTGGTCAAGGTAATTTATCGTTGAATCGTTTTCGGAGAATTAATGAATCATTAATTCATAATTACTTTGGCTGGTTATGAACAACGTGGACTCAAGAGGTTAATTTATATAGAAATTATGGAAACACACTATAATATATAGTCACAATCAATGTCAACGTGAATTATTACGTTATGCATCGGTAAATACTCTCATTCGAAATAATAATATTAGGATGCATGTGAGTATTCTTCAGGAGCTCGTGGCTTAATAAGAACTGCCACTCGGGTCGATCTTTAGATAAAGCTGTCCTTGCCTAGGTCGGTCTGTGGATGGGTGACCGCCCGACATACCGGGTTTCCTCCGTGCCTCGTAAAGCACGTTAAGCTGTTGGTCCCGGCTGCCATATATAGATCTTTGGTAGTCGTTACAGATAGTCAGTGACCTGAAATTCTGACATCCAGTCTTATCGAAAGGGTATCGTATTACCTAGTATTAACTGGGTTGTGGGGGTCAGATAGGCAGTCGCTTCATGTAAAATGCTGGTATTCAGCTGCATCCGGTTAGACTGGAAGCTGACCCCAAAGGCAGATGATGCATGTGAGTAATCTCGAGTAGTTTCTATTTGACAAGTTAAATGACGCGACGCCTCATACCACGGTTAATTATTAATTACTCCAAAAATATGATAGTACTGTTGTTTTACTAAAATGCAAATCCAGCAAGCCGTCAAAACCTGGAATAAACACAAGACACCGTCATACTACAAGGAAAAGAAAAACTAGGAAACCAAAATGCTAGTAGACGAAGTAAACTTATCCAAAGTATTTGTTAAAATGGCTGACTTTTTACATAATATCACGCCTATAATCTCCGAAGGGTTTAGTTAGACAAAGGTGTAATCAAAATAAGTTTTTAAACTGACATGGTCACTGACACTTCTATTAATATCATAAACGGGATATTTACCATGTTTGATATTAGGGCGGTGAAAAATAACGACACCCAAAAATCGGCCATAGCTGAACATCTGCTGGAATCGGGATCAAACCACTGGATTGAGTTGCATAACCCTCAGGTCATCTCGACAGAACGCCACTATATACCTCGTCTGGTCAGAGAGGCCATTGAAATTACCAAATATGACAACTTTAACCGGGAGGATGGGTTTCAACTGTCGAGAGCCTGGAATCCAGTGGTTCAACTGTGTAAAAACCGAAAAAGTGCCGAAAAAAGTTCGCGAGTGGACACAGTGAGTTTTGTGTGTCGGGAACAGAATCGTGTAGTGAGTGACAATGGTAGTGGTGCCGAACGCAAAAAACGAACGAGAAAGAGGGTAGACCGTTTTGTCTGCTCATAAACATCCACCCGCAATGACTTCAGTTTATCCGTGATCATGGTGCTTGTAACAGCGCCGAAATATCGGGAACTCGAAACAAAAATCAAACATGGTAAATATCCCGTTTATGATATTAATAGTAAAGGTGTAATCACATTGCACCAGTAATGTTTAATGATGTGGTGTGGTGGTGTGGTGTAGTACCATCAACCAAGCACAAATCCTAAATTAAAAATTTACCCTACTAGTAAATTGCAAAAAGGAAGAATTATGAATTTATCATTCTATAAGCACCTTTCCCGCTACCTGCCCCTTAATCCGAATCAAACAAACGTTTAATCCCGCCTCTCCATCAAGGTGCAAGTCGAGCGGTATTGCCAAATCCCGCACAAGCCCGCGAACGCATCTAGGCTACACATTCCGACGTGAAGGCATTCGTTTTGCATTATTTGCATCGATAGCGCTTCCATCTGTTGTAGTTAGGGCTGGCAGAGCTTTTAAAGCTTATTGGCATTTGGAAATAATACTCATGTAAATATTGGGTTGTGATATCTTTACATAGTTGTAAACATTGTCACTTTTTGTGTATGTCTTGTAGGACGAATGTCTGGTTCCATAATGCGGTTTTCATCACGAAATAGAGAAATTATTCTTAATTTATTTTTGGCTATTGGTTTGTCAGAAATAATAATACCATCTATTCGAGGTACGTCTTTAAATAAGGTACAAAGTAACAAGGTCATTTTTATCAAAATTTGCCTAGCTTTTCCCAAACAATGTTGGAGTCGCTTTCAGCCTTACCAGATGTAGCTGAATACATCTAGAACTCAGTTTGTAGATATTAATTAGCAATTGAATAAAGTACAACTACATATAATAAAAGCTCATTTACAAAATAGATAGATAGATAGAATACTCTTTATTATATACACCAAATTACAAAAAAACAATAGTAAAACAAAAAAAACGCACGCACTAAACATATAACTAAGGTACTTAGTAAACCTGAATGCATCTAAACTGACACCATGTGAGAAAAAGGAAGATTTATCGATTGACGCTAGTTCATGTTCATTGTCAGTGGAATACCAAGTAGAATGAACTGATAACTCGTATAAACAAGGTATAGTTTTAAATCGTCTTCTTTCAGGAGATTGTCATATAAAATACATAAATTAATTAATTTAAATTACGGTAAGTATCTGGTCAATATTGAAAATACGCAGTTTTTTCAGTTGTTTAATTTTATACAGTATTTCAGAATAATCTTCGCGCCGCGGTTTTTGGAATAAAAAAAATATTTAATAAGCGTTTGCGTTTGTTGGTGTATATGTGTGTGTGGAAGCAGCGCGGTTATAGGGTGACAAATGACAATCAGAAGGGCCGCGTTTTTACCCGACTGCGGCGAAGCCCAAAAGGAGGGTTATTTCACGGGTGGTTTACACTCACCGATTTCCGCTAAAAAGAAAAAGAGGAATTTCCATTTTATTCTTGATTCTGGATTATTAGTGATTGGGTCGAGAATCATTAATAGTAATTGCCTCCATGAATTTAACGAAGATGTAAATCAACAGCTTGTATAGCCAGCCCTACAATTCCTCACTGCAACTATGTACCCACATATTTTCTCATTATGTTTTGATAAACACACATTTCTCCATACAAACTTACGAACAAACAATCTAAGTTCACGTCAAGGTTATTTTTAGAAAGTCTTCACGTATTCTTGGCTGTTTATTATAACTAATACGGAAATAGTTTCCTGAGAGACTGTTGTTAATCATCAACATTTTCGGACGTGTTATCAAAGGAATGGGATATGAAAATATTATTTGTTATGGGTTCTGGACACGTGGGGATGGTTGGTCATATTTGGTGGTGGTGAATGTGGTGATAGCATTCTTCATTACTAATGATGTAAATACTGCGGGGGACGAAAATAGCAACAAAAGAGCTTTTCGTTGTGCTCCGCCAAATATTTAATTTATGATGGCTGGAATATAACATCAGATTTAAGACGGCGTGTTCCAAAAAGCACTTTAACAGGCAGGCAGAGATACCGCGGCCTCGACCTAAAGGGTTAGAAGGAAAATGGGTGGTTTTTAGTCAGAGAAGTCTGGGGAGGGTCATTTGATAATTTCATACCCTCCAAAAAAGGCAGTAACATACAAAGATGTGTGTGAGCCTATCGATTATTAAAAAAGAAAAACAGTACCTATCTCATCGTCTTCATGGATGACTTAAAAATGGCTATTGTCTGTCTCGTTGGGTGGCACTAAACACAAATATTTATGGAGATAATAATAATCAACACAACATAATATAATAATTATGATACAGCATGATGTCACACCTGAAGCTCTGAAAGGTTAGACAGAAAACCAATAAAACTCCACATTTTGTATACCTACATAAAAGTCAAAGTTAACTGACTGAGGATCAACGCACAGGCCAAATCGTTTTTTTTTTTTGGTTTGTGGAACATCATCAAATAAACCCCCCCCCCCCGCACTTGGGCAGAGCGGAAGGGAGTGTCAGACTTCTACTGACTAGAAACCACCCATGTTCCTTCTTCGCCCTTGTGCCGAGGCCGCGTTATATCTTTCGATAATCCGCAGCCCCGACGGGGAAGTCCTTAGAGCTAGAATCCTCTTATGATGGGCATTCACTAAGGAAGTATTTTTCAAAATTCAACAACTAAGAGGATGAAAAAGGGGGGCCAAGTTTGAATGGAAAATCGTCATTTTCACGAGGGTGAAGCCGGGGGCATCAGCTAGTTTAACAATAAATACCTACTAAGAAATACAGCAGTAGTAATCGGAAAAGTCGGTAAAAGACGTATCCTCGCTACGAAAGAAGCAAAAGTACTTCTGAAGTTGCTAACATTACGTTTTTTGACCCCTTTAATACAAAGCAGCTTTTAGATTAAAAACTGCTACGTTTACATAAACTATAAGCAATCTCTGTAACAGAGTCAACGATGGTAACCCTACACTGGCCGTCGATCACAGCCGTGGATCAACTTCCAGAGACTGTAAATTCAAGTGTTAGAGAACAATGCTCGTTTATTTCATAGTAAGCATTTCATTACAAAGTTACGAATAATATATTTGAATTAATGTTTGTTTGTTCGTATTTAAACTACCCTAAAACAAAGGTTTACACACAAGGTTTTAGTTCCAGTCGAGCAAGTTTAGGCGTTTGCCTTGTGACCCGGTGGTCGTGGGCTCGATTCCCACGGAAGCATACTTTGTAAAGTTGTTTCCAGTTTGGTTAGGACATTGTAGGGTTGAAACACCTGACTGTCTGATAAAAAGATGGTTCCTTGCTTTGGAAGGCACGTATATAAGCCGGTGGTCCCGGCCACCAAATGGTGGTCGTCAAACCATGTCCGAGGCTCTTGATCTTGCGGCGGTTTAGAAACTCTGACACTAGGGTGTGTGGGATCATTAGATCTTACTGCCCACACAATAAGAAGAAGAAGAAGAAGTTCCAGCCTCCCTTTAAAAACTACACACTAGATACCACAGCTAGATACTCACATCATCAAAGGGTCTCAAATGCAAGTTCCGAATCACTCCATCAGCGAATCCCGTAATATTCGTAAGGAATGTCTTCAGGTCGTTGCCAGCTCGTGACGCGAAGTCGGTGTATAGCAGCAAGGCATCATTCTTGGCTGTGTGGAGCTCTGCAATGATGACAGCATACTGGTCATCGTTGAGCGCCACCTGGCGAGCGTGTGTCGGGCGGTGGCGGGTCGGCTCTACTATACGGATCACGGCGTCCTGGAATAGTAAAGGGCACGTGTTAGAAGACAGGAAAACAAAAGAGGAACGTTTTGATTTAGTCCAGAGTTTGCCGAAAGTGTGACCAGAAGGACTAGCGTGATTTCCTAGTCTCCTCGTGTTCTGAATGAAACTTAATTGGTGTTGTTATTCGGAATGCGCACTCCAACAAAAAAAGTAGTTTCAGCACCCGTTGTTTGAGTCACATACATAAGAGGGCGAGCCACCAGATTTTATATTTTCAGATTCTTTGGCTGCTACTAAAAAATATGTCGATAAAACCCAAATAACACCGCCCGACCTGATAATTGAACCTAGAACCCCATGCTCCAGTAGAGCTTGTGGCTGCAAAGCACAAACTGCTACGTGATTGCGACCAAGGAGGCAGTGTAGGTAGCAGTTTTATGGTTTTATCTATGGCTTAGGTGTTCGTGCCTCCCCGTCGGGGCTGTGGATTATCGAAAGGATAACGCGGCTCCGACACAAGGGCGAAGAAGGAACATGGGTTTGGTTTTTAGTCAGTAGAAGTCTGACACTCCCCTTCGCTCTGCCCAAGAGCGCGGGGGGGGGGGGGGGTCATTCGATGATTTTCCACCCACAAAAAAAAAAGGTGTTCGTGCCTCGGAAAGCACGGTAACAAGTTGGTCCCGGCTATATTTGATGTTTAGCAGTCGGTTCAGGTTGTCAGTGGCCTGAAAGTCTGATAACCATGGTCTTTCCATTAGGGTATCGCATTACCCAGTACTAACTAGGTTGTGGAAGTGCGATAGGCAATCGCTCCATATTTAAAATACTAGTATTCAGCTGACCGTAAGCCGATCCCAACTTAGTATGGAAATGGCTAGGCAGATGATCTATTGGTATTTGATGCCTCAATTTACTACGGATACACTATATATACGGACGGACGAACGGATTACACTGCGGACTTAATAGGTAACAGTTGTTCCGGGTCCTATTCATCGTGTTCAACAGATCGAGAGATTTCTATCTGTTAACGCACGAAGCAATTAAGATATATTTTTATTAAATTATCCTTCTATTCAATTATGTACACAGGTAATATCATGCCTTGAAAGCTACGCAATTTTCTTTTGTATCTAAAAATAAAACATAAAAGCAAGTGTTGCAAAAAAAAATTGCCAACCTCGAAAAATGAAGTATTTTTACTTTAACAGCTTTATGATCTAAATCTGAGATCTAAATATTGTTCTTGGGTAATTAAATTATTAAAAGCGAACATTAAGTTCTATTTTCAAGGCTAGAATTTAAGTCTAGGTGTATGAAATAGACTATAAAACGGAAACAAAACTAGATTATACAACAATTTCTATTTCAACTAGGCCTGTGACTCTGTGACTGTGATGTCCAAACAGCTGAACATCTGTTTACCGAATGATTGGTTGAAAAGGCCATGAAAATACCGTTGATTATTTAGGTTCGATTTCATGATAGGGAAAAACTTAGCAGAATCTTCACTTGAGAGCAATTCTATCTTCAAAGAATATTAGTAGTAACATATTTTTTCAAGTTTGCCAACGTGCAATGGAGCGCAGAATTCTAGGTATCAAACTAACCGACCATGTACACAACACTACTCTGCGCTCCAAAATATAAATTACTGTGAGTTCAAAAAGCTAAACTGAAGTGTGAGACTAGGCTGGACAAAACCAACGACATTACGCCTAGGTCGAAACAACTGGAAATCATGGGAAGAGACCCTTGTCCAGCAGTGGGTTGACTCGAAGTTATCATCATCATCATCATCAGCCTATAATGTTCCCACTGCAGGGACCAGGCCTCTTCTCTATGAGAGGGATGGGCTATAATCTACCACGCGTGCTCAGTGCGGATTGGTATATAGATGTCACATATCTTCGAATTTTTTGGTTCTAAGACAAGCCGGTTTCCTCATGATGTTTTCCTTCACCGTTTTGAGAACAGTGGTGATGAAATAAATGACACAAAGTAATGTGCCTCACGGGGTTCGAACCCACGACTCACTGTTCGTAAGTCGGGGCCGCCACCACTCGGCCACCACTGCTCTTCGGAGTTATCAGTATATATTTAGTAATTACTGTTTCTATAATTTCCAGTATGATCCCATCTATAAAACTTACTCCGTTTATAATAAAAATCTATAAGTAATAGCGATATGGATTTTAAAACGGTTTCCTCACTAGTTTCTGATAAAATCATATATCATACATAACTATTAATACTGTAAACGGGATATTTACCATGTTTTCTTATTGATTCGAGTTCCCGATATTTCGGCGCTGTTACTAGCACCATGGTCACAGATAAACATGGTAAATATCCCGTTTATAGTATTAATAGTAATGTCAGTGACCATGTCAGTTTAAAAACTCATATATTATTAGTCTATAATTATTACTTGTCAACCATTCAATAGGTACCGAAAAGTACCTATGCATTTTATATTCCTCATAATAGTGTTTCAGCTCAATCAATACAAACAATAACATTAAAAAACAGTACAATTGTTCTCGCATAGCCCACATCTATATAAATAAAAAGAGAAGTCCTGACTGACTGACTGACTGACTCATCAACGCCCAGCCCAAACTCTTGGACTTAGAAAGCTGAAATTTTGCACAGAGGTTCCCTTTGTAGTGTAGACAAGGAATAAGGAAGGATTTTTCGAAATTCAACCCCTAAGGGATTTAAATAGGGGATGAAAGTTTGTATGGAAAATCGTCATTTTCACGCAGGCGAAGCCGCTGGCAAAAGCTAGTTAAAAATATAATAGACTGTCTGTACATTGTAACACAAAGTTACCATAAACCTGTCATCCTTCACTCGTGTGGTCATGCCCCATGAGTCATGTGTAAGGCCGTATACAGAAAGAAAGCTGGTAGCCGGCGCCGATCTACCAGCTCTTATCGGCGCTGGTAGATTTCATCCACCTTGTCGGCGCTTAATGGCGCTTGTTCATACAAATGCCTGCGCGTCGGTTACCTGCATGGACCGGTTCCTATATGCGCTGGTAGATCGGCATAAGAACAAGCGCCGATAAGCGCCGAACGTCGCCGACAAGTTCCGAAAATCTTCGACAAGCGCCAGTCAGCGCTGGCGCCACCCGCCATTTAAAATTAATGAACAAGTACGACAACACGTACTAGTAGGAACGCCGATATTATACCAGCACCGATAAGCGCTGGTAGCCGGCGCCGATCTAACAGCGCTTATCGCGCTGGATTCATATAAATTCCAGCGCCGCCGCCGGTTACCTGCATGGACCGGTTCCTATAAGCGCTGGTAGGCTGCCAGCTTTCTTTCTGTATACGGCTTTACAGTCGTTTCACAACTAAGGTACTACCTCTGTCATAAACTAACGTAAGTCAAACTAAACCTCCCGTTCGTGGCTGCGGGTTATTCGCAAGAGATACCTTTAGTTACGTTAAGATAAGTTCGTGATTTTCTGAAATAAGTTTATTTACCATAGTGTTGGACTTTTCTAAAACTAATGGAAACAAGACAGAATGGAAATATTATAATTTATTTGTAAGTAAATGAAATCGAGAGCAAACTCATAAAAACAGCACTGCACTCAGTTCGAACATCAAAACAAACGTCTATGCAATAATGATAACTGCAGTAAAGCTGGTCCGCAACTGCTACTCTAAACTAAACTACTTGATGTGGCTTTTGCAGATATGTGAAAGAAAGCAAGCTTCAAAGCTACTAATAGAGTAATAGGGGGTATCAGTCCAATTCCATAGCAACCGTTCTGATTAAATTATTACTTCCCCTAGGTTTATTACGACGACCAATCAAGCTATGCAAAACAAATTATGTTGATCTCTCTCTATCTAGACCTCGATGTTTCTGTGTGAACACACATAGGTCTGCTTGGCAATCGTTATATCAATTGCCACTGCAAAACAGAATAGCAGAAGAGATTGTTGTTTCTGTTATCTATGAGAAGAGAGGATTATTGGACTTTCCAACGAGGTTGGGCGAGTCTGTCCAAAAGCCCTCTAGTCCTGCACATTTGAGGATGAAACTGACGACGACCCCAATATAGTAGGGCAAAGGCTAGGCTGATAATGATGTAAAGGTGGGTTAGCTTCCTCGCTCGAGTGGAAAGCCAAGCAAACCCGGCCTCGCAGTGCAAAACTAAGGTCGCCATAAAATTCTTATGGCGAAATTATTATTATTATGTCACAAAGGAAACTATAAACCATCTGCTGTTCGTATTTACAGTTCATTTAATGTAGTGACGTCATCCTTTCAATTTACATGCCAATTTTCTGAACGGCCTAGATGAATAATTTGTTTGAAAATGTAATTTATTTTCTGAAAACTATGTTTTAATTTGATGCGAGGTTTAACGAGAGCAATGGTGGTCCGGTGGTAATGACCCCGAATTACCTACATAGGACATACGTCCTTAATCATCAGACGTTAGCAAGATTTCAAATCGGGTACACTTGTGAATTTTGATGCAATCAAAATTCACAAGTGTACATAAACAAGAAAAATCATAAAAAATATGTTAATTTTGCAAATAGGTTTTTACAAACACTTTTACAAGTCACTTTTTTTAAACTAGATGGAGCCAGTGTTTAGTACCAGACTACTCTGAGAAGAAACATCCGAAATTAACTCAGAGGTAGTCTCTTTTAAGGTCCAGGCAATCTTTAAACATTCGTTCACTTTTAATTTAGGAGTTTCCCCTGTATCGTAGGTGCGTATAAACTCACATAGGTAGGTACACGAAAAATTATATTGTATTTATAAATACCATGTTTCGCTATATTATTATACATATCTGTTTTGTACAGAAATCGAACTCACGACACGTACCTAGCGTAGCCAATCGCCTAGCCACTGTGCCAACCGTGCCGTCAAATTGTCCGTTTGTCGTGCAAAATTATATGCTTAGCTAGACATTCATCACAAGACTTTTTTCACTTTCATTTACAAGCATTGCTTGTAAATTAAAGATTTTATCAATTTGCCGACGGCGAACTCAATATAAACTAAATTCTCATACACACGGAAACAATTATCATGAAATTCAGCAATAAAATCACCTGAATTATGAAGTAATGCATAACAATGACATCATCCACTACTTCTATGCAGTAATGATCTTTGACCCAGCACTTGCTGATTGGATTTGCGCCAATAAGTACATCCGTATCGGCCTCTTTATACTCTTAGTAATACCACTTGAGACTTTGCTTACCCATTTAAAGCGAAGAGAATAATGGTATCTAGTAGTTAGGGATATGAAAATACGTAAGTACTGCTTCTTAAATCTATTATGCTAAGTATTTGAAAAAGAAAAAAACGTTTGAATTTTTAACTGAGTAAGGTAGAAGCACCTATTCCCGTGAGTGTCCCAGTTCCCGGTAAAAAGTCAGTTATTGCGTTATTGCACTTTTCTACCAATAATAAATTATAGTTTGCGAATGGCAATACATTCTTGGTAATATTAGACACAATTTTAATGGCAGCACTGGCCAAAAAGTTTAATGGCGTCAAACTTATGCGGTCGAAAAGTTTGCTGTATAAAATTTTTAGGAAAATTCGAAGTTCTGACAGTGAACTACCATACCACCACGTCCCTTTGATCAGCTAGCCACTCTGCAACGGATAACGTTAAGGTAAAAGTGTTAATTTTATAAAATATTAGAATGTTATTTAACGATAAAACCCATAAATTGTGATGAATCTAATTGAAAAGTAAATATTATTGCATATCACATCTATTGGTACTCACAAACCCCTACTTGACCTAGTACCCGTTAAAATCTTACTTTTTTTTACCGGATTTTGGTACACAATTACACGTTGCACCGATACCCGTTATTGTATACTTATTGCCTTGAAATAAGGCTCATTTTCCTTTAAACTGTATTATTTTCTTTTGACTTAGTAGAATGTTGTTACTACTTATGTTCCTTGTTTGTGCTGTAACCACGTGGTTTTGATTCCTTTTTTTAGTTTTTCTGTATGATATCCCAATTTTTGCACATTTTGCGTTACTGCTCTATTATTTTGTGTGTTGTAAGTTGTGTTTTTTCAGCTAGTCATGACATAGGCAGAAGGCCATATTAAAGGCCATGGAGGCAATCCAAAAAGAGGCTACAATTTCAGCTGCTGCCAGGAAGTTCGGTGTCCCACGGTCGATGTTGGATGATAAAATATGCGGCCGCTACTCTGTCGAATGCTCCAAGGCGGACGATCGGCTACAGTTTTGACGAAAGAAGAAGAATATTGAAGAAACTGAACTATTTTTATGGCAGATAGTGGCCATAGTGGGTTACCTGTCGTAACAAAGGCGCAGTTATTGGAGAGCGTGAGTTTATTGGCAATAAACTAATTCTGGAATGGGGTATGCCCCATTCCAGAATTACAGACCAAGTCGTCACTGGCTTATGGTTTCAACGAGTGGCCCAAAATTTGACGCAAACCCGTCATCATTCATCATCATTTCAGCCAAAAGACGTTCACTGCTGGACATAGGCCTCCCCCAGGTTTCGCCACATTGACCGGTCCCGTGCGTCTTGCATCCAGCGGGTCGCCGCAACCTTCACCAGATCGTCGGTCCACCTAGTGGGAGGCCTTCCAACGCAACGTCTTCCGGTTCGCGATCACCACTCCAGGGTTTTTCAGCCCGTCTGCCATCCATTCTGCAAGCAATGTGCCCTGCCCACTGCCACTTAAGTTTGGCAATTCTTCGGGCTATGGCGGTAACCTTGGTTTTCTTGCGCATATCTTCATTTCGGATACGATCCCGCAAGGAGACTCCGAACATAGCCCTCTCCTTTGCCCTTTGAGTGACTTTGAGCTTTCTGATGAGGCCCATTGTGAGCGACCACGTTTCTGTCCAGTTTGTAATCTCTGGCAACACAAACTGGTCATAGACTTTCGTCCTGAGACACTGTCGTAAGTTGGGCGAGAAGATACATAGCGCGCCACTTCCGCGAACCGTTTGTCCCAAGTTGACATAATCGTCCACAACTTCGAGTGTAGAGTATCCGATCTTGTTAGGAGTGGGTGTTACATGAACATTCAACATAACCTTGATTTTGTCCATGTTCATTTTTAGATTCACTCTTTCGGGAGCTCCACTGAGGTCATCGAGCATTGAGATCCGCCATGGTCTCAGCCATGACCACTATAACGACGTTGGCAAACCGAAGGTGAGTGATGTACTCGCCATTGATGTTAATGCCCATTCCTCTCCAATCCAGAACCTTTAAGGCATCCTCCAGTGCAGCGGTGAACAGTTTCGAAGAGAATTGACGTGTCCCTCTCACCGCGCTGCAGAAGGATAGGTTTCGAGGTCTAGTCCTAAAGTCTGACTGACATGGTGGTGTTTTTGTACAAACACTTCAACACCTCGATGTACCAGTAGTCGATTTGGCAACGTTGTAGTGACTGTAGTACCGCCCAGGTCTCGATCGAATTGAAGGCTTTCTTGTAGACCACAAACGCTAAACAGAGAGGCAGGTTATACTCTTCGGTCTACGGTACTAAAGCCTTGTCGGAATCCGGCTGGTTCGGGAGGCTGGAAATCGTCAAATCTGCGTGCGAGACGATTCGTGATGACTCTTGAAAATAACTTGTAGACATGGCTTAGAAGTGAGATGGGCCTATAGTTCTTCAGGCGGGTACTGTCACCCTTTTTGAAGAGCACCCCTGCACCATGCTTGTGGCGTTTTCCCCTTGAGTATGACGCATTGCTTGTTGGTAGACATGATGTAGTCTATCTCATTTTAGTCGCACCATCGGGGCTCTGCCAGGTCCACTTCCTGTGCTCAAGTTTTTTGAAGAAGGAGTTCATCATAAAGAGGCCTTCCTTCTCCATAAACTAGCCAGTTGGTGACCCCGGTGGTTGATCCGATGTCCAACCACAAATTGCCCCACTTGCAGATCATCCTCGCTTCGTTTGTCTAGCTTCTACAACGCTACGACAACGGTGAAGTAAGTTCTTAAACCATGCATGGCTTTAGAAATATACTTATTCATGGTTTCTACTTTATTGTCGAGGTGTAGACCTGTATGACCTTCAGCGAAAATCTTGCAGATATTCTGAGTATAAGGTACGCAACCCTGTTCGACACACTCTCGATCTTCACCATGTGGTTCACGAGGGATTTGCGGACGATAAACCCAAAACCACCTTAGGACTGTCGGTCAGTAAGTCTCGGAAGTAGAGCAGGTTGCCGGATTTCAGAATTATCGTGTCCTCCCCTTCGGATTTCAGATAATCCTACAACACTCCATCGCAACCTGCTCTATTCCTCTTCGAGTTCCGTTATCTTCTCGTCAGTCCGTCAGTGTATGTGTGTTGTATGCTGTCAGGTCAAGTCGTCGGTATGTTTTGGGGTATCCGGATCTCTTCCTGAGATTCTTAGCACCCCTTGCCACGCCGTCACCTCGACCGCTACCGTAGTCGAGGGTAGATGGGCTGCCTGGTACTAGGGGCCATTTTTGTTTTGCACTAATTTTTTAGGGGGTTTTGCCATAATCGCCACGCTTGGCAAGCGGGTGGGCGATCGCAGTATGCTGCCCTCGTAAATGAAACCACAGTATCTTCAGTTACTGTGTTTATGCCTGTATTAGTTATTGAAATAAGGCGGCCGAGAGCTATCTGAGAAAATTTTCGGTTTGTTTCTATCTACCACCGTTGCGGAGATATGATACATAAAAACACAGTATTTTTCTAAAAATCAATACATTTTTAAGAAAATACACAGTGCATTAATTTTTTTAGGTTTAAACACAGTGAACTAGTATTTACTTTGCTTTAATATGTGTTCATGTATTTATTTAAGTATGTTTTGCTTAGTTACAACACGGCATTTTCAAATACTGTGGTTGTATGTAAAATTTCCGTAAAATTTTCTTAGGATAAACTTAAATTAATCACAGTATGTTACTTACTGGGTTTTAGATGCTTGCAGTTTTAATATTTATTTCAAAACTTCTAAGCTGTACCACAGTAACGATTGGCTTACTAGGTTTTAAGCTAACCTTTTGCGAATAAGTACGTATAAGGGCTCGGGAGGGGTGTGCCGGACAGATCCCCACGCGCGCGCTGCCCACCGCCGGCCACAGCGGCGCATTCGTTCGAGTGACCTTCTTCCTTGACACACGTCTTACGCCCAATGCAGGTATTGAAAACGAGATATAACCGCGCAGGATATTTTATTTTATTTTAGTATTAGTTTTATTAAAACATGGATAGAAGCACTGCACAACCCCCAAACAACAACACATGATCGAAAAGACATCTTACACATAGCAACCAACTTTTATAAAAACTTGTACAGTGCCCCAGTATGCCAAGACACATATCGAAAAGAATCAGAAGGTGATGACAACGATATAGAAATAAACCCAGTGGACGAAGTAGAAATTATAATGGGAATCAAAAGGCTAAAAGAAGATAAGAGCCCAGGACCCGACAAAATAACAAACGAGGCCTTAAAAATAGCTGGTGGTTACCTAACACGTCCTCTGACGCATCTATTTAATTTGATTTTGACTTCGTCCGTAACACCTAGACAGTGGTCCGAGTCAAATATTATTTTGCTGTTTAAAAAAGGCGATCCGAAGAACATAGGAAACTATCGACCCATTAGCCTTCTTCCATCAATGTATAAACTATTCTCATCAATTATAGAAAAGAGAATCAGTACTACGCTCGAAAAAAGTCAACCGATCGAACAAGCTGGGTTTCGAAAGAGCTTCTCAACAATAGACCACATTCATTCTTTGGAATTGCTTGTTGAAAAATTCCAAGAGTATCAACGTCCTCTCTACATTGGATTCGTGGACTACCAGAAAGCTTTTGATACAATACTACATCCCTCAATATGGAAAGCTTTACAATTACAAAAAGTGGAGAAAAAATATGTGCAAGTCCTAAAATACCTCTACGAGAACAACACTAGTAGAGTGAAACTAGAGACCGCAGGACCACCTATCCCCATCAAAAGAGGAGTGCGGCAAGGCGACCCCCTATCACCTCGAATCTTCATAGCGGTACTGGAAACGGTTTTCGAAAAACTAAATTGGGAAAAAACAGGTATATGCATAGAGGGGAAACATATTAGTCACCTACGGTTCGCGGACGACATTGTCCTCCTATCAGAAAACAGCACAGAGCTAGAGTCAATGTTACAAGCATTACAACAGGCAAGCAGAGAGGTAGGACTCGAAATTAACCTGAGCAAAACAAAACTCATGACAAATGCCGCTCAAAACTCAGTATGTCTTGACAACACACCAGTCGACTACGTTGAGAACTATATCTATCTAGGCAAACAAATCTCTTTCCAAAAACTGAACAACGATGCAGAAGTAGACAGAAGAATAGCAACGACATGGAGAAAGTTTTGGAGCTTAAAGGAAATTTTAAAAAACCAGATGTCAATGAAAATCAAGAGAAAAGTCATGGACTCATGTCTTTTGCCTTCATTGACCTACGCCTGTCAAACGTGGAAGTTCACAAAAAGAGTTAAAAACAAAATCAGGTCCTGCCAGCGAAGCATGGAGAGAAGTGTCGCAAAAATCAGAAAATGTCAAAAAGTTCGGCACACTATCATCAGACAAAAAACAGGAGTGATAGATGCTCCCACCTACGCTATAAAGTTAAAATGGAGATGGGCAGGACACGTAGCGAGAATGAGCGACAAACGCTGGACAATTCGCATGACGTCATGGCCGGGTCCGACAGGCACTCGGAAAAGAGGAAGACCTGTAACTAGATGGACAGACGACATCACACGAGTAGCGGGGAAAAATTGGCTGACAGAAGCCAAAGACCGAGACCGCTGGGGTTCTCTGGAGGAGGCCTTCACCCTCATCACTTGAGGGGTTCATGCATGCACACTATTTAAAGTTTAAATCTATTTAGTTATTATTAATATCGACATTTAAATTTAATTTTAATTTATACATTATTTATTGTAAACATAAACAATCATTTTGAATTTAAATTTAATTAATATTTTCATTGCAATCATTCATTTTTAATTTTAATTGAAATTTAATTTATGTTGTAAATTATTTTTTTACTAAAATCAATATTTTGTTATTTTAAATGAAATTTAACTTTATTTATATTTTGTTTATTGTAAATTAAATCTTTTCTCATTTTCATTGAAAGTTAATATAATTTACAAGTTTTTGACATGAATTATTTGACATTTTAATTGAAATTTAATTTATAAATTTATTATTCCTGTATGTAATTAACTTTTAGATTTTGATTTGATTTTCATTGAAATTTGCATAACTTTTTTTAATGCCACTGATAAAGTTAATGTACTTAATAAATAATACCAAACCTGTATGAAAAGAAATGTATCATGATACAACTCTTTGTAAATCAAATATGTATTAAAAATTTATAAATGTAAACGATCTTGAAAAATAATGTAATGTATTGTATGTATAACTATTCTTACTTTTTTAAATGCATGAAATAAAAGGCTTTTTTATTTTTATTTTATTTTTATTTATTAGTTTTATTAAATAATTAATTATCTATATTTTGATAAGTAGTACTCTAGTGTTATCAGAAATACATAATTATAACATAAAAAAGGCGCGAAAGATTGCAATGACGCGAAGTAGGTATTGTTAAGAAGGAGCGAATTGATTGAATTACGTAAATGAGCTAGTTTGCTTTATTCATAGCAACATAATGTAATGGGAAACATGCCTCATATTTGTATTTGAAATGTTTTTACAAACTTTATTCCTTTTATTGCAATCTTTGATATTATGTTGACGTGTTATTGTTTTTTTTGCTTAAAGTGTTTTTGAGATGCAATAAAGATCTGAAGTTTGTTTATGCCACATTTCTCAATGTCTAATCAAGTAAAACTATTACTATTTTGCAAATAGGTTTCGCCTTGTACACCTACGCTCGCGCGGCTTTATATTTTGTCACAGATTACAAGATACTACACTCCACGTACTTACGCTCGCTAACTACCGTGGCTGTTGATTTACTTAACAATAATGACGATGGTTGTGACTAAGGCATATTATTATGAATATTTTATTTAATTGTTTCATTTATATTACTAACTAGCTGATGCCCGCGGCTTCACCCGCGTGGATGTCGTTCAAATTATATATTAAAACCTTCCTCTTGAATCACTCTATCTATTAAAAAAAACCGCATCAAAATTCGTTGCGTAGTTTTAGAGAAGATACAGACAAACAGACAAAAATAGCGACTTTGTTTTATACTATGTAAGGATGAAGAAGCTATTTTTTTGTTGTTTTCTATATTTTTAAGTTTGTTAAATAGTAATTATAAAATAATTACTGGTAAAGGGCAATTACTCAGAATAATTTGATCTCAATAGTCATCTTGTCGTTGATTTACATACCAATAATGACGATGTTGTGACTAAGGCATATTACGATTATTTTATTTTATTGTTTCATTTATATTATTAATGAAGAAGTTATTTTTTTATGTTGCTTGCTATATTTTTAAGTTTGTTATGTAGTAATTATAAAATAATTACTGGCAAAGGGCAATTACTTAGATTAATTTGATCTCACTATCTTCTCATCTTGTCGTTGTACCCCATATGGATAACTTAAATTAATGAAGACATAAGAAAGTAGACTGATTAATAAGAAACTGATCTCGAATTTAGCAATTACAATTAATAATTAGAACGTGATTTTACTTTTAGTAGATTTAAAAATAAAAATAAATTAACTTATAGTGGTGTTATTGTTCTATTTCATACCTTTTATGACAAAACCAGGGTCATTATTATTTTAAGGAATCACACATAAATGAAAAAAGATTAGCTTAGAATACAGTATATTTAGATACTCATTACTGCATTTTAGATTTTTTAATCATAAATTAGACTTAAAAATAGCATCTTCACTTACTAAGTATTCATCTAGTGATCGAAGTCTACTGTTATTAGGTTTCAATCCAGTATGTGTACGGTTACTGTTTAGTATCATCACTAGAGTGCATGTCTTTAAATGGTTAATACACAGTAACGTTTAAAACTAAACTAGACCATAGTAACCATTCAATTACTAGGTTTTAGCATAAAAAAATGAAATTTCATGAATTTTGTTTCTATTTTAGAACACATTAACTGATTTAATTAATTATATAACAATAAAATATTAGTTCTTAATACTCTAAATTAAAGCTTTGTTAGTTCTACAACATATAAAAAAACAAAAAACGACTTAACTTAAATATTATGTTCAGAACGAAACGATTTAACAATTAAACTTTAACCGCGTTTCTCTCAAAATGGCATTTTCGGGGTTACTGTGGTTTCATTTACGAGGGCAGTATGGTTGTTACAAAAGCGCAGAGAACGCTGCTGCCCATTCTCTGGTAAGTCCTATATTCGCCTCTTACGACACCCACGAGAAGATATGGGATGGTGCTATTCTTTACGTCGGACACCATACGCATTACTGTCTTTTTTTTAAAGAATTTGTATGTGAAACAATAGATTTGTGTTATGTTTTAGTATTTCGTAGGTATTTTATGTGATTTGAGCGTTTTCTGATACATGTGTGCTGGTGATATAATACTTTTGTTAAAAAAAGTGATTTACTAACACGATATTACTAACTTATTATATTAGGTTTACAAACTTGATTGTATAAATAACTGATGTAACCGTAGTATAAAATACATTATACTTATTTGATAACTCTTTTCATCTTTTCTTTGGATAAGCCCTTTTTTATTTATTTAAACAGAGAAGTAGTATTTCTGTGAACTTTAACGTATAGCAATAGAGCTCAAATTCGCGGTGAAAATTACCGGATTTTGGGACACTTTAACGTTTACTAGTACAAATCTACCGGGTACTGGTACAAATAGCCGTTTATTACTATTTTTGTATTATAGTTAATGAACATAAATATTTGTTTAAAAAGAGGATATTACACCAAAACTAGATAAAATTATCTATCCTGTCATATAAAATTTGTTTTTGTAAGTGTACTAGTTTTAGCACAGCAGACCTGCAAAGTCAGTGAAGTTCGAGACTTCACGGTTATTGGGCCGTTTACTTAAGGCGAATGCTCACATACTGCCCGCGAAATTCAAATTTTCTTACGTTTTTTGCAATTTGCAGGCCAGTGCTTGGTTGTATGTTGATGAACATTTGATTCGCGACTGTAAGACGTATTTAGTTACAGAATTATA
Source organism: Diarsia mendica (assembly GCA_949316265.1). Lineage (NCBI taxonomy): Eukaryota > Metazoa > Arthropoda > Insecta > Lepidoptera > Noctuidae > Diarsia > Diarsia mendica. The sequence continues at coordinate 24,200,670 of OX438893.1, read as the reverse complement.
ATCATCAAAATCACCAACACAACCCTCCAAGTTCATATAGATCGAGAAACTATTTTTTCAAGGTCAAAGTTATTCCTCGATCTATATGAACTTGGAGGGTTGTATTGATGATTTTGATGATTATAATTCTGTAACTAAATACGTCTTACAGTCGCGAATCAAATGTTCATCAACATGCAACCAAGCACTGGCCTGCAGATTGCAAAAAACGTAAGAAAATTTGAATTTCGCGGGCAGGGTGTGAGCTTCCCCCTTAATAGGTGTGTAGACTTTTCATAATTCAACTGAATACCAGTACTTTAGCTACTGAGTGACTAATGGAGGGACTGCCTAACTTCCACAACTTAGTGAGTATGAAATTATAATTTATTCATTTATAGAAATAACATTTACAAAATATTTTATCACAAAACTATTTAAATTTATCGAATTACATTACAATCGACGTCTTCTACACATTAGTTGTGTGTGGGTAAGGCTGATCCATCGCCGAAGCCAAATAGCTTGGCTAATGGTTTGAATTTGTGTCTTGTGCCGCGAATACACATGCTAGTGGCACGGATTATTACGATGATGATTCTGGATCTTAACCAAACCATCACTATGCTGAAGGACTTGTTCACTTGACCACAACCTAGTGAGTCCTTACTGGGTACATCTGTACAACTGGGTACATATGACACCCCTTGGTAAATCTGGTTGTCAGGTTTTCAGGCCACTGACTAACTATTACGACTGTCAAAGATCTACCTACAAATGGCAGCTGTACCAACAGCTTAGCGTACTTTCCAAGGTGGAAACTCGGTATGCAATGGGTCGTCAGTTCGTCACCCATCCACAGACCAACCTAGGCAAGCACGACTTAAGGCCATGTGTTCCCGGTTTTGCCTGTTTTAGAATTCACTTTTGGTAGGCAAATTATAACATTTTGAATCTGAAATAAATATATATTTAGGATACATTCTTTCTCTTTACCATGTACCCGTTCAAAACACGATGCAATACAATTTTCTCGATAGAAAAAAATACTGAAGTAACTTCGATTTGCAGTTTTTTTTACAAGTAAATTACATTTTAAACGAGTACTATAAACCACCATATTTTACAAAAAATATCAATTTATAGGTAATTCATTTTAGAATCGATTCTACCCGATCGTTTTTTCATTGAATTTATAATTTTTTTTTTAACGATTATTTCAAGTAAATTTCGATCCACGCGTCGCTTCTCGCTCTCGCTCACACACACGGAACGTCCCGTGTGTGTGAGCGAGCCTATTTTCGCTTGGTCTACCCGCCCTTAACCTGAAGATTGATCCGAACGACTGATATTTTCTAGTCACGAGCTACTAAATAAAATATTCATCTATCTATCTATATAAATAAAAAGAGAAGTCGTGACTGACTGACTGACTGACTGACTCATCAACGCCCAGTCCAAACCCTTGGACCTAGAAAGCGGAAATTTTGCACAGAGGTTCCCTTTATAATGTAGACAAGGAATAAGGAACGATTTTTCGAAATTCAACCTCTAAGGTAGTTAAATAGGGGATGAAAGTTTGTATGGAAAATCGTCATATTCACGCGGGCGAAGCCGCTGGCAAAAGCTAGTATTAACATAAACATTCTAAAAATAACAAAGACAACTAAACGCATGCTGTGATCTTCAAGTGCCTAAGGAACAGACAGCAAAACAAATATTGTTCCAGCGTTATGTCAGAGTGCTGTCGGTACTGTATTAGCGTAAATTGGCAAGAAAGCTGAAGGGTTCTGTGATGCCATTAGAACTACCTTGGAGTTAGAATGATTTGTAAACAGTTATGTCAATTAGCTAATAACATGACACCAGTGATCCCTGAAAGGTTATGCAGAGGTGTACCTAATAATAGGTACACCCACATTTCGCCAGTTATGTTGAAGGGCCATGTAATAGGGGGCGAGCCTATTGCCATCAACCCGGCCTAAATCCAGACTCCATAGCTGCTACTGAGAAATTCCTGATGGAAAATCGAATGGCACTTTTCACGACCTGGGAATCAGACACAGAACCTCATGGCTAGGAGCCGCGCTTGAGACAACTAGACCAACGAGGTAATCTTAACGGAGTATTCCCGTTCGTCCCACCGACTTTGTCCCCGTAGTGGGACGAACGGGAATTCGTTATTATTTTTCCCGATCGTCCCACTAATTTTGTTGATGGGACGAACGGGAATAGTATATTAATTATTTTTTAGTCCTCTTGGTCCCACCAAATAATTTCAGACTGGTTGTTTAAATGGTAGAAAAAAAACAATTTTTTAAATAAAAATCACTCATTTACAGTTAGGAGTTAGGACAGTGAAGTCTCACAAAGTACCAGGAGTCCAGAAATATATAGGAAGTTTAATGTAGGTATTATTGGAAATAGGAATTTCAAACTACGAAACAACGATTAAACATTTTACGCACAAAATTATTAAGTGGGACGAATGGCACTAATCTAAGAACATATTCCCATTCGTCCCTCTAAAATCATGAATGGGACGATCGGGAACAAATTTAATATTATTTTTGTAAATTCCGACTTCAAAAAAAAATTTTGAAGTCGGTGGGACGAACGGGAATACCTACTCCATCATAACAACAAAACCTAATAACTCGCAATGTGAAACTTTGTGAAGATGTATAGGATGTCTGGATGTTTGTTTCTATTTCACGCAAAAACTACTGATTGAATTTGGATGAAATTTTCCACTGAGATAGTTTATAACCTGGATTAACATAAAATATACTTTTTGTACGAGTGCGATCCAGTTGGTCAAATACAGAGCTCGTGGCTTCGCTGGAGTGGAGCATAACCTAGTCCTCTAATTCTGACAACGCCCTTGATCCAAAACCATCAAGTTATTTTAATTCTCATGCAAATCATTAATAGAACAAAATGATAACATAGTTATTTCTAAAGCCATGTCAATAAGAAAGGAATGTACTATACCTACAATGTACTGCTGAAATTCTTATCATGCCGCGTTTGAAGTATGAGTCAACCTGTAATGTATCGTTATGCAAATCATTGTTGTGACTGGTTCGCAGTGATTAGGAATGTATGGCTGCAATTCTTCTCAACGATAGATGAGGTAAATTAGGTTTTGAATATGAATGTTGATGGGTAGAGGAAGATCAAAGAAACGATGGATGGACTGTGTTAAGAATGATACTAGGGGTGTTAACTAAAAAAATCTAATTAGTCCATCAGATAGATTTCTAAAAAATATTTGACACGTATTTTTTATTTTTTCACGTAAACAAACATGGAAGACGATACAGTGCTTTGAAAACTCGTGTGACGTCATATTCTAAGACATTATTTATGACATTTCTTAGCGAGCAGTGACGTCACAACCTCCCACTCAAATCTTTGACGCGTTTTATCTTCGTCAATTTTTATTGATTTGATAAAACAAAAAATACGTATCCGATTATCCGTACGATAATCTAACAGACGGACTAATTAGAATCATTTTTTTTTTATGTCTCATGAGATGACAAGATGACAATACACAGAGAGGTATGAAAGACATGAGAATGTTGATGATGATGATGGATGAGGTAAATTACTGGGTTTTGTGATACTGCCGCGTTGGTTGAATATTCAAGTCATCATCATCATCAGCCTATAATGTTCCCACTGCTGGGACACAGGCCTCCTCTCTAGGAGAAGGATGGGCTATAATCTACCACGCGGGCCCAGTGCGGGTTGGTAGATATCACATGTCTTCGACGGGGCTGCGGGTTGTTCGTAAGAGATACAGCGGCCTCGACGCAAAGGGCTAAGAATGAACATGGGTGGTTTTTAGTCAGTAGAGTCTGACACTCCCTAACACTCTGCCCAGAGCAGGAGGAGTCATTTGATGATTTCCCAACCTCCAAAACAAAAAAAGTCATTAAAGGTTTCGGCAATTGTGGCTCAACCAAAATATCGTCCTGAGTGACTGTTCTTATTTAGCAATGAGCTCTTCAGAAGTAGTTAATTCATCTTAAAAGTCAATCATCAACATCTCTGGCTACCCTACTTTACGCAGTTACATAAAACAGGTGTATCACAACAGTATGTAAGCGATAGTATCTACAGCGATACAGCGATCACTGTGTGCTCTGTTTGTTTGTTCATCGCCAAGGATTTGTTAAGTAATATTATACTACATACATTCTTTATCTATTGTGTAAAGTGAACTATTGTGTTGTGTTACGCGGGCTTGTTTTTCAGGCTACTGAATGAAGGATAAGTTTTGAATTATTTAAATTGAATACCAGTAGCCCGGTTTTTAAAAATCTCTCTGAAACAAGAAAATTACCAGACCATTTACATCGTTTGCCCTTAAGGTATTCCAATTTCATTGTAGTCGGCACATTTCGGTAAAGAATTAACCTATGTTTAGATAAACTACAAAGATACCTCGTTGACTGACTGTTTGCTCAAATGGTCATAATCGCGACTGCTGAGGATGCAATCCTGGGTTTGGATAAGTAAACTCCCAGGTCGGGATAAGTCTTATTGCGATTTTCCAACAAGAAATTCTTTGTTCATCAAGATTTATGCCCGGCTGATAGTAATAGGCTCGCACACCACACGGGACTTACATGACATTACATGGGACTAAAATATAACCTTTGAAATGTGTCTAATTACACCTCTGCGAAACCCTTCGAGTAATACAGGCGTATTGTTATGTTATATCTACAAAGATACCATAGAGACAACGTTACTTTTGATTCCCTTAACAAGCTTCACAAAGCTTAGCTATACTTAAAAAAAAAACCCTCTTCTGATGATGTTGAGGTAGGTAATGAACCTAGGTACCTTAACAGATTATCTCATCTAATTTCACAGCTGCACTAAATCCCGATAAATTCCCACCTGCATCCCGTCACAAATCTAGCCAGATAGCCATGACCTAAATACCTGACATTCCTGATACATCTTCAGTGGGGTCTCTTATCTTATGCACACTGAAGATTACTATAGCGACCTTGAAGATACTTACTGTTATGTCTAAGGACTATAAAACTATGGACTATAATATGTAGGCTTTTATTTTTGTATCTTGTTGGTTACGAGGTTTGGGGTAGCTAGAGTTTGATGTGGTTGGTCTAGTGGTTGTAAGTGGTACTGTTGTGAGGTCTCGGGTTTGATACCAAAGTTGGAATCACATTCATGGGTCTTATAGTCAGGTTTTTTAAAAATATTAAATGGGCTTTCTCTTGACTTCAATCTAGTCTTGAGGACAGAGATGAAATCAACGAAGTAACGAGTAAACCCAAAAGCAGCCTATAGTAACTCGCGACTTTAATATCAATTGGGGTTGTATGAATTTGAGCATACCGACTCAGGAAGAGAATTTTACACCTTGGCTGTGCGCATAATAAAAGATGTAGCCAAAGCGTTTCGTGCTAATGTGTGAAACATCGACAAGGTATGGGTGATAACCTTATTTCTAAGTAAAAACTCGAAGACTCTACTCATAGGGCTTAAACATTACTCGCGAATTATAGGTAAATACGTATTATAGATACACATCTTCTGTACTATTTGGTGATCAAAGACTTCATCATCATTTGCCTAACCTTTTCCCAAACATGTTGGGGTTGACTTCCAGGTTAGCCTGATGCAGCTGAATACCAGTATTAAGACTTCGGTGATCACAGGCGCGTGATCATCATTTGCCTAGCCTTTTCCCAACTATATTGGGGTCGACTATCAGTCTAACCGGATGCATCTGAATACCAGTATTTTACATGGAGCGACTGCTTATCTGACCTCCACAACCTGTGAGTACCTACTGGGTATCATGGGCGTAATTTTATGCTATTAGTCTAGTCAAGGGCTACATGATATTTGAACTGGTGAGCGATGGGCGTATTATCACTCCATTATAATTATGCAGAGGGCCCTTGACTGAAATGATTAATTACGGAAATACTTCATATTGTTAATTACTAAACAATGAATTATTTATGCGTAATATATTCCTTCTCATATGGTTCAAAAGATGACTGGATTTAGTATGTCATCATCTTTTGAAATGTTGTTTCCTAGAGGTTTCAAGGTATGTACATGATCTACAGCTACACCATAAGATATAGGTTTACTATAATATTACATTGGATAGGGGGGTAATTTTAGGAACTAGTGACTGAACATTCTTTCACTATTTATATATTTCAAAAGTTTCTAAGGATTGATTTTGTTCAAGGTAGTCTTTTATGATGTTTTTTTTTTTTTTTTAAAAAGACGTCCCACACTAGGAATTTCTCCTGTATCGTGGGTGCGTTTACAAACATTTAAACTGACTTATACAAATATCCAGACCCGGAACAACTATCTGTAGGTCATGTTTAGTGCAGCTGCGAATTTAACCTCTGTACTTACATAAAAAAATCCTGAATTAAGAAAATACTGAAAACAGTATTTTCTTAATTCTCTCCGAATGCTTACTTATTCTTGCTTCTATATCTTCTTCTTTTTTTCTATCTACTACTGCTTATAGTCCGTAATTTTTTTATTGGCCTTATTTCAGTAATTGTCAACTATCTATAACCTAGCTATAGGTTTTCTTAAGAAATAACAGTAAATCCCAGTGGAAAACCATTACTGGGGCATTCTTTGATTTTTGGATAAATTATTTTAAAAAATGTTGACTGTGCTAACCACTTTTGTTTTTCGAAACCTCTGTCGTTAGTTCAGAATTAGTATTTTAGACTAGCATGTAACCTTCCGAAGTTCAGCTCCTCATCAACAATACCGAGACATTAGCATTGAAATATCGAAGACATTGACATGAACATAAACCTGAACGTTCCAGTGCAGTTTATTGCGATTGTGTGTAAACAGACACAAGGTTCGCGACACAATGGGAGCATCACGCTGCACGCTGTACCGTGATGAGGTGTGATGGCGTAGATAGAACATTTAATATCTGAGATAAATTCAGAAAATATTTCCCTACTTAAGAATTGTGTAGGCAACTAATTATATTGTTTTGTAGTCTTTAGTATTTTAATTGTATTAATTTTAAGATATTATTTTGTCTATGATTTTTACGTTGCGAAATGGCAACAATTTGAATTCGCTAGTGGCCGCCAAAACCTTGTCGCGAGCGGGGGTGCATCGTAACGCTCCTGCGTTCCCGCCAATACTGTGAAAATGTGTCTAGTTTAATGTAAAGTGTGTGTTTCTTGAACAGTATACGTATTAACGATAACCTAACCAGTGTTCATTCATTGTGGAAACATCCCGCCCTAAATAATAAATTGACTTAATTGACATTGCACCATAAATAAATGAAATTAGATCACACGTTCGGCACTAACCGCATTTATAATGTTCTATTTCTATGAAATTGATAGTGTTTGAAAATGAGAGAGTAAATTGTGTTTAGGAGATTGATGGTGGAATATTTTTAGTAAAATCTTTTAACTTTATATAGGTAGCATATTATTTGTTTTGTATCAATATCCGGAATCCATCTTGAGTCAAACACCTATCTTTCAGCCTGTTGACAGCGTTTCCTTAGCCTCTCCGCTGGTGGCGCCCTCTATGCTTACCGTTGGTACTAAGTATTTCAAGCGCGCATCGGGTGATCACCCAATTTATCGTCATTATAGCGTCGTTTTTCGCGCCGTTCGTTGATAGCGTTAAAACACGTTAAACTTCGCGAAAAAGTAATACTTAACCCACTTATTTTTTCAAATTAAGTTTAGTAAAACGTTTATAGTTTAATTTTTTCCTCTCCGCTGAGTGATTATGGAAAATTGTAATAATAATTTAGAGCGGGAAAGTGCTTGGTCTGAGAGTGGGACTGACGGTTCACTATCACGTATACGAGTTCGTTCTCCGACACCAAGTGGAAGAGATGGTGATAGCAGTTCATCTACAAGCAGTGGACCCAGCCCTGAGAAACGTAAAGTAAGGAGGGACCGTGACCGCTCCCAGACCGTGAGTTATGCATATTTCGAGTTTTTACCACAACAAGTGGCTTATTTAACAAACCCCAAAACGAATCCTTCCGTGTTTGCTTCTTCCGCTTTTCGTTTTTGTTTATGTGCTTACATGAAAATCGTTACCATAAACGAGTTAAATCTACGACGATCTGAAAACTTGTCCTATAACAAACTTCAGATTTTATCGGAAATCATTACAATTACCCGATTAACTCAAGGGCAAACAAAACATACCTTTAAAAAATACGTATCTACAGTGTTTTAAGTGTGATGATTGGAATGCCGTTCGGTTTTCGGATGCACAAAAGAAATATTTAGCTACCCCCGGTTTTGTTGAGTTAAATGTTAAAGACGAATTAAAGCGTTTTGAATCGAATATGTTGAAAGAAGATTCGTGCTCATATTTATTGGAAAGATCTTTTGCTGGATTAACGAATGCCTTACTTTGCCAAAAAGACGAATTGCACAAATCATTACAATCATTAATTTGTGGTTTGGTCAAATGAGTCTACAGACTCGGTGACACCTAACTCGTTATAAGAAAAAGTGCAATCATTGTTTTCGAAAGAATCCGCGTATAGTAAGGTTACTGATGACTTACTACAAATAGTGTGCGTGATAAATACACGTCGAGAGACTATGTTGCGGCAAATTTCCGAAGGTTTTCATCGAACCTCCTAGTACAGAACACCTTTTTCAAAAAATTGGGGGGGGGGGGGGGGTGGATAAAGTTACTGTATCAACTAAGTCAATACCAATACCTACCTCAGACTTATTCTAAAGAAAACTTTTATGACAATCAAAAAACCATCGACTAGTACCTAAACAAGCTGTCGACAGGTTTTTTCGTCGAGATACCTTTAATAAAAGACCAAAGGGCTCAAACGCTTAACACCAAAACAAAAACCGATCAAGTAACCACCGATATAAATCAAAGGGTATTAAGACATCGCAATCGCATGCTATCCCTAAAAACAAGCGTCGCGAATGACTGTCGGACATTTCAAGGCGGCTGTCTAAGACAAATTCAATAAGTTTGTTTGTAGCAATCTGGGTGCGCCGACTGTTGAACGGGGCACGCATACCCTTCATACTCAGACCACCACTAATATTTCCGAGTCCCACAGTTCTGAAATGTTTACAGAACCAAAACCTCTTCCAATATGTCCAAACAAATTCAAACTATGCTCCAGTCGGGGTACTAGAACCTGCAGAACTGACGCCCAGTTAGATTTCAACGTTCTTTCTGGTACCCAAGTCAGATCGGACCTTCTGACACATTTTCAATTTGAAAAAACTGAACCAGTTCGTAATTAATTAGCCAAGCCATTTCAACTATTCAGTCACTTCCGGGTACCAAGTTTTTTACATCATCAAAATTGGATGGCCAAACTAAATCTGAGTCAAGCATATTTCCACGTACCAATGGCCAACAACATCGCCGGTTCCTGAGGCTAAATTATCATCAAAACTCACGTCAACATCAACTACTTCAAATGACGTGCTTGCCGTTCGGCTTCTCATCGGCACCCAGAACGTTTGCCTCTATAACCGAATTCCTGAGGAGTCACAAGATCAGGTGCATAGTTTATTAAGATGATTTTCTTTTGGCCAACCAGTCAAAAGCGGAGTTGGAAGACGACATCGCATTCACAATAAAGATACTCCGTTTACTAAGCTGGACAATCAACTACGAAAAGTCTGTTCTGGTTCCGACAAAATGCCTCGAGTGTCTCGGCATTACATGGGACGCAAAACGCAACGCAAAGTCCCTGTCGGAACTGAAGTGTCTAACGCTACGCAAAGCACTTCACCAACAGCTTCCGTTACCAAAGTGGTCCCTCAAACAGTACCAAACTCTAATGGGGAGACTCAACTTTGTAACGTTTGTGACTCCGAGAGGTCGCCTTCACTGTCGTACTCTGCAATACTACAGTCGACAGCTGTCGGTGAAACACCCGTATCGATCGATCACTCTCTCTCAACCAGCGCGATCAGAGACGGAGTGGTGGTGTCAAGCCATAAGAATGTCGATGCCAATATACACTTGAGCTTGGTGACGTCACAACTCTTGACCACAGACGCATCAGACCAGATCGGGTGGGGCGCTCAACTCGGCGACACAAATATTGTGAGAACCTGGACAAATTATAATAAATAATAAATAAATAATATTCCACAACTATCACACAACGCCATCTAGTCCCAAGCTAAGCAGAGCTTGTGTTATGGGTACTAGACAACTGATAAACATACTTATATATTTCTAAATACATACATATTATAGATAAATTACACCCAGACACAGAACAAATGATCGTGCTCATCACACAAACATTTGTCCTGGGTGGGAATCGAACCCACGACCTCCGGCATAGCAGTTAGGGTCACTAACCACTAGACCAACAGGCCAGTCGAATTGACCACTAGACCAACAGGCCAGTCGAATAGAAATTCTTAAAAGACATGGCATTTCAACAAAAAAGAGATGTTTTCCGTTTAAGCAGCTATATGTCAGAACCAGCAGCAACTCCAAGATGCACAGATACTGCTGCAAACCGACAATCAGACAGTAGTCTCGTACATAAACAAGGAGAGCGGCATAAAATCCAAGAAACTGCTTCATCAAACTCGATAGCTTCTTGCTGTTCTAGATAAGCAGAACATTCATCTGACAGCACATTATTTTCCGGGCAGGTTCAATACCGAGGTCTCTTTCTCGGCAGAAGGCTTGTCCAGAACGGCACCTCACGAGGACAGTAACGACAACAATTTTTCGAATGTGGGGTACGCCGGAGAAAGACCTCTTCGTGTCGAGTACAGCCCACATAGTACCAAAGTACGTATCATTGGACGTCAACGATCAGAAAGCCCAACATCACAATGCATTCTGTCGTCAGTGACACTACGACCTAGCTTGGTTGTTCCCACCACCAAATATGATTCCCCGAGTTCTCCAGCACCTGAACCAAGCCAGCCACCACTATATATGTTAATTGCCCTGAAGTGGAGCAAGGTGTTTTGGCAGGTAGATGTTCAACGGCGAGCGCGACATCCCCCTTTCCTGATTCCAGATCTAGCCTGCACTCTAATAGACACGAGAACAGGGACGCATCCGCCACAACTGCAAGACCTACACTTGGAAACATGGCTGATTTCGGGTGGCAAGATATTTTGACGGACTGGACAGATCAAGAACAAAAATTCTTTATGTCAAGCTGGAGAGGATCCACAATCAATAATTACAGACCAGTGTGGCGCAGATGGAAGCGGTAGTATGACTCCCATTCGATTAATTTTAAATACCCTAAGGCGGATCAGGTAGCTCAATATTCAGCACATTTACACTGTGAAATCTGTTATACATCTAGTATTGATTTGTCGTCAAATTTCTTCTTAAAGCAAGCCATTTCTGTAGCAAGAGAGAAATCTGCTAAGCCACCTATTTGGAACCCTAAAGTTTTATGGCAACACATGAGTGCTTATGATTTTGATGAAAATAATATATTTCAAGTATCAAGTCACGTGGCTTCTCTTTTATTGTTAGCATCAGGTCGTAGGGTTCACGACCTTACTCTATTGCGAATTGATAGCACTAGCTTAGTCGATAAAGATTCCTCTATTGTGTTGTGGCCAGCATGTGGTTCTAAAACAGACAACCCTAACCACAGACAGTCTGGTTGGAGAACACTCGGATAGGAAATTAAATCTTTTCAATTTTTGGTTGAGATAATTAATATGTATTACTTCAAACAGTCGAGGAAATATAAATCTTTTGTTATACAGCTAGAAGGAATATTAAACCTGCTTCTAGAACTGTTATTGGTGGATGAGTGAGATCTCCTTTAAAATGTGCTGGTATAGATGCAACTCCAGGATCAGTAAGATCCGCAGTGGTTTCTCTCAATTTCGTAGAGAATTTTCCTGTTGATCACAGAGAGAACTGTTAAATCACAATGATTCAAATGTTCCCAATCATTCTACATCCTTGTCTAATTATTTTGATCCTGTTCATTAATATTAATTATTTTTCGAAACCATTTCTTTTGTTATATTATTATGACTAAAAGTAGTGTCATACTCATACCAGATTAATTATTATAATACATTTACACAATTTTTATTAGGTAACCCAATAGTCTACATCCTAAAACACATTATAGCGTCTTTGGGTTTTTAGCGCACCAGGTGATAACAAACACATCACTCAAGATGGATTCCGGATATTGATACAAAACAAATAATAGAGAGTTTTACATCAAATAAAACTTACCTATTATTTTTTCATCAATATCCGGAATCCAGGTAAGGTCTACCTGGTGCATCATGAGTTCCATAATGACGATAAATTGGGTGATCACCCGATGCGCGCTTGAAATACTTAGTACCAACGGTAAGCATAGAGGGCGCCACCAGCGGAGAGGCTAAGGAAACGCTGTCAACAGGCTGAAAGATAGGTGTTTGACTCAAGATGGATTCCGGATATTGATGAAAAAATAATAGGTAAGTTTTATTTGATGTAAAACTCTCTATTATTTAAGTATTATCACAGTTGACTGGCCTGTTGGTCTAGTGGTTAGTGACCCTAACTGCTATGCCGGAGGTCGTGGGTTCGATTCCCACCCAGGACAAATGTTTGTGTGATGAGCACGATCATTTGTTCTGTGTCTGGGTGTAATTTATCTATAATACGTATGTATTTAGAAATATATAAGTATGTTTATCAGTTGTCTAGTACCCATAACACAAGCTCTGCTTAGCTTGGGACTAGATGGCGTTGTGTGATAGTTGTGGAATATTATTATTATTATTGTCTGAAGTTATAGTATATATCAGTTCGCGTGTGATGATTAATGACCAAGATTATTTGAGATAAAATCTAATAGATTGGCATGCAAGTAATTAAAAATGCTAAGCAGATAGATTTCAATAGGTAACACAATATTCCCAGATAATATCAATTAAAAGTCGTAACATAATCCCTGCAGAGGAATGTGTAATGAGCTATAAATACAGGGGCGTATTTACCCTAGGGCCATCCGGGCCATGGCCCGGGGCGCCAGTACGCCAGGGGCGGCGTAGCCGCCTAGCCGCCCCTGGCCGATTACATTTTGTTTTGGTTTTGGCACCATTCGTTCCACTTTTAATTCTCACCTTTTTTATATTTTCTTAACAATCTCAATTCAAGTTTACATAACAAAACCAGGCGTACGAGACGTTGTAAAAATAGGGACAACCAAGCACAGGCTTATTTTTCTCGCCACCCTGGGGCGGTTTTTCGAATTAGCCTTACGTATATTCCAATCTGCCATATGCCGCCCCAAAAAGCAATTCTACATATATCCTTCTAATCTGCCGCCCACTGTTTGCTATTCTCGGTAAAAAGAAAATTTTACCTATCTGGAATGCTAAAATTTTCTAGCTCGCTTCGCTCGCTCTTGCCACCGAGTTTTCTTCATTGTCCAATTCAATCCCTCAATGCATTAGTAGTAATAGTAAGTTAAGTATATTTTTTGAACGTTAAAAAGAAAAGGCAGTTACGTTTCCGAGGCAGGCGGCAAAAATTTTCGAGCTCGCTCCGCTCGCTCTTACATTTGCCCTCGTGTCTGAATCATGCAAAACTTCTTAAAAAAATATCTATCCATATGAATTGTTGAAACAAGATGTAACTTATCCGATGTGTCAAAATTGTTTGAGCTCGTTCGCTGTTTTTGTTTATTTTCGGAACGGCAAACCTTAAAACACTATTAGCTATGGCAAACAAAAGAAAAAAAAAATATATAAATAAACCCGAAGTGTAAAATTTTCAAATAATAAAAAAAAGTATTTTGACTTTTAGCTAGTTTTCTTGGCTAATAATGAAATTAGAAGGGGCGGCGAAATTAGGGTGGACTCCCGGCGGCAAAAACGCACGCCACGAAACTCTACTACTCATTGTTGATTAACTACTTACTCGAAACTGCCCTAGAAAAAAAAGCAAAAAAGAAAATTTTATGGTATTTTTCTTGACTTCTGGGGCGGCAAAATTTATTGGCCCGGGGCGCCAAATTTCAAAATACGCCCCTGTATAAATAAAATGTCTTTATTAACGTTTGTTGCATTCAATCAAACATAAGGACTGGGACACAATGAGAGCATCACGGTGCATCACAGTGTGATGACGTGATGTTGTTACCATCACAATAACAGTGATGGTAACAGTATCACAATAGAGGGTGTTGTAATATTGTCAATGAATATTGTAATGTCCTCTTATGACTGTTATTGCATATATTATTGTAATGTTTGTAAATGTAACTATTTGAGTTCTCATTTGTCACTCCCTTGTTAGTTTGGGAAATGGTTGCGAGTGTATTTTCAGTGTGTGAAGATGATGATTAGATTGTTAGATTTGATCTGTTAAGTGAAAGAGATTATCTCCATAATCATGATTGTATGTCACAATTTGTTCTTCAAAACACCATAGAATGATATTCCTACTGGACTTGATTTTGGGTAATGGATTACCTCTAGCTAGGGCAAAAGTAGGCTATTTTCTGTAGAATATTCGTAAAAATCATCACCGTGACTAGGTAATTATTTAAGATTGACAATTTCGCGTTTATTATCACTTTTCCATAGTTAACTGCTACAACTAAGCGTGACCATTGGAATAGCCAAAATTACATTTTTTATTTAATTTTCCTGTAATTTTCACAAAGAGTGAGTTTAGCAAAAAACTTGACCCTTATGTCATCTTTGTACTCATTATACACACATCAACACGGTCTAGGGATATTTTTAAAAAAGCGAATTACTATCAATGTATTAATTATTTATATGACATGTATATATTTAAAATATGCGTTATTTAATATTCTACCATTTTTTAATAATGGTTAAGGTACTGATTAAAATTTCAGGATTTTATGGAAAAAAAATGAAGCATAGACGGAAACCGTATATGAATTAACTTTTAATTTGTGAGTAAAAACTGAAAAAAATTGAAAAATCATTTAATTTGTGTTTATAAACTTGAAGTTAGTAGTCTGAGAAAGCGCCCATGATGTTCATAACACATCGGCAACGATTCGGCATGCTCAGAACAAGGTTGTCAATGTCTTGCTGCGGAATATTGTCCCATGTCCTTCTGAGGTGCGCAAAAAGTTGATCTTCTGTAGCCAAATTTTCAGGAACTTCCTTCAGAGCTCTTCTTTGCAGCATATCCCACGCATGCTCAATGGGATTTAGATCTGGCGATTGAGCAGGCCAGTCTAAGGCCCTAACATTATGTGTATGTAACCAAGCTGCTACCGTTCTCGCCGTGTGTGCCCGGGCATTGTCGTGCATGAACAGGAAATCTTGCCCCATTTGTGTTCTGTGGGGCAAGATTACGGGCCCCAGCACCTGTTGGACATATCGTTCTGCCGTCATATTGCCCCGCACCCAAACGTGATCCGTCCGTCCTCCAAGACGAATTCCTGCCCAAACCATAATTGTTCCTCCTTGGTATGGGTGAACTTCCTGAGGGTTCTGGAGACGGCTCCATCGTCCAGGAACTCGCCAAACACGCGTCCTTCGTGAATCTGGATGGAAGCCGAACCTGGATTCATCCGTGAACAGCACATTGGACCATTGCTCACGGCCCCAGTCCACGTGGTTCCGAACCCATTCTAATCGTCGTCCACGATTGCCTCTCCGTAAAGGTGGGACCCGGAGTGGTCTACGAGAGCGTAGATTGCTTTCATGCAGTCGCCTTCTTACAGTTTGGTCACTCACAAGCACTTGGTGTTCCACTCGCAGCCTTTGGACCAATTGAGTCGCCGTTGCATTTGGTTGAGCTCGCGCAGTAATTTGCAAAAATCGGTCTTGTCTGGGGGTAATGATGCGACTTGGCCCCCGGTGCCTCTCCGCTACTTCACCTGTGGCACGATAGCGTGTCCACAATCTTGAAATTACATTTTGATGGGTCCCTATGGCCTCAGTAACATTACGCTGAACAGATCCAGCTTACAGCATTCCCACAGCTCGTAACATCTCCGCCCTCGTCAAATGTCGGCGTTGCATGGCTACAATACCTCAATTTTAACTTTATCTTTCGTTTAAAAATGAAAAAAAACTGTAACTGAACGTAATTCGTATTGTTTTTTAAATTTCGCACAAATGAAAATTCCCTCTCCTATACATCAAGACATTTTTATGCCACCGAAACAAAAAAATTTTCAAAAATTTGAATTTGGAATTAGTCTGAGATAAATTACAAACAAATCGGTGTATTAAAGATTCCAATGCGGCCAGTACTTTTCGAGTTATTTAATTGAGAATGAAATATCCCTAGACCGTGTTGAGGTGTGTATTATTATATACAGGTAAAATCACATTGTTCTTTGTAAGTTTGTATGTAGGGATTGTAGGGTATGTTAGAGAATAATCCAATGCTTAAAATATTTATTTTACTGGCAGAATGCTACATTATTCGTGGGTGCTATAGGGTATAATTTTTTTTTGTTTTTTTTTTGTTAGCCTATATTGTCCCACTGCTGAGTAAAGGCCTCCCCCATAGTCTTCCACTCTTCTCTCCGTGCGGCTTTCTATAGGGTTTCTAGGGTTTCTATAGGGTATAATATAAATTATATTTTTCATCATCATCATCAGCCATGTTTCCACTGCAGGGACTCAGGCCTACTCTCTAAGAAAGGGATGGGCTATAATCCACCACGTGGGCCTAGTGCAGGTAGGTAGATGCGTAGATGTCACAGACATATTGTCTTCGTTGGTTCTAGGACATGTCAGTTTCCTCAAGATGTTTTCGTTCATCGTTTTGAGAGCAGTGGTGATGAAATAAATTGCACAAGTACCTAATGCGCTTGCCTGGGTTCGAACCCACGACTTACTGTTCGTAAGTCGGGGCCGCCACCACTGGGCCAAATTATATTTATACTAGTGACCCGCCCCCGCTTCGCACGGGTGGAATGTGCTACATAATAAACCTTCCTCTTGAATCACTCAAAGATCTCTTCTCTTTAAATTAAAAAAAAACCCGCCTCAAAATTCGTTGCGTAGTTTTAAAGATCTAAGCATACATAGGGACAGACAGAGGGAAGCGACTTTGATTTATACTATGTAGTGATAGTGATTATAATTAGGCATATTAGCCGAACTAGCACAATTTTTGCGGACAATATCGCGGACGAAGTACAAGTACTAGCGAAATAAGTAATGTATTTCACTATGCATGTATGACTAATCGCCAAGAACACATTTCAGTAAAAATCAATAGTTTATCCAATAGCATTGTCAATACAGACAAGGTCGGGGGCACAATGAGTACGTCATCCTCTGCACGGTATTATAAATGCATATAGTGCATATAAGTGCATATGACGTCACTTTCAGGACTTTACAATAGATGATCTCTGTTACGTTTTATTTTAAGTGTTGGGGTATTTTAAGTTATTTTTAGTTTTTACGTCATGTAAAGGCTCGTGCTATTGATGATGTTGACCTTGCACTTGAAAATGAGGTAGGCTGATGATGACTGGGTACTTAGCTAAGGAATTTTCATTGATGAAAAGAATGTCAGCGTTTGAACTGATGAAAATTACAGTTTTTACATGATCTTCATATTTTAAGGCCAATTGTAATTTCGGTCTACCGCAGTGCTGAAAATCTATTTTGCTTTTAAAATTAGAGAGTAATTTAGATGTCGTTAATGCATTTTCACAATCACTAGTTTGTGTAGGTACCTATAAGTCAGTAAGTGATAAGTATTTAGACACTTGCAGAACCTGAGCTAGGATCGGGTGAGAAAAGGGATTTTCTGGGGCGGCCTATAGAAAACTTCAGCCACCGAAAAAAGGGGTCCATCCGGTTAAAACACAGAAACTGGAGAGTCGCATAATAGAAAATAATAATAATGCACAATGCCAAATTATTATGTGCTTTTACTTACAGCTTTACTTGTCTATGATGAAAATAAGTCGTTGATTTTTACATGCATTATCGTCTTTTTACTTTATTGAATATAGCTGACCCACGCAACTTCGTCTGCGTCACATAAATATAGCTTATAACCTTTCTCGATAAATCGACTATCCAACAGAAATTAACCTAAATCGTAACAAACAAAAAATCTTAACTTTCCTCTTTATAATATTAGTTTAGATGGTTTAGATTAGATTATATTATAGTGAGAATGACTAATAGGTATCTCTTACTGTTAAATAGACGATAACCTGTACTTGTAAACATTATGATGCAGTAAATAATATTTTGAATTTGAATTTCCCGTAGGCCATCCAGATCCCCCGTACCTACATTGCGACGCGCGAATTATTTTGCCGCGCGGATATTTTTACATTGCGATATCTTCTAAGATATTTATTTAAACTGTATAGAGTAAAGGGCACAAATATTCTATATTAAATTTCCTTTCTAACAAACACATTTATTTAGATATAGATTAATACCATATGGGTTAAATAAGCTCCGCAAAAAATAATTCATTTTAACCTTACATTTTAATAGTAAAAAAGGGTTACAGTGAGACAATCTTAAAAGATAGACATATGCTGTCGCGGACTTTATTTTAGAACTTTTAAGGAGAAACAATTCCTTCATACATGATATTTACGTAACTTTAACCGTTTTCGCAGCGCACGCAGCGGAAGCTCTCAAAAAGGAAATACTATTTCCCGTTCTTGTAACATTTTTCATTTATGCTCCGCTCCTATTAGCTATAGCGTGATGTTATATAGCCTAAAGCCTTCCTCGATAAATGGACTATCTAACACAAAAAGAATTTTTCAATTCCAACCAGTAGTACCTGAGTTTACCGCGTTCAAACAAACAAACAAACAAACAATCAAACAAACAAACAAACAAACTCTTCAGCTTTATAATATTAGTATAGATTATTATTTAGTAACTGTAGGATAACTGTTTTTGGCGACGTGGTAGACCGCCGCGCAGGAAAAGGCGCGACGAGCTGGACGGAATCAACGACCAGTGGTCGACTTTGGCCCTGGATCCAAAAATTTGCAAGTCATGGGGGAGGCTTTTGGCCAGCAGTAGGATGACACGGGCTAACAGTAACTGTAGGTTGGAAACTGCTGATATTCATGTAAGAAATATTTTCCTCTAAATCATTTGAAACTGACTTCTTGTATTATGGATACAAGTGTTCGGTAGCTGTTATTAATCAATATTAATGCTCATTTAGCTGTGTACATTAAGTACCCTTTTATATAGGTAATTTGCTCTTGCCGTAACAATTCATGTAACGGTATTCTTTTATTCAATTTAGATATACATAATTTCATTTGAAGAGATGGTTACATTTTCAAGGCTCGCGATAGTTAGAGGTTCAAACGGCTACAAAAAATATAGGTCATGCCCAAAAGTACCGCTTTCTTTCTGCATCAAGCTCTTGACCAAACTGCTAACGAGAGCACGAGAGCCTCTTCAGCCGATGGTCAAGTTCACATTGATATGTCAACAACTTCGTGTCCAAGTCAAGATACTTCGTTCATGTTTATTATTTTAGTCCAGTTCAGCATGTACTGCATTGTGGGTTTTGTGGTCAGAAGGGCAACTGTGCGTAGGGTTACCAAATGTAAATAGAAGGATGCCTGTCTATGGTACCTAAAATGCCTGATTTTTTACACGACTGCCCCAAAAAAAAGAGTGTTATCAGGAAAATGCCTGTCTAAAGCAAAACGCTGTAGGAATTATGTAAAAGCCAACAGATAATAATGAAGAAGGATATTAATTAGGTACTGATATTTTTCAGAGGACATTATTTTTTTAATGGTTCTTTCTTTTCTAATACGTAAGCGTAAAAATCTTCACAAGATAGTTTTATAATTTTCGTGAGTTATCAATATTGCTTTTACTAATTTATTAAATTGTCAGCTGATTTCTTTCTGTACTCCACTGGGCGTAGACGAGAGATAACATACGTTCTACGTTCGCATTGACTGTGCGTTATCCCTGATTTGGTTCTGGGACAGTGCAAACTTATTAATACAGTGACCGACCCATAGTCACACTAAACTACCACACCAGTGTGACTATAATATGGTTAATTTTATTTAACTTAACTAATTTAACCCTGATCCGTAGTCACACCCGGATGAATAACCAAAATTATAGGCTGTTGCTAGTCGTCCGCTAAGTGGATGAATCACCGTCTCGCGACAGTATCCTTTATGGGCGGCATGGGCACCGGGCCGTAGGCCGACGAAGGAGGCCAGCGGAGGCCCGGCACTTCGGGGACAGAAGATATTAGTGTTATTTAATATGCGAGCGAAGCGAGCGCGCGTCATGGAGTACATGCGTTGCATGTATGAGTGACGTGACCAAAAGCTACGATACTGGTGTGACTACTGATCAGTCGAAGTCACACCAGTGTGACTACGGATAAATATAATTAACCATAGTCACACTGGTGTGGTAGTTTAGTGTGACTATGGGTCGGTCATGATTAATACGTGGGGCTTCCACTATTCGATTTCTGGTTTACTGTACTGATAATACATTGTTTTTTTTTTTTTACTTCTATCTATCTATCTATCTACATAAATAAAAACCGGCCAAGAGCGTGTCGGGCGGGCCACGCTCAGTGTAGGGTTCCGTAGTAATAATTCTTTTTTTGTTTGAAATACCGGCCAATGAAACTTGACCTCTGGATTGTATAGGCGCTCATACGATTCAGGGACCAAATTATATTGGTTAACTGCAGTTTCCATCTGTTGTTTCCATCCAAGTTCAAAATAATTTTCCTAGAAAGTCCTTATAAAGTTCTACTTTTCAGATTTTTTTCGTATTTTCTAAACTTATGGTTCAAAAGTTAGAGGGGGGGGGACGCTTTGTTTTTTACTTTTGGAGCGATTATTTCCGAAATTATTGACATTATCAAAAAATGATTTGAGTAAACCCCTATTCATTTTTAAATACCTTTCCAACAATATATCACACGTTAGGGTTAAAATTAAAAAAAAATCACTTCCCACTTTACATATAGGGGGGCTACCCTAATAAAACATTTTTTTCCAATTTTTATTTTACCACTTTGTCGGCGTGATTGATACACATATTGGTACCAAATTTCAGCTTTCTAGTGCTAACGGTCACAGAGATTAAGCGAGGACGGACAGACGGACAGACAGACAGACAGACAGACAGACAGACAGACATGGCGAAACTATAAGGGTTCCTAGTTGACTACGGAACCCTAAAAAAGAGAAGTCCTGACTGACTGACTGACTCATCAACGCCCAGCCCAAACCCTTGGACCTAGAATTTATAATTAATTGGGATAAGGGCAAGAGAATGATGATGATGATGATGGTTGACAGATAGAGAATGCCTTGTGTAATAAGACCCATTATGTACCACTCTTGTACATGAAGTGTAAATAAATAAATCACAGATGTACACTTTTCGTTCCTACCTACCCTTTAAAATTCTAAAGTCGTGAAGCTACCATTAAGGCTGACCTCCAGGTAATCCCCCGCATAGTTTCCCACACATTCTTGCAATGCAGTGTTTACTTACAAAATGCCGCCAATAAAGAGGTGTAGGGTTATGACTACTTATGACTACTGACTCGACTGATACTGGATACAATGTTTTTAAAGAGCTCACTTCAGAAGGTTTCGTGTCTGCGAGATTTATTTTGTGGAGTCAGCAGAAAACTTTGATAAATGTGAGTGAAGTTCCCTTATAAAATTTCGCTTTCATTACCCCACTGCGGCGAAGCCCAAAAGGAGGGTTATGTGTTTGAACTGTTTGTATATTTTTTCATGTTATTTTCATCTATGTATTCAAAGTGTTTACTTTGTTTCCAATCATTTTGAAAATATGAAATCCAGTATCTTTATGTATACGAAGCAATATTAATTATTTAGGGCATTGATATTAAATTAACAGTTTCCGGAACTAACAAAAAATCAATCATGCCTTTAAATAAATTCCGTATAGAT
This sequence comes from Diarsia mendica, assembly GCA_949316265.1. NCBI lineage: Eukaryota > Metazoa > Arthropoda > Insecta > Lepidoptera > Noctuidae > Diarsia > Diarsia mendica. Next base: position 24,178,727 of record OX438893.1, on the reverse strand, counting down.
ATTGCCTAGATTTAATTTAAAGGCAATCAGTAGAATGATAATAATTAATTTAAGTAATTATGAAATTCCAAACACTAATTAAAATACGTGCAGTTTCATTAAAACACTCCCAGACCATAAAGTTTTAGTTTATGGTGACATTAAATATTAATTTCGTAATCACTAGCTTGATTCGCACACGAACATTGTACCGATATTTTCAATACAATATCGATTTACTACATTTATTTACACACATATTTTTATATTGAGTCATGTTTATATTTAGGAAAAACAGATGTTTCTTTTTTTGGAGAGACTTTTACTTTAAGAAGTAAAAACAGGATTGATTACAAATCGAACTTGTACCAAGAATTAATTAAAATTATCGATGGGCAGTTTTAATTATAAGATGATAAAATTTCTGTGCGATAGGAAAACACCAAATATTTTTTATTTTATCATCCAGAACACACCAAAATAAATAAATAATTTTACCATAAAAAACTCAATGATATTTAACCATTTACACTTAGAAAAAAAAACAAACGAAATTACCACCAAAAACTTTTACCCGAATTTTTCAAAAATAAATATCTAAAAAATACCCTTTACTACTCTATACCTTAAACTTATTCACAACAACAACAATAAAAATAAATTTAAAAAAAATAAAACCGTTTAAAAACCGACCTGCGCAAGAGTAACACCCGCGATCGCGAGTAACGCGATAGACGCGACGAGAGTGCGCGACACCATAGTGCACTGCGCGAACTGCACCGCGGTAGTGATAGCCGCGCACCTGCGCATGCGACGGTGAGGCGGTGCACGCGTGCGCTTAGCTCTGTTTACGGGCAACTGCATTGTAGTGCAGCGGGTGTGTTTGGGTGTTTTTTTTTGGTTGGAAAATAGGATGAATGTAGTATTTATGAAAAAAAAAACTAATTTTACTTTCTAATGAGAAAAACATCGGTCGTTAATCACGTAAACGTTGATGAGAAATTAGTAAAAGTTTTTAGTCGGAGCCCTAATTGCAACACTTCATCATAACCCAAAACCGCTGAAAGTTAATGCTGAAAGTCAGCTTCATAAATCGTGGGTTAGCTTGAGAATTACCATTATCCGTAACCGTAATCAAACATGATCTACTATATTATTGTATATTAAATTTTGCTTGTCTGCTCGTTCCCTTGCCGGACTCAGATGAATTTAATAATAATTAATAACGCATTACCTACATCATGCACTTCTTACAAAAAGTTGCTGCAACTATGGACCTGAGATCTAAATATCATTACAAATAAATGCAATTGAAGTTTGACCACGAAACACCAACATGTCAGTCCGACTTTAGGACTAGACCTCGGAACCTATTCTTCTGCAGCGCGGTGTGAGACAGGGAGACGTCATATCTCTGAAACTGTTCACCGCAGCACAGAATGATGTCTTCAAGGTTCTGGATTAAAGACGACTTGGCATCAACGTCAATGGCAAGTACATCACTTACCTTCGGTTTGCCGGCGATTAGTCATGGCTTTTCAGCCATGACCACTGAGGTCCATCATGGAGGACCTCAGTGTCATGCTCGATAACCTCAGTGGAGCTTCCGGAAGAGAGGGTCTTAAAATGAACATGGACAAAAAAGCAGTTGACGTCTTTTAGCTGAAATGATACTCATCTAATAATAAATCATTTATTGAGGATCAAACATTTTATGCACTCACCTGCGCAGCAGCTTATCGGCGTGAAATCTGTTTGTTAAATCAAAATATCAGCTTTTTATTGAATGCTTAATGAAAGTACCTATATAAATGGTAGATATATACAGCATGTAATATGGTGCTGTTAACAATACCACATGTAAAAATAAATTATGGCTAGCTGTTTGTTCCGTTTAATCTCTAAAATAATGTAACCGATATTGAAGGGACTTTTAATGTAGATAGCAAATTTTACAAAGAGAAAATAAAAGGCTGGGTTTCGTGAAAAAAAATAACACTTTGAAGTTGTTGTTAGTGGGAAGTAATTTTTTATAACAACCTCACGCGTCAAAGGTCGCGGGCAAGTGCTTGTGATAACTGGCAATTATGCATATTTGTAATGTTTATGCACATACCTACTTAGGTATTTTTCTTCTTCAGATCTCGCAATCGAATGAAAGGTCCAAAATATTTTTTTCATTTTCCATCGGCCTCCATGGGCACTTATAAACGTCGAGAAAATTAAACGTTCATCGTTCCGTGTTTTCCTATGGCGTAAAACCGGCAAGAAACTCCATGGTTAGTCTTTTAAAATGATTTGGTTCAACAATATCCACCAAAGACTTTACCTTTGCTGCACAAACTTACTATGAAATGAAATTTTAAACACCAAAACCAAAATGTACCTAAGTCCACAGTCTACGCACACGCGTCCATATTTATCAGTGAGTTCACATCACATTACATTTCATTACATAACGCATTTATTTATAATTGTCATTCATTTTAGAAGTCGACAACTACGTCAGTTGTGTCCGACAAATATGATCGCTATTTTAACTAGAATACTGGCTTAACTTTTAGCCATGGTTTTTGAAATGCAACTCTAAAAACGGGCCCCGAAATCGTTTTGTGAAAAAAGTTGCATGTATGTACTTCTTTGAGTTAGTTATGACGGTTTGTGATTTCTTATGTATTGGTGTATCACGAATTCACGAGTGCATATTTGTACTTTTTTCTTTAATGTTGTGTAGTCTAGTAAGATGGTTTATTATATTTATGTTGCATTTTAGAATACTAGCTGTTGCCTTTAGATTTTCATTCACGTGAAATTATCAGATTTTTTTGCACGTAACCCTTAGGTTTTCTAAAATTATAGTAGTCTATGTTACTTGTTATATCAGCTTTCTGACAGTAAAAGTTCCGTCAAAATCGGTCCAGCCCTTTCTGAGATTACCCGGAGCACACAAACAGACAGACATAAATTGAAAAAAAAAGGTATTGTTAAGTGCCGCATTTAATATAAAGCTGTTATTGTGAATTTAGAAACAGAAACTTCAATTTTATAAGTCGAGTAGGTAATGGTTTATTTAAAATTGAATCAACTAATAAATAATAATTAGGTACCTACCTATCAGTTATGGAGGAGTGGCTGGAGAGGCGGCATGGCGCCCTCAGCTTTCGGTTGACGCAGGTGCTTACGGGACATGGATGCTTCGGAAAGTACTTGCGTCGCATAGGTCGGGAGCGGACGCCCGCTTGTCATCACTGTGTGGACTGTCCCGAGGACACAGCGCAGCATACCCTGGTTGACTGCTCGGCCTGGGCTCAGCAGCGCTGTGCCCTCGTTGCAGCACTTGGTTCGGGTGATCTTTCGCTTCCGACTGTGGTCCGAGCAATGCTTTCAAGCGAAAACGCGTGGAATGTCGTCTCCTCTTTTTGCGAGGAGGTGATGCATGCAAAGGAGGCAGCGGAGAGGGAAAGAGAGCATGCCTCTCATTCAACCCGCACCAGAAGGGTAGCCGGGCGTCGAAGGGCGCTGAACGATCTCCGGCCACCGTAAGGTGGGGCCTGCGGGTGGCAAAGTTAGGGCTGAGATGTCACCCGACCAGCCAGGCCCAAAGAAGGGGCGCGCAGTGGACTCTGTGCGCTTTCATGGAGAACGTGCGGTTGCTGGCCGCACTTGGTGATGAGGCCCGCCCGAAAGGTGGGCTGATACCAGTCGGGGGTGTGCGCGAATGTACTTGTATCTCCCGGGCCCCCGACACATGGTATTAGTAGGAACAGTGGGTTTTTAGTCGGTTAGAGTCCGACATAACCCCCGCTCGCCCCAGGCGGAGGGCATCCATGAGGATTTTCCCACTAAAAAAAAAAAAAAAAAAAAAAAAAAAAAAAAAAAAAAAAAGGTACCTACCTATGATTTAATTGCAACCAAGAGGTCACTGTTAGGTACCTGAGATAACGCCCAGTCTATGTGCCGATAATGTGCCGAGATGGTCAGTGGGTCGTCTTAGGGGCGAATTTAGTGACAGTATAAGTAATTATTAAATATCTTTGAGTACGGCAGTTTGTATGCAAACTTAATGAGATGTCATGATCATCAACTATGTTGAGGGCGGTTTCCAGTCTTACCGGTTACAGGAATACCAGTATTTTACAGCATGGTAAGACTGGTTGTCAGTCTTTCGAGCCACTGAGTAAGTACCTGTAACGACTGTCAAAGTCTACTAATGACAATAATTATAGGGTCCATAACGTGCTTGCCGAAACCCACGTACCACCAATCCACGAATCAAGCTAGGCAAGCACGGCTTAACCACAAGCTATACAAACTAAGTGTGAGTACTTTAAAAAAAAGCCGCAGAATATACACCTAGGAAAAAATATTAGTGCACCTTTGGGACGTTCTGTTAATAGAAAATGATGTCATCTTCTGACTGTTTGCAACCCCCTGAGAGCGTACAGCTGGTGCATTACTAATAGACCTGTAGGTCTATGAATATAATTATGTATATTTTATTGTGTTTCTACTTGCGATGGGTCTTTCCTTTTCATATAAGAATAAGTACCTTTTCTGTTAACTATAAAGATTGTTTTGTGTTATGCATGATTGTAGATTTTAATGAAACAATAGAAAATACAACACAAGCTGAAACTTATCTGTTCGTGGAAAATACATCCTTTTCGGTTTTACCTTTAACTGAGTCTAAGATATTTATAGCATCGCCCTATGCCCTTTTTGTACCTACTAGATGACGTGGCCTCGGCGCAAGGGCAAAGAAGGAACATATTATGGGTTCGGTTTTTAGTCAGTAGAAGTCTGACACTCCCCTTCGCTCTGCCCAAGAGCGGGCGGGGGGGGTCATTTGATGATTTACCACCCACCAAAAAAAAAAAAGAAGATATTTATAGCATGTTATGCATGCATACGTATACTAATGCCTTTTCTCATGAGGGTAGGCAGAAACACAGAACGCCACCTGCTACATCATCATCATTTCAGCCAAAAGACGTCCACTGCTGGACATAGGCCTCCCCCAGGCGCAAGGGCGGATCCAGCTTTGTTGCCAGGGGGGGGGTCACAAAGAGTCGTGGCTAAGTCACAAGAAGTTATCATTTATTTTTTATACTAAAAAATAGGTGTTTTATTAATTTATGTACATAGGTACTTAAAATACCTATATTTAAATAACAAAATCAATTTTTCTTTTACGTCTTCTCCCGAAATGCGTTACCACTTCATCTACCTACCTCAATGGGTACGTTTTTTTAGTGTGGAGAAGTGTCAGTCTGGTTAGATGTTCTTCAACCATTGAAGCTCTTAGCCAGGATTTGATTCTTCGAAGTGCTATAACCCTTGTCCAGAGGGATAAAGCGATGAACAATTTTCGGTGGATGGATGACTTAGAATCAGAAATGAGAATTGAAGTAGATGAGCGTCTCAGCGAGACAGAATGGTGGAAGAGCAGGATGGAGGCGCGAGCGAAGCGAGCGCGAACTTTTTTAAAGATTTTGGGGGGTGACAAAGATATTGTCATTGGGAGGAAAGAGTATAAAATACTGTTTTACTTGATTCGAGAAGAGATCCGCTTACTCTTATCTTGGTAGACATCAATCCTCCACTTCCTGAACCAAGCGCCTAAGACAGAGGTTCGGAAGATGTGGCTGACTCGACAATGATAAACGATTATTCTTACGAAAAAAATTATTGGTGTGTACTTTGCTTATATTGGCTACTGAGATTTTGTGGTCTATTAAAAGTGTACCATTCTGAGCCAACCTTGTAAGGGATAAATCCATTAACACTACGATAGAAGATTTACTTAACTATAAAACGTAAAATATGTTAATATGTACCTACTCAGTTTTTTCATTGCCTCGGAAACAGCCAGAGCCCGAAAGTCTGACAACCAGTCATACTAAGGGATATCTCGTTGTACCCAGTACTGACTGGGTTGTGTATAGTGTGCACTGTGTGCAGGCCAAGAAAGCAGTCGTTCCATGTAAAATTACGGTTTTTACCTGCATCCAGTTAGACTGGAAGCCGACTACAACATACTCGTAGTTGGGATAACGTGTGTAGATCTTATATCGTGGATTTTTCACCAGCCTATAATACTAGGGATAATGCAAACAATCTAAGGATAGTACCTATCAAAATTGGTTCAGGCGTTTAGAAGTTATGGTGGAATAGAAACTCACAAATAAACATACATGAACCCTAAAAACACTCTATTTTTTGGGCTGTTGTGTAAAAAACATTACGTTTAACAATTTTAATTAGTGGTCCACCTAGGTCCTGGACCCAGCCCAGGGGGGGGTCATGACCCCCCTGACCCCCCCCCCCCCCTGGATCCGCGCTTGCCCAGGCGTCGCCACATGGATCGGTCCCGTGCGTCTCTCATCCAGCGGGTTCCCGCAACATTGACCAGGTCATCGGTACACCTAATGGGAGGCCTTCCAATCGACCTTCAACGTCTTCCGGTTCGCGGTCGCCATTCCAGAACTTTTCGGCCCCATCGGCCATCCGTTCTGCGAGCAATGTGACCTGCCCATTGCCACTTAAGTCTGGCGATTCTTCGGGTTACGTCGGTAACCTTGGTTCTCATGCGGATGTCCTGATTTCTGATTCGATCACGCAAGGAAACTCCGAGCATAGCCCTCTCCATTTTTTTTTTTTTTTAAAACGTTGCCCCACACTAGGAATTTCTCCTCTATCGTGGGTGCGTTCACAAACATTTAAATTCACATACACAAATACCTAGACCCGAAACAACATTTTTAGGCCATACAAATATTTGTTCCGTGCGGGGATCGAACCCGCGACACGCAGCGCAGCAGTCCAATCGCTTAGTCACTGAGCCAACCGTGCCGTCATTGCCCTTTGGGTGACTTTGAGCTTTCTGATGAGGCCCATTGTGAGCGACCATGCACGTTTCGGTCCCGAATGTACCTAATCACTGGCAACACACACTGGTCATAGACTTTCGTCTTGAGACACTGGGGTAAGTTGGACGAGAAGATAGCGTGCAGCTTCCCGAACGCTGCCCAGCCGAGTCGGATTCGACGATTGACCTCTTTCTCGAAGTTAGATCTACCCAACTGGACCGTTTGTCCCAGGTAGACATAATCGTCCACCTGCTACGATCCTATAACATACTCCTTTTGCCACGTCCACACTCCTACATTGTATCAGTCTGGTGACTCTGGTCATACACGCACGCCGGTTGCGAGTACCTAATAAGAACTTGTCCTTTCTGAAGAACCTCAGTACCTCACCAATAAGATCAGTTAAGTCATTCTAGGGCGTCCCACCCCGTCGTTGCCAGTTACATCTACATCCTATAAGCTTCTAAAATTCTTCTAAGGTTTATTTATTTACTTAATTTATTATATGTATGCTATGATAATAATATTGAATAATACAGTAATTATTTTATCATTACGTGAAGGTTTCAATTTTCTTGTTCGCTGCTAAGACCTCGTAAACTTAATAGGAGACCTGCTCGGTTTAGTGATCGCGTGTCCTGCAGGTGCAAATGTGGTCCAGGATTCAATTCCTTGTTCTCGCGAATTGTTAGTGGGTTGGTATCCAGAGTTCGGGTTACGCTGGATTTGAGCAACCAACCAACCAACCTTTGTTTTGTTAGAGCATGGTTACCCTCCTATCCTACTTCATGATGTTAGGGTTTCTGAACTCTGTGCTTTCCTGTTGATTCTGGGTAACAGGAGCTACAGTGGTTTGGGAATAGTGTGGCGGGCTGAACTCTGTGCTTGCCGTAGAAGAATGTAGTATTATTGGCCTCTAGGCACGCCATGGCTGTCCTATCTTTTGTACACCACACCACATATACACTTCAAGCCAGTCATCTAAGATGAATCCTCGTGTTCGAGACACTACCTAAACCTTTGGAAAAACCCTATTCCTCCTTTCCCAAAGGGACCTACAGCTGATAATTCAAGAGCTGTTCATGTGTGACGATCATACCCAGTCGTGGTTAAAAGATAAGCCGTAGCGGGTCTGGCTATTCGTAGGGTGCACCGGACGTAGGTACCGATATTTCCATAAATATGGCCACGACTGCAGGCTCTATTAAACATGGAAGTATTTTTATGGTAAACGTAGGTATAAATCGACAATTTAATATAATATTATGCTGCTTATTCACAGCACAGCTATATGGCATTCACTTCCAGAATGACAACTAATATGAATACGAGTACTATGGCAGGAATAGTGGTATAAACAAGGGACAAAAATAAACTTAAATTATGTCATAGTATGATAAATTTGCTCCAATAATAAGAAATGAAGAATAAAACTATGTTTGATATTAAATGGAAATGTAACTCATGAAATGATAGCTCATAATCATTGTGCTGGATGGAGAAACAATTGTTCAAATATAATCGACTTTCAGTAGGGCTGGCGCTAAAAAAAAATGTTGTTGTTTCTTCAATAACTCAATGTGAGCATTCTGAAAATAATTTTGAAAGTAGGTAATTTGCGTAATTTTTGTTATCATGTGAAACATCTATGTATGTGCGGCTAGGCAGTATAAAATCGTTTGCCGTGACGGAAAATGGCATGGTACTGTCATGGCGTAATGCCTCCTTCATACCAAATAAAATCAACCTTTTTCATTAGAATAAAGTTAGTTTTCAAACAGCTCGTGCCCTTACTTCAAAACCCAACTAACTGCACAAAATGTAGTTTCGAGAAAATCGTGTTTAAAGGTACGAATCGTAATTTTTTTATTAAAATACTTTTTTTTGTTTAAAGAGGCGAGTACCTATTTACGTGTATTTTGATTTCTTATTGTACCTATTCATTATTCGGGTGATGAAGGAAAAATAGCTTAATTCTCAAACAAGTAGGAAAAATGAAGGATTGGCTTGATAAATGCTACAGATTAGTGGTTTTCCTGTAGTCGCAATGATTTCTTATGTTTTGAAGAATAGAGTTTAGACAGCAGTTTTTTATGAATTTATTAAACGAAATATTTGTTCACATAATGGGTAATTGCTAATACTAAGTAGAAATATTTAGTCTCAGTTATTGTTATTGTTAATTTAACGTGAATCATGACAAAACCACTTAAACGCAGATAGAATGTTTTTCCTGGCGAGAAACATTGCTTACAGTGCAAAAACATTGCTTTAACCGACACTTACTGGGTTTTGTCTGTTCTTTATTTAAAAAAATCTCCTGATAAGCTAGATACCTTAGCTAAAACCTAAATCCAGAACGGAGCGTCACCTCGGAAAACGGGTTTTACCAGTATGTAGATCTTGAAAAGGAGATTCTAACGGTATTTGTAACTAATTTTTGCCCATAAGTGACTTTAGTTGGTTTTCGCTTTAAGGGCACGAGCTAAGTATTTTAAATGGATCGACTGCCAATCTGACCTCTACAACCCGGTCAGAACTGGTTGGTTCTCAGGCTTTCAGGCCACTGACAGTAGTCTAGATGTCTGTAATGACTGTCAATCTACAAATGACAGCTGGATCCAACGCTTTGCCATGCTTTCCGAGCTACGAAGGAAACTCGGTAAGAAATGGGTTGTCACTCTTCCACGTATCAACCTAGACTAGCGCGGCTTAACCTGAAGATCAACCCCAGCGGCTTTTTTGGACAAGCCAGCCACATTATTCGCAAACCACTGCAACTCTTGAAAGCCAGAATTAACAGTGTTAACCACCAGAAAAGCGCCGAGACAATGATGCTTGACGAACTCCCAAAAAAACAATTCAACTGTCTTGGATCCCGCAACGAAATTAATCAGAAAAGATTCCGGGCGGCTGGTATTACCTATTTAGACACGAGCCCTTTTTTTTGGGAGTAGAGTGGAAGGGAGTGTCAGACTTCTACTGACTAAAAACCACACATGTTTCTTCTTAGCCGGTGTGCCGAGGCCGCGGTATCTCTTTCGAACACCCCGCAGCCCCAACGGGCGTCAGCTACCCCCCTTTTTTTCGTTGGGAAATACAGGTGTGTCACTAATTTATATCTAGGAACAGCCCTAACTAGAACCTTCAGGCTACGTGATTGTCACAATATTGGCACAGTGACACAGTCAGTTAGTAATGCTGAAAATATTCAGCGTGCACATCTTCGATGGAATTCAGTGCGTCATGGAGGTGCTTTCATCATGATTACGTGGAGATGTGACCTAATAAACAGTCACCGGTCTAGTTTGTTGTAGGTTTTGTTTGGATTTCTATTCACTATGTGGTAAATAGCGGTGATGGTATCTATGAAAACTCAGTTACATTAGTTGTAATACTTCTTATCATCATCATCATCATCATTTCAGCCCGGACTCACCCAATATTGGGTATAATATAAGCCTCCCCGCAAGATGACATCGTTTCCGCTTCTAAACAGATGTCCTGCCGAACTCCACTTTAGAAGCCCTGTCGCAGTCTTGATCGCCCTGTCCCCAACGTCGAACACTTTCGTCTGGCGACGGATTTCATGTTACGCACTTGGTCTAATAGAGTTATGTTGAGCATAGCTCGCTCCATGGCCCGTTGTGTATCTCGTATTTGGTGTACTAGCTGCCTCCTTTGTCTCACTTCCTATACCTTATACACTTCATATACCTTTAACGAATTATGTTAAAAATTTAATTAAACATCATAATAATGAATATTCAGTGACATTATAAAATCACAAGCTATTAAAATAGATACTGATCTGAAGTGTCATATAAACAGGGCCCCGAGTCTGCTATTCAATAGTGTCAGAATGGGCGATCATTGATCTCATAATGCAACGACAAGCCAAAAAGTACCTTATGACTGTCGACCATTCTGACACTATTGAATAGCAGACTCGGGGCCCAGGTAGGTAATTGTTTAATTGAAAGGTGATTCACTTAAACAATTATCTTGAAATAAATTGTTGCTTTCATCATTAGACAGACATGAATCTGCCTCGCCTTTTCTCAACTATATTGGGCCAGCTTCCAGTCTAACCGGATACAGCTTCTTTATTTTATTTTTTTAAGGGTGAAAAATCATCAAATGACTCCTCCTGTTTTGAGCATAGCGGAAGGGAGTGTCAGATATCTACTGACTATTAACCACTCATGTTCCTTCTTAGCCCTTTGTGTTCCGGGGCCGCGGTATCTCTTATAAACGAGCAGCAGCCCTGGCAAGCGTCGGCCCTTGCACTGAAGCACGTCTCCCGCGGTGGCTGGGACGAGAGGTTCTCTCCCTCTCACGTTCCGCCGCCTCTTTCGCTAGCCTGACTGCTTCGCAGATGGAAGTGACGGTGTCCCATTCTCTCTCGCTTCGGAAAATAGACACAGGATTTGTATAAATTCTGCCAAGGAAGTTAAAGGGAACTTTATCGTAGGTGCTGAAAGAGTTCAAATTCAATAAAATCCACAACTTTTGCACCCAATGTTTATTAACGAGAAACTAACTGGAAAATCGTACAACACAGTACTGCATTCTGTTGACTTCACTATTTTGTTCAATTGACCTTCATGCAAAGATTGAAGCCTGGTACAAGGATAGGAAGAGGAATCCGATGGCATAGACCACGAGGACTATATCCATGGCGGTGGCGAACAGGTCCCTAGCGATCTGGTCGTGAGCTAGTCGCCTGAGGTAAACACGGGCTTGGGCGATCAACCGGGTCAGTCGAACCAGGAGTAATTCTGTTGTACGTAGGACGGCACTGTAAAGAAAAAAATATTTTCGGGTTAGCTTGTGATTGTGACATTCTGTGATTTAAAAGTAATTAAAAGTCTAGACTTTTAATTACTTTTAAATCACAGAATGGCAGCATTCGCCAGCATTGGGCCACCGCTGCTAGCAGCGGTGGCCCAATGCTGGCGGCCTCGACTTACGAACAGTAAGTCGTGGCCGCCAGTCTTCCAGTCGATCTTGAAGTACAGCGCCGTGCTTCAATGTACTACTGCGCACGAGAGACCGCGGACACAGACTTTTTAACGCAACGTGGACCGTGCTAAATTAGCTAGAATACTTAACCCACAGACTGACGTCTGGGAGGAACTTTTGTCTGAATGGCAATGTAGGTGGGATAATTCCATCAAGGGCCGACATCTTCACCAGGTCTTTCCATCCGTTCGTGAGCGGCTGGCCAGGACATGGCTGGAGGTGGATCACTGTGTCGCCCAATTTCTCACAGGTCATGGTAACTTTAAGAGTAAATTATTTTCCTTCAAGCTTGTTGAGTCGCCTTTTTGACAATGTTCTACATCTGACTGCGAATTTGAACAAACTGCACATCACATTTTATGGGAGTGTAGTCTTTGGCAGAATATACGTAATATTATGTTAAATAGTGTACAGGTTACATCCGGAGTTATTTACTATACGGACCTTGTAGAAACTAGAACAAATTTCCGTGCGTTCAAGCAATTTTGTCATACCTATTATTGGAATCAAATATAACAGCTCACAACTTAGGACCCAGTAATATTAATGACAATAATATCCGTGGTGCTAGGCAACTGGGCTTATCTCAGTTGTATACGTCCCTGTGTGCCTATTGGCCTTGTTCTGTTCTGTCTCCTGCTGATATGGAGGGAAGTGGAAATTACGTTTTTTCCTACTCCTCCGCTATTCTTTTCTGATTAATTTCGTTGCGGGATCCAAGACAGTTAAATCATTTCTCTGGGACTTCGTCGAGCTTCATTGTCTCGGCGCTTTTCTTGTGGTCGCCACTGTTGATTCTGGCTAACAGGAGTTACAGTGGATTGGGAATAGTGTGGCGGGCTTGTCCCAAAAAAAAAAAAAGAACAGTAAGTCGTGGGTGCGAACCCAGGCAGGCGCATTACTTTGTGTAAATTTATTTCATCACCGCTGCTCTCAAATCAGTGATGGAAAACATCGCAAGGAAATCGGCATGTCCTAAAACCAAAAAAATCGAAGACATATGACAGCTACGCCATCTACACATTACACATGGAACTACACAGGCGTAGCAACACGAAAACGCTACTGAATGGTTCGCTACGAAGTGCTACGCGGTTCCCTTCGTGAAACTTGTTCGATTGTAAATGATTCTTTAACCAGTACACAGATGGCAGTAGGAGCAAGCTATTATTATTTTCACATTTTAATTTAAGTTACTAATAATATCATCCCTTATTACTCCATTTAGATAGTATATAAAGACCTTATGATTGATAAAGCAGAATCAGAAGGAGATGGATGAGCTGGACTCTTTCTTAAAGGATTGACCTACAATCGCACTAGATGGAGAAAAATAGAATAAGGGAAGAGAGGCCTATGCTCCGCAGTGGAAAAATATAGGCTTACAAAAATTATTGATTGTTATCACTAGTCACTATCACTAAATTTTATAAAACGAAGTCCTCCGCCGCGTTTGTTTGTCTGTTAGCAGTTAACTCAAAAACTACTGAACCGATTATCATGTTGTTTTCACCAATGGATAGAGTGGTTCTCGACGTAGATTTTTGTATACATATAATTTGACCGACATCCACGCGGATGAAGCCGTGGGCATCAGCTAGTCTATACTTCTATACTAATAATCTAATATATAAAATTCTCGTGTCACAGTTTTCATTGCCATACTCCTCCGAAACGGCTTGACCGATTTTGATGAAATTTTTTGTGCTTATCCGGTATCTATGAGAATCGGCCAACATCTATTTTTCATCCCCCTATTTTTTTTTTTATATGGCAAAACAACGTTTGCCGGGTCAGCTAGTATTATTATAGAGGTAAAGTTTGTGTATTTGTTTAATTTTATGGGGTTATCTCGGGATCTACTGAACCGATTTTAAAAATTCTTTTACCAATAGAAAGCCACATTATTGCTGAGTGTCATAGGCTACTTTTTATCCCTGTATTCCCACGGGAACGGGATCTACGCGGATGAAGCCGTGGGCATCAGCTAGTATCTAGTAAAGTTCACTTTACCTTGGTGTGCATCTCCATTGGATATCAAAATTGTTGATACTGACGAGAGGCAGGAGCAGTGCCATGATATACATCATCGTGGTGTTGTCCATAGATGATGTGGGCGCCAGAGTTGCAGCCTGGACTACTGCTACCCTATAAAATATCAGAACATTTTAATTATCCACGTCGTATCCACGATTACGTGCATTTTAGGGTGATTAAGCATGACTTGACTTTAACTAACTAAAACTAAAAAGTGAATAGGTATAGCATAATAATGATTTATTTCACTATCTATAATCACCTGCTTGCCATTTGTAGGATTGCCTATTGCAAAAGCAGCCAAGTCATGCATCCCGTCGGAGTTGCGGGTTGTTCGAAAGAGATACCGCAGCCTCGACACAAAGGACTAAGAAGGAACATGGGTGGTTTTTAGTCAGTAGAAGTCTGACACTCCCTTCCACTCTGCCTAGAGCGGGAGGGGTTATTTAATGATTTCCCAACCCCCAAAAAAAAAGTCTGGTACAGTCGAACAAGCTAATAAGTATACCTACAGCCAGATAACTTTTATTTAGGTACTTTTAAGATTATACAGATACATTTAGGGACTGATGCGAAACGATACAGTGTTTGACATCAGTCGCTTAATGCGAAACGCTTTAAAAAACAAAATTACAATCAATATTTTCAGTGTTATAGAATTATAAAGATCTCTACCCTGTATACTTATTAGCTTGTTTGACTGTACTACCTGCTGTTCTGAACCCCAGTGTCCATGCAACTGCTCTTCATTGTTTCATCGTGGTAGCGGCTGTCATCACTTGCCAGGGCGTATGATGATGATGAACCTGCCCCTTCAGTCTGCTGGCAAAAGGGCCTGATCAGCTAATCTTCTTATTTACCAGTCTTTGATCAAGTGGACCCCACTCGAACTGGACCCATGAGTTAAGTCGAACAAACCGCATTTTAAATTGTTTTTATTTTTTCATAGTATAGTAATTGTTTTTGTTTGTGGTATTGTGGGTCTAGTTGCAAGCGGTTCCAGTTGACGAAAGCCTCATAGTCTATACTTCTATACTATATAATAATATTATAATAATAATATAAAGAAAAAAACTTTAAACTTTACCTCTTTATAATATTATAATATAGAGGTAAAGTTTGTGTGTTTGTATATTTGTTAAATTGTAAGGGGTAATCTCGGGATCTACTGAACCGATTTTAAAAATTCTTTCACCAATAGAAAGCCACATTATTGCTGAGTGTCAGAGGCTACTTTTTATCCCTGTATTCCCACGGGAACGGGATCTACGCGGGTGAAACCGTGGGACGTCAGCTAGTATAAAATAAAGTCCCTCCCGTTGTTTGTACGCTTAGATCTTTAAAACTACGCAACGGATTTTATTGTTGTTTTCAGCAATAAATAGAGTGATTCAAGAGGAATGTTTATATTATCTACATTGCACCCGTGTGAAACCGGGGTGGGTCGCTAGTCTTTCTTAATCATAAACCAAGTATATTGCCAGTCTTTAAAGCTCAACTAACATTTTCTAGGTAGAGACAGGAGCTGCTTCGTTGGACTAGTGGTGGCAAGCGCTACTGCTGAGCTGAGGGCCTACGTTCGATAGCCAGGGGGTCTAAAATTGCGACCTTTTTATGCCTTTTCATTTCATCCAAGTTCAGGTTAAGTCTTATTGGTTTTTCATCTTGATTTTTTTCAGTTGCAGCCACGTATTATAGATTTGTTTCGAATTGATGGTAGGCTTAACCCCTATTAAATGGTGACTTAAACATAATAAATTGCAAAATGTGAAAAATGTGGTCATAATATTGTGTAATCTAGCTGCCTAGTGTTAGTTTCTAAACATCCTCAAAGGCCATGGTTTTTAATATACATACCTAGAGGTGTTTTATAATATTTAATAAAAATTAACGAGTTCAATGGTAGTCACTAACACTTAAGTTGGATTCTCTGGACGACCTCGCAAAGGCTTCCGAGGAGAGTGCTATCAACCCGCCGGGCGCTTGGTACAATCCGTTGCCGAACTGGTTGTTGATTATCTGCTCGTTGCAGCCCCTCTCGAGGTCAGATGCCATCTACGGGAAAGCAGATAGATGCAAAAAAAGTGCGATTGAGCAGGGGTCTAAAAAGATCTCATGAACAGAATCAATTGCTAAAGGTCCCTAGATATTTTTTGTCATGTTTTCTTTTAAATGTTACTTGCATGGTATACATAATAAGGAATACACTATTCTATTATTTTGACTATGCTGAAAGCTAAGCAAAGCTAGTTATTCTCTAGTCCATGTTATATTGTCTCTTTGTAATCTATACAAGACTTATACACTGTCTTATAAAAGTGATTGTCCTTGTCACGAAACAGAAAAACTGTTTTGTTGTTTTTTTATGAACACACAGCTCATACCAGTGTACGGATCTGGCTAGTATTTGACATTCATATACTTAGCTATTATAGCTTGAAGTTAGAAAGTATTTTTGGAAAATTAAACCCTAAAGCCCAAGCAAAATCAGGGTTGAAAGTTCGTATGAAAACCACACTGGTGAAACTTGGCAAGAAAGTTATCACAATGATGGTTAGAACCAGTTCCTTTCGGCTGGGTATTTTTACACCCATTAGAAACTTGTATAAATGCCGATTAAGGGACCTCGTGCACTACGGGACCAGGACTTCTGCTTGCAGATGCTCTAACTGTTGGTCGCACAACCACAACCACAACCTAACAGACATAATATATGTGTGCTGGGGAGTTTGTTCCGCCACTTCTTCTTTCCAGCTAAACACTAGGAAGTGTCGATGGGTGGGCGTTTTTGGGGGACTGTCTTATAAAAATGTAAATACAGTGAAACCTGGTTAAATGTGTCTCAGATATCCAAATCTGTCTCATGTCTCAGTATGAGTTCCAGTAAAGTTATAGAGGTTTCTCACTTATCCAAGTCCCAGTTAGCCAAGTTTCACTGTAGTAAAGTAAATTTTGACCTTCGAAAAGTGCTGATTATCAGCCTAGTTTGAATAAATGAATTTTGACTTTGACTTTTTGACTTTGACAACAAAGAGTTCGGCCAATTTCGAGCATTATGCGCGTCAAGCGACAAGTCGTGGTCAAGGCCGCTAAGTTCTCGAGGTCCCTGAATTCGGATTACCTACGTAGGTACTTACTTTTCTAAGTTCTTCAGTGTTCCTCAAACATGTGCCTAAATTGGCGTGGTCGAGGTTTCTTCGTCGGTTCTGTGTTACATTTTAAATTTGATGAATGTTTTCTGACCAATTTTGGGTGCTATTTTTCGTAGCTTTTACATTTTCTCGTAATGTAATGTCATTCATTTCGTGACAAGACACAGCTGGAGTTTTTTTCTATTTTCTTTGAAGAAGGTCG
This sequence comes from Diarsia mendica, assembly GCA_949316265.1. NCBI lineage: Eukaryota > Metazoa > Arthropoda > Insecta > Lepidoptera > Noctuidae > Diarsia > Diarsia mendica. Next base: position 24,161,463 of record OX438893.1, on the reverse strand, counting down.
AATATTTTTTTGTTTAAAGGTTTTTCTTGTACTCTTTAATTAGTAAGCAGAGCTAAAAAAAGTGAGAAGGGGTGAGACCCGCATGCTAAAAATAATGTGAAAATGACGTCCTAAAGCCGCGACCGCCGCGTAATTATTAAGAGATAACGTGGCCTCGGCGCAAGGGTGAGGAAGGAACATGGGTGGTTTTTAGTCAGTAGAAGTCTGACACTCCCTTCCGCTCTGCCCAAGAGCGGGAGGAGTTATTTGATGATTTCCCACGCCCAAAAAAAAGGTCAATAATTTCAAGGTCAAAAAGACGATTGTATTGAATTGCAATATCTAGCTCTAAAATCTTATTTATTGAAGTCAGTCTTCGACATTGACACCCAAATCCATTAATTTAATTAAAATTCTTTGAGTAATTAACATGTAAATTCGGTAGCCCGTATCAAAACTGGCATAAGTATAAAAGCATATTTTTTCTAATTTAAGTATCTATTTTTCTTTAAATGTCATTCTTCAGGCGCGAACTGTTGGACGCCATTGTTCGAAATTCAAAAAGAACGCGGACGGCCCGCGGTGTCATTATTCGCGGTTGCTAAAGTAAAAAAAAGGTTTTTTATTCAATTGATTGGGAACTTTTTTTTATTAATTGACTTATTTTTATTATGTAAGGATTTGCCTTAATTGAGGCTTGATCAAAGCCACCTATGGAGTCATTTACGTTGTAGGTGGTATGAAACATAGTTTCTATTGGCCATTGGAGCAATGTATTAAGCAGCGTTAAGAATATAATTATCTTCGATGTTTAAAAGTTAAATGTGGCACGTTACATTTCATGCCATTTTCTCACACAAGTACTGCATAATAAAGTGTGATTTCGGACATGAGTGTCGTCACAAATTGCCATTTTTTCATCATAAAATAAAAAGTCATCTGCAAATGACTTCAACAAGATGTAGATTTGTATGTGTGACAATACTGCGTTGATTGTCACACATCAACATCAGTGACATGTGTCATAATGACTTAATCAGGATTTCCTGTGACTTCTCCGCTGCATCGTGGGAGATATCATAATGCGAATTATCATTATTGCTTGTCATTTGTGATAATATTGTCCTGTGTTTGATAATAACTTCATTTCTGTTTGAGAGACAGCCGCCGCTTGTTTAATGGCGACGATGTTTAGTATGTAGATTTAAAAAAAGATCCTGTCAGGAAATGTTGTTGTCATGCGATATTGTCATGTTTTGCTTATAAGAATAGTCTTATTAACGTCAGTTTTCTGTGGTACGTAAATAATAACTGCCAGACTGTTAATGAACATTTTAATTAATCTCAAACTTAACAAGGAAATAGAGTTGATTCCAGTTGCCAATAGTTGACATAAATGTAGCATTAATATTCAGAAGTGCATTGATAAAAATACCGACCAGAATTGACCTGACACACACAAGTAGTCATCAACACAAAAACATAGGATATCAAAAAACCATGAGTCCGCTGAGTGGGCGTGCAAAATCGAAAGCTCAGAAAGTGAAAAGGTCCGCCATTTTTTTCGCAAATCAATCGATTTATTTTCTTGTAGCACCCCGCGGTAGCCGACACTGGCCACACCGCGGGATGTCGCGCTACCGTGTCTGGAAAATTGATGGATTTTGCCATTTTTTGAGTTATGCCACTTTTGATTTCTGCTCTGACATATTTTTGTGCAGATATTCAAGTGTTATAAAGTTTTTGCTGCATTTTAAGACGACAAAATCTCTGTATTTAGGTATTCAAGGAACGTGTTCATCAGAAGTTAATCTCAGCTCTTCATTTAGCTTTTGGATAATTAAAATGAATTCACATAAAAAGAACTGATTAACTCAAAAAATAACAGTAAAACCAAAATTTTTTTCAACCCAATCTGTTCGCTATATTTATTTACACATCAAAAATGTAATAGCCAAATATTTGTCGAAAAAACGTCCAAATGTTGACTTAATAAATTCGGAGTCAACCCTTTATTTACCATCGGCGGGTCGTTTAGGCCCCTATTATAATATTTAATGCTAAACAAACACGGGATTTTTGCTTCTAAATGACTTCATCCACTTTTGATTCGGGGGAATGATTTAACTGGGTTAACTTTGATTTTGGGGTTTGCGTTTACGTTAAGTTGCCGAGTACTGTTTAACTCAAAGGAGTAAAAAATTGGTTATGTTTAGCGTTACACTAAAGAAGAAAGCTAAAAATATAGTTCAGGCAGAAATCACAACCTTTCCTATTTTAATAATAATTACTTGACGTGTATTCAAGTACCTAATTGTTACTAAAATTGTAAATAACTACAAAGTTAACTATAAGTTTTCGTTTAGTTCAACCAAAGCTTGACACACAGCGTTGAATAATCAATAAGATCAACACATAAATACTCCATCATAAATTTTTCTGGTGTATTCTAAACCAACTCATAACGCAAACCCCATCAGACTTCGTCGATACAGACTCGAAGCCCATCGAAGGGTTAACGTCCATTTAGTCAACTATACTTAGTTCGCGCTTCGTTCTATAACGATCTACTATTTAGCCACATCGGGACCTTTGATCTAGCTGATCACCCTTTTTTTGTTTCGCTTGATGATACTTTTTTTCGTAAAATTAAAGTACTTTGTTTAAACTTTACGAAATTATAGCCTTTTTTTAAACTTTCTCCTAAAGTTTATGTGTAGTTTAAAAGACGTTAAGTTACCCTTTTTATTGTGATTGTTGAATAAATATTTAACTAAAGGGTAAAATTAGTATAAAAAAGTAAAGAAGTGCCGATGAGGAAATTACCTGTACAAAATTCTGGGTTAACCAATATTAAGTAATTTATTTGCTATTTCTTGCTCTATATTATTTTGTAGAGCTTGCAACCATATCAATAAGAAAATTACCATTAGTATATAAGACGCAAACCCTTAAATATGTGCTTTCCTAATTGAGAATCTATTGGGTTTCATAATACAGAAGACTGCACTCTCATTCTGATATTTTAAAGCGTCTCTGTAAAATACACGGTATTATCATGAAAGCTATTGCCAACGAATTATTTTAAGTCTAATTCTGCTTCCTTCCGACAAAAACCACCAAAGACGTAGAAAGTCTAAATAACGGTTAAAACAAAAAATCTAAGTAGCCAATCAAGTCACGAAAACAAACAAAAATCATCAATAACTAAAATCCTTCCATTTTTTTTACAAAAACAGAAAAAAACTTTTTCCATTTTTACCAATAACTGTGCATTGACACGAGCGGGTAATTTTCAATTCGATTGGAACCATTCAAGGGTTAAAATAATTGTGTGTTTCGGTTGCGTCATTACGATAGATTGGTTATGGATCAAACAATATAATAAATTAGACAATTTCTAATTTTGAAGAATTTCGTTGATTTGGGTGAACTTTTGCGTTGAATGAAAGTTAAGTGTTCTGTATTTTATTATTGTTATTTTCAGTTCTTTGTGTACCTACCTAATAAAGCAACTGTCATGGATATAAGGCATAGCAAATTAAATAGATTTAAAATTAAATGTAAATATTACTACAAAACCTACTGGCACTGCACCAAAATACTAACCAAATTTAAAAATTTAAATAAAATAATTATTCTAACATTAGGCTCCGCCTATATACGGGAATCAGTCTAACAAGTGTGTCCTAGAATTTGCTTATAACCTAGATCAAATTTTGTTTATTGTTATAATACATAATGAAGAACTCAACTATAGTTGTCTCGAACATCCTTTATCAAAATCTTCCCAAGAATAATCATGGACTATCAAGTTTTGTCTCTCAAGTAGCAATACTTACTACATAAATATCATTACACGACACTTACATCAAATCCTTCAATACCCTAAAAATTAAAAAAAAACCCTTACAATTTTACAAGGCCCGTCATCCCGATTAAGGTTCGCGTGTCATGCAAACTGTAATGAATAGACAAAACTGACGGATGTAAATATCGCCATTTTGAAAATGAACTGAGGGTAATTTTCGAAACCTCAAGCAGCATATGGTAGCGGCAGACGCCATACGAAGCCAACTGTCATGGCTTCCATCCTTTTCGCACTTAGGGCTCTAGAAGTGGGATAGACAGGGATGCAAACAGGATTCATTAGTCGGTGGTACTATCATTTGAATGTCGTATCGCAAAAAAGTGTATTGTTTGGTGAAGACACGTGCGCAGGCGCCGGAAGTAGGGTAGGCTTTGGCGCGAATTCGAAAATTCGAATGACTGTTTAAACAGGATATTGGAACGATAATCGGTATCCGAAACAACATATGGATTATGGGTAAAACTTAACCATTTTGGGGTTAACATAAGATTGTTGCCATGATTATTTTAGAGAAGTACTGAAAAAACGATGAAATAAATAGCTTCCTTTTAACATTATTGGAGTCAGTGATTTAAGATTTCAAGGCTTTACAAGTTGTGCAGGATGTGTATATTTAATAACCATTTACGTTTTATCTTAGGACGTTGCAGAATTGTACCAAATTAATTGCTACCAAAAAAAAAATACGTACGTTTGGATGAATATTATTGAAAAACAAGGAAAATGGGCAAGGTCGTACTTCTCGAACATACATAATTTGATCTAATTTGTTCTTAAGTTTTTATGTAGAGGGTAAACCCATAATTAACCAAAACTAAAATAAAACAGTGTTAGGAAAATATATCATTCGTGGATGCTAAAGGCTATAAATTATATTTATGTATTTATCATGAATATCAGCTGGGCTAACACAATTTTAGCGGACTCACAAGTATTTGCACAAGAACAAATCCCGAACCATTTGAACCCCATTTCAATATCTAATCTAAAATACCTTACACCCCTTATGTCCTATTGCTACCAAGAAAAGTAACTAAAAAAAAGCCGATACATTTCGAACAGCCACCCCATCTAACGAGGGCACGCGACATATGGACTCGTGCGCATCCCTTTGTGACGCCGCAACAGCTTAAGGGTGGTTCTATTCTATTTATTTTTACTTGTTTTTAAATTGTAAGGTGATCATGTGCGGTGGGTGAAGAGCGGAAGAGTTTTCTGGGTTTTAAGATGTAGCACGTGTTTTGTTTCGGTATGTCTAATTGTATATGGAAAGTTGTATGATCTTTTTCAAACAGCATCAAGTGGTCTAGTGATCGCCAGTTTGACTATTTAGTACTAGCTTTTGCCAGCGGCTTCGCCCGCGTGAAAATTACGATTTTCCATACAAATTTTCTGCCCCTATTTAACTCCCTTAGGGGTTGAATTTCAAAAAATCCTTCCTTATTCCTTGTCTACATTATAAAGGGAACCTCTGTGCAAAATTTCAGCTTTCTAGGTCCAAGGGTTTGTGCTGGGCGTTGATGAGTCAGTCAGTCAGTCAGTCAGGACTTCTCTTTTTTTATTTATATAGATAGATAGAAGATTAGATTCAGGGTTCGATTTCCAGATCCGGCAAAGTATTATTGGGTGTTACCATCAGGAATATCTCAGTAGCTTCCAAAGTGTTTGGCTTTCTACCCGGTTTACGGTAATAAGCCTGACCACTATTACACGTTATGTGGCGAAATGTGTATGTACCATATTAGTTACACCTCCCGTTATGTAACTAAATTGTTTTAGAGTTTTATCGTCTTTATATAAATGTAGAGTTTGTGGCTTAATAAGATCTTCCACTCAGGTCAATCTTTAGGTAAAGCTGTGCTTGCCTAGGTCGGTCTGTGGATAGGTGACCGCCCGACATACCGAGTTTCCTCCGTGCCTCGGAAAGCACGTTAAGCTGTTGGTCCTGGCTGCCATATACCTATATAGATCTTTGGCAGTCGTTACAGGTAGTCAGTGACCTGAAATTCTGACATCCAGTCTTACCAAATGGTATTGTATTACCTAGTATTAACTGGGTTGTGGAGGTCAGATAGGCAGTCGCTCCATGTAAAATACTGGTATTCAGCTGCATCCGGTTAGACTGGAAGCCGACCCCAATAGGATAGTTGGGAAAAAGGGATGTTAACATATAAATGTAGAGTTTGGTGCAAAGATGCGCAATGAAAACCAACAAAGCTACATCCGTAAAACTGGATCCCAACCTCAAAATAGACGGGAAAATACTAGGTAGATCATGATGAGTACAGTGCGATCAAATTATCTTGGCAGGTCTGAACATAGGCTCTGCGAACTTTTACGCATGTAAACTTGTGAAGAAAACTGTTATTGCCAGATAAACCAATACCTATACGATCAGAAAATATCTAATTTAAACAGTGAGTAATACAAATAAAATAAATATCATAACACTTTTATACATTAGTTGTAACAAAATAACCTGCACGAAGTTCGGACCTGCCAAGATAATTTGATTGCACTGTACATTGGTACTCATCATAATCTGCCTAGTATTTTCCCGTCGTAAGTATTGAGTTATTGCACTAAGGTTCACCCATTTTCCAACCACTCTATGGGGTCCAGGTCAGGTTCAACCCCAGGCTGATAATGGCTGATACTAAGTATTTACCAACCTTACTATCTAGCAGCTCAAATGTGAAAATACCTCCACTATACTAATTAGATCAATTTCAATAAGAGCCACAAAAAGTGCCATAAAGTATTGAATCAACAAAAGTGCCGCACGTGTGTATCATCCGTATTGGCGCGTGGGGCAGAGCCCGGGCGCTCCGCCCCCCATCAGAGTGTTTTATGACTTCACTTGTGTGGCCACAAACAATATTTAATTTTAACATCATGGTGGTTGATCGGTCGAACGTTCCTTGTGGGTTTCATGTTGTATCCCACAGTGAAATCAAAAGGTGACATAACCCACGGTTCCTGAAATCCAGTGTTCGGTTCAAAGCGCTACTCATTTTCTAGACTCTAAGGAATACACAAGGGACACGTGCACATCATGAAATCGAAATATTATCTTTGGAAAATACTAACTTGAAGCAAATAAATAACAAATTATTAAAGAAAAATGAAATTTATAAAAATATTGCTAACAGCCCAGTTAAGCAAAAGATCCAAACTCCGAAGAAGAATGTACTAGAAATTACTCGCACGAAGACAAAACAGACACAAACCTTAGAAACTACGATGGATCACTGCACACCTCAAATAAAAATCAGTACAAGCACTGAAAGCCCCAAAATGTCACCCAACGGTATTATCGGAAGAAAAATTGTAAAACCTAAAATTTGTATTCTAAGTGGTGAAACGTCTGATAGTCTGAATACAATGAGGGAAAGCTCCTACATGAGTAACTACAACATGTGTCACTACCGCACGCCTAAATGTGGATTAAAACATATTTTAAACAATATTGATACAAAAGTGCGAAATTTTACACATTCTGATTTCTGTATTATTTATATTGGCGAGGAGGATTTCAGGAAAACGCATAATTATATAGAATTAGTTAAGTTTACTCGCGAAAAGTTACAAACGTTAAGTCACACAAATTTTATAATATGTCTGCCGACGTTTAAATATATGTATAATGGTAATCTAATGTTCAACAGCCGTATAGTTACTTTCAATAATTTGATTTACATGGATGTGGAGACATATAAATATGCGGTCATACTGGATTCCAATCTTAACCTTCCATTTACCTTTGACACTTACAGCCGTCGATGTGGAAGTTTAAATAATAAAGGCTTAAATATTGTTATGTCAGATTTGCAAGACCTTATCCTAAACTTAAACACCATGATTGCCACTCACTCGGGGGTTGATTGTTCCCAGAAAAACCAAGCGGAATTGGTAACTGATATACCATCACAAACAGAAAATCAGTTTTTTCTATAATAATTACCTTAATATTCTTCATCAAAATATTGCAGGACTAATGAATAAATCGGACTTACTGACGATTAAGTTAGAAGAGCTTTATAATAAGGGAATCAATATAGATGTAATATGTATCACTGAGCATTTTGTTGAAACAGGTTACGAGAACCTGCTACATCTGCCCAATTACTGTCTAACTGCCTGCTTTTCGAGAAATATTAAACGAGGAGGAACCTGTATATTTGTTCGATCAGGAATACATTGTAAAGAGTTAACAGAAATAGCAAAACAATCAGTGACAGGTGTATTCGAATGCTGTGGTATAGAACTGATATCTCACAAGATTATAATTATCTGCGTTTATAGAATACCTAAATATAACTATAACGTGTTTTATGAGAGACTAGACGATATATTACGAAAAATACATTCAGTTACAAATAAAAATATAATATTAACAGGAGACTTCAATATAGATGTATTAAAAAGAAACAAAACTACATTGGAATTTGAAAATTTTCTTTTACAATTTAATCTTAAGCTTGCTCTTTATAAACCAACCAGATTAAGTAGTAATTCTTGCATCGACAATTTTGCACACTCCTACCGAAAGGGATGCAAAGCAGAAACAATGGATCTAGTTCTCTCGGATCACATTTCCCAGTTACTCAAAGTACCTATCAATAAGGTCTGTACGCTTAAATTCTGGAAAACTAAAAAACAGGATATCTCGGCATGTAATTTATCCAAATTCAAGAAACATTTAAAGTGTTTATCTTTCCTGCAAGTATACAACACCAAAGATGCGAACGAGTCTTACGAAAAATTTTATGAAGATTTTTCGTTATTATATCGTTTATGCTTTCCGGAAAAATATGTGACTATATACACTAACAAAAAGACTAAATGGCTATCTCATGGAATTAAATTATGTAGTAAAAAACAGAGACAGCTACTCTGGGCGTATAGACTAAATCCTAATTCGAAAACTAAAACTGTTTTAAAAAAATATTCTACGCTGTACAGGAAAATAATAAAATTAACCCAGAAAGCCCAAAATAACCACTTTATAAATATTTCAAAAAATAAATCAAGAGCGGCCTGGCAAGTAATAAACAAATCTAAATTTTGTCTGCCCCAAGAACCAATATTATCTATAGCTAAAGATAACTTAATTTTGACGCACCCAATGGATATAGCTAATGAATTTAATAGATATTTTATTGACGCTGTTGAAAACAATCAACAAACGAATTGTGCATCGACGAAAAAACCTATTAATGAAAATTTGACATCACATTCATTATTCATGTTGCCTGTTGCAGAAGATGACATAGTTAAAATAATTAGTAGCCTTAAGAACACAAATACTGTTGGATACGATGGCATATCAACTAAAGTAATAAAATATGTCAAGGAAGTTATTGCGCTACCACTAACACATGTAATCAATCTCTGTATCACTGATGGTATATTCCCAAATGGTTTAAAGAAAGTAATCATTAAGCCCCTTTTTAAAAGAAATGACAGAACCGATGTTAAAAATTATAGACCAATTGCCAAAATTCCGGTATTTTCAAAAATATTCGAAAAAGTAATTTATAATTCCATTTATGCTTATTTCGAAAAATTTAAATTATTTTGTAAAGAACAAAAGGGATTTAGAAAAAATGTCAATGTTAATATGGCACTGTTTGACCTGCTATCAAGTGTCCTGACATCTGTTGATAAGAGAAAACATGTTTGTGCGATATACACAGACATGACGAAGGCGTTCGATTTTGTAGATCATAATATTTTATTGCAAAAATTACATGGTTATGGCGTTAGAGGAAACATCCTAAAGCTTCTAGAATCATACCTAAGTGACAGATTACAATGTACGGAAATCTCTAGGATATGTCTGACAACTAAATTAGAAACCACATATACCTCTGAACCAAGGTACATAAAATATGGTGTGCCTCAGGGTAGCGTTCTGGGACCACCCCTTTTCTTAATTTATATAAATGACCTTCCAAAATCTATAGGGCAAAAAATGGTGCTCTTTGCGGACGATAGCACGGCTATTATAGAATGTAATAATCCAATAAATTATCAAAATGACATTAATAATTCTTTAAATAAAATAATAAAATGGCTAAATGATAATAATCTTATAATTAATTTAAATAAAACCAAAATTATGCACTTTCGCCAACGGCTTGAGAAGCCGCTAGTTAATATTGCTTATGGTAATCACGAAATAGGAGAAGTTAGTACTGCTAAATTCTTAGGGATAACTGTGGATGATCAACTGACTTGGAAACCTCATTTGGAGGAAATTTGCAAGCGATTGAGCAAATCAGCATATTTGTTATTTCAACTTTCGAAGAAAGTAAATACTGATACACTATTAACGGCATATCATGGACTAGTTGGCTCAGTTCTGCGGTATGGTCTTATTTTTTGGGGACAATCAACAAATAGGGAGCTTGTTTTTAGGATGCAAAAAAGATGCTTACGGTGCATGTGTGGTTTAAAAACAACTGATAGCTGCATTCCATATTTTAAAAAGTTAAAAATATTACCTCTACCCGCTTTATATATCCTAGAAGCTGCACTATTTGTTAAAATAAATCCACATTTTTTCAAAAAATTTTGTTTAGTAAAGAAAACTCCGATGCGTGCTCAATATGAAAATGAACTGTGCCTTGTAAAATGTAAAACTTCTCTAATGAAAAAAAGCTTCTTTGGTCTTGCACCACAAATATACAATAAACTACCTGATGAAATAAAATGTTTGCCATTGGAGAAGTTTAAAAAAACGCTTAACGGGTTACTGCTTGACAAATGTTATTATACCCTTGACGAATTTTTTAAAGATGAATCTCTATAACTTTAGTAATGCTGACATACATTTTAATACTTTACATTTATATCTTGAACTTGAATTAATTGAATTGACTATTAACTTTGACATGAAATGAAATTGATTATGAATACTTAATAATAATAAAATTGAATTCCAATGCATGTACAATAATATAGATATGATAGCCCAAGCATGAAAGTAACTATTTTGTAAGACATTTTATTCAAAAATAGTATGTATTACCGGCCTTTTTGTAATTTGTATGCCAATTGGCAAAACATAGCGCACTACCTAATTTTTAAGAGCTTATATGTAATTATTACCTATGTTTACGAATAAATGATTCTGATTCTGATTCTGATTCTGACAATAATTTAACATTACGCCTATAACCTATGTAAGATAAGTAAAAGTTTATCTGAATTATACACAATTATTATTACGGCCGTCACAGAAGGCTCTGTATTCTGTAAAAAATTACCACAGTCTGTTATTCTTTTGTTAAGACGTGGATATTGGTGTGGGTTACATCATTACATGATTGTGAGCTTTAGTTTTTAAGGATTTTTGTATTTTTATAGCATGTAACTGTTTTATGTCCCTAATAAAAAAAAAAACCCTGAATGGTTAGGGGGGGGGGGGGGTGTACCTAACAGAACACCTACATGTCGCCAGGTAAGTACCTACGTCTCAGTCCCATGTAAAAGGGGGCGAGCCTATTGCCATCAACTGGGTAAAATTCAAGCTTCGTAGCTGCTATACTGAGAAATTCCTGTTGAAAAAACTTCAATATCACTTTGCCCGACCTGAGACTTACACCCGTATTTATAAACAAGTAATTACTATTACATGAGTAAATATCATTGTTTATGATACGATTTTTTCTCTGTAGTTTAGTAATTCCTTAATGTTAGAACTATCAAACGTTAGAATTCTTAGTTTTGCTTTCATTGACGGTTCTAACTTCGTTTAAATTCTTGCCCATTGCATAAAAATATTTGCATAAGTAATTACTTAAGTCCAAGTAATTACTTTGACTTGACTATAAATACGGGGGTTAAACTCGGACCTCATGCTCAGTATTTGCGCTTGTGACCACTACAACAACTAGGATGACAACTTTGTAAAAAAAAATATTAAGGATGGTAGTCAATTTAATAGTTCCGCAAAAGAAAGTCAAAAGAACAATTGCAGTTTTTTTTCAGTGTCTCCTACAAATATCTTAACGACTCATCTGTACGGTAGTAGGCAGTATTTCACGGCCACCATTTAGATTTAGCGATAATAACTAATTTTATTGTTTAGGAAACTAATAAATTTCTCCGTTTTTTTCTTCACTAAAGTGTGCGACGTTAATTTGTTTTAATAACCCATAAAAATTTGGCGAAAAAACTGTTTGGTTCCGCTTTTTTTTGTAATGTCGCTCAAAAGGTTTATTACTTTTTAGCTTGGGGGAATTTAGAGCAGATTCTAACTAATCGCTTTTGTTTTTAGTGTGTTGATTATGTTTTTTTTAAGTGGGTTTAAAAACACATTATGAGTAGTGGCTAAAAACTGCAAATTGCATAAAGTTTAAATGCCAATTGCTAATTTTCAATTAAAACTGTAAATAACATAGTTTAAAAAAGTAGTTATCAGAATGCATCGCTGGGGCTTTTATTTTAGTCTGTTTTTTTTTCAGGTACAGCACAGAACTTGACACTTACTGCTGGGTAAATGCTCTTTTCTTCGTGCGATTTTTTCCGTCCAATCTCGCATAAAAGCCTCTAAGTCGCCACGCCAGCGTTTTCTAGGTCCTTATCGGTGACGACGCCCGTCTTCTGGCACTTATTGCGTGACGACTCTAGCCCATTGGTCCTGATACATCCTACAACTCAACAGTCATAAGTTGCTCACAGTTTTTGAGCGTATTATGGTTTAACTAATAAGCAATTACCAAAATAATTTGACACGTGCTTGTGCTTTTTCAACTTTGCTACAAAATACCTTTTCATTACGAACTAACGTGATAGCGACGGCGACACGCGTTCCGACAAAAAAGGCGTAACTTTTGACACTTTTTAAGTAGCAAGTCTGTCGGTCAAGACAATAAAATCACTGACAAACTGACTGATGTCAATAAAGATGTCCTACTGTCATTCTACAAAGCTTTTGAAGTCACTTAAAATCATTTAATAGATAAGTAGGCACTTTTGTCAACCCTAAAATGACAAATGGACACAATAAAAACTAAACTGTGTGTCTATTGAGTAAGGTTGGTTTTAGAAAAGCTATACACGAATCTGTTGTCACTCGAAGTGAAGACCAGTGACTTGTCAAGGCACTTAATTTGTATGGACACAATAAATTCTGTTTTATTGGTACTTTTGGACAGAAAAAGTGAGAATGGTCAGTCTTTTAGTGAAGCGCACTTTTTTTTGTGGCTAACCGTTTAATTGAGACGGACTTTCGATTTTTTGTTCTTTTTATCTGGTTGATGAGTTCTTTCTTTATCTATTAGTAAGTGTAAATCATTAAAAATGTCAAAATAGTGACTGTTGTCAACGTAGTCGTAAATAAGTGTCTAGTGAGGCAAACAACTCAGCCTCTTGCAGTTCAATACTGGTCATAGTGTAAACAGGCTATAATTTTCCCACTGGTGCCAAAAATGGTTGCCAAAGGTACCGCTTAGATGTTTTAAAGCTATTTATAGCAACAATTATAAAATTATAACAACAGCCATATAACATTAAATACCACAGCCACTTTTTAAAAGAGATTGATTGACAGGTTTGCGTCAAAACAACGCTAAATTTCTTTTGACAATGTAGGTGGTAAAATTCTCGCCAAAATACAATGCAATTCTGAAAAAATGCACAAAGGAATTAGAAACATCGATTTATCGCTCTATTGAGCTTTTGCACTAAATAACCTTTTAATTATACGTTAAAATACACTAGTAATTATGTGGTAGATATTTTGCTAAACATCAAAATAAATGTATCTTTTTTCTTTTGCATTTCTGATGCGTAGGCGGGGAAGCACCTCCCTTAGGTCTATGGATTTATTTCAATTTTTACTTAATGGCTAATGGTAGCATTTTGTATAATTACAGGTATTAAATCTTTTGTAATGAAGTTGAGCGAAATTTTGACGTTTGCGCATTCCGTAGGAGTATTAATAAATGCTACTCTGATATTGATTGAACTTTAAATCGTGTGCGATGGTGGTCTTTCGTACCTACTTAATCAACATTGAGGTTAAGTGAGGCCTCAGGCCAAGCAAATACTTAACCTAATATAAAGCGTACTAAAACACCTTCTTACTTATTTAGCTCTACACTGTCATCATCAGTCCCTATACCAGCGCAATTAAGAGTCGTGATCATCATCAACATCTCTTGTCCTTATTCTAATTCATTTGTGGTCAGCGCAGCATGTCTTCCTCTTCCATACTTCTCTCTTTCTTCTTCATCTCATGAGACACCTCCTTTCTTGCTTGCCATAATTATCATTCTTACTATCTTATCCATCGTTGCTTCGGTCTTCGTGCTATCATTGTAAAATGCAATATTTCGTTTATGGAGAATTTCTTACTGGCCCTATAATTTAGATGTTTCATAAATTGACTAGGAATGTACTTTTGTTTGAGAATATGTTCAAGCTGAATGTAGTTTTTGCACAAATTGCCAATGTTTCTGTATGTTGTCTCTTCCCACTCTTTATTTTACACACAAAATTAAAATTCGGTATTTTTCCCACAAAGACATTCCTTAAATCACCACAGGTTAAAAAATCCGTCAACCCTTAGCCAACTCAAGGGGTCCACTTGACCCATCGATTAAGTTTTTGCCTCGCGCTTCCAAATAAAATCATAAATTGTAAGACGGCGGGCAGTGGCAAAAAATCACACTATATCATATTATTCTGCTGCGGGCGTGGTGTGGTCAATTTATGACTAAATTTCAAGGGGCCTTTTTGACCCCAATGTAGCTACATTGTTATTTTGATGTAGTACTCGAAAATGGAGCAGTGGGTGATTTTTATGGAGTTAATAAAAATTAAAAAGAAATGTGAATAAATTGAATGATTGTATTGAAAACATTCACATCTTTTGAATTTAAATAATCCAAGAAAAAGCTTTAAAAACAAAAATTCTATATTATTTAGACATACATACTTACCTATTTATAATCAGTTAAAATATACAATTCATTTTAGTTTTGACAACAATAATATACCTAGTAACCAGTCGTAAAATACTTTAAAATCTCAAAAAAAAAAAAACCGAAATCACCATTAATTTTCCTAATACCAAATATTCTCTGCCCTATCAAATACAGGAAGTTCTAATGAATAAACCGAATGTCACAAATCGCGTAAAATTGCATTAAATTAAATTCTATTAGTGAATTTGAGAAGTTCGCAAAAAATAACCGAGACTTGTCATCAAATCGCGATCAACCTGTTGACGGGCCCAACAGGGTGCTTCTCGAAAATCGCCGACGTTTTATAAAAACTTTCGAAAGACTTTTCGCTCGGAGATTGCGATTGGGATTTCGTAAACGTCAGTCAAAATTTACAAACACATTTTTAGACTGTGAGCTATTGGATGGTATTTAAAATTATTTATTGTTTAATCATGCAGTAGTTGTAGTTTCGAAACTTTAAAATAAATTTAAATCTGTCTGTTATTTGTGTAAACACACAGGACTTTCTGGTTATTAGTCCAACGTACTTAGACTTACATAAAAAATGTTTAAATTAAAGAAAACAGTAATTTACTCAAAACTTCAACAATCAATGCATAGTTTGAAAAATAAATATCCGTATACAAAATAGAAGTCGAAAACTGCAACACCCTCTAAAACCAGAACCGTCTAATTGAATTAGAGTTTCGCAAGCATTAGCCCGAAACCGTAAAGTCGAAAATTATAGGCTTACGGCCACTAAGTATAGCCACAGCGGCTAAGTATAGCCAATGTGGCTAATTAGACAAAAACTTAGATGTCGCCGCTTACTTTAGGCTTGTTAGGACTGGTCAAAGTGACGACGGAGAGGAAGAAACTAGCAATTTTGTAGAGAAAAAAGTTTGTCTCGCTTTTGAGGGATATAGAGAACGGTTCAAAAGATAGTAGCAGTCAGTGTGTGCAAGCGATTCTAGTTGATTGACCGCTGAAGCTGACCCTGGTAAATTCATACATGGATGATTATAATGGATGTATAAGTACCCTTAACGAAGTTAAAAGGCACTTGTTCTGGATATTTTTTTCATGTGTGTATTATATCATTATAGTTACGAACATATTGGGCGTCAAACATCCAACTTTTTTTGTAACACAAGTGAATTCGATTCAAATCAAATCAAATCAAATCAATTTATTTCTTTGCAAACATGGGTAAATGTACATAGATGTTATTTTTTATAATTAAGTTCTCCATATTTTACCTTCACATAGGCATGCAAATATCAGGTTTACAAGTTATATTGGAAATAAGTGGCATGGTATTGGAATCACATACAATAAAAATATAAAAATATCAATTTGGCCAAAGTAGTACAGGATTAAAATATTATCAATAATGTCACAGAATATAAAATATGCCAATGAAAAAATAAGTACTTCAATTTGTCAGCAGTCAGTTAAATACAAAAAAATAAAAAATAATTAGACAATGTCAATCTGGTCAAAGTAATAAAAATTAAAATATTTCATGTCAAATGGATTAAAATGTGCCAACTAGAATAACAATATGTCAATTAAAGTAACTACTATAGATTTATAAATCAGTCAACAACAGTGGCGTAACAGTAAGTTTAACAACAGTAAGTCAACATCAAACCACATCACTAAAATCTTTTTCAGCTAAAAATTCTGAGACACTATAATAAGTTTTTTGCAAAAGAAAATTATTAAGATGCCGCTTGAATGCCCTACTGTCCAGCTCCTTCCAAGTTTTTGGCATTTTATTAAATATAGTCGGCGCCATACAGACGATACTTTTGCGCATGAGTGCCGTTTTTGCTGGATAAACTCTCAGAATTGTCATATCCCGTCTGTTACGCGGTACCACGTCCTGTAGACGCGGAAACAAATTGGGGTTTGTTTTAACAAACATTGCGACTTCGAGTATATATAAACAAGGGAGAGTCAATAGATTGTACCTTTTAAAATATGGCTTACATGTTTCGATCGTTTTTAGCCCAAACATAGATCTAATGCATCTCTTTTGGGCCTTAAACGCCGTGTTAGCGTCGGTAGAATTTCCCCAAAATATGATGCCGTATCTTAGGTGAGACGCAGCTAAGCCATGGTAGGCCACAATCAGGGTGTCTACATTCACAACTGCAGCTAGAGAGTGCAATGCAAATGCAGAACTACAAATTTTTTTTGAAAGGAACTCGATTTGAGATTTCCAGTCTAGCCTTTTATCAATTGATAGTCCAAGGAATTTAGTGGTATTTACAATTTCAACAATTTTATTATTAATATTTATGTCCATATTTTCTATAGTCAGTCGTTGGTTAAAGTGTATAATTTTAGTTTTATCTAAGTTAATCTTTAAATTATTATTGTTTAACCATTCTATTATCGATGTCAAGGTGTTGTGGATGTCAAGTTTATATTGGATCATGTCATTGCTATTATTAGAAATTGTAACCGTGCTGTCATCTGCAAATAAAGTCATAGGGTGTGGAATTGATTTTGGCAAGTCATTAATATACAGTGTAAAAAGTGGAGGTCCCAATACACTCCCGCACAGAACAAATTTGTATGGCTATGATTTAGCATATTCAGCTTATACTTCACTAGACACGACAGTAATCGTTGGTAAGGGTAAAGTATAACCAATTAGTGTCGCGGGTTCGATCCCCGCACAGTACAAATATTTGTATAGCCTACAGATACTTTGTTCCGGGTCTGGCTGTTCGTGTATGTGCGTTTATAATTATGTTTGTTAACGCGACCACGATACAGGGGAAAATCCTGGAAAAAGTTGAAGCTAGTTGGCCAATCCAGAATAGATCTTTACGGAGAAGACAGGCAAAAACGTCTTCTTGATCCACCAATCTCACTGATACCTTGACTTCAATTGTTTATCTGAAGTAACACCATGGACTAACAGTCTAGGGAGACTGCTAGACTACATGTAGTTTTTTTAGTTAGTGGCAAAACCAAAAATATTTTTACAAGCCGCTGCAAACTATCTACAAAAATAATAACTACGAAGTATCATAATATTGCAGTTGCCATTTTTTGTCCGCATCGATGTCCGGTTCAGTGGCGCATGCAAACTGCTCAGAGCCTCAACTGGACGTCCGCTGTTGAGATGTCTCGGACGAACATGTAGCTTCCGATCGAGAGCTCTTGATAGTTTTGTTAGGTGCTTTGAGCTTTTGGTTAAGCTTTTGTATTTTTTGGAACTGTAAAATATGTAATGGTTTTATAACATCTGTCATACTATTAGAGATTTAAGTCAATGTTTAGTTATTCTAGAATATTAACGCTCTTCTCACAACCTCAGGCGATGCTAGTAATACGCTGGTTTTGATTTTGTGTCATTCCATGTCGCACGTCGCCGCTTCGCAAGAAAAGTATCCTTTGACATACTTACGCCTTTTTCCCAGATGCAGAACGCCATCATGAGTGTGTAAAAGCTTAAAATCTGAAACTAGATACTACAATCCAATGCAATGCATCATGGGATTGAGAATCATCAACAGATTTGTAACCCCAGTAGTCTAAATTGAATTATCGTAGTAATGCCGCCGAAATGTTTTTGTTTGAAATCATTTGAGCCAATGATAATTTAATGCTGCCCAAACCATGTTCTCATAATTTCAGCCTGGAATCACCCACAGTTAGGTTAGAGTATAGGGTTGGGTATAGGCCTCCCCTTTCTTCTGCTACTCTTTTGTGTTATTCCTGCTCTGCTAAGGAAGAATGAATTAGAACCCAAATATCAAGACTATTAGCGCATCGTATATTATGTGACAATATTATGAAGTACCCGGAAGGGCGATATCATACAAATTCTGCTAACTTCCGGCCATGAAACCTTGTTTAGGAAATTATGGGAAGTCTCCATTTGATCCGCCCTTTTGTAACGTATACCTTTGTTAACGCTACGTTCACTTTAAATTAAAATTTATTGTAGGAACTACGACGTCATCATCATTAGTGTTGTATGAAGACTATTATAAGTTACAAAAACAACAAAAAAGTCTTAATATTCAAAAGTGCCATAGTTTTGAGCAAAATCCTCTTCCAGTCTGTCTTTGTGACTGCTTAAATCTTATTTGCGATCTTTACCTTTATTTAGAGCCCCTAATTCAGAAGGTTTATGTGTGTATTTAACGGAACCTGATTAGAGACAGTTTGAGAACCTCATAAGAATCTTAGCAATTCAAAATCCACGGAGCATGTCGCGTCCGATTCGTGGTACTGAAGTCGGTGGCAAACAAAAATGTCAGAAGCAGATTTTTCTTCTAAGTTTATTTTTCACTTTTTTGTGTTTTTGAAGTCGGTTTTCGTTTTTGCAATAACGTTTTGTTGTCTCCTGCTGACATGGACATGGTTTTTCCTCCTCCTCCTCTATTTTTTTTTCTGGTCGCCATTGTTGATTCTGGATTTCAGGAGTAACACTGGTTTGGGAATAGTTTGTCGGGCAACCCGACAGGCCCAAAAAAAATCGAAGTTGAATTGTGAAATATTTCTAAGACTTTCACAGCAATAACATAAACTTTTCGATAGCTCATGTCAATTTTTACCTTTTCATTCGTATTTTGTCTAGGCCCTGTGAACGCTATAAAAATGTTCGCTGGACTGATCTAAAACTAAATATTAAAAAAGGACTATGCCAAGCTATGGACATGACCTACATCTGTCGCAAAGTTCACACGATAAATTCCTGGGTTCACTCATTAGGTAGGTACATTGCTAATTGAACTCATTACCCTGCTGAGATTTTGCACAAAAATTCTCCATATGGCAGTAATTTCGTGTGAAACTTGCTGTAGCGTTGTCTCAAGAAACGAACTGTAAGGTTTTTTCATTATTTTTTGATAAAATTTTAAACAATCATCATCAAATTACTTAAAAATTTGCTGTCATAATATTTAAAACTGGTTTCATTTTTTTGTTTTTGCTTCAGAAATATCTATTAGGTGAAACTCAATCCTGAAGTTTAGGTTGTGAAGGAAATTAAAATACGGATTCTATATTTCTATCTGCAAAAAGCCTTCTGTATAATAATAATAATAATGTATATTCAGAATAAATAGGTACATTTTTTACAGTTACAGTGCTTAGTCTAAACTAGAAGTACGCAAAAGTAATTGGATTTGAGGCCGAACTATGCAGAGCCTGTATTTCAGCCATGTATCAAAGTCATTTCTTCTGTTACTCGTAATAGGCTGATGATGATGATGATGATAGTGGCAACCACTGATCTTGAAATATGTCTTGTCTGCGGACAAGGTATACTACATACTACTGTAACCTTACCACTTAAAGTTGTGGTCATGTTGCCATGTTGTGGTGTACTTGTTCAATAGCGTCATTCTATTGTAAAAATTAAGTGATGTTCTATTCTTTCAGTTTGTTAATAATAACAACAACAAATTAATTTATTTTCAGGCATTTTTGGCCTATAGATAACTTAGTACCTTTGGAACCCATAAGCATGTAACCCTTGAAGTTTCAAGATATTGACCTACATCTGCTACAAAATTCACACGAGGAAAACCTCCCAAGATTCCTAACTTACATCAATTACACACAAAATTAAACAACTAATTAACCGATCAGCTGAGATTTTGCACAAAAACATGCGCATCTGGAGGCCATCTTGAAAAATAACATAAAGGGCGGGAAAAGTGACAGTTGTGAGTCGACCGCAATGGTAGCAGTTGGGGGGCTTCTCGCGCATGCGCGGACAGGTGGCCCGCAATTTGTCTAAACTTGAATTTGGAATCGCGAATTATTGCGATTGTAGGTAGAATATAATGATGACTGAGCTCTACTCGAAATAACTTTGTAACAATATTGTAATGTAAAAGAGTGTCCATAGAGTTTCTTGCCCTATAGAGACTCAGACCAAGAAAAAAAGAAAGACGGCGCGCCGCGAACACCAACAGTGAAGCCACAAAACCACGCGCCTATAGCAAGTAAACATATAAGCTCACGCACACACCTACACTAAAACCACACGCATTTCTCCTAGAACGTCACGACTTCACGAGACATTGTCTACACACATAGATAAAAAGTTGGCTTCACTTTTGATGTTCGTGACGCGCCGTCTTCTTTTTTTTTGTTGGTCTGAGTATAGAGATTAACACTTTGAAATGGGCAACTACCGTTTTTTCAAAAATTATTGTACCTCTAACTTCGCTAAGCTTCGCTTAGAAGTAATAGTTTACTTGAAATAAATGCTTTGAGTTTGAATAGTAAAATATGATTAGAGTCGGGTAAAAGGGCAGTTCAAATGTTACTTGTTCATACATCATGTCATTGTAACTCATGTATACGAGACAACCGTTTACCTACGTTTCTTTGTTAATTCTATCCAATTATCTAAATAAAATGTTCTATTATTGTTTTACCAGCAACCTCTACCCCTGCCCGGCGATAATTTTCAATATTTTTTTAACATTTCCAATCAATTATATGTCTTTCAAAAACATGCATATGACCGCAAGACCAAACAGTATAATATGACATCAGGTCACCACCTACTAAACCACACAGGTTAAACCTCGCGTTAAAACAAAAAGGCGGGAGTAATGAGGCGTGATGCGCCCGCGTCGATGTGTGGGCGAAGCCCCACGGTACAGTCGACGGTCACCCACTGGCCTACTGTTTGTGTACTAGTTACTGAATCTGGTGTTACTTGCTGATCGGTTGAACGCACAAGAAGCTATATTTGATGAAATTTATGAAATCAAGTTAGGTACTCACACAAGATGTTATACGAGTATCATATGGCATCTATGGGCCAAAGTAGCCTGAAAATAAATAAATGTTATGTTAATCTGGTGTCATGGTAAATTGGAAATAATTCTTACTGTACCAGTCGCTGACTAAGATATTGTGGGCTTTTGCTTTTAACTCAATAAGCCACCTGACTAAAAGGGGTGCGCCAAAGTTCACCTAAAATTTCAACTCCGATAATTGGAAATCCGAAAATGTTCTTCCTAACATTTTTCATCCTAACGATCGCAATTCCTAAACTCTCTGTCTCTAATGTTTTAATTCCGAAGCATTCAACTTCATAATGTCAGTAGCAATAAACATCTATTACACTATTATTTGTTTTCCTATAATTTCTCAACATAACCATCTTTTACACTATTATTCAAAGTCATATCTTTTTTGTTTATATTACTTTTTATTCATAATAATCAGTATTATAAAAGATCCCATTAAAATAGGTGGACAAAATTTTAGAAATCATGACCGCTAAAATAAGGCTAAAATAAGGACAATAGTAAAAAATATAATTATGTAAGAAAAAGACATTAAAATACCTACTTTTATAGGATGAGTTTGTTCTAGAGTGCCGGCAATTTATTATTTTAAGTCAAAATAAAATCACTTATAGATAGTGTTTTTTTTTTTTTGTTTAGGTGTCTTTAGTCTTTTGTCTAAACGCTGTGTTAAAATTTGTCCACCTATTTTAATGGGACCTTATATACTATGCAAAGATATCCATAGGTTAGGTTAGGTTAGAACTGTGACCAACTACGCGCGAGCCGAGCGAGCGAAGCGAGCGGTGCCGCGGCAGCGGCCGGCGAGCGCTACCTGGAAATTGGTCGCGAAATTTTTCTAAGTATTTTTTTCATAGTGCCCCCAAGACGACACTCTGACCTGAATTTCATTCATTTAAGACAAAAATCAGTGAAACGACCTTTAATCATTCGAACAGTTGTATGAGTGAAAATATTATGGTAATTATGTTTAGGGATAAAAACGTTAGGATAAAAAACAGTAGGAGTTGAAATATGTTTACAATAACGATATTATGAATTAAAACTTTCGGAAACATGAGTGTTAGGAACATCGCCAGTAGCATTACAAATAGTAGGAATTCAAACTTTAGGATGAAAAATTTTAGGAGGAGTGATCATTCGGATTACAAATCGTTAGGAAGAACAATTTCGGGTAAAAAACTTTAGGTGAGCCAATATGGACCCGACTAAAAGACGTCTCGATATTATGCTGATTACACGTACTTGGCTATCTATACAATTCAGAGCGAATTTTTGGGGCTCATATTCCATAGCGATTTTAACACTGGCTGCTAAGACTCAGTTTAAATGTAGGAACCAACCGCGTTTAGTGTTCCTGGTGAAAGCTCTTACTAGTATTCCATAAAAATAATATCAGTAAGAATTGCCACAGCCAGTTTAAATATAATTATGAGGATCTAAAGATAAGACGTACAAAAATATTGTTCTAGAAAAGTAGCAAAATCTTTGTTACCGCCCCAAGGGACATAAGAAAAGCCTTAGAGAAATCAACACAACATAGATCTCCAACTAATAAATAAGAAAGCGTACTTCCACGCTGGGACCCACAAAATCTTTCTCTCCCACACAGCAGTGGCTGTGGGAAAGTATTTTTTCTGTTATTATTTTTTATTGCGACTCAAAAACTCTTGTAATCATTAACATATAAAGGGCAAGGAAGAGTTCCGAGTACATCCGGCCTTTAGGGCTGTGGTACACTGGGATGGAAGCGAGGATACTGTGAGATTTTCTGACTTTGATGAAATAGTATGAATTTTAGCGGTTGTCATTTCTAAGTATTCAATCTGTCAGAGTGATTTTACAATTGTATAAAATGGAAAAGGGAGTACCTTAACTTTCTGGTTTTCAAAACGAGCCCATGACTGTGGGGCTAAAATTGTCGCTTTCATTAAATCATAATAGATTAATAATATGAATTACTAATAACTTATAAATAATATAATAATACTAGCTTTTGCCAGCGGCTGCGCCCGCGTGAAAATGACGATTTTCCATACAAACATTCATCCCCTATTTAACTCCCTTAGGGGTTGAATTTCGAAAAATCCTTCCTTATTCCTTGTCTATGTTATAAAGGGAACCTTTGTGCAAAAGGGGTTTGGGTAACTTTGTATGGGCTAGTGGCGTCATTTTTTTTTTGAGCGGCCACTTTTAATTTTCATGTTATTTTGTTGTGCTGTGTCAAATACACATGTTAAATTATTTTTGTCCTAAGTCATTTCTAAACTGAGATATTTGAGTTTGAATATTATAAAAATGTCTTCTTCAATTACTGTTCTGCGTAAAGAAATCTTAGTTATGTGTTTAGAAGGTTGATATTAGAGCTGGCTTAATAATAACTGCTACTCGGGTCGATCTTTAGGTTAGGCCACGCTTGCCTAGGTGGGTCTGTGGATGGGTGGGTGTGGATTATATACCGAGTTTCCTCCGTGCCTTGGAAAGCACGTTAAGCTGTTGGTCCCGGCTGCCATATATAGATCTTTTGCAGTCGTTACTGGTTGTCAGTGACCTGACTCTGTCTGACAACCAGTCTTACCAAAGGGTATCGTATTACCCAGTATTAACTGGGACGTGGAGGTCAGATAGGCAGTCGCTCCATGTAAAATACTGATATTCAGCTGCCTCCGGTTAGACTGGAAGCCGACCCCAACATAGTTGAGAAAAGGAATAAATAATACAAGAGCAATATTGCATCCAGCCCTTGTGTAGCAGTTTCTACGAGAATATACACGTAAATGTCCGTCTAGATGAATGTGTAATACGAGTCCCGCCGACACGATTCAGACTTCGCTGGCTACAAATGCAAAATGCACTGTTAATTACATCCATGGTGTTATACATCCAAATCTTAAACATATAAGAGTCTAAAGAGGTATGCTGGGTCTGTCACAATACACAAACGATCACAATGCCAAGTCTTTATAATGCATCAGCCCATAGATAACAGACATCGAGCCATGCAATCTACGTACGTATTTAATTTATTTTGATTATTTTTTCATCGTTGGCCAGCACTAGGAACTTCAGTCTGCTGTATCGTGGGTGCATTCACAAACATTTAAACTCAAACACACAAATACCCAGACCCGAAACAACTATCTGCAAGTCATACAAATATTTGCCCTGTGTGGGAATCGAACCCGCGACACGTAGCGCAGCAGTCAACTGCTTGAGCCACTGCGCCTACCGTGTGGTCTGAATTCTGAAAAAAATACGACTGGAACCTTAAACAGTGCAATAGACTGTAATAACTTCTTCGATTTTAATGAGCAATTCGAAACCAAATATCTCCGTTCCGATTAGATTTAGAGAAATGCATCCATAATATTTTTGGATCGCTTTAATCTGTTCTTTCAAAATATCCAAGTTTCATTACTGGCCGCGCAACTTCAAAACGACGCCAACTTTATCCAAACCCCTTTCAGCTTTCTAGGTCCAAGGGTTTGGGCTGGGCGTTGATGAGTCAACCAGTCAGTCAGTCAAGACTTTTCTTTTTATTTATTCAAATTCAAATATTTTATTTCAGAATAAATTCCAGTTTAATAAATTTAAGTTTTAATTTATATATAGATAGATAGATTTTAATGTGATTCATTTTATTATCCTAAATGCAGGCAAAAGTGGCCGTTCTTGCTTTTAAATCCTTGACTACTTTGGCTTATTTACAGTTTTTTTTCTTTAGTCTGTATTGTCCCACAGCTGGACAAAGGCCTCCCCCATGGCCTTCCACTCTTCTCTCTGTACAGTTTTCTCCGTCCAATTTGTCACCAACACTTCTAAGACGTTTTCGAGGCCTCGCTTTTCAACAACACGTATGTATCCCAAATTAGATTTTATAAATCACATGCGGCAAGATTTTTTATTTTATTTATTATGGGCTTACTCTTGACCTCAATCTTGCCTCAAGGGCAGAGATGAGGTCGACGATGGAACGAGCTTACCCAGAAGAAGCCTATTTACTCGCGACTTAAATTAACGATTGTTTCAATAGTAACCTTCTGTCATCTCAGTGTGTCCCACACCTCAGCATCTCGCTGTAAAGTACCTGCTCATAATGACATCCTGTGTCCGAACTCAAGTCTCAGCTACTCATAAGAAACTATTACTTACTGTTTCTGATTAATTTGCCTTATTGTATTATTATTGACTCGTTATACTCTATCATATTATTGTTATGCTTCTTGAATAAAAGGAGTCTATCAACTTTGTATTTTTTTTTTCAATTTGAGGTTAATCTTTTGTATGACTAAGGTTTTTATTACTATGACATCAGTAATTTATTTGAAGTAGTCACACAGAAAGTTTTGAATGAACTTATTCTATGTAAAACTAATTCTAATACATTAAAAATATGTAATGTGAAATGTAACATTGATACCTAGCCTATTTAAGTATTTACATAATATCTTTCACAGCGATAAAATATATATAGAATACATAAAATTACTATAGACGAAAGTAAAAAAGCACCGCAAAATGACCCCTAATAATTAAGACACAAAAAACGGCCACCCCGAAATACGCCAAAATATCAAAAAATTGTATTAACCTAAATCAAAATAAAGGGCTATAACTTGCCAAAAATGGCTTCGAAAAAACCCTAATGTCCAATTTTAGGCGCCAAATCGACCACCCTTTTCGTCACACTCAATAAAAGCAATAAAAAAGTAACGAAATATCTGGTAGAAGTAATTAAAGTAAATTAAGTTATAACTTGGGGCCAAATATTGGTCACAGATGATGATAAGTATTTTTTTTGTAAAAAGAGGTGCGATATTTTTGGTAAAAACGTTGCCACTTCAAATGGTCAAATCGTAGAACAGAAGGAACTATGGGCTTCCATTTTGTTTTTGGAGTTAATCGACCGGTAATAAAAAAGAATCAAAAAAAAAATACTGTAGAAGAAAAATATAGATTTATTTGTCCCGCACATTTACTTAGTTGCTTGATTGGAGGAGCTTATGGCTGGATAATATAACAGCTCGGGTCGATCTTCAGGCTGTGCAGTGCATGCCTAGGTTGATATGCGGATGGTTGACCATTCGTTACATTACAGTTTCCTCAGTGCCTTAGAAAAACGATGACTTGCAGTCTACACGAGTTCTGAAAATGAGATTCCAACCATGTGAACGATAAGACGATATCCTCCACTTTCATATTATCTGTCAAAGACCGAAAAGAACCTCATAAGAATATCAAAACGATACATCAACAAATTCAACATAACCTAAACATGCTGAACCCAGCTCTCAAACATTTTACACTTTCAATACAGATTCCCAAAAAAAAAACAACTTTATAGGAAGGAAGCTTCTTTACCTTTGCCGACACTGACTTGCAGTTTCTGAAGTAAAATAAAAACTCCCATGGAGTGTCTATGGTGGTAAAAAACCCACCCAGGCACCATGACGGTGGGGATTTGGTGCTAAAAAGTGTAAGCCTAACGAGTGATGGGTGATGAATTAATTTGTGCTTGACAGGTTCATTTTGGGAGTTGATTGAGAGTGTGGTGGTCCTAGGAGTTTGGACTAGGTTTCAATTCACATTTACTAAAATAATATGTAAAATGGATAAAAATCATGTGTGATGTTCACGATGATCACGTCATCTTTGAAAATCAAAACTGTGATGAGCTCCTTTAACAGAAATTACCATAAATGGAAATGGTGGAGCACAAGTACGATATTTTGGAAATTATATCATCCACAACCCGAATTCACCCACTGCTGGGTATAGGCCTCTCTTTTCTGGTGCCAAACGCCACGTTCTTGTGCCAGTCTCATCCAGGTTTTTCCCTCGATGGCAACTATATCGTCTGCCCATCTCGCCGCCGGGCGACCTACATTTCTTTTACCCGTTCTTGGACGCCATTCGGTGACAGCCTTACTCCACCTGCCATCTCTACGCCTTGCCAGGTGTCCTGCCCAACCCCATTTGAGTTCCATAACGCGCTTTCCAATATCGGTGACCTTTGTGCGTCTTCGGATGTCGACGTTTGGAACTCGGTCTACCAGTTTTATGCCTAGCATGGAACGCTCCATGGCTCTCTGTGTAACTCTTAGTCTGTACACAGCCTCCTGTGTGAGCGTCCATGTTTCAGCACCGTAAGTCATTGTAGGCAGAACACATTGGTTATAGAGGCGGGACTTTAGACACAGTGGAATTTTGGCTGACTTCAGAATGTCGTCCAATTTGCTGAACGCGGCCCACCCAAGCTGTATTCTTCGGGATATCTCCCTTTGTTGATGCTCTTTGCCAAATGAAAGAACATGGCCAAGATAGACATACTGGTCAACCATCTCCAACTCTTCATTTCCAACTTTGACAGAAGGATTTGCAAAGGTGTTGATGTTTGTCATAATCTTCGTCTTGGCCATGTTCATTCTAAGACCTACTTTAAAAGAAGCATCGTACAGGTCTTGAAGCATTGTTTGAAGATCCCCGAAGTTTTCAGCAAAGAGAACAAGGTCGTCTGCAAATCTTAAGTGCGACAGGTAAGCACCATTGATGTTAACACCGCAACAGTCCCAGTTTAAGCATTTCACGATGTCTTCGAGGACTGCTGTGAAAAGTTTCGGTGAAATAGTGTCCCCCTGTCGCACTCCCCGCTTGATCTGTACGGGTTCAGACAAGGTATGCATGCGAACCTGCAGAGTGGCCGAGGTGTATAGCTCCCGCAGCACATCCACGTAGCGAGAGTCAATATGGCAGCGATGGAGAGCGTGGAACACGGCCCAATGCTCGACACTGTCGAAAGCCTTTTCGTAATTCGTCGATTACGGAAATTATATAGACTTAATTAATTAAATAATAATGGACAAAATCATAGATAACAGAAACAACAGTTCTGTTATCTATGGGCGAAATGTACCCATCACTAAAGCAATAAGGCATGCACTTGCTCTCTCCGTATCTTGGCATATCTTTTAGTTACGGACGGAGATATTATGGTTTCCTAATTCGAAACTGGTTGCGATCAAGGAATAAAAATTCTTAGTTCGCAACTGGTTACAAAACCCAGTTGCGATCACGGCCGGAGGGATGGATATCCCCATTCCTGTTATCTATGGATATCCCTAGTATAAATCCATCTTTTTTAGGTATAGTTTTTAATGTCTAATCTGTAATTGAAATATCTCTACGACCCCCGCGCTATATAATGCATCCGACAGCAAAACATTTGAGTGTGTTACATTGCAGTCAGTCTCACCGAAAAACGTGATTATTGAACCAAAAAAAGCTATTTTCGAGCAAGCAAATTTTGCTTATTAACCGACTTCCCAAAAGGAGGAGGTTCTCAATTCGATTGGTATGTTTTTTTTTTTTATGTACAGAAAGTTTGGTTGACGACTTTGTGAAGGGTTCATCCTACACCATATTCGAACTAAATTAAGAAATGCCTTTTTGACACGTTAGTAAAAAGCTCAAGGGTGCGTGGTGTGAAGGTGGCAAAAACTCCGGTAGCCAAACTAAACAGCGGTGCCACTTGATACCGTCAAGTGTTGTATTAACAAAACACCAAATATTTGAAGTTATTTAGAAGGTTAAAATGTGTTAACAGATGATGGGAAACTTGGGGAATTAATTAAAATATAGCCGTTTAAATGTAGCAGTCCGTAGTCTGGAATTGTGCCTGGTAACCGGTTAATGGCAATGATAGCTAACTGGCTAACCATAACTGGCGAAATGTGGGAGTACCATTTGGTTACTTTTTTCCACCATACGCTACTGTTACCATTAAGGCCTCAGCCTCGAATTTTGCGGGCAGCGGGGCGGCGGCGGCGGCGGCGCGGCTTGTATGGAGTGCACCGCTCGTTGCCCGCCCCCGCGCCGCTGTTTTCGAGAACCGGTCCATTTGATTGTACGCATAAGATCCTGCCGCTCCCGCGCCGCCGCTCCCGCGCCGCCGCCCGCCGCCGCCGCCGCCCCGCTGCCCGCAAATTTCGAGGCTGAGGCCTAAGCTACGTAGCGCGCCAGTGAAGTATAAGCTGAATATGATAGATAGATCAACACTAGCAAAACTACGCACTTTAACTGCCAACAAAGCTAAAATTTAAACAGATGAAGATTTGATATTAAGTATCAGGATAGTGTGCAGAATTTGATTTGATTTCAGTCACAGCAGTTGTTGAACAAAGATTCTATTAAAGCAAAAAAACATAAATTAATCAATTTCGTGTGAGCTGTTTTAATCCATATTAAAAAGGTTAAAAACAGCCTTTATCAAAACCCCACAGAATTTATCAAATAAACATTGCTAATTATAAACTTTTGTTACAATAAAAGCGTTTAAAATCATCATTTTTCACACAGATATCCTTTACAAAGAAATTAATTCGCTCAACTACAATAGGACAATAATATTCACTATTGTAGTCATACAATAGACAGTTTTGCCGCCAAAAACCTTTATTGACAGGACATACAAGAAAACCACAAAGTATGCACACCTATAGAGATGAAAATTGAACCTTAAATCAAGCAAATAAGGATTAAGGACCTGTTTCTAGGACGCAAAAACAAGGTTGTCGGGAAAATGTCCCGCAGAGCGAAAGAGTGCGGGTGAAAAAGTTCTACTATTGTTTTCGCTTAGTCGCTGATAGGTGGTATTTTACTAAAAAAAATGATTTATTATTGCCAATTGATAAAAAGGATGAGCTTTTTGGTTCTTCCGGTGTGAATAAAAATGTTGAAGCAAGAAGAAACAGATCAAAGAATTGTATTAATTAGTGTAGTTTTGTGTGAACATGAATATTATGTTTGATAGGTCAGGAAGAAAAATAAAATTCACTGCACTTTCGGACCGAAAGAACAATGCCATTTTTTTTTAGGAAAAGAATTCTCTTCAAAATGTAGATTATTTTGTTAAAATCTTGAATAATATCATCCACTAAAACCCCATAATAATGTGACCCTTTGCATTCCAAAAAAGAAACATTTTTATTAGTATGCCAACATTAACCCTTAAAAACAATATGAATAGTGGCTCCATCAAATTTGACAAACAGTGACTATTAAAAATTAAACAGGCTTCTATTTTTCACAAGCAAAAGGATTCAAATTCATTGCTCTTTTTGTAAAGAAAAAGAAAAGAAAACAAAGGCACGCAATCGATATTAAAGTTTTTAATCTTGATCACTGCAACACTAAAGGAATTCCAGCGTCAACTCAATGCAATCAGTCGCGATATTACAATTAAACATTCAAAATCTTTAACCCCCTGCTGCGCAAGCACAGCTATAGAAACATTTCACCAGATTTAACGCCCAAAAGGCGGCGTTATAGGGTTTGCATAAATTTTATATGAAATACGAAATTATTATGTCATGGGAAACGTTATGGGCGGTCGAGGTTATTGTTTTTTTTTTTTATATTTATGACTTTTATGACGTCATTATTTTGATAGTTACGAAATTGGGTTGAAAGTAAAAATGTGAAATATGTGTGATCTTGCTGGCTAGCGCCAGGTTATCCTAATTCAGCGACCTTCAAGGGACCATACAAATAATTAGATATAAATTAAAAGAAAGATACTTTAGGAATCTCCATACCTGCGCAAAGTGAAAAACAATCTCCAATAGTAAACATTTTGTTCTACAAATCACAGATAAAAAAACCTAAGTTACCCATTGTTATCTCATAAGAAGCATATAAAACGGAAGTCCAAACAACCGGATACACCACCATAAACAAAAACAACCAATCAAAACAAATTCGAAATTAAACTGAACTTAACCCAAACACATGTTTATCAAAAGGGTTAACAATTACATAAATTAATACATCCTTTTTATATAAAAACGTATATGTTTTTATATTATTGTACGCGTAAAATCACTTCCTCTATCATTTGAGTGTTTTTTCCCGCCATCTGACGCCATTTTTTCTTCCAAGATGGCTGCCATAATATGCCACATATGTCGTTGGTAGCACGTGTTTAAAAAGTTATGTTTTTTGGGTGAGTAGCTTATTAGGCTTCATTTTAATATGAAAATATCTTAACCAAAATTGCAATTGACACGCTCTGATCTGACACCTCATGGTAAATTGTTGCAGTGCAATATGTTGACGAGAAAGTGACAGATTGGGTAGCGATTATGCAGCCAGGTCAAACTCAAGTGTATATTCAATAATCCATAGTCAATCTTAGACCCTTTGTAAACTGGAATCGTTTTAGCTATCTTTGGAGTACTAGTCTACTACTCGATCAAACCAATACAGACGAATTTTGACTGTACTGGCACTGGACTCTGGCAGACAGATACTGAAATATTTATTGTGTTTTGATACGGATCCAACAAATATAAAATAGTAATTGGTTTTCATTCTACTTGAGATAGGTGTACTGAAACTCACAGTGTTTAACCTGAAGCAACTTTCGTATATATCCATGATCCCACACTGGGCAATAAGTGTAATGAAAATAACCCTCTCTCTCACATGTCCCAGCTGTGGAGACTTTATAGGCTGATCATGCTTAATCATCATCATCATCATCATTTCAGCCAAAAGACGTCCACTGCTGGACATAGGCCTCCCCCAGGCGTCGCCACATTGACCGGTCCCGTGCGTCTCTCATCCAGCGGGTTCCTCATCAGCGGGATCATGCTTAATATGATCTATCTTTTGCTATCGGATAGAAAACCTCGCTAACTAATCCTCGATCTAGACTTCAAACTCTAGGCTAATATACTTTACTATTCATAAATATTTACACCTCACTACAAATAATTTTCCTCACACACAATCTCCCTAAATCACCACTTCAGCACAGCAGTTCAAAAACCTCGTCGTCGCTGTCAGATCGTGGCAAATCATCATCATTATGACAACCCTCCCAATTAGCGAAGAATCTTAAAGAGTCACGATTCGAAGGTGTCAGGAATGTCCTTAAACATTTGATGACCAACTTTAGGCTATATCCACTTAAGGCCCTATTAGCTTCTGTCTCTTACATAATAATTTCATTTAGGGAGTTAAGACAAAGGTGCCGATGCCTTAGGGTATCGTGTTGGGTATGCAAATTGAAGGACTGCGCACGAGCAAGGCTGTACGTGTGAATCTGGTCTATAGTTGTATGGCTTATTTTATTTAACTTTATGTTGCTTTAAGTGTATGTGCAATAATGACAGCTTCTACCTATGATCCTCTTAGAAAAGATGAATGAAAATGACGTGAAGAAACCAGCATGTCCTGGATTAAATCAAAGAATTGTGACATACACTATCCAGTTTAGGGGCAACTCTATCTAACTTTCACAGGAGAACAGTGTCTTCCTGATAATTATAATTATATTAGACTTGTTCCTCCTACACCTAAGTTTCTCTGATTTGAGAGCTTAGTGATGATGAAATAAATTACATCGAGTTAAGTGCCTGTGTGGCTTCGAGCCCATGACCTAAGGGGTCTATGAAATTTTCAAACGCGTTGAAGTCTTTTGGATGTGTATGACCATCCAATAATCCAGTAAGAGTTGTTGTAGTGGTTTCCCTTTCTGAAGGTTCGATTAAGCTTCTACGAACAGATAGGGTATGGACGCTGACAATTAGTTGAGTAGGTATATATATTAGAGTCCTGTCCGAAGACGGACATAGACTGATTAGTTTAGTTCATTATCGGTCAGTTCAATATTGCCGCGTCTGCAATATCTCCATACGGGTTCCACAGATGTTCGTTCGTTCGTAGCCTCCTAAACTCAGTAGTTTCTAAATCGGTTCATTTTGTGCAGTTGTTCTACATATATAACCAGGGAAGGTTTCTAAAAAAACACTTAAAGAAACTAGTCCTAAATTAAAAATATAGAACACTTCCTCAAATTACCCACCCATTTATCACAAACTAACATCACTTACTCCTAAAAACATTGCAACTCGTCTTACTGCAGCAAGTGGCTCAGGCAGGCGTCGAACTTGGGCCCGCACGGTGTAATTTAAGCCCCGCCGGCAATAAGGCTATAATAACGCCACTCGATATTAAATCAACACGCTAACGAGGTAAGGAGCTGAACAGGGTGTGTGGCTTTTGTGGACTTTTGAATCTTTATCCTTAGATTTAAGATTTATACATAAATTTGAAGATTTTCAGATGGTTCAAGTCCATGTTATGTTATTAAGTACATTGTTTGTATTAGCTGTAGGTTTTCCAAAAAGAATAAAATAAAATAAAATGTGTGTTTTGAAAATTTTACATCACTACAATCATAGTATAAAATAAAGTCGCTTTCTCTGTCCCTATGTCCCTTTGTATGCTTAAATCTTTAAAACTACGCAACGGATTTTGATGCGTTTTTTTTAATAGATAGAGTGATTCAAGAGGAAGGTTTATAATTATGTATAATAACATCCATTTGCACCCGTGCGAAGCCGGGGCGGGTCGCTAGTAAACATATAAAATTCACAAGGTCCAAGGTCCCAAAAGGATTAAGCAGAGTTGTTCCCATTTACAGTCCACCAATATTTCGTCGATGTAATTGGGGAAACCGGACACAAATTCGTAAACCGTGGCTGCTGCCGAGAAAATTCCTGATGAATAACCCAATAACACCTTGCCCGACCCGGGTATCGAACCCTTAACAACATCGAGTGCTAGTCTAGTGGTATGACCGTCGGACTGCCAAGTCATAGATGTCGGGGTCGAGCCCATGACCTCTGATTTTCTGAATTCATCATCATCATTCTCCTGTCCTTATCCCAATTTATTTGTGGTCGGCGCAACTTGTCTTCTTCTTCTTCCATACTTCCCTATTTCTCGTCATCTCAGCAGTCACCTCCTTTCTAGCCATATCATCCTTCACACAGTCCATCCATCGTTTCTTTGGCCTTCCTCTCCTTTTATACCCATCTACATTCATACTCAACATTTTCCTCACAACATTTCCTTCATTCCTTCGCATCACATGTCAATACCACGACAATCGATTACCAATCAACTTTTCTGAATTCATATAGGTATTATATCACTTGCTCTGGCGAAGAGAAACATGTTGAGGCAGCCAGTATGCCTGAGAAATATTTCTCGACGGCATGTAAATCTAAGTCAGAAATATAAAAGCTCTGACACCAGCCCCCGTAGCATGGCGATTCTATCTCTATTCTACCAAGAATAGACAAAAAAGAATCCATACAATTTGACATGAAACCTTGCTACAATCTGTCATTTTGTCGATTCTTCCGTCGACAAAACCCGTTTCTTCGGTGGTCATGCTAAGCCGGTAGGTTAGTCAATATAGACACGAAACATAAAAAGACAACACCCACTACGTAACTTAGCAAATCATCTCTCAAAGAGACAAAATAAAAACATATTTTCACGCGTTAAAATTATAATCGCGAGAATCATAATGTCAATAATTGTTTACCACCACGGAAGTCGCGTGCTGCCGGTAAATATACGGTACCGGGTTCGGTTCCCGCGTCAAGAAATTAGCCAAAAGTGTTGAAAATCATCCCAACTGACGACCTTTCGACAGCTTGGTTAAGACTAATTTGAAAAAGTGCCAAAATGTGAAACAAGTTTGTGAAATTGCTTATTTTTACGGTTTATCTTTATAATGGCGTGAAGCGGTGTTAACTGTGGCTGGACAGAACTTAAGTGACGTGTATGAACAAGATAGTTTACTCAATTATACGACACAACATAACATAACATGATGGATATAATTACCTAAGCAACCAGCCTACCTCCTGGTACATCCACATTTCAAACACGGTAACAGAGCCAATAGCCATCAGTCAGGCACAAATTCAAGTTAAATATCATTTTGTCTGAGCCATGAATGGAGTCCAAACCCTTGTGCTGAGAAGCATACTCATAGCACACCAGTATCAGGGACGTGTGGTCATATTTAAGGACCATCAAAGTGAAATCTCTCTCCATGAGACCATTAAAAACCAAAAAATAGCTGCTCATACATTTCCATTGAGTGGACCGTATTGAATAAGAATAAGAAGAAAGAAGAAGTGAAGAAGAATAAGAAGAAGACGTTATAAGACTTAAGGGACAGCTGATTATTTTTTCTG
Source organism: Diarsia mendica (assembly GCA_949316265.1). Classification (NCBI taxonomy): domain Eukaryota; kingdom Metazoa; phylum Arthropoda; class Insecta; order Lepidoptera; family Noctuidae; genus Diarsia; species Diarsia mendica. The sequence goes on along the minus strand of OX438893.1, from coordinate 24,125,789 downwards.
CGTTTCTGATACACACTGTACTCTGCAGTGGTCTTCACCCAAAACCCTAGATCACCGCGACTGAGTGACATCTGGATCGAAACTTAATAACTTGTGAAAGTAATATTGTTACATTATTTTTTTCTCTAACGCTACAATCGTGATGCTATTGTCGAATCGCGTCTGTATTGCTTCTGTCGCGCGTTGAAAATGCGACTTACGCTCATTAACATTGATGCTGATATATGCAACAGAATTTCTTAAGGTTATTGGACATTATTTTGCAGCCGCTAACACAAACAAAAATTCTCCTACAATTTCCGTATTACCCCGCTTGGCATCACTCCAACTTTCCACACCAAAAATCCATAAAACCGGCAAAATAAAAGGAAAACATGAGAGCCTACCACACGGGAACAAGGCAGGGAGGCAGGTCGTCCAATACTTCAACAATAGCGGTGTTGGCACAACTGATGACGTCACAGGACAATGGGCGATGCGAACACTGTTTGTATAGTGTTCGCTTTGTTGGTTAAAGGGAAGCCTGGTTGGGGATGTGGAAATGGTTTTATGAAGAAGAATAAACTGTGGGTTGTGCTTGACCAACGATGTAGCGAAGTCGAAAACTCGATCCGAAACTGAGTAAAATGTAGTTCAAGAAATGCCTTCTTAATTGTATTCAAAATTCTTCCTACATCTCTATTACTTGTGCTAAGTTGTGTTATTACTCAATACATATTATAATTATATCCTATGTATTTTATACTGATAAACTTTATTTAGATATTTAACTCTTTCACCCGTTGTATTTGCTTTCCAAGAGCTGTTGAAAGTCTATCCGCATTATTTAGGCTTACGTATAGAATATAATAATTTATTTCAATCAACAAAGGATCATAAAATTCCATTTTTACTACAAGACATTTACCTACAAGATCCTAATCTAATCCTAACACTAAATATTTCGATTGCTCAGTAAATGAAGTATTATACAGCATTGGTTGAGGTAGGTACTGGCAATAAACCTCTGCACAAGTACCCTTAGTAGCTGGAGCGGGCCCGAACCCTGCGGACCAGAGATTTACACGGTTTTCACATACTCGCATATACGGGGAAGTGCCAACAACTCCTAACTTAATTTTTTTACGAAAACGACTTATGAATGCAGTTCGATAGAGAATGAAATTGCGCGTCTTCTGTTTTATGAATTAAGTTGAAATTCGCAAAATTGACGAAGCTAGGCACCGAAGAAACATCTCCTATGTTAAGGTCTAAAAGGTAAGTAATAAAAAACGGTTTTTTTCGTCTCCTGTAAAATTTGGTTTTTGTAAGTTAGGAGTTGTTGGCACTTCCCTGTCGATATAGAGTCTACTATCGAGTCTACTATCGAGTATAAGAAAAGAATACCAATGTGAAATATTGTCTTTTATCAATATGGGTACACAGAAAACTCTCTAAAAAAATATTGATTAGCATGCAAAGCTAACCCTTAACACATCTGTTTATATTTTCAGCGGCCGCCGGACAGTGTTTGACGAGAGCTGCTTATCGCGACCCCGTGCTAGCAGGCGCACACAACATTTTGTCAGGACTTAAAATATAAGTTGTATTAACTCTGCAGTGGACGTGCTGAGCAAGGCACGAATTCAGCTTTGTGTAGAAAATTCCAGTAAAATTATATATTATTGGATGTAGCTTAAGCTTGTATCTTTTAGTATTTATGTTATGGACCAGGTGATTAATGCGGGCATTATTAATAATGCACGAGCATTATGAATAATGTCTAGCTTTATCGGGCTAAGTGATTAATTACTATCTTAACGTCATTATTTATCACATTGCACGGTCATTATTATATTGCTACATGACAATTGGGCAATTTGATAATAAAGCTATATTTGACGCGGTGCGAGGGCGGGGAGGGAAGTACGCGTTACGTGACACGCTTTGACCAATCAGAGACCGCCATTCAGCGTGCGGCTCGTGCGGCGGACTTCAAGCGCTATTGTTTTTGTGGTTTTTAAAAAAAATAACCACGAAGGGGCCATCCCCTTCTAACCTAACCTGTCCGTGTCGGGGTGCCCCAAGTCCCGAGCTCGCTTCGCTCGCTCTTGCATCCAAGTTTTCCTAGTTACGTGTTCGGTACCCTACAAACCGATTATTTAAGTTGTTTAATATTTAGTTTATTTTAAGTTAAATGACAATAACAATAAAAAAAATGTAATTAAATGTGTTTGTATTACTCTGCCCAAAAGGTGATGGGCAATATGTATAATGCCCAGTCAATTTGATTATTTGAATAATTATTATCAAATTGCACTTTCATATTGGGCATTTTTCATAATGACCGGGCATTATGTATACTGCCCAATTTATCACCTGGTCCATAACATTTACACTGCTGGGAAACAGACCTCCTCTATGAATGAAACAATTCAAATCTTTGAATGAAATTTATTAATATAGAAGTGGGTTAAAAACCGAAAAGAAACCATCACTATTTCAAATAAAACAACTGAGCACGATGAGGGGGTCTAAACACACACAAAATAACATCACGCCTTATAAAACCAAAGGGTTAGGTAGAAGTATATCTAAAAGTACACCCACTTTGTAAAGGGTCTATATTTAGGTAAAATTCTTACATAGATGCACTTAATATAAGAATTTGATTGTCCTTAGTGATCATTTTATGAATTGAAACGTAACTCATATTAATTATGATTATGTTAAAGCGATCATTGTAGATCCCCTGGCGGTGCTCATGGTATAGTGGCTGGCTTGATTCCGAATGTGTGCGACCCCTGCATATTCGTACAATATTTGCGTGGTTATTGTGGAGCTAATTGGTAGGAACATGTTACAATGTTGTCACAACGGTTTTATTTTGTTTATTGTTTATTTTGATGTTTTCAGTCAATTATGGATTACGCGATTTAAAATTCAAGTATTTTTTTATGATTATAAACCACCGGATGAAATGAAAACACGTTCAAAGCAGTGAGAGAGAGATTCACCATGGTCTAAGCTCGGAATGAGCGGTCCACCTTACGGAACCGCTACCATGCGAAACTCGGTTTCGGTCTCATTACAACCCGGTTATTGGTTGTAGCTGGAGAAATGTATCGTATGAAGTCGCGATCCTCAGAATTGAAGTTGTTGTACATATTGTTTAAATCCTACTCTCACCACTTACTCGGTATCTATGTACAAACTAATTCTAGGATAGAGCCTAGTGACCTGTAGCATTTATTTTCTAAAAACGTACATCAGGCTCTTACAAAGTTGGGGTACCGTTGATACATTTTTATGTATAGGTAAATTACGTTTTAGTCAGCTTTGTGAAATAACAATAAATAATAATAATATTGAAGAGGCAATCAAGTGCTTGGAAAGTAGCAACAACAAAAAATATTTTGGCGTCAAAAACCCCCCACAATAACACGGAAGCATTTTCAAAAGAAGCTTACATTAAGAATAAATGCCGTGGCATATTAATACTCCTTATTACAACATCACCGTACCTTACCCCTTTTAAAAATACTCTAATAATCTCAATTAGATGCTCAATAAACTACAAAGAGAAATTGGCATGCAAATACAAGGTTCTTTTCAATCTGAGTAACCACAATCGATTAGTGACCGAAAGGCAACCGTAGCAACCACGGTAAGGTTGCCCGGGTTGTCATTACCCTTTGTTTGGCTAAACACCGGCTAAGCTTTGAATGTGTTACCGCGAATTGTGAGGTAACTGAGTCGTTAAATGTGATGGTTAAATTATACTTAAAATGGTTAATTTTGAGTGCGGTATCGTATAGTACAATGGTTGTGCGATTCTGAAGATGTAAATGGATCGGTGCTTGTTTTCATATTATTTTCTCAGGTCTGAAACTGTGGCGTTATGTTTTACCGTTTGGCTTGGGTGCTTCTTCAGTGAGATTTCCTAAGTACCTAAGCGTGGATCAATCTTTCTCAATTCATGTCCAAATTATTAATTATGAGTCTTTGTTATTGATCCTTCTTTCAGAAAATTAAATTGACGATATAGGTACTTCTAAAATCCAGTGAGTTTCTGAACATGCGATGGGAATATCTTAAAATTCAAGGCAGTTTTTGATTTTGATCATTTTTTTGTGACCGTCGCGTCTTCGTCGTTTTGGTCATGTTATCTACTTTCAGCCATAGTTTCAATTATAATTGACGGAAACCGAAACTTCCGTACCGTTCTTTTCAGCGAACTTCAGTTGAGTTCATTGCTTGCGATTGGCTTTAAATTGTTCCATGTTCTCAAAACTCTAGACTTCTAGACCAAAAATTGCACAAAACAGAGACGTTTAGAGAGAGAATTACAGTACAAGCTATGAAAAACTATAAATAAATAACTAAAACATAACATGTTCACAATTAGTTTTGCTTTCGGCTAAAAATCCTGTTTCAGTCTGACACTACCAATTCATATACCATTTTATGTATGAAAAACACTCTTTTCATGAAACTTTCACTTCTTTACAACAAAACAATACAAAAAGTACGTTAAAAAGATTGTAGGTGAAGTAGATAAGACGGTACAAATCCTAATCGTTGGATCTGCCCAGGTGTGGGCAACAGTGGGCAACTGGGCACGGACGAGCGAGCGGAACAGCACCTGCGCTTGTGCCTCGCCCTGTGACACGAGCCATCGTAGAGATGGGCGGAACATTTGGTTTTTGTCGATAGTCGATAGATGGATATTGTATTAGGAAAGATATCAAAATAAAAGGAGTAAACGATAGCGTGACGTTTGACAGAAAAGAATGGAAGAAAATAAAGGTGTTGGGCAGACTCCAAGTGATATGAGATAAGGGCGGGAAGATGATGAAGGTAATCTATATAAATAAAAAGAGAAGTCCTGACTGACTGACTGACTGACTCATCAACGCCCAGCCCAAACCCTTGGACCTAGAAAGCTGAAATTTTGCACAGAGGTTCCCTTTATAATGTAGACAAGGAATAAGGAAGGATTTTTCGAAATTCGACCCCTAAAGGAGTTAAATAGGGGATGAAAGTTTGTATGGAAAGTCGTTTTATTTCACGCGGGCGAAGCCGCTGGCAAAAGCTAGTGAGTCAATAAAAGATCGTCCTCGAAATTGGATTTAGTTCTGCGTTCATATATGTACTGGAATGGGAAATTGTTTTGATACATTATAATATTGATAGATAGCCGGATATACCTAGTACTTATACTTTATTCACCATCATATTCCTGGTCTTGTCCCATTCTAATCGGGACTGGTGCAAAATACGTTTTCCTTTTCCATTCTCCCCTGTCTGACATCACGGAATAATTTACTCTTTCTTTTTCATTTCATTCCCTTTATAATCCATCTTTTCATTACCTTTCTCCGTCCATCAACATTAACATACATCACTTTTTTGGTCACATGTTCTTGTCCTTTCTTTACAAAGTTTGTTTACAATATTCTATTATAATCTATGGGTACACATCGACATTTTCTTGTATAGGGAAAAATCTATACTTTGTTTAAGTAACAACTGTTGGTCTATTTTTTCACCCAGCAAAACCTTACATCTAGTTAGCCGCTAAAAGCTTTCGCATTGTATTTAATATCGATACAAGTTCAGTGACATCCCTACCCCACCCTCCGATGGATAGGGAAGATACCCCGTACTTGCGCGTACGCAGGGCGCGTGCCACCTTTTTGCTTCATATTGACTTGCATCACTTTACAACCGACACTGCCCTACTAAATCCAACGAAAGACCAACCCTATTTCATATTCACCACAGTCCATTTTCGTCTGAAGGGTGGTGCATCTATCTGGCTGATAAAAAACTAACTTTATGCTCAGAGAGAGATGGTTAGTTTTCGATTGTATAAGCGAAAAGTAGGGTGATTTTTTCAACAAACGCGAATAAAATAATTGTAGCAGGAATACACAATAATGTTTTGTTAATTTGAATACGAAGGGTTTTTTTGAAGAGGGGTTGCGCACGCGCCGATAGCAGCAGATACGGAGTTAATTATTTAGAACTAATTCGTGGCACCGAAGGAATTCCGTTGTTTTTGAATAATGAAATTAGAACGTTTGAATTATTTAAGGTTTTGGAATATTTTTACGCTTTTTTAGTCCACTGAATTCGTGATAGAATTTTAATAAGGCATTACTCCACAATATTTTTTAAAACATCTGCTGACATTGATGTAACTTCATTTATAGCTTTGAACGCAGATTATTATACTAACTGAAAACTACAGGACTTTCAATGTGTACAGTATGGAAATGGATGTATTTATTCGAAAGGGAGACAATTGACAAAATATTGAAAAAGATTCTCCAATATGGCGCAGTGTTAAAAACAAAAGGTTACTTTACGGTACCTTTCGTTAGAAGCGATGGGTGGTTACTGATCTATACTAATATTTTATAGAGGTAAAATTTGTTTTAAGTGTATAAGTAGGGGTTAATCTTGGAAACAACTGATTCGATTTAAAAAATTCTGTCACCAACCGAAAGCTTAGCCAACATTTAAAACGTTGCCGAGGATAAATTTTGGTACAACTCAGGAGGGAATCTGCGAGCAAAAGCTAGTAGTATAATCCAGACTTTGAAAGGGTATCCACACAAAAATATAGTGCTAGATCTTGAACCAACAAACTATGATCGGAAAATAAAGCCAGTTAAGTAAAAAGAAAAAAAAAGTGGTACTCATGTAAATAGCCATTTTTACTACCAAATGAATTCCATACGCACCATCAATTGATGAGCTTCGAACGGCCGCGATAATTTATAGCCAATACAGGGGCTGTCACCCCATCTTGTTGAGTCAATGAGCCGGAAATAATGTGGACACACCCTTAGAGCGGCTAATAACTGTGACGTGGTGAAATATTGGAATTTATGTATTGTATTCAATTTGTGTAGTACCTAGTAGTGTATCGAAGGGGTTGAAACTTTCCTTCGGGGCTGCGGGTTGTTCGAAAGAGATACCGCGGCCTCGACACCTTGGGTTAAGAAGGAACATGGGTCGTTTTTAGTACACTCCTTACCACTCTGCCCAGAGCGGTAGGAGTCATTTGATGATTTCCCACCCTCTAAAAGGAGGTTGAACCTTAGGTACCAGTGGCACACTCCATGCCATTTACCGGTCTCGTGTTGGAAAAAATACGATTATAAAATATATAATCGTATTTTTTCAGAAATAGGTATACATATTTACAGAAATAAATAAGTTAACAAATTTTAATTTTGTGGGTTATTGTGGCACTTTTGCCTTGACTAGAATTACTTACACGATTTTTTATCTGTTTGCATCTGTGTTTCCTTCCACATTTAACACGCCATTTTTTTTCGGGTGTCAGAAATCATCAAATGATTCCTACCGCTCTGGGCAGAGCGGTGAGGAGTGTCAGACTTCTGCTGACTAAAAACCACCCATGTTCCTTCTTAGTCCTTTGTGTCGAGGCCGCGGTATCTCTCTCGAACAACCCGCAGCCCCGACGGGTATTTAAACCGCCTTCAAATCACGAATGAACAGGCTTCTTCTGGGCACACTCGTTCCACAGACCTCATCCATCATCAGACGTGATCCAGGTCAAGGGCCAATTACGTAAACAAAAACAACTATTTCAAAATTAAAAACCTAAATTGACATGAACCCCTAACTTTAACGTACCCATTACAAAATTTTAATCAGTATATGAGGCACGTGCGTGATCTGGTCACGCGAGCACCCAATGATGAGCATTTTGAAGGGAGAGCACAAAATTGAGGAGATGATGTCGTCTATCATTACTACAATGTCAATATTGAGGTTTATTGGCTTAGGGAGGGTTATTGGCTTATTAAAATAATAATATGATGAATAATAGTATTTATTCGTTTACTGCCTCGTTGGTCAAGTGGTTACAATCGCGACTGCTGAGGATGAGGTCCTGGGTTCAATTCCCGGATCAGGCAAAATATTTTTGTATTTTTCTATATAACAGCAATATTTCAGTAATTACTAGTCTGGATTTGTGCCCATTTGACGTACTTTTTAGCCAGCATTAGTGTGTTGTCCTAGTGTGAGTTTCAGGAATCAATGTAACGATTGTAGTTTTTTGAACAATAAATTATTCTTATTCTTATGTAGCCTTGCTACTGCTATTATGGGCTTCCTCAATAAGATTGATTGGGCCACAAGGAATATCGTATTACCCAGTACTCAGTTGTGGACGTTAGATAGGCAGCCGCTTCATCTTCGTTTCGTGATTCAGCTGGATCTGGTTAGACTGGAAGACGACCCCAATCATCATCATCTGCCTAGCCTTTTCCAAACTATGTTGGGGTCGGCTTCCAGTCTAACAAGATGCAGCTGAATACCAGTTTTTTAACAGACTTCTAAAAAAAGAAGGAGGTTCTCAATTCGGATGTTTTTTTTTATGTTTGTTCGGGCATAACTCCGTCGCTTACTAACCGATTTGAAAAATTCTTTTTTTGTTGGATAGGGTATGCTTCCCAAATGGTTCCATGTTTTTTTTATCGAAATCGGACAAGCGGTTTTTGAAAAATCAACAAAACTCAAAAAAAAACTACATTTTCCACATGTAGCGACTGCCTATCTGACGAAGCCGACCCCAATATAGTTGGTAAAAGATAGGCAGATGATGTTTAATTTTACCTTAATTATAATAAAGTATTTCTTTGTCCGTCACATTCAGGAAGAGAAAGGACTTTTCACTCAGGAAGAGTGGATACAATGGTATTGGAAATTATACAGTGTGTTACAAACTTACAATATTACATATATTAGGGAGCGCAGCCCGGGTCCCGAGAAAGTTCTTGCGGTTGAACAACAGTACCCCTTGTAGGCAGGCCATGGAAAGAGAGTTTTTACGTAAGTAATAGCGGTCATGGTCCTGTAGGATTCCAAATTATGTTATTATTGTATTATATTATTAACAACCACTATATACAGATAAATAGAAACTGATCTTGAATTCAGTTATTGAAATAATGTCTTGGCGATGACCTAAGTCACGATCATGTAGGAAGTTAAGACAAGTCTTCAGGAAACCACATGGCAAAATGATTTACATTATACAATAAAATTGGTAGCAAGTGAACGTGTGCTCCTTCTCTGTGGGCGGTTAGCAGGCGGCGCCGCGGGCGACGGCTATAGCACGCAGTTCGGAACGCGTGCCGACTTACTAGCAGTAGCTACAGAGTAGCTATAATGAAAGAGGTATCACTATTTTAAGCAGGAAGTGAATAAAAGGTATGAAATTAATGGGGAAAACTATTGGGTTAAAATATCAATATTGTTATCATGTTTAAACAGACGAAGTGTCTGCTAAAACATGGTAGACAAACATGCGGAGACAAGCGAGTCCTTTATTATGCGCACAGCCAAGGAGTGGAATTCCCTGCCTGCGTCGGTTTTTCCGAGTTCATATAACCCTAATCTGTTCTACCGGGTAAGCTCGTTCCATCGTCGACATCATCTCTGCCCTTAGGGCAAGATTGAAGTCAAGAGCAAGCCCATTTATAATAAAAAAAAAAAAACTTTTTGGCGAAAATACTCTATTGATTTCCTGTGAATCTTGAACAGTTCGAGCCATGGTGATATGGTGTACATATTGAATAGTAATCTAATCAAACACAATGTTTTTTTTTTCTTTTATATTATTACAGGCACTTTTAAATGACAGAAAAACAAAGAAAGAAAGCTACAGTCACAGTCACATGGAAAAATAACTTGTGAAAATATTGTAGTTGTGCGTCCCAAAGCATAGCATAGCATAGCTCTATGGGGAAGAAAGCTCAAGAAACTCCATGGTCACTCCATGAAAACTCTACTGCTTCGTCTACCTTCTGAATCTAAAACAGGACCTCGGAATACTAATTGGTTGGTACAAGTTGGTAATCATTTCCCCAACTGACATAACATCAATTAAGATGCTCCCTAATATCCCAAGTTATAAAATCTCTACATAAACATCCTAATCTGCCTTTCTTTTTAGCGACACGCGCGGTCGATCTACCGGACAGACAGTCGGACAGGCGGACAGCCGGACAGCCAGACCACCCGATCTCTAATCAAATCAAAATCGTGCAGACTTTATTCAGCAAAACTGGACAATGGGATCCACTAGTTATAACACGCTGATTCGCTTGGGATTATTTTTTAATTTCTATTACCATTTTAATACTTGAATGGTAAATAACATATTATTATAAAATATGTTATTTTTTGACTGATCATGTGAAGTATTTGCATTTGCATTTGAAACAATTTCACTATACGTATACAGTGTAGTGGTTTTTGGCAGTTTTGTCATACAAAACTATGTCAGGCCTTTGCTGGGTGGCGGCTTGAGCAATCGTTGGATATCTCTGAGTGCCGCAGTTAGTTTAATTCGACTATTCAAAAGTGCCTGTTACTGGCCTACTTGAAATAAATATTTTTGACTTTGACTTTGACTTTGAGTGTTTTTGCTGTATTCAGCAAAAATAAATGATTTGATTTATTTTATATCTGAAAAATAGTATCGGCAGGACCACAGGAGTAAAGTGGGACGGTCTCAGGCTCGGTGGAGCGACGATCTTCGCAGGATGGCTGGCGGCAGCTGGATAAGAGTTGCTAAGAATTTAAATAAATGGTGTGCGATGATGATGATGAAGAAATAGAAAGTCAAAACTCATTCCATAAGTTTAGTATCATTCTCTTGCCAATATCCCTAAGCTTGGAAGAAGACATGCTGCGTCGTCATCATCATCAGCCTATAATTGTTCCCACTGCAGGGACTCAGGCCTCCTCTCTAGGAGAGGGATGGGCTATAATTTACCACGCGGGCCCAGTGCGGATTGGTAAATGTCACATGTCTTCGAATTTTTTGGTACTAAGACATGCCGGTTTCCTCATGATGTTTTCCTTCACCGTTTTGAGAGAAGTGGTGATGAAATAAATTACACAAAGTAATGCGCCTGACGGGGTTCGAACCCACGACTCACTGTTCGTAAGTCGGGGCCGACACCACTACTCAGCTCCATGCTGCGTCGATCCTAAATTAATTGTTACTAGGATAGGATTATGATGATGTTAATGATATTATTTTAAAACCGTTAAGTTGCCAATCCATACACACAGACGTACCACCACCTTCCATATAGACTTGATTGGTAGCAGCGCGTGAGAGCCCCCACTTAATTCAACTTAATATCAAATTACTTAATGGCTGGCCAATGACGATGATTAGGATTGCTAACAAGTCTAATTTAATACAAATTACATCCAGATAAACTTATAATATTATTTTATTATAAGGAGAATAATGTGAAGGGTCAGCTGCTTGTTATCCAGAACAAGTGGATCATGAAAGATGGTTGTGGAGAATGAAATCGGTAGTTAAACCGTTACGCATTTGTGTCAGTTTTTTCGTACAAAAAAGGTGTATGACATAACATCAGACAAGTAATTCTAAAAAAAAACTCCTGCTATCTCTGTCACTCTGCGTGAAAGTAACAAAGACAGCACGACATTTAAGTGCAACTTATAATTGTTACGACGTTTGAGTATTTGGGCGTTAGTCTAGATCTAGAATAATCAAGAGACCACATACGATATCTCCCATTACACTTCTGATTCAACCGTAAATAAATATGATAATTAACCATAGTTAACAAATTCACTTTAAAAAAAGAAACATTTTAAATCCAACTCATAACACAGGATATCTTCACGACGTTCTGTCATTCGGGTGTAAGCAGTTTTATTTTCAGCGGAAGTCGTCTCGATGCGTAAGCTTCGACAAATTGCGCCACTTCCGGATAAAGATGGACGCTCGTTTCAATGTTATTTATGTCGTGAGAAGTTTTTAAGCATCTGATTTTACTCTTGTTTGATTTTTGCGTATTTTTTTTTGTTTTATTTTCTGGAGGATGGACTATAAATTTGTTTTTGAAGAGGGGAGGTTTTGTTGTTCTTCCTTTGATACCCTTTGCAAGTTTTCTGAGTTTATATTGACTTCGCGGGTTTTTTAAGCTTGGGGTTGCGTTTTTAAGATAAATAAAGCAAATCCGTGGTAAGAGACAGAAGAGCTTTACGTGAAGAAATCTAACTTGCTTAATATTATGTAATTGCAACGAATAAAATTAGTTTTGTGCAAGAAGTAATTTTGTTACAAACTAAGAAAGAGATACTCTGTATAGATCCCACCTTAGGCATCATCTTAATTTCCCTTCCCATAAAACTGAATTCGTTTCCTACTCCTTCTCTGTTCACGCTGTACGTTTGTGGAACTCACTTCCGCCTAAAATTTTAGACTCTAAATCTTTATTTATTTTCAAAAAACAAGTCAGAGACCGACGCATTACCTTTCCTCTATTCTGTAATATTCTGTATATGTGTATGTTTGTTACTGGTATATATTCGGAATACTAGTATTTATTTTATATGTGTACCTATATATTAGTATGTACCTATGTTTATTTTATATGGATATGCTTTTGTTCCTAATAATTTTAATTAAAATCTTGTTTGTCTTGTTTACAAACATGTGTCTACATTTCTAATCCAACTTTCCTCTCACAGGTCTTCTGGAAGAAATTTCTTTTGAAATAAGCAGTACCTTTGTGCTCTTCTATTTGTTATGTTTTTATCCTTTTTTGTATTTTGTGTGTGCATAAATAAATAAATAAAGAGAGTAGATGAAGACCGAAGAAATTATGGATGGTCTGTGTGAAGGATGATATGGCCTGAGAGGAGGTGACTGCTGACATGACGAGAAATAGAGAAGTATGGAAGAAGAAGACATGTTGCTTCGAGCTGAAATAATTTGGGATAAGGGCAGGATAATTATGATTAGCTTACCCTACATCAGAATCTCCATTAAATACTAAAAACTCTACAAGACCATCTGATTCTCATCATATTTCTTAAATTCCCAGCCTAATATAAAAAAGAATATTATTGTAATAAATAATCAAAAACTAATAACATCCCAATCATCCAAAATTCAAATCAGCTACTTTAAACTTTTCAAAAAACTCCGGGGACATTTTTTTCCCCAAAAAAGTCAATTCCCAATAAAAAGGGTTGCATTTTATATCATTTTAAGTGGTTTTAATTTGTCACCCGTGACGAAATTAATATAAACGGTAGAAATATGTTAATTTACTATTAAATAATATGTTTTTCATACATTTTCTATCATCGGTTTATGAAATATGCCTGTATTTTGTTTTTTTAAGAAGCTGTTCTTCGCCGTGGGGTGTTCTTGACTACCTACGATTAAAATGTCGTTTAGAGTAAAGAATAGATAGAAATGATAGATATAGCGGTGATAAATTTTATTGGAATTGATATAAATACGGTGGGAATATTTTTGAAGAATATAACAAAGGTTTTGTAGGAGAACCCTAAAACGAACTAAAGTAAGAAAAGAGAATTCTTTAACATAAGTTGAGCAATTTTTAATACTCATGAATATGAACACCTTTTGCTACTGGATCAAACATGAAATCGCGAAAAAAACAGCTGATTCTTAATTCTGGTCAATAATCAGGGTCTTTTTTTTTAGGGGAAATCAAATGACTCCTCCCACTCTGGGCGGCGTGGTAGTGAGTGTCAGACTTCTACTGACTAAAACCACCCATGTTCCTTCTTAGCCCTTTCTGTCGGAGGCCGCGGTATCTCTTCCGAACAACCTGCAGCCCCAGCTGTAGGTTGGACCAGGGATGATGGCAATTTTGAATTTCAAATCCGTAGGAGAACAAAAAATTAAAAAGAACAAAAGCTGAATTAAAAAAAACAATAATTCAATATAGAAACAGTATAGACTTTTTACTTTAAAACCAATAAATCTCTGCAAAGTTGACAACACCTATCAAAACTTTCTGTGTTTTTTATATTTTTTTATCCAGAATCGAACCTGTCAAAACCGCAAAACAAAAGCCGAAACAATAATAATATGTTATCACAAAACCTTCAATAATCTCATATCTAAATCAGAGTTTGAATTTATGAGTTCCCAGTGAAGTTGAAAGTGCGAGCGACCCAAGATAACTAAGCTTTGATTTATTTACCGGCTAAGGAAAAAATATTCAAAACACAGAACTATCACAAATTCTGTGTTTTGAATTTTGAGTAGCTTTTATAACAAATTATGCAGAAATTATATGACCTTTTTTTATTAGAAATGGGATTGCTCTTGACCTTAATCTTGCCCTAGGGCAGAGAAGAAGTCGACGACGGAACGAGCTTACCCAGAAGAAGCCTATTTACTCGCAACTTAAAAATATTGGAGTTAATTTAATCTTTGAACCAAACATCACGTGAAAATGAAAAAAATAAGCAATAATAGAAAATAAATCTTTATTCTTTCAGCAGTCTAGTTTCAGAGCCTAAGTTTTATGCAAATATTTATTTTTACTATTATTGTAAAAAAAAAAGAATCAGAGGATTTATTATGTAATAAATTCTCAGGATAGGTAAGTTCTGAATTTATTGAACCAGCACTTTTACAATTTGCATAGACCTAACTTTGACGTTACAAATACCGGCATCATAATCTCCCAAATCAAATTCAATGGCGTCACCCGCAAGCAAAACCACCATTATTTTTCCATAAATCAAATACCTTTTTATAACCTCGACGACAAATATAAAAATGTCAAGCGTTGCCGCCGTATAAAGGATGTCCATATTTAAAAAGCCGTTTGTATCCCATTATATATTTCGGTTTTCAAATTCGGAATAAATTTTGTGTCACCTGCGCCGACGCAACCGGAAGAAGATGTATTTCTCTCTCTTTTACGTGTATGACTCTGTCCTTTTCTCACCTGTTGTTTTATTATTTGTTTTACTATTGAGATTCGTATCCAGATAATCTTTATGCTAGTTTTATATGCGATAAATTACAGTAAGCAAAACTTTGGTGATCATTTCGTAGATAAATGTTGTCGTAATTTGTAAGGACACCGTTGACAGGTGAAGAAAGTCTTAATAAAAAATTATTGTATGCATTTTTAATTGCAGAGCAAAAACGAGAGTGGTAGGACCTAACGTAGTTTGAATACTCTACACACTATCTACATACATGTATTTCAAAGTCGCTAAGATATTATCTTTATGTAGTCAAGTTAAAGTAGGTAAGTTAAATTTCATATTAAGTAATTACAATCATATTAATAAACTAACATTTTTATTCACTAGCCAAGAATTTAAACGAAGGAAGAACCGCCAAAGAAAGCAAAGCAAAGAATTCTAATTTTTGACAGTTAAAATTATAAACATCGTATCTTAAATATTGACTTTTACCTAAGTAATTACTTTTGTTGATAGGCTCTATCAGGCACTGTTTACGTTTGTAAAATAAGAACATCAGTATATTCTATACTAATGTTCTTCACCACCGCACATTTTCATTTATTAAAATTTTGCCATAAACTCAAGCCTCATCACCAATTTGAAGCACAGTTCTCTCCTCTAGGCGACCAAGAATAAAATAACAAGCAATGACATAGACGAATATTATTCTTAAGTTTATAAAAAGTCAAAATCATCATAAAACAATATCAAAAGAAATAACTCATCTTTAATTAAGAGGTTCTACCATTTCAATCTTCCTAATTTAGTTTACTCCGTTTTTTACTAATTCAGTTTATGAAATATGTATATTTACAAAAACTTCTCTTCCTTTTTAATTCTTACAATATTGATGTTAGTTGTCCCGCCTCTCTTCCGTTTGGTGAATTAATTCTAACATCTTCATCATAACTCATTTCTGCTACCGAATGGGTGTTGCTTATAAAACCATTATTTATTTTTTATTCAGTGCTGGTATTTTTAATAGATCAGGAAGAGTGGAACTGTATGCGTTATCTATAGGCGCAAAGTATGAATGTTCTCTAAATCAAATCAATTTATTTGATATAAAGTATTGGACAATTTCGGTCTTATCATAATAATGTGGCAAAAAACATTTGGGTTTATCTTATTATTTAAGATATCGTTCAACATTATAATTGAGCGGCAATGGCGTTAGATAGCTATCTAAAATATTGTTGATGTAAATGTAGGTATGATGAAAGTTGTACAAAACTTTGAAAAGTAGGATCGACCTTTTCGAGACACACTTACACTTACATAATTATATTTATTCACATTACTTGGAACCCACAGACAAAGCACAACCAAGTGCGAATATAAACACTACAATCCCCTTTACCTAAGTATTTAAAGAATTAACCAATTCCAAAATGAATGGAAGTAACCGAATCGATGGGAACAATTACGGGCTGCGATAAGAAAATTGAACTTAATCCCGAACTGAACGTACGGGTACAGACAGACAGACAGGATACAGGGCTATTACCTTGTCCGTATTCTTTTAAAAGCGAATGCAAGTGAAACTTCACAATTAGACGAGTTGCTAATGCTTTAAAGTCGGTCGGAATGGCGAGTGTTTGTCTTGGGAACAAGTTTACCCATAGAAATGTATTTAAATACATAATTTAACGCGCCTGTACCTATTAGTACATCCACTATGAGGGGGCAACCAAATATTTTTTTTTTAATTCATCATCATCATCATTCTCCTGCCCTTATCCTAATTTATTTGTGGTCGGCGCAACATGTCTTCTTCTTCCATACTTCCCTATTTCTCGTCATCTCAGCAGTCATCTCCTTTCTAGCCATATCATCCTTCACACAGTCCATCCATCGTTTCTTTGGCCTTCCTCTACTCTTATTGCCACTACCCAACCACCACTGCCACACCACCGCCTCCACTTCCACCACCACCACCGCCACCGCCGCCACCGCCACTACCTCTACTCTTATATATTTTGTAAATTATTTTTGGTAAAATGATCTGTTCTATATTATTTGATTCTGACCAATACTGACCATTGCAACCTTATTTATTCAGATTTAACCGTATTATTGAGAAAGCATTCCAGCGAATGGTGAAACCATCTTCTGAGATGATTAAGTAAGTTATAATTATAAAATAACCCAAAAAATGAGCAATTATAAAAATAAAAGTTTTAATTCAGTAATATTAACACATTTTGGTGTCAAAAGAAGATGAAAGGGATGTGTGTTATTAAAACAAGGGATGAAATAATTAAATATTTAAAAGAACGGGTGTTTTCAAACCGGAATAGGATCATCCCTGATAAAAACTTACAAAATATACTCTCTGAAATGAATAATAAGGACTTAAATCTACATACAGGAAAGCCTTTTATAAATGGCTTTGTTATAAATCTTTGCTTAGCTTTCCGTAAACACATCCATTTTCACCTTTACCAAAAAAAACTTTGTAACTATTTATACCCACCACAAAAAGCAACAATAAAACTCCATAGGTAATCTATGTATAGTCGACCAAGAAATTGGTTTACCACTTTTGATGACATCTCCCAGTAACATAATTATTCGCTAAGGATGACAGATTGACAGATTCTGACGTGAAAATAGCACTTGATGTTTTGTACGTGCAAATGATATTCAACCTTAGAGTGGTAAACCAATTTCTTGGTCGACTATACATTCGACAATTGAATTCAAATCGTGCTCTATGAGCCGGCCGGTGATTGGTCACCGTTTAACCAATGGGATCGTTTGCATTCATAGAGCTGACGCGCATGCGCTGGTAATGTCAAATAGGGGAGTGAACTTTACTTTTTTTTTGAGCAAAGATCATTGAAGTTTTATTCCTTTTGCTTTGTTGAAGGTTCTGTAAGCTGCATGTAAGGTTAAGTTGGAGTTTATTTAGTTTGTAACACTCAGATCTTTTGAGTATTTAGCGTTGTGTTAGCTATACTTAGTACTTAAGCCCAACATGATTTTAATAATATACAGGGACCTATAAAGCAAAGTTTTCTGTCTTACCACTGAACTGTTCTATTTTTATTTAGGTTTTTTTTCATGTTTTTTGTAAACTTGAGGTTATAAAAAAAAAACATTTAATTTCGCACCCACACATTTAACCAACGTTAACTATATCAAAAATATATCCTTAAAAACTACTTTCTCATGCAAAAAAATCTCATCGGCATCAAATTAACAATATAAATGACACTTATAATGATAGCTTATCATTCTGCCAACGATCTTGGCAAAGAATCGCGCATGACATTGCACTCTTACGCATGACATTCCACATGTCAAATCTGACATTTGACATGTGGAATTAAGACGTTACGTTTAACAGTTAAAAAGTCGACAGAACCCGATATTACGTTCACACGTTTGGTTGATTTTAATTATACAGCGGTGTGTTTTAATAAAATTGTTAGAAGTTCTTAGTTATTCGTTCAGTTTTTTGGAAATTATAGAGCTGTTTTTAACATTTTTAGCTATTCATTTCTGTTAAGTAAATGTTTTAAACGTTCTCTATAACGTTTGTCTGTAAGTAGACTTGGTAGGCTTGTTTGACGATAATAACTAATTTTGTAAAAGCTTTATTTAAACACAAGGAGCAAGACTAGCTAAGTTATTTTAACTAATATATCAAAGCATGGTCCACCATAGAGCTGTTGCACTGAGATACGTTTGCGGAGTCTGCACAATGTGAAGACCTAAATACTGAAGATAGTAGAAGAAACTATATTTCTGATTACTGGTAGTACACTGCAAACGGAACCAATAGTTATATCTAAAGTGGTTCCGAATAAACATAATATCACTCCATCACTTGAAGTTTTAGGGAGAGGTGCCAAGAGGTTCTGAATAATTAACAGTTTGGCAGCTGGTGGGTTAGATGTGCCTAACTAAAAATCGGACCGAGTATCATCAAAGTGTATGCAATTTGTTTAAAGTCCAGCAATTTACATAAGTAGATTTTTATCAATAGGGTGAAATAATCAGCATTATTCTCCCCAATACCTACCTATAGAAAACACTGCCCTATTTCTGTTAAAAAACAATGTCATCAACCGGACACCGCTTAAAAGTCTATTTTCAAACCCTTCCCTCCACCTTTCACCCTAATTTCAAAGCTTTAGCGTTCACAATCGCGTATTTTTTACTGTTTGATGGGTCTGGTAAGATTGGTTTTCAAAAACATCTGCTTCATTTGCATAGCCTGGATCTTGACTGATTGTCCTGCCACTCTGGGGTTGGCACCATCGATAGACTGGTTAATGTTGAATGGGGAGTAAAAGCTGGTACCATTACTTTTATTTAAGAATTGTGGGATTTGGGTAAAAATTGCAATTTTGGTAAATTTTAAAATTCAAACTCAAACCATTGTATTCAATTGATCATTAAGATCTAAAAAAATGTCATCAAAATTATGACGCTAATGAGCACTACAGTCACAAGTCATAAATTACTTAACTAACGAAAGTACTCTATGCGTATGCCAATGCGTAAATCTGTATGGAGAAGAATAAGAAGAAACCTCCATGGACTCTCTTTAATTTTTTTTTTTTTATAAGACCTTGGTTAATCATTCATGATGTTACATTGTACATACAGTATATAAATGTGCATAATGAGAGCGTCCAAAGTAAACGATTTACTTTATTAAATACAATCCAGAGTAAATACTCTCTCAGTCACATGGCACTTAGCTCGATTCTCAACAACTAAAAATAATAAATTAGACTAACATAGGTTATTCTCGAGCATTCGTTGTTGCGGTTTACGTCGCTGCGTGCTTTCGTGCTCGCAGTGTTCGTTGTTGCGGGCATTCGGTGGCGTTTGGTTCGGCGTGGTGGCTTTCGGGATGACGCATTGCACTCGTAGTTTCGTTCTTCTTCCGTCCTTCTGACATTCAAAAGTGCCTGTAATGGCTTAATTGAAATAAACTATTTGAGTTTGAGTTTTGAGTTTATTGCATAAATAGATATAGAGTAGGAAATCTAAATTCTAATATGTACTTACTTTAATATCCTTTATGTATGAATATAAAGATACACATAAGAAAACATGATTAAAATGAGGTCAGTTTAAACAGGTAATTTGTCTACTGTTCAGAACTGTCCTATTTTTACCCGACTGCGGCGAAGCCCAAAAGGAGGGTTATGTGTTTGGCGTGTATGTATGTATGTCCGTTTCTTTGTTCCCTCATAACTCCTAATTTTTTTCCTGTCGTGTACGAACTGGACTGTATTATTGCTCACATACAACTTTGCTTAACAGCTCACTAATTGCTCCAATACATACCTGGATCAGATCAAACCTAATACTTTTCCTTATAACAGTAAAATGAACGGATAGCGCGCAGCTGCATTAGGAACGGTGAATAGCTTTTCACTGAAAAATTGTTTCAGAAAAAGCAGTGGATAGATGTATACCTTTTAGGATATAAAGGCGTAAAAAAACATCACGTCTGTAACCAACCCAACGAAAGCTCTGTAGAAATACATGAGAGTGTAAATTTATCACAAAACCAAAGAATCAAGCTTGTGACTCCTAAGGAAGTAATGAGAGAAATTCAAAACAACATTAGCTCAAAAAAGTCTCCCGGTTACGACCTCATCACAGGGGAAATTCTAAAACGCCTCCCACGCAAAGCCATAGTAAAGCTGACCAAACTAATAAATGCTTCATTTATCTTAAAATATGTACCTGAGCCATGGAAGGTTGCTGAAGTCATTATGATTGCGAAGCCTGGGAAACCTCCCCACGAAGCATCATCATACAGACCCATTTCTCTGTTACCCGTACTATCAAAGTTATTTGAAAAACTGTTACTAAAACGGATAAAACCAGTAATAGAAGATAAAAACCTAGTTCCAGATCACCAGTTTGGCTTCAGAGAAAAGCACTCAACGTTAGACCAGGTACATAGAATAACTAATGTTATTGAAAAAACGCTAGAAAATAAAGAAGTCTGTGCTACCGTGTTCTTAGACGTCGCGCAAGCTTTTGACAAAGTTTGGCATGAGGGTCTCATATTTAAGCTCAGACGCATGCTACCAGAATTTGTAGATATCCTAGAGTCGTATTTAACTAAAAGAATGTTTAGAATACGCCAAGAGGATGCATATTCCGAGCTAAAAACCATAAAAGCTGGGGTGCCTCAAGGAAGTGTGCTTGGCCCAATTTTGTACTTGTTATACACTTGTGACATCCCAGAGCTGGAAAACAGCACCATAGCGACCTTTGCAGATGATACTGCTATTATGGCCACCGGATCAAGCCACAGAGAAGCAGTAGAGAAAGTTCAACTAGCTGTGAACAAAGTTTACGACTGGACACAAAAGTGGAAGATCAAACTGAATGAGTCAAAATCAGTTCACATTAACTTCACAAACAAACACAGTGACTACCACCCACTCTACATAAATGGTATGCAAATACCTTATGCTAATACAGCCAAATACCTTGGCATAACTCTCGACGCCAAGCTGCGTTGGAAAGCCCATATCAAAAAGAAAAAATAGGTAAAAAAACTTTTTAAGTTAAACGGTTTTATGTTAAACATACATTGCAATAGTTAAGATAAATGTACTAAAAACCAAAAAATAATAAAATAGAAAACCGTGGGGCACGTCAATTGTCTACAAATTATCGACTTAATTATTATTATTATGATTTCAATCAACGATTGTAGACAATTGACGTGCCCCACGGTTTTCTATTTTATTATTTTTTGGTTTTTAGTACATTTATCTTAACTATTGCAATGTATGTTTAACATAAAACCGTTTAACTTAAAAAGTTTTTTTACCTATTTTTTTATTTTCTAGTTTTTAGTTTTATTTCGCATTCTGTTTAAAGGGGCCGCCATCTTGGATTTTAATTTTATATAGTATATTGTATTCTGCTTGTTGAGCCCTTTCATTTGATACCCATATTGATGGGATTGATAAAACCTACGTTATCCGCCATTTTGTAGCGGCCGCCATCTTGGATTTCAATTTTTTATAGTATATTGTATTCTGCTTGTTGAGCCCTTTCATTTGATACCCATATTGATGGGATTAATAAAACAAATAAATTATCCGCCATTTTGTAGCGGCCGCCATCTTGGATTTCAATTTTTTATAGTATATTGTATTCTACTTGTTGAGCCCTTTCATTTGATACCCATATTGATGGGATTAATAAAACATAAATTATCCGCCATTTTGTAGCGGCGGCCATCTTGAATTTATAATGATAATGAATAAAATAAACATAATTGTATTGTCACCAAAATCCAATGTGTGTACAAAATTTCAGATTAATCGGTTGACTGGAAGTGGGTGAAATTTGAATTACTAAATTTGATCCAAGAATAAATAATAAAACAAACGGGGTGAGCTAAATAAAACCGTTTAAAAACAGGAACTCGATATTCGTTATAAACGTTTGTATTGGTTACTGGGAAGGAAATCCTGTTTATCAATACATAATAAGTTGATAATATACAAGCATATTCTGATGCCAATTTGGACGTATGGTATCCAACTTTGGGGCTGTACTAAGCCAACCAACGTCAAAATAATTCAACAGTTCCAAAATAAAGTACTCAGGGCTGCTGTAAATGCACCCTGGTACATAAGAAACGATGACCTCCACCGTGACCTCGACATGGAATTCGTCACCACCATCACACAAAAATTTGCTGAAGCCCACGAACACAGACTCCATCGACACGTGAATGTTGAGGCAATCCAGCTGTTAGACAACACAGACATAGTGCGTAGACTAAAGAGAACTAAACCATTTGAATTAGTGTAGTGTAAGTGAATCACTAATAGTAACAATGTTGTGCTATTTATATAACACATGAACAAAGTGTTTTATCAATTTTACCAGACTCTAAGGAAGTGTTACGAACGTGTGTAAAAGTGCATACCTAATTATGGACACTATTCTTAGCATTAACATAATTTATAACGTAGCATAATAAGTTAGATTTAAATTGTTTATTAGTCTTCTTAGGCTAGATTGCAATTAACTAGTAAGAACTTGGTTCTTACTAATAAAGAAAAAAAAAAAAAAAAACGTCTGTAACCGTCGAGAGGTTTGGCAGACACAGTACACCTACATTTTGCCAGTTATGTTTAAGCCCCATGTTATATATAAGGTCCCATTAAAATAGGTGGACAAATTTCAGTAGGTCTAACCAAACATATCTAAACAAAAAAAAAACATTAAATAAAATGATTTTTTTTTACTCAAAATAATAAATTGCCGGCACTCTAGAACAAACTCATCCTTTATGAGTAGGTACTTAAATGCGATTTTCTTATTTTTTTTTTTACATCGTCCTTATTTTGGTGGTCTGAATGATTTCTGAAATTTTGGTCAAATATTTTAATGGGCCTTATATATGCGGTGAGTCTATCAACATCTACAAAACCTGACTCGAATAATCCTGTGTTTGATTTCCACAAGCTCAACGAGGCAGTCTTATTCAGTTAAGGTATATATTTTACTAGCTTTTGCCCGCGACTTCGTTCGCGTGGAATAGTGACTTCCGGCAGATTTTTGGTAAATCTCGCGAAAAAAAAAAAACTATCCTATGTCCTTTCTCAAGTTCCAAACTATGTCTGTACCAAATTTCATCAAAATCCGTTCAGCCGTTTAGGCGTGAAAGAGTAACAGACAGACAGAGTTACTTTCGCATTTATAATATTAGTATGGATATAGTATATATAGTTTATAGTATATATAGTATGGATAATCCTGATTGCTGATATTGTAAGCTCTTCTATCGAATGTATTTAGAGAAGATTGGGAAAGTAACAAACTGGATCATCTCCCCGTTTCTTTTCCTGAAAACTTCATATTATGTCGATACCTATGTTACTTAACTTTTTTAAATCAGCATGTGCTTGTTAAATGGGGTTTCGAAAAATATACAATGTATAGAGTTTGTTTTGTCTATAATCCTCTTGAAGTCTTGTATATATGTATTTACAAGTTATTGTGATAACTTGAGTAAAAGATAACTTTGATGTAATAATTATTATTCTGTAGTTTAGTAATTGCTTGAAGTTAAAACTGTCAAAAGTTAGAATTCTTAGCTTTAGGTACTTTGTTTGTCAGTTCTTATTTCGTTGAAATTCTTGCTTTATGCTTGAAAATGGTAGCATTTAGTAACTTAATCGTGAGTAATTACGTAAACTTGACTAGAGATACCAGGGTTATTTTAATCAATAAGTTTATATTGGTCATCGTTTGCAATGTCTTATTGTGCGCGAAAGTGTTCTTGAAACCAATTTATTGGTTAGGTGTGTATTTGGAAAGAATAAACATTTTTTTGGGTAAAGGAAAACGACAAAATTTTAAACATAATTTGTATATTTACACATGAAAAAACATTTTGAAGCTACTTACAACTACATAAACAATCTACAATCTAGTTTATAACAATTTTAATACTGTTTCAAGCTCTCGTATTGACACGTAGGTACTCAGAAAAGTGACAAACTTTACAAAAAAACGCAGAAATATGAAATCGTAAGAAAACATTTTCTTTACACAAAATTTTTAAACAATATACACTGGTAACTAAATTAATACTTACAAACATTAATAATCTTTGAGTTAGTGTTTTTACTGGCCACAGGCAAAACTAAACTCACAAAAATATTTGAATCTTCGGTAACATTTTACGAGATAATCAAACCTAAACCTATTAAATACAAATAATATATACAATATTCTCCGATATGTCACTTCAATGAGTATTAAAATGTACACTTTAAATGGCTGAAAATACGAGTGAAAAACATAATACTTTCACAGGCAAAGATGAAAATCTAGGGCGAACTAACTTAAGATCTAATGCTAAATCGGTAGGACGGATTACACTGGTGAGATGTGCTTCTTAATTTCTAGACTGGTTTACATTGGCTAGTTTTAGATCTAGGTGTGCTAAACTAAGGGGTCTGAAAGTTTCACAAAAATACTTTTGAACAAATCAAATAAAAGTTGAAATAACTCTATCAAAAGTTACAATAATCGACTGAATTATATTTATATTATTATGACTCTAATAAAGTCAACTTGAAAACTACTAAAAATTACTTTCTGTCACTAATTTGAATTTACGATTCCATGTAAACACTGTCTCCAGTTTAAGAAAAAAGAAAAAACTTACACGTAACATACAAAAAATAATAAGCGTAAGATTTAAACGTAACACGATACAGAAACTCGACACTTTAAAAGTTAATTTTGAACTCGGAAAACTTGAAGCAGATTAACCTAAGTGGTAACGAGTATTACGGTACTTAAACTTAAAATAAATATCCCTGTAGTTAAATCTAATTTGGCAAATAGCGACGGTGTGTGGTGCAACTTACTGGAGTAGTTCATACAGTGCTGATATGTAGGTTTGGGCCATTTGAAGGGTTTCGTACTTGGAGAGCTGACGATCGGCGCCCAGAGAAGGAAGGTGCCCTCGGAGTCTGTCAAACGCCTTGTTCAAATTCTGCATCCTCCTCCTTTCCCTCGCATTTGCAGCTAAGCGTCTCCTCCTCAACACTGCTGCACTGGTAGCTCGTCCACGCCTCTTCCCTGACTCCAGAACTTCATTATCTTCAGCACTGTCTTCCAGAACGTCTCGCGACAATCCTCTGTACGCGATGTGTGACGAATCTTGATTGATGCTGCCGTCAATAGAAGGGGTCGGCTCCAAACTGGACCTCCCAGAGTCAGGAGACCTCGGCCAGGCAAGATAGCACTCCTCAGTGGAATACTCCATCAGCACGTCAGACGCGAACATGTCCTTCTCGTAGACAAGACGGTGTCCGTAAGTTTCGGCGGTCATTTTCGCTCACGGTTAGTACAGGTGCGTACGATTCGGTGTCCCACAGGGGTCTACCGTCGGCGCCTACCTGTGTGGCTTTTATAGGCTCCCTGTTTGTGCGAAAAGGTTCGTCGGGATAGGCTGTGGGGGTGCGAGAGGGACGGGAGAGGTCCCGAGAGGGTAATTTAAGGCCAATCATCATTAATTATTTCCTCCCTCGGGCGCCGTGCATTGTAGGTAGCGTTTGACTCCGCGACTCTGTTTTTATGGAACAATGCTTGTTGTTAACCTTGTAACTATTCAATGTTTTGTTAATACATTACATTGTTGTTACATGTCAAGTGATGTAAATGAAGTCGTATAAAAATGTAATTTCGTCGTATTTACAAAAAAAATAAAAATAAGAAACCGATAAGTATTGAAAAATAAGAATCAATTTTTTCATGTAACTAATTGTTTCTTTTATGCAAATTGATTGAAATTGCCCTTTTTCTGAACGAACACTTATTTGCACTTACTTTTACTGAATTTGTATGATTATTATAATGAAAAATTAAAACATTATATTTCTACTGCAATGTTTGTCTTTTTTCTAACAATTTCACATTTGTAAGTATGTATTCATATACTTCAAAATGATGGCAAGCAGTCTACAAAAAACTAATACTAACACTAGGAATTATTTCTCCTGTATCGTGGGCGCGTTTACACGTATCGTGCGAAAATCGAACCCGCGCGACCCACAGGGTAGCAGTCAATCACTCAGCCACTGCGCCAACCGTGCCATCAATACTATATGTAGCAAAAGTGCATTCAATTCACGAAACAATTAAAAATTGTTAATAAACATACATTATGTAACGTCGAAGGATGTTCGGGTTGGTCCTTTTTTTTTGTTGTTTGGAAAATCATCGACTAACCCCCCCCGCTCTTGGGCAGAGCGAAGGGGAGTGTCAGACTTCTACTGACTAAAAACCAAACCCATGTTCCTACTTCGCCCATGTGTCGGAGCCGCGTTATCCTTTCGATAATCCACAGCCCGACGGGTTCGGGTTGGTCCTCTGTAAAAGAATTAGCAACAAAAGCTTCATGGTTGCTCCTCTAAACAATTATTTATTTATTTGCCACTATAAATATAACGAAACATTACAGACTTGTCCAATACATTATGTAATACAAAATTTAACACAACAATCGTATAAGTCATTCTTTTTGATTTTAGTCATAAATTCTAAAATCAAATCAAAATCATCTTTTATTTGTTAACCTAAGTGAAAAAAGATCGTAATGTTTGATTAACAGAGCGCTATGCCAAGACATATATTATGTCAAGAGGCGTACAAATATGGTGGGCAAATCTAACTGAGGATTAAAATTAATATAATTATTATAGTACCTACGTATTAAAATATGTATTTGAAAGTCATGCAGTTTGATATTAAATTATATCATACTCAATAACTCAAAAACTACTCGGCCGATTATAAAAATTCTTTCACCGTATGAAAGCCATATTAAAATTTCAAAATAGATGCGGATGAAGTCGCGGGCGAAGTGAAATATTAGAATAATTTGTAAGCGTCAGTTTCCCAGCAATTAGGACCTCCCTTACGTTTCCACAGCTTTTTTCCCATTGATGTGTTCCCAGATCATACATTTTAATTCATGCCCATCCTCGTGGAATACCAGGGCACAGTGAACCAGTCACCACTCGACACCGTCCCGACTCGGGAACCGAACCCGCGATACTTTTCACGAGATGCACCCACTGGGTGAAACTCAAAACTGTCGTGTTGGTGGGCTGGTTGGCACGCGAAGTGGGAAGGTTGGATGCGGTATTTAGTTTTCAAATTCAAATAATTTATTGTGAATTATGGGTTCACATGATATTGTGTTGGTTAGGTCCATGTCTACCTGCCATTTGAGTATTTTTTTTGTATATTTTACATTCAAATATTTCATTTTAAAACATGTACTTAAAATCACTTATGCAATTGAAATAAACTTTTTCTGACTAGAAATGAATGAAAACTAGGCAGTTTTTGTTTTGGATCCCTCAACGTTTTGGCCAAATTAAAACTCAAAACTAATTAATTTTACTCTCAGATTAAACAGAAAAGATACAATAATCGTAACTAACCAAAAAAAGGACATTTTCATAATTGTTATACAACTACAAGCTAAAAAACAATTAATTTCATTTTGAATTTGACATCTCTCGTCTGGAACAATTCTCCAACAAAAACATTGATTACATGTTGTTTAATTGTCTCACATATCATTGAATCTGAGAATACCGTAAAATCTCGATTGCAAAAAGGGAAATACCGCATCAAAATTGCAATGCTCTTACATCCATGTCTCTTCATCGGCGTACCCCCGGTGTGGTCCAATCATTTTCACGACTCACCTCCCGTACGCAAATCTCAGCTCCTTGATGAAGGCATTCACTGACCTGACCTAGCTACTGGTTTCTTGTTAAACTGTCCTAACTGTTCCTAACTATTTATTGAAAAAAAAACTAGGCTGAATTGAAAACTGTGATTTACGGCACGATACTTCTAAGGTCTAACTGCGGTACTCTAAAGATTTGACATACGTTGACCTCCAGAAAGTAATTGTCAAAAATCTCTGTCTGCTAATAAACGTAAAATATGAGATGAAGTACTCAAGTACTCCATCATACACCTCATTCATTGCTTTCTATCAGGCGTGATCGAGGTCAAGAGGAGGCCCATTTTTAAATAAAAAATAAATAAATTAGGTACTCGTCGCTCCGCTACACTATTCCCAACAAAGCCAAATGCTGGCAAATAGATCATACAAGTTTTTGAAAAAAATAATTGATACATAGGTATCGTAAATACTTCTTTTCACCTTTCTGCACTTCCAGCAAAAAATTTATTTTGGAAGACTATAATTTACCTACCACTAAATAATGTCAACCCCCAATCACAACAAGGCAGACCTCTACCCACCCTCGACAAAAACTAGCTTGAACATAAATAAATTCCCAAACCCCCATGAGGTCAAGAACATTGTTTTTTTCACCGATCATTTTACACGTCATTAACCCTTCAGTGCGGCTCAGATTTCGCGACCCATAAAAAATGCTAAGGGTCTACCGTACCCTTGTCTTTTTGTCTTGCTTTAATGAAATTACTTAATCTGGATAGTTAGTTTGATGATCGTTTGTTTGGATTATGTTGTAATGCGATTTTTTGCATAATAGAAGCATGTTTTGAATAATGTTTGGTTGTGAAAGGTAATTTTAGAGGAGGAGTTTTAGCTTGTATTCTGTATTTTAACATTTTAATTTTGGGCGAACGAATGTTTGAAAAAAATTAAAATTTTAAAATACAGAATACAAACTTTAAATATTATTTAAAGTTGGGTGGATGCTTGATTGTGTTTCCCTTTGGAATAATATTTAATTGTTCGTTGTATCTAAAAGCCACAGTGAAGTAACTTCCTAAAATTTTAAAAGAACAAGTGAATTTTTATTGGACTTAAAAATTTAAAACAAAACCTCGAGTAGGATATTTCCTCAAAAATCCTGCTTTTGTCTTTCTTATTTTTCCTCCCTATCCTATTTCAATGTTTACCGGTATACAATAACAAAACGAACCAACAAACGTAACGGAACACCGAATTAAGTTGACTGTGAAAAATTTAATCAACAAAAAAGTTACAAAAAAAGTTTTAAAAGTAACAGAAACGATCCTATTGGTAACGGGATCGCGATGCAAGGGTTGGTACCGTTACAGGAGATGTGCCTTCGTTCCGGACTCACTTCCGATTGGGTTCTTGTAATTACTGATTAACTGTCAAACGGTATTCTTCTTTCTTTATTGTGTGTGTGAGTGCCTAACCCGGTGTCAGTGTTTTTATGGCCTCTGACTTGGCTTTACATGCTGTCGAGAAATATCTCTCAGGCGTGTTGGTTCCTCACGATGATTTGCTTCGCCAAAGCAAGTGATAATTATACAATACGCACATAAATCTGAAAACTCGGAAGCGCGTGACTTGAAATCCATGAAACTTGAAATCCATGAAACTTGAAATCCATGAAACTTGAAATCCATGAAACTTGAAATTCATGAAACTTGAAATCCATGACTTGGCGGTACGAAAGAAAGAAATTAATACCGAAAGTATACGGTGGCGATAGGGCCTACTTCTCATAGTGGGTAGACCTGAGTCTAAGCAGTGCATGCAGTGGGAACCTTATAAGCTGACTCTTGTACTTACCTATATCATTTAAAATAATAAACGGAAGCTGAACTCTAGAACAACTTAATTTCACAAAAAATATATCCCTCCACCCAGTGTGTGGTCAAACCTAAACAATCGTTGATTGATAACATTTGCATAATTTTATAACTATAACATTTATAAATTATAACAAAACATAAATAAATAAATGGGCCAAATTCGCCCCCTACGCCGTTTAGGGTTATTATGAATATTTATAAAAGTATTGTTTATTGGAACCAATCAATTTGGCTGGATTAAGACATTATGATGTTTATCAAATTATGTTAAGCTTTGTTTTTGATTTGTAAGTTGATTCGGGAGGATTCATTTCTTCATTTTTGAAGAGGTTAGATTATTTATTTATTTATTAAAAATCCCTTAAAACTATCATTACAGGTACTTCACCTAATGCGATAGCTCGGTTTAAAACTAACTTATGATATCGATGATACATAATATATATACCTATTACGTATCATAGGATCTCTATTATTATTAATACGCTTTGGAATGGGCAGCTACAATACAATTGCAGTAACTGGGACTGTAGTAACATATCAATTCTTGTTTTGACAATTCAAAAGTGCCTGTAACTGGCTGACTTGAAATAAATGCAATTTGAAAATAGTTAAAAAACTGAAACTCAACTTTTCTACCGCTTTGTTGAAGTACTAATGTTCTAAGTAAAAGTTAATTATTGTTTTAATAATGTTCAAAAAGATCCAAAGGTTGGTTTCTAAGTAAAAATACTTTCCATGAGTATTTTTTCGCACGTTTTATTTCAGACCCACAGTATTAGAAAACCCTTTTACCCCACACAGCGTTCACCAATGACATCATCAAACACATCATTTATCAAATCAAACATAAACCACACAGGGTGACATAGAACAGGAAATCAAAATCCATAGACAAACGGAAGCTCCGCCATCTTGCCGGCGTTTACAGTTAAACACAAAATGATAGAGTTTAGCGAAATTATAGAGCGGCGCGATAAAACTGTTAGATTTGACGGTTTTGATGCGGTTTTTTTTAAATCGTATCATTTAGTAACATAGATAATCGCCTTGGGAGGTATATTTTTGGGGTTTTTGGAAATTGTTACAATTTAAATCGAACTTAGATTGCTTCCTAGTATTTATTTGTCAGAGAAAATTGAGAGTTTTAGATTATTATGCCAGCACTTGCGAATTTATGGCTGCATTTGTTTTTAATGATGCATGACGTAACAAAGTGAGTTTAGTGATCATTTAGTCTTAGCCTTAGTCTAGGCTAGGGTAGGCTTAAGCTAGGCTTAGGACCTTAGGCTCAGCAGACTAAATCATCACTTAGTCTACTGAGCCTAAGGTCTTAGGTTAGATTCCCAGGTAGGGCAAAGTGTATCAGGAATTTCCCAGTAGCAACGGGTTGGCAATTTATAGACTCACTCCCTATTACATGGAACTTAAGCATAATTAGTGCGCAAGAGCTCCACGAGCTTATTCCACCATCACCCTTCTTCCATCGAGAGACTAGGCGTACTGCAGGTTATCACCCATACCTTGTCGATGTTCCACACATTCGTACGAAGCGTTTTGCTAAGACTTTCATTGTTCGTACAGCCAAGGAGTGGAACACCCTGCCTGCGTCGGTTTTCCCGAGTTCATATAACCCCAATCTATTTAAGTCGCGAGTAAATAGGCTTCTTCTGGGTAAGCTCGTTCCATCGTCGAACTCATCTCTGCCCTTAGGGCAAGATTGAGGTCAAGAGCAAGCCCATATTAAATAAAAAAATAAAAAAATATGTGAAATGTAGGTGTCCTTTTAGGTACGCGGCTGACCCATCTGGAATTACTGGCGTGATGTTATGTTATTTTATAAATAAAACTATGTCCAAGACACTGACCGACCACTACCGATATCACATAAGTGGCTCAATGTCACGGTAACCGACCACTGCAGCACTGGGGTCTAAAATGGCCTTTTTAGCAGATCATAATATGAATTGCGTTAAAAACCGTAAAATAGACCTTTCAGTAACTGAGTCTGCAACCATTTAGAAAAATAGAACTTAATTCTTCTTCTTATCGTGTGGGCAGTAAGGTCTAACGACCCCACAC
Organism: Diarsia mendica; assembly: GCA_949316265.1. Classification (NCBI taxonomy): domain Eukaryota; kingdom Metazoa; phylum Arthropoda; class Insecta; order Lepidoptera; family Noctuidae; genus Diarsia; species Diarsia mendica. The sequence continues at coordinate 24,093,767 of OX438893.1, read as the reverse complement.
ACCTCAGTGTCAGAGTTTCTAAACCACCTCAAGGGCCTCCGACATGGTTTAAAGACCGCCATTTGGCGGCCGGGACCACCAGCTTATACGTGCCTTCCGAAGCACGGAACCATCTTTTTATCAGACAATCAGGTGATTCAAGCCTGCAATGTCCTAACCAAACTGGAAACAACTTCACAAAGTATGCTTCCCGTGGGAATCGAACCCACGATCACCGGATCACAAGGCAACGCCTAAACCACTCGACCACGGAGGCAGTTAGATCCTAATAAGAAAATAATATGAATTTCGTTAAAATTCGTAAAATGAAACATAGTTACTATTATGAAAGGTCCATTTTACGCTTTTTAACGCAATTCATTTTATGATCTGCTCAAAGTAGCCATTTTAGACGCCCTAGCCAATGATTGTGCACAACGAGTGGTCATTGCGCAGGAATGTCATTGTGTGCATTACATACGACAAATTGACGATAACGGGAGCAAATGGCGAGTTTTAATAATTTGCTCGCTATGTCGGTAATGTGGCTGTAGTTTTTGTAACGGGCAATAGTAATTTTATTTCTTCTTGATTTTGTAAAATGAAGTTGAAAGAATACACATAACGGAGCTAACGACTAACCTATACCCACATACGTACAGCTAGATGCCAGCACAATTTATTTAATACATTTTCAGCTTTTTAATACCTTTTTAGCTTTCGATAAAGCATTAGGTTCATAGTTAATTTTATTGGGAAAGTTTCACTTGATATGCAGGCTTCTGTACCACTCGCCACTCGTGACTCGGGTAGGTAATGCGTGCTTGCCTAGGTCAGTCTGTGGATGGGTGACCGCCCAACATACCGGGTTTCCACCGTGCCTCGGATAGCACGTTAAGCAGTTGGTCCAGGCTGCCATATGTAGATCTTTGGCAGTCGTTACAGGTAGTCAGTGGCCTAAAATTCTGACATCCAGTCTTACTAAAGAGTACCGTACCTATTACCTAGTATTAACTGGGTTGTGGAGGTTTGATAGGCAGTCGCTCCATGTAAAATACTGGTATTCAGCTGCATCCGGTTAGACTGGAAGCCGACCCCAACATAGTTGGGAAAAGACTAGGAGGCAGATGATGATGATGCAGGCTTCTGTACTTTCTGCATAACCCAAAGGCATCGACTGAAGGAACTATCATCAATGACGACACTGACACACTCAAAAATGTATAACTTAAAAAATGCGGGAGCCACTTCACTTGACTTTTCTACCACATTTTCTACAACACGCTTTTCCCTTTCCTCCGTTAGTTTCGTTCACATTGTGTACCTACGGGAGAAACGTGGCTGTGCCAGCAAAATTATGGCTGTTAACATCAAGCCGGTTTCTCACCAGTTTCCAAATCAATCATCACGCCATTATCCATCACTCGAAAATTAGGCAGAGGAGTACTTACTTAATACTTAATAGTTCGTCCACATTTGCCAGCTATGTTAAGCGACTCAAGAACGCCAAATCACAAAACAAGATAATAATTATGTTTTCTAGTGGTTTTTTAATTACTACCCATTAAATCTTTTCAAGTAGCCTCTAAAGTGAGCAACCGAAGGTGACCCATTTCTGATTGAAGAGAAGAATACAAAGCTTTCAAGGCAATACAAAATATACATCCTTTCCATGTCCTTCATTTTGACCTACTGTTTAAAGACCCAGTGCTCCTGGCAAGCCTTGAACGTTTTTCTTTCTACACAGTTAAGTTTTGTGGCGGAACAATACTAAATAAAAGCAATTGATTATGTTTGTGTGAATGCCGAGACACGCGACCAAGAAAACTGAATGCTGTTGCAAAAAGCATCTGTTATGTCATAATTAGGTCTCTGAGAACGAACGAACGCGCGTCATAAATGAATCGAAAACACCTATATGTAGTAATTTGTTTTTTTTTATGTACTGGTATAATTTATTTAGATATGAATGAAATCTTGAAAGTAAAGAAACACTACGAGAGGAGCTAATATTTTCAATTTCAAATATAAATTGTACAAACCAAAGAGATATAAAAGAGCGCGGTTTTTGGGAAAATTGACAATCATCAAAAAATTATCCTGTGACGAACTTTGATCCCGATATTCAATTTTGATACACGAATGCTATTGTCAAGCGTATGGCGAATGGCAAAAGATATACTTGTTAAAAAGTATATAATAATAAGTAGGTAGTAGACAACGATTTTTGAATTACTTTGGTTTCTGACTCGCGTTCGTGCGAAGCCCACTGGTTGAAGCTTACAATGTTGCAAGCTTTAAATCTTTGGCATATCTGTATGAAAAGGAAACAATTTTCCTTTCAAATAAGTAGCAAAAGTAGTGTTGCTGTATTTCGAGAGGGGCCAAGTTAACGGTGAGGCTACGGAGGTAGCGGGGGAGGAAAGATACAACTTCAACAGAACTCCAGATGCCAATAGAAGAAGCTTTGGTAAAACACAACAGTGGTAGTTGTTGCCGGTACACTTTCTTCATAATTCTTCATAATCTTTATAATTTTAACTCATAATATTAGCTATGCACCTGAATTAATAAAGGTAAGGTAGGTACAGTGCGATCAAATTATCTTGGCAGCTCTGAACATAGGCTTTGCGAAATTTTACGCATGTAAACTTGGGAATAAAACTGTTATTTCCAGATAAACCAATACTTAAACGATCAGAAAATATCTAATTTAAACAGTGAGAAATACAAATAAAATAAATATCATAACACTTTTATACATTCGTTGTAACAAAATGACCTGCACGAAGTTCGGAGCTGCCAAGATAATTTGATCGCAGTGTATGTACGCGTTCTGTAGTATATGCTTACCCCACAGGAAAATGGCCTAAGTTTTAGAATACATTTTATGTACACACTTATTTACCGTTCAATATGACACACAAGTCAAATTTATGTAAACAGAAAAAACCCACACGTATGGTCATTATGTGTGGGTTTTTTTTTTCACCGCTTATTTCTGTTCAATGAGCTCGACCACTAACCTAAATCGCTATACTCATCTCTGAGTCCACTACCTAACCTATTACGAGGCAAATCAACCCAACCGGAGGCTTTTCACAGATCTTTTGTATGAGATCACATGGAATACCATGAAACGGGAGCACGCTTTTGTATGGTACAATGGTGTGGTCAAATACTGGCCGAATATGAGGTCATAATACGCGTGGCTTGATCTTCTTGTTCCGCAATAAAGCTTGGTGTGTTTTGGTAGTTTTTGGGAGAAATGTGGCAACCAGCAATTTTGTGGTAGTTACACGAACTGGGCCACACTGGTGCCACACTGGTGCCGCGTGGTGGAGTACGTTCCGAATCCACTAGTACACATAGGAGTATGAAGAACAAGGAGTAAAGTATAAGCACGTATAAACCGGTGGTCCCTGTCGTCAAATGGTTTCAAAGCGGTTTCAGAGGCTTTTGAGGCCGTTTAGATACTCTGAAACTAGGGTGTGTGGGGTCGTTAGACCTTGCTGAGTTGCTGCCCACACGAAGAAGAAGTAGGAGTAAAGTTTATCACGCATAGAAAATGGAGGAACCTTCTACCAGACCGGTGTTGTGTCTTGGGTGGGCTAATACCAGACAGTTGCTGTCGGGTCTTTGTATACGTAAGTTGCGGATAGCTTTAACTTTGATGTTAGTTCTTCATTTATGTCATAGACGGCACTGTAATAGTTTTTGTACCATGTTACTTTATATTCTCTCGCTATACCACCTTCCCACACGAAGTGATGGCCTTCATCTCAGGTCAGAGTAACAATAACTCCTAAACTATAGAAAAACATGGTCAATAAAAAGAAAAAAGTTATCGTTAAGTGGATAAAAAATCAATTTACAAACAGACATTAATATTATCGTTGCATTACGTGTAGTGATCAAAAGATCAAAAAAGTTGCCATCTATTAAATTCAATATCATTTTAATGTAGCCCCTTACTCCCTCCAGCATTTTACAAGAATCAAACAACCAGAAGATTAGATAAACATTTGGTTATCGATTATTTTAATAACACTAAATCACTTTGATCGATCACAATTATGTTTTTATAACCAAACGAAAGTGTTGATTTTACCCTAAGGGGACAATTCACACCTCGATCTGGCAAAACGTAATAAATCACGTTATGTTTGCGTAAACATGTCTCTATAGTTTTCAATAGATTGTGTTAGAAAACGTTCAGAGAGTTTTATGCAGAGTTAGAGACTATGAGGTTGTGGCAGTTGCTGAAAAGTAAAAGGGCTAATTTAAATGAATTTAAAAATACCTAATTTTGTACACGGGAGCTAGATTATAATAAAATATACAAACAACCTAACAGACTGCTGTATTTATTTAGTATTTTAGTTTATTAGCTTATACACATATCCATAAGTATAATAAATAAGTTTTGAAACAAACAAGAATAATCACGCAAACAGCTACGCCTTTTTTCGTAGCCAAAACATTGTTCGTAGACCTACAATAATGTAGTAGCTCGTAGCATTTTCGCTCAAAATGTTTGACACAACTTTTGTACTGTCATGACATGTGGTTATGTTTTTTTTTTTTTTGGTAAGTGGTATACGACCACGGCTGTCCTCTGAACATCACTATCTATAATGTCGCAGTATGATAGATAAAGCCGTAATATGGTTACATCCCTAGGGATATAATTATGTACCGTAACATAGTTATACCTACGTAAGCGATTGCTACCCCAGCTAGGCTGCGGGTTGTTCGAAAGAGATACCGCGGCCTCGAACACAAAGGGCTATGAAGGAACATGGGTGGTTTTTAGTCAGTAGAAGTCTGACACTCGGGAGGAGTCATTTGATGATTTCCCACTGGCTAACCCAGCCCATGGCTAGACATAGACCTCTCACAAGCTTCGCAATAACATTCCGCCCTCGAACTTGGTAACATCCGCGCCTAAGAAAACTTTACAAAACCAATTTAACAAGGAATTATAAGAAATATAAGTAAGTCCTTTATCCCACCCTGAATTCCCATCTCGAGATCTGTGACCTAACCTTCAAACTACACAAAACGGTACAGTTGCCCTTGCCACAGGTAAAAGTATATCAATGAATAGTGCCACTTATTTCCCAAGGATGTACAGCTCACGCGATCCCACAAAAGAAGCTTTTGAATTCAAAAAACTTGGTGGTTTTTGTGTAGCTTCATTTAATTTTAGCTACAGCCTCTGTAATGAAAGACTTTGGGCCACAGTTTGTGTGGTAAAATTGGAGCAAGTATCGATGTATTCGCTCCATCCGTGGTCATTTACGGTACAAGAGTACTAGGTCCATGTTAGTTGTAAGTATAGACTACACTTTGAGCAGTGATAACCTTGTGGGGTGACCGTCGGACTGCCAAGTCACCAAGTCTAGTCAAGTCTAGTCAAGGTCTCGAGTTCGAACCCAACCTCTGATCATGTGCGTTCTTGAGCCGCATGCGGCATGTGCAGCCAAGTCAGCGACCCAGACAAAAAGAGGGGCAGAACAAAAACTCAGACACTAGGGTAGACACAACCCATACGAGAAAGAAGAAAGAAAGAAGTAAACAGACGCCAGCGCATCAAGCTAGGTACTACAATCTATCTATCTACATAAATAAAAAGAGAAGTTCTGACTGACTGACTCATCAACGCCCAGCCAACCCTTGGACCTAGAAAGCTGAAATTTTGCACAGACGTTCCCTTTATAATATAGACAAGGAATAAGAAAGGATTTTTCGAAATTCAACCCGTAAGGGAGTTAAATAGTGAATGAAAGTTTGTATGGAAAATTGACAATTTCACGCGTGCGTAACCGCTGGCAAAAGCTAGTCCGTCATATTACTATAATAGATTTTCAACTACATTGTTGATGCATGACGAGGTGACTGTAAAGATGACGAGAGAAGTATGGATGAAAAACACGTGTTGCGGCGACCCCAAATAAATTGGGATAAGGGCAGGAGAATCATGATTGTTGATGCATTACGTTCAAGGATACCTATTTGGGAAAACTTTACAATTTCGAGTAGCTTGAAGTGCTTGCGTCTGTACATGAAAAAAATTCTTCGAGTAGGGATTGTTGAAGGTCATTGGTAAACTTACTTCATGGACAAAACAGAATTCTTTTTTGTCCGTCCGTTAGACTCCCCTTACCGCATCAAAAAAACGTTCACTGTATTTTTGTCAATCTGAAAATCTATCAATTATCTTATATTAATATATATGTGAGGAACTGGTGTAAACACTTATTCAAGCAGCTGATTGGTTACATATTCTAACAATTTAAATCTTTTCCAATTGGTTATGTAATCGTTGATGTCTTTTGTATTGGCAGAAAAGAGGACTTCCGTACAATTGTAAAATAATAAAATTATATCTATAAATTTACCTACGTAAAGTTTAAACCGCGAGCTTATTAAATGCTATGTTGATTTCCATATCTGACTATAAATAATTATTGATTTGAGCGTATTAATAATAATTGATTTGAGCGTTTCGGATCTTCACAAATATCCCAAAAACTGCTTGTCATTCGACTGACGACGAACCCACACGAACGGATCCTCCCATAATTGTCCCTAATACGGAAACTAGAGGAAACTATGCAAAAATCATAACTGCAATAATTATGACAAACAAAAAACAAGACAAAAGACACCGCACGCACTAATATGACAAATAGATCAAACAATAGACGCACCGCAATCGGCGCGGGCGCAGCCTACCGCAAAGATTTGAGAAAAAATATGTCTTTGTCGCTAACCGCAAAAAGGTATATTGCAAACACGCTTTTTTTGGTATTGTTTTAACGTATCTATTCCAAAATAGACCCTGTTTTAGGCGGTGAAGATTTAAATTCGCTGAGGTTATGACTTTGCAAAAATTTTGTGCGAAATCTGGCCACAATTTTTGGTTACGTTGAGTTTGATCAATTTTGAACTCTAGCTAGTTGGCAATTAGTATATATGGTAACTGTAAATGTAACTTGGTAAATCACAGATAATTATAACGCTTCATAAAGCAAACATCAATTTGTCATAGAGTAGAAAAAAAAAACAAATTAGAATAGTTTCTACAGTTATTACAAAAATATTGGTTTTAATAACTGATATTAGGATAATATTTGTTTTGGTAAACTTGGGTAGTATTTTGGATAATTAAACACGGGATATTGGTTTAGAACTTTCGAAGATAAGCGGGTTTTTTCATAGAATTACGAGCTTTAAAGATTTTGACTTGTGTTCAGTTTATTCAGCAGGAAATATAAGGTAGAGTAGTATTATAAGCGCTACTTTTTTGTATAAACACATATCAACATAGTAATTCAGGTGATTCTTGCGTTACTCGTTGCTTTCTTTAAAACATTTAAATTCATCCGGATAGTTGATCATATGCACCTATTACAAGGGATCCCCTGCTTTCTGGACCAAGCTAAAATTCCGAACAATCTAAAAAATCCGGACGTATGACAACCATAATAATATTGCAGAAATACTTCGAAAGCGACAGGCATTTGTCATTGTCCTATGGAAAATCCTATCCGTCATATTTTTATGTAGTTATACTTTTGAGTAGGAAAAAAGCAAGGTTAATTTAATTTAAAAAACAATATATAAAAAACAAAGATCACCTAAATATTTTTTTATGCTTAACACGAGTTGAGCAAACAAGCTCGTTGGTGATTAAGCCTGATTATTGGGTGCGCCTTCGATTCCCGATTATAGATATTTTTCGGTTAGAATTTGGCGGTTAGCAATATAGTTTTGGCGTGTAATAATGAATTATAGTTTGTCGGTTTGTTTGTTTTCGGTCAAATTTGTTTTTTTATTGAGTAAAAAAATGGTAGGCTGCACTTTTGATCGTATTAAACTTAAGGCGCAGTTAAAGGGGATCCGTAAAAACGACCTGTTTTTCGTTGCAGAGTTAGCCGTATTGCTACTTATTACAATTCCAAAAAAAATACAGTGTATAGTCAAATGTATAGGTAAAAGACTTATGCAAAAATATTTTCTAAAAGTAATCAAGGACCTCGAAAAAAAAATCATAAATCACAAAAAAATCACACGAAAAAACTTTTTCGTCTCGAAATGCTCAATATTTTGAGTGATAACTGTTATTTTTTTTTTTACTATCAGAAAGGAAATTTAACCAACTAAAGACATATGTAAAAATATTTTAACATTACAGCGTATTTTTTTTTTTAATAAATTAAATCTGCGAACTATCGTTCATTTTGGCAGTCACGAGAATCAAACGCATCCCCATTTTCAACCTTATTTGTTTAGGCGATGAGTTAAACGCGCGCTCAAGGTCGCGGGCAGTTAATGTCGCCTTAATCGGTAGGACTTGTGGTAAATGAAACAAGCGCACAAGATAAAAAAAAAGACTTGGTATGTAGGCTTCTCTTTATTGTGTGTTTTTAGTGCCTAAATATGGTGTCAAAGTTGATATTGTTGTTTTTTTTTTTGGTGGTTGGAAAATCATCAAATAACCCCTCCTCCCCCGCTCTTGGGCAGTGTGGAAGGGAGTGTCAGACTTCTACTAACTAAAAACCAACCCATGTTCCTTTTTCGCCCTTGTGCCGAGGCCGCGTTATGCCTTTCGATAATCCGCAGCATGCTGGTTTCCTCACGATGTTCTCGCCTCAATCGCATTATCATATCCTTCGTTTGGCGAAGGATATGATTGAGGCGACAAGTTATAATAATTATATAATACGCACATGAATCTCAAAAATTAGATGGTATGTGGGTTCGCAGACAAGTCATATGTCTTGCACTCTCACTGCGTTTTAGAACTTAGTGAAAGAAAAGAGATGAAATAAAACATTCACGTGAAAGAGACCCTATTTAATGATCCGCGAGATTTTTGAAAGACAATTTAAATAAATACCAAATGAGAATATTTTTTTGAGGTCTGATGAAGTTCGTCTTTGACACACGTGATCAACCAACGATGCAGACATATTAGGATTACTTCATCTCAAATTAGTTTGCTTAGAAATATCTAAAAACCTCTCAGCACATTATATCCCACCTCGTAGTCTCGTACCAAACATTATCAAAAACTAATTTTCCTAAAATTTCATCGTAACTGACCTGACCTAACAGCCTATAATGACTTAATGCTAACCTTATGAGGCGCCAAACACATTTTTTTCTCAAAAAACAAAACATTTTACGCCCACTGTTGGTTTTACAATATTACTTAATCTCCTCGTTATAAAAATAAAATAAAAAATGGCGCCAAAACAACGCTTTGCAGCGCTTTTATTGCCGCCATCTTGAAAAAAAACTATTTTATTGGTTATGGGCGATTTTTATTGCTTGTTTCGGTCAATTTCGACTGCTGTTTGCTGTAATCATAGGTTTACTGTGAAATAGCTAGGTTGTATAAATGATTTTGGTGAAATAATGGGCAAATGCTACTAAATAGGAGGCACCTAGTTGTAGTTACGTTTGGCGGTAGCAGATCTCAATAATTCTTTTGTCTTCTTCGTCATCTTTCTCTACTTACAAGAGAATGGATGCGTTAAGCTAAACAATCCTTTAGAATGAATATTTTGGGCGAAAAACCTAAATGTTGTTAGAATTAAAGTCAAGCATGATTAACAGTTTAAAAAAGGTCTCAAAATAAAGACTAATAATGTTTCAGTTCTCAATAAAATTCTTGTTGGAAAGCTTGCTGAAGAATCTCTCCTAGAAAGTCTTTACCTAGGTCTTCAGGCCTATCCAGATTTCTTCATTTAACCCGGCTTAAGACAGGGATCTTTAAAACAAAAACCACCCATCCGTTCTCCTTTCACACATCGTTCCGCTGCTTTACAACGTTATTATTTAGTCTTAAACTAAAGCACCACCTTATTAAGTTAAATGAGAGGTTATAAACCTGCAACACTGTAACACTAGCAACACTGGGCTGATACGATATAGCACCGATCGTGGGGACCGTTTAATTGGCTTGGCGAAACTGGGTGCGGCGTGCGCGCAGGCATAGATCAAGTTTTAAAAGAGACGTCAATATTTTAATGAGATGCAAATATACAGATATCAAGCTACCGAAACTGTCAATTTTTCCCTAACAACCTATGAGCAGGAATACCATGATGAAGTATGGTCATGAGTGAGTAGATCCCCAAATATTAAGAATTAGAAATACCTATAAATACTCTTATACCAAACACCATCAAAACACGAGTCTCCAACATTTCAAACTTTTCCTCACAGAGGACACCGTTCCTTCGGCACAAACAAGACCATCCAGTGTACCCCTGACTCTATGCTCCCGGCACATCCAATCAATGTATGATTTATGGCACAAAGCAGAGCGGATGTTTGTTTAATCGATTACCTTTATGGTGATGACGGTAGCGCCTCAACTCCTCACTGGAGCTTGATTGCGCCTTTCTGGCGAGAAAAAATGGTTTTTTAACGTTTTGTGGTTCAGTAAATGGGTCAATTGGTAGTGGTGTTTGGGGAGGTTATCCTGTTGACGTTTGTGGAGAGTTTTGTATGGTTGGTTCTTGTTGGATGGGACTTTCAGGGAATACGACAAAAAATGGGTAAAGAGGATAATGAATACGAAAACTAAACGCAGTTTGTTCTTGTTGAAAACAAAACGTTTCTTAACTGTTATTTGCTCGATTCTTCCTGATACATTACATTACATTCCTAATACCTACATTATTTCATAATCTGATGTTATCAACTCGCAAAATCTGGTGAAAAAACTGGTTAACTTTTTTATTCCAGCTATTTTGAAAATCTTGGAACTTCGACTATGACAACAACTTCTTTAGACTTGCGGCCCACTGACATTTATCGACTGTCAACGTTCTACAATTGACAGCCGGGTCCAATGACTCCGAGGTACGGAGGAAACTCTGTATTTAATAGGTGGTCACTCATTCAAGGACCGACCTGGACAAGAGATTCTTAACTTGAAGATCGACCTGAGTGGCTATAATGATTTAACCATGAACTTAACAATAGGGGATCGGACAAAAAAAAACTAATTAGTCCGTCAGATAGATTTCCTAAAATTATTGGACACGTATTTTTTCTTTTTTCACGTAAACTTAAAATGAAGACGATACAGTGCTTCGAAAACTCGTGTGACGTCATATGATAGTACATTTTGACGACACAAGTGACGTTTCAAGCCCCACTCCAAGATCTTTGACGCGTTTTATCTTCGTAATTTTTTATTGATTTGATAAAACAAAACACACGTAAGTATTCAATATTTTTCGATAATCTAACTTACGGACTAACTAGAATCATATTATTTTTGACCCAGTCCGATCCCCTATTGTTTACTCGGAATAAAACTGACATTTACACTCGGTATGTTTATTCGACATAAAAGACTGGCATATAAACTGGTCATCATGGTTTTTTCCTTTCAAAATCTTACACACGAAAAATTTTTTCACAGGCCGTTATAGGTAACCTACATTCTCACCTTACGACCAGCTGGTCTGCTGATACCGTAACAGGCTGCAATTATACAAGGGTAAGTTCACGGTGGGTGACCGTGCCTTATGGGAAAGTGGCTGAAGATTTCTGGACAGGTGATGGGGTTCCCACGGGTAGTGCTAGCGTGCCGTCTGTACTTGACTTTGTAATGGTGAGGGAATAATTAGGCTAAGTTAAGGTGGGAGTCTAAACTAAGCATTAAATGAAAAGAAAACATGATCAAGATTTATGCCAAAAGATGAACCAAGAAATAGTTCAATCGTTAGATGTGTCCTAGCGTTAGTTAGGTTTCGCGGAGTTCTTCTCCGTAGAGAATATACGCTTTGGAATGGGCAACTACAGTACTTTCGTAGTTTTTATTTAGCTTTGTGACTTGGATTGTCACTACACTTCGTTGTTGCATTTGTTTTGATAATTCATAAGTCCATGTAACAGACCTACTTAAATGCTTTGATTTTGTAAGGTTATAACTGGGTTATACTGAGAACAGTGAGTTCGCAGGTCCTACATGAAAGGCAAAAACAATTTTCTGTATAAGATAGTCAGGTATATCGATTCAAAGTCATAGTCAACAAAATCGAAGTGTAATTAAGAGAGACTTAAATATTTAGAAAAGGTCAAGTTATCCTACACTGAGAAAAATAAATGATAGTATGTATCAAGAATGTGTCTCCGTCAATTATGTAACTTATTTATATAGGAACGCACAAAGGTGTACGATTACAGTAATAAAGTACATTGAGTTGTCCGTAGTAAGATTACTTTATGGATGTCGCTATGATTTTTGTAGATTTTATTAAGAACTTGTTTACTTTTTTGACCAGTCGCAAAGCGTAAATAAGTAGAAAAATAGTCGCTTTATAAAGTTTCTTGATTAATTTGAATAAATAACTTGACTGATATTAACATGCCTTATAACAAAGCGTTTAGGTCTCTTGTTTATGCTAACTATGGCAGTTGTTGCGTTTAAAAAGCACTTGACCAATGTATAAAAGTCACTTGATTGATTTCAACATCTTCGCTGATAGATTAAATCATTAAAATTGTAAGTTTTAAAATGAAATATACTTATGACGATAGGCGATTTGTTTGATAGTATCATGTCAGATGATACATTTTATAATGACAATTAATTGATTGATGTAAGTACGTCTTTGTACAGATCAAGTAGCTTATTAAAGTTAAGTAATTAAAAGTGTTGATCTGAATTAAGTACTTCTTTGTTGTGCTTAAGTTGTATGTTTGTTCCTATTAAGTTGTCTGTCTGTTACTATTAAGTTGTATGTTTGTTGCTAATAAGTTGTGTGTTTGTTGCTATTAAGTTGTATGTTTTTTGCTAATAAGTTGTATGTTTGTTGCTATTAAGTTGTATGTTTGTTGCTATTAAGTTGTATGTTTTTCGCTATTGAGTTGTTTGTTTAGGCTCAATTTACACCGCCGCGGAATGGAACGAAGCGACTTTTTGCTACGAAATTCTACTTAACATAATGAACTTTATGTCAATTGGTTAACGTACAAATTACGTACGTTACATAAGGTTCATTATGCTATAAACAAATTCGTTGCAAAAATTCGATTCGATTTCGGTGTAAATTGAGCCTTAACAAACTCAAAAGCAACAAACAAACAACTTAATAGTAACAGAAGACAAACAACTTAAACGCAAAAAAAAAAACAAACAATAGCAACAAACATACAACTTAAACGTAATAAAGATAATTTGAAATATTCTTAAGTGTTTAGTACTGAAATAAAATAATCAAGTAATTTGACTCATTTATCTATATTCAAAACAGCAAGTTAAATAATCAACATAAAATGAACGAAATTGTTATAACATAAGAATAAACGGGTGTTAGGGACGGCCTTCCGAAAACTTCGCAGAGTAATCAGTCCATGAAACAAAGTCCTTTTTTCAGTGTCACCTGAAAAAAGAAACATTTTATATTAATATATATTACACACACATGTCTGCATATGGTGTCGTACGTAACGAATAGTACCATCCCATATTCCCGTGGGTGTCGTAAGAGGCGACTAAGGGACTTCCCAGAGAATGGGCAACAGCGTTCTCTGAGCTTTTGTAACAACCGCACTGCGATCGCCAACCCGCCTGCCAAGCGTGGCGATTATAGCAAAAACCCTCCTTTGGGGGTGGCCCATGTCCAGCAGTGGACGTCTTTTGGCTGAAATGATGATGATATATTACACATACACTCACTCGCACACACACTCACAGACACACCCATGTGAGCTTGCAAGCCCTGCTGTCAGAGGTTTGTGTAACGACAAACAAATGTCAGAAACAGTGACCCAGACCGATGCTAAACTCAGTTCACTTGACTCGTAACGAAAATTTGCATAATAACTCACAAACGGTTTACTAAATCAAAAACGGTCATTATTGAAAGACCTATCCAACAATACCCCACACGATAGGGAACGCAAAACAAATTATCATCTCCACCTTACACGTAGGGGAGGAACCCCAAAAAAAAAAAAAAAAAATATTTGTTTCTCGCACTGCGCCCTTACCTGTTCCCTTCCCGCCAGTAGAGTATTCTTACGAAATTGTGATTGGTCTGAAGAGAAACTAAGCAGTACCTAATGGCAAGTAATGTGGAAAGTAGATGCAAAATACTTACTGGTGAAAATGGGCTTTAAATCCGAGAGGCCCCACGCCTTTAGTAAGTCGCCAGCTTCCTCCATCAAACACTAGGTAGGTATTCACTTGCCGCCACGACTTGATACCGGGACCACTTTAAATAATACTATAGGTACTAATGGCAAATTATCAGAAATTTTATTTAAATTAACACGGGACAATTGCAAAATATCAAGAAAGAAAATAACAAAATTCGACACAATCACGAACGAAAAACGGTTAAACAGACGCGCGCGCTCGAGTCACAGCAACGACTGATTGAAAAAATAAAGACGAAGTTACCATTTTAAATTAATTATTAATTTAAAAAAGTTAATTGATTTCTCATATTATTTTCCGATCATTACTTAGATGAAGACATTTATAAATGTAATAAAGATATTTTATTAATGTTGCTAATCAAGTATCTTAGTAGGATTTATCATGAACTACATTTACATCAATAACGTAGTTTTTTAACTGAATTATATGCAAATGATTAAAATACCCCAATCATTTTATCTTATTAGAATTAATAATGGTTTATGACGTCACCAAAATTAAATAAGAAGTTTTATTGTTTTAAACATATTTCACTTTATAAGCGTACAATCATTTAAATTTGATTTCCACAATCAATTGTGGTTTGTTGTTTTAAAATGATTAATGATTAATTTAATAGTTTTTTACTCAATCAAGCAAAATTTCAACTTGATAGGAGACCAGTTTTCTCAGTGTAGTCGTTTGTAAACATTATAGTACTCCTCACCCCTTTTTTTATTTTAGAAAATCATCAAATGACCCCCCCCCCCCCCCCGATCTTGGGCAGAGCGAAGGGGAGTGTCAGACTTCTAGGTACCGACTAAAAACCGAACCCATGTTCCTTCTTTGCCCTTGTGCCGAGGTCACGTCATCTCTAGTACTAAAATCCGCGATCTCTACTCACCCCTTACAATAAAACGGCCATACAACCCCGCCAGTGGGCAATACCGTTGATATGCTAATGTGAGTTATATGTCACGGTCCGGTGACGTCATTCGAGTTACATTACTGGTGTAAATCGCGATACCATCAGTAATTTCGTAACAGATGCGTAATGAGCATTTGAATATAGTTTAAATAATTGGACGATATTCATCTTGTTCTCTCCTCTTTATAGCAAAATATAAGATATTCAAGTCGAAGCTAAATAATAACAACAACTCGAAGCAATCTGCCTACTTGCTTAGGTTGGTCTTTAGATGGGTGACCAACTATACATTTTTTTTTTTATTATTATAAATGGGCTTGCTCTTGACTTCAATCTTGCCCTAAGGGCAGAAATGATGTCGACGATGGAACGAGCTTACCCAGTAGAAGCCTGTTTACCCGCGACTTAAACAGATTAGGGTTTTAAGAAGTATAAACTCGGAAAAACCGACGCAGGCAGGGTATTCTACTCCTTGGCTGTGCGCATAATAAAGGACCCAGCAAAGTGCTTCGTTCGAATGTGTGGAATGTCGACTAGGCATCGGTGATACCCTGCAGTACGTCTAGTCTCCCGATGGAAGAAGGGAGATGGTGGGATCAGCTCGTGGAGCTCTTGGGCACACTCTCCGAAGTACAGTCTGTAGAAGACCGACAGACATGCGACTTTGCGACGGTGGGCCAACAACAACATATTATCGAGTTTCCTCGGAGCTCTAAAAAGCAGTACGTTAAGCCATTGAGCCCAGCTCTCAGTTATAGAACGTTGACAGACAATAAAGTCAGTATCCCGAAATAATAAAATAGATGTCGGTGCAAATACTGGCCTTTAGCCGCATCTGATTAAAATGACTGTCAATTACAACCTAGCTAAAAAAACGGTTAGGTGGATGTGTTTCAGCAGATTTGACTAATATCAATTAGGTAGCTAGGCTAGGCTAAGTTGCATTCTCAACGACTAGGTATTTCGATTTGAAGACATCTTTTTACTAACAATTATACTTAATATGAATTTAATGAATACAACGAAATAATCTAATCTCTACACCACCCTTGGTTGACTGGTAGAGAATGCCTAAGGCATTAAGTCCGCCTTTGTACCTTTTTTTGTGTGCGAGAAGTTTAAATAAATAAATAAATAATATTCATACACACATAGGTAGGTACCTAAAGGTACACCGACGTTTGTTTAAGGTCCATTAATCGGTCAGAAATCAAGGCTCTGTGCCTATTTAGGAGATGTTAATCCAGTAAAAGTACCTACTCACACCACCAACCACAATAATACTAAACAACCAATCAAATAACAAACAGACACAGTTTTTCCAGAAACCCGTAAACTGACGAACTGGGAGTCGAACTCGAACCAGTGACATATGGCGCGTCGGTTACCACGTGACGCCCACCTGAGCCTGCACGTGCTATCCACGGGTTTTTGTAACCAATATTAACCATCAAACGATTTGTTGGGAGCTGGCAGATTGGTTACTGTTTATCTTTTGTGTTTCGGAGTCTGGGTGAAGTTCTTAGTTAGGAAAAGGCGTAGGTACTTAGAAATCTTATTATGTTAACTTGTCTCGAGTACAAATTAAGTATAGGTAGGTACTTATTTTCTTCCTATCTTATAGGGTTCTCGCATGTTTTTCGACAGTCACTCTGTCTTCAAAATCTTGATTCGTAAAACGGATTCCACATAATTAAAAAAATCACATGATTATGTATCGATTTGATTTATTTGCAGAAAATTGGCATAAAAATATGACCTAGAGTTGGTTATTCTGTTTACTTCTAAACTCTAATAATGACTGAAAATTACTCGAAAAAACTTCCTCTACGACTAATTTATTGCAAAACATAGAATCAATTTAAATGAGAACGCTGTGCAACCTCTACAATTGATGATTTCCAATTAACGCCTTAAAAAGATAATATATCCGTGTCAATACATGAGAACGCAAACTGGGAGATGACGTTTATTTTTAGTTCAGCAAAAACACAAAAATAAGTCTGCTTTCTTTATCGTGTAGTGCCTCTGTATCGTGAACCTGCTGTCAGAATTTTATGCTGCCCTTGAGCCTCTGACTTGGATATACATGCCAACGAGAAATCTCTCAGATTTCCTCATGATGTTTTCACAAAGATTTTAAACGGGGTCAAAGTCACAAGCAAATGTCAAACACAATACAATAAAACAAAGAGGGGTAAATTCAGGGTCAACAGTAAGTCACAAGGGTGCAAAGGGGAGGTACATCACCCCCTGGTGTATGTTCAACAATTTTAATTAGCGACCGACGGGCAACCGTTAGTACCATATGCGTGGCTTATGGGACGTTTTGTGGGGTACAAATAGCTATGGAATGACAAATATAATTATTATTTTGTACGTTATTGATATTGGTATTTTTGTAAAAGTTTGATTCGTGAAAGGGCTGTTGTTCGTGTTGGTGTTGCTTTATAATAACTGACGCTCGGGCCTATCTTTAATAAGCCGTGATTGCCTGTTTTTTTTTTTTTTTTGGCTTTACACAACGATTTTCTTCAGTGTTTCGAAAAACACGAGCCGTTGGTTCTCCTGTAGATCTTTGGCAGTCGTTACAGGTAGTCAGTAACTTGATAGTCTGACACAGTCTTATCAAAGGGGTATTTTATTTATTTCCCTGTTTGGGGCTGTGTATTCTATTTATCTTCGGGGTGTAGGACGGATTGAAAGTCGCTCTATCTATCTATCTATTTAGATAAAAAGAGAAGTCCTGACTGACTGTCTGACTGACTCATCAACGCCCAGCCCAAACCCTTGGACCTAGAAATCTGAAATTTTGCACAGAGGTTCCTTTTATAATGTAGACAAGGAATAAGGAAGGATTTTTCGAAATTCAATCTCTAAGGGAGTTAAACAGGGGATGAAAGTTTGTATGGAAAACCGTCATTTTCACGCGGGCGAAGCCACTGGCAAAAGCTAGTGTAAAATAATGGTACCTAATTAGCTGCATCAGGTTAGACTGGAAGACGACCCTAATATAATTGAGAAAAGGCTACGGAGATGATGAATTGACGAAGATGTTGCAAATCTTGTTGAAAAATAATCTGATTGGCTAATCCTAGATCAAAATAAAAGAAAGGTGAATGAGAGCTAGACGAGTAGGGGCTCTTTGTAATTGGAGATTGAGAAGATAACCTGGATTACAATTTAAAAAAAAAACATAAAGACGTTGTGAAGCACAATGTAAAGAACACAATAAATATTCTAGACATTTCTTCTTTATTTAGATAATCAAGCAAAAATCTCTTTTAGAAACTTACCAACCAACCCCAAATCTCATCAAATCGGGGCAAAACTCCGAGCCATGTCGAAACAATACGAAGATTTCAACGCCCTACCTGAGATCCGAACTTTTTCGACAATAATTCGTCCATTTTTTTCTCTCAGTGATACTTTGGCTATTATTTTGTCATAAAATACTCTATCACAACATTTTTTGGGATACGAAACGGATTCGGATGATTGGACGAGTTTTTTGTGGAAATAGCAAGCCGACACGGTTTGTTGTGGGAAGATTAGGCTATGGGAATTTGCATCAAAAAGTAGAACATGTATAGTGCGTAGTAGGTACTCGTAATCGGCGTGCATTTATCTAAAGATTAAAGGTTTGTTTTACGTATTTAAGACTTACTTTCGTTAATTTTAACTACTAACAACACCGAAGACTTTGTTTTTTTAATTAGGCATGTCATCGCTGTCGCAAATCCCACCATTCCTTTCTGTATTTTATTTTTGCGTTTCCTTTGAATACAAGCGCTGTGACATTCTTAGATGTTACAGTAGGTACCATGCTGGGATAGTGGCCCTGTTGCTCCGTACGGGACTAATTTTAATTTAAACGTACCTACGTATGCCCTAATTTTAAGCGTTTTACGTTACATGTTTTAAGATTTTAATTTTTTTGACAATTTGTTCTGTCTTGTGTGAAACCAATAAATACTTTTTCTTTCTTTCACAAGGCTGATTTAGTTATAATATTCATTGCTCATTGCTCTGTAAAAGAATTTTATCATGCCAATATCGATCTGATAACGTGTTTTTCATAGGGTTGGTTAGTAGAGTACATCCAAACAGAATAAGGAGCCTATGTGTAGCACTTCCCAAACTATAATTAGGTAACACACACGGTTATTTCGCAGGCCGTGGCGCCTAGACGGAATGCTCCACTTTTTTCGGTCAACCCTTAACAAGGGGTGACAAAAACGTGTCAACGGGTTGCGCAGGCGTCGAGTGCGATGATTGTGATGAACGACTACGTATAAACATTATCTAAATCGATAAATAATGATGCTACATTTGTCACTTCACCCTTTTGTCACCCTTTGATTTTGATGCTTATAATCTTGTTAGATCCTTCCTATGGTGATAATTTTTTCGAGATAAAATTTTGGTCTGGTCAGCTGGTTCTTGCAAAGTTTGGGCAAGGAAAAAGTTGATGCTTGCGTTCAAGTTACAACTGCAAGTTTTGACTTGTGTTTCAATCTAGTATTATAATTGAAACATAATATAGTTTATAACCGAGATTAACGCATAGGATACTTTTAAACTCAAACTCAAAGCATTTATTTCAATTAAACCATTACAAAGTCTATGACCAGTGTGTGTTGCCAGTGATTACATACGGGACCGAAACGTGGTCGCTCACAATGGGCCTCATCAGAATGCTCAAAGTCACCCAAAGGGCAATGGAGAGGGCTATGCTCGGAGTTCCCTTTCGTAATCGAATCAGAAATGAGGATATCCGCATGAGAACCAAGGTTACCGGCGTATCCCGAAGAATCGCCAGACTTAAGTGGCAATGGGCAGGGCACATTGCTCGCAGAACGGATGGCGTTGAACGATGATGAACCGGAAGACGTTGCGTTGGAAGACCGCCCACTAGGTGGACCGACGACCTGGTGAAGGTTGCGGGGACCCGCTGGATGAGAGACGCACGGGACCGGTCTATGTGGCGACACCTGGGGGAGGCCTATGTCCAGCAGTGGACGTCTTTTGGCTGAAATGATGAATGATGAAACCATTACAGGCACTTTTGAATGTCAGAAAAACAAATAAAACGAAGCTACAGTCACAGTCATAAGGCATACCTACTTAGTAACTTGTGAAAGTACTGTAGTTGCCCATTCTCTAGCGTAGATCCTCTATGGAGAAGAACGGGCAAGAAACTCCATGGAAACTCTTTTTATCCCGGTAGTATGATCCCGTGAATCCCCATAACGAACTCTATGCAGGCGATGCCCAGGCAAAATGAAACTAGGCAAAAAGTCAAGAGTAAAAAAATATTTAACACCAAAATTGTTTCAATAAAAAAAGTAAAACCCGTGCCACCGTGTGCCACCGAGGAGCTCTTAAACAAACTTGAGCGCCTGCAAAACCTTTGTATCCGTTTTGTGTTTGGTCTGAGGAAATATGACCATGTCTCTCACTTCCGCAAAGAACTCAAGTGGCTCCCTATCCGTCTTCGCCGGAACACTCGGATATTATGTCTTCTCTACAACATCCTTTATAACCCTTCATATCCCAGCTACCTTCGCGATCGTTTTTCCTTTACCCGTCCCTCTGATACTCTGTGTAGATCCCACCTTAGGCATCATCTTAATTTCCCATCCCATAAAACTGAATTCTTTTCCTACTCCTTCTCTGTTCACGCTGTACGTTTGTGGAACTCACTTCCGCCTAAAATTTTAGACTCTAAGTCTTTATTTACTTTCAAAAAACAAGTCAGAGAACATTACCTCTCCTCTATTCTGTAATATTCTGTATAATATGTGTATGTTTATTATAGGTATATATTCGGATACTAGTATTTATTTTTATATGTGTATATATTAGTATGTATGTTTATTTTATATTGATAAAATTTTGTTCTTAATTTTAATTAAAATCTTGTTAGTCTTATTTACACACTGTGTCTACATTTCTAATCAAACTATCCTCTCGCAGGTCTGCTGGAAGAAATTTCTTTTTTGAAATAAGCAGTACCTTTGTGCTCTTCTATTTGTTATGTTTTTATCCTTTTTTTTTTGTATTTTGTGTGTGCATAAATAAATAATAAATAAATAAATAAATAAATAAATAAATAAATAAATAAATAATAAATAAATAAATAAAAAACTAAAACACGACTACGACAAAAAAAACGACGCTGAAAAAGTATGAAACAAGATTTTATAGGACTACATAATTTATAGGACTTTAATACCGTGTGACTACGGCTTTTCTTTTTGTTCTATCCTGAAAATCTTGTTTCATACTTTTTCAGCGTCGTTTTTTTTGTCGTAGTCGGGTTTTACATAACTTTCGCAAGTTTGGTCAAAGATTTATTTATTTCAAAGTTGCTACCGTTGACGACATCTATTGTAAATTTTGGAAAAGTGCGGCTTGCAACAGTAGCGCCACATAGTCAAGAGTTTCGTTACTTAGTTCATTATTATTTAAACAGATGGCGCTGTTCGTAAGTCTATCAGGAAAGTAAAAACATTTTCAATAACATTTTTATAAATTTAATTTAATACAATAATAAAATAGTAATCTAAATGCCTCATAAAATATTACAAATGCATAAACTGTCTTCTATCAGTCTCTTTTTGGAACAATTGTGAGTAGGTATTCTATGACCACATAGAATTTAGTAGGTGAAGCCTTTTTCTTCCAATTCTTCTCGAACTTTCTGAGGATTCGGCCAGAAGACCATAAGGATTGTTGACCCTGAAACAAAAATAATAGTTTAGGTATATCGAATAATTGTTGTACCTTTCTGCTGCATTTTTAGGCAGACGTCAACCAAAAAGGTGTTCAGTGCGGCTTCTAAAGTATGTAAATCAATGTTTGGGCAAAAATCATATTGAATCAAACCACTGTTAAAATGAACATTACCGAAGACATTCTTTCCGGCGCTTCTCTTCTCTTTAGCTTAAGTATGGGTATCTTCTGAGTTCTGACGTTTCACTAATGTTCAAGTATTCTGAATCACAAAAGTGAAGCGAGTACCTAGCTCAGTGTTTTCTTACCTCTGAGTCAGTAGAAGTCTGACACTCCCCTTCGCTCTGCCTAAGAGCGGGGGGGGGGGGGGGGTCATTCGATAATTTTCCACCCACCAAAAAAAAAAAAAAAGGTACCTATTATGCTATTTGATCTTATCTTCCAAAACTACCAAAATAGTAATTTATAATTAGTTTAAGTTTATATTAAATTCCATTAGACAACGTAGACATAGTCTAAGGGCGTATACGATAAGAGATACCGCGGCCTCGACACAAAGGGCTAAGAAGGAACATGGGTGGTTTTTAGTCAGTAGAAGTCTGACACTCCCCCTTCCGCTCTACCCAGAGCGACCGACGACAGAGCGAGGAGTCATTTGATGATTTCCCACCTCACAAAAAAAGGTCGGTATACACGATCTGACAAAGCTTATCGACCGGTCAGGCAGTCTCTATAATTTGTGCCAAACCAGCGCCGAGAAGCGTTCTAAATGTATCTGTATACGCTTTAGGATAGACAAAATGAAGGCTTAAAAAAAGTACTTATACAAGAAAACACGGGGTAGCCACCGATCCCGGGATCCGATTTGATGTAACACGGATTCCGGCGATTTATATAGACAAATCGTGATTCCCGTGTACAGAGTTAAGAAGTTAAGCATACAAGTCAATCTCACCTGCAGTAAAAACTCCGAACACCGTAAATGCCTCATGGCAGTGGAGGTCCAGTGTGGCTCCGAGGAAGTTGGAGCCCACAGCAGCACCAGTTCGACCCACCATGTACATAACGCACATCGCCATAGCCCTGGAATACGAAGTTATTATTGGCTATAAGACTGCTAAAGTGGTAATTTTAGACCCCCCTGGGGTATAAAATGACCACTTTTGCATATAAGAAAGAAGAAAAAAACCGGCCAAGAGCGTGTCGGGCCACGCTCAGTGTAGGGTTCCGTAGTAATAATTCTTTTTTTGTTTGAAATACGGGCCAATGAAACTTGACCTCTGGATTGTATAGGCGCTCATACGATTCAGGGACCAAATTATATTGGTTAACTGCAGTTTCCATCTGTTGTTTCCATCCAAGTTCAAAATAATTTTCCTAGAAAGTCCTTATAAAGTTCTACTTTTCAGTTTTTTTTCGTATTTTCTAAACTTATGGTTCAAAAGTTAGAGGGGGGGGGACGCTTTGTTTTTTACTTTTGGAGCGATTATTTCCGAAATTATTGACATTATCAAAAAATGATTTTAGTAAACCCCTATTCATTTTTAAATACCTTTCCAACAATATATCACACGTTAGGGTTAAAATTAAAAAAAAAATCACTTCCCACTTTACATATAGGGGGGCTACCCTAATAAAACATTTTTTTCCAATTTTTATTTTAGCACTTTGTCGGCGTGATTGATACACATATTGGTACCAAATTTCAGCTTTCTAGTGCTAACGGTCACAGAGATTAAGCGAGGACGGACAGACGGACAGACAGACAGACAGACAGACAGACATGGCGAAACTATAAGGGTTCCTAGTTGACTACGGAACCCTAAAAAGGAAGAAGACAAAAGGAAGAAAAAAAAGAAAAGAAGAAGAAAAATAATTGCGTTAAAAATCGTAAAATGGACGTTTCAGAACAGTAACTGCGTCTGTAACCATTTAGGAAAATAGATCATTATTAGGAAAATAATATGAATTGCGTTAAAATTTATTCGTAAAACGGTCACAGACGTAGTTTCTATTTGTATGGGTTTTTCTTCCGTTCGGCCCTGTCAGTCGTCACGTTAACATTTATTCCTTTTTCCTTCTTAACACTCCTTCATGTCATCCATTCAAGTAATGAACGCGTCAAATGTTGCTTATTTAATAGCGACCTTACTGTCAGTTGTCACAAGAATAAAGATTAGTCGTTTTGACAGTGAGTCAGAATCAGAAAAAAAATACTGGCACTGTAAGTACAAGTCGGTCACATTAACTTGTCGCTTGGCGTTGATGACGTCATTTTGGCAAAACGTAAAAATAATGTCCAAAAACTTACCCCCTTATTAATAAAAAAAAGTTAAGCCTGCTTAAACTTACGCTTGGTTTATCTCGCATGCCGTCCCTTTCATTTGAATATTTTTGAAGTGAGACGGCATGCGAGATAAACCAAGCGTAAGTTTAAGCAGGCTTAACTTTTTTTTATTAATAAGGCCGAATATGACAACAACAGGAAACTAGCCAAATTATCGACAAGCTAAGGGAATGCGGGGGGAAGCAGGAGGGGCCTCGCATTCCAGAAATGCGTCAAGTAAAGGCGCGGGCCCACCGCGGTGCACGGAGAGGCTATGCACGTGTTTATGCTTCGCTTTGTAAGAAAATGTATGTGGTTGTGTCCACTGCAACACACGGAGAGGCTAATTACGCATGTATTGATGTCATTGATACATGCGTAGCTTGCTCGAATAGGCGGTTACATAGCTCAACGTGGAAGACGTGGGTCGTTTCCACGTTGAGCTATGTAACGCTATGTAACTAGCTGTGCCACGCTATACATAGTCGTGGGGCATATTCGTGTACCTACTCCAGTGGAAACGTAGACCCACGTTGCCAAACAAATTAGTACCTACACGTAGCTAAAATGCGTCGCGTGCCCGTGCACAGAATGCGCCGCGGTGGGGCCGCGCCTTAATGTGACCGCGTATCAATGACGTCACCCTACGTTCGTCGGATACGCCGCAAAATGACGTCACCGTCACAGGTACAGATTGATAATTTCAACATAGCATTCGCCAACGTCCATACCATGTTGAATACACCGGTTCTCGTCCGATCACCGAAGTTAAGCAACATCGGGCGCGGTCAGTACTTGGATGGGTGACCGCCTGGGAACACCGCGTGACGTTGGCCAGGGGTTTTAACTTGTATTTTGTTTAATAAATTGCTATACTTTATTTATTTTTAATAAATTATTTTTGTTCAGTTTGTGGTTCTTTAAAATCAATAATGAGGAAGATGCCGCCGTAAAATACATAACATAGTTATTGATGAGTGTAGTGATTATGTCCTAAACCATACTATTGTAACAAATTTGCCACCTTCCCGTCTTAAACTACACCAATCTAGTCCATATTCCATGTCCATAAAAATATATAATAAATTACCAGAAAACATAAAGCAACAAAAGAAAACCAATATATTTGTAAATAAATTAAAGCAATACTTAATTAAAAAAAGCTACTATACAATACACGAATATTTAACAGATAAATCCGATGATAATACATAATTAAAACGTTTAACTAGGTAAGTACTAATAAAATTAAAACAAAAATTTTGAAACCAAGTAGATAAACAAAATAAGTAATTTAATAATAACTAACTTAATAATTAAAGAATAGATAGACTGCTATAATATTAATAAGTAGAATAAGTAAATAAATATAGATATATAGATTATTAGATATAAGATAGGTATAGAAATAATACCAACTTTAATATTAAATAAAAGAAGCAAAGCGCTCTTCCTCTCTCTAATTATTTTCTAATTACTCTAATTATTTTCTAATAATTTTAATTATTTTATATAGAAAATTGCTGTGCCCGACAGGGTCCATAATTGTGTCTAAAATTATTTTATACCACCTGTAAAAATGTACATTAAGGATTGCAATAAACGATTTGAATTTGAATTTGAATTCCTTGTCTTATGGTCGCTCTACACATGGCGGACACGTCTGCAGACGTCCACCGACGTCAACAGTAAAGCCTACTTAGCTATGATAGTTTTCCTTTTATTTTCGATATAATTATATGCTACTACTATGAGTTTTTTCACACGCCCAAACATAACCCGTATAAATTATGTGGCGCTAGCCATTTGAGTCAAACAACATGTTGCACTTTAAAGCTTAATATTTCACAAACGAATTCCGTAATCGAAAAACTGTTTGAGCAAACTCGTTATATTTTTTAAAAACCTATCCAACGATACCCCATACAATGGACTTCGCGAGATAAAAAAAAACATCCCCACTTTAATGTGTACTGGAGCTACACTAAAAAAATATATTTTTCAAAACTTTTTTTAGCACTTTGTCAGTGTAACTCATTTGTACATTCATGCCAAATTAAAGATTTCTAGTACTAATAGTCTTTGAGATACCTATAGTGCGGACGGACGGACAGACAGACATACAGATAGACGGACATGGCGAAACTATAAGGGTTCCATATTGACTACGGAACCCTAATAAAATATGGATATTGAGACCGTAGCTGCCGCAAGTATTTATTTATTTACTACCTACTTTAGTACTGCATCGTAGTAAAATTTATTAAAAAAAACTTATTAAAAATACCGCCCCGGGACCCGACGGCTTGCCTGGCAAAGCCTGGGTCCTGGCTTCAGAGACTCTTGGGCACCGACTGGATTGGTTCTTGTGCGTGAGAGCCCTCACGACGGGGGTCGCGGTCTCTCGGGGCGGTATCTCTCAACAACGCCAACCTTGGAGCTGCATTAGGGAGGCACTTGGGTATCACCGGGTGCCGCAGCCCTGTCTGTCAAGTAGTCGGGGACTAAGTATTTGACAGACAGGGCTGTCGTCTACCCTGGCCAAGACCGATGGATTCCCCCAATACCCCATATACCTAAACTAGCAGGAGGGCAAAATGTTGATGATGATGAACTATCTTCTACTAACCTCAGTTGTGTAGGAAACACATCCACGGCTATAGCTGCCAAAATAGAGGCAGCACAGCCCGAACATAAGGAGATGATGAGCAGCACCGTCGCTGCAATACCCTCGGGCACGAAGGCTGCTCCCACCGTCGCGATGCCACAGATCAACATTATACCACCTGGAAGAGAAGCAGAGCTGTAAAGATGTCTTCGAATCAGCTGATTAGTGAACGATTCAGTCAAATAGGGTAGTTGACTGACTAAAAAAAACCATGATTCTGTTTAGTCCGTCTGTTATATTATCAAAAAATATTGCGTAAGTACGTGTTTTTTGTTTTATCAAATTAATAAAAAAATGACGAAAATAAAACGTGTCAAGGATAATGCGTGGGGGCTGGTGACGTCACTTTTCGGTAAAAATGTACCAAACTATGTCATCACGCGACTTTTCGAAGCACTGTACCGTCTTCATTTTTTGTTAACATGAAAAAAAAGAAAAATACGTATCCAATATTTTTTGGAAGTCTATCTGACGGACTAATTACATTTTTTAGTCAACTACCCTATTGTGGAAACAGCTGTTCCCGACACAGACTCATAAAGCAGTGTATATAATAGCGTTGTACGCAGCTGATCTACAATTTGTCCGGACCAGTTTGAAAGATCCTATGTTTACTTGGGTTGACAATTTGACATTACATTGCAGGTTTTTCTCGATTACAACAGACAGTCTATTGATGAGCGAAACAGCTGGCGTCGTTCCGTGATCGAGCGTTTCGATATTATGTATATGTCGCAGGGATATGATAAAATTAGGTTTTTGATCAAAAACCTAAGGGATTTGATCAAACCACGGAGGAAGATAAAATAACAACACGGTTTTATCATTTCCCTAAACAAATCTAGTGATTTGATCAAATCCCAGTAGTACTCCGTGACGCGCGCTCGCTTCGCTCGCATATTATATAACACTAATATCTTCTGTCCCCAAAGTGCCGGGTCTCCGCCGGCCTCCTTCGTCGGCCTACGGCCCGGTGCCCATGCCGCCCATAAAGGATATAAAATGTGTCATCTTCCGGTTTTTTATGAAAAACCTAGGTTTTTGATCAAAAACCTAATTTTATGAAAAACCTGCGACATATGTTTTGACAAGAACTTTATCATAAACCCAAACTAGTTCAGGTTTTTGATCAAAAATCTTAACTAGTCTGGATTGTTACAGGTTTATGATGAAATTGAGTTTAAAATGTGTCATCTTCCGGTGTTTGATGAAAAACCTAGGTTTTTGATCAAAAACCTAATTTTATGAAAAACCTGCGACATATAGACTTGTTCGATAGTGTTCAGGTTCACTGTTCAACGTTCACTGGTCGTTAAAATTGCATGTTTTGTTATGAAACGCCAAAAATTGATTAAAAAACTATCAATAGAAATACATAAAACCTCCTTTTTTTCCTCGGTAAAAAATAGAACACCATTCCAATTTTAAAGTGAAAAGCAAAAAGCCAACGTCACGCGGTGTTCCCAGGCGGTCACCCATCCAAGTACTGACCGCGCCCGATGTTGCTTAACTTCGGTGATCGGACGAGAACCGGTGTATTCAACGTAGTATGGACGTTGGCGAATGCCTAGTTGAAATTATCAATGTGTATGTACAAACAGTGGGTGACGTCATTTAATGTGATAGTTTATATTTATGCCTACTGACTTGATATCTTTCGACAGATAGGTAGGTATTTTTATTATCTCTGACTTGCTGTACCATGCTTGCGTTGCAATGCTCCTTTTCATTGTATCAACTGCGCACAATTCCTAACGCTAAGAAGTAAAAGAACTTCAAAATCAAACACTTCAAAAACAAGCTTACTGTATAACGTCTTCTTGCCAACTTTGTTGATGAGGAAGCCGATGGCTAAGTACGTGAGCGCGAACACGGCTCCCATAGACATGGAGATGGGGAACACCGCTACTGACACTTCGGACTCGCATAGTGCCTGCTCAGAAGACAACATCTGGAAGGAGAAAACAAAGGTCTTTCCATTAAAAAGGAAAAAAACTACATAAGTCATGTTTTGTAAAGGAAGAATAAAACGCAATCTACGTGAAAACGTTAAAAGCCTGATTCACAGCCTGAGGATCATCATCATCACCCTATCATCATCATAAAATATATATCATCAAAATGCAGGGACTCGGGCCTCCTCTCTAGGAGAGGGATGGGCCCAGTGTGGGTTGGTCTCAGTTGGTTGGCCTAGGGATACTAAACATTATCCCCAGGTAAGAAATAGATACGTTAACCGGTGTATCCGAAAATATAAGCCGAGTCAGAGACCCACGGCATAAAGGCTGACACCAGGCAATAATCACACGATATAGAAGAAAGACGAAATTCCGAAGCCGAGATCACTACGGGTCGACGCGACCACCTATCGACCGACACCCCTGGCATCCAGCGTGGCACCTCGCTGCGGTCATCGCCACGCCAGCTATCAGGGCAGTAACGAGTGGGTGATTTGTGAACGTTCACCACCCTCAATTATTGTTAAATATATTTTTTATGTTGACCAGTTTACGTGGTTTTATTATAACATGCGCCACGTAAACCCTATCGTCACACATATTAAAACAGGTGGTAAGAAAACACACTGCCTTTTTTTTTTGTGAAAATCAGGAACCACGAGACATCAATTCTTAATTTCATACACGTTATCTTGATAGGTCTAGTCCGAGTACTTACGCTTGTATTATCGAATTTATCACGTATGATCTGACATATCGTGATGCTTCTGTTTGTATGACTTGTTAGAATACTGTTCAGTATATCTGGAACCCAAACGTAAAGACCACTCGACCTGAAAACAAAAAAAAACAAAAAAATATTGTACGATCCGTGATCCAGGTTACTTGCGGAGCTTTTATTGCAACGCACAACCAATCTTAATTTAAACGTAGATGGGTTATTTATTACTAAACTTATTACTGAACGTTAGTTTAGCTTTTTGCTATCTGGAATGTCACTCTGTCGGACTAATTATTGCAAAACAGGCTTAGGAAGACGAGTATCTCAAAGTTTTATAGGTCTTGGCTATAGACATCCTTTCTGAGCATTACAATTTCAGGATCTTTCTGAATCGGATGATATATTTGACAGACATAATAATTATCTAAGATCATGTTGAACAAAACGTTTTTATAAACAGAGTAATAGGGATGTTAACAAAAAAAATCTAATTAGTCCGTCAGATAAACCAAAAAATATTGGACACATATTTTTTCTTTTTGCTCGTAAACAAACAATGAAGACGATACAGTGCTTTGAAAACTCGTGTGACGTCATATTCTAAGACATTAGTATGACATTTCTTAGCGAGCAGTGACGTCACCATCAAATCTTTGACGCGTTTTATCGTCGTCAATTTTTATATAATTGATAAAACAAAAAATACGTATCCAATATTTTTCGATAATCTAACAGACGGACTAATTAGAATCATATTTTTTTTAGTTAGTAAACATCCCTATTGGCCATAGGAAACGATGGTCGGACTGTGTAAACTTGTAAAGAATGATGTAGCAAGAAAGGAGGCGCCTGATGAGATGACGAGAAATAGAGAAAGTAGTGTGGAAGAAGGAGTCATACTGCGCCGACCCCTAATGAATGCATTAGGGGTCCAATGGGGGTCAATTTGGGGGTTTCCAATGGGAAAACGAAAAAGAGAATGCTCTTGATGCACTTACACCATGAATACTGCGAACATCGATATGTGTGAAATGAACACACATCTGAGAAGTGGCACTTTGAACATGAGCCCCACGTTCTTGACAGCTCCAGCGAAGCCTCCAGTCTTGATCTCTTCACTACCTGTTATTAGTTTTTGTACCTGGAAAGGACAGACCAAAACTGTATCAGAAAAGGATTATAGAAGAAAAAGTATTGAGTTGTGAATGATGATAACATAATTAAAACCAGAAAACCTAGTACAGTCGAATCGAACAAGCTAATAAGTATACAGCCAGCTAACTTGTATTTACTTTTAAGATAATACAGATACATTTAGAGACTGATGTCAAACGATACAGCGTTTGACATCAGCGTTTGGCTTAATGCGAAACACTTGATAAAACAAAATTACCATCAATATTTTCAGTGTTATTGAATTATAAAGATCTATAACCTGTATACGTATTAGCTTGTTCGACTGTACAAGAATGATTCTCGGATCCGCAAACTGAAATCAGAAATTGGTGAATGGCAAAAGATTTGTATAAATTTTTAAAATTATTCTGCTTAATCTCTTTTGTTTTATAATATAATATGATAAAATGTCTTGACAAAAGACAAAGAAGTTATAATTTTGAAGACATGTAGACATAATTGTAGGTAAATCAGTCGTCTAGACACTCTTACTTTCGTTTATTTAACATTGGTTAAAATCAACATGACTGTTAAGTTTGTACCTATGTTTCTAAAATGACGCGATAACATCATCTATGTCGTAAATATTCTGCGCTTCATTATAATAATATAGTACACACAGTACGCACAGAATACTACGCAATTTATTTGCATCAAGTTTTAACCGGAACCGCTCATGTATGAAACTATTGATTACTATTGCTAAGCTAATGCACTCATTAGCAGTAAGTAACTTGGCTTCACGCTAGGTTAATGATTATTACCTATCTATAGTTAATTATGGGGTTATATTTAAATGCACATCTGTTTAATTTTTCAGCACACTAGGTAACTCCACTAATTAACTGAATGCATACCAAAAAAACCAATTGATTTCCTACAAAAAAAGTCTAAAAAATCACACAAAACGAGATGATCTTTTTTATCGAATTTACACCAAAAATTTAGTTAGTACATCGGATATATGATTTGTAAAACAAAAATACTAATTGCTTATCAAAAATACTAACTTGCACTCTAAATTTATTGTACAATCTTACTACGGAATTTCTAAAACTGATATCTAATACGACCGTCTCGCGACAGTGTCCTTTATGGGCGGCATGGGCACCGGGCCGTAGGCCGACGAAGGAGGCCGGCGGAGACCCGGCACTTCGGGGACAGAAGATAATTATTAGTGTTATTTAATATGCGAGCGAAGCGAGCGCGCGTCATGGAGTAAATCAGGTGTAGGTTTTCCTTATAAAAAAGTTTTAAAATGTTTGTTAGACTAAAGAATTATTAGATATACTATTTTGATAATAGTTATTCGTTCAGTAAAAGAGTTCTGCAAATGCCATTAAAAAAGATACTAAATTTGGTTTCTTTAGTGTGCATAATTTGAGATAATTTGTGTGCAAGTCAGTATTTTTGGTGTAACTTTAAAATATTTTGTTCGAAAAAAGGGAATATACAGATAACGGTTTAAATACATGCCTTAATTATGAACGTAATGCCTAATGAGTCTAAACTCTAATCGATTAGCGGTTACTCTTTGATTTGTTTCATATCCATGAAACAACGCAAACAGAACCCGAACTACGGGTAATTTTAAACCAACAAATTAAGTTTTAAGTTTTTGCATACCAGAAATGGTTAATATGAGGATCGTTTTTTTTGTATTATGTAATAATGCATTATGTACCATCAATTTTACCCATATTATGCAAATAAATTATTTGAATTTGAATTATTTCAATTTGAATACAGTAGAGGTAAGAAAATTAAATAAATAAATAAATTCAACTGTAAGTATAAAAAATCAAAATCAGATTGACCCAAAAATTGAAATAGTTAGGTACTTTTTTAATGGATGGACGACACGGTTGGCGCAGTGGCTAAGCGATTGGACTGCTGCGCTACGTGTCGCGGGTTCGATCCCCGCACGGAACAAGTATTTGTATGGCCTACAGATAGTTGATTCGGGTCTGGGCGTGTTTGTATATGTGAGTTTCAATGTTTGTAAACGCACCCACGATACAGGAGAAATTCCTAGTTAAAAAAAAAATAAAAAAAATGGGCAAGTCCGCCACACTTTTCCCAAATCACTGTAACTCCTGTGCGCCAGAATCAACAGTGGTGACCACCTGAGAAGCGTCGAGAAAATGAAGCTCGACGAAGTCCCTGAGAAACAATTTAACTGTCTTGGATCCCGCAAAGAAATTAATCAGAAAAGAATAGCGGAGTAACAAGGAAAACATAATGTCCACTTTCTCTTCTTTAAATAGATACTTACAGGAAAATCTTCAGGGTTCCTCCCATTATTCCAGGCATACATCATAGCTAGAACTGGCAGGGCAGCCTCCGGACCCTTAGCAGCCAGGAGATACCGTGGGCTCTCTGGTAGGAACAGCAGGATGGCTGCGGCCGCCAACCCTGGGGCGCACCAGAGCCAGACGAAGGCCCTCCATGGAACTATCTCCATGTACGCGAACGTAAAGGACCATTTTCCTGGGATTATGAGCCAGGCGAGACCTGAAATGAAAGATTGGTTTTTAAGTGGAATTAGTTTTCGCAATGAATTTAAATCAATTTCAGTTGTAGGCGGTTATGGGAGCCCGTCGGGGCTGCGGGTTATCGAAAGAGATAACGCGGCCTCGGGGGAGTAGTTATTTGATTTCCCACCCCCAAAAAAAAAAGGCCGCGGGACCTAAGTAAACTTGTTGACTTGATTCATCGATTCTACTTATTTCCTCGCAATTGCGTCTGCTGAGCATGAGGTTCGGGGTTCGATTCTCAGTTCGAGCAAAGTGTAATTGCATTTTTTCATCAGAAAAGTCTCAATAGCAGCCACGGAGTCTAAAGTGCCTGATTAATGTCAATACGCTCGTACCCTATTACAAGGTACTTAAACTCTGGTGTAATGTGGGTGTAATTCTTCTAAGGGATCGTTTACGGAGACGCGGGGCGTCGCGCGGCGTGTGCAGAAGGCTTGTCGCGTGCTTTTTTATTCGAGGAACGAACAATGGATTTTAAATTAACGAGCGAAAAATTACTTCTTGTAAAATCGACGTTTGAAATCGTTAACGTTTTCTATACATGGCCATGTGTTTGAATTAAAAACGCCCTAAGGTAAGGTAAACTGTGAAGGTGTGATGTTACGAAAAGATGTCGCAGATTATAGCATGATAAAATCAGATAGATGTTTGAATAACTTCGTTAAATTGCAACACATGTTTTTATATTACCTACAGAAGTCTGCCTCCGTAGTCGAGGGGTTTAGGCGTTTGCCTTGTGACCCGGTGGTCGTGGGTTCGAGTCCCACGGGAAGCATAGGTACCTTGTAAAGTTGTTTCCAGTTTGGTTAGGACATTGCAGGCTTGAATCACCTGATTGTCTGATAAAAAGATGATTCCGTGCTTCGGAAGGCACGTATAAGCCGGTGGTCCCGGCCGCCAAATGGCGGTCGTCAAACCATGTCAGAGACCCTTACGGCGGTTTAGAAACTCTGACACTAGGGTGTGTGGGGTCGTTAGACCTTACTGCCCACACGATAAGAAAAAGAAGACCTACAGAAGGAAGTACTCAACTAGATACCTCAAATAGATAACGCAATGAAAATACTAAAATAACATTTATTACAACTACACGTATGTTTTTCACTCAAAACCAGGTTAAAATAATATTTATAATTGCATCATGTACGTCTGTTGACGATGTAAGTTCCACGACCTATGTGTTTATATAAAACCGCTAGAACTAAATTATTGCCAAGACTATCACTTCGCCCGTGACTTCAACCGCGTGTATTTTATACTAGGTAATATATAGCTATAGGTATTATAGCCACTGATCTGATACTCGCTAAAAATTTAGCTTTCTAACAGTGAAAGAATTTTCAAAATCGGCCGAGCAGTTTTTGAGTTAAATCGTTCATCAACAAACAAACAAAAAAATTAAATCCCTCTTTATAATATTAACAAGATAAGCTAGCCTAGTTAACATAATCACAGTTAATGGATCGTTCAGTGACTGATAGATCTGTAAGTTCAAGTTAACTCCACAGTAATATTAATATACGTTAGATAAGGCACGGTAATTAAGTACGTAATTAGTTTTAATGTTTGTGTTTACCTTGGTGCTAATTAAGTGATTTTGCATTTGGTTTATTTTATTTATTTATTTATTTATTAAAACTTTATGCACAACAAAACGTACAAAGGCGGACTTAATGCCTTGGGCATTTTCTACCAGTCTACCTTAGGGTGATGCAGAGACAATACACAGTAGGTGCAAAAACAGAAAATCATGTTAGAAAAGAATTATATACTTATGAAATAAGAATAAATACATACATATATACATACATAAAATATATAAAGTTCTGAAAGATAAGCAAGAAAGACTAAAATAACTTAATTTCAGGTTCATGTAGGTATGCGCTTACTTGATAGTCTTTTGAGTGATTCATCATCATCAGCAGTAGAAAGAAAGGATAATTAACCCCTCATCCCTGTCGTGGAGAGGTCATGAATGTAGATTTCGAGAAAAAATATCAGAAAGATCTTCTCTAACGTGATTAGTATCTAGCCTAGTGTCAGAGTTTTTATGACACCCATGACACACCCATGGGGTCTCTGATCTGGTTTTAAATGCCTTCGATAAATTAATATCTCTCAGGCATGCTGGTTTCAACACGACATGGTTTTCCTTTACGGAAGCAAGTACTTAGGTACCTAATAAATTAACACAATACCCATAATATGAATCCAAAAATTTTGCGGTACATATTCGAATTTAAAAGGTATGACCTAGCAGACCAGCGCGCGGCGGTCAGACCACTAGTCTATCGCTGCTATAGCATCAATTGAGTAGCAGTGTCATGATGTAAGGACACTAAGCTGCTGCTCATTTTATTTTCCATAACACAAATACGTCAAAGTAGTAAATTTTGTTGCGTTAGGCCACATAATATTATTATGTGAAAAACTACGCCATTATAAAGTATCTTACTTAGTTTCGAATGGTACTTTTAAAACTATTAGTATCCCTATGTCCTTAATCAGTAACAAAGAAGGTAAAGTAAATAAAAGATGTTTACAAACCTGGTAATATAATAAAAGAGAAGGAGATGAAGGCAGAACTCCAGGCGATGGCAGCAGCTCGCTTGGAGTTGGCGTGCATCTCTCCTAAGTACGCGTACACTGTGGCGCTGGACGCTGATATCCTGGAATAGAAAAGATTTTCTTTTATGTTTGAATTCGGTAATGTTTTCATACATCGCCATGTGTTTGAATTAAAAACGCCGCACGCGCCGCGTGACGTCCCGCCTGTACGTAAACATGCACTTACAGTTTGTAAAAACGCGTCAGCAAGTCAACATCACACATTAACTTAAAAATCGCATGCAATAATTAAGCATACTCATAAACAAATCTAGATTCGGTTCCTGAGTAATCAAGGCGTTTATCAGATTCATCGCCCGGGTTCTGGGCACATATAGAGCAGTTTGGGTATGCACAGTGGGACCCGCGAACAAGCGGCTTTTTTTATTTATCTTAGATGGAACAGAAGACCTATTGGAACTACTGACCTATGTCGGGCCAATTAGATCTTTTGGTGGTTGGTATTGGCCTATATTGGTATTGGTAGGTTGGTGGTGTTGGTTGAGGATCTACTGGTGGTTGAAAGTGAGACCTTAAAAGGCTGGGGATTTGAAGACTTCCGGTGAAATACTTCGACAGAAGAAAGTACTTAAGTAGAAGCTATGAGTCTTTTAATAATATTATATTTACCTGAAAAAATAAAATACCTGTGTTCATTTGAAAACACAGGTACTTATTTGATTTTTTCAGTCTACTTTCTTTGGAATAATGGCCTCCATGGTCGAGTGGTTTAGGCGTATGTCTTGTGGCCCGGTTGTCGTGGGTTCGATTCCCACGGGAAGCATACTATGTAAAGTTGTTTCCAGTTTGGCTAGGATATTGCAGGCTTGAATCACCTGATTGTCTGACAAAAAGATGATTCCATGCTTCGGAAGGCGCGTATAAGCCGGTAGTCCCGGCCGCCAGATGGCGGTCGTCAAACCATGTCAGAGGCCCTTTAAAATGAGGCGGTTTAGAAACTAACTAGGGTGTATGGGGTCGTTAGACTTTATGAAATTATGAAGATCAATCATTACTAAGTGTACTTATATGCTTGTGTATGCACTATATAAAGGTATATATACCAGGTGGGTAAAGGTGTATAATTATAATGTAACTTTTAAATAGTACCTATAGAATGACTGCATATGCAGCGAGTTCTAAAATAACTCGTCGAGGTCAACAGCTCACTGGCACAGGTAGGTAGTCTGCGTTTGAATTCTTAGGTTTATAATAAAATCCTAAGCACTATACATACCTACACAACACAATATGGAGATCGAACCCGCGATATAACATAACATGACGCCTGCAGTTCCCGAAGGGATAACCAGAGGTGTACCTAATAGTAAATACACATTATGCCAGTTATATTTCATCATCATCAGCCTATAATGTTCCCACTGCAGGTACTCAGGCCTCCTCTCTAGGAGAGAGATGGGCTATAATCCACCACGCGGGCCCAGTGCGGATTGGCAGATGTCACATGTCTTCGAATTTTTGGTTCTAAGACATGCCGGTTTCCTCACGATTTTTTCCTTCACCGTTTTGAGAGCAGCGGTGATGAAATAAATTACACAAAGTAATGCGCCTGCCTGGGTTCGAACCCACGACCTACTGTTCGTAAGTCGGGGCCGACACCACTGGGCCACCGCTGCTCTCTCTTATCTCTCTCTGTTATATTTAAGTCCCATGAAATAGGGACGAGCCTATTGCCATCAATCTGGCACAAATCCAGACTACGTGGCAGTTACTGAGAAATTTGTGATGAAAAAACTCAATAACACTTTGACCGACCCGGGAATCGAACCTTGAACCTCATGCTCAGCAGTCGCCCTTGCGGCCACTAGACCAACGAGGTATTCTGGAAGCCTGATAATATCTAATGTTTTATTAGAACGCCTACAATCTTATATTAGTAACAAACAGTAATAAAAACTTTTATTACTGGGTTTATCATTATTGCATGAATAAATTGTAATGGATTATTGCGACTAGGGCGTTACACCTGGGTCAATGACTTAAATACATTAACATTGTAATGGATATTTTAATATTGTTTATTAATTGATAATTTAATTAGTGTCTGGTTTTTAGTTCATTAGATTAAGGCCTTGAGCGACTAATCTAAATCTAATCAGTAATAAATTATTATGTAACATAACATAACATAACATTACATCGTGCTTCTAGTACGGTCAGTATCAGAAGTAGCTGAACATTTCGGAATTTTAATTCTTTTATGTACAGGACTCTAGCTATTATTTTTAATGTTTCAGAGGATTATTCGTCAAAAGAGTCCTTACACTTCAATATATCTAACAAGTTTTTATTAAAAAAACAGCTTCGAAACTTTGAGTAATGTTAATATACTTCTGATGCTGACCGTGCCCGAAGGGTCATAGCCATACAGAAATGTTCCTAATAGTACTATTAAGAACATTTCTGTATGGCTATGGCTGTGGGTGTACACCCACAGTTAGGGAATGCAATCTCGTCTCGCCGAGATCCCGATCTCGCGAGATCCCGGCCATATTTTACGAGATTGTATCTCGTCAAATTTCGTACGAGATC
Source organism: Diarsia mendica (assembly GCA_949316265.1). Classification (NCBI taxonomy): domain Eukaryota; kingdom Metazoa; phylum Arthropoda; class Insecta; order Lepidoptera; family Noctuidae; genus Diarsia; species Diarsia mendica. Next base: position 24,055,397 of record OX438893.1, on the reverse strand, counting down.
TCGCGAGATAACGAGATCGACAAATGCAGCGTGACGACGTGTATTTCATAGCTGCACGCGACCTGAATCCTGTCCTGGCCGGCCGTGCGGCCGCACCTGGCGCAGGCACAGGACAAGAGGGGTAGGCGGGTTTGCGGGGGACGAGGTCCGGCCGTCCGGCTCATTTTGCAAGGCGGCGCGCGTGCGTTTGTTTACAATTGCAACGAAATAATTTGTTTTGGAGACAGTTTTGTGTTTTAATTAGTTTCGCAGAAATATTACACTACAATTACAATACAACTACCAACCATGTCAAAAGTGTAAAGTTTTGTTACCAACATTGTAAGAATTTGAACTGATTAGCTACAGTAGGTATAATAATTATAGACAAACAAATGTTATTAGAGTTAGAGACAAAATAATAAGTACTCTGTTGATTTTTAAAATAAAACTTACATTATTTTTACAACTAAGCAACGCAGTTTCTATTTAATTACATATCATGTCAATTACTAGTTCTTAAAACAAGCATTTGCATATGTTTTAATTGCGATTCTCTCAATCTCGCGAGATCCCGTAATTTGCGAGATCTCGCGAGACTGGGTTTTGAGTCTCGCGAGATCTCGCTAGGTGGAAATCTCGTACGAGATTGCATTCCCTACCCACAGTAGTTATTATGTCATTATCATTTTCCTGTCCTTATCCCAATTAATTTGGGGTCGGCGCAACATGTCTTCATCTTCCGTACTTGTTTTGCTATTACTCGTCACCTCACGAGCTTACTTTCCTGCTATGTCATCCTTTACCTAGATAGTCCTTTCATCGTTTCTTTGGTCTTCCTCTAGTTCTCAAAAGTTTTCTCACATGGCTTTGCTGAATTTGGGGCCAATGTAAAACCTGTTTGTATTTAGTATAATAAAAAATATTTATTTTTTGTAAATCTTTAATACCATATCTTGTATGTGCATCCATTCGAATAAATAACGTCGCACAAATTAAAACCGCAGACTGATAGGCAGAAAATACAAAACTCCACATGCAACGATCCTACACACTTCAATTCTCTCCTCCTTTCTCGCCTCGACATCGTACCACTCTTAAGAACACCAGCAATGAAGTGAGTGCTCCCACTTATTTATAAAAACTTCAACTTACAAGCATCCCGTGAAGAACCTGAAAACCAGCAGCATCCACACGTTGGTTGAGAAGGAGGACACGACGGAGAAGACGGCAGACAGAAGGATAGCTGGCAGCATCACTGCTCGTCTCCCTATGCGGTCACCCAGGTAGCCCCATAGGAAGGATGTGCTTATTATACCTGGTGGAAAAAATAATTGGGTATAGACATCGGACACAGCTTTAGAAAGGCTGCCTTCCCGTTAACTTAGTGCCAAACTTATTTAATATAAAAAAAAAAGTTTTATTACCGCTCGTTGGACCTTTGACTTGGTATTGACATCGAACTAACTTAACCAAACTAAGGCGTAGATACAATCATCTCACTAATAGCATTATGAACATTTTGCATGGGAACTTTGCTGTGCAAGATAAAATTATAGGAATGTGACAGATAAGGGAGGCTGCATCTGGTAATTATTGCGGACAGAGAAATATATTATGTCTAAGTTATAACTCCGGAATTTGTGATTTTATGCGTATTTTATGCTCCGTGAACCCCAGTATTGCAACTTTCATCGAAATCTTTAGAGCCGTTACTGGCAACGCGATTACAAATATTTACTTACGTAACAGTGTGGAACTAACCAACTCAATATTTAATTAAGATTCTAAATTCTTGTTGCTCGATTATCGAGTAGGTACTTATTAAATTATCGAGCATATCCAAATCATCGGTAACCCATAAAAGGTGTTCAATCAATCACAAAGTTATCTGTTACACGGGCTGTAATATCAAAACCGGTTTCGTAATATATCTGATGATGGGGATTATTATCGTTTTCGTGACAATGTGATAATAGATTTATATCTTTTGTAATAACTCTTTTATCTCGGACTACCTACTTATCTACGTATAATAAATATTGCGTTGGACACGCTGAAAACATTGTGTTGCAAATTAAAATTTATTTTAAATATAACTAGTAGATACGAATGCCTAGGTTAAATTCGATATGGCATTCGCCAACGTCCATACTACGTTGAATACACCGGTTCTCGTCCGATCACCGAAGTTAAGCAACATCGGGCGCGGTCAGTACTTGGATGGGTGACCGCCTGGGAACACCGCGTGACGTTGGCTTTTTGCTACTTGGCGCAGTCAACATAATATTTTCAAAATTGTGCCGAATAACCGTTTTATTTTTCCGATAAATAGAAATCTGTTTTTCTAGTGTTACGGTTTTTTTTTAATTTTACAAAACTAAATAGCAGATGCTACAAAGATCAAGGATTAGTAAATTCTGACTATTTTTTTTTTCAGCTGAATGTTCGTTATTTAGATAGCGAATTACTTCCAACCAAATTGAGCATTGGCAGGGTCAGTCCACAAAATACCAAAACATCTTACCAATAAAAGCAGCAGCATTAACAAGCCCCTTGTCCTTGCTGGTGAGTTTCAGTTCACATTCAGCTGCAGTGATGGCATAGCTCATGCCGACGGACTCCATGGACACGTTCAGCATGATGAGGCCGCTGGTGAACAGGACTAGGTGGTTAAGTCTGCCGTGACCTGAGGAGATGAAGATGGAATTTTATTTACGCCTGTAACCCCCGAAGGCATAGGCAGAGGTGTACTTCTTTGGTCCCTACTACTCCCTACAAGAAACATAAACATCTTCCAAGCCGGCTGGTCCCCGTGGAGGATTACGACCAAAACCCCCCAAACAATAACCCAAGAAATAAACAAAAACCGAACTATCTATGTGTCGCTACTTTGAACGTTAGAACTTTACTCTCAGAAACAAGAATTACAGAGCTGAACCACGCTACTGAGAAGCTAATATGGGACGTCATAGGATTATGCGAAACAAGAAGAAATGAAGAAAGTATAGAAGAATATACAGATTTTATACTATACCATAATAAGGCAAGAAATGGCAGGAGTGGGGTAGGATTTATAATAAAAAAACAACTTAAAAATAACATAATTGGTTTTCAATCATACTCAGACAGAATTGCCACCCTTGAGTTGGAAATGCCTGATAAGGTGTGTGGTCTATAGTGCAAGTCTACGCTCCCACTGAATTGTGCGAAGAAGTGGAGTTGAACGAGTTCTACGAAAACTTGGAAACAGCTCTAGATACTCTAAACGCAAAAAACCTTATCATTATGGGCGATTTCAATGCCCAAATTGGAACAGCACAACAAGGCGAAGAATCTGTATTTGGCAGACACTCACATGGCAAACGATCAAAACACGGGCAGAAATTAATCGAGTTCGCTTTAGAAAAGAACATGAAATTCATAAATAGTATGTTCAAAACAAAAATTAACCAGAAATGGACATGGATGTCGCCGAATGGAAAACACCACAACGAAATTGATTTTATGCTAACAAACAAAAGCTCAAATGTTTCTGCTTTCGATATAATAAAAAACCTCAACTTTAACACGGACCATAGAATGTTAAGGTGCAGGATACACTTAGAAAACACTAAAAGAAAAAGCTTTACTAAAACAATGAAAGCAAAGTGTGCAAGAAAATTACCAATAGTAAGGAGAGAAGACGGGACGCATTTAGAAAATAGATTTATTGACCTACTCAAAGCATCCACTCAAGTACAAGCACAATATGACAGCTTTGAAAAAGGAATGAAACATTTAATATCACAAATACCATCCGAGAAGAGCAAGGAAAAATACCCTTTAAGTACACACACACGACAACTGCTAGAAGATAGAAAACAACTGTACAAAGGAAAAAGAACAAAGGAAATAAGAACAAAAATATCCGAAATAAGTAAAGAAATAAATAGAGATATCTCCAAAAGTAGAAAGAAGCACAGGCAAAATGTATTTGAAGAATACTTATCAAAAAAGGGAGCAATTAAAAAAGCATACAAAAATCTTCAAAACTCAACAAAATGGGCAACTAACATGGTGGACAAGAAAGGAAAAGTTATATCGAAGAGGTCAGATATAGTAACTGAGGCTACCAACTTTTATAAAACTTTGTACTCATCACAAGAAAGTTCCGGTTTCAAGCAACACATAAAGGACAAAGTCTACATCGACGAACCATTGCCCGAAATACTAACGTCGGAGATTGGTTTTTCTATCGAGACTCAGAAGAAGGACAAAGCACCTGGAGAAGACCAAGTAACGAATGAAATATTGCAGTCTCTTTCGGAACCTCTGCAATACCCACTGCAACAACTGTTTAACAATATTTTACAAAAAAGGACAACGCCAAAACAATGGTCCGAGTCTTCAATAACCCTTCTTCATAAAAAAGGTGACAGAGGAGACCTGAGTAACTACAGACCAATTAGCCTTATGTCCAACATATATAAAATATTTTCGAAAATAATTTTAAATAGACTCACAAGAACCCTAGAGGAAAGTCAACCGCGTGAACAGGCGGGATTTCGCAAACACTACTCGACAACCGATCACATCCAAGTGGTCACGCAAATAGTAGAGAAAGTCAAGGAATATAACAAGACTCTATACTTATGTTTCATTGACTATACCAAGGCACTCGATTCTCTGGAATATAGCGCTATATGGCAATCCCTAGTGGAACAAGGAGTAGACATCAAATATGTGGAGTTACTTTATAGCATCTACTCTAAAAATTCCTCAAAAATAAAATTGGAAGTGGAAGGGCCAGCATTTACTATAAGAAAAGGCGTAAGGCAGGGTGACCCGCTCTCACCTAAAATATTTTCGTCGGTTCTAGAGGCCATATTTAGAAAACTAGACTGGGAAGAAAAAGGCGTAAAAATTGACGGCGAATATTTAAGTCACCTACGTTTCGCAGACGACAATAAATGTACCGAAGTGAAAATTTTTACTTCGGTACATTTATTGAGAAACTGGACATATCTAAAATTATATTTATAGTTAAGAATTGTACCTTGCACATCTACCTACAATTCGTCACAAAAACATTTTAAAAATACAAAGCATTGTATTTAATAAACATACTTTTGTTTAAAAAAGTAATGATTTGACTATCCATCGTAATGCGTCCTCATAAAGGGCCCATTCTGTCGCTGGAAATTGTAGAGAGTAGAAGACTCAGGAGATCCTGTGAGTAAATACGTTTTATACCTAGTTTTAAACTAGTTTTAAATTGCTGTGTTTTCTAATACTAATTAAGTGCCTAAGTTGAATTGTACAAAATTATAAAGTGTTGTTCAATTTGTTTGGTGTTTTCATTATCCTGCAATGTCTGAGAACAATAGCGAGAGTGGTGACGTCAGCAATGCTGACGTCACTATTTCTAAAAATTTAAGTGGGAACCCTCCGCCGTTATGTTTAAGTCCTTTTATATTATATAAAGCTCCATACCTGCTACTAAAAAATGCTCGATGGGAAAACTCAATCACACTTTAACCGACCGGGGAATCGAACCGAGGATCATGTTCCGCACTCGCACATGTGACCACTAGAGCGACAAGACAGTCGAGCGGCGGGGGTTTATTGATAACCAGCAATAATAGCTAAAACTACATCCTTCCAATAGGATCACACATTGTGTTACAAACTCAGGATAGAAATACAATAAATTGTACAATTTACGTAAATGGTTTTGATTCGTTCTATCGAGCATGTTTCAGCAATTCATACACATGAGCGCCTTATTATTCACGCACTACATCGCGTATGAATTTTTCGCATTTGGGCCGTTCTACTGAAGTAGATTTTAAAGTCACTCGGTTGCATAGCAAAGTCAATAATGACCATGGCGTAAGAAACATGACTGTATTTGGTTCCATTTAATTGCACGAGACTTAGCAACTATGTATTCTACAATTTAAAAGGTTATTGCAAATTCTACTACATTTAATGGCGGCGCGGTATTTGCGACCACCACGCCACGCGGTAAATTCCGTCATTCTAAACCTACCTTTTTAACAGTGACCAGGGCCTGCAGTCTCTACACTAATAACAGCGCTACGAATGTCTCTACGTCGTATCGATGGCAAATTTCTTTAATAGATTTTCAACCTTATTTCAACAGCCTAAGATTGAAAACCTATTCAAAAAGTTTACGATTTTACGACATAGCGACAGTGAGACTGCAGGCCCAGACCAGACTAGATACTCGTAAAATTTTTAGCTTAATTTTTTAGATTTTACCCTTTTTATCATGATTTTATATTGAAACTAGAAGTTTTTAGGGACCAATATGTCAATATAGGCCAAAAAGGAAAAAACATAACAACTGCGTTTCAGTTTTTTCCTTTTTCCTAATTTGATGAATTTTCTATGGGTCAAATCGCCGAAAGTTCATAGTATTTTACTGTATATTTGTATTGTATCTTACCTGTTTGTTCAAAGGCATCTTCAAAACTATATTCAGTCGCTGGATTCAATTTTTCCGCGGTTTCTGCATCTCCTTCCCCCTTGTATTTGGTCTTGTCTGTCATTTTGCTTGCTGTTTCTCTCTGTGTATCTCTTTCTCTGTTTAATTTGACATCACTGTTCTTCCCTCTTCTTTCTTTGATACGTTTGGCAGCGTAATGTGATGATTAGATTGTGAAGTAGTTTTGTACGGATTTTCCGCTTCTGATGTATATAGATGATGTTCTTAGACCTGAAAAAATAAAATGTTTGGTTGTAAACTCCTGTTTGTTGCCGTAGCTACCTACAATAAAGAGGGATGGTTCTAGTGCAGAGCCACCAATGAGAGCGGAGACCAGCTAGTCCACCACAGCGGATTCCACCCAGAGCGGGAGGAGACATTTTATAATAGAAAAAAAGTGTGATACTAGTGACAGAAAAGAAAATGTCTCAGTAGGATGTGGATACCAAATTAAACCCATTGTAAACTTTGGAATGTCTAGACAGACATGAGGAATAAATAAATATGACTAGCATTTCTTGCATTTTATCTTGCTTGTTATATTGTTTTATGCACTAAGATTGTGGATATTTATGTCTTAAAATAAAAAGTTTATTTTTGTTGCGATGATGATACATTTACCCACTTATCTAGTTTCTTACATTGTGTTAACTCTGTCTGTTATATTATTACGGTCAGAGCTTATGCTCCTTTCAGGATCGGCTATCTCCGATTTTGCAACTGTATCGATGCTTTAGCTTCTAAAAAGTGGCTGCATCAACGATTTAGCCACTAAACGTAGGGTGTGTGCTGTAGTCCTGAGTTGTTTATTTCATACTAGATGATGTTCGCGGCCTCGCCCGCGTCATATTATAATCAAAAACCTTTCTCGAGAACAGTCTCTATCTATTGGTGATAACAGTATGAAAATCGGTACAGAAGTTATTGAGTTTATCGCGAACAGAGAGACGGACGCGGCGAAGGACTTTGTTAATAAATGTAGTGATGATACCGTTAATCGACTTTGAAGTTCTTTCGCATAGAAAATATGTTTCCTATTGATTGTTACTATTGCGAAACATGGACGGTTTCCACGATCTTCATAGAACTTTAATAATAATATTTACCTAGCCCAAATATTTATCAAGTTAAGTAAGCACTAACAAAGCAACCATCAAACAACATAAATCATCCAACTGTCAACAATAATTCTTATCATTGAAATAACACTTCTACTAAGATGTGCAGATACTTCTCGGAATGCTTTGACGAAAAATATTTGTTTGACTACGTAAACGAGGAAAGAATGCTGATAAATCTTCCATAGTAAATGAATAACAATTAAAATGTACAGAATTAACCCTTGGCACTATATTTAGACCTCACTTGTCTATCTTCAACTTTTTTCTAGGCAATTAATTACTGTTCGGCGTCCTTTCAGCTATATATCACTTTTGACAGTTTAATCCTAACAACAAAGAGGGAGTGCCAAGGTAGCCCGTGAAATAGTTTTTTTACAATTTGTAGGACAGTGTCACTTTATAGGATGATTTAAATAATTATGATTTGCGACCGTAAAAATATACTGGTCTACTTCCAGTTTAATAGGTACCAGTATTTTACACTGAGAGTTTCGGGCAACTGAGTACCTGTGATGACTGTACAAGATCTAAAAATTACAGCCGGGGGCAACACACGATGGAACCTAGATTTATAATGAGGTGCCACCCATCCACAGACCAGCCTAGGTAAGATTTACTTCAGCACTTCTCCTAAATCCTAATTAATTAGTTAATTTGCTGCTCTGAATAGTTCGAAATAATACTGCTATCAATCAAGTAAATAGTCTACTATCGCGTGATGTAATTACCAGGTATCCATGGCATCACATAAATATTGATAAAGTGGCAATTCCTCGCTCTTTTTATTGCTTTAGTTTTTTTGCGTTCGTTTTCCTGTATCATTCGATTAATTGGAGCAACTTTTTATGTATTTTGTATTTATTACTATTGGGTAGGCCTTATCTAGGTACTTGACCAGTAATTGTTTTTTTTTACTAGAACCAGAAAAGAGGAAAAGAGCACATAATGCAAGGAATTTGGGAGGCCTTTTTGTGGAGGGTGGAAAATCTTCAAATGAGTCCTCCTACTTTGGTCGGGGAGCGGAAAGGAGTGTCAGACTTTTACTGACTAAAAACTACCCATGTTCCATTGTGTTTTGGACCGCAGTATTTCTTTCGAACAACCCGTAGCCCATAGGGTAGGCCTTTTCAACTGTATCTATAGGCTATTAAAAAAACAGTGGCTTAGCCGCGAGCAAAAGCTAGTAAAGGAATAAGCTTAAGTACCTATATTATTCTATGGTTGTGTTTGCCTTAACTTTCAGAGATTTGGTACAGGAGTGATGTTATATTGTTTATTACTTGAAATCATCTGCCTAGCCTTTTCCCAACTATATTGGGGTCGGCTTCCAGTCTAACCGGATGCAGCTGAATACCAGTATTTTACATGGAGCGACTGCCTATCTGACCCCCACAACCCAGTTAATACTAGGTAAAATCACGGATCCCTTTGGTAAGACTGGATGTCAGAATTTCAGGTCACTGACTACCTGTAACGACTGCCAAAGATCTATATATATGGCAGCCGGGCCAACAGCATAACGTGCTTTCCGAGGCACGGAGGAAACTCGGTATGTCGGGCGGTCACCCATCCAAAGATCGACCTAGGCAAGCACAGCTTTACCTAAAGATCGACCCGAGTGGCAGTTCTTATTAAGCCACGAGCTCCTCATTTGTTTATTACTTGAAATGTATTCCTAATTTTTCCTGCTGCCTCTCGAGGCAGCAGTATTAACCCAATGGTTAGTTTTAACTAGCCAACCTTGGCTATTGCAAAACCTTCGTTTCTCTTCAACCGCTCACCGTACCAGGTATGTTAATCACCTAAACGTGATGTCATGATAGTACTAACTATAGAGATGTAAGGGCCGTTCGATTCCGATTCAAACATTTCCGATTTGGCACCTTCGATTCCGATATCGGTTCCGATAAACTTTGCTCGGAAGCTATATCGGAGGTTGACCTCCCTCCCCCTGTGCCTTCTGCCGATTACTCTTTTACTTGAGTTTTGGGTGTACTATTACGTACGCCTCTGCCTAATCCTTCGGGACTTACAGGAGTGATGTTATGTTATATTTATGTTGTTGTTTTGTTTCGTATTTGGCATGTTATGTGTTCGCGTTTATTTATTAGACCTTTTTTTTGGAGGGTGGGAAATCATCAAATTAATAACCCCTCTCGCTCTTGGGCAAAAGGCGAAAGAGAGTGTCAGACTTCTACTGACTAAAAACCAATCGTGAGCCCTATATGTCGAGGCCTCGGTAACTTGTAAACAACCCGCAGACCCGACGGGAATCTGTCGATTACTCTTTTACTTAAGTTTCGGATGTACACACGGCTACACATCAAGCTATACATTTCCAGTATAAGCTGGTCTCGCATTGTGTAGGATTTCCGTACAGTGCGAGATCAGTGTAAACTGGAAATGTATAGCTTGATGTGTAGCCGTCACTGTACTATTACGTACACCTCTGCTTATCTCTTCGCGAGTTACTATGTGCATGTTGTTGTATTTTTTCTAATTGTTAGTTTTTATTTACAATATTTACATACTACAATTTACAGAACTAAAATAATGATAAAATATATACAAGTAGCAAAAAGAGAAGAATTACAGGGCGTCAAAAAATTCGTCCACATTGCTGTCAACAGGAAAAGTGCCCAGAAGGCTGGCAGCATTACCACGTTGGATGGCAATGCTGATTCTTTGGCCAAAGAATAGGCCAGCCCTCTGGTCACGTGAAGAGTCGACCAACCGCTTGGCAATTTCCTTAAAAATTAGGTGAGCACTCGGACCCCAAGGCCCCAGTGTTTCAACCCCAAACGGCTCAAACACATAATAACTGCCAATTAAGTTGTTGTATTTGCGCCGCTTGAGGTTTTCAGCACCTGCAGCAGCCGCCCCAGCACAGCTCACCGTGCTAGGAAGATGGGATGGCGCAAGGGTGTCGACGCAAGTTGCGTCCCACACCAAAGGCCTACCCAACTTCCACGGCATTATGGTCATACCATCTGGTCTCTTCCCATCGACGCGTGCCAACCCATTGGGTTCCAAAACAGCAGGCACACCGGCGGTGGCCAGAGCACGTCGGATGAGATCATTAATGCTGGCGTGCCGTGCAATCCGACCTGCGCTCTTGCTGCAGGAAAGGCCATGGTGTCCGAGGCTGTCGACTACTTCACCACATTGACAGCGATGTGGAGCCCCACACGCAGCACCCAAACGCAAACATGTAGCGAGCCGGAAGGTTGTGTCACCTAGCATAGTGCCTATATTAGGTGACGGTAGTGCCTGAAGCCAGAGGCCCGACTCCCACTCACCCACAGCCAGCAGGCGGGCACGCTCAGCAGTATTGGTAGACGTATTAATTAGGTTATTCCGTACCAACCTGCAGAGCGGCTCATCCCACTGTCTCTGGGAAAATGGGTTCTCGGGCCGATCCGTGTTCGGGCAAGCCATTCTCCAGGCGCTCTCTGCATCAGTCAAGCACGGCACTTCCGAGTCAACCAGGGAGAGGGTTAAAATTTTCCTGGTTAGCTTTTCAGTGCTGTGGACAGACGACAGGAACGCCGGTAAGCTTACACTAGAAATTTTGCGGACGCCGAGGCCACCAAAGCGAATTGGAAGAGTGGCTTGCTGCCACGCTCGGTCGTCCAAGGCCACATTAAGAATGGATGTTAAAGTCTGGTGAATAATTTGGTCAATTTTGTCCAAAAGTTGTGGTTTCTTCCAAAGAGGAGAAGCACGAAGAAAATACATAAAATTTGGACCAAAACAACAGTATCTGATGAGGGTGAACGCCGAATGTAGGTTAATATTGGAGAGTCTATCCGAAATATCATGAAATTTTTTAATTTTGTCGTCGATAAAAAATGAAAAACTTTCTTCTAAAATTGGGGAACCTAGGAGGTATATGGAACTTTTTTCTAAAATTTTTATTTGTGGGGCTATTGAATCAAATTTGTCTATTGTCGATTGTCTGTCGGTGATGTTAGGAAGGTAAATTTCGCATTTAGAGGGGTTAAGGTCCAGGCCAATAGATTTGAACTGTTGTTTCAGGAGTTGTAGGTCATTTAGAACCGTGTCAATATCACCTCCTAGCGTTCCATCATCTAAATACCATACATTGAATTTTGAATTTAGTTGTTGAATAATGGGATGAATAGCCAAACTGAAAATGACAGGCCCGAGAGGATCACCTTGTTGGCAACCAACTGCAGATTCCAAAAACTTGTCCTTATATAATAATTTTGTAGGATGCCTATAACATTGCCACATAAAACCATAAATTTCGGGTAGTACTTTTTTGACTTCGGCCAACAAAGTGTCCCTGTTCACGGAGTTGAAGGCATTTTTGACGTCAACCTTGAGAATGACCTCACCTTTCTTTTCATTTAAAAAAGAGTATAAGGCATGTACGGCAGCTTCACAGCCCCCTCTGGAACCAAACCCAAGTTGAAGGGGCTGGAATTTAGCTGCAAGCGGTTCACTGTACAGCTTGCAGCAAATTTTGGCTGCCATACGCCTGTAGGTGCAACCGACGGCAATGGGACGAATGCCGCCGTCTTTCTTGCGGAGGGCACACAGGTTAGCCCCATACAAGACATCGACGACGGCATCGTTCACACCGCCGGAGAGCATTAGGTTGATCATAGCCGCAAGCTCCTTCAAGAGCGACTCACCAGCTGCCCCGGCGCCTGAGCTCAACAAATCTTTCAAATGCTGTGGTGTCAGGCCGTCGAGGCCACCAGCAGAACCACTTCGGAAAGAGCTCACGGCTGCGATCAACTGCGGAGCTGTAATTTGAAAAAGTGAATCCTGAACGAGGGGGTCGGGGAGTACGGGCGGGTCGGGAAAGGTGAGACCATCCGCAGGCGCCGGATGTTTACCTACTCTCCAGGGCTGAAAATGTCTCCGGAGAGTAAGGCGCCACCACATCACTGCTGAACAGAATTCTGGCTGCCCCCCTTATATCACCCTCACTTAACTTGGATTCTACATGAGCGCAAATACCTTTCTTACCTTTTTCCTTTCTTTCTTGTTGTTGTATTGTTTCGTATTTGGCATGTTGTGTGTTCGCGTTTATTTATTAGACCTCATTTATTGATTCTTTTTATTGTATAAGACCTGCCCTTAAAACATCTCCCTTTCGCCTTTTGCCCCGGGGTCTCGCTTCCGTTCTCAGTTTCGATTTCGATAAACTCCGCTGCCGAATTCGGCTCCAAAATATACCACTTTAGTTACATCCCTAGTTCTTACTACAGAAAGCATTTCAGGTCATTAACCCCTGTATCTATTAACGTAGTAACCTACATCCTTCAGTCATATTTCATGACACGAGATAAGCACTAATGTCATATTGACATGACAAGGGCATATTAAAATTTATGTTAAGGAGATAAGGTCTAAAATCGCGTGGCAGAGATAAGATACATTGTATTGGACGCGTGTAGGCATTGTTTGATAGTTTTATGATTGAACTATATTTGCTAATGATGCTTTTACAATAGTACCTAATATTATAATAGATTACAAATTGCGTTTGAAATTAAAATACCCAGATTTTAGGGTACGACTAAAGCCAAAAGAAGGGGTGAACTTGATAATCAAACAAAATCGAATCCTTGGATAAACATACTGTACAGCCTACAACAACAATGCTTTTCGTCTGGTTGATGGCAAAAGGTTCCCCACCTATTAGCTACACCTCTGCCTAATTCTTCGTATGTAGGCCAATTCCTACTCGTATTTTATGTTATGTTTTATCAACACCGCCTGGGGACATTTAATTTTAATTTTTTTTTAAACGTTGCCCCACACTAGTAATTTCTCCTGTATCGTGGGTGCGTTCACAAACATTTAAACTTACATACACAAATACCCAGACCCGAAACAACTATTTGTAGGCCATACAAATATTTGTTCCGTGCGGGGATCGAACCCCACGCAGCGCAGCAGTCCAATCGCTTAGCCACTGCGCCAACCGTGCCGTCATTGACGTCAGTCACGTCACGAGTCACGACATTGATTTATTAACATAACTTTAAAAGTATAAACATTAGGTACCTACGCACCGGATATAAAAAAAAATTTACGTTCCTAATCCTGGCATAACTATATTTTTACTAGTAGGTATGCGGCGAAGCCCAAAAGGGTTATGTCTATGTCTACTTATACATTCAAACACAGCCCTCCTTTTGGGCTTCGCCGCAGTAGAGTTACAAGACGTAGGCGGCAAAATTGAATTTTATTAACTTTACGTCAATAAAGTTTCTTCCTTACTTAATAACAAAGAATGTGGGTAGAGCAGCAATATTTTTGTCAAATTCATGATCATACTGATAAGCAGACAACAGGTTGACTTTCGAAAAGGAAAGACTTTATCACACTGCGTTATCAAAAGTGACACAGCAAAAAAATATACTACTGCAAGTGCAACTAGAATTCTCAGATTCATAGCCATTTATATAAAAAATAATAAGTAGGTTCGAAGTGAGAGAAATTTAATTAGAACTAAGACACGTGTTATTTTTATTAACAAGGTAGGCTGCTAGATATGTATATTAAGTGTGTCCTTTCTATAATAATTTTAGCCAGTTTTGCATCAGTCATAAGACATAAACGATTTATCGATTCATGAAGAATCGATAAATTCTATTTACTCTCACTCTCACTGTCACTTTCTTTTGTGTTAAATATATTTACACCACGATTTATTCTATTAAGTATTTTGGAAAAAAAACTGCATCTTCACGATCTTACGAACAAGCCGGTAAAAAGCAGTCGATATTTAACACAAATAAAAAACCAAACATTAAATGAAATAACGAACAAAAACAAGTAAAAGAGTAAAAATGAAAGTTTACTCACACAACACGCGGATCAAACTTAAACGTTTCAACTGCACAGTTTATCAATGAACATAATGATTACAAAGTAAAACACCACTTTTCACTACAAAATAAACTTAAAAAACCACTAAAAATAAACTATAACCATAAAGTAAACACATTTTAATTCAGTAAACCACGTTTTATGGAAGAAAACGGATTTTTTGTTAAGAGGATAAAACGACACGACCTTCCTTAGTCGCGGTTACTGATGTACTGAATGAACTACTGACTAAAATTAGGCACGGGATCTGCGCACACGCATTGCAGTATTTATATAGAGCTGCCAGGCCAGGTCATTCCAAAATGTTTGTTTTGCTATTAGCTGGTCTCGTTATTAGGTCGATAATTGTTTCTTTGTGTTAGGGATTAATTTTAATGAATGGAAAATAATGTAATGAAATTATAATTAACACAAAAGAAAGTGACAGTGATTTAGAAATGTACCAACAACATTGTTAATGATATTGTTTTTTTAAGATGCGAAAGATAAAAAAAATACTTCTGCTATCGGACAACGTATTTCTGATTCATCCACAGATGCTATAGGCATTAATCGCAAAAGATACCTTATCTTTACAAATGTACTTACATAAGCAAAAGTACTCATATAGTACACGATCATGTTTAGTATCTACATAGGTATTTATAGTCAGCACAACTAAACCACAGATTTAATGGCTAACAAAAGAGCAAAATGAGAATATTTTGTCCTTCAATGATACACATTATTGTTTACTTGCGCACCTATTCTAAAAATATAGTCCAAATCAAATTAATTTTGGAAGCCCAAAAATAAATCAGACATGTCTAAATTAGTTTTATTGTGTTTTATTAACCATGCTGCACCTAACAAATTCTATCTCTAAATGACTTTGATCGCTTAGACGAGAAAAAAAAAACGACTGTAATATTAAATAAATTCTGTTACAATTATTATTTTCGTTGCAAAATAAAAGAAACCCCTAAAGGAAAAGACAACGTTTTCAACGCTTGTTTGTGTAACATTTTCAAGTACTTTATAAGTACCAGCCTAGGTTGTGAGTTCAGTTACAATTAAGTACACTCTGATTCGCCTCCAGTGTTAGTGTCTTTCAGCTTGCTCATCATCATTTTTCTGGGTATTTGTGTATGTGAGTTTAAATGTTAATGAACGCACCCACGATACAGGAGAAATTCCTAGTGTGGGGCAACGTTTTTTCAAAAAAAAAAAAGAAAAAAAAAAAAAAAAAAACTGCCCTTATCCCATTCTGCTTGGGTTTGGCACAACCCATTCTCTTCTTCCATTTTCCCCTGTCAGACGCTATTTCATATCATTCGTCACACAATCCATCCATCTTTTCTTTGGCCTTCCTCTCCCTCTTCATCCATTTTGTCACATGCGTTTCATCCCTTCTCATTACATGTCCATTCCAAGATAGACGACTTCCTTTTCTTTCTTTCAGCTTCCTCAGTACGACCTTAAAATACCTCTTAATTCTGGAAAATTCAAGGAGACGTGTTCACGTTACATCATCATCATCAGCCATAAGACTTCAACTGCTGGACAAAGGCCTCCCCCATAGAACGCCATAACGAACGGCAACCTGCCGTTTGCATCCACCGGTTGCCTGCGACCCTCACGATGTCGTCGGTCCATCTGGTGGGAGGCCTAGCAACGCTGCATCTTCCGGTTCGCGGTCACCACTCGAGAACCTTTTTTTTTGGGGTTAGGAAATCATCAAAGAACTCCTCCCGCTCTTGGGTAGAGCGGAAGGGGGTGTCAGACTTTTTTGTACCCCATCGGTTGTCAGTTCTTCGAGCCATTTTTCCGAAAACAAAAGATAAATTGCCCTAAATCATATTAACAATGACGTGATTTTCGCTCATCACAACATAGGTTATCAAAACAGGTCACATAATGTTGATAAGTGTGTGTTTTAATCACATTATTGTCACGAAATACTTAATGATAGTGGAATTACGTCATCATATCCATTCATTGCTATGCGTAATTATGTTCGTGAACCTTATATCTGATTGTGATATATGTATTAGCCGTCCTTGGGGCTTGCAGATTTAGTAATTTATTAAACTTCTGCAACTATGAGAGTATGTCTTTACGTCTTATTTTAATCTGATCAGCTTTAGAAGAGGTATGGTTACGGTAATTCTTGAGAATTAATGAGGCGTAACGAATCAAAATCGAGGAGCTTATGGCTAAAAATAACAGCAGCAAGTTAAGCCGCGTTTGTGTAGGTTGATGGGTTCATCCATTACATACGGTTTCCCTTGTGCCTCGAAAAGCACGTTAGGCCATAGGTTCCAACTGTCATAACTGTTGTTACCGGCAGGTCGGTCGAAGCGAGGAAAACCTGTTCAAGTGGAAATTCGTAAATGACTCTGCCCTGGACTGCAAATGTGGTGTTACCCCACAGACGATGATACACTTGACATCGTGTTCTGCCTGTCCAGCTACTTGCACATCACCGGAGCTAATGATTGGAACTCAAAATGCTAAACTCAACGCTAAATTTTGGGCAGACTCAATTGAAAATTGTCATCGACACGCTAAGAAGAAGAAGACTACACCGAAAGTCTGATTACCAGTCCCACCAAGGGGCATCGTATTACCCTGTACTAACTGGGACTCTGGGAGGTTGAGGTTCTCACCTGGATGAAAGACCAAAAAACGCTTCATATAACAATTTAATCCACCAGTCAAAAGTCCTATGTTTTAATGCAACTCGCATTTAACAGCATCTCTTGCTGGAACTCACCATAGACTTAGATTATGCCATGAACATGTGTGGAAGAAATAGGTACAGTTATTATGCCTTGAAATGGAACTCGGTTTTGCTTGCAAACTGTTATGCATTAACCTAGCATGCACATAATTATATATGGTAAAGGTACCATGATTCGACTATTTATTTATTTATTTGGTTAACCAGCATTTGTTTACACCATACATTTTTTACAAAACATAGGTTATAGGTACATTTATAAGTGTAACAAATAATAATAGGCTAACACCACATGCACTATTTGCGGTTATAAATATGTATTAATCAAACCATAATGTTTAGATACATGCTTATTCAACATTGCAAAATTCGATAATAAATCAGAACATATTATTACAATACAGAAAATTTAAAAGCACAGATTGAAAAACAAAATTAATAAATTACTAAAATTATGTTTCGAACAACAATCACTAAATTAAATCACAAATATAATTAAATTAAATAGGTGAATCACAAAAACAATTAAATGAAATAGCTAAATCATAATCAATAAATTAAACAATTAAATCAAATACTCGGATAGTCTAGGTTTTTTTTTACCAGAATCAATGGACTATAGGAAAAAACTTTTCAGCATGTTGCCAAAAATAGAAAAACAAAAAATAGAAACCGGGTAACATGGCAACACGGTATTTTGAGCAAAATATGTTAACCGAGTTTGACATGATTATATAAGCGATTAGCGTAATTTGAGATTAACTGAGCGTGTCAAGGATGAAGACTGTTTACGATTTGAGGCAACATTGTTTTTAGTTCAGAGGTGCCACCGAAACTGATACTGGATCTGTTACACGATGACCTGTGTTACTTAACTGATGCACTAATTTTAATCCTTATCTCCCTTATCTGACTATGAGACCTCCCAATTTACTTGGGGTCCAGCATGTCTTCTTCTTATTTACTTCTCCATCATAATCTCCTTCCCATGTTCTAATTTATTTAGGGTCGGCGCAGTATGCCTTCTTTTTCCTTAGTAGGGGATCGGACAAAAAAAACTAATTAGTCCGTCAGATAGATTTCCAAAAAATATTGATCACATATTTTTTCTTTTTTCACGTACTTAAACAAAAAATGAAGACGATACAGTGCTTCGAAAACTCGTGTGACGTATGATAGTACATTTTGTACCTTCAATTGACGTTTCAAGCCCCACTCCATGATCTTTGACGCGCTTTATCTTCGTCAATTTATAATGTTTTGTTATAACAAAAAACACGTATCCAATATTTTTCGATAATCTAACTGACGGACTAAACAGAATCATATTTTTTGAGTCAGTCCGATCCCCTCAGTCTTCTGTCCTTATGCCAATTTATTTGGGAACAGAGCAGCATGTTTTCTTCGTCCATACTTCACCATCATTCTTCTGCCGATATCCCAGTTCATTGGGGGTCGGCACAGCACTTCTTTTTCCATCATTCTTCCGCCCTTATTCCATACTATTGTGTTTTTTCTATCCCAAACTTCGTCTACCGTGAAAAATCACTTCTGGCAGTAGTTCAAAGGTATTCACAACTCTAAGCATATATAACAAAGATACAACTTATTTCTCACATGTGCCGCCCCTTGCGGTTCAGAGAAGTGATAAGTGTTTGATTATTACATGTCATTCATTGATCCACGGGCCGCCAAAGACAATGCAATTTAGCTCACTGCACTTATATTAGTAGTGGCAGAGCTTTGTTTGAAAGCCTCGTGGCTAAATAATATAGCCAACGGGTCTATCTTCAATGTTGATGGGTGACTCATCATCAGCGTATAGTGTTCCCACTGCAGGAACTTAGGTCTCCTCTCTAGGAGTAGGATGGGCGATAATCCACCACTCGGGCAAAGTGAGGGTTAGTAGATGTCACTTGTTTTCGAAATGATAATTATTAAAACGGCCATCTATGCATCGGAAAGAACATTAAGCAGTTTGTCTTGCTGTCATTCGTAGATCTATGAGGGATGTTCCCGAAAGTCAAAAACCACTGATTCTGTCAGTCCAGTCTGGTCAAGGAATGTAGTGTTACTTAAAAACTGGGTTATGGAGGTCAGATAGGTAGTCGGTCGCTCCAAGTATGGTAATGTTATGATATTTAACTACATCCGTCTAGCTAGACTAGCTATAAGTGGTCCTTATCAAAAACTGGGAAAAGGCGAGGCACCTCTAATACATCTCTGTTTGAAGGCCCAGAAATTTCCGAAAATTACTACAGCTATTGCCATGACTACATCCATTCAGCCACAATTTTACTGTGTTTTTGTTCGAGGAATATCAGTCACATGAGACAGACGCTGTTACAGTCAAAACAACACAAAAAACATTTTTGCATACCATGGCAGAAGATAATGCGCAGTGCTATGATTCTGGTAGACTGGTTCTGTAGGTACATTGATGTACCACCAGGGAAATGTGGTCTTGCCCCACAAACTATGGGGCACTTGAAATCGTGTCCACCCTGTACTGTTACATGCACATCGCAGGAGCTGATGGAGGCTACTGAAAGTGCCAAACTCGTTGCCAAATTTTGGGCCGACTCAATTTAAATTGTCATCGACACGCTAAGAAGAAGGGAGCAGCAATAAGCATACAATCATAACAGAATTACCTAGTAATATTTTGTGAAGTGTCAATGATCATTTTAATTCTTCATCAACTTTAGGTATCGTTGACAACATTATATTCTTTAAAACTTCACTTATTCATCTTCTTCGTTTTCATCTTTTTGTTCGTTATTTAATAGCAAAACAAATCTATCACTCATAATATCTAGGTATAAACAAGTCGAACTGATTACTTAGGTAAATGTCATTATTCAAGATAAAATTTTAATTCTGTAGTTAGTTGCTTCAGTTGCTTTAGAATTCTTAGCTTTGCTTCCTTTGATAGTTCTTACTTCCTTAAAATTCTTGTTTATTGTATACATTTTAGCATAATTAATACAGTACCTAACAAGTATACAAGAGTATTATTTCTGAAGAACAATTCGCAGTTCAAAACGAAGTCCATGCACTGGCACACAAATCAAGAGCGAACTCATTTGTTTTATTAAAATCGACACCGCTGATTCACACCTCGACACAGTTTGGGTTCGAAGTGATGGATCGCACTGCTCGCATGCAAATATAAGAGTGAATTGGGGCAGTTGTTATGACAACAGAACTATATTCTCACTTGACTCTGTGGTGGCATCTGCAGCAGAATTAGCGTGACCTTACGCATCGCGCAAACAGGAAAGAAATGTCGACGAAAATTTTCAACGGCGAGTTCGTGTTACACGCGCGTCTCTAGGTAATTTCAGCAACATGAAAAGGGTCTGGAAGTGCCGAAGCCTGCCGGGGTTGTGGAACTGTTCGAAAGAGATACCGCGGCACCGGGACACAAAGGGCTAAGAAGGAACGAAAGTCAGGAGAAGCCTGACACTCCCCGTTATTCCGCAAAGAGCAGGACAGGCCAAAAAAGGAGGGTGCCTAGTATGAAGATAGCCATCGTTTCTTATTACTTATAACTTTGTAGATTTGATAGGGGCAATACTCCAAGCCGAACCCCAGATTTTCGACTTAACATAACGCCCGTTATCCTCAAAGGATTGCTGGAAAGGAAACGCTGCTGAAGACTAATAAAGACTGTTTCCTACCTTTACATTATTGAGGGTTATTAATCGAAGAGCAGCAGTGGCCCAGTGGTGGCGGCCCCGACTACGAACAGTACCTAAGTCGTGGGTTCGAAGCCAAGCAGACGTATTTTTATGTTTTTTATTAGCCAATATTGTCTATATTGTTGTACAGCTGGGCAAAGGCCTCCCCCATAGTATTCCACTCTTGCAGACGCATTACTTTGGGTCCTTTGAAGGAAAACATCGTGAGGAAACCGGCATGTCTTAAAATCAAAAAAAATCGAAGACATGAAGTGAGATCTACCAACCCGCACTATGCCCGCGCGGTAGATTATGCTGCTGATTTAGTGCTGAATAAGTTATTCATAGCCTTCTCCTTTTTTCTATGTCGGTTAAAAAGTTATTGGTTTATATTAAAATACTAGCCATAATTATAACTAAAGGGTTTTTCTAGTAGCGTCTCATTGCAATCTCTATAACCAGGTAATTAATCAAATGCAAATCAATAAGAGCGTTATTCTCATTGCACGTTTACCCAAGATATTCAATAATATGAAATACCTACTTATTATAATTATAATATGAACTTGGGCGACACTAAGAGATCATAAACAGATTGGAGCTACTAATAAATGGAGAAGTATAAGGGCAAGATAATGATGATCTTTTGAATGAGACACATTGGCCAATCTATCCAAAAAGTTGCTCGGTACCGGTATCTTTATTGGTCAAGATTCTATCTACAAGGAAACTACCAGCATAGGTAATTATACTTTCACAATCCTAATGGGATAAGCCGGTCGGTACTTACATAGCGGAACTGGGCAGTTCCGTATTTTAGGCCGCTTTTCCTATCTAGGGTTCGAGGAACAGAAGTTTTTTTATTAACCCGTTTATTTCGCGAACCTAACCCACTAAAACCTTAGTAAACTCCGAACACCTTACACCGAGTATAACAATAACCTAGTGCGAGCGAGAGGTCCGATGTTCGGCGCACGCGCAAGGTTCACGGACAGTCTAACTAACGGTATGTTTACGTAGTGACAGGTGGTCTTTGAATTGAGTTATGTATGTGGCTATGTGTATGACTGTATCATCACTGATGATCACTGATGTAATGTAATTTTGTAATGTCTGTAGATTTAAGTAACTTTGCAGTATTTTGTATATGTAATTTGGGATTGAATGCCTTTTTAAATAAACTATAATAATAATATCGTCCGTCAAATCCCAATTAACCTCAAACCTAACATTTAGGCGATAAAGTTGAATATTGTTTGTCAGATTTTAATAGCTTGATGTACAGTCAGTAGTCAGTACCTAGCATTCTCTCACCTCTCATCTCACACAATTTGCTCTCTTCTTATTTATAGGAGGGGTCAAGTAATACTGAACACTGACTACCTATACAGACTGTATAGTCAGACAAACAATATTCAACTTTATCGCCTAAATGTTAGGTTTGAGGTTGATTGGGATTTGTTGACGGACGATAAGATTGAAAAAGAAGTAGGTAAACGATAGCGTGACCACGGTCAGGCGAGAATGAACGGACGAAGTTTGCGAGGAACAGCTAGTTACATTAAAAACCTTGTGTAGGTCAGGTCCAAGACAAGTCTTACTCACAGCGGAAACTACATTTTCCCAGTGAGCTAGGTAGATATTGGACTATACGTGCATGGCCACCCAAAAAGTTATTTCCTAATTATCCAATATTTGGGTCGAGGTACTTACTCAATCTTTTGGAGGAAGTTTTCATTAAAAATAATAGGCAAAAGAGGAAATAAGATTGTGTGTTCGTTCATTAGGCTCATTTTGATGTTGCTATGTCATTTAATAGTGAAAAGAAGACCGCCTTGGGAGTTCTCGTGGTCAATCATTACATAGTTCCTTGTTATAACGAAGAACTAAAGTCATCATCGTCGTCATCATTATTTAAGCAGAAAGACGTCCCCTGCTGGACATAGGCATAGGCATCCCCTAAGAGTCGCCACATTGACCAGTTCAGTGCGTTTTGCATCCAGCGGATCTCCGCAACCTTCACCAGGTCATCGGTTCACATTTAGGATTAAGCCTTACAAGACAACCCGTTCCTCTAAATATTGGATGTGAAATGGTTATTGTCACCATGACCCAAATGACAAGCTGTTCCTAATTTGATGTTGTAGGATTAATCTTCCTGCCCTTACTTGAGAGTCCACGTTACTTGAGTTTGGTGCAACGTTTTTTTTAGACCCAAAAACGTTATAATTTTCATACGATAACAAAACGAACACTTCAAACGTGAAACAAAAATTAAAAAATATCTTCTACTGAAGTCTACTGACTTCCAATTTTGCTAAATAAAATTAAAACTCAAAAAGAAAAGCAAAAAGCCAACGTCACGCGGTGTTCCCAGGCGGTCACCCATCCAAGTACTGACCGCGCCCGATGTTGCTTAACTTCGGTGATCGGACGAGAACCGGTGTATTCAACGTAGTATGGACGTTGGCGAGTAAAGATGTGAAATTATCGAACTGTTTCCATGACCATGAGTCATGACGTCTTTTATTAAAATTAACGAGTATTATTTTGGACTGTTGTTAAAAATAACGAAAGTAGATGATGAAGGATAACATAACATCACAACTGTTATCCATGAAGGGTTAGGCTGAGGTGTGCCTAGCGGCACAATACCACTAGTCTAGGCAACAAGTGCGTTTTTAACCGACTTCAAAAAAGGAGGTTACTATGTTCGTGTGTATGTATTTTTTTTTTTATGTATGTTACCTGATTTCTCCCCCATTTGTGGACCGATTCCCAAAATTCTTTTTTTATTTGAAAGAGTATACTCCTGAGGTGGTCCCATTTTAATTTGGTGAAGATCTGGTGCTGATCTTCGGAGATATACAATGGAACTCTTCAAAAATAGACGGCAAATCTGTCGTAATTGCTGGAATCGCTTGGATATTTATTGAATATACATTATCATGACGTAACATCACGCCTGTATGCTCTGAGGGGGTATGCAGATGTGTACAATACACATCTGATGTGATCATACAAAAAATAAAATCAAACAAACAATGTCACCGACTTCAGAAGCTGATTTTTCTTCTGAAGTTTATTTTTCTCTTTTTGGTGTTTTTGAAGTCGGTTGTTTTTTTTTGCAAAAAAGTTTTTTTTTTGATGAACTTTTTCAGCAGTCTCCGAAAATTATGATTGAGGTGTCATGAAATTTGCTTGGAGCAAGACGGAGTACCATTTTTCGGGCGTATTTTCAACCCGATGGAAAAGTTATTAATATTAGTCCTACAATTCCGAAAGTTAGAACATTCATTAGGAAATTTCCTCCTCTTCTTGAATCTTTTTTCAAATTTGAAAAATTTTAATTACCTAGGTTTTGAGATATTAGCAAAAAACTAAACACATTTTAATTTTTTTAGTTAATTGTTAATAACTTTTGCAATTTTTGCAAGCGGAACTTCAATTTTTTGAAAAATCATCTGGATGCCATTCCGAATCGAATGACACCTCAATCATAATTTTCGGAGACTGCTGAAAAAAGTTGATCAAAAAAGCACTTGTTGACTAGACTACACCAGCTATGTTTCAGTCCAATGTGATAGGGGGCTAGCATAGATTTAGTAAATGAGCCTATTGATTGGTGATAGATACAAAACAGAATAATGGCTATTTCATGTAAGTACGCACACACGAGGCATATTAATATCGGATTTGGTATTGGTTTACATTGCAATTAGAAGGTATAATTATTTAATAAGTATAGTAGAAAAATAACTGAAATATCATATCACCTACATTTCGAATACTTTGTAAACTATCTCAATATTAAAACCACCTAGATATAAATAAATTATATTATAACAATTTACTAAGTGATCAAAGATTCATCTTTCTATTTACCTACCGATCTTATCTATTCACCGGTAGAAAGTCCTTCTCATCTCATGCATGGTATTGTCTTGAATTGATGTGGCCTAATAAGGTATTATTTCTTAGGCCGCAGCACGTGTAAAGTTGAATTGTCTAAAAACTAGGTGAACTTAGGTTTACAGGCCAGGTGAATAGGCCTCTCCTGCACCACAACACCCTGTCTGCATCCAGTCTAACCCAGCCAGAACCAGCACCTTTCTAAGGCCGTCAGGGTTTTAAATTAATGATTGGAATGCTACCCTGTAAAATTAGGCATGCCAAAAAGTCACATAATATGCAACTTACTTAATGGCATAATCCCCACACAACACTTACCACACAACACCACACAACAGAATACGCAAGACACGAAAAATAACGCCTGATAAAATACTGTCTGCAAGGTGCGGTCTAAACGCGCTGCACTTATAAATAATTTGAAGGCGTTTGGTACCAAAATGCGTAAATATCGCAGGTACTTTACTTCCACTGGTTATTCAAATTGATCAGAAGTCTTACATCATTAAAATTATAATTTATTGTCCTATTTGCACCTACATTTCGAAACGGGTATTCATCATCATATCAGCCCGGAATCACCCACTGCTAAGTACCTAATAGGCCTCCCCTTTTTTCTGCCACACTTCCCGGTTCTGTGCGTACCTCAACCACTTGTTTCCGGCGACTTTGACGATATCGTCAACCCAACGATCTTAAGGACGACCCTGGTTTCTTTGGCCTAACCTTGGCCACCACACTCGGTCAAAGCCCATCGGCCATCTCCGCGTCTATCCAGAGTATTACTTCGTATTAATTGTCAGTATCTTAACCAAACTCTGTAAAGAATAAAACCGTTTAAAAACCGCAGTTTTTCTAGACCTCATGCATGTGCCTAAACCTAGACCTAGGTCTATATCCAGAAGTGGACGTATTTCGGCAGAAGTGATGATGATAATGATGATGATGCTCGTGCATCTATTTAAATACTTTGCCCTGAGGTTTAATAAGTGAAGCAAAACAAACTAATTAATCCCATGTGTTCTAATGATTGCCTTGACAGTTATTATTTATGAACACAATTGACGTTCCGTGAACCGGGAACAATGTTACTTGAGATGTTAGGAAAGACTCAAGGCATTGAGGCTATCGACTAGATTGCCCATTTTCTGAGTTTCTAAAATTCTATAAAACTAATTGTAAATTATTTGATCTCATGGGAAGATACTTGATTGTATATTATGTACCTAAGACAATATTGCACCGAAAGCTGATGTGGAGGTCAAATAGGCAGTCGCTCCATGTAAAATAAAGATAATTGACTGCATCCGGTTAGACTAGCTAGAAGCTGACCCCAACATAGTTGCGAAAAGGCTTGGGTCCGAACAAGCCAAAAAGTACCTTAAGTCTGTCGACTTAAGGTACTTTTGCACCTTCAAAAGGTGGTTGGGACAAACTGGATGAAGTTATCTAAGGCTGGGGGCTTAAGGCACGCCTAAATATAACCAGTAGGATTTCAATAATAGGCTGAGTTAACCGAACTACCGAGACACACGGAGTTGATTAATTATTATTGACTAGCTTTTGCCAGCGGCTTCGCCCGCGTGAACACGACGATTTTCCATACAAACTTTCATCCCCTATTTAACTCCCTTTGGGGTTGAATTTCCAAAAATCTTTCCTTATTCCTTGTCTACATTATAAAGGGAAATTTGCAAATTTTCAGCTTTCTAGGTCCAAGGGTTTGGGCTGTGCGTTGATGAGTCAGTCTGTCAGTCAGGTCTTCTCTTTTTTAATTATTATTGATGATGTTTGTTTTAAAGTATTTGATCCCAATGCTGAGATACAGCCGCAAAGATACGTTTCGGGACGCTGTCCAACACGAGGACCCAGCGCGGGTCGATGAAAAACATAATTAACCTTTCCTTTTGGTTGACCTGAATAATAAAACAATCAATATGATAGCAGGGTGGCCTAGTAGTAAATGGGGCAGTTCATGTCAGTTATTTTTCCGCGTTTGGCCGCGACTTACGAGTTTATAGGGCACTCTAATTTGTGTAAATTATTTCATCACCTTTGTTCTAAAAACCGTAAATGAAAACTTAGTGAGGACACTAAAGTATCCAAGAACCATACAATATGAAGACATGTTGCATTCAACAACATACACTGGGCGCGCCAGGTGGATTCAGCTCTCGGCCTCTCACAGTTAGGAAACCTGTATTCCAACAGTGGGACAGAGAAGTTACTCTGGTTTGGGAATGACATACATTGACATTAGTGTAATGGTAAAGTAACACACGACATAGTAAACTGCAAATATTTTTCAAATCAAAATAATCGGAACATTTGGACCGTTAACATTTATATTACAAGAAACAGGCCCACAACACGCTGGCTTTTCAACAGACTTGAGACGTAGGCACCATTCATAATTATTTCTATTATATTGTAACACAATCAGGTCCTTTAAAATCACAATCAACGCTTAATTTACTTTGTAATTACTAACTCATTCTTTACTGTTGTTGTTTTTCTGACAATTAATAGTGACTATCCTGTAATTTAGTTATATTGTTACCAGAGAAACGTTTTAAATTAAACTTATTTGGCTCAATAGTGTAAGTATTTCAGTTACGGGAGCTGAAAGCTTGAATAAAAGCACTGTAGGTGTTTAAAAGCTCTCTAAAAATAACTTGAAACTGAAAGACCATTAAAATTTGATGACGTATTTTCGTCCTTTGTCTTAAATTTGTGACAATATATGAGTGAGGTCAAGAGACTTACTTTAAAATAACTGGGAAATGAGATAGAAATCGCAGGAAATTCATGTTTATACTTGATATTAATTATACATATTACTTCCATGCGTTCTCCACTAAAATACTTAGCTAATGTTACTCATAATTATACCAGCCACGTTAACATAAATGGGGGTGAATACATCATCTGCCATATTATGTTAGATGCTTACGAGGCAAAACGAAGAAACAAATCCACTAAGTCTACAAGCCGCATGCGGCATCGTGACGGACCTAATCAGAGATAGAGGGATAAGCTAGACTTCTTTGAAAAAGACTGACCCCAAATACTTCTAGATAGACGGAAGTGAACAGAGGCTTATAACTTAAATTGGGAAAATAAAAATTCTATTAGGTACTAATAGAGTCGAAATTTATTATCATGATTATTAAAATCAACCGCATTTAAGTTCTCCATTCTCCTTTCAATAAATTTTTCACAAAACAGGCCAAAGCCTCAATAAGTTTGTGCCAAAGGCCTTTCTTTAGATAAAGACGCCGAATTCTGGCAGTGAGCCACATAAATAATGGACAAAGATGAGACTGTTTGTCTCCTCTATATCGGTTGACCCCTATAAAATTTTCGCATGATGGTTAGTTGTTCACACCCTTTTTGTTATGAACTAGACAAACCACATATTATTATTCTCTATTTCTCGAAGTCATTACTGCATCTGCTGTTTTTTAAAATTAGGATTGAACACTGTAGAAATTCATTGTAAAGTCCGTGCTCTGCTAACGTTTGGATCACTAGCTCTGTCGCTAATCCATCTCCTAAAATGTATGACAGGTATTGCTATGCTAGGCTATTGAATTTTAGAGACTTGCCTAGATGTCCTGGGCTCGAATCCCAGGTCGGGCAAAGTGCTATTAGGTTTTTCTAGCAACCAAGGAATATTGTATTGTATTGAGAGTAAGTATTTTGCAGTAGCAACCAAGGAGTCTGTATTGGCTGTACTTGGTTGATGGCAATAGGCCTGCCCCCTATTACATGTGAATTACACATAACTGGTGAAATGTAGACTTCCTAATGGCCTCAGCCTAATCCGGGGATTACAAGTATGATGTTTGTTACGTTTTCCAAATGAAATAAAATCTAGGCAAACGTGGTCCTAGGTCAAAATCGATACTAATACATCTAGATTTCGTTTTTATCAACAAATTATGTAAGAAAACAAAAATAAACAAACTCTTTATGATAATTAAAAAGTAGTTCAGTAGTCAGTGATATATTTCACGTAACAGTACGTCGTCATATGACCTTGTTCATCGATTTCGTTCCTTATTGGCATGATGCCACGGTACGATTGTCGTCACCATTTTAGCTTATCCATTGCTTGTTCAGTAGGAGATAGTGAAATGTGTGTGAGTTGATAGCAGTCAATGTATTATGACTTATGAAGTTCGTTCGATGTTTACGTAGATTTCAGTGGTTGAGCTGAAGTTGTGTTCAGTGGTAGTTAGGAGAGGCGTACACTAAGCATGGCAACTGCTTTATTTTATTAATACATCAAATATTATTTTGATGTTCCATAATATCAAAATCATATAATCACAAAACGTGATCAATGTTAAAGAACCTCTTGTAACTGTCCTAGCCATTTTGTAAAAGGTCAAGTCAACGAAATATTTTTATGTTTGATAATCAGCATCTCTGAACTTAGTAGATTTAAAAACAAAAGGGATTAATTTTCATTAATATTTATTGAGAACTGAATAACAAAAACGTTAAATACAAGCATTATTTATTATGAAAATGTCAATAGTGAATATAAAACTGGATGATCCTGTACGAAATTCACTTGCGATAGTAGTGTATGTTTTAATTAACATACAATTTGACAAGATATATTTAAAACAAAATAGAAAGTCTATCAACCAAAAATTTATAACGCAGTCGTCACACTGAGTGGAAGTGAAAATTATGAATCCTGCCGCTGAAAAAATAGTGGAGTTATTTTTTTCTGATTAATTTCGTTGCGTTCCCTGCTATGGTTCCCTGGGACTTCGTCGAGCTTCATAATCTCAGTGCTTTTCTGGTGGTCGCCTCTGTTGATTCTGGCTTTCAGCAGTTACAGTGGTTTAGAATAATGTGTCAAAAAAAGTCTTTACACCAACAAAATTCTGCCAATTTCTACCCGAGCGGTTTCTCTGCCAACTGCCCGCCAATCCTATGCTGACTTTGAAACACACGCGCGTGCAAAGCTTTCAGTACAGTGTAACCAAGGAAGTGTGGTGGATGAACGCGTGACAATGACCACGAAATGTGAACCTAGTGATGATACCCCAGTGTCCTTCGAAGAAGCCCTTGATAAGACAGGTATTGGATGAACAGACCAAATTTTTTCGGTCATTTTTCGGAGTGAGGTGTCTAAGACTGTGCTTGAAATCAATGGTTTAGGGTTTATATTTAGTGTTGTGAATTTGATTCCCTATCCTTTGTTTCTTCTATTTTAGGATTGATGAAGTTTTCACGATAATTTTCGTTAATTTCTGCTTGTCATTTATGTTTTGGAAAGTGTCCAAAAGTAGTTCTCTTTTCCTCGTACTCAGTTTGTTGTGTAAACACTTTTGAGTAAAACTACGTATTCTATTGCAGTTTTGACGTCTCTTTCTCCTGTCTTCGTAAATCTTAGTTATTGAGGAAAATGTGTTAGAAAATTTTATTCAGATTTTCAGTTCAATGACCTGTTTTTATTATACATATTTAGATTGGATTGTTATTGTTCGTTTAGTGTTTGTACGATTCAATTGAAATTATTTGAATTCTTTTGTAGAGCACACGCAATGCTATCGTGGATGTATTTTGTCTGTTTAATTCAATTTCGTTAAACTGTATTCTGCTGAAATATGTTTAGAGTAGGTGGTAATTAGTGACCAATTTATGTTCGCCCAACTGGTCAAAACGAACTGAACAGCTGATTTCTTTTCTCGATTTCAGATTAAATTTGATCCCATAGTAAAAGTTGTTGTTGTTGTTATTGTAAAGTTGTTTGTTGTTTGTTAGTATTATCTGTAATCAATAAAAAGTTGTTACTTTGAAATTACAAACAGACAATTTAATTTGTTTGTAAAGATAACCAAGGCATTTATACGAATCTGCAACCGTTCTCCAACGACCGATTCGCCACTGGACTGTTCATCAACAGGACGATTCATTTAATTCCGTTTCGCCAGTAGAATCTTTCATCTATGGACATTTCATCCAAAGACCGATTCGCCACTGGACTATTCGTCAACAGGACGATTCATTTATTTCCGTTTCGCCAGCAGAATCTTTCACCTACCCCTTTTTTATGGACGGTGGTAAATCATCAAATGACTGCTCCCGTTCTGGGCAGAGCGGTAGGGATTTCCAGACTTCTACTGACTTCCGTCACTCATATTTTGAAACTAACTTTGAATTTACTGACTGAGCAGTGGTGGCGGCCACGACTTACGAACAGTAAGTCGTGGTTTCGAACCCAGGCAGGCGCATTATTTTGTGTAATTTATTTCATCACCGCTGCTCTTAAAACGGTGAAGGAATACATCGTGAGGAAACCAGCATGTCTAAGAACGACAGATTCGAAGACATGTGACATCTATCAACCCGCACTGGATTATAGCCCATCCGTCTCCTAGAGAGAAGGCGTGAGTCCCTGCAGTGGGAACATTATAGGCTGATGATGAACTTTGCCTTTCACTAATCCCTTGATATTTCTTTCGCAGGCAATGGGCTATACAATATCCTCTTGGTAATGACCTGCTCCCTCATACTCCTGGCCATCGGTATAGACCTGTTTGGGTTCAGCCTGGTGGTGGCAGCCGCCTGTGACCTGGATCTCACTGTCATGCAGAAAGGGATCCTCACGTCTTTGCCTTTTATTGGTGAGTATACATGCCTTGTGCCTTGGATGCGGGACGCACACAACCAGCAAGTGTGTCAAAAAAAAGAAGAAGCCTTTACCAACAGTGGGTGATTCCGGGCTGGTATAATAATAATGACGTTGCATGCTTTGTGTGTGCGAAGTTTGTTCCAAAAAAAAACAAATGCATGTTTAACAAAATGCTCAGAAATCGCGCTTACTACCATGAGACATTTTTTTTTTTTAACGTTGCCCCACACTAGGAATTTCTCCTGTATCGTGGGTGCGTTCACAAACATATAAACTCACATACACAAATACCCAGACCCGAAACAACTAGTATCTGCAGGTCATACAAATATTTGTTCCGTGCGGGAATCGAACCCGCGACACGTAGCGCAGCAGTCCAATCGCTTAGCCACTGCGCCAACCGTGTTGTCATTTTTAGAGGGGGTGTGTCGTCATTCGCTGAGAGGCAAAGTCTTTCGTTTTTCTTATCCAAGATATAATTGAAAGATCTTTGTAGATCTAATTGAAGATGTATAGAATCAAGCTACTACCACTTGTCTATTTTCTTAAATTGGTTTTCAACTTCATCGCTTAAGCATTAGATTCAAGATTGAATGGGTAAATTTGACGTAGTGGGTAGCTTGTTCATTATGTTATTAATTCGTTTTACTTGATTTCTGAACCGGAAAATACAAAGTAAGTACAATTGCTTATTGTTATAAGATTTTCAACTAGGAATGTAATAAATGTACCTACAAAAGCATATGCATCTTCAATTTTCTCAATAAGAGTAGTATAGTGAACAATAACAAAACAATTGACTGTTATAGTAGTTTGCGGAAGAATTCAATTTATGACTTGTTCTTTAGTGGTAAAATAAAATATAGTGAGAAAATCGGTATTATTATTATTCCGGTTCCCGCCAAAGCGGAAGACGAGCAGAGCGGAGAGATGTGAAAAATTCGAACAATCACAGGAAGGGCAAAAGACCAGATGTCTAATGTGATTGGTCGATTTCCGCACATTTCCTCTCGTCTCCGTTCCTCTCTGCTTTGGTGGAAATTGGGCCTTATACAGAATCAACTATTCAAAGACTTGTGGCATGTGTGTGGTGTGTTCTGTCCTAAAAGTCTATCAAGTACCTCACCTGTTGCTTCTTCTATTTCCAGGTATTCTTCTAGTATCCTACCTATGGGGTTACGTGTCAGACACCAAGGGTCGTCGGTTCACCCTGGTGATACCTTTGCTGCTGTCGTTCATACTGTCCTGTATCAGCAGCCTCTCCCCTCACTGGCTGTTCCTGGGACTGGTCAAGTTCCTGTGTGTTTGTTTGTGAGTTACTTTTTACTACTTTTTATTTTGACAACTTTATGGTGCTCTTTGACAACTCAAACTCAAAGCATTTATTTCAACTACTATTTACTAGACCTTTACAGGCACTTTTGAATGTCAAAAAACAATTCATAAAACGAAGCCACAGTCACAGTCTTATATAAGGCATAATTACTTGGCTGCGGATTTTAGAACGAGATGACGTGGCCTCGGCGCAAGGGCAAAGAAGGAACATGGGTTCGGTTTGTAGTCAGAAGAAGTCTGACACTCCCCTTCGCTCTGCCCAAGAGCGGGGGGGGGGGTCATTTGGTGATTTTCCACCCACCAAAAAAAAAAGGCATAATTACTTGTGAAAATAGGTACTATAGTTGCCCATTCCCCAGCGTAGATCTCTATGGAGAAAAATGGGCAAAAAAACTCCATGGACACTCTTGTTAATGATAATAACCATTAGTTTTAATTAGATATTAATGTAACTGATAGACATGAAGTATTCTTAGAAATGAAGCAAATGCAATGCTCAGTGTGCTGTTGTTGTTATTAAGTGTCGTGTCCAGTAAATCAATTCAACATTCACGAACTGAACTCTTCCGAACAATATACTTACTTCATAATACTGTAGGCAGCACGTCTGTGGTAAAGGAACCAGTAAAATCTGCCTCTGATGCTAATTAAACTATGCGCTGCGCTAGATCAACACGTAGAAACACTCCCACTTGCACTTCTTAAGGTTTCTTGAAGGCTAATCTTACGAGTGTAACCCTACTACTGTCTCACAGGAAAGACAATTTCATTTTAATCAAATTAAACTATCGGTGAAGGTAAACCAGAGCGCAAATGTTTCAAAAATGTACAGGTTCTTCCAAGAGGCAGCTCAAGCTTACCTGACAGGTGTACCAGGGTCTAGCGGATATGGCAAAGTGCTTGAGTAAATAGGTTAGGCTAGTATTGTTAGTGTTTACAATTTAATTATTTCTTCAGACCTTTGACCTTTGATCCAGTGTGTCTGGAAGGGGTGATCTGCCAGCAATCGCATTTACAATGCTGTTGTCAGTAGGTACCATGCAGGAGCTATAGTTGGATAACTTTTATAAGCCTTCTGTGCGAGACTCCGTGAAGTACTAAATAAATAAGATAATTATTTTAATTTAGACCAACACTGATGAACACTATTTGCGTACGTGCTTATAAGTACAATTTCAGTGCATTTGTAGTAGAAACCTTATAATCTTTAATTAACCAAAGAAAGTTTTATTCTAAATCTTCATGGAAAAATCCAGCCAAACCAAAACAATAAATATAGTCATCCTTTCCCACATTGCATGGAACTTATTAATTTGACCCGTTTAATTGTTTGGCCGAATGCTCGAGCACCATGTGTATAGCTGTATGTGCCACATTTCGCCATTCGAACATGAATGTCAAGTGCTCATTGGAGGGAAGCTTCCAGAAAACAGACAGTGGAAAAGTTTTTGATAACCGGTGGTGTGATGGAGGTCTATTTTTGGTATGTTTTGTTAGGACAATGCTTATCGATGTTCAGAGTTGAATCTGTTGTATTGTTGAAGTTAACGTAGATGCTTTTTGGTGAAATAAGTGGAACATGAATCAATTAGTACTGATATATAACAAGCGAAACGTGTAATTATGTTGACAAAATGGTGTAAGTACACCTCAGCCTATCCCTTCTAGGACTACCTAATGTCAGACTATCAACAACAAAATCGATAAAAAAAAGTTGCCTTTGAAGATGAATACGAGTATTAATATTGATTATCGTGGCTGAAAGGATAAATTATGCTTCCTGGAAGTTCCATGGAATAGAGTTCATAAATAACATGTCAATTCATCATATTTATGTGTTATTTTTATTAGATTCTTGAAGATGCGCCAGTTATTTAACTTCCTTAGACTTTGATCGATTTATAGTTTATAGAAAAGACAGTGATAATAAAACTTCTGACCGATTTAATGGGCTGTCCATATACTCTGACCTAGGCAGAGTTAGTAAACAGTCTAGGTCTATCTGATTTTTGATATAATTATGTCTGTTGTTTAGATAATCACATTCAGAACTCGTGAAATCAAAAGTTTCCTATAAAAGTGTAGTATTTTCTTCGTTCTTCAAGGTTCAGAAGCTGTTTCTAAGGTCATACTGCGCTTATACCGTTGACAATTTATACATTCTATTTTGCCGCAAATCATGCCAGCCACAACATGTATAGTTTGCAAGCTTTCGTGCTGGTCGTATGTAGTTTCTGTGTGATTGTTAGACATGATGATAATTACACAATATACCTATAGATCTAAGAAATATACATATAGGTACATAGAGTAAGATCCCAGGGCCGCCAGACGTCACGTATTTTCTGACGAAGGAAATGTGGACGATTGAGTAGTGTTAGTATGAACTAAGAACACACTACTACCAGCTAGCTTGCTTAGACGGCCAATTTTCAGGTATCAGGTCATATCAAGGTACACAAAAAAATTACTTACTTCACGTATTTTCTCCAAGCTGATTTTTACGTATATTGCAGGCAATATCCTTAAAAATAAGTTGCCAAAATGCCAATACTCCCAGACACTTTCCGTCGGCCGTATTGCTTAACAGACGCTTTAAAGAATACTAAACCCCTTCACCCCCTCACTACTCAATCGTCCACATTTCCTTCATCAGAAAATAGATACGTGACGTCTGGCGGCCCTGGGATCTTGGACTAACATAGCTCGTGATGAAATAATAATAGACGCTTGGTTGGTTGGGCTAGGTTGGTCCGTGAATGGGGTACCAACCATAACATACCGAGTTTCTCCCGTGCCTTGTGCGCGTTAGCACGTTTAGCTGTTGGTCCCGGCTGTAATTTGTTGGAGATCTTTGACAGTCGTTACAGGTAGTCCGAAAGTCATAAAACCAGTCTTTTGGTCTTTCATCTGCAGTAAAAACCTAATCGTTCCATTTTTTCCCATTCCAGTGCCTGTGCAGCCAACTCCGCTACTTACACCCTGGTGGGAGAGTCATGTGTCCAGCGCGTGAGGAACCGGTACATGCTGCTCATGACCTGCTTGATCCTGCTGTCTCCTGCCGTTGCTGGTGGTCAGTGTCAGATTTTTAATGGTATTTTAGACGAGCTCATTAAGTTGATTAATTCTCAGATAATTTCAGTGAAAAGCAGTTAAAATGTTTCTCTGGGACTTTGTCGTGCTTCATTGTCAGTATTCATTTTCTGGTAGACGCCACTTTCATTATGTCTTTCAAGAGTTGCAGTGGTTTGGAAATAGCGTGGCGGTCTTGTCCCAAAAAAGGGATTCAATTTTTTTTTCGAAATTCCGGACTTTTTGAATTTCCCTCTACATTCCGGACACTGAAAACTCCCAGACTTGCCTAGAACATGGCAATTCTGCTACAATATCACCCAGAAAGTAATCAACACACTTCAAGATCAATATAGTAATTCCATAATGTTTCCTATTCCAGTTCTCACCTACCCAACCCTAAAGCTGGACTTCGAAGTAGAACTATCCTGGCTAAACATTGTCTACAAACCCTGGAGGCTACTCATTGTAGTCCTGGCCCTACCATCCGGTCTAGGAGCCCTAGCCATCTACTTCTTCTGCGAGTCTCCCAAGTTCCTCTTCAACTCTGGACGAAGAGACGAAGCTTTGGAAGTGCTGAAGCATATTTATGCTGTCAATCATAAGGGGTCTAAGGAGGAGTTTACGGTAAATGGTGTTTTTATTTGAAATCTTGGACATAGTGAACTTTGCTTGGCGAATTATTGTAGTGTAACCCTGCCTTGTAGGTCCAGTAGTCGCAAGTGTGACTACTGAAATTAAGATTTTGGTTCAAATCCCAGGTCAGGCAACTGGTTCAGGAAAAGTATAGCCGTAGTCAGGATTTATGTCCTGTTGGCAATAAACCTTATTACGTGGGATTTAAATATACTTAACTGACGAAATATAATTATGGTTTATCATTATAGTGTTAAACACCCTGTCTCTCTCTCTCATTAACTAACATAATTATTGCTAGATTTGTGCTATCACAAAGATGTAAATAAAGCAGGCCACAGTACATCCTCTTGAACAGAAGCCAACTTAAACAATCTACCCAGTCTAAGAAAATTGTTCTACATTATTCTTCTCCGACTCCAGGTCCACTCCTTCACCTTAGATGGTTACACTGCAAAGAAGGAGATGTCCCTAATCCGTGCGATGTACGAGCAAAGCGCCCCCCTCTTCAGGCCCCCCTACGTCTGGAGATCTGCCCAGCTGTTCTACATCGTCGCCGTCGTGTACATCACGTGAGAACCAGGTTTTATATTGTAATCTATGTATACTAACTTGGTAACAGACACAGTGGAGTGGTGGGAGAAGGCTTTTTTTATTTTCTTCAGGCCAATTTTTAAGTGAAGTTGCGATTAGGTCTTCATACGACTGTCGCGGTCGTAATGAATTATGTTTCTGCATTTGCTAAGAACGAATCGGCAATCGGAAGGTAAAATCAGAAATCCTCTGATAACTGATTACAAATTTGTATTACTACTCGGCTCAACCTTATTTATTACTACTCGGGTCCTCGACCCCCAAAAAATAATGTGTCCTTGGGGGTCAAGAGTCCCGAAGAATTAGGCAGAGGTGTACCTTTTGACCCACATTTCGCCTGTTATGCTAACGTCCTATGTAATTGGGAAGGTATTTGAAAATACCATAAATATTCAAATACCCAATTGGGGGACTTACCTGTTGCCACCAAGCGGGATGAATCTAAATTCCGTGGCTGCATGAGAAACAGGTGTAAAGTTCCTCATCCCCAATAGAAAAGGGAGGTTCCTGCGACCGGACGGTTGTGTCCGGTGGGCTAACTGCCCGACATATGGTAGTCGGGAACTCCTATAAAGTATAATGTTGATAGCGCGATGCAGGAATTGTCGATCGTTAGTTCGCCGGTGTTGCGATAGATGTCGCTAGTCGCCACACGACCACTGGACCAACGAGATTACTACCCTTATAATCTCGCATGTTTTTTTTGTTAACAGAAACAACAGCTTCTTAGTATGGCTTCCCTACATCCTCAACCTGATCAGGTTGTCCATGGAGAGCGGCACAGCTACTGGAAACATCTGTGAACTGATCAGCAGTAAACCTGTCGTGGCTATCAGCAATTCTACTGAAGATATTGTGAGTATCAGTATTTTATACTTAAAGATTAGCGAAAAAGTT
Organism: Diarsia mendica; assembly: GCA_949316265.1. Lineage (NCBI taxonomy): Eukaryota > Metazoa > Arthropoda > Insecta > Lepidoptera > Noctuidae > Diarsia > Diarsia mendica. The sequence goes on along the minus strand of OX438893.1, from coordinate 24,017,422 downwards.
GGTCATTTACTTTTGCTTCACAGAGTTTCTGTTATTTTTAGATATTTTTTCATCGTTTAGTTAATCCCTAACCTGGAGACTATCAGAATTTTATGCCACCCATGGACCTCTGACTTGGCTTTACATGCCGTCGAAAAATGTCTCTCAAGCATGTTGGTTTATTCACGATGATTTTTTGATGTAGGTATTGCATTCCGGAAGGCCCGTATCCCTACAGTGGGAACTCAAACTGATTCACTTATTTCATTGGATAGGCAGATAAATCAAACAAGTTTTTTTCAGAAGATTGTATGTAATACATAGATGCATTGTGAAATGGACCCTCAAAATAATATTGGTAATGGTATTTGCTTAACCTTGCAAATGGATAGCTAAGTTCTAGAAAATTTCAGTGAATTTGAACATAAATCTGAAAAACATATTCATATTTGTGAATACTGGTTAACCAGTTATTGGCGACTGTGTAAGTCTGAGACTGTAGAACCTATATAGTTTGATATATTGTACACAGAAGCTGTTGGTGGCCTATATCTATACTAATATTATAAATCGGGATCTACTGAACCGATTTTAAAAATTCTTTCACCAATAGAAAGCCACATTATTGCTGAGTGTCATAGGCTACTTTTTATCCCTGTATTCCGACGGAAACGGGATCTAAGCGGGTGAAACCACGGGACGTCCGCTAGTTAATAAATAAAATAAAACATCTAAAAACTCAATGTTTCGATAATTGACTAATGAAACACTCACAATTGATTCCAGACCGTGAAGGCTTGCACCGGCACAATAGAACACAACGTCATCTTAACCCTGATCGCCTCTCAATCCGTCTTCGCCTTCTTCAACTTCATCATCTCCTACCTCCAAAACCGGAGGAGAGTGGTGCTGATCTGCATCCTCTGCCTCTCCTCTCTCAGCGGCACCATGCTCAACCTGGTGCCTGAACCTATCTCCAGCGTGTTCTTCTTCATGGTGTTCACTTGTACTTGCTTGGGAATGGGCATCCTGGCTTCTTATTTTGTGGATATTTATCCTACTTCTTTTAGGTAAGTTGTTTTGTGATTATGATTAGAAAGATGTTGAAAAATTTGCTTGAATTATATTCCAGACTATAATGTATGTACGAAATTTCATCTGGATTCGTTCGGCCTTCCTAGCGTTATTCAGTTAAGATATTATTTTTCTTTGAGCATAACTTAATGATTGACTGTAGTAGGTACTTATTAGTGAAATGCCAACTTATCTTGTAGTCTTAAAAATGTTTAACAAGTTGTCGACACTGTCCTAGTTTTAAAAACTTATGTTAAACTTTGTAACATAAAAGTGAAGTCTCAAATCATTTAGTAGTCATAAAAACGTTTCCTTTTTAATCGGGAAATAGTAAAGACATCTTTTTCGTTTCTCTAATTTATTCTTGATCTTAACTTAGGGTTCTTTCTGAACTGTGCATATTTTCATACATCATTATGTATTCTTTCAGGGGCATGGCCACCTGCCTCAGTATAATGGTGGGTCGGAGCAGTACGTTCATTGGCATCAACGTGGTGGGGAACCTGATATTCCATCACTGTCAGGTCACCTTCTACTTGTGGTCACTACTTGTGCTGAGTAAGTGCAGAGTTCTTATTTATGTTTTTAAGCTTATGGAAAAAGTTGCTTATGTCAGACACGTGCTAAGTAGACGAATAGCTATGGTGACAAATGGATTGGAGGTAGCTGAAATTATAATTATGCTCCAAGCTGATATTATTACAATGATGTTGGTAAGAACCAACCAGACTTGGAATTATATTAGGACGTTTATTTCATAGAGCGAGAGAGAGATAAAATGTCGTGACTACAGCAGCAGGATTTTAAAGGTACATAATAATATAATGTATTTATGCATAATAATTATTATACCACCAACTTCCAAACTCCGGGCTACTACTGGGAACAAGAAAACAAAGAAAACAACAGAGGAAGGGAACAGAGAGTGCACTTGTGCCTGCACACACACTTGTGCACTATAATATCTCCCGCGCAGATGGCTAATCTCCGCTGGGATTGGCCGCCGTGGCCGAAAAACGGTCAGGAGGAGTATTAATTATTATGTACTTACTTTGTTTTTGGTAAGATCTTGTTTTAAGATACACTGATTTCGATTACTTTTTATTTTAAGAATTGATACAATTTATTCAGAAGCAATCATGTGTGTAAAAAATTGGTTGTTTTTAGCACTACAAGTGTTAGTCGTATATTTTCCTAACCATGTTGTATTTCTTATTCTAGGCAGTGCAGTAGCGGCATGGTTCTTGCCACCAGACAAGCCGCAGCCAGTCGTATCCAAACCAGATGCTGTGTAGACGCACACGTGGTGATGAAAGCTTTATATCTGTGATTTATCAATATTTTATCGTAAGCTGTTGTTTAAGGAACATTATGTCTGATGATGTTTAGTGAGTTTCAAAGAAACTGAAATTAACCTGGTGCTTTACTTGTTACAACCAAATATAAGAATAAGAGGGAAGTTATTCATAATGGGTAACATTTCGATACTACAGGCTCAAAAGGCGTCACAGCCATTTTGCTAAAATGAGGGTTTATTGCAGTTGCCCGTCGGGGTCGCTGATTTTAGTACTATAGATGACGTGGCCTCGGCGCAAGGGCAAAGAAGGAATATGGGTTCGGTTTTTAGTCAGTAGAAGTCTGACACTCCCCTTCGCTCTGCCCAAGAGCGGAGGGGGTCATTTGATGATTTCCACCCACCAAAAAAAAAAGGGTTTAATTGCAGTAGGTATACTTAGTATTTCGTCTCATTTCGATTGGTATATTTAATTTTTTTTTTTATATTTGGGTCGTAAGTGAAAATAATTTTAATTTAGGTAATTGTAATAAGATAATTAAGATGATTAAGAGAGAGATTTGAAGATTTTTGTTGTAAGATAATTATTATCTATTTCAAAATTGAAGTTTTATGCTTTTATTTTCACAAAAAATGTACTGAAAAGTCGTGTTTTGGTGGATACGCCCTTTGAGCCTAAAGGTATCGATTTACACTCATGAGACAACTGTTATAATATTATCAGAAGTGGCTGTATTGGATACATGCTTTTCTATAATTATTACCTATCATAGTAAAATTAAATCAGAATCGAACACTGTTTAAGATTCAAATGATATTTTGAATAGGTTGTGAAAGTTCCTCGTTTGTCCAATAACTTAATTATCTCAAGTAAACTTGTACTCAAATATGTGTTATTTGTCAATAAGTGAACTAGTTATCTCTTTAAAAGAAACGTAAGTTATAGAGATCCTAAAAAGATTACCTATGTTTTTATATAATATTTTTTTTATTATTAAGAAGTAGTATTTTTTTTACTTAATTAATAATAAGTTATAATGTACCGATATCTCATAACAGTGTGAACCTACGTCGCTATTATTATTATTATTATTATTATTAATTCATTTATTTCAATCACAAGTGATCATAATTAGCAATTATACATTCAATAAAAATACTAGAAAAATAAGACAAACACAATTACATCAGAACCACCATCACCATCATTACCTACATACACAATAGTACATTATGGTATAAGTGTGTAACGTTGGTGATTACCGCTGAGGCGCCATTGAGACCCGAGCCGACAGGTGAGGGTCTTAAGAAAGCCGAGGACGGTAATCATCAATACACACATGTATCATACGACGTTTTTCAACACACTTGTGAAGTAAATAATACTAAAAAGTCATCTTCAACAGTTAAAACAAGTTCTGTTTTTTTTTTCACAATAGCGGGAAAAATTAATGCGCGCGCATCTACAGTTCTACCAACTTCAACAGTTAAAACAAGTTCTGTTTTTTTTTTCACAATCTACAGTTCTACCAAGTTATCTATGCAGGCGGGAAAACACGGAACTAAAATAAATGTACTAAGTTTGACGTAGCGATGCATTTTTTCTTGACCAGTGGCGCCACTACTGTAACAATGACGATCGGCCATAGACTAAAAGAATGTGGTTTCTTTATTTTTGACTTTTCGCGGATAGAGTTTTAGCCACGGACAAAATGGGGATTTTTTTTTTCTTTATTACAGAGAAAACAAAAGTTATATTATTTGAGTGAAAGATTAATTTATTAAAAACGTATAAGTTGAAATTATCTATTTAAATTAAAAGTTGCGTGAAATGGGGAAGCACTAGGTACATTAATTTATTTTTACTATTGAACACGATCTTTTTTGTATCGAAACTTTTTTACGAATGTAGCAACTCAACCAATAAAATTTAAAAAAAAAACCTATAACTCACTAGTGAATAATAGCAATGAAAAAGTCACAGTTTTATTATAGGTGTCATTACGTGCCTAATTGCGGTGAAATTATAGCCACTTTATGAGCAAGTGTGTTGAAAAGTATATTTATCTCTTAAGAATCTTGATAGAGTAGTTTTAGAAGATCGTTTTATAAAATAAAAGAAATATATATTACATAAATAATGTCATTTATTTAACTTTTTACCTGTAAAGCGTTATCTAAAATAATAATTATACAGTTGTCATATATTTTACACGCTTTTATCGTCAAGTAACTCGTTCATATATTTTGTTAAAATCACAGAAAAATTGTGAATATTTTTCTATGATATGCAGCATAAGCTACAAGTTGTTGTGGTCAAAACTCCACGTTATTTACTATTTTAATACCTTTAGTAAAATCATCATAACATTTTTGTTGTTGCTCTCATTTGAAAAGGTCACCATGGCCCAGTTTTTCATTTTTTACATAAACATTTGATATTACCTAAAATAAATACAAAAATCTTACAAACTACGAGATCTTATTCTACTTACACCTAATTAGATACATTACTTTTACAATGATCGAATAAAACATTGTTTATAAGTATGACTTTATCTCATTTTCATCTCGGCTAAAGAATTGGAGCAGGTGGCGTTTTGGACTTTCTATCTACCCTTAAGACATAAGGTTATGTTTTTAAACTTGTAAGCTTGTAAACTTGCTCGGCCATTTTTATTTTAACTCTTCATTTAATTGTGCCACAAGAGTGGTCATGAAAAGGCACGCCAAGTAAAGGCCCCGTTCCATAACAACCCACTGTTAATTTTAGCTCTATCTAATCTACTAGCTTCGATTCGTATGAATCCACGGAATCGTTCCCTTTTCGTCACGCTATGCTTATTTGTGTTGCTTCCAAACAAATGATCACCATAAACACAAGACTTAAGTCACCATCACCATCAGTAATATGTATACACGAAACTACTTCTCTCTGTGTTGATTAACGTTTTACGTTTTTACGAAAATAGCATGTTGATTGTTGAAAAAATTACGAAGTTTCATTAGCTTAGTAATAGTATTTTTTATTTTGCTAAGTGTATACATATTTTTGCTCGGAACTGTACCTCACTATAAGTAAGCACAATCTGCCTTACGATCACGGGAATTCCCTTTATCATGTAAGCAACCTCTTCAAACACATCCTTTGTAGCAGTGGATACACAACTGTTCAAATTATGATTACAATATTCTGTACAACTCTTAGTGATATACTTTTACGTAATAATAAGACACGTTAGGTACTCTCTTTTCAACTGAGTAGACAAGTTTAAGGCAAAATGTGATTCAAGTTTTATACATCCTATAATACTTCAGTATATAAAGTGACTGCCTACTATAAATACTGAAGTTCTTTGTGCTTGAAGTGCACAAAGTACAGAGGCGGACATAATACCATAGGCATTTTTGCCAGTCAACCTTTGTCAGTTTCTGATGGGACACTATCCCCTTGTTAAGATTCGGTCAATCCGATACGGACAGCTTATGCATTGTCTACGGACACTGACCGATACTTTAGTACTAGTATGGTGTCCGGAGTCGTGTCCGCAGTTTGTCTATACCGGTTTGAACGAAGCTGTTTCAAAAAGCCTAATTAAATCTATTTATCTGTTGTTAAATCTATTATTCCATCAATTTCTTTGATTTTTGGTGGACATAGCACATTAACTTGAGATTCGACTAAAGATTTAGATTCACAACTTCATCGAAAATTCTAATTGTAAAGGATGTTTGTCCTAGTCAATCTCTCTAACAATATTCGATTTAAAAAAAACCTGCTAAACGGACGGACTGGCCCCAATCGCACCAAACACATTACGTTTTGTTATTTTCTAACAGAACATTAATACAATTAATTGTCATTTCAGTTACATTGAATTATACATGTCTTGTCATGACTACTGTATCCTAAAGCTACATATACGTAGATATATATCTGTCTAGTCCTGTGTTCTTCTGTAGTTCGCTGTCTGGTTCTTGTTCAGTCTTCGGAGTAACGTCTTCTTTGTTTTCTTCTAGTTTGATTATCATGATGGCACCGATTGATACTGTGGAATAATGAGTAAGCTATATATTGTCATCATCATATAGTTTTATACTAACATCTAATAGTATAATAGGGTCCGTTTAGAATTTAACAAGGCATTCTGTAGCTCTAGCTACTGCCATAATGTTATAATTTTTCCCATGGGCACCATGTTTACAAGTTACGTTCGAGAAGTTTATGACAAGTCGTAAAAGGTAGTAACTTCAAAAATATTTACCAAATAATTTACTATCTTCCAATGCGCAGAGTATGAATGGGAGGACCAAGGGAACTATGGTCCCATTGTGAGGAAGATCACATTTAATTCAAAAGAGAAGAAGAGTATTTCAGGTAAAGACAAACTGTGTAACCTCCTAATGAATTGACATAAGAAAGAGAGGATAGTAAAATTCATAACTAGATACTTACACGCAAGCAACGCCCCCACTGCTATAAATGGGGCTGGACAGGAGAAGTCCAGTAACGCTCCAACTGCCAAGTTGGATGCTACTCCACCAGCTCGACCCCACCAAGCTCCCCAGCACACACCCAAACCACTGGAAAAGAGTAAGGATGGTAATGTAGATGTAGGTAAAGACAAAAAATAAAAGTCATGTTTTATTTTTTCGAGCTGCAAATTAATTTCTGATTACACTTGATTTGCATGTATTAACTAGGCAAATTCAATGAGTCATCATCATCATCATCATATCAGCAAAACGACGTACACTGGTGGACATAGGCCAATCCAATGAGTAAGTTTTTATTATTGTATCAAGTCATGAACAAACGCCTCCTTCCATTACTTCCACTTCAAGCAGCAGTCCGATCTTTCTGAAAGAGGTTCGGTTTATCACGCCCTCTTCCGCTGGACCTCTCACGGTATCGAATTTTCTCCTTCGGGTTCCATTCTGATGTTAGTTTTACCTACGATTCTCGCTTCGCAGTTTTTAACAGCTTATCAAATAAAATATGTAAGATACCTGTCTATACCTCTTATCGAACTAGCATCTAGCTGTCTAGCATAACATTTTGATTTCTTAATCCAAATAAATTAACTTAACAACGCGCTACTCTTACGCTATTTATTTTATTGATCGTAAATAATTTGAATCTGCTCTGTTGGAACTTCATAATTACAAGAATGAATAAAAAAAAACTCTCAATTACCTCAAGCGCGCCGGTAAAGCATGCAACAGCAGTCGTATCAACAGCACATTTCCATTCAGCGATGCAGCATTTAACGCTGCAGCAGCTGCAACTGCTATCTTATTGAAACTGGAGCAGGAACAGGCAGTGGCTGCCAGGCATGCGCTGGCGAGGGCACATACAGCTGTGCAGGCGATGGCAGCACGACGGACTCCTGAGGCACCACCTCTTGCACAGAGAATGGCGCAAGCAGCGTTTCCGAGGACACAGCAAGCACCGACTATAAGGCCGGAGGTGAACACCTGGAAAATTATACAATGGTGTAATTATTATTATGGGGGCTAACCTAGAAGGAAAGGACTGACACGATGTCCAGTGTGAGAAAATAATTTTGGAATGGGACAAAGGAGACCTTCGCCGTAGTATAGTGGAATATGACTTATAAAATAATTAGGTAATGGACGTCAAGAAAATAACTATTTATATCGTTATCCTTACATAGTATAAAACAAAGTCGCGTCTGTTTGTTTGTTTGTTTGTTTGTTTATTTGTTTGTTTGTCTGTATGCTTAAATCTTTAAAACTACGCAACGGATTTTGATGCGGTTTTTTTTAATAGATAGAGTGATTCAAGAGGAAGGTTTTAATACCTTTTTTGCACCCGTGCGAAGCCGGGGCGGGTCACTAGTAATATATAAATATATATCGTCCCAAACCTTATTTAATCTTATCATACGACAAGTAGTCTCCATCATAAGGACTAAGGATACTTATAGCGTCGTATCATGTCACCGTCTACTTTTTCGCTTGATTGATTTAATCCCATCATTCTTCTGCGGTACTCAACCAGGAGGAGTTTTTATAACAAGTAGGGAGATGAAAAGGTTGTAGGTGATTAGCAGTAGATTAATGTTCCTCCAGTGTTCCAGACGAGGGAACTCCTCTATATGAAAGAATGTCAGCTGTAATCCACCACGTGAGCCAGTGAGGGTGTCATGCCATGTCACATGTCTGTTTGAATCTAGGACATTACTGGACATGGGATTCATTGGTTGGGCTAATGAAAAGCACTCAGGGTTGTCGTTAAAGTAACTGTTTCTAATTAAACAGGAATCCTTACCTCCTGATCAATAGTAGCATCACAAGTGCTGCTCTGTCCAAAATGATCTTCATAGCTACTCCCATTGAAACCAGGAACCGGTATCTCCTTGCCGTAGGAGTCATACTGCAAGTCTTTCCAGTGCGCTGAAGCGTTGAATAGTCTCGCGTTTTCTGGCTTAGCTGTGGATGCCGTTAGCTTGCACTCTCTACTTTGAATGCGAAGGAGCAGCTCTGGGATCCACATGTTTAGGCCGAAGCCACTGGAAATTAACATTATTTTTTTTTGTCTTACTGTTTTTTTTCCCTAAGTAAATGAGAGAATAGAGATCTGATCCTTTCAAAGAAATTATGCGTTCTTCTGGTAACAGTTAAATAACTTTTATATCAACTAAGAATTTTGTATTTTTTGAATTTACTAGTCCACTTAACATTGAGAAACACCTATTTGTCGTCAAACGTATGTATAAATAATGTGTTCTGATGTGTAAGTAATAAAACCCGACAATTATTTTTCATCATCATCATCATCATCGTCTTGCCGATGTCCCATTCTACATTGGGGCGGTGCAACACGTTTTCTGGTTTTCTTTTCGACGGTTCTCTACCATTTTGTTTTAATAACGTGTACATTTTTTTCATAGGGGTACCTATGCACATACTTAGCCTTTATTATTCTAGAATTTTCAGGAGTTTCCTTCCTGATTATATGAATACTCATTCGAAATGACACATTAATAGCGCGCAGCCTCGGGCGTATGCCGCGTGACTCCTGACTGACCGTATGAATTGCCTCGCGCGCAAGCCTCGCGAGGCTGCGCGCTCAGTCAGTACGCGGCTACTAAAGGAAACTAACTATAGAAGTATAGATCTATGATAATTATCCAATTTGATACTCACGCTGCCATATTAGCGAAGAACATAAACAGTATAAGGGTGGACTTGACAGCATAACTCTTTGACACGAACGTCTTCAGATCCTTGATGACACTCATGAACAATACTTTAGTTCTGCTCTCTTCGGAGCCCAGTGTCTTGCCTACAAAGACGTCATCTTGTATCAGCTTCTTTATCTGGAAGTTAAAAAAGATTGTGTTATAATATAAATGTAATAATCATGCCTCCGATAACCTGGTGAAGTCAAAGTCAAAGTCAAAAGTCAAAATTATTTATTTGCAACAAATGTGGTACATAAACAAGATGGTAAAATTATAATTATGTAGGTAGTGCAATGACACATTTCGCCATAGAGTTTGCATGCAAACATTAATGATAATGATGCTTGGTTTAGAACATCGGAACACAGTAACTGTGAAACAAGCAATATATTAGGTATAAATAAGTGTATTTCTTAGTTTGACATACTCAGCATAAAAGATATGAAGGTTGCGGGGATCCGCTAGATGCGAGAGGCACGGGACTGCTTAACGTGGCGACACTTAGGAGAGGCCTATGTTAATTAGTGGACGTCTTTTGGCTGAAATGATGATGATGATGATGAATAATCATGCTTATTTTTCTGTGGTGCATAGGAGCGTTGTGCCTACTCGTAATCAGTTTGCGTGTATGACCAGATGTTTGAATGTGGACGAGACAAAAGGAGTATTATAAGGATCGTAGCAGGTAGCGTTATGTGTTGTCTGCCTACTCCATGGGAAAAGGGCGTTAGTTAAGAGGAAATGCGAGTGATGTCTCTCTCCGTCCATCCGTCTGTCTCTCTCCACTATCGCTGTCTCTCTCCGTCCTCCTGCCCTCAAATTCGGGCGATAAGGACAACTGCAGATCCGACTCAAAAGCTTAAGTAAAAAGTTATAATTCGAGGTTTGACTCTCGCCTATTTCCTCCTCCAATATTGAACCAATTTAAAAGATATTTTAGACAATGAATAAGGAGGATATAAACTACGCCACTATGTTTTTCTTTTTTCGTTAATAGTTGTCAAATTTGTACACTAGGACTCTGTTAACAGCGATCTAAACAAGCAATTTTGAGCATTTTTTGAGGGTGAGTGCTTATAAAAATAATTTATCACCAAAAAGGAAAACATAGGGGCATAGAAATAGTTAATATTTATTATTCTGTAAAAAATCATTGCTCTAGGGTCATTAACCAAAAAGAAAACAGGCGAGAGTGTTTGTATGAAGAAAAGACCACTCGCATTTCCTCTTAATGTAAGTAATTTTTTGCTTCATCATGAGAGTTGCACTGGTTACTTATTGTAACTCTACGTCATTAGTTTCGTGATCTTGAACCTCCATCAAAATTAAATACTCCTTGGATTAAAGGTGTCATTACCTTTACTCCAGGGAGTATTATTCTATATTATGTATACCTATACCAACGAATAAGAAATGGGAACAAAATCAAATTAGGAGCCAGAGGATCAGTTGAGTACAAAGTCCTTCAAAATTAAGAATTTTATGACTTAAAGTTACGAAATTGGTGGGTAAATACCTTATATTCAGCACCTTTCCCGTGATTTGACTTATAAATAGAGGCCAGGACCTTCAAAGCCTTTTCACCTCTATTCGTATCCGACAGCAACCTAGGACTCTCAGGCAGGTATAGCACCCAGGTTCCAGAAATAAACCCAGGTATACTGGAGAGAGCCAGGAAAAGTCGCCAGGAGTATATCGGCCAGAGGGTCTCGTGACCAACCATCTTGAAAGGTATCACCAACCAAGCAATGCCTGAAAAGGAAAAAAATAGATTAAAATTATTTTGAAAAACAAATACCTAGGTACTAAGTATAGAATCTATTTAAGTCGCGAGGGAATAGGCTTCTTCTGGGTAAGCTCGTTCCGTCGTCGACCTCATCTCTGCCCATAAGGCAAGATTGAGGTCAAGAGTAAGCCCACTTCATATTACAAAAAAAAACAGATTTGGCTCGGCCCCCTATTACATCTGGCGAAATTAACATTTTTGCTTTTCCTTTCGGAAATTACATGTGTTATGTTATGGCACACTTGTATGTTTTTAATGTTACAGTTTTGTTTAATTTAATTCAAGGTATTTATATTATTTAAATATCATTTTATAATCTGTATTGATGACGTACATAGCTAAATATGCGCCTATGTTATGGTTCTACTTATAAACACTGATAACTTATTTTTAAGCTATTGCATAGCTTCTATCGCGGGCCTTGAGCGTGGAGAGCGAATCCAGAAATTCCGTAACGAATTTTTTTAACCAGGTTGCTATGGTTACGGAAAATAACAAGGTTGTCAACCGAGGTTGTCAAATTAAATAATTGATAAAAAATGCTATGCTTTACCGCGGCAGTCTCCGAGTGCCATATTCTCTTTTTTTTTTATTTGCCATTTTTCTTTGCCAGCTAAATATTATTTATCTTATAATTAATTTGTGTTTGGCACCGAATTTCACTGGTTGGTCTGGTCTGTGGATGGGTGACCACGCATTACATATTGAGTTTCCTCCGTGCCTCGGAAAGCACATTAAGCCGTTGGTCCCGGCTGCCATACATAGATCTTTGGCAGTAGTTACATGTAGTTAGTGACCTGAGTCTGTCAATCAGTCTTACCAAAGGGTATCGTATTACCCAGTATTAACTAGGTTGCGGAGGTCAGATAGACATGCACTCCATGTAAAATACTGGTATTCAGCTGCATCCGGTTAAACTGGAAGCCGACCCTAATCTATATAAATAAAAAGAGAAGTCCTGACTGGCTGACTCATCAACGCCCAGCCCAAACCCTTGGACCTAGAAAGCTGAAATTTTGCACAGAGGTTCCCTTTAAAATGTAGACAAGGAATAAAGAAGGTTTTTTCGAAATTCAACCCCTAAGGGAGTTAAATAGAGGATGAAAGTTTGTATGGAAAATCGACATTTTCACGCGGGTGAAGCCGCTGGCAAAAGCTAGTATATAATTTTTTTTTTTATTATAAATGGGCTTGCTCTTGACTTCAATCTTGCCCTAAGGGCAGAGATGATGTCGACGATGGAACGAGATTATAGTTGGGAAAAGCCTAGGATGATGATGACGATGTCTGAATTACACTGGTCAGATTTGGTTGAGACATACAAGAACAGGGTCAGTTGAAACCCAGCGGCGGGCACTAGCTGCTCGGCAGTTTGCTGAACTGGTCCTATATGGCGCAGCCATGAGATGCTCACACTCTTTTTTTTGTTCTGTTTTATTTTATTTTATTGTGTGTTATGTACACTTGTGGCATGTACTAAATAAAAATGTTTTCTTTCTTTCTTTCTTTCTTCTTTCTAAGAAGTTTAGCACTCAGCAGTGGGAGGAACAAGGCTAGTAATGATACTGATGATCAGTCTTTGGGTGTAGGTAATTGGTTTTTTCATGACTCAGGAATAGAGATATTGGCAGACATCTACGCAATTAAGACAACTATAAAGAGCCGCTACGTAAAATTAGTCTCTTTACAGTCACATTGAGGCATTTAAACAATTCGATTGATTAATTAATTGGAGGGTGAGGTTCCTTACGAGCTATTCAATGAATCAGCAGATTCACTAACATCTATAGGTATATACTTATAATAAATCTGTAGAGAGGTCAATTCTGTACATGATATATATTTTCAAAATAACTATCAGGGGGTAATTAGTGATCGATACTGATGCCAAAAATGCAATCAGTAAAATTTTTATCTGTCTGTCTGTCTGTCTGTATGTTCCTTATAGAAACAAAAACTACTCGACGGATTTTAACGAAACTTGGTACAATTGTTCTTCATACTCCTGGGGAGGTTATAGTATACTTTTCATCACGGTTCAATCAATAGGAGCAGAGCAGTGAAGGGAAATGTTGGAAAAACGGGAGTAGTTGCTCCATTTTTTAAGCTTCCGTCGCAGTCCCGTCCGTGTGCAGCCTTAATGGTAAAAGCTACATAGAAATCATTTATGACGGAAATGTTCTACATAAAATTATCTAAAAAATATCCCAGAACAGCATGTTGCTACTAAAGTAGGAATGGGTCTGTACCCAACATCATCTGCATAAGTCAAAAATCATTTATTCAAACTAGGCTGATAATCAGCACTTTTCGAAGGTAATAATAATAATACTTTATTGATACAAATCCTTACAATATATGCTTAATATTTAACAAGGTTCACAATAGTTAAGGAGTACAAAAGCTGAAACCCTGACTCCTAAACTAGGGAAACCTGTGACTTAACAGTCAGTGTTCTACTGCCACTTGGACACATATGGTCAAAATTTACTAGCTATTTACTAGCTACATAGCCTTTTCCTAATTATGTTGGAGTCGACTTCCAGTCTAACTAGATGCAGCTGAATACCAGTATTTTACATAGACCGACTACCTATCTGACCTCCACAACCCAGTTAATACTGGGCATTACTGGGTAATGCGATACTCCTTGGTAGGACCGGTTGTCAGATTTTCGGGCTTGTAGCGACGGTCAATGATCTAATTGACAGCCGGTCGGTATCAAAGATTTAACTAGCTTTTTTATTTTTTATTATTATAAATGGGCTTGCTCTTGACTTCAATCTTGCCCTAAGGGCAGAGATGATGTCGACGATGGAACGAGCTTACCCAGTAGAAGCCTGTTTACTCGCGACTTAAACAGATTAGGGTTATGAACTCGGAAAAACCGACGCAGGCAGGGAATTCCACTCCTTGGCTGTGCGCATAGTAAAGGACCCAGCAAAGCGCTTCGTTCGAATGTATGGAATGTTGCTTTCTAAAGCATGGAGGAAACTTGATATGTAATGTGTGATCACCCATCTACGGCCCAACCTAGCTAAGCACAGCTTAACCTAAAGCCTGATCTGAGTGCCATGAAGTCATGAGCACCTCTACTTGTCTGATCATAATCTTGATGCAAATCAGAACTATGCTTACAAAATCATCAATACGACGTCTCAGCGCATCAATGATCGACCCGAATCTAATGAATGTCATCACAAACTCATTGAATACGTCTCACGGCTGACAGCACAAAACGATAACAATTTAGTTGACGCATTCAATTTTATTGAATAACCCTCATGTAACTGGATAATGCAGCTTGATTTGTGAAAGATTTCAATCTAAATAGACCATGCGCACTCATCAAATGACATAGGTCTGCTGGAAGAAATTTCTTTTGAATTAAACAGTACCTTTGTGCTCTTCTATTTGTTATGTTTTTATCCTTTTTTTTGTATTTTGTGTGTGCATAAATAAATAAATAGACATAGTATATAATTATAATATACTAAGTCCAGTTCGTCTAGTAGCAAGACCTACCGTCTTGCCGACCGTTGGCATTCAAAATACTTAAGCTGAGCTTTAAAGAAAAAGATAAATATTGTGTGGATAAGAACACACACGGAAAAAATAAACAAAGGTTTACCTATGGTTTTATTAAACTAACTGTTTTACGATAAAATTGAAAGACGAGCTTCTTGGAACGCGATCAAAAATTCTAAACCTCGTTCAAGAACAGCTGTCAGAGTTAACATTCCAAAACAATGATGGGTTTTTGACTAAACAATTAATCAACTATTAGGATAGTCAGTCATTTATCATTAATTTTATAATCTGTTAAATGTCTGACAGCTTAGCAACAGCCATACATATATACCCGGATAGTATGATCTCTGGGGAACCTCCTCAAGATTCTAATTTAAACCCACAAGTGAAAGTTTAACTTTTCCATTACAAACTAACTACCTACTCATTATCATTGCAAAAACTTCCGCTGCAAAAAACTACAATCGGTTTCACCCATACGGAACTGTCTGTAAACACGCTTTAGACTAACAAATGTGTGATAGGTACTGACCCCTAAATTGGTATGTACATGTATGTTTAACTATTGAACCGTTAGGTCATATCGGTTCATTTGACTGGGTGCCTGTCGAAGAATAAATTGGTGCAGAAGTCCGACTGCGTGCAATCAGCGAAAATGTGCGCGTGCAAATATAGAAGTGTACGTCATTTGAAGTACAGCTTCAAACTTTGTTAGGGGTCCTATGCACGCATGACACAGCAGCAGCTGAGCAGCAAAATCGAATAATGTGGATTTTCTTTCGAGAAATAGTCACGCGGTTGGTTTCAAATTTGGCCGAGCCAAGCCAATGATTCAGCAAGATAGAAGCTGAACGAACGTTGCCCATCGGCCAGATTCGAATCAAAGTAAAATATTATCAAATA
Source organism: Diarsia mendica (assembly GCA_949316265.1). Taxonomy (NCBI): domain Eukaryota; kingdom Metazoa; phylum Arthropoda; class Insecta; order Lepidoptera; family Noctuidae; genus Diarsia; species Diarsia mendica. Next base: position 24,001,644 of record OX438893.1, on the reverse strand, counting down.
ATACCTATTAATGTGTTGCTTTAGGTCAATTCTTTGTTATCAACAAAATATACTGCTGAATTAAATGCCAGCCCGAATAGTAAGTACCTACCCGAATACTTACTAGGTTGTAGGTCAGGTTAGTAAACCCCTCTCAGCAAATATCAGTCTTGAATGCACAAGACTTACTAGCACACACTGTACGTGAAACGTATCTTTGCGTGCGTGCGTTTAATTTGTTATATTTCTGACCTTCTTTAATTATCTACTCTGTGTCTGCATTTACACTGATATTAAATCTAGGTATTCGGAGTAAGTACCGTCTAGATCCGTTGGCCTCATGAGGTCCTGGATTTAATCTCTTAAGTGAAAGTGTTTCTATTTTTTGTCGATCGGTACTTGTCGTGATTTTTTACACTGGCTCAAGTGACTTGTTGTAGGATTTTTCCTATACCTCACATTGGCCACTCTTACCTTGACCTTGGTATTTCACTTTCATCAATCATAATTGGTCCTAAATAAACATTTTGCGAGGCTAAACTTGATTTATTATTCTTCTATTTCTTCACTTTCACCGTGGATCAATCTTAGTTATAACAAGTAGTGTAAGTGTACGTGATGGGTTTCTCCAATGGCAGAAATAATGAACTGCCGCACAAAGATTATCATTAACTCTGAAAACGAGCAATTTTTCAAATTTAAAATTGTATGAAATCCTCGATATTTCAGCACTGTTGCCAGTACCATGATCATCCAGGATAAACTAAAGTTATTGCGAGTAGGTGACCATGTCAGATTAAAAACTTATGCCGCACAAAGTTTCATCCCTATTAATTTGATAACTCATTTAAGGAATGGCTAAAAGATAACTGGTGAAATGTGGGTGTACTTAATGGGTACAAAAAATACCCGTAATTTTCGAAGGGTTGGGCAGAGGCCTAACCCTTCGAAAATTATGGGTTTTACAGGTGAAATCATGTTATAATGTATATTTTTTGAAGAAATTCCATGTTTTTAGATTCAACCTCTAGGATGAGCGTTGGTCTTGCTCACCGTCCGTCCGTCGATGAGGACGACAGGCCGTGTCGACGGCGCATTCGTGTTCCACGCGCGCGCAAAGAGGTCAGCAACATTGCAGAGGCCTGCAAGGACTGACGCCTGTCGGGGCTGCGGGTTGTTCGAAAGAGATTCCGCAGCCCCGGACACAAAGGGTAAAGAAGGAGCAGGGTTGGTTTTTAGTCAGTAGAAGTCTGATACTCCCTTCAACTCCGCCCAGAGCGGGAGAAGCTATTTGGTGATTTCCTGACGACCAAGAAAAAAGTGCCTAATGTTGGTTGTCAGCCAATTTAAGTATAATTTAACTAATGTAGGTCCTCACCTGGTAATATCAGCCAGGCGACTACGAAGCTCATCCCCACGACGCTGAGGTACAGCTGTCTCTTCTTGGGTCCCACCAGGTCTGATAGATAGGAGAACACTAGTGTTGCAGGTCCACCTGTCGGAAAACACAAAGACTATAAACACAATTTTGATGAAGTGAAGATGAATAAAAATAGAAGTCCTGACTGACTGACTGACTGACTCATCAACGCCCAGCCTTGCCCTTGCTTTGGCCCTTGGACCTAGAAAACTGAAATTTTGCGCAGAGGTTCCCTTTATAATGTAGACAAAGAATAAGGAAGGATTTTTCGAAATTCAACCCCTAAGGGAGTTAAATAGGGGATGAAAGTTTGTATGTACAATCGTCATTTTTGTAGTTTCGACATCCACGCGGGCGAAGTCGTGGGCAAAAGCTAGTATAGACTAATAAATTGATAAACAATCTCAACGGTCCTTTCAAAAATCAAAAATCTGTAGGTATTTCGTGTGAGCCTACATGGGCACTTTATGAAATACTAGCTTTTGCCCGCGACTTCGTTCGCGTGGAATAGTGACTTCCGGCAGATTTTTGGTTTATCTCGCGAAAAAAAAAAAAAACTATCCTATGTCCTTTCTCAAGTTCCAAACTACGAGTATGTCTGTACCAAATTTCATCAAAATCCGTTCAGCCGTTTAGGCGTGAAAGAGTAACAGACAGACAGACAGAGTTACTTTCGCATTTATAATATTAGTATGGATGGATATATTAGTATGGATCAAAGCTTGGATCGGAAACCAAGGTGTTGCCGTGTTGGAACTAAAATAAGAAAGTTCTACGTGTTTCAGTTTAAGATTTAAATAACTAGCATTTTCTCACGGTTTCGTTCGTGTACTTACTCAAATAGTATGCTATCTATATCTGACTAACACTTCGGGATATATAGACATGATCATTTAACTACAGACAACTTAGATTAAACTTTGGGATGTCCCATGCCCGGTTTCTGAGGCACTTTATCTGTGGTTTATCTGTGGTTTATCTATTATTCATATGCGTACATTTGAATAGATAAACTACAGATAAAGTGCCTCAGAAACCGGGTATTAGACAGAAACTTGAAACTAGCTGCTAGTTGTATTTTTAGGCAAAAATAAGTTATTTGGTTGTTCAGCAAAGCTGATTTTCAAAAAATAATTATTGTGACCTTTTAAAAAATCTACAGAATCCAGTTTTCATACTGAGTATACTTGCTGAAAGACCCCCTGAACTGGGATAATCCCCTACGGGTAATTATCAAAAATATGCCGTTTTCCTTAAACGCATACATGTAATTAAAAAATGTAGACCAGGTGCCGACATATTTTTGCGATAAAATGTAATAATTCAGCAGAACTACGCAGCTAACTAATAGGCATTCGTTATCCATATCTGACCGCAAATAAATTAACAACTATAACTTACAAAAACATATTTTTTTCCTTCACACAATCCTAACTAATATTATAAATGCAAAAGTAACTCTGTCTGTCTGTCTTTCTGTCTGTCTGTCTTTGCTTCACGCCTGAACTACTGAACCGATTTGTGTGAAATTTGGTACACACATAGTTTGGAACTTGAGAAAGGACATAGGATAGTATTTTTTTTTTTCGCGTGATAAACCAAAAATCTGCCGGAAGTCACTATTCCACGCGAACGAAGTCGCGGGCAAAAGCTAGTTTATAATAATACAATTAGCGAAACCGTGTATTAGAAGATTATTGCTTAATTTACTTTCTTCTATGAAAAGACGGCCTGCATAAGCTATTTCAAGTCTAAGATTATTTCTTTTCTTCGATTCTTTTTCTTCACGTGTGGATAGTGCCTAAACTTGTGTTAAAGAACTTATACTGCTCAAGCGCCTCTGACTTATTAATTCACTTAGAAATTTCTCTCATTTATCCTGGTTTCCTCACGATGTTTTCTTTCACTAAAGCAAGTAATAAGTATCAAATACGCAATACACACATGAACCCTGAAAATCAGAAGTGTCTTCGAAATCGTGTGTGACACCATAAAGGTGATTGTATAATGGTATGACCGTCGGACTGCAAAGTCAGTCTTGAGTCCGAACTCAGTCACGCACTTCTGATTTTTCTTTTCGTCGATTGAAATGAGAACACTGCAAACAACAACAAAAAACATCAGTACAGGTTCGGAGACAACATCATCATCATATGTTCCCACTGCAGGGACTCAGGCCCCCTCTCTAGATTAGAGATGAGCTATAATCGGGCGGGGTTGTAGATGTCACATCTCTTCGAATTGATTTTTAGGTTCTAAGACATGCCGGTTTCCTCACGATGTTTTCCTTCACCGTTTTGAGAGCAGTGGTGACGAAATAAATTACACAAAGTAAAGGACCTGACTGGGTTTGAACTCCCGACTCACTGTTCGTAAGTCGCGGCCGCCACCGCTGGGCCTACTCTCGAAAATGCGTATACAGCAAACAAAAGTTGAATCACTAAAGGTCCGGAGACAACATACTATTCAAAAACTTAATACTTATAGCATAACATAATCAGCCTAAAATGTTCCCACTGTTGGGATTCAAGGCCTCCTGTCTTTGAGAGCGAATGGGTTTAAACTAAACTTACCTATAACAAATCCATTAATAGTCCTAGCTGCCAGTAGTAACCGGTAGTCAGACACGGTGCTCTGTGCCAGCGTGATGGCGGCGTCCATCAGCAGAGTCATGCTGAGCACGTTCCTTCTGCCGAACACGTCGCCTACTATGCCCCAGAAGAACGCACTGGCTACTCCACCTGGAGAAAGAGAAGAACGGCTTTAGGAGAAGAATAGATGGACGACCGAATAGACCATGATCTTGTAAAGTAACGTTTCTGGCTAAATGAGGGTTGGTAGTCATGGATGTCCCGGAGGAGCTCGTGGCTATGTAATGACTCAATGATCAATCTTATGGTTAAGCCGCCACGCTGGCCAATTGCCATGGTTGGTTTGTGGATTCGTGACCACCCATTACAAATCGAGTTTCCTCCGTACCTCGGAAATCAGGTTTAGCTGTTGGTCCTGGCCATTGCTCAGTATCACGAAAGTCTGACAATCAGTCAGAACAAGGGGCATCCTATTAACTAACTGGGTTGTGGAGGTCCGAAAGACCGTCGCTCCATGTAAAATACTGGTATTCAGCTGCATCTGGTTAAACTGGAAGCCGCGCGACCCCAACATAGATAGAAAAAGGCTAGGTTGATGAAGAGTCATGGATGTGGCGCTGCTGGCGCTATCTTTCCAGGTACTCTTTTCATGCGCCACATCTAACCAGCCGTTGCAGTTTGCGCCCAAGTCATCTCGCACCACTTTCCAGTCACGGCAGTGGCGTATATCCTCAGGCACCCATTGCGTGGATACATCTATCGTGTCCTGGAGTTATGTTATACAAATGCACGTGGGATAAAATTCCTTTACAAAGCATTATAGCTTGACCAGTCAAGAATCTTTGTTGAATGAAATTTTTACTATAAATAAATCACTGTTCAATCATTATTATAGTTGTAAGTACTGTTACAAGCCCTTACAACGTCGTTGTTTAGCACTTGGCAATATCAATCAATCATTTATTTTGTTAAAACATAGGTATGTTTAAAGGACCAAGAGCAAAGAAACGATGGATGGACTGTGATAAGAATGATATGGTAAGAAAGGAGGTGTCTCATGAGATGAAGAAGAAACAGAGAAGTATATGGAAGAGGAAGACATGCTGCGCCGACCACAAATGAATTGGGATAAGGGCAAGAGAATGATGATGATATAAGATTTATTAATTAAATTAAAGTAATAATAATTAATAATTTAAAATAAAATAATAAAAAAATAATAAATTAATTAATTAACACGTGAGGTCCTGGGTTCGATTCCCGGGTCGGCCAAAAAGAGCTATTGGGTTTTTCATTAGAAACCCAGTAGTAGCCCGGAGTTTGGAAGTTGGCGGTATAATACCCCCGTGCCTCGGAAAGCACGTTAAGCCGTTGGTCCTGCGCCTGATCTCTCTCCGGTCGTGTCGGATTGCCGTCCCATCCCAAGTAACACGTAAATTAATTTAAATAATTAAAAACTAATTAATCATTATTTAAATTATTTTTATTTTAAACTAATTAATATTAAGTATTTATTATTAATTAATTATTATTTTTTTATTTATTTTTTTCCCGTTTTCAATATAAATAATAATAATGATGAGCCGCTTGGGTCAATTTTCAGGTTAAGAAGCGCTTGCCTGGGTTGGGCCATGGATAGGTGACCTTAATTATACCGAGTTATTTCCAAACTTTGGAAAGCACGTTAAACTGTTGGTCTTGGTTGTTATTTGTAGATCTTTGTCAGTCATTACCAGACAGTCTTTTGTTTGGGGATGAGAAATTATCAAATTACTCCTCCCGTTCTGAGCGGAGTGGTAGGGAGTGTCAGACTTTTACTGACAAGCAACCACCCATGTTCCTTCTTAGCCCTTTGTGTCCGAGGCTGCGGTATCTCTTTAGTAAAACCCGCAGCACCGGTGATGAGTCACACAATTCTCGGCAACAATTTCGCTACTTATATGAACTGCACCTACACATACATAATATGAAGTACGGAAACAATTCAGCCTTGTATATAGGCAACCGATTGTTTAATTGTTCCGATCAATACATCGACCAACTCTAATCGGCCTGAATTACATAAGCGGCCAATTTGCTGCTACCGACCTTTTTTTTAATTTGTGTGGGTTTTAAATCTAGAATCCAGCCTAACTTCAGTATCTCCTGCCGGCTTAGCATGACCACCGAAGAAACGGGTTCTGTCGACGGAAGAATCGACAAAATGACAGATTGTAGCAAGGTTTCATGTCAAATTGTTTGGAAAAATCTTTGTCTATTCTTGGTAGAATAGAGATAGAATCGCCATGCTACAGGGGCTGGGCGTATAAAATGACCACTCTAGCAGATCATAATATGAATTGCGTTAAAAAGCGAAAATGTACCTTTCATAATAGTAACTGCGCCTGTGACCATTTTACCAATTTTAACGCAATTCATATCTACTATTTTCCTATTAAGATCTATTTTCACAGACGCAATTACTATTATGAAAAGTCCACTTTACGATTCTTAACGCGATTCATATTATGATCTGCTATAGTGGCCATTTTAGACCCACTGAACTGTTGTTGGTGGCAGCTAATAGACTAACCAGCCGTGACATGAAACATCTTCAAAGCATCCTCTGGACGTATCTTACTGTTGATTGTTCCCAGATTTCCTTTTACATAGCAATATTTTCTTCCAGCAGGAATTAACAACTCATCATTCTCTTGTCCTTTTCAATTCATTGTGGGTCGGCGCAACATGTATGTCTTCTTCTTCCATACTTCTCTGTTTCTCGTCATCTCATGAGACACCTCCTTTTTTTCATAAACAACTTTACTACCAATACTGATTGGTCATTAATAAGTAACTATAGTGCGCGCGGAACTAGTTGGCCGCTCCTTAGGCAAGTTTTTGTTTTTTATTAAGTATTCTTTTCAATAAATTGAACAATTATTGTTCACGATATCTCGGGATTGGTCATCACTGTCTAATTATAGTCTCCTGTGCATTGCAAGCTGCAGGCAACCCGCCCCCTCACCCCTGTCGCAACCTAAGGAGCGGCCAACTAGTTCCGCGCGCACTATAAGTTCGCAATTTCTTATACACTGAAAACAGGATATTTATCGTGTTTAGGTAGGTACTGTTTGTTTCCTGTTCCCGATAGTTTATCGTTAATGATACACACACATTACAAAAACCCTCTCTCATACATTCTCAATTAACATAACAATCAACATCAACATCTTTCAATCTTTTTTCTCTCTTCAAAATTTTTTTATTTTTTTAGCTCTAAATATCTTTGTTTATGTACAATTAACATATCATTCTCTTGCCCTTTTCCCAATTCATTTGGGTCGGCGCATATCTTCTTCTTCCATACTTCTCTGCTTCACGTCATCTCGAAAGAAGAAAGGAGGTGTCTCACACCTCCATTCTTACCATAATATCATTCTTAACACAGTACATTCATCGTTTCTTTAGTCTAACAATGTTGCATAATAACTTCTTTTTTTGCAACACTTCTTTGTTTTGGGACTAAAGTCCGTCTCACATCTTTCTAGTTTTTCCATCAAAACTTCGTTTAAATGACAACCACGTGACATCTTCTAAGCTACGTTCTTGCATACGGCACCACTCCTAATCAGGGTTGATACCGATAAATCGTAGTAACACTTGATACATTTTCGCTAATAACTCCATATACGTGATAATTGGAATCTTCATTTATGGAGAAAATGCTGTCATCAATATTTTTATGACTATAAATATTTATATCAGCTATATTGTGTCGACCTTTGAATTGTTACTTTGCTGAATTCGCAGAAAGGAATGAAGTTCAATAGCAACCATTATGATGTAAGAATATTCCATGCCTATTAGTTCCCTAAGGATAAGGCAGAAGTGTACCTAATAGAACACCCTCATTTTGTCAGTTATGTTTAAATCCCTTGTAAGAGGGGGCAAACCTATTACCAACAACCGGGCTCCTCAACCCAGGCCCTCATGCTTAGCGGCCACGATTTCGACCACTAGATCCACGAGGTAGTCAAGATGATAAGAAAGCAAAGAACAGAAGTCTTTGTCAAACGCCTTAACAAGGATATATAGATATACGTCTCTGTTATCATCAGCCTGTAATGTTCCCACTGCTGGGACAGGTCTCCTCTATAAGAGAGGGAAAGGGCTATGCCACCACGCGGGCCCAGTGCGGATTGGTAGATGTCACATGTCTTCGAATTTTTGGTTCTAGAACATGTAGGTTTCCACACAGCAGTGGCGATGAAATAAATTACACAAAGTATAGCGCCTGCCTGGGTTCGAACCCACGACTTACTGCTCGTAGTAAGTAAGTCGGGGCCATCACCACTGGGCCACCGCTGCTCTCTATTGAGTCACCGCTGCTGTTTACATCTCTGTGGCTGACTGTATTGTGACCGGTTGATGACTATAATAAGCTCGCCCCCTATTACATGGGAATTAATTATAACTGGTAAAAAATGTGGGTGTGTCTTTAGGAATTTTGTCTAAATCGGTCAATGACTGAATTCATTATTAGTGTTTACGTATGACATCGACGACACAGTTTATATCAGTGATGCAACTGACAACAAGCTATTGTCTTAGCTAAATATTGATGTTCGAATTAGTACTCTTCTCGTAAACTCAATTAGATACCTATACTAGTAATACGTTTCAAAGTGTTTGTCTTAACAACGAGCCTATAATTTGTGCCTAATCATAATTCAAACTTGACGCGTAAGTGTTAAATTTCCGCGAATTCGTGTTAAATTCGTGAATTCCCGCGATTTTCTGATGACGACCTGGTGATGATTTTGGGGAAAATAAATATAGGGTAGGGTTCCGACCATGTTCCGACAGTAGTTCCGCGTTCAGCATATACAGGCTGTAAGGGGAAGCTCTTCGTAAACTGTTGGGGTGAATTTAGTATAGTTAGGTATCATACGTACAGTCAGCATCAGAAGTATATTAACATTTCTCAAAGTTTCGAAGCCTGATTTTTTAATAAAAACTTGTTAGATGTTACTTGTTACTGAATGTTATTGGAGTATATGGACTATTCTAACGAATAATCTTCTGAAACATTAAAAATAATAGCTAGAGTCCTGTACATAAAAGAATTAAAATTCCGAAATGTTCAGCTACTTCTGATGCTGACTGTACATGACCATACTACCTAGGTAAGAAGTGACCAGCGGTTTTCCCGCGTCATTCGTAAGAGTATTTATACATTCATTCTTTGTTTTATATTGGTCGCATCTACACTAATATTATAAAAAAGGTAAGATTTGTATTTTTGTATGTAACGAATAAATTAAAAAACTACTCGACCGATAACATTGGCTATATTTTCAAAATACACGCAGACGAAGTCGCGGGCGAAGTGCTAGTTATTTATATTTTGGCATGGTGCGTACAGAGAATTTACTTTATTATCTGCAGTAGAACAATAGTCACAATCATCTTCTAAATGTGGACCAATTCAGCGTATTGGTATAATTCGCATACGGGAAGAGTTTCACTTATTCTCGTATTTGCCACGGTCTCCTGTGCTGTTGCCACCAAGAAAATGTCAAAAATCATGCTTACCACTCATAAACGCCATATTGATAAGCCCAGCCTGGTAGGTAGTGAGTTCCAGCTCACACCTGGCGGCTGGGAGGACGTAGGACATCACGCAGTTCTGTACTCCTGACGCGAAGAATGAGGAAGCGCATGCACCGAGTGCACTCCGGCTGAAACGGCCGTAACCTGTGGAGGGAAAAAAAGTTATTATGTTATTCCAGTATTACATTTTTGAAGGCTTTTTTAAGTAGTTTCATACCTATGTACTTAAAGATTCTACAGTTCGTTTTACGAGTAGCTGCCCAGACAAGATAAATAATTCTTAAATATTCTAGAAACCGAATATGTTTAGTAATAGAGGACCACTATGGCATCATTATAGGTATCACCCGTCAATTTATAGGTACGGGGTTGACTTATCAGTCACTCAAAGCTAATCAAATACTGCTTTTCTAATTCAGGTACGTATTTTATCATGGCATGTATTTAAACCGTTATCTGTATATTCCCTTTTTTCGAACAAAATATTTTTCAACACACTTGCTCGAAAAATGCATTTACGGAGCCTGTATACATTGTTCGAAAGTTAAAAATTACGCACTATACAACGGAACGTGCGGTAAAATATGTACTCTCATCTAAGTACCGTGCGGTAAAATAGGTACTCTCACCTAAGTACCTATTTTACCGCACGGTCCATACCCCGTTGTATAGCACCGTTCGTATTCTTTACGGTTTTTTTTTAATTTCCATAAAAAGTAATACAAGAATTCCACCAAGGAGTTTCACATTACTAGAATAAATAAGCTGACTGAACGAACCTCCTTTGAAGAGCTTTTGTTCAATACGTTTGTCTCACTTTAATACTAAAGAGTAAATGAGATGAAAGTTGTAGTTCTAATTTTCAGCGCGTGCATGTGGCGCCATTTGCAAATGCGCGGCATTTTAATATTAAAACGTCAAAGGTTGTTGCGACTTTCCGACTGTTATATAAAAACAAAATAATATGAGTTCAAGCGATTCCGATATTAATATGGAATCTACCCCACTTGATATTTTAAATGAGGCGCAAATTGCAGAAAACAGTCTCTTGCCGCCAAAATCGCGAGAGCGCTATTTAACTACAATAATTTTATAGCATGGAAGACTCGAAGAAATACTCAATCATTCTCTGAAAATGTTTTGATGGCTTACTTCAATGAATTACGTGTGAAGTATATAAACCGTCCTCAATGTGGTCAATATATTCAATGTTAAAAACCACTCTAAAAACCAATAATGACATAGATTTAACAAAATACATATAACTACATGTATTTTTGAAACGACCAGTCGAATGGCTATACAATATAAGCAAGAAATCAAAAGTATTCACTGCAGCTAACGTAGGAAAATTTCTTTAATGACGCGCCAGATGAAAAATATTTAGGAACTAAGGTACGTTTTTAAAAATTTTATTTGCCATTAAAAATAGTTTGAAAAAGTTTGTTACATTACATAATTGTACTGTTTTCTCGCAAATGTGTTGAAAAACGTTGTATGATACACGTGCAGAAATTGGTTTTTACAAACTCGTGACTATGGTAACCCCTCGACTTCGTCTCGGGCTTACATTCGTCTACTCGTTTGTAAAAACCAACTTACCACACTAGTATCATAAATAACTATTAACGTTACACCAAAAATACTGACTTGCACACAAATTATCTCAAAATATGCACACTAAAGAAATCAAAAGTATCTTTTTTAATGGCATTTGCAGAACTCTTTTACTGAACGAATAACTATTATCAAAATAGTATTTAGATTAAACCAGCATATACCTGAGAAATAATTATATCTCTCGTAATTCCAAGTCAGAGGCGGCATAAAAACTTTGATAATACTAGGTTAGGTTGAGAAAGAAGCAGCAAATAATTATCAACATCTACGCCATTTCTCTATCACAGATAGTGATCTACTCGTATTTAACTATACTTATCGCACATGGACGAACGTGGCTGGAGTAATAACAAAGTGATGCTGTATGTCGAACATTCAGCTAACTTAGCAAAATTGTTTCTGTTAGGTAAGTTACTGGTTATCGATAGATTTAATAATATCTTTATAAGTACCGCGATAGAGACATCGTTACGCAATCTTTTACAGTGGATGATATCTTTTCGGTCTTCCGGCCACAGTAAGCGCGGGCCTGTGGACGGTGAGTAATGGGATATCTCACCGTCCGTCCGTTTAATGACGATGACAGGCCGTTTTGACGGACGTGCGCCTCAAAGAGATGTCAGCAACATTGCAGAGACCCAAGGGCCTACGACTCTCGAGGCTGCGAGTAGTTTGAAAGAGATATATACAAAATGGATGCAACAACGCATAACAGCTGTTTTTTATCACACGACAAAAATTTTTCATGCTTGAATCCACGGTATAAGATTGCGTAACGATGTCTCTAACACCGTATAAAAATATTATTAAAATTTCAGTATCGATAACTAGTGGTTTATTTTGGAATTTGGGAAATCATCTAATGACTTCTTCCGCTCTAGGTGGAGGGAAAAGGAGTGTCAGACTTTTAGTGAATAAAAACCACCCATGTTCCTTCTTAGCCCTTTGTGTCCAAGGCCGCGGTATCTCTTCCGCAGCTTTGCTTTGGCTTCCCCTTATGATATTATTATGAATAGCCCTACTATACAACGATATCTGCAAGAGTTGACGTTATCACGGACACAATGGTAAGGTTTTCATTATATACAGAACTGTAACAATAATATTATGGCTAAAACATTGAGCTAATTGCATGAAGTATGCTAAGAGTTTTATTAAAACCTTTACGGTGCTATATAATATATCAGTGGGGGCTTGATGACGAATTGTTGCACGTGCAACCGGTATGCGAGATTTTGCTGAGGCTTTTAGAAGGTTAAAAGAGTTATTGAATTGGGATAGGTCTATCAGAATTCTTGGCACGTGAATATTTGCCAGTAAGTATATATTTCATGATTTTTATTTCAAAAACCGTTATAGCGGAAGAATACGAGAGACGGGAAAATTTTCACGTTATTTTTTTCAAATACGTACTTAGTATATTTAACTTGGGATATAATATCTTTAACTATCGATGTTTTAACCCTTTACAGTTTTTCAAAACATCAAGCGTAAAATTCGAAAGAATCCAGTTACTTTCCAAAAAATTCTTCTGTTCATTTTTCTATTTAACATGCAAAAAACGGAAATAACCACAAATGTGTTTTTCAACATTTTCAGCGCTAGTCCCAATCGCACTTATAAATATTCATAAAAGGAATGCAATGCTTAATGTGGGCAAGCTATTTTCCAATTATACAATTATTCCTCTTCTTAAAAAAATAGGTTATTCAACGGAGCATTCTAAATTAAGATCTAGTTCAACTCTAGATTACAATAACTACAATCATAATCAGCCTAAATGTTCTCATTGTTGGGACACAGGACTCTATGAGAGGAAATGGTCTATAAATCCACCACGCGGGCCCAGTGTGGGTAGGTATGGGCGAGTTACACTACAATTGTTGCAGTGTGTTAAGACATACTGAAACGGGGTGTTCAGTATTCGATTCTTGTTCCAAATAAGAAAAAATATTATAGGTTATTAAACTATAATATGGTACTACCTTTTTTTTTTTTTTTTTTGGTGGGTGGAAAATCATCGAATAACCCCCCCCCCGCTCTTGGGCAGAGCGAAGGGGGGTGTCAGACTTCTACTGACTAAAAACCAACCCATGTTCCTTCTTCCTCGCCCTTGTGTCGGAGCCGCGGTAACTTTTCGATATCCGCAGCCCCGACGGGCGTCGGCCCTTGCGGGCCCCTCCTTGCTGACATCTCTTTGAGGCGCGCGTGGAACACGTACGCGCCGCCGACACGGTCTGTTGCCGTCATGACGACGGCCGGACGGCGAGCTAGCCCGTTACTCACCGTCCACAGGCCCGCGTCTACGGTGGCCGGAGGTCATCGCGTGACCCCCGACGCCCGGAGCGCCTTCCGCGGCGGCTGGGACGTTGAGAGGTTCTCTCCCTCTCTCGTTCCGCCACCTCCTTCGCTAGCATCACTGCTTCGCAGAAGGAGGCGACGGCGTCCCATTCCTCCTCGCCCCGGACCATGGCTTGCACCAGGGCCGGGCATATGGTACTACCTTAATTTATGACGTAATTGTACCATGGCCAGGCACGCTCTCCAGATCTCACTTTATTATATGTAACTTATTCGCCAGTGTCCTACGCCAGTTTAAAAACTAAAAAACCCGACTGAAAAAACGGAAAAGCAAAAAACAAGCACATTTTAAATTAAACAAAACTTGTAAGCAGGCGGGGTCCATTCTATTTTCATTTCATAATTTAATATTCAAATGAACCCCGCCCTTCCAAGTTTTGTTTAATTTAAAATGTGCTTGTTTTTTGCTTTTCCGTTTTTTCAGTCGGGTTTTTTAGTTTTTTAACTACATTTTTTTATTTAACACTTTTTAGTCAGTTTTCATTAACTTCGTTATTACTATTATAAGACGGTAGATTTCGATTCGATTTTATATTCATTCCGTACACGTAAAAGAATCCGGTTTTAAGTAAGAAATGCGATATTGTTTGTTCTAATAACTTTAAATCGTTATATATCCTAAACGGTTTTATAAAATGAAAAATGATAAAGGAAACCTAATATTCATTTTCAAATACCTATTCAACGATACCCCACTTGACATGGTGAGTCAATTTTTTTTTTTTCATTTTGACAATATGGCGACTAGTTGTTACTATAGTGAGTATTGTTTATTGTAATGTTTTTAGTGACACTCGCGAGGTCAAGACGAATCGATTGACGTACGGATCATCAAAATCGGCCAAGGCGTTTGGCCTCTACAATGCCACATAGGAACAAACATACATACATACATACATACATACATAGACTGATAAACACATAACCCTTCTTTGCTTTGCGCAGTCGGGTAAATAGACTGATAAACACATAACCCTTCTTTGCTTTGCGCAGTCGGGTAAAAAAAAATATGAAAGGCAGATGGCCAATACCTAAAAGTAATTGATCCGCGCACATTTTCTGTGATAGGCGAAAGGGCTGCGAGATTTTTCCGAAATATTTGTAATAAGTAGTTCTGTCTTTTATTTATCAGTATTTATTTTTGTTCATATTTTTATTAGTATCATGTAACCATGCACTACTCGTTTAGACTTACAAACAAACTGTATGTACTCATAAACGTTGTGATCATACAAGACAGTGTAAACTGCTTTAACCAGTCTCTCTGTCTACTCCCTTATTAGTTAAACTAGGATGATTTGCCTTATAGACTTAAGTAGTAATACTAGTCAGTCTTCTTCTTTATCTATGACAGTTGATTTCATATTTGATCCATTTAAGCAAGCTAAGCGATTAACTGCCGCACTCAGTGACGTATAATGATTACTCAAGCCATCACTTAGTAAAGTTTTTGACACTTTAGTGAAGGTTTTGTATGTTAAACCTTTACTAAGTGACGGCTTAAGTAATCATTAAATATCTCTGATTGAAGCAGTAACGTATGGTCGTTACGACATACGTGGTGTCGTATGATTTAACGGGAGGCGAGAGAAAGAGATAGCCTGTGTCACGCCACTCGTTCTGTCCAATACGGCGATGCTTCACTGTGTACACTTGATTCACTGTTCCCACAACGACCCTATATAATATCTACTGCCTGTCTAGTGGTCATCAGCGCGACTGCCGAGATGAGGTAGGGTTCGATTATCAGATCAGGAAAAGTGTAATTGAGTTTTTCCATTAGCAAGTTTTCTAAGGAGTCTAGATTTGTGAACAGTTAAAGGAAATATAGGATCTATTAAATGGGATTCTGGGACTTACTTTTTTATGGTCCCTACACCTCTGCCTAACCCTTATAAAGACTAATATTTTGACCACTGCAGTTAGAATAGAAGTAAAACCAACATTAGGCAGCGTCCTAACCGAAGCGATCGTAATATTTAGTTAGTAATAGTTAGTTAGGACTTCATCATCATCAGCCCTGCAGGGACACAGGCCTCCTCTCTAGGAGAGGGATGGGCTATAATCTACTACGCGGGCCCAGTGCGGATTGGTATACATAGATGTCACATGTCTTCGAATTTTTGGTTCTGAGAGATGCGGGTTTTCTCACGATGTTTCCTTTTACCGTCTTGCGTGCCTATTTAGGACCTAGGATATTTTAATCGCCTTAGTACGTTCCCATTTGAAAATATCGTACTTACAAGTTACAGGTAGGCACAGCCGCGGGTAAAAGTCAGTAAAGTGTAAAAAGCACTAATGGAAAATTAATGTTACTTTTACCACTAATAAAATAAAGTTATTAATAGAAAGTTATTTTATTAAGTACCGTAGTAGCTACTAACTTAAAGAAACTCGTGTTTGTTTGCTTTAATGGCAAGGGAAGTCAGTGACCTCTATACCCGTTGCACAAGTACTCTAGGATTACTGAGAGATTATTTAATTTTATCTATACTTCATCATTTTCCTGCCCTTATTCCATTTTATTAGAGATAGCTTTTGCCAGCGGCTTCGCCCACGTGAAAATGACGATTTTCCATACAAACTTTCATCCCCTTATTAACTCCCTTAAGGGTTGAATTTCGAAAAATCCTTCCTTATTCCTTGTCTACGTTATAAAGGGAACCACTGTGCAAAATTTCAGCTTTCTAGGTCCAAGGGTTTGGGCTGGGCGTTGATGAGTCAGTCAGTGAGTCAGGACTTCTCTTTTTATTTATATAGAAGATAGATTCTCTTTTTACACGACTGCCCCAAAAAAAAGAGTGTTATGTTTTTAGCGTTCATGTATGTATGTATGTTTTTATTTATATAGATAGATCAGCGGAACACGTTTATTTCTTCTATACTCCTCTGGAGAAGAAAGTAAATGATGCCATGACGACTTGTCAGTCGTACGTCTTTCATACCATTCCTAATACAATCCATACATCTTTTCTTTGGCCTTTCTACCCCTCTCCATTCATTAACATGCGTTTTATCCTCCCTCATTACATGTTCATACCAAGATAGACGACTTTCTTTCCATAGATATTTCGTTAACCGGCGCCTTTCCAATTTCCTCTATTATAATATGATCATTCCTTGCTTTATCCATTCTTGTTACTCGCTGGACCTATTTATAGCTCATATACGAGTATGGGCTACAAATAGGTCCAGCCTGTAAACTTTTTTTTTGGAAATTGAACATAAATTACATTCAAATATCCCTTTCTTATTTTTGGAAGGAAATAAAAAAAATCTTTAAAAAAAAAACCCTTAAGAGTGTATGGTACCTCAAACGCGAGTTTTATAATGCGTAAAAGTATATGATTCACTGCAGTAATCAACATCAGAAAAATATATGATATTCTTCAGGATATATGCTAGTGCCATAGTGTTGTGAAAACATAATACAACTAACTTTGCTCGATAGAAAAAAATCGCGAAGATACCTCTAAAAATTTCTTTTAACGAGTAAAAACCATACTAAAATACATGTCATCGTTCTGATTTTTTTGCCAAATAATTCTACAAGCAACAAACTAAAGTCATAGTGTTTTACTTTTTTAGTCCAATCAATAGTTTTTTTGTAAATCGCAAAATTCCACTAATTTCGCACTATTTGGTCGCAGCGAAAGACGTAACAACCGCTTTGTAGTGCAAGCTGATTTGAACTTTATTCTAACAGTATTTCAAGCGAAGTTTGAACCACCACAAATAGGGTTGCTAATCTGAGGTAGCATACGCTCTTAAGTATAATGTTATGGTTTAACCATTCACACATTTCACATCTTGCCTTTATAGTTTATTGTGTACAAAAAAAAACCTCTCACGAAACGGAAATAATATAATACAGGCTGTTGGTTAACAGCCTGTATTATTTCCGTTTCATGGCAGGTTTTTTCCCTAAACCTTTGCTTTAGGGTTTTTCACGTAACCCTAAAAATTACCCCTAAGCTACCTTTTCAGTCTCTAGTTTTAGCACTCCAAATGGCGTTCTATCGTCAGAAATGCAACGTTATACAGCTTCTCAACAGTTATGTGTACCAAACTCACTAATGTTATGTCTGCGTGTATGTATGTTTTGCAGTTGTTTACTTAAATGTTTAGCTACTAACCTATGTTACTGCTACTAAGGTAAGCAATCAATCATCTAGTTTACTGTTATTGCAACCGATTAGGTTTCCTTTGTGGTTTGCAGATTTGAATGGTGCATTAAATTACAAGGCAGAAATTGCACTATAATTTTTCAGACCGGTCTCCAAGAAAAGTTTTGGAATTTGACATAACTTTGAGGCATTCGACTTCCCTGGACTTACTAGTTTTCAATAATGGGTTCGAAATGCAACAGGGACTTTGCTTTGTGTAATTTATTTCATGCCCATTGCTCTCAAAACGCTAAGTATCGCGAGTTAACCGGCAAGTTCTGTAACTTAAAATATGGCTGTGGAACCAGACCTACCAGGGCTGGTGTGATATTACGGCCCATTCCCTCTCTTTCAGGGTACTAGTTGTGGTCCAGGTGGGAACCACCTAGGAGTGGGAACATTTTGGCGGGTATACATAAACGTCAACGATTTTTGATACTTCTTTGCACACAGGGTATACGAAAAATGTGCTTGTTTTCTAATTTGGCACAGTAAATAATTACTTCAGATAGTTATTCGAAATATTGATAATACAGACAGCTCTTATTTGTTACTTTTTTATCCAAACCACGTGTTTCGCTTCAAAACGTGAATAACTCGTGTTTAGAAAATTGATTGCATAGCATTTTGTAACATAAATGTTATCAGTTTCAAACCAATTCGATCTAGTTTATTTAAGTTAGATACACATCATCATCATCATCAGCCTATAATGTTCCCACTGCAGGGACTCAGGCCTCCTCTCTAGGAGAGGGATGGGCTATAATCCACCACGCGGGCCCAGTGCGGATTGGTAGATGTCGCATATCTTCGATTTTTTGGTTCTAAGACATGCCGGTTTCCTCTTTGGTTCTAAGACATGCCAGTCTAGTGGTTAGTGACCCTAACTGCTATGCCGGAGGTCGTGGGTTCGATTCCCACCCAGGACAAATGTTTGTGTGATGAGCACGATCATTTGTTCTGTGTCTGGGTGTAATTTATCTATAATATGTATGTATTTAGAAATATATAAGTATGTTTATCAGTTGTCTAGTACCCATAACACAAGCTCTGCTTAGCTTGGGACTAGATGGCGTTGTGTGATAATTGTGGAATATTATTATTATTATTATATTATATTATTTATCTCTCGATTATACTGACGGAAGCTAGAGTCTGAAGACGTCATAGAACATATTTTATTAAAATGAATTTCCACTTGATTGCTCTATGGTGTTAGTACCTTAGAATAAGAGTCCTAAGTGACGGGCCCAATGTACGAGAAAGTGATCATAATATGGAGGCTCAGTCAAGGCAAGTCAGTCGTATATTTCTTGTTGGCTTCTATGTAAACTTCACCTAATTTCAATATATTAAATCTAATTTCGTATCTGGCATAATCATAAAAATTCAGTGAAACATTCTGCACACCCCGATAAGTAAGAACGACGTTACACAATTTACGTTTCATTACAGTTCCACTTGTAAGCCGAAGGTAATTGTTCGTAATTAAATGTAAGTCAATCGTTAATCTTCACGCACGTTTGACGATACAGATCAAGCAGAAATATGGAAGTTTGTGACCCGATAAGTAGACATACACGTGGTTGTTAGATGTAGGAAATACATCTTCTTGTGACGAGGGTTACCAACTTTTTTTCTATCAAATATAGTATATTTGAAGTTATTAACTTAAAAATATAGTAGATGGCAAAAAAAAGAAAAAGAAAATAGTATGTTGTCAAAATATTATGTACCTACCTACTTTATTTTTTAAATGAATATTTTTTGCTACTCTGCACCTTAATAATTATTTTTTTTATTTTTTTAAAAGCATTCTTAAGATTGTTTGCAATTTAAATTTAAGTTAAAAAATATCATTAATTCAGATTTAATTAAATTTAAAGTGGCCCTGTTGCGCTCGTCTCTCCATTTCGTCTTCTTAGCAGAAAATATGCGTTCTGTGAACGCTGATGCTGTAGGAATTGAAATATATAGTAGTTTCGCCTACAATATATATTTTTTAGAAATAAAGTATTTGATCCCTTAAAATAGTAGGATACTATATTATATAGTAAAACTATAAACGCGGTTTTTAGACTCCGCGCTAGTTCCAGCAAACGCTTTTAGCGCTTACTGTGCCGCACTCAGAGAACTTTAATGGTTACTTATGCCATCACTTAGTTAATGTTTTGACAGTTATATGTCATACAAAAGTATGTCAAATCTTTTCAAGTGACGGTTTATGTAATCATTAAATAGGCTAACAGTGCGCTGTTAGCTTATTTAGGAAACGTTCCTTTTTTGTAATTATTTTTAAGATCTGCATTCAATGAGTTGTGAATGTTTGTGATTTAAAAGATTTGATTTGATTCTGTGGATGCGTGACCACCCATTATTATATTATATACCGATTCTATGCTTCGGAAACAAAGATGTACCCGTCATTTAATGACGGCCAAGCAGTCGCTACAAATAGGCATTGGCCCGAAAGTAGAGTCAGAACCCGACCCCAACGTAACATAGTTGGGAAAGGATATATAGGCAGATGAGGACGACTGTTTACTCTTGAACTTACCAGCCATATCCAGTGCCGTTTCATAGTCTGCCACCTCCGGCATTGCGTCTTGTGTTGCATCGCTGCTGTCTATTTGCCGCGCGGCTGAAATACAAATACTTAAAGTTAATTAAATATTATCTCTACATTCTACAACTAAGAATAAAACAAAAATATCAGGAGCTCGAAATAAAAGTAAACATGGCAAATATCCCGTTTTCAGTGTGTATGATTATGTTAGATAATATATCTACAACTTTCATCATCATCAGCCTATAATGTTCCCACTGCAGGAACTCAGGCCTCCCCTCTAGGAGAGGGATGGGCTATAATCCACAACGCGGGCCCAGTGCGGGTTGGTAAATGTCACTTAATATCGTCGAACTTTTTGGTTCTAAGACATGCCGGTTTTCTTATGATTTTTTGCTTCACCGTTTTGAGAGCAGTGGTGATCAAATAAATTATGTATTTATTTAATGCACAACGTATGCAGCATAGTTACACGCTAGGCTTAAAACTAGTCAGTATATTACCCTGTTAGGGTGTAGCAAGATAACTTACACAAAGTAATGTGCCTGCCTGGGTTCGAACCCACGACTAACTGTTCGTAAGTCGACGTAGCTGTGGACAGAATCTTGTCCTCTATGAGCAAGGGAGGATCTTCTTACCAGACTAGTAGTATGTCTGGCATCTGTACATATGTCGCAGGGATATGATAAAAACAGGGATTTGGACAAATGGCTAAGGGATTTGATTTGTTCAAACACTAGATTTGTTTAGGGAAATGATAAAATCGTGTTGTTATTTTAACATCCTCCTTGATTTCATCAAATCCCTTAGGGAATTGACCAAATCCCTGTTTTTATCATTTATTATCCCTGCGGCACATACTTGTTTATTTACGAACGAATGGATTTCGATGACATGTGGCATACAAATACAGTATGTACACATGACTTGTGTAAATACCTTACTATGTGTATTGTTACATTATTTAAAATAATTCTGTGTTGTGGTTCAACAAATTGTAACCACAACCATATAAAACCATCTTAAAATAAATAAAATGTATTATTATGGGGGCAGAGACAAACGGCAATCACTTTCATAGCATCATAATAACATCAATATAAACTTTTTCTCTTCCTATTTTTATCATGGTTATTATCAGTGTTACCATGATGAAGAAGGATTTGGTAAAGCCACGCTTGCGTAGGTTGGTCTATGGATGGGTTGCCACCCATTTCCCGGGAAACACGTTAAACCGTTGGTCCCGGCTGTCATTTTGACAGTCAGTGACCCAAAAGTCTGTTAACCAGTCTTAATAAGGGTATCATTTTACTAGTACCTACTAATTGGGATGAGGAAGTCAGATAGGTAGTCGCTTCATAAAATACTTACTGGTATTCTGCTCCGAAATACCAAACTTTTTTTTTTTTTATACTAGCTGACTTCCCGCGGTTTCACCCGCGTAGATCCCGTTCCCGTGGGAATACAGGGATAAAAAGTAGCCTATGACACTCAGCAATAATGTGGCTTTCTATTGGTGAAAGAATTTTTAATATCGGTTCAGTAGATCCCGAGATTACCCCTTACAATTTAACAAATATACAAACACACAAACTTTACTTCTTTATAATATTAGTATAGAAGTATAGATTATGTTAAAGATTTTTAATATCGGTTCAGTAGATCCCGAGATTACCCCTTACAATTTAACAAATATACAAACACACAAACTTTACTTCTTTATAATATTAGTATAGAAGTATAGATTATGTTAAAGATTTTTAATATCGGTTCAGTAGATCCCGAGATTACCCCTTACAATTTAACAAATATACAAACACACAAACTTTACTTCTTTAAAATATTAGTATAGAAGTATAGATTATGTTAAAGATTATTTTTTTTTTTTTTAAAGATTACTGCAGTGGGAACATTATAGGCTGATGATGATTATGAAGGGCAGGAAGATGATGATTTTAGCCTTGAACATCGTGCGTATTTCTTACGGAACACCTAATCAAACACTCTTTCAAGTAGAAACCCATGTTTAACAACTAAACGATTATGACAATGACATTGTAACAATGTGTAATATAAACAAGTTTAAACAAAAAGATTTTTTGACGTCGTGCTGGTGTAGTGAATCATAAGTTAAATAATAAATATATGTATTATTGAATGATGATTACATTTTGATATCTAGTCGAAAATTTTTTCGTAATGTGGTACAAGTTCGACAATATTTTTAAATACTTCTGAGTAATTAATAATTAATGTATCTTTTGTAATTTATTTTTAACCAGTTTCAAAAAAAAGGAGGTGGTTTTTGATTCGGTTTGAGTACCACCTCCTTTCTTTGTTTGTTAGCTCATAACTCCGTCATTTGTGAACCGATTCGAAAAAATCATTTTGGACATACTTTCCGATTGGTCCTTATATTCTTCGTAGTCGCATGCCACTGATACCTGATGCTCCGTCATGGCGTTCTCATTGATACAGAAGTCAGCTGCTAATTACCATTAGCAAGGTGGCATGCGACTACGAAGAATATCAGACAAGAATTATTTTCTTGTTTTCTACTAAGTTTTTTAAGACCGCGATTTTGTTAGTAGTCGGTTTTAGATTTTTGAACTTAATTTTTTTATTTGAATTTTATTTTTGTGTGTACTGAAACTATAATACAATACATATTTTTAATGTGCTCGCCAAGACCTTTCATTTGATACCAAACTTGCTATGATTATTTCAATTTAATATTTTTTTAGGTAAGTTTTTGACATTTAAATTCCGTCATAAAAAGAATTTATAAATTTTCTATAGCCTATGTCACCCGGGCTATTCTTACGAATCTATTGACACCTAATTTATTAAAATCCGTTCAGTAGTTTAGGCGCTACGGTGGAACATACATACATACAAAGACTGCCAACATCATAACCTTTCCTTTTGGCTTCGCCGTAGTCGGGTAAAAAGAGGTTCTTAATTTTATTTTTGTTGTTAAAACGGCAACAGAGCGGAGCTCATTATATTTTTAGTAGCACCTAGAAGTGAGTGAGTTGAGTTCAAATATGTCATGTCAATCAATAAAGAAATGATAAATAGGTTTCGACTGGGTATTGAAATAGTCTCTCTTTTATTGTTACATGTTCGTATTCATGTTTAAAAACATCGCGCGGTGTGAAGATTCACCGCCGTCGAACGACCCCCGTAGGGCAGGGTAATCTTCTACAAGTTCAATTCCACTGGCTTGATCACTCCCACGGTAATCACCGGTGATATAACAGCGGTGGTGAGCAGCGGAGGCGCAGTGGCCCCGACTTACGAGCAGTCAATTGTGGGTTCGAACCCAGGCAGGCGCATTACTTTGTGTAGTATTTCATCACCGTTGCTCTCAAAACGTTGAAGGAAAACATCGTGAGGAAACCGGCTTGTCTTAGAACCAAAAAATTCGAAGACATGTGACATCTACCAACCGCGTGGTGGATTATAATAGCCCATCCCTCTCCTAGAGAGGAGGCCTGAGTCCTTGCAGTGGGAACATTATAGACTGGTGATGATGGTGATATTATTATGCATCTTTCGGTTTTGCATATTTTTTGGAAATGAAGGAACAGTGGAAGCGCTGGTCTTCTTATTGATCATCTATTGTTCACTATTCTGTATGTGCCTTCACAATGTGAGGTTAGGGTCTTTTATGAACGTAAGACCCTAGTGTACAAAAACTATGATTTCGATGAAGCTTACTAATGATAAGTTCGAAAAAATCAAACAAAAATATAGAATCATCCAAAATTTTTATTCCAACGATTTTGACACTAACAGCTGTTAGCGCCAAAATCATACAAAAGATTCAGCAATTTACTACCTAATCAATTCTCAGTTTTCAATAATTTTAGTGATAGGGGAAAAATTACTGCACTTTTAAATGTTTTACAACTGAAATCCGGCTCAATAGCCTTTTATGACCACTTTTATCGAATATTTTCCGTTTTTCATGGCATATGCTAGTGTTTCACGATAAGCGGTTACGTGGAAAACGGAAATCAACGTATTTTCCACCATTACAGGTTCGATTCCTACCTCATATACGTTTGTTCGGCAAGTTAGATTTAAGATCATTTATTTGTATTCAATAATTGATTTAGTTTTTATTTTCTTATAATAGTCATTCTTTAATAATTTTGAAAAAATGTGACATGATAATAATATGAAAGGAAATTAATGTAATTAATTGTTTTGCGGTGCCCTTAAAGGGTGCATGTTTGGTCCTTAGACCACTATTCCAACCTTTCAACAACATGTTAGTAATAAACTGTTATGATTCGATTTTGAAAATGCTTGTTAGGTTCCGATTATATTGGTTTATCTTCATGATGTAATTTTAGGAAATTTTAGAAATTAATTTATTTGGACGTAAAATTGAAACTTATCCGAAAAATATTTTTAAACACACTTACGGCTCTGTATCTTGGGTAAAATCTTGCAGACCATGTTTTAGTTAATCAGTAATCACTGTATCACCAACCCACGGGCCCGGGCGCCGAGGTACCGAGCGCTACACACTGTTGCCCGCGACAAACTGCCGCTCGCAATCTAGCGCCATACTTCCACAGACTTACACACACGTACAGAAGGCGGGGATGAAATGTAAAGTAACTTCAAGTTAGATTTAACTTTTTGGTTAGCTGTGTATGATGTTTTGATAAGAGTGTGTGTTGATGGTACATGAGATGCCAGGTCCAAGAAAAAAAAATAGGCTGTTTAGAATCACTACTTATTAGAAAACAAAGTCCTCTGCCGTCTGTCTGTTCGTGAAAAACTCACCTAGGTACTACTGCACCGATTTTCATTTTTTTTTAATCAATGGTTGAAAATAATGGATCAAGTGGTTCTCGAGGAAGGTTTTAATATAAATCATTTGTCAAGTTGCGACATCCATGCGGGCGAAGACAGGCATCAGCTATTTGTACTTAAAAATTCGTTCGCAATATGTGGTGTTACGGCACTTACAGGCTTACACCACATTACAGATTGATTGTTCATGACAAGAAAGGAGGTGTATCCTAATTTATTTGGGATCGGAATCTGCCTTCGTCTTTCATACTTCTCTATTAGGTACTGGTCATTTCAGCAGTCACCTCCTTTCTAGCGATGTCAATCTTTACAGAGTCTATCGATAGTTTCTTTGGTCTTCCTATTCTCTTATAGCCATATACATTCGTACTCTATTTTTTTTGGCATTTTTTTTATCAGCCCACGCTGTCCCACTGCTGGCTTGCCTTCTCCGTCATAATTTAACTTAAAAATAATTATGTAACTTTAAGTAGAAAATATTTATGTAGTTTTTCCTGTACAAATATAAGATACGTACTCAGGCAGGAAACGCCTTTCTATGGGCACACTTTCCTATAAACACCGTCATTAGTCATTTCTATCGCACGGTTCTATGAAATGAAGTTAGAAAATAAGCTTTGGAGTACATGTCCCGTTTAATGACTGGTAATAAGTTTGTTTTAATCTGCTAAGCAGTTACCTAATCGTTGCTATAACTAGTACTAGACAGTTTATTTGACATGCACCAAAAGTCCTACTTACGGAAATAGTTTTTTTTTTCTGATGGTGTAAAGCCTGTAAAAGTAAAGAAATATATATTTCTGTATATTTAAACTTATTTGTGAGTAGCCTTGGCATGTCTTTCACTCCCATACATCGAGGATAAAGTCATTGTCGTGAGAAAGTGTTGAGTATGAACAGGATGGCTATAAGAGTAGAAGATCAAAAAAATTATAGATGGGCTATGTAGAGGATGATTTGGCAAGAAAAGAGGTTTCTGATGTGTGTTCTTTTGGTCTTCTTCAGCCTTATTCATCAATGGAATATTTTTTTAGGATGGAGAATCATTAAATGACTCTCTCGCTCTGAAGGGAGTGCCAGACTCTTATTGACTAAACCCATCCGTGTTCCTTATTATACCAGTTTGCGTTCCAGGGCCGCGGTAACTTTTTTGACCAAATTCCGCAAGCCTGGAAGTCACTGGCCATAGTTGTCCCCGTCATTCATCACTGGCCTATGCTACAATCTCGACCCATCACATCATTATCAAAGATCAAAATAAACTAATAATAAATTATTTTCATCCTATCTTAATCAGCTTTCTCTTCCTGACGACTAGACGCCATTTCACTTCAGCGTACACATTTATGTCCAACATAATTATAGAGAGGGTTTTGCATAAAATTGCTCTCAGCTACTAGTAATGCATGTCGTTAGTAATTTGCTGTAGGGATTAACGGTTACTGCTAGTACCTGTATGGCGCCGGCGTGATATTTATAAATGGCTGATAAGATGGCATTTGTGATTGGGTATCCTGTTTGAAAGAGGGGGATGAAGTGGTCTTGTTAATTCGTTGGGTTGATTTAAACATAGTTCTACTTCTAATAGTCATTATCATCATCATTTCAGCCAAAAGACGTCCACTGCTGGACATAGGCCTCCCCCAGGTATCGCCAAATTGACCGGTCCCGTGCGTCTTGCATCAAGCGGGTTCCCGCAACCTTCTAATAATGCTCGTGGCTCAATAGTAGCAGCCGCATGGGGTGGTCTTCGAGGTAAAGCAGCGCTTTCCGAGGTCGATCCGGGGATGGTTCATTTCATACCGAGTCCTCTCCACGCCCCGGAAAAAGTACGTTAATTTTGTGTTATTCGTAGACCTTTGGCAGTCGTTACTCCGTTCAAAACCTCGAAAATCAGACGACCAGACTTACCAGTGGCCATTGTATTACCCAGTAAAGGGGTCTGGAAGTCCGATAAACAGTCGTTCTATGTTAAATTCGTTTTTTTTTTTGTTTTGCCTGTAAGTTGACCCCGATGGTTTGACGGGAAGCTGACCCCAAAAAAGCCAAAGTTGGGAAGGGCTACACGGATCATGGTAATGTGGTTGATCATAGATACATAGATAATACTTGGTTCTGTTAGACAGCTCAATATTATCATAATATTCCATCACAATGCGTATTTTATTAATTATAAAACGTGCTCTTGATGGGTTTTGCTATCGGCAACATTAATGAACTTAAAATTTGAATTAAATTTTATTATTTTTTCCCTGTTGCCCATTTCGTTATCATGGTACAACTCTTTTTTCAAATTCATGCTTCTAACTCAGCGGTTTCAGCTATGATTGAGTAGATTAGGCAGTTAAATTTTTAAAAGTAGTTCGAAATTAATGATCTTTGACTCATTTCTCAGGTACATACGCACAGGGAATGAACTGATGATGATAAGACACAGATCATTCCCCTCAAAATCCATTTTGAAGGATCACGATTTTCGACCACCAAGATACAGGCTGTGTATATAATAGTTTGAGTCCACGACTATAAGAGTAGAGGACTAATACTGAAACAATTAATGAACTGTGTGAAGGAAGACATGGTCAGAAAGGTAGGGACTGCTGAGATGACGAGTAATATTATAGAG
The DNA here is from genome assembly GCA_949316265.1 of Diarsia mendica. NCBI lineage: Eukaryota > Metazoa > Arthropoda > Insecta > Lepidoptera > Noctuidae > Diarsia > Diarsia mendica. Next base: position 23,973,887 of record OX438893.1, on the reverse strand, counting down.
AAGTATGGAAGAAGAAGACATGTTGAGCTAGCCCCAAATAAATTGTTATAAAGGCAGTAAAATCTAATCTCTATAAATAAAAAGAGAAGTCCTGACTGGACTGACTGACTGACTCATCAATGCCCAGCCCAAACCCTTGGACCTGTAAAGCTGAAATTTTGCACAGAGGTTCCCTTTATAATGTAGACAAGGAATAAGGAAGGATTTTTCGAAATTCAATCCCTAAGGGAGTTAAATAAGGGATGAAAGTTTGTACGTAAAATCGTCATTTTCACGCGGGCGAAGCCGCTGGCAAAAGCTAGTGATGACTATGATGCTTGGATGGACACCGCATAGGGCGAGTCTAATTTTACCGAGCTCTGAAAAAAAAATGACAACAGAATTGTCGTTTTGACTAGAAAATTAGGATGTAATAGACGAAACAATGATTACATTTGCAAATTATAATAATATGATTACTTATCATAATTTGTGGACGAGAATAGATACGAGCGCTGACATCGAGATGTGTCTATTTTTTCCGCAGTTCTTTGTGACATTATGAACTCTGGAAAATTTTGGGTCGTTCTTCTCTAATGAGTTTCTGTCTGCAAGTAATTTTAATATCATTGCTAATTAGTAATAAAACTTAATATGTAGGATCCATAATAGAATTCAAGGGCTATCATTTTAATTTTTATCACAAAGTGGAAACAGAATAAACCATCACGCCTGTAATCCCCAAAGGGTTAGGCAGAGGTGTAGGTACCCCGCCAGTTAAGTGAAAACTGGTTTTCTTTTTGCATTTTTCGTTAATTTTGTTCCCAAAACGAAATCGAGGTTCAAGTTGCATCATGTACCAGTATAGATTCTGGTTTTTGGGATTTCTTGTTATGTCAAGTCTGTCAGCTGTTGGCAAATGATTTTCTAGAGGTCTAATAAAAACAACCTGTGCATCCGTGATAGACTTCCTCTACGGAAGACACAATTAACACTTTTTACTAAATAGTTTAATTTCGTTAATCCATGCTTTTTAGTAAAACAGTAATTGCTTTGGATGTGGACTGTAATTTAAAAGCAATAAGGCGTTTTATCGATTGTTAAATAAATTGCTAAAACGGCGATTTTACGGCCAACAGCACTGAAAGTGAATTTTGCATGCATCAGCTAGTTTTTTTCGCTGGACAGCTGTAACTTTAGACTATTATCTAATTATTAGGTTAATAATAGCAAAATTTATTTATTTATTAAAACTTTATGCACAAGTAATAAAACCGTACAAAGGCGGACTTAATGCCTTGGGCAAAATTATTTGATACTACGATTTGATTCATAAAATACGTAGTAATAATCGGAATCCATTATGATACAGAGGGATGAGGAAAACGTCGTAAAGGAAAGATAGAGTATGAATGTAAATGCCCCATAAGATTACTGGAAGACACAAGTGTGTAACTAGATAACTTAACTAGAATAGGGGTGACTTATACTGAGCTTAGGTACCACTAATGCAAGTTGCGCCGACTCCAAATACATTGAGGTAGGGGCAGAGAAATGACAGTTTGTTTAGCAAGGTGAGGTGAGAGACAAACAAATTAAAATGGCCCGATTTGCGTGTGAAAAATGGGTTATGAAAAAAGTTCCTAATACTATCCATTGTTGTAGATATTATAGTATCATGCCCAATTATGAACCTAAAGTCTGAAGAAAAGAGAATGTGTGGGGCAACTTTACGTATACGAGAGCTGTGAAGATTTTAAAGTTAAAGAAACATCCCAAATCAGTCATAGAGCCCCAGAAAAATCGCAAACACAAAGTCAAAGACAGAATTCGGTGTGAACCAATTTATCTAAGTGTCCTCGAGATATCATCTGATGCCCATCTCCCGCATTACGTCGAGTATCTCCTGAATGATCCTGAGGGAAATGACCAATCTTCTCGGAACACACTGAGCTACAAATTGACATTATTTACACTAATTATGATGATCATTCGGCACTTCTTGCAGTTTCTTTGCTGGTTTTAGAAAAGTTTATGGTTGTATGTTTGGATAACATAACATAATGGCAGTAATTCCAGAAGGGTTAGACAGACGTATAACATGCACTCGTGGTGAAAATATGAAAGTAGCATCGATCAAAAAGAAGAAGTATACCCACATCATCAGCCTATAATGTTCCCACTACAGGGACTCAGGCCTCCTCTCTAGGAGAGGGATGGGCTATAATCCACCACGCGGGCCCAGTGCGGATTGGCAGATGTCACATGTCTTCGAATTTTTTGGTTCTAAGACATGCCGGTTTCCTCACGATGTTTTCCTTCACCGATTTGAGAGCAGCGGTGATGAAATAAATTACACAAAGTAATGCGCCTGCCTGGGTTCGAACCCACGACCTACTGTTCGTAAATCGGGGCCGACACCACTGGGCCACCGCTGCTCTCCAGTTTTATTTAAGTCCCATAAAATAGGGGGAGAGCCTATTGCTATCGACTGGGTACTTTAGACTCCGTGTCTGCTACTAAAAATGATGAAAAAACGCAATAACAATTTGTCCAACTTGGGAGTCAAACCCAGGACCTCATGTCAAGCAGCCACGATTGCCACCACTAGACCAACGAGGTAATAGGGATGTTATCAAAAAAAATCTAATTAGTCCGTCAGATAGATTTAAAAAAAATATTGGACACGTATTTTTTCTTTTTTCACGTAAACAAACAATGAAGACGATACAGTGCTTTGAAAACTCGTGTGACGTCATATTCTAAGACATTAGTACCTATGACATTTCTTAGCGAGCAGTGACGTCACAACCTCCCACTCAAATCTTTGACGCGTTTTATCTTCGTCAATTTTTATTGATTTGATAAAACAAAAAATACGTATCCAATATTTTTCGATAATCTAACAGACGGACTAATTAGAATTATATTTTTTTTTAGTTAGTTAACATCTCTATTACCTACCTACGTGTTGCTAAATTGATTGCCTGAACATAACCATTGTTGTCATGATAAGTTTTAAACATAGATAATTAATTATATTTGTTTTAAACAATGAAGTCCGTTTTTAAAACGCTTTAATTAACTTCACCTGTAAGTAACTAAGTATATAAAAAACATTACCTTTCCTTTTGGCTTCGCCGTAGTCGGGTAAAAATATCTAAGAAGTTTTATTTGACCCACTTCCCGGTTTCCGATTGAGCTACAATTTGCTTACAGTGTTTAGTTTGGATGACAGTGCATGATTAGCTAATTAACGCCATTCATGGGTATCAAATGAAAGGAGGGATCCCCCTCCTTTCATTTGGTTGATTTTTAGTTTAGTATTTTTTTTTTAAACGTTGCCCCACATTAGGAATTTCTCCTGTATCGTGGGTGCGTTCACAAACATTAAACTCACACACACAAACACACCCAGACCCGAAACAACTATCTGTAGGCCATACAAATATTAGTTCCGTGCGGGGATCGAACCCGCGACACGCAGCGCAGCAGTCCGATCGCTCAGCCACTGCGCCAACCGTGCCGTCAAACTTGACAACTTACTTGACTTGATTGACTTGGTTTGCTGAAAAAAATACGTTAAATAAAATGACATCACTCTAAAGCGTTTTATTTTTAAACTCTAATAAGTATTATTTAATAAAACGGACATCAAAATTAATCACTTATTTTGATTGAAGTTTTGACATCACTGATAACTGCTAGTGAAAATAGTGCTTCAAAGAGTTATTTCGAAGTGGTATTTCTTGTCTAATAATTCTAGAATAATGTTTCACAGCTTGCAAGACTTTCGCGGAGCCTTTACTTATGTACCTATAATAATTAGCTTTTAGCATCCCTTATAAACCCCTCCTAATCTGCCCACCTCCCAACACGAAACGCCCGTGAACTTAGGAACTTACCGATAAAATTCCATCCCACTTTCATACATACATGCATAGGTACAATCCCGTACGCAAGTATGAACAAACTATACTCATATGTACAGTCGCGTCGTAAATCAAGAATCGAGCATGCAATAACGTGCGAGGCACGCCTTGACTTTGAACTTGGACTGTCGCGCACACAAGTGTTTGTTGAATTACGTTGGCTAACAGGAAAATGGCGATCATTATTTTTGGAATTTCTATTTTAATTGGGATTAAGCAATTTAAGTGATATAAGTATAAGTTTTACATTAGGGCGTAATAATATATTTTGCATTGGAGGAAAGTGGCAACTATGTTTTTTCTACTCCTCCGCTATTCTGAGTAAATTCGTTGCGGGATCCAATAAATACAGTTAAATTGTTCCTGTGAGACTTCGTCGAGTTTCCTAGTCTCGGTGCTTTTCTGGTGGTCGCCACCGTTGCTTCTGGCTTTCAGATGTTACAGTAATTTAGGAATAGTGTGGTAGTCATGTCCCAATTAAACACATTTTACATGTGAAACTTGAGCTTCATTAACCTGTTTCTTTTTGTTATAGTTTTTTTTTTACTTTGATTAGTCCATTTGACGCAAGAAAACCGGGGTTTCGTTCTTTTTTTTTTTGAGATATCTCTTTGACTAAAATTGGTAACAGCTGAAAAAGATAAAGTTACGTCTATGTAGTCGTATGTATACCTAAGTTATCATACTTACAAGAAAGCTAATTACCTGTTTGAGGTGCCTGACTTGCCACGTAAACAGAGATATCTTATACGTCGCTAGTAATCTAGGTAACTGCTTTGTTCTTGGATGTGGGTATAAAATTCCTTTACTTTACACTTATTAAATTATGTCGTGATAAGGTCAATAACTTTTTGATGTGTATCAGCATTTTCTTTTTTGTATTTTCATGGTTCCTGTTGATTTGTTATTTAATGAGGAAAGATGAAATGAAACGCATCATGTGACTAATAAAAAACAAAATTAAAAATTTTGAAAAAACCCACGACTGGATAAATTAACATAAAACACCCACCTTTAAAAAACCCAAGAATGTCCGTCGGGGGCTGCCATTAAATGAACTAGTTTAGCAATGTTCAGCTCCCGACGGACATTCTTGGGTTTTTTTAAGGTGGGTGTTTTATGTTATTTTATGCTTTTTTCAATTAATTTTTAACAGTCGTGGGTTTTTTCAAAATTTTTAATTTTGCTTTTTATTTTCAACTTTTTTTAAAACTTTTTACATTTTTTTTTTATTTAACAACATGCACCAATTAAACCTAAACCCATAACTGAAAACAAAATCAAAATCGGACTTATAGTTTTGGAGAAAAATGGCAACTTTAATTTGCACAAAAAATGTTTGCCGCAGCGCCCCCTGGTGAGTTGTCATTATTATTATTATTATTATTATTATAAAAAAACCCGAACCCATAACTGAAAACTGCATCAAAATCGGACTAGTAGTTTTGGAGAAAAATGGCAACATGTATTTGCACAAACACACAAACAAACAAACAAACACACAAACAAACAAACACACAAACAACCTCTCACCCCAAACGCATATACCGTCTCCGTTCCGTCGTGGGTAAAAAAGTGATGGATATAAATGTGATGGATGAAAGGGCAGAGGAAGGTCAAAGAAGAGATGGATGGATTGTGTGAGCAATGATATGAAAGAGAAAGGAGTAAATGTCACCGTGACGTCTAACAGGGAAGAATGGAAAAGAGAACGTGTTGCGCTGACCCCAAATATAATGGGAAAGGGCAGGAAAATAATGGAATCGCGAAGAAGAAGTTCGAAATGAATCATGCATCATAGCTTTTACTCTATATCTATGTTCGTATCCCAATTTATTTGAAGCCGTCGTCGCAGCATTTTTTTTCTGGCGTTTCTTATTTTATAAACCATAGGTCAAAATTCTTTCCAACTGTAATATTCTTACACATTGTCCATTCCTTTAGTCTCCCGTTCATCTATAAGCCATCTAAGGCGATCCAAATAGTTGACTATGTTCCGGATCGTCACATCGCGCCGGCCAGTAGGATCGCGACACATGATCCTACGTCACCGCAGTGCCCCGCCTACCGCTAGGCCGTTGACCATATGTGGGCACACACGACCAGCGTTGCCGGCGCGGAACTTTTGTTCCGAATTCGGAACTTTGAAGCCCTTGGCGGAACTTTTGCGGAACCTCAGCTTTGGCGGAACTTTTCGGAACTTTGGCTTAGACCAACCAACAAACAAGCGACATTGAAATGAAATTGACATAATTTTATTACAATAATTATTACCCATAATCAATCGCGATTAGAGGATATTTTTATCGTAGTCTTGGCTTTATGGACTAAAAATAATAAATAAAATAAACTCGACTGACAGGATTAGCGATAGATTATTTTCGTTCACTGAACTGCACCAACCAGCCCGCGAAATTTAAATTTTCTTACGTTTTTTTTGCAATTTGCAGGCCAGTGCTAGGTTGTATGTTGATGAACATTTGATTTGCGGCTGTAAGACGTATGTGGTTACAGAATTATAATCATCAATACAACCCTCCGAGCTCATAAAGGTGTAAAAATGACTTTTTTCAAGGTCAAAGTCATTTCTGCACCTTTATGAACTTGATGATTGTGATGAATAAAATTCTGTAACAACGTACGTTTTCAATTAATATTTTAATCAACATAATATAACCTAGCACTGGCCTACAAATTGCAAAAAAACGTAAAAAAAATGAATTTCGCAGGCTGGTTGAAGCATTCACCTTATGGTGAATGCTTAAACCAGCCCGTGAAATTCAAATTTTCTTTACACAAATGTTTTAGAGCATTTTATTTTATTTTTTTCAGTTCGTCTGGACTAAATTGGTGGTTGTAATGAATTAATGTATCATGGTAAAAAATATATATAGGTATATATAATTATATAGGTATGTTTACAGAAAAATTTTACTCGGCGGAACTTTTCGGAACTTTTCAGATGAGGAATCGGAATAAATCGAAACTTGCTGCCGGCAACACTGCACACGACACTCGCTCGCCGTCTCTTACCGTGCGCATACATCGGCTATTTTTATATTGTAATCCACGCAAAATTATATACAGTCTTCATATCGAACAAGAAGTTTTATTTAGTCGAGACCACCAGCATCACAACTGGAGCTTGACACTCAAACAGTGGTCCTTCGAGCCTCACGCCAAGCTACGTGGATCTACAAAGAAAAAGTCGCCGTCTTTTGTCGCGTCACGCCACCCGTGGACTTTGGACTGCCCACGTCGTACAGTCACCTACGCTTCGTAGAAGACACGTTGAAGACAGTCTACCCCGGGAGGAACATTCTTCTGAGTCGCCCGTGGACTTTGGACTGCCGACTTCGTGCAATCGCCTACACGTCGTAGAAGACACGTCGAAGACAGTCTACCCCGGGAGGAACAACATTCTAAGCCACCTGTGGACTTTGGACTGCCCACCTCGTGCGACCGCATACACGTCGTAGAGGACACGTCGAAGACAGTCTACCCAGGGAGGAACATAATTCTGAGTGAGTCCGTTCCGATCTCCTTAATTCCTGCCTTCTTACTTTCCCTTTTCCAGGAATTTAAAATAGTGCCATAGTACGGATCAGACATAATTGATCTCTTCATATTCTATAGCTTATTCATACTCCTTTGCAATCATTCATCAAGTAAACGTTACATAATACGCTTATTTCTCATACTGAGCTTCATTGCTCGCTTATCGCACCGATGAATGATACTTCATACCATTGAATACGTTTTAACGTAAACAAACTCATTAGTGTTTTACCTTTTTTTGCTAGCCAAACCGGTTTGCACACCTGGCTCGCTAGCGCGTCATAACAGCTGATTTACCGTTAGTTGTCGTAACAAATTCATTCGTTTTAAATAGTTTCCTATAACTTCTCTTAATTTTTTCTTTGTTCTTTGCCTTTTTTGCACTTTGACCCTTTGCTTTGTCACTGCCTACCCACCTATCATTATTTATTATGGCTGATGCAAAACTAAAGGAACTTATAAAGAAGCGTGGAAGTTTCAAAGCTAAGTTTACGCATTTCAATAACTTTTTAAGGTTACTGCCTAGTAACTCAGACTTAGATAGTTTCCAAGAGGTCGAATTACAAGGTCGTTTGACTTTGATGGAAACGCTATATAAGGAATTCGACGTGTTACAGACCGAGTTGGAGCTGCTGTCGGAGAATGTTGACGACATGTATGGCGAGAGGGAGCAGTTTGAGACGCAGTACCATGCGTCGCTGGCGCGCGCGAGGGCAATCCTCGCCCCCGCGCGCCCCTCTTCGCCCGCGCTCGTGTCTGCTTCTTCTACCGATGACCTCGCGCGGCACGGCTCTGGCTGCAAGCATGACTTCGTTCGGCTGCCCAAGATAGACTTGCCTCACTTCAACGGGGACTATCAGCACTGGCTTGAATTCCGAGATACGTATCTTTCCCTTATTCATAATAACAACAGTATACAGGACATAAACAAGTTTCATTACCTTCGCGCAGCGTTAATCGAAAGTGCATCTTTAGTGATAAAAAGTATCGACTTTAAAGCTGATAATTACGCTATTGCTTGGCAAATTTTAACCGAAAGGTACGATAATGAGAACCTTCTCGTAAATAATCATTTGCAGGCATTATTTAATCTTGAATCCATTCAACAGGAATCATCTAGTGCATTACGCAATATGATTGACGTCACAAACAAAAACTTACGAGCGCTTGAAACACTTGGCCATGCAACACAACATTGTGACTTATTTGTTATATACATTATGTCAAAGAAATTAGATTCTGTGACTTATCGAGAATGGGAAGAATTCAAAAACAATTTAAACAAATTCCCACATTTGAAAGATTTCTTAAAATTTATATCTAACAGAGCAGACTTACTGGAATCATTAAATCACAACAACAACACAATACAAACAAACAACACATCTACAAAAAACACTAATGAAAATAATAAATCTAAAACCTACCTTACAACTACTAAATCTAAACCTAATTACAAATCTGAGAACATTAAGTGTCCTATGTGCTCCCAGAATCACTTTTTATATAGTTGTCAACCTTTCAGAGACCTTAACATTGAAGCTCGTATTAAAAAAGCATCAGAAAGCAATGTTTGTATGAATTGCCTTCGAGCTGGCCACACAGCCAAGCGTTGCAATCTATCTCATTGCAAATATTGCAAAAATAAACATAATACCCTCTTACATAGGGAGTCATCAACAGAAAATAAGTCAGGGGACAATGTAGCTTTATCAGCTGACGTCGTTCTACCCTCTTTAGAAACAAATAATCAGAAACAAATTTTACTTTCCACAGCCTTGGCTAAGGTGGCAGACGTCAATGGAGAACTTCATACTGCCAGGCTCCTCTTGGACAATGGCAGCACCTCCAACTTTGTCACCCGAGAGCTCTGCGGGAAGCTTGGTCTAGTGACTCACAGCACTAGGTCCACCGTCACAGGTATTAACGGACAAGTTTCTAGTACCTCAGAAAGTTGTCGTCTTCATTTACAATCATGTTATGGTAGCTATAGGGCGACGATAAACTGTTTTGTTTTACCAAATATCACACAGTCGATGCCTGGCTCTTATGTGGATAAAAAATACATAACCATTCCGCCAGGTATTCAATTAGCAGATCCTTCATTCAATGTACCTTCGGCTATTAATATTCTTGTAGGCGCTGAAGTGTTTTGGGACATCTTAGGTTCCGATACAATTAATTTAGGTAAACATCAACCGAGATTACAGTCATCAAAATTAGGTTGGCTTATTTCAGGCTGTGTTACACAGTCTCCGCGTCACACACAACCTTCTTATTGTCATTTTCTTACGCATGAGGAGTCTGATCAGCTGACTCGCTTCTGGGAACTCGATACTGTGTCAAATGGTAGCTGTTTATCAACAGATGAACAGGTTTGTGAAAAACTTTTTAAAGAAACCACACGTCGTGATACAAATGGACAGTTCGTGGTCACCATACCATTGAAGGACTCGCCTGAGTGCTTGGGTGACTCTTATGGGCTGGCCAAACGTCGATTTCTCTCCCTCGAGCGTAGGTTTGAACGGGACTCCACGTACAAAACAAGATATTTACAATTCATGCAAGAGTACATTGACCTTAATCACATGACAGAACATTCCAAAACAAACAATAATTCAGATTCAAACTATTGTTTACCTCATCATGGTGTTGTCCGCGAGTCGAGTACGACTACGAAACTTCGCGTAGTTTTCGACGCTTCGGCCGCCAGCACCTCGGGAAAGTCCTTCAATGACATCCAGATCGTAGGTCCAACCGTACAGGAAGATTTACTATCCATACTTTTACGGTTCAGGCAACATAAATTTGTCGTAACAGGTGACATCGAAAAAATGTACAGAGCAATCTTAGTCGAGCCATCTCAACGTCCCTTACAACAAATTCTTTTTCGATTCAATTCTTCAGACCCTTTAAAAAAGTATACCTTAAATACAGTGACATACGGCACGTCTTCAGCTCCATATCTAGCCACCAAGTGCTTGGTGTCACTTGCAGATCAATGTTCAGACCCAGAAGTTAGTCAGTCTATCAGACGTGACTTTTATGTAGACGACTATTTGAGTGGTGGTGACTCAATTGAGTCAGTCATTAAACTCTGCCAAGGTGTAGTAAACACTCTTCAGTCAGCAAAGTTTCATCTTCGTAAGTGGCAGTCAAATTGTCCACACATATTAAATTCAGTCACAAACATTAATGCAGACAATGAAAACAAAACATTAAATTTAAACGACAGTCCTAGTAAAACACTTGGGTTATACTGGGATTGTAAATCAGACATACTTTTCTTTTCAATGGTGCTAAAACCGGTTTCTAAAATAACAAAGCGCAACATCTTATCTTTAGTAAGTCAGGTATTTGATCCTCTCGGCCTCGTGGGGCCATGCATAGTTCAGGCCAAACTTATTTTACAGCAACTGTGGTTATTAAAATGCAATTGGGATGATGAAGTACCAACAGAAATAAAAACACAGTTTCTTGAGTTCATTCAATCACTTACAGCTCTTAATTCCCTTCAAATTCCACGTTGGGTATCTTATAAACATTACACTTGTATTGAACTACACACCTTCACAGACGCTTCAGAACGTGCCTATGGCGCGTGTACGTATGTGAGGACGGTCGCACACGACGGAACAGTTTGCGTTCGCCTTTTAGCTTCCAAAAACAAGGTTGCTCCCATCAAGCCCACAACCATCCCACGTTTGGAGTTGTGTAGTACGCTACTGGGAACACGACTTTTTCTGAAGGTACGTAAATCACTCACTCTAGAGTTTAATCAATGTTTCTTTTGGTGTGACTCAACGATCGTGTTAGGTTGGCTGTCTACATTGCCCAGTCGACTCGATCAATTTGTCCGTAACAGAGTGAGTGAGATACAAGAAGCTACGGCCGGCCAGACGTTGAACTATGTGCCTTCAAAGAGGAACCCCGCTGACCTTGCATCTCGGGGGGTGAAGGCTGATTGCATCAGCTCGTCCAGTCTTTGGTGGTCGGGTCCTGATTTCTTAAATCAGAAGGAAATACAATTTCCCACTTCACCCAATACACAAATACATCCATTACCTGAAATATCATTACATACAGTTGCTAACAAAAATAAATCATGTAACAGTAATTTAATCTCTAATTTAATACATAACAAATCATCATTCACATCATTAATCAGAATCATAGCCTATGTACAAAGATTTGTTAATAATTGTAAAACACAGAATCATAAAAACACATCTAACTTAACATATTCAGAATTACAGACATCACAGAATCTTATATTACAGATTTCTCAGCAGGAAATGTTCCCTGAGGAATACAAATGTCTTAAATCTAATCAGACCTTACATAAAAAGAACCGATTGATTAGTCTTTCTCCTTTCATCGGTTCAGACAACTTAATACGCGTTGGTGGGCGTCTTAATAACTCTAATTCTGCCGTGGTATAACTATAATGCCGTTATCTGCTAAAGTCATTTTTTTCAATAACACAAAAAAACCGCGGCAATTTTTTAAACCGATGTCATTTTTCGATGACAACACCTATCAGAGATTTGAAAGTACTAAAACATAGATAAAATTGCATACTTTTGAACTACTTACCCTATCATATCGTAAATATAATTTAGTTTAATGAAAAAGCTTCTTTTGTGTTTTAGTTCATCAGAGATGTAACAGAAATCATAATGAATCGTCGACTAAAACGCCGCTACGTATAGCGTAACGGCGTTTTAGTGTATCTTTTTCATAGCAAATTATTGTTTATTAATATGCAAAAATTTCATCACTTCATTGATTAACTAAAACGGCGTTATTTGCACATAACGACAATTTAGCTTATGATTGTGTATTGTAGAACTGATTCATGTTAAACTTTAGTGCGTTTAACGTTACTTTACTGCTTTTAAGTCTGGTAACCTTTAGAAGCGCATTAATTAAAAGGATAAACTTGAATCATTGTTTAGCTAAAACGTGGTTAAACTCAAAACCTTACAGTTTAACGACATTATAGCGAAATAATATAATAAAAATTGTGAACTATTTTCGTGCACAAAATAAATTAAATTTGTTGAAATTAAATATTTTTTTTAAATAAAAGTCATAGTTTTATCAATCAACTAGTCTCTAATGACAATATTTTTTTATTGCCATTAAGTAATTTATGTAATTATGCTTAAACTTATACTTTCACAAAACTTTACTTATAACTAGATTTTTTAGGAACTTTCAGTTTTATGGAATAACACTAAAATCACATCAGTTATTTAGCAATATAATTATGTACTAATTGTACTTTAAAATAAGATAAGATAAAACAAAAATTACAGACAAACTTCAGTCTTTCATTAAACCTGAGATAACAAACAATCAAAACTAAGTCTAATCTTCTCCTTGAACTCAAAACTTTATATTTCTAGTATCATTTAAAAACAATCATCAACTGAAAAACAAAAAATAATTTTCCTTATTAAAATTTTAGTTCTAACTTTTTACCTACATTTACCTACCTACCTGCCTTCTTGATAAAATATAATTATATATTCTTAAAAACACAGTATTCAAAATCGTGGGAAAGTCTGGCTACTCAAGGCATACCTGTAATTTATATCGAATTGAACAAAACTATAATACTCAAACAGTAAAGCAAAAATACAGTCAGAACAGACGGGGCCCGAATTTGAAGTAAGAAGAGGCGTTAGACGATTGTGACATTGGGTCACAATCATCACCCAAATTATTCTCCGCAGTCCTGGAAAATATAGTCTGGAAACTGGATTGGTCTCATCTGGGTCTCAACATCGATAGTCAGAAACTAAATCACCTTAAATTCGCAGACGACTTAGTCGTATTTGAGGTAAACCCAAGTCATCTGGAGCTTATGATCCAAGTTAGCAAGGAAAGTGCTTTGGTGGGATTGTCCATAACCACAAAACAAACAAAACTTTTGACCAATTCAGAAAAAAAAACCGATACTGATAGATTCTATCCCACCCCACTTGAATATGTTGACAAATAATATCACCATAAGACCAAATCACTAAGGAAGTTAACACAAGCATAGTGGTTGGAGAAAGTATTGGTCATTAAAAGAGGTCATGAAATCCAGAGACTTGGGAATGGCTGTTAAGAGATGTTTTTTTTTAATATCTGCATATTACCCTGTATAACATACGGATGCGAAACATGGACACTGACAAAATAGAACAGAAATAAACTCAGTACTGCCAAAGAGCCATGGAACGGAGCATGACAAATAATATACGCAAAGCAGATCATGTAAGAAATGAACAATTGAGAGCAAGAACTAATCTACCAGACATATTGACCAGGATTGACCAACAAAAATGGAGATGGACTGGCCACATGATGAGAGCAAACACAGAGAAATGGAGTAATATAATAACGGACTGGTATCCAAGGGAAAGTAAACGCAGCAAGGGGAAACAGATAAGGAGATGGGAAGATGAGCTGAAACAAACAGCAGGCCCAAAGTGGAGGAGAGATTCGATACCTTTCGGTTCAATTCTAAATTTAAATGTGGGGCGTGGGTTTTTTAAATATCTATCGTTCATGAAACAAAGAGTTGTATAATTATGATGCATCATCGAAATTGTTTGTATACATAAGATCATAAGAAACATACCTCAACTATATGTTTTAAATAAGCTCTTGAATTGGATGTTTGAATCCTTCTTTGGGACACACATGATGGAAATTGATGGTTCGCCATATCGCAAACGTTGCAAAATTGGCGGGAACAAACCTGGAACGACACACTTCCTCACCTACAAGCTCCTGGCGATGCACTAGTTTCACCCCCGATAGCTTGATTTCGGTACAGGATCGTTACGTAGCCGGTGTCCCCCGCCCCGCGCGAGATCAGTTAACGGTTTTGTAGTGTATTAGTGTGATATAACATCGTTTTAGTCTAATAATGACGGACAATACATTTTTGTTTAGGTTTGAAAATGCCGCTACGAGCTTGTAACGTACGTTAAGTCAAAATATAAGTATCTCAAATATGAAGCAATAATGCCGTTAAACATCGTTAGTCAAGTTTAAGTCTAACATTTTCAATTAACGGCGTTATAGTTTAAAAAAAGTAAACTCCTTTATTAATAAAAGAATACCTATAAAACAGTTACAGTACCTTAACCGCTTTGTAGTGTACAAAAAACTGCTAAACAAGTAACCATGTAATTTTTTTGTGATAAAAATATGAGTTAATGAACTTTAGTGGCTTTATAGACTCACAAAGTTACTTAACGTTATTTTTGCTTATTTCACACGTGAGAAATATGCACTTAACGGCATTTTTAAAAATATTATTTCCAAAACTATTCAAGATATTGAAAATTCGCAAACACAGATCGATAGATTTTTTTTCTCTCATTAATATAGCATCAAAAGTTAAAAATCGACCAGATGTTGGATAACGGCATTTTAGTTATACCACGGCAGAATTATAGTTACGATATAAAACACCCCATTTTATTATGTAGCAAACATGTCTTAACAAAAATCATATTCGAAAAAGAACACAAAACACTTCTTCATGCAGGACCTCAACTACTTCTAGCACACATTAGGCTCAACTATTGGCCATTAGCTGGCAGAAACTTAGCTAAGCAGATAGTGCGTAACTGTGTTCGTTGTACTCGATTTAAAGCCCAACCTGTTCAGGTCGTCATGGGCAACCTACCAACTGATAGGACGAATCTCGAGTACCCTTTCTTGAATACAGGGCTTGACTACGCCGGGCCAGTGCTGATAGCCAATCGTAGTGGTAGAGGATGTAAGCTATCAAAATCTTATATTTGTGTTTTTGTCTGCTTTGCAGTCAGAGCTGTGCACCTGGAGCTGGTCACCGACCTCACCAAGGAAGCTTTCCTTGCGGCCTTCAGCCGGTTTATTAGTCGTCGGGGCCAACCTCAGCGCGTGTACTCCGACAACGGCACTACATTCGTGGGAGCTTTCAATGAACTTTCACGCTTCTTAAAAGCTTCATCCAGTCACATAGCGTCAGACATTGCAAACAAAGGCATTGATTTTAAGTTCATTCCTGCCTACTCCCCACACTTTGGTGGTATCTGGGAGGCAGCAGTAAAATCCACAAAACATTTGTTACGTCGAGTCATGAGCCTAACTCACTTGACATATGAAGAGCTTTCAACATGTCTCATTCAGATTGAGGCCATTTTAAACTCCAGACCCTTAACTCCTTTATCTACTGATCCATCTGATCTCTCATACCTTTCCCCTTCACATTTCCTGATCGGACGACCACTCACGTCAGTTCCTAGTCCTCAAATGACTGACTGTAACATCCAGCGGCTTCATCGCTTCCAGCGCATTGAAAAGCTTCGACAGCATTTCTGGCAGCGGTTTACTAACGAGTATATATCTCTCCTACAGCAGAAAACCAAATGGCAGACCGGGCATGACCTGAAGATTGGTACCATGGTCTTAGTCAGAGACGCCAATCTCCCTCCTCTTCTGTGGCTGCTGGGCAGAATCGTCGCCGTGAAACCAGGGTCAGATGGGCAGAACAGAGTCGCCGAGATCTTGACGAAGAAGGGCACCATCACACGTGCCTACAACAACATTTGCCCTCTTCCCGTCTCAGCAGCATCATCTTGAAGCCTTCACACACTTCAACCCGGGGAATATGTTCCGGATCGTCACATCGCGCCGGCCAGTAGGATCGCGACACATGATCCTACGTCACCGCAGTGCCCCGCCTACCGCTAGGCCGTTGACCATATGTGGGCACACACGACACTCGCTCGCCGTCTCTTACCGTGCGCATACATCGGCCATTTACTTTTTTTTTGTAACCACTACCTAAACCAGAATATACAGTCTTCATATCGCAAAACAGAACTTTTATTTAGTCGAGACCACCAGCATCACAACTGGAGCTTGACACTCAAACAGACTATGACTAGGTATTGATTTTAATTATTGGTGACATAGTGATTTTAACGCAGAATATTTTATTGATTACTATGTAAAAATCTAAACTTTGCCATTCCATTAGTAATGCCGTGGCGTATAACAATACCCGAATTATTATAACCTCATTTCTGATCTTCCAATATTCTCGATTAAAGTCATAATTCATCCATTCAATGCCTTTCACGTCCTCCTTACATCGGTAAAGATTAATAAGTAACAAATGCATCTTTTAACAAAAACTTTTTTTCGTTCTTCAAAAGGCTTTATAATTTAACAATATATCATTTCATTTTGCGTGTAACTGTACTCTGTTGGCGGTATTCGCAGAAGCAAAAGTAAGAGCAAACCAATTTGACATGTATGTATGTGTTTGTGTTCCGTGCCCAAAAACTGAACGCACGGTTAGGTACATATGCTTGTGTTTAATCGATTTGGACTTAGGTTATATTCAGACGGTTCTGCGATTCCGGCAGGTAACTGCTGCTCATTATTTTTATTATTTGTCAATGTTTTGTAAGCTTCAAGTTCGGTACACTGAAGTTGTATAGTCGACCAAGAATTTGGTTTACCACTCTAAGGTTGAATATCATTTGCACGTACAAAACATCAAGTGCTATTTTCACGTCAGAATCTGTCAATCTGTCATCCTTAGCGAATAATTATGTTACTGGGAGATGTCATCAAAAGTGGTAAACCAATTTCTTGGTCGACTATACTAGTAGTACTTTCCCAGTGTAGATGGATATTATTTTCAAGAAGTGCCTAAAAATAAAAATTAAAAAAACATTTATAAATAAGGAAGTTTCTGCTTTGATATTTTTAGTTCAGTAGAGATATTAGTTAACAACTTTTTAATATATAAGCCCACAACAATCTACTGCTGGAAACAGTCCTATCCAATCTAATGACTAAAAACTCGTTGTAAACTTGATCGTATACCTGTACCTATGTTGCAAAAAAAAAATGGCCAAGTGCAAACAATGGCCTAATAGGTCTTCCTGTAATCTATACGTGTTGAACAAATTTCTGTATTTTTTCAGAATTTTAGGTTCGTAGTTTCGGAGATAAGGGGGGGGGGGGGGGGGGTAATGGTCGGACAGACAGACACACGAGTGATCGTATAATGGCCCCGTTTTTTCTTTTTGAGGTACGGAACCCTAAAAATTGTGCTAACATTTAGTAATTCTTGGCAGTCTAACTTAATGTTTTGAACACTTTTTCCTTGATGATACCTACAGAATAATAGTATTATTAAAATGAAGTCCATTCATAGCTTGTAGATTTCCGAAGTGCAGGCAGACGGTGGTTATGTATAACAATATCCATTATTTTATTAATTAACATAACATCACACCTGTAATAAGCAGGGGTGACCCAGTGGTGGCGGCCCCGACTTACGAACAGTCGTGGGATTGTGATCATGGCAATAGATTTGCTCCTTCTATGTGGGGATTTATACTATTAGATACCTCTACTAAACTCTCGGGGATTATAGGTATCATCATCATCATCAGCCTATAATGTTCCCACTGCAGGGACTCAGGCCTCCTCTCTAGGAAAGGGATGGCCTATAATCCACCACGCGGGTCCAGTGCGGGTTGGTAGTGTGTCACATGTCTTCAATTTGTTTTGGTTATATGACATGCCGGTTTTCTCACGATGATTGTTTTCCTTCACCGTTTTGAGAGCAGCAGTGATAAAATAAATTTCTCAAAGTAATGCGCCTGCCTGGGTTCGAACCCACGACTTACAGTTTGTAAGTGTAACACACAAGGAAGTAAATCTGGCGTCCTCGTAACGTAACAGTAACCTGTATTAAGGTCTGCCAGTTGCTCCAAGTTACTGTCAAAAGTCTCCTTCATCACCTGAAGAATATAGCCACGTGTGTACCATAACCATTATCATATTCATAATATACTTTTAAAGTACATACAGTTGCATTCTTTTAACATAACCCCGGATCATTCCTCCAACCATTATATAACTTTTACGCATGGTAACGACTTTCATAACATATAGCTGTAAACATAGGCCCAGTAATGGCCGCCGTACGCAATAAATACAAACTGTTCACGAGAACGATGGGGATATAGTTGGGGCTATAAGTTAGGACTGGTCCTCTGGCTGCATTCCGGGGAGGACTGATGACTAGACAGGGCCGTCGGGGGAAATCTGATTAGGTTAGTTTTAAGGAAACGAAATAAACATCGTGTATTTAAAGCAAAAAGTGTGTACACCACAAGTGCACTCTCTGTTCCCTTTTCTCTCATAGTCCGATGGGACGGCAATCCGACACGACCGGAGAGAGATCAGGCGCAGGACCAACGGCTTAACGTGCTTTCCGAGGCACGGGGTATTATACCGCCAACCCCCAAACTCCGGGCTACTACTGGGAAATTCTAATGAAAAACCCAATAACACTTTTTTAGACCTGGGAATCGAGCCCAGGACCTCATGTACAGCAGTCGCTAGATCAACAAAGCGCTGATACTTTAAAAGGGCTTTAAATTCAACCGCACAAAACAAAATTTCTAATGCTTTCTCCTCTTGTAAATCCAAGTACTTGAATCAATATGAATGAGTCTGTGATCTGTGTCTAAATCTGAATACTCATCTAAACATTTACCATACATACAAATGTATTCAACATGCAGCCGCTTTAAACAGCTGTCGTCTAAGCGCTTTAAGCAGAAATTTGTACTTTCCACCCTTGACTAAGGATACTTGCCATTGATTTGAATTGATCACGAATGGAGGTCGACGATGAATAAAGGAAAAAGAAAAAACTGTTCAAGAGTGTTGATGGTTAAGTAGTATGAAAGCTGCCATCCTGTTAAAAACCTTAGCTTTTGGCTGCTGTTAAATATTCAAGTAGGTATTATTGAATCGATGTTGGTGCCAAAATATCATGGCACTAGCAGCCTACGGTGGCCCCACTCTTCAGCCATAGGCATCAGGATAATATGCTGTCCGCACGATATTTTCCTTCACCGTTTTGAGAGTCGTGATGTAATAACGTGCGCATAGTAAGGTAGAGGTACCTGGGCGGGTTCGAAGCCATGATCTGTATAATAGTCATCAGTCGTGGTCGTTAACGCCACCAATGCATTATACCTGTGTTTTATTTTTTGTATGTTGGTAAATCATCAAATGACTCCTCTCTCTGGGCAGAGCGGTAGGGAGTGTCAGAAATCTACTGACTAAAAACAACCCATGTTCCTTCTTAGCCCTTTGTGTCGAGGCCGCGGTATACCAATAAAATACGATTAATCTAGAGAGAATGAAAATTCCGCCAGTCACCATATTGTTTTTGTGTGTGCATTACTGCTAACCTGCATTGTCTCATAACTGGCCAAATTTCTCCATATTTTCCAGGTTTTCGAATATAATAATGTCTATATAACTGCTCTTTGGTTTTGCTCAGCTTGTTCCGCCGTCTACTTCGAGCATCCTTCTTATAATTATGCTTTCACCTAATTAATTTCCCTAGGACCTAAAGACGGCCCTGGCTCACGGGCAATGCTCTCCAGCGCTTAGAATAAAAAGAGGTCCGTCTATATTTAGCCCGCGCTTTCTCGTACTAACTAATTTTATAAATAGCCTCTTTTATGTAGCTACTGACTTACTGCCTAGCTACCTGCTTACTACGTGGATAATAAATAGCATGGTGATAAAAATTGCAAAGTATGTTTCTTGTATGATTAAATTAGAAATAAAGACTGGGACTTCATGACATTTTTTTACTGTAAGACTTTGTTGTGGACAATGTTTGTATTGGAGGCTATACAAGGACGATTTTGACTAAAATTAATATTAACACTTATAAATAAATTGTAAACATGTTAAATATCCCATTACAAGTGTTAATAATAAATACCTCTGTTTCTTCTTTCTTCTGATTTTTTTTTGTAATTCTTTTAAATGTTTTATTTTTATTTTTGTAAGAAATATTTAAAAATGTACAGAATTTGTTTAAGAATGAATAAAGAGAATAATAATACCTCTTACTTACAAAAATACAAATCACAAAGTTATGACATAGGTACCTAATAGATCGAGTGGTGCCAAGCGCAACTGCTGAGCATAAGGTCCCGGGTTTGATTCCTGGTCCAGGCAGTGTTTTTGGGGTTTTACAACAGGAATTCCTCAGTAGCAGCCACGGAGACGTTGATGGCAATAGGCTCGCCCCCTCTGCTTAACCTTTCGGGGATTAGAGGCGTAAAATTATGTTATGTAAATAAAAATATATTATTATAGTACTTACCTCTTACACTATAACTATCCGTAGTACGAACTATCACAAATGTATGACAATAAAACGCAACGAACTGTTCGTCTTAAAGCGCCTTAATATCAATCCTCAAAATCTTACTTCTTGTCCTTTTTGTATGAAGACAGTCATTGTTTTATAGCTAAGAATGTATTGTACGTACGACTACCAATCATGCTATCCAATCCAGTATACGCTGATCTGTCATTGTACGGGAAGCTTTCAGAAAACGAGGTCGGGTTATACTGGATATGTGTAGATAAATGTGTAGTCGTGTGTTCTTCAAAAATTCTTCAAGCGTACTTGAAACTAAGTAGAGACCTTATCCTTCGAACGAATAAGAATAAAGAAAAGGAAATAATAAGGTTCCAATTAGAATAAGAAACAGCTGAGCTGTCTCTTCTTTCTTCTGATTTATTTTTGCTTTCTTTTTTTTTTTTTTTTTTTTTTTTTTATTTTTTTTTTTATTTATTAACTATGGAAGACTTACAGCTAAGACAAATAGATTAAGAAATAGTATGTGAGACTGACAGCCAATTAAAAGTCCTCACTTCTAAATACAGACTATATGAAAGAGTGTGAACAACACAATACAGCCACAAAAAAAATACAGAAAAACATTCAAGCTTAAACTAAATACACATTTTATAAGTCACATTCAGTACCTACAATAATAAAAACCTGAACAAACAAAATTTTAATTAAAAAAGCTACGGCTCATGCACTTTCTGGCCGAGGACACACTCGTTGTGAAAGTGTCAAAATCATGCTGCTTACACATGCTATTAAAGTTTCTACTTGCCCGCACTATAAATGAATTTTGCCTATAATTCGTAGAGGTAAATGGAACACGCAACGGCACGCTCCATCGCTTTGACCTTCCGGGAACGTTAAAGTAAAATTTGGATAGGATTTCGGAGTTATTAAAAGAATTATTGAATATTTTAAATAATGAAATGCAATCGCTAATTGCTCGTCGATTTTATTAGTAAAGAGCTCTAACTTTTATGAATCCCCGAAGGAAGCAGGGATATATTCATTAGTACACACGGCTACACATCAAGCTATACAAAACCAGTATAATCTGAACGTTCATTGTGCGAAAAGATCTAGTAAAGTGAGGCCAAGATTAACTGGTTTTGTATAGCTTGATGTGTAGCCGTGTGTACACTGACATATCCAAATGGCGGTCGTCAAACCATGTCAGAGCTTGAGGCTGTTTAGAAACTCTGACACTCCCTAGTGTGTGTTTGTAAAGTTACAAGTTGGTAGCCGACTGCACGCAGCAGCAGCAGACGACATGTCGTCGGCGTCGCTTCATGTCGTCGCGCACGTCGTTGCGTCATGTCGTTTCACTAAAGGGCATAATTTCCTGTTGTTTCTGTTATCTACGGTAGTGTCGCCCGACCGCAGATCAGTAGTGGCAACTACTGATCTGCGGTCGGACGACACTACCGTCTGCCGCTCGACGACGCGTCGCTAGCTTCATGTCGCTGACTACGGAGGGAATTTCATAGAAATACGTAGAAACCAATAGTGTCGCTGCGACACGTCGTTTGCTGCGGTTTCGTGTCGCCCGCTACCAACTTGTACCTTTAAACCACACAATAAGAATAAGCCCAACATTTCGCTAGTAACGTTTAAGTTCAATTTATTTATTTATTTATTTATTTATTTATTTATGTACACACAAAATACAAAAAAAAAGGAAAATACATAAAAAGAATAGAAGAGCACAAAGGTACTGCTTATTTCATAAGAAATCTCTTCCAGCAGACCTGCGAGAGGAAAGTTAAATTAGAAATATAGACACAGTGTGTAGCAAAGAAAAACAGGAAAATTTTAATTAGAATTTTGAAAAAAAAAAATTGTACCTATCGATACAAAATAAACATACATACAAAAACATACATAACATACATACATATAAAAATAAACACTATTATTAGGAGTACATACATAAAATGTATAAACATACTTATATACAGAATATTACAGTATAGAGGAGAGGTAATGATCTTTGACTTGTTTTTTGAAAATAAACAAAGATTTAGAGTCTAGAATTTTAGGCGGAAGTGAGTTCCACAAACGTACTGCGTGAACAGAGAAAGAGTAAGAAAAGGATTCGGTTTTATGGGATGGGAAATTAAGGTGATGCCTGAGGTGGGATCTACACAGAGCATCAGAGGGACGGGTAAAAGAAAAACGATCGCGAAGGTAGCTGGGATATGCAGGGTTATAAAGGATGTTGTAAAGAAGACATAATATCCGAGTGTTCCGGCGAAGACGGATAGGGAGCCACTTGAGTTCCTTGCGGAAGTGAGAAACATGGTCATATTTTCTCAGACCAAACACAAAACGGATGCAAAGATTTTGTAGGCGCTCAAGTTTATTTAACAGCTCCTCGGTGGCATCCAAATAGCAGGCATCAGCATAATCAATGATCGGCTGAATCAGAGTTTGAGCCAAGTAAATTTTGGTTCTAAGAGGTAAGAAGGTCTGTAAGGATTTAAGCGAGTGAAAAGAAAAGTGCACCTTCCGACTAACCTCATTCACCTGAGCTCGCCAAGAAAGATTGCTGTCAATTAAGACACCAAGGTCCTTAGCTGTTTCAGCATAGGCAATGGTCGAGCAGCCCAGAGACAAAGGAGGCAAAGATGACAGGACAACTGCATTGCGATAATACCTGCTGCCAATGATCATGGCCTGTGACTTAGCAGGGTTAATCTCTAATCCGAACGATTTTGCCCATTGAAAAATTCTTTCCAGGTCATCATTCATGGCATTGATTGCGGATTCCGCATCAGCCAGCAAGAAGTGCCGATACAGCTGCAAATCGTCAGCGTAGAGGTGGAAGCTGGAGGTGATAATTTTGGTTACAGTGTTAATAAATATAGAGAAAAGAAGAGGAGAGAGAACGCCACCCTGAGGAACACCTGCAGTAAGATCACACCAATCAGAGAATATCTCATCTTGGCGGACACACTGAGAGCGACCTCGAAGATACGAGTCAAACCAGGCTAACGTAGAGGCAGAGAAGTTAAAAGATTGAAGGACCCCAAGAAGTATGTCGAAATCCACTGAGTTGAACGCACAACTAAAGTCAAGTAAAACTAAAACAGTCAGAGATTTATTGTCCATAGCCCAGCGGATATCGTCAGTAACCTTCAGGAGCGCAGTAACAGTACTGTGTCCAGTACGAAAGCCAGATTGGAATGGAGAAATAAGAGCATTAGACGATAGATATTTTGAAATTTGGCCATGAACAATGTGTTCGAGAACTTTGGAGAGGAAAGGAAGAATGGAGATGGGTCTAAAGTGGGATAAGGAAGTAGGACTGCTAACTTTAGGAAGTGGTATTATGTGAGCCTGTTTCCAGGCCGACGGAAATACACCAGAGAAGAGTGAAAAATTAACAATATGAGTGAGGATGGGGAGCAGCTCTGAAATAATGGGTGTTATCATTCTCGAACACAGTTTATCATGGCCCGTAGCAGAGGAAGAAATAGAGAGAAGAGACTTTTTGATATCGTCTTCAGAAACAGGACAGAAATTAAAAAGTTCACAATTCGGCAGCGGCAAGTTAGAAAGCTCAAACAAAGTTGAAGCTTTAACACAGGGGTCCAGAGAAACAGGTGGTAATGAAAAATGCCTGTTAAGAGCGCACAAGTCGACATCTTTACAGGTATTCGTGGGAGATTTACCGATACCAACAGATTTTAAAAATTTCCAGACATCGGAAGAGCTACGGTCAACTAGAGAATCGTGGAAATAGCGTCTCTTGGCATCTCGACACAGACGATTGCAGCGGTTACGCAGAGTTTTAAATTGACTGAGATTAAGTTCCGTAGGTCGTCGCCTATACCTGCTCTTCGCCTTATCCTTACGAGCAATGAGACTTTTAATTTCACCAGTCATCCACGGAGCAGGATTATGTTTAATTTTAATACGCCGAATAGGGGCATGTTTATTAAAAAGATCGATCACAGTAGCATTGAATCTGTTCACCTTTTCATCGATACTGGTGGTTTCGATAACGCTAGTCCAATCGATATCACCAGCATCGCGTTTCAAAGCCTCCAGATCCATGCTATTAAAGCTACGGAGAAAACAGAAACGAGGCTTACGTTTCGGGGGTCGGATACGATAAGACAGGTAAATGAGGTCATGATACGAGAAGGTTGCAGTGAGCTGCCCAAACTCAGCAACATTGGGAGATGAAGATACAATCATTAAGTCAAGAAGAGAAGGCGTGCAATTTGGAAAGTTATGGGTCGCAGAGAGAGGTAGAATTTCAAGATTAAAAGAGGTTATAAGCGAACGGAGTTTGTGTGAACGAGAATCATTTTTAATTAAACATGTGTTAAAATCACCCATTAGAATGACATGCTCGTATGATGGGCAAAGATTATTTAACGAGGATTCTAAGGAGTCAAAATAGTCAACATGAAGGTTGGGAGAGTAAACCACAGCAAGCAATACATTAGTGTGATTTACGGTGATCTGTAGAAACAATGATTCAGCCGACCCAGAGTACTGAGATGGAGACGAACTTACAATTTTATGCGGAATATCGGCGCGTATGTAAACGGCAACACCACCACCACCCTTGCCAATCCTGTCATTTCTGACCAGATCAAAACCAGGAAGTGCGTAGTGCGAAGAAAGGAGTGAGGGCTTAAGAAAGGTCTCAGATATTAGGAGTGCATCAAGATGAGCACTGCTAAAGGATGCCAGAAGATCGGAATAGTGAGCGGGAACACTCTGAGCATTAATATGGGCTATATGCAGATTATTAGGATAGTTAGAAAAAAGAGAGGAAATATTGTCATGCAAAGTATGAAGCGAAGGCTCACTGTCCGCACTAACGAAGCTACAAGTCGAAGAAGAACAAGAGAAAAAACTGTCATTTAAGTCAGCTGGAATATTCATAAATAAATATAATTAATATATAAAAATATCTAAGTATATAAGACACAAAAAAAAAAACGACTATTACTATAAAATATACGGCTGGTTCTTTAAAACACAACCACCCTAACTCACTAGTTTGTTGGAAGAAATTTAACAATCAGTAGCAAAACAAAAACATGTAAAAAGGTACACACGAATAAACAAAATAAAACATACTACATAATTATTAAGAACACTGAAATACAAAATTATTTTCTTAACACGGAACACAACCGTAATGCTCATAGTTGACACTATCACTAAATGTGAATGGAACGCTAACATCAAGTTAATGTCATAGTGACAGTAAAAATTAAGAAAAATGACGAGTCCCTATAATGCACGTCACAGCAACGCACATACCAGCAGTGCACGACACTGGAATGTACAACACAGGAGTGTACGACACTGTAATTGGCGACATCGCGATGTCGCCAATTGCTGGGGTGTACCTTGCTGGTTCGACCCGAGAATGTACAGCACGCCAATCGGCGACATCGCCCGACTGGTTGGCCGACTGGTCGGCTCGAAATTTTGGGACTTGGATACTAGGTAATTGAGCTAGGTAGTGCTGTCCGAAAGACGATTGATTGCGTGATTGAAAAACTGATAGGGACTCGATCAGCCATTGACCGTTATAACACGTTCCATTTTAAGTGTGTAATGTTCAGCGATATTTATATTTATATTATATTATAATTTATATTTTACTTTCACCAGGAATTTAAAAAAGGCGAATAAAAACTCTGTGAAAATTGCATGGAAAAAGTAAGTAAGGGTGCGATATTTGGTTTGTTTATTGTCCTAAAGTATGACTTTTGGGACCAAATTTTAATGCATGAAATAAAAAAAAAACAAACAAAAAAACTCGATTCACTTTGGCTGGGATCGAACTCACGTCACAAGATTGTAAAGCAGCGCTGTACCCCCAGCTGGCTTGTTATAAACCGTGGCGACTATGTAGATCTTAAGCCTGAAAAACACATGCTACTAGAAAAGCATGCTTGTTTGTTAGTAGGTAGTATTGTCCTAAAAAGCATGCTTTCCGAGTGTGCACATTTGCTCTGAAGCACAGACCTCAAAAGCATACTTTTTACGATCATATTCTTTTTATCACGTCTGAGTGACATTATCTTAAGCCGCGTCCCCACTAGAGTCGGGCAGCCGTGCCACATGAGTTGACATGAGTGTGGACGTAAGCGAGGCATGAGCCGCGTGGACTAACAGGAACGTTTGGCCGCATCTCCAATTAGGCCGCGCGGCTCCGTGAGGCTGAGACGCGCCCTAACAGGAACGTTTCGGGTGACTTTAGTGGGGACGCGGCTTTACAGTCTTTTATTGGAGACACTGACAGACAACAACAAAAAGGTGAAGGTGAAAGGGGAAACACGAAAAAACATAAAATAGTAAAACCAATGGTACATTTGCTCTAAAGCACAGACCTCAAAAGCGTACTTTTTACGATCATACTTCTTTTTAGCACGTCTGAGTGGCATTATCTTAAGCTGCGACCCCACAAAATCCACGCGGCCTAATAGGCAACAACTACCGGCGTCCCGACTTAGGCCGCGCGGTTCTATGAGGCCGAGCAGCGAGCCTAACAGGAACGTTTCGGGGGACGTAAGTGGGGACGCGGCTTTACAGTTTTATATTGGATACACTGACAGAAAACAACAAAAAGCACGATAAAAAAACATATAAAATAGTAAAACCAAAGAATATCAAAAAAGAGGTTTTATACATCGTGATAGAAAGCACGAAAAATAGACTGGTTTGCGATTAGGTAGCATACTTATTCACAAATATTCGCCACGGTTTATAACAAGCCAGCTGGTACAGCCACAGGGTACAGCGCTGCTTTACAATCTTGTGACGTGAGTTCGATCCCAGCCAAAGTGAATCGAGTTTTTTTGTTTGTTTTTTTATTTCACCAAATGACATTATCTACTCGTGCTGTACACCGTGCACCGGCTAGGGCTTGATAATTTGAATCGCTCGCTCTTGCATCCAAGTTGAGGGAGTCCCGGTCAACGGAGCGTCATCCACTTCGCTGGGCTCTTTATTACATCTGAATGGTTTCTAAAAGAATCAAAATAAAAAACAAACACATAAAATAAAATAAAAACAACATGACTCGATTCACAAAAAGAAAATCCACAACCTATGCTGGCGAATTTACTCCTTGTATGCATCATGCCCGAGCGTACACAAAGCACTGCCTGCAGGGCCTGCTTGCAGTTACTGCCAAAGAAGGTGTTGCTCCACAAAGTTTCGATAATTTGTGTAAGTAGTCCATCTCAGAGATGCTGCACAGCTTGCAGTATTTGGAGTGGGGAGATCGTGCATTGGGCTAGCAGAACGACACTGCGGCCTTGCGGTAGGGTGAACAATTAAAATATCGGCCCTGCTTAAATACATACAATACAATTGGCAGTGTCACTGCAGGCAGGGGCCTGCAGGCAGTGCTTTGAGTAGGGACCTATATTGAAACATGCAGAATCATCACTGGCTGCTTACTGTTTTATATCAAACTCGCAAGAGTGGCTCTCTCTGAAGTCAGAAGAGAGGTGTTGATTGCTCCTCCGAAAAATGTAAACAAGAGACTGACAAACGTCAAGCCGCATCCCCATTAGATGCCGCGCGGCATTTAGGCTGCGAGGCTCGGCCTCGCGGCCGGCAAGAATCCCACCGACCGAGTCACAGTGACACGATTGGGTTTGACTCGTTGGGAACTCATTATATTATTTAGTTAGACGAATGGCACCGCACTCGTAAATAAGGTAGGTACTTAAGAGGAAATGCGAGTGCTGTCTCTTTCTACTATCGCTGTCTCTCTCCGTCCTCCTGCCCTCAAATTCGTGCGATAAGGACAACTGTAGAAAAAAGTTAGAATTCGAGGTTTGGCTCTCGCCTGTTTCCTCCTCCAATATTGAACCAATTTAAAAGATATTTTAGACAATGAATAAGGAGGTTATATACTACGCCGCTATGTTTTTCTTTTTTCGTTAATAGTTGTCAAATTTGTACACTAGGACTCTGTTTACAGCGATCTAAACAAGCAATTTTGAGCATTTTTTGAGGGTTCTAGTGCTTATAAAAGTAAATTATCACCAAAAAGGAAAACATAGGGGCATAGAAATAGTTAATATTTATTATT
This sequence comes from Diarsia mendica, assembly GCA_949316265.1. Classification (NCBI taxonomy): domain Eukaryota; kingdom Metazoa; phylum Arthropoda; class Insecta; order Lepidoptera; family Noctuidae; genus Diarsia; species Diarsia mendica. The sequence goes on along the minus strand of OX438893.1, from coordinate 23,945,086 downwards.
CTGTAAAAAACCATTGCTCTAGGGTCATTAACCAAAAAGAAAACAGGCGAGAGCGTTTGTATGGAGAAATGACTACTCGCGTTTCCTCTTAATAAATGTGCTGTTATTATGGATTTGTATTTTCTATCGATATATTCAGAAGTCCAGGAAACAATCCCTGAAAGCTCGCGAGCACATTCGCAAGAAGTTGGCAGCTTCGTCTCAGAACTAAGTTGTTATAGTTTTCTTGTGTATCTTTCAAAGTTTATATATGTTATGTATATATATAAGTATATATTTATTCTTATAAGTTAGGTATATATATATTTTTTATTTCTTTTCTAATTTTTGTTTCTGTTTTGCACCTACTGTATAATGTCTCTGCATCACCCTAAGGTAGACTGGTAGAAAATGCCCAAGGCATTAAGTCCGCCTTTGTACGGTTTTATTACTTGTGCATAAAATTTTAATAAATAAATAAATCCCTAATGCCATGGAACCACGGGTAACGAGAACGACTCCTACTGTAGGTAAATGAAACCTTCGGACTACGCTACCATTATACCGCGTAAAAAAATATTTCGTTTTTAATTAATTTTTTCAAATTCAAATTTAGAATCATTCAAAAAGGTTTACAAAATAAACTTTCTTCAAAAGAATTAAAAAATGGCCAGTATTTTTTGAGTTTAAGAACTTTATACAAAATATCCCTAGACAGTGTTGTGTGTATTATAATAAAAGTATTCTGTGGTGAGAGCAGCGGTGACCCAGTGGTGGCGGCCCCGACTTACGAACAGTAGGTCGTGGGTTCGAACCCAGGCAGGCACATTACTTTGTGTAATTTATTTCAACACCTCTTCTCTCAAAACGGTGAAGGAAACCGGCATGTCTTAGAACCAAAAAATTCGAAGACATGTGACATCTACCAATCCGCATTGAGCCCGCGTGGTAGATTATAGCCCATTCCCTCTCAAAAGAGAGGAAGCCTGTGTCCCAGCAGTGGGAACATTAATAGGCTGTTGACGATGATGATTCTGCGGTGCGCAACCTGTAATCCTAATCCCAGATGGATTACAGGTTGCGCACCACACCATTCATGCGCACTACACAGCTTGTAACTTCTTTCCATGCAAACTCAAAATTGAATCGTGGATGTTTGATTGTTCCATTGAATAGGTAAATCCACCCCACTGACCAAAAATCTTCTCTCACCACCGGGAGCGTCTATTTGTATCATAATGCTCAAAATCTGGATTGCTAAATTACAAGTGGTGAGGGTGCGCCATTATGGCGGAAGCGCCAGGGTATTCAAATTTTCTTACGCGTTTTGCAATTAGCAGGTTATTGTCAGGTTAAACACTAATCACAAATCAATGTTTAGTGTTAATTTTTTAATAGTTTGTATTAATATAATGCCAAAAATCCAGTGCAAAAATCACATTTTTATATTAATCTAGAATAAAATTAAAAATGATTTCAAATCCTATATTTTTAATCTGTTGTCACGTGATTGCAAAAATGCAAACGCTTGCCGTATGTCACAGATCTCAAAAGTCAAAACAAGCTGTCGTCAAACGTCAAACACGTTTACAACAACGCACGCAACTTGTTTGTATAAACTTCTCTGTATTTTCTTATTTTGCGATCTTACCGACGAATTAATCTGTGAACTACTTAATATTAATACTACGATGGAATCTAGATTCATTAAAGGGAATAGTTCCAACTTACCAAAGATAGATTATTTGATGGTGGCAAACTTTTTTGCAAGCAACAAAGACTTTTGTGGCAGCGTTGCCGGCGCGGAACTTTTGTTCCGAATTCGGAACTTTGAAGCCCTTGGCGGAACTTTTGCGGAACCTCAGCTTTGGCGGAACTTTTCGGAACTTTGGCATAAACCAACCAACAAACAAGCGACATTGGAATGAAATTGTCATAATTTTATTACAATTATTACCTACCCATCAATCGCGACTAAAGGATATATTTTTTATCGTAGTCTTGGCTTTATGGACTAAGTGTCCTTTGCCTAAAATAATAAATAAAATAAACTCGACTGACAGGATTAGCGATAGATTATTTTTTTTCACTGAAATGCTCAAACCAGCCCGCGGAATTCAATTTTTCTTTCGTTTTTTTGCAATTTGCAGGCCAGTGCTAGGTTGTATGTTGATGAACATTTGATTTGCGGCTGTAAGACGTATGTAGTTACAGAATTATAATCATCAAAATCATCAATACAACCCTCCGAGCTCATAAAGGTGTAAAAATGACTTTTGATGAACTTGATGATTGATGATTGTGATGAATAAAATTCTGTAACAACGTACGTCTTCAATTAATATTTTAATCAACATATGTGTCAATTTGGGAATGAGAAGTTTATGACTCAGCTGATAGTGGAATTTTAGGACTACCTACTGGTTTCTGCTTTCCAACCTAGCACTGGCCTACAAATTGCAAAAAAACTTAAGAAAATTAAAAATTGCTGGTTGGAGCATTCACCAAATTTTCTTTACACAAATGTTTTTAGAGCATTTTTTTTTAGATCGTCTGGACTAAATTGGTAGTTGTAATGAATTAATGTATCATGGTAAAAAAAATATAAATAGGTATGTTTACAGAAAATGATTGATTTTATTATCGTTTTTTTTTTTTTACTCAGGCGGAACTTTTCGGAACTTTTCAGATGAGGAATCGGAATAAATCGAAACTTGCTGCCGGCAACACTGTTTTGTGGTTCAGAATTCAGGAACGTGAAAACATCTTTGTAAGTACAGTTTTATGTTTAATACTATTTATCTGTCTACAAATACATAAAAAAACATTCAAGTACATATGCTATAGATGATTTTCTGCTTTTTATATCTATTATATCGATCGTGTTTAGAACTTCGTTTAAATCATTGTTTACAGAGTTAGGTTATGTGCGTAAAATAATAAGTTTGTAACAGCTCGTTTGTTTGATTGTTTCAGATCTTCAAGAGAATCTTATGGCGATGATGCTGTTGGATATGTCCAAATAAAAAGAGACCTAAATGTGTGTACTATTAAGTGTCGTGTATGCCCTGAGCACAAAGTTCGCTCTACGCCTTACGCAGTCACTGTTATTGTGGACGAAAAGAATGGTGCTGTCGTGAGTTCTAAATGCCATGATTGTGCGGCATCGGCAGGCGGTTGCAAGCATGCCGTTGCTTTTTTTAATGTGGTTACATCGGAGAAGTGAAGAACCTTCTTGCACACAAGTCAACTTTATCCAAAGTTGGTTCGTCAATAAAATATGTAACGGCCTTGGAAATGGGATCAGGAATAGCGTCAACATCTGAAGATACAAAGGCATCAAAAACTGAGCTACTAAGACATGTGCAAAATAATCCAAAGGATTTTGATACAATATCAATGTCAGTTATCTCTCATGTATAGAGATCAAAGTTGTGAAAAATTAAAAAAAAAATATGTTCATCATTTACTAGAGATATTTTAGTAAAGGCGGATCAAAGTACAAGGGATCAAGCCGAAAGCCACTTATGGCATGAGCTAAGGTTTGCTCGAATAACAGCATCAAAATCTTATGAAGTCGGTAAATGTCAGACTAGTGATGGGGCATTAGTCGGGCTGATCATGGGTGGTAAAGTGCCTGATACACCAGCTATTAAAAGAGGCAGAGTGTTGGAAAATAAAGTGCTTGAGGTACTACAGAACTGCCGTGGTATAACTAAAATGCCGTTATCCAACATCTGGTCGATTTTCAACTTTTAATACCATATTAATGAGAAAAAAAAAATCTATCGATCTGTGTTTGCGAATTTTCAATATCTTGAATAGTTTTGGAAATAATAATTATAAAAATGCCGTTAAGTGCATATTTCTCACGTGTGAAATAAGCAAAAATAACGTTAAGTAACTTTGTGAGTCTATAAAGCCACTAAAGTTCATTAACTCATATTTTTATCACAAAAAATGTGTATGGTTACTTGTCTAGATTGCCGTTAGCAGTCTTTTGTACACTAAAAAGCGGTTAAAGTACTGTAACTGTTTTATAGGTATTCTTTTTTTTATTAAAGGAGTTTGCTTTTTTTAAACTATAACGTCGTTAATTGAAAATGTTAGACTTAAACTTGACTAACGATGTTTAACGGCATTATTGCTTCATATTTAAGATACTTATATTTTGACTTAACGTACGTTACAAGCCCGTAGCGGCATTTTCAAACCTAAACAAAAATGTATTGTCCGTCATTATTAGACTAAAACGACGTTATCTCACACTAATACACTACAAAGCCGTTAACTGATCTCGCGCGGGGCGGGGGACACCGACTACGTAACGATCCCTTACTGAAATCAAGCGGTCGGGGTGAAACTAGTGCATCGCCAGGAGCTTGGGGGTGAGGAAGTGTGTCGCTCCAGGTTTGTTCCCGCCAATTTTGCAACGATTGCGATATGGCGAACCATCAATTTCCATCATTTGTGTCCCAAAGAAGGATTCAAACATCCAATCCAAGAGTTTATTTAAAAAATATAGTTTGGGGTATGTTTCGTACGTAAAAGTTATGATCTTATGTACATAATATATAAAAATATTTTCGATGATGCATCATATTATTATACAACTCTTCGTTTCATGAACGATAGATATTTAAAAAACCCACGTACAATGGTATTTAAAACTGAACCGAAAGATATCGAACCTAAGAAGGATAGCAAATTTCCTTAAAAACCTATCGAACATAATTCCCCGTCGTAAATTGTTATTTTGGAAAAACTTACCAACTAGCGAAAATGAGCATTCCGGTACAAGTTCTGATTAGAATAATAATATAGAGTAGTGTCAGTTTATTGAGACTTATTTTGACTAATTAATAATTTCAAATAATAATTTTTAATTTTGTAATGTAACTGTGATACGATTTTGAATAAATAAATAAATTGCCCTTTATTTTCTGAATTACATCGTGTTTGTTACTGTAAAGTTG